>CM034234.1:52327389-54727389 GCA_019916065.1 Vitellaria paradoxa | reverse complement strand
TAGAGATTAAATAGTACCAGTGAAAGAAATTAAAAAATTTTAGCAATTCACTGGCTTCATTTATTTTTAATTTTCACCGATATATATATATGTATATATATATTTTCAGTATTTCATTAATGAGTTTTACTAACAAATGTTCTAATTACGAGTTAAGAATTTATATCAGGATAACATGTCTCCAAAATAGATACTTGTCTAATTTAAAAAAAATTATAAATAAAATTATAAATGTTAAAATATTATTTTACTATACCAATATAATACTTTTGTTTGTCACTTATAATCAAATGTTATAAGGAATGTTTTTATTATTTACTTTCATTATATAATAGTATAAAAGATATATATATATATATATAGAGAGAGAGAGAGAGAGAGAGAGAGAGTGATCATGGTTGCCATTAGCGATTGTTGGCTATGTTGACTTCACACAGGTGATGGGATTTTAATTTGGCTGCAAGTTCGTGCAAATCACGTCTGTTTGGTTCCGTTGTTTTTCTATGGTGGGGGCTACGGAACGTGCCTACCATGAAAGTTGCTGGACCCATGCTGCTTTGATGACTAATCTTGAAACTGAAGGTCTTTGTGGTGAGCCGGCCGATATTAATCAAAAAATAATGATATGGTCAGTTGTTCGAGACGCAATCTTTATCGATGATTTGTATGTTGCAGCCACGTAATTGCATAAATAAATAATATTCAAGATTCACTTATCGCAAAATCTAACGTTGACGGTGGCATTCCTCTTAAGCTATGCTTGATTGCAGGATGGGTGCCTTCCAGAAAAAGATCGCAGGATGGGACGAAAGATCAAATATTGTTAATTCTGCATACATAAATTTTATTTATTTATTTTGCATTGCATTACATTGCATATAGTATATGGTTTTGAATAGTATATATCAATTTAAAAATTAAAAAGTATTTGCGGAGAATTGGATTGGATCTCACAAGACCAGACCTAATTACTTTTGAATCTGAATTATATCTATTATTATTGTATCCAGATTGAGTATAAATCTGACAAAATCTAGTCCAAACTTTGACAAATTTATATGAATTGGTCATTGGTGATGAAACGTTAATATGAGATATTAAGACTATGATTTTGTCAAGTTAAAGACCGATGCCTACTTAAGGGTGGATTCTTACTGTGAGATACAATAAAAGGTGAATTCTTAATGTGAGATATATTAAAAGAGTCACTGAGAGGTTGTATTGATTATTATCCCTTGAGAATAGGGAGTATCTATAGGATGTTGGTTTGTTACAAGAGTGCAGTGGGTGTCTCCAAGTGTTTAGCTAATTGTCACTTAATTTGCTGTGATCCAATATGAAATGATGTGGTTGGTAACTTTAGGTTATTGGCTAAGTGTCACCAATCTCATAATAAGGTTGGGGGTAAATGGTGGATTAGAGATTGTATTGGCATTCTTTTAAGTTATGATATAGGGGTCATACTGCACTGATTAGGTTCGCACCCGATCGGGTTTATTCGTTCTTTTCTGGTCACGCCCGCTCGACTGAGGTGATACTCGGATTCTTGACCAGGATCACTCGACTGGGTGATCCGGCCTTACCGACCGGGGACATCTGAATGAGCCTTGACCGATTGAGGGATTGCTCCTCTCTAATCGAGGTCTTGCCAAAGTGACGTCATATATCAGACATGTAACGGTCTTCTGACATATCCATTGATATCCACCTATAAGGACATGATCCATTCCTAACAGTACGAATAACTAATCAAGAGATATACTCATCGAGATCTACTGGTACAGCTGGCTTAACTTGATTGGAGGAAAATATAATTAAGTTTTATATTGATGTTTATGTGAATGAATTCTGGTGTTGGGTTTGTTATAATTATAAGAACTACGATTATTTGATTTTTAATAAGGGATACGTAGATAACTTGACCTAAGTGGCTTAAATATGGTCTTAGACCCTACCTATTTATAACTACGGTCACCTAAAGCCTAGTTAGAGACTCTTGGTTTGATCAAGAGATTGTAATCTCTCTTCATTTATCGTATATTAATTTGTGTTGCTTAGAGTATGGATCCCGAGACCCAAACTTGTATTACTATTTTATTTGAGAACATGCTATGCAAAGCTCACTATCAAAATTTTAATTACATTTATTCCTAAGACATTATGGTTGGACTGACTTTATTTAGTGATTACTTAGGTGGCAACCCATTTATTGAAGTTTTATGACTTTAAGTACAGGAATAAAGGATGATTCATTTAGAGCAATGTATTGCATCATGTTGTGTATTGCACAGTCCGACTCGACTGACGATGTATGATTATTGTTTATTTATGTGATTGGATTTTAAATTAAGTTCTATCTAGAAACTTAAAATTTATCATTAATTTCAAATGAATCTATCATCATTGACTATCGTTAACTCTACTTATATATAAAAATAATGATAAAGGAGTTGTTTGGAGTAAGAAAAAGTGAGATAAATTGAGATAAAATGAGATAAATTGTGATTTGGTGAGAGTTCGTAATACATGTAGTGAGAGAAAAAGTTGATATAATATAAAGTTAACAGAGATTTATAAAATTTTTTGGAGATTTTCAGTGTTTTTTTTATTCCAAGCGCAGCCAAAGAGGGTTTTGATTTAATTGCAACCATTCTTGATCTATACTTTCCATCTAGTACAATGCTGTTTGTCCAAATAGTGGCTTATTGAAAAATAGATTGGAAATTCCTGATATTGAAATACAAGTTTATGCAACAACGGGGCTGCTGGGCTTGGGCTAGCCATGGGCCCCCTAATTTTGGTATTCTAACGATAGATAAATGCTATATTTTATTAAAAATTAGAAATTACTTATGTTTAAAGACACGAAAATATAATTTGACTAGTAAAAAATTTAATATAAATTTGTAAAACAAACTTACACGAAAAATCATAATAGTAACTTATAATAATAGAAATCACTAATAAAAAATTAATAGTAATGTAACTATCATAATCCCGAGACATTTTGACTAAAACCAAATTATAAAAAAAATTTAAAAAATAAAAACTACTAAATAAAAAAGATGAAATGCAAATAGATCCAAGAAGAATGACATTTAAAACCAATAGAAAAGACAAATTTAATAAAGTAAAGGTAGATGGTGTTTAGAAGATGGTGTAAAAGTGACTTATGATAAAATTTGATTGTAAAAAATTAAATAGAATTATGAAAATCAGTATACCTTATGAGAGTATGGAGTGTAAAAAATTAAAAATAAAATGTATTTAAAGTCTCTCAAATTAAATTCTTTTTTTTTTTAATTCTTTTTTAAATCTCCAAATACCCCAGTACATGTTCGGCTACCTTTTTTTTTTTGGGGGGGGGGGGGGGGGGGTTGTCTTGGTCTGGGGACCACGGTTGTGAATTGGTTGGGTACACTCATTTGGTTGGCAATACCAACAAACCAGACCCCCCCCGGGGGGTCTACATCACAACTTACGCCTCCCTCCCTCAGGCGTTTCCGCGTCTGTAAATTTAATCGTAACCCGCTGATGACAGGTCATGTCTTAGAACACTGATCTGATTTATAGATAATTACTCCTGGCTCCTCACGATGGGTCTTTCCATTATTAATGATCTTTTTTTTTTTTTTTTTTTAACAAATGAAGAGTCTCTCCAATGATAATAATACTCTTTTACAAATAAAAAATTAATAAAACAAAAACCAAAAAAATTAATTTTTCTTCGTTTCAATACAAACTCACAAATCTCTGCCCCCCTCCCCCCTCTCTCTCTCTCTCTCTAGTTTAGCAAAAATAAATCTCAAATAAATGGTTAGCATTCTTTGATCGACAGTTAAAATTTTACTAAAAATTTCTTGGCCCCTATATTGTAAAATCCTAACTTCATCCTTGATTTCATGAGCTAAAGTTGTATTTTTAATATTTGAATTTTTATGCAAATACATCCAATTGTTAGGATTAAAATATTTTTATCTATTATATAAACTTTCATAATTACACAAAGTTTGAAAATACAGTTTCAACCCCTAAAAAACGTTAAATTTAGGTGGCATTTGGTTTACTTTTTTGTTTTCTATTTTCTGTTTTCGTTTTATATGTTAAAAACTCAAAACGAAGAAACAAAAAATACTCTATTTTTCTTGTTTTGAGATTTTCTTTGTTTTTTGTTAAAAACTCCCAAAACGACTTTTTATCATTTTTCATTTCATGTGTAAACTTATTTTCAGTTTTCGAAAATAAATTTTGAAAACACAAGTAACTAAATAAATTTTAAGTTTTTTTTTCCTTATTTTCAAAAGTATAAAATAAAAAATAAGTTCAAAACAGAAAATAGAAAAAAGAAAAATAAACCAAATGACCCCTTAAATTTTAGAATTCGCTCGTTCAAAACTTGAAAAATATTGCAATTTCATTACAGCATATATGCTAACAATTTTCTTATTTGTAATGATTCATATATATATATGTATGTGTGTGTGTGTGTGTGTATGTAGAAATTAAGTGATAATCAACCAAATTTCATCCTTGTTTCATGGCATATCTTTTTGTCCATGCTGTCCGGCAGACATGACTCACATTTGTTCTGCTTAATTTTTGTTTGAGTCCGTCTGCAACTAGTTGTTTGGCGAAATTCCATGAAAGTGATAAATAAGGACTTGCATCCACTTTTTCTACCCTTTGTCTCCCGTTCAAAGTCCTTTCCTCACCTCCTTAACCATTTTTGTTGTCATTCTAATTGGGCCCACAACACGACTTGGAGTCTGCGGCACACTGTTCCCACTCTTAAACTAAGGTTCTATATGGAATTTTTTTTTTTTTTTTGGTAATTAGGTTCTCTATGGAATTGATTAAATAGCCAATTCTTTTTTTTTAGCCTTTTTTTAATCAAAATTTGATTTTTTTGTTAACTTTTAGGTATTTTTTAATATTTATTCATTGAAAAATTATAAAAATAAAATAATTAAAAATAAATATAAAAAAATGACTGCTAGATTTCAAAGTACGCCCAAGTTTGTGTAGCATGTGCACTCAATCAATCCATTGGTGGAGTAGCGCAACGGAAAGACTTCCCACCCTACAAGACTTCCCACCCTTTGAAAATTAAATTCATCGACTTCACACACCAAAGAGCAAAAATAATTCCATTTCGGCCAAATGGTCGAATGAAATCGACGGCTCATCGAAAAGGTTGTTTTGTGGGGTGTGCTCTGTTTTATTTTGAGAAACCATTTTCACACAAATTAAACCGAAGGGAAAAAAAGAAAAAATTGATACACAAAATTTGTTTAGCGCAGGCTATATATATATATATATATATATCAACAAATTGCTCATACATAAAGATATAGAAACATAATTTGATATGCAAAAAGCTGAAATGCTAATTGTAAAATAAACTTATACGAAAAACTGTAAAAATAAAAATTACTAATAAAAAAATTAAGATATTTATATAGTGTTTAATAAATGTGTAAAATTTGATTATTTATTACAAATATTATCACATTTTTAAAAATATTAATTTAATTTTTTTTGCAAATAATATTCAAAAAAATTATGCGAAGAACGTGAGAGTATGTTTTCATGTGAAATGACCAAAAAGGTAACCGGAGAGAAAAAGAAATAATTCTAACCATTGAACAAATTTAACAGTTGAAAATATCTCAAATTTAAATTCTTGAACGTTCTTGTTATATAAAATATATATTTTGATAATTGTTTTTTTCGTTACTTTTTACGAAAGAATATTCTTGGTTTAAGAAATTATTTAAAATTAATTTATAAATTCTTGACTTTTTCTTTTGTAAATTTAAAAATTGAAAATGAAACAAGAGGCGCAATATTTCTAAACTTACAAAAAGCCAAAATTAAAGGCTTAAAAATTATATCGTGCATGTACTTAATTATACTTACTTTGAGAATTCCCTTCTTTATTTAGAAACTTACATTTTAATAGTAAAAGGAAAAAAAAAAAAAAAAAAAACTCTTGGCTTTACTACAGAAGAAGAACATAGAATTAGTGCCCCTCTCTTAAGATTAATGTTTCAAGTATTTTTATTAAGGGTGGGAATATTGGCACCCCTTTAAAAGATTCTTCCATTTCTTTCTATTTTTTTACACTACAAAATTATAAAATTAGTCTTTATAAAACTAATCTTATAATTAATGGAGGACAATTAATATAAAATACTTTAAATATTATAATTAGCCCCTTTTTCATTTATTATTATAAAACTAACATCCTTGCCTTTTATTTTTGTGCAACTCCACTTTTTACTTTTATATAATTACAACTCTTACAATCACATGTATACTCGTACTCGTATATATTTCTCTTTGGTTTATTAAATCTTAAACGAAACACCACGTAAGAGGAGTCTCTTAAAGGGGAGCTTTTGAACGTGTTTATTTTAATTTTTTGTACAAGTAATATGGAGTAAATTGTATATTATTATGAATTATTGAATACCTTAAGAGCAACAGTTAATTTTTTTTAATTTTTCCCTTTCATGTGATTGATTTCTTGGTAGAGTAATATGAAACAATTTGCATGTAATTTTTTTTTTTGTTGATGTATATGCTGTTACATTATTAGGATTTTTTTTTCCCGTTAAGCTTTTTTATTTTTTTATAGTTCCTATTTGTAGTTTTTTTTTTTTTTTTGATTTATAGATGGTTTTTGTTAAAATTGTTGAATTATTTGGAGAAGTGCCATATATTTTTTATTTAATGGTGGTTGGTTTTAGGGATTAATGTTAAGATTTGAATTTCAATATGATTTATCTTTATTTCAGTTATTTTCATTAGTGCGTGAATTGATCAACAATTATAATATCTTGCTTTGTATCAATTAATAAACAATAATTGTTTATTTTCTTCTTTGATTTTTGATAAAATAAACTTTAGATTTATATTTATAGAGCTAATTTAAGAAAAAACTATTACAAAAAAAAAACTCTCTCACATGATTTTATGAAATTATAATTGACAATTGATTTTTAATTTAACGTGCAAATTAATAATAATGGAGAATGCTAGTTTTGTAATAATAAATAGAAATAGATGGTAATTTTGATATTTAATGTGTTTTATATCAATTAACCTTTATTACAAGATTAATTTTCTAATTTTTAGGAGCAAAACAATTAGTAACGAGTGGGGCAAATTTTTAAAAAAGTGCCAATATCCCACCTTATTATGAAAATAATCTAACAAATTGAAGTATTTTTATAAAAACTATATAGTACCATGTAAAATGTTCCCCAATGCAGATCTCAAAATTCTAATGTGGGTAAGGTAGCCATCCGCCCATTTATTCGCTGATTGGTAGGACACTGGAATCCACTAGTTCTCATTGTGGCTGAAGAAAATAGAAAATTCAAAGTTGGACTTCAATTCCACTTAAGTTTTGCACATTAATTGCTAGGAATTCTCCCGAATGTTGACATTCAAACACGGTAGATATTGTAACATGATATAATTATAATAATTTAAATTTATAATGGTAAAGTATCAACTGTTCTTTAATATCGCAAATTAGGTTGATTTTAACAAAATAAGACCAATGCTTAAAAAAAACAAAAAATTCTCGCACACGCCGAGGTTGTCCTCGCAACTTATCCGCCGCGGGTTTTGATTCGTTGGGACCTATTGTGCTCCATTGCTGTGCTGTTGTGGGGCGGGGCCTTGCCAGTAGCATGGCCTTGCCCTTGCGCTGGATGGTTATCACTTGGCTTGTGCACCACTTGTTCGACGAAATGCCCAACTGAGCTTGTGGCTGCATTCTTACACTTCCTCCGCACCTCCGTTCCTCTCGCATATTTGGTGTTTCTTTGGCCTTAAATGCCATATTTAACACCTGAAAATGCATAAGCACTGCAAAGGCAAGAAAATGAGATGATTAATCTAGGCCTAACGCATGAATAAATGTATAATCAACATGCCAAAATGATATGGAGATATATACAATATTCCATGCCAGTAAATTATCTTATACAACAAAGTTAATTTAATTATGCTCCTTAATTATGTGCGGGTTGTTGATAAAATTTTGTTAATGCGGACGAATGTCCAGTGACTCTGATAATTGTTAAGTCAAATTTTAATTTTCAAAGTTTTGATAATCAATAAGTAGTTTTACACAAATTGAGAAAACTTAAATTGTTACACATTTTTAAGAAAAATAAATTGTCTCCCAAAAATCAAAGTCCGAGTTAAATGCTAACAAAATATCTAACTAAACAAAAATTATAAAATCTATTTATATTAAACATATAATAATGTCAGAATCTATGCAACTAAGTCCTTAAGACTGATAAGTAAGCTTCCTTTAGCTCAAGTTCATGTCAAATAGACTTGAAAGGAGGCCTAGATTCAACTCATTTATTAAAGTGGGCTAATTCAAGCTAAATCCTTAACGGCCGCTCATGAGCAGCTTGCAAATAACTTAGCTTATTGAAATCCTTAGATATATTTATTGCCATAAAATTGTCATTGTAGACCCCCACTTGTTGGCCTTAAAAAATACAACTACACTTGACACTATATGGCACCTCTGTGTACTATATTATATATATACTAGTAAAATGACCTGTGCATAATTGCTGGATTTTATAACATATTTTGATTACATATATAATAAATATATGTATAATGTAAAATAATATTTAATGTAACAAATATATAATGTTTAAATGTTTAAAAAATTTTAAATATTAATTTATAATAAAATAATCCATTATAAACTTATAAAAAAAAGTGTGATATATATTGGTATTCCAAACAAAAAATAAAAAAAGACCATGCGTATCCGACCATCAATAATTCTTCAAATACACTTAACAACAGTAAAATAATCCATTATAGGCTTATAAAAAAATAAAAAATGCAACACATGTCGATCCTCCAAACAAAAAACAAAATGTAAAAATAAATGAAATATGTGTTGAATTGCTAATAATCACTAAATTTTTAATATAAACATAATATTAATATCTTAAAAAAATTCAAAAATAAAAAACTCAAAATACATCTATTAACTTGTGCTAAAACAATGTGCCACTCTCGTATTAATGTATTATTATAGATTAGTAGAATGTTCACATTTTATTATGAATTCTCATAATGTTCATATCTGACATTATTTCAGAGTAATGACTTTGTAGATATGTAAGTCAACTATCATCTGGCCAAATTTGAGTTTCATCCAACGGTTAGATATTTAGATATAGCCTTTAAACTGAGAATAGCTCCAGATAGGTTTTTTTGATAATCTAAATCCGTGTTTGCAATTAAGGCTACTGTTTCACCATGATGCTTTTGGAGTTTGAAGAAACTTAAATTACAAAAGTTGTAACTTTATAAGTCTTACTTTCCACACACCAAAAATTAGAATTTTTAAGATTGTAGAGTATGAGTTACATCTCAAAAACCAAGATTAGTTCCAAAATTCAGAATTAAAATATCTTCTATAATAACTAATATTTCAACTCAGTTTTGGACATCTTAACTTTAGATCCACAAAAATTTCCCTTCATCAAAGTTGTAGATATGGAAGTCTAGTTTACTATATTAAAATTTCATAAAAAATTGAACCGTTAGATCTTAAGATATCACTTATATACTAACATGTGTCTAATTTTTCTGTTCATCCGAGTTAACCTTCTAGTTCAAATTTTCATTTTACTTTGATTTCTATTACCTTCAACTTTGAAATTCCTTTATTTTTTCACCTAAATTATGTGAAAATATTTGAAAGATAATATCAATCTTTCCCAACTATATTATCTTGAATCTATCAAATTAATTTCATACAATATCTATTTAAAAAATTAATTGTGAAAATTTAATTTAATATTTGTTATCATCAAAATCAATTATAAAACTAAGTTTATAAACCTTGGGCCAATAGATGGAAATATACTTATCTCTTTAATTTAAAAATTGTCAAAAATTGTCTCAGACCATATTTTTGAAAGATTTGGATTTTGATTTGGAGGTAGGTTCAATCGATCTTTTGATTGGTTACATATTATATATATACATACAGACGAATTATATATATGTGTATATCAAATCTGAATTTACCACAAATCTCTACCAAATCACAAACAAATTATATATATATATATATATATATATATCAAATATAATTTGGTGGATTTTCTACGAATCTTCACCAAATTACAAACAAATTATATATATATATATATATCAAATCTGTTTTGGTATAGTTGCCACAAATCTCCACTAAATCACAAAATGATAAAAGAAAAATAGATGCAAAATCCTAGCTTTCTTTCTTTGGCCATAGCGAACAAGGAATCATTACCCGAGGGTTTGGAGGTTTATCGACTTGAAACATTGAAGTTTCGCAGCAACATAACGATAGGGCAATTTTTTTATTTTTTAGCACTTAACGTAATAACGCCAGTTTTGTCACTTTTGTGAACAATACAAAGGGTATTAGTCCACGTTATTGAAGTATAGGGGATGTAAGTGACTCTGAGCCCAAATATAGGAGAGGTAAATGCATTTCTCCAATACTTTTTAACCTTTTTTGGATGATTGAAATATGAATTGACACCAAAAAAATGAGCTTATGGGTAAAATTATTATTTTATAGTCCGAGTTTGGGTTAGACAAAAGTTGCTAAACTATTAAGAAATATACAGGCAAATATATTTTAACCATTTGGAAAGCCCAAAATATGAATATGGCCATCAAATGGATTTAAAGGTAAAATAAAGTTGTTCAATTTTTCTTTTTATAGAATCTTGATTGAAATAGAATTTAATTTAATGAATACCTTTTTTTTTTTGAACACTTAACATAAGAATTGTTATTTTCAAAGAATAACATTCCAACTTCATTTTTTAATACTAAACGTGGGAATAAATTAAGGAATATATTTTATTCCACAAAATTCTCAAGTACCCGACATAGGCTAAAATCTTTTTCCTCCCGTGAAGATCCTTTGGGTAAAAATTAAAAAAATTCAAACACCTAATTTCATCCAAGTCCTTGCAATAAGAACAATCAATAGACAGACCATGAAAAAAAAATGCAGTTATGCGGAGCTTTATAACAGAGATTTTTACTTGCATTACAATGCATATATGTTGGTTGTTTTTGTTGGCTGAATTCCTTCGCTAGGAAGTCACAAGTTACAGAGGTTATTACACAAATAAGATTCGTACTTGGTACCTTTCCTATGGCCTGGATTCTAAATTTAGCACAGAGACAAAGGGATCATCCTTCCTAGCATTTATTTATAAAACATCAGACCATAAATAATAGGGGTCCGAAGATAATATGCATACAAGTCCATGAATAGACATTAAAATGGAATTGCAGCTGGCTAGAAGAATATCATTCCTTCTTCTATCAGTTCATGTGATGAACCATCCAGGATGGCAATCCTATATTATTTTGACTTTGAAGCTGAGTGTCTTCATTATCTCCATTGCCCCCACCTGCATGGTGAGCACCCCTGCAATTGAATATGATATAGCTCAGTACTCTTATATATGCTGCTTTTTAATTATCATAAGCATCCAATATAAGTGTGTGTGTATATATATAATAGAAGGCTAATTCGTTCCTTTTCAACTCAACAAAGTATTAAACTAGTTAGGGTCAGCTAAAATTTTCAAATATGGTAAAGAAATGAAACTTTAAGGATCGAACCAAAGTCTGCTTTGTGAAATTAAGAGCATTACACTACTACACCATTCAATACTAGTCGAAAACTTTTCAAAAATACTAACCAGAATGATCCCATCTAGATATACATAAGTTATAGGGTTAATTATACTAACAATCTTTTACACCTTCATTTATTAAACCTAACACTTGACTTCTTCACCTATTTAAAAAGGAGTTCTATTTGAAAACCATTCATAAATTTGGATGAAATAAGATAAATAGTTAGGCCAACCCTTTTAATCTTACAATTTTGCTAAGACCAAAATATTCTTAAATATAAACAGAGAAAACAAAAAAAATACATAAAAATACATATAAGTATATATACATATACTTCTTGTACATTAAGTAATGAAACAGTGGGGCAATCTCAAAAAAATTCATTAAAAAAAAAACCATCAAAAGCAGCTTGAAGCAATTTATCTAAGAATCTTAACCAAACTTTAAAATACTACAACTCAAAGCACCTAACTGCATTCTATCATCTATAAATGGACAATTTTCACAATGAGTAGTCTCAGCTTCAACCACAACGGAAATGCCAAAATTCTAAAACACGTTTGGTTTCCAAAAAAATATGAAAAGAAAATTTTTTTCCTAAACAGTATATTTTTGCAATCACTACAGACCCCAAAAAAAACTATTCAAAAGGAAAGATCAACACAACTGTGCATATATAGGCGCTTGAGTTCAGTAGGCTTCAGTGTGTTTTATTTAATTGAAGCCAAGACTAACATTAGGATTCAAAAATTTGAAGTCTGTGTTCAGAGTAACCAAAACAGAGTAATTGACGACAAAAAGGAGAAACCCTTACCTTGAAGAATCCAATTGCTTGGCAGGTCTGAAACCAAACTGAGCAACAGTTCCAATAGTAGAAGAAGAACTCACAAAAGATAAAATACTCTTACGCAAAGATCGCCCACCTCAGGTCCATATGTATGAAAGATCATCACCACCTCTACTGTTCGGATCTCTCTGGAAACCTCCGGAACATCTAGATTATTCTAGAGTACTCCGAAAACTTTTAGAATATGCTAGATTATTTTGGACTCTTCCGGAACATTGTGGAGTATACTAAAACAATCTAGAAGCTTCCGGGTTCTATTAGAATGTCCTGGAACATGATGGAAGACCAAAACAGAGTAATTGACGACAAAAAAGAGAAAGCCTTACCTTAAAGAATCCAATTGCTTGGCAGGTCCGAAACCAAACTGAGCAACAGTTCCAATAGTAGAAGAAGAGCTCACATAAGATAAAATACTCTTACGCAAAGATCGCCCACCTCAGGTCCATATGTATGAAAGATCATCACCACCTCTACTGTTCGGATCTCTTTGGAAACCTCCGGAACATCTAGACTATTCTAGAGTACTCCGAAAACTTTTAGAATATGCTAGATTATTTTGGACTCTTCCGGAACATTGTGGAGTATACTAAAACAATCTAGAAGCTTCCGGGTTCTATTAGAATGTCCTGGAACATGATGGAAGACCAAAACAGAGTAATTGACGACAAAAAAGAGAAAGCCTTACCTTAAAGAATCCAATTGCTTGGCAGGTCCGAAACCAAACTGAGCAACAGTTCCAATAGTAGAAGAAGAGCTCACATAAGATAAAATACTCTTACGCAAAGATCACTCACCTCAGGTCCATATGTATGAAAGATCATTACCACCTCTATTGAATTCTCTAGAGTCTTCCAGATCTTTCCGGAAACTTCTAGAACATCTAGACTACTCTAGAATACTCCGGAAACTTCCAGAATATGCTAGATTGTTTTGGACTCTTTCGAAATATTGTGGAGTATGCTAAAACAATCTAGAAGCTTCCGGGTTCTATTAAAATGTCCTAGAACATGATGGAAGCTTACTACTTTATCAAGAAGCTCCTAGAAACTTAGAGTTAAGTCTTAATCTAGAATCATTTATAAACAGGGATGAGGCTATTTGCAAGGAGACATAACAAAAAGGATGAGTCTTGTGTACTCAAGTGAGAGATTGAGTGAGGTGTCCAAGAAGTGTCTTCCTAGATCGTGTACCAAGTATTGTGTGAGTATGAGAGTCATCCATTGTGAGTGATAGCGTTTGTTGTTGTGTCCACAATTTCTGCGTACAAGCTCTTGTAATCAATAAAAGTAGGTTTCTTTGTTGTGTTCAACTCAACAATGTATTTGTATAGATATATATATATATATATTTTATTTGCTTTTACATCTTGTATTTGAGGGTATTTTGGTCTTAGCAAAATTATATAATCGAAAGGGCTGATTTTTTTATCTTATTCCATCCAAATTTACGAACGATTTTCAAATGAAGCTCCTTTTAAATAGGTGAAGAGTTAAAGTATTGGGGTTAATAAATGAAAGATTAAATTAAAAATTAGGTATAGTTGAAGGGGTGCCAGTGTAATTAACCCCAAAAAAATATTCCTAGATGGGATTTTAAAATCTCATTTAGGGTGAAAAAACTTATTGAATTGTATAAAAAATCTTAATCGGGTAAAATAGGTAAAATCTCAAATTTAGGACGTAAAATAAGTAAAATTTTGATTTTCAAGACGATTTTATTGATTTTAAAAATTGAGGGGGTTGTGTAATTTTGTTAAACAAAATAGACTTTTATCGATTTTAATTAAAATACTTTTTATAATTTTTTTTTTCAAGTGATAGCCACAAGTGTTTCACTTGTTAGTGTATATATATATATTTTTATTGTGTAATATTACTATTTCCTATGCTGAATTAGTTGAATAATATGTGCATTGTTCTACTAAATTAACTATCATAAATTAAATATAGTTGCTATGTGATAAACTAAAAGACCCATAATAAAATGTTACAAATATGTTTCTAGTCCTACAAAATTAAGCTAAAATAAAGTTACCACTATAATGTCAATCATCTAGATCACACCAAAAATTTTGAATGTCTCAATTGTATAATTGAGTAAACAAGTGTGGATTAGACACAAAATCTTTTGTGAGCATTGTTGAGGATTGTGCATGACATTTTCTTGATACCAATTTTACTCGCTTTTATTACTAATAATATTACGCATTTATTAAAAAATGAAACTTATAAATTAAAAAATGTAATATAATACATTATTTTTTATGTGATAAGCCGCAAGTAAAATCTTACAACTTTAGAATTTGATTTTATGATTTGATTTTTTGAACACTTAACCGATTTAGACATAATCTCGATTTTAACAACCTTATCTGTCACATCTTTTTAATTATACTTTCCAATTTTTTCAGTTAGAATAGCATTTTTGATGATGAAAGGATTATGAACATCGCATTAGCAAGCTTTTTGGGGAGAGCTACGCAAATTTTGTGGCCTTCAGTCTTTTAAACCCTATAATTTACGTAATAAATGTATATATATATATATATAGAGAGAGAGAGAGAGATTGATAGCTAACTCGATGTTTAAGGAGTGGAATGGCTGAGACAGAACAGCAGAGGTTGAATTCGGGTTTCGGTTTTGCTGCTCCAATTGAGACTGTTCCTTCTCCTTCTCCTTAATCTACATTTGGTTTCAGACATTAGACAAATTTATGAAACATTAGAATTTATATGATGCGTATTTACTAAGAATAATTAGCATGGAAGTCACCTTCTTTGAAAGCAAGTTATTCTGACCCCGCAACGCCTTCTCCTGTCAAGTAATAATATACAAAAGTCAAATAATAACAGAATAATTTTGTTTTCAATTTCATATCATGCTATGCTGCGTATCTAATGAATGAGAATGCATATATATATATATATATTCTAGGTTGAAGAAACAATTCCAGCGAAAACACTTTAAAATATTTAACTACGGCCAAGATTTATTTATTAATGTCTATGTTGCAGGAACGGTTGCACCCGACTGAATAGGGTTACCCGAACGATCACAGTCGAGACCTAAACCAACCGAATGACACGAATTTCGGTTGGGCCGAACGATCGTCATATTAAAGACGATGTTGGTTAAGTCACGGTCACATGTATAACCGTATTCTGGCATATTCTGTGATTTTGCCTATAAAAGTACTGTTTACTGCTTAATGATTTTGATAACTAATTAAGACAATCGGCCTTAGGATCTACAATACACGTGACATAATCTGATTGGAGGGAAATCATAATTGTGTGAGGCTCATGTGCATCATGCCCCTGCAGGTCTTGTACCTTTATATATAGATTTTGATTTAAGTAGGCAATGAGTTAGATTTTGATTTAGAGGTAAATATAAAATAAAACATTATTAAATCAATCTAGCACACCTCGTAATTGGGGGTGGACTCAGAATTTGAATTTTGATATATTTAATTACAGCCAAGATTTTTATATTAATGCTTATATGCGTGCATGCGCACACACGTACATTACGAGTTCAAGTGTCAAACTTATATGTCATCTTTAATATAAGAAAACAAGACAAAATATTGACCTATAAAAAAAATGTGAACTTTTACGATATAGGGCATAATATTTGTTAAGTCCAAATTGATGTTGGCAAATCACTTAACTTCTTAGAATGTGATTTTCTTGTATTTTGAAAAGATTAGATTTGAGTCAAGTTCTAGATATGCTAGGTAGTCTAGAACTGAGTTACAGTTTGATTTAGACATAATATCTCTATTGGAATGAAAATAAAACATTATTAAATCAATCTAGCACACCTCGCAACTGGGGATGGACCCAGGATTTGAATTTTGATATATTTAATTACAACCAAGGCTTTTGTATTAATGCGCACGCGCGCGCGCGCAAACGTACATGACGAGTTAAAGTGCCAAACTTATATGTCGTCTCCAATATAAGGAAACAAGACAAAATATTGACTTTTAAAAAAAAGTGAACTTTTACAATATAGGGTATAGAATTTGTTAAATTCAAATTGATGTTAGCAAATCCCTTAACTTTTTAGAATGTGATTTTCCAGCATTTTGAAAAGATTAGACTTGAGTCAAGTTCTAAATATGTTAGGAAGTCTAGAACTGAATTAGAGTTTGATTTAGAGGTAAATATCTTTATGAGAATGAAAATAGAATATTATTAAATCAATCTAGTACACCTCGCAGTTAGGGGTGGATCAAGAATTTGAATTTTGACATATTTAACTACAGCCAAGATTTTTGTATTAATGTCTATGTTGCGCGCGTGTGCACGCGCATGCACACGCACACACGTACATTACGAGTTTAAGTACCAAACTTATATGTTATCTTCAACATAAGGAAATAAGACAAAATATTGACTTTTAAAAAAATGTGAACTTTTATAAATATAGGTCATAGTATTTGTTAAGTCCAAATTGATGTTGGCAAATCCTTAACTTTTTAGAATGTGATTTTCTTGTATTTTGAAGAGATTAGATTTGTGTTAAGTTCTAGATATGTTAGAAAGTCTAGAACTAAGTTAGAGTTTGATTTAAAGATAAATACCTCTATTGGAATTAAAATAGAACATTATTAAAGCAATCTAGCACATCTCGCAATTAGGGGTGGACCTAGGATTTAAATTTTGGCATATTTAACTACAATCAAGATTTTTGTATTAATGTCTACAAACAAACACGTACATTATGAATGTAAGTACCAAACTTATAAGTCATCTCCAATATAAGTAAAAATGACAAAATATTGACCTTTAAAAAAAATGTGAACTTTTACAATATAGGGCATAGCATTTGCTAAGTCCAAATTGATGTTGGTAAATCTCTTAACTTTTTAACATATGATTTTCCTGTATTTTGAAGAGAATAGATTTGAGTCAAGTTCAAGATAAGCCAGGAAGTCTAGAACCGAGTTAGAGTTTGATTTAGAGGTAAATATCTCTATTGGAATGAAAATAGAACATTTTTAAATCAATTTTGTACACCTCGCAGTTAGGGGTGGACCCAAGATTTATATTGACATATTTAACTGCTGTCAAGATTTTTGTATGAATGTCTATGTTGCGCGAGCACGCGTGCACACGCACACGCAAACGTGTACATTAGGAGATTAAGTACCAAACTTATATATCATCTCTAATATAAGGAAACACGACAAAATATTGACCTTTAAAAAAAGTGAACCTTTACAATATAGGGCATAACATTTGTTAAGTCCAAATTGATTTTGACAAATTCTTTGACTTTTTAGAATGTGATTTTCCCGTATTTTGAAGAGATTAGATTTGACTCAAGTTCTAGATATGCTAGGAAGTTTGGAACTGAGTTACAGCTTGATTTAGAGGTAAATATCTTTATTAGAAAGAAAATACAACATTATTAAATCAATCTAACACACCTTGCAGCTGGGGTTGGACCAAGGATTTGAATTTTAGCATATTTAATTACAGCAAGGCTTTTGTATTAATGCATGCGCGCACACGTACATGATGAGTTAAAGTGCCAAACTTATCTGTCGTCTCCAATAGAAGGAAACAAGACAAAATATTGACCTTTAAAAAAAATGTGAACTTTTACAATATAAGGTATAGAATTTGTTAAGTCCAAATTAATGTTATCAAATCCCTTAACTTTTTAGAATGTGATTTTCTTGCATTTTGAAGAAATTAGATTTGAGTCAAGTCCTAAATATGCTAGGAAGTCTAGAACTGAATTAGAGTGTGATTTAGAGGTAAATATTTTTATGAGAATGAAATAGAATATTATTAAATCAATCTAATACACCTCGCAATTAGGAGTGAACCAAGGATTTGAATTTTGATATATTTAACTACAGCCAAGACTTTTATATTAATGTCTATGTGCGCGCGCACATCACACATGTACATGACAAGTTTAAGTGCCAAACTTATATGTCATATCCAATACAAGAAAACAAGACAAAATATTGACCTTTAAAAAAAATGTGAACTTTTACAATATAGGGCATAGTATTTACTTAGTCCAAATTAATTTTGGCAAATCTCTTAACTTTTTAAAATGTGATTTTCCTGTATTTTGAAGATATTAGATTTGAGACAAATTCTAGAAATGCCAGGAAGTCTAGAACCGAGTTACAGTTTGATTTAGAGGTAAATATCTATACTGAAATGAAAATAATAATTATTAAATCAGTCTAGTACACCTCGCAATTGGGAGTAGACCCTAGATTTGAATTTTGACATATTTAACTACAGTTAAATTTTTTTTATTAATGTCTACGCACACATGCACACATGTATATTACGAGTTAAGTGCCAAACTTATATGTCATCTCCAATACATGAAAACGAGACAAAATATTGACCTTTAAAAAAAAAGTGAACTTTTATAATATAGGGCATAGTATTTGTTAAGCCCAAATTGATTTTGTCAAATCTCTTAATTTTTTAGAATGTGGTTTTCCAGTATTTTGAAGATATTAGATTTGAGACAACTTCTAGGCATGCCAAGCAGTCTAGAATCAAGTTAGACTTTGATTTAGAGGTAAATATCTCAATTGAAAGGAAAATAGAACATTATTAAATCAATCTAGTACACCTCATAGTTGGGGGACCCAAGATTTGAATTTTGACACATTTAACTACAGCCAAAACTTTTTTATTAATATCTACGTTGCGCGCGCGCACAGACACACATGTACATTACGAGTTTAAGTGCCAAACTTATATGTCGTCTCCAATACAAGGAAACAAGACAAAATATTGACCTTTAAAAAAAATGTGAACTTTTACAATATAGGGCATAGTATTTGTTAAGTCTAAATTGATGTTGGCAAATCCCTAACTTTTTAGAATGTGGTTTTCTTGTATTTTGAAGAGATTAGATTTAAGACAAGTTCTACATATGCCAGAAAGTCTAAAATCAAGTTAGAGTTTGATTTAGAGGTAAATATCTCTATTGAAATGAAAATAGAACATTATTAAATCAATCCAGTACATTTTGCAGTTAGGGACGGACTCAAGATTTGAATTTTGACAAATTTAACTACAGCCAAGATTTTTGTTTTAATGTCTATTTTGCGTGAGCGCGCGCGTGCACACGCACACAAGTATATTTCGAGTTTGAGTGCCAAACTTATATGTCATTTCCAATATAAGAAAACAAGACAAAATATTGACATATAAAAAAAATGTTAATTGACATATAAAAAAATGTTAACTCCTACAATATAAGGCATAGTATTTGTTATGTCCAAATTACTGTTGGCAAATTCTTAATTTTTAGAATGTGATTTTCCTATATTTTGAAAAGATTAAATTTGAGTCCAAGTTCTAGATATGCTAGAAAGTCTAAAACTGAGTTAGAATTTGATTTATATGTAAATATCTCTACTGGAATGAAAATAGAATATTATTAAATCAAGTACACCTAGTAGTTAGGGGTTGACCTAGGATTTGAATTTTGACATATTTAACTACATCCAAGATTTTTGCATTAATGTCTATGCTCCGCGCATGCGCGTGCACACGCATAAACATATATTACGAGTTTAAGTGCTAAACTTATATGTCATCTCCAATATAAGAAAACAAGACAAAATATTGACCTTAAAAAAAATGTAAACTTTTGCAAAATAGGGCACAGTATTTGTTAGTCCAAATCGATGTTGGCAAATCTCCTAACTTTTTAGATTGTAATTTTCTAGTATTTTGAAAAGATTAGATTTGAGTCAAGGTCTAAATATGCTAGAAAGTCTTAAACTAAGTAAGAGTTTGATTAAAAGATAAATATCTCTATTGGAATGAAAATAGAACATTATTAAATTAATCTAGCACACTTCGTAGTTGGGGGTGGACCCAATATTTGAATTTTGACATATTTCACTACAGCCAAAACTTTTTTAATAATGTCTATGTGCGCGTGCGCATCACACGTACATTACAAGTTCACACATGCACATTACAAGTTTAAGTGCCAAACTTATATGTCATCTCCAATACAAGGAAACAAGACAAAATATTGACCTTTAAAAAAAATGTGAACTTTTACAATATAGGGCATAGTATTTGTTAAATCCAAATTGATTTTGGCAAATCTCTTAACTTTTTAGAATGTAATTTTCCTGTATTTTGAAGATATTAGATTTGAGGCAAATTCTAGAATTGCCAGGAAATCTAGAACTGAGTTAAAGTTTGATTTAGAGGTAAATATCTCTACTGAAATAAAAATAATAATTATTAAATCAATCTAGTACATCTCGCAGTTGGAGGTAGACCCAGGATTTGAATTTTGACATATTTAACAACGGCCAAAATTTTTTTTATTAATGTCTACGCACGCACGCACACACACATGTATATTACGAGTTAAGTGCCAAACTTATATGTCATCTCCAATACATGAGACGAGACAAAATATTGACCTTTAAAAGAAATATGAACTTTTACAATATAGGGCATAGTATTTGTTAAGTTCAAATTGATTTTGACAAATCTCTAAACTTTTTAGAATGTGATTTTTCAGTATTTTGAAGAGAATAGATTAGAGACAAGTTTTAGACATGCCAAGAAGTCTAGAATCGAGTTAGACTTTGATTTAGAGGTAAATATCTCTATTGAAAAGAAAATAGAATATTATTAAATCAATCTAGTACACCTTATAGTTGGGGGACCCAAGATTAGAATTTTGACATATTTAACTATAGCCAAAACTTTTTTTATTAATGTCTATGTTGCGTGTGCGCGCACAAGTACACATGTACATTACGAGTTTAAGTGCCAAACTTATATGTCATCTCCAATTCAAGGAAACAAGAAAAAATATTAACCTTTAAAAAAAATGTGAACTTTTACAATATAGGACATAATATTTGTTAAGTCCAAATTAATGTTGGCAAGTCTATTAACTTTTTAGAATGTGGTCTTCTTGTATTTCGAAGAGATTAAATTTGAGACAAGTTCTAGATATGCCAGAAAGTCTGGAAACGAGTTAAGAGTTTGATTTAGAGGTAAATATCTCTATTGAAATGAAATAGAACATTATTAAATCAATCCAGTACATCTTGCAGTTAGGGACGGACCCAAGATTTGGATTTTGACAAATTTAACTAAAGCCAAAATTTTTGTATTAATGTCTATTTTGAGTGCGCACACGCACACAGGTACATTACGAGTTTGAGTGTCAAATTTATATGTCATCGCCAATATAAGGAAACAAGACAAAATATTGACCTTTAAAAAAAAAGTTAGCTTCTACAATATAAGGCATAGTATTTGTTATGTCCAAATTGATGTTGGCAAATTCTTAACTTTTAGAATGTGATTTTCCTGTATTTTGAAGAGACTAAATTTAAGTCCAAATTCTAGATATGCTAGAAGGTCTAAAACTGAGTTAGAATTTAATTTATATATAACTAGCTCTATTGGAATGAAAATAGAATATTATTAAATCAAGTACACCTAGCAGTTAGGGGTGGGCCTAAGATTTAAAATTTGACATAATTAACTACAGCCAAGATTTTTGCGTTAATGTTTATGTTGCGAGCGTGCGCGTGCACACGCATAAACATACATTACGAGTTTAAGTGCCAAACTTAAATGTCATCTCCAATATAAGGAAATAAGACAAAATATTGACCTAAAAAAAAATGTGAACTTTTGCAATATAGGTCATAGTATTTGTTAGTCCAAATCGATGTTGGCAAATCCCCTAACTTTTTAGGTTGTAATTTTCTAGTATTTTGAAAAGATTAGACTTGAGTCAAACTCTAGATATGCTAGAAAGTCTAAAACTAAGTAAGAGTTTGATTAAGAGGTAAATATCTCTATTGGAATGAAAATAGAACATTATTAAATCAATTTAATAAACTTTGCAGTTGGGGGTGGACCTAGGATTTGAATTTTGACATATTTAACTACAGCCAAAACTTTTTTATTAATGTCTATGTACGCGCACACATCACACATGCACATTACAAGTTTAAGTGCCAAACTTATATGTCATCTCTAATACAAGGAAACAAGACAAAATATTGACCTTTAAAAAAATGTGAAATTTTACAATGTAGGGCATAGTATTTGTTAAATCCAAACTGATTTTGGCAAATCTCTTAACTTTTTAGAATGTGGTTTTCCTGTATTTTGAAAATATTAGATTTGAGACATTCTAGAAATGTCAGAAAGTCTAAAACCGAGTTAGAGTTTGATTTAGAGGTAAATATCTCTATTGAAATGAAAATAATAATTATTAAATCAATCTAGTACACCTCGTAGTTGGGGTAGACACAGGATTTGAATTTTGACATATTTAACTACAGCCAATATTTTTTTTATTAATGTCTATGCATGCATGCACACATGTATATTACGAGTTAAGTGCCAAACTTATATGTCACCTCCAATACGTGAAAACGAGACAAAATATTGACCTTTAAAAAAAATGTGAACTTTTACAATATAGTATTTGTTAAGTCCAAATTGATTTTGGCAAATCTCTTAACTTTTTAGAATGTGATTTTTCAGTATTTTGAAAAGATTAAATTTGAGACAAGTTCTAGACAAGCCAAGAAGTCTAGAATCGAGTTAGACTTTAATTTAGAAGTAAATTATCTCAATTGAAAGGAAAATAGAACATTATTAAATCAATCTAGTACACCTCGTAGTTGGGGGACCCATGATTTAAATTTTGACATATTTAACTACAGCCAAAACTTTTTTATTAATGTCTATGTTGCGCGCGCGCGCACAAGCACACATGTACATTACGAGCTTAAGTGCCAAACGTATATTTCATCTCCAATAGAAGTAAACAAGACAAAATATTGACCTTTAAGAAAAAATGTGAACTTCTATAATATAGGACATAGTATTTGTCAAGTCCAAATTGATGTTGGCAAATCTCTTAACTTTTTAGAATGTAGTTTTCCTGTATTTTGAAGATATTAGATGTTAGAGAAGTTTTAGTTATGCCAGAAAGTCTAGAACCGAGTTAGAGTTTGATTTAGAGGTAAATATCTCTATTGAAATGAAAATAAAACGTTATTAAATCAATCTAGTACATCTTGCAGTTAGGAACAGGCCCAAGACTTGAATTTTGACAAATTTAACTACAACCAAGATTTTTGTATTATTGTCTTGCGCGTGCACACGCACACACGTACATTATGAGTTTGAGTGCCAAACTTATATGTAATCTCCAATATAAGGAAATAAGACAAAATATTGACCTTTAAAAAAAAAGTTGACTTCTACAATATAAAGCATAGTATTTGTTATGTCCAAATTAATGTTAGCAAATTCCTTAACTTTCAGAATGTGATTTTCCTGTATTTTGAAGAGATTAAATTTGAGTCAAGTTCCAGATATGTTAGGAAGTCTAGAACTACGTTAGAGTTTGATTTAGAGGTAAATAACTCTATTGGAATGAAAATAGAATATTATTAAATCAATCTAGCACACCTCGCAGTTAGGGGTGAACTCAGGATTTGAATTTTGACATGTTTAACTACAGACAAGATTTTTGTTTTGACGCACAAACGTGCATTACGAGTTTAAGTGTCAAACTTATATGTCATTTCTAATATAAGGAAATAAGATAAAATATTGAGCTTTAAAAAAAATGTTAACTTTTAAATATAGGGAATAGTATTTGTTAAAGTGTAAATTGATTTTGGCAAATCTCTTAACTTTTTAGAATGTGATTTTTCTGTATTTTGAAGAGATTAGATTTGAGTGAAGTTCTAGACATGCTAGGAAGCCTAAAACTGAGTTAGAATTTGATTTAGAGGTAAATATCTCTATCGGAATAAAAATAGAACATTATTAAATCAATCTAGTACACCTCGCAGTTAGGGGTGGACCTAGGATTTGAATTTTGACATCTTTAGCTATAGTCAAGATTTTTGTATTAATGTATATGTTGCATGCGCGCGCGCACACGCATACACGTACATTACGAGTTTAAGTGCCAAACTTATATGTCATGTCAAATATAGGGAAACAAGACAAAATACTGACCCTTAAAAAAATGTGAACTTTTACAATACAGAGCAAAGTATTTGTTAAGTCCAAATTGATTTTGGCAAATCTCTTGACTTTTTAGAGCGTGGTTTTCCTATGTTTTGAAGCGATTCGGTTTAGGCCAAGTTCTAGATATGCTAGGAAGTCTAGAACTGAGTTAGATTTCGATTTAGAGGTGAATATCTCTATTGGAATGAAACTAGAACATTATTAAATCAATCTAGTACCCCTCGCTGTTAATGGTGGACCTAGGATTTAAATTTTGACATATTTAACTACAGCCAAGATTTTTATATTAATGTTTATGTTGACCGCGTTCGCGCACACGCATACATGTACATTACGAGTTTAAGTGCCAAACTTATATGTCATCTCCAATATAAGGAAACAAGACAAAATATTGACCCCTAAAAAAATCTGAACTTTTACAATACAGAGCATAGTATTAGTTAAGTCCAAATTAATTTTGGCAAATACTTTAACTTTTTAGAACGTGGTTTTCCTGTATTTTGGAGATATTAGATTTAGGCCAGATTCTAGATATGCTAGGAGGTCTAGAACTAAGTTAAAGTTTGATTTAGAGGTAAATATCTCTATTGGAATAAAAATAGAATATTATTAAATCAATCTAGTACCCTTGCAATTAAGGGCGGACACAGGATTTGAATTTTGACATATTTAATTACAGTCAAGATTTTTGTATTAATGTCTATGTTGTGCGTGCGCACGCACACGCATACACGTACATTATGAGTTCACGTGCCAAGCTTATATGTTATCTCAAATATAATGAAATAAGACAAATTATTGACCTTTAAAAATGTGAACTTTTACAATATATGGCATAGTATTTGTTAAGTCCAAATTGATATTCACAAATCTTTTAACTTTTTAGAATGTGATTTTTCTGTATTTGAACAGATTAGATTTGAGTCAAATTCTAGATATGCTAGGAAGTTTAGAACTGAGTTAGAGTTTGATTTAGAGTTAATATCTTTATTGGAATGAAAATGGAACATTATTAAATCAATCTAGTATATCTTACAGTTAGGGGTGGACCCGGGATTTGAATTTTGACATATTTAACTTCAGCCAAAATTTTTGTATTAATGTTTATGTTGCGCGTGTGCAGGCGCACACGCACAAACGTACATTACGAGTTTAAGTGCCAAACTTATATGTCATCTCCAATACAAGGAAACTTGACAAAATATTGACCCTTAAAAAAATATGAACGTTTACATTACAGGAAATAGTATTTGTTAAGTCCAAATTGATTTTGGCAAATCCCTTAACCTTTTGGAGCGTGGTTTTCCTGTATTTTGAAGAAATTAGATTTTTACAAGGTTCTAGATATGCTAGGAAGTCTAGAACTGAGTTAGAGTTTAATTTAGAGGTAAATATCTTTATTGGAATGAAAATAGAATATTATTAAATCAATCTAGTAACCCTCGCAGTTGGGGACAGACCCAAGATTTGAATTTTGACATATTTAACTTTAGCCAAGATTTTTGTATTAATATTTATGTTGCACGTGTGCGCATACACACGCGCACATGTACATTACGAGTTTAAGTGCCAAACTTATATGTAATTTCCAATACAAGGAAACAAGACAAAATATTGACTGTTAAAAAAATGTGAACTTTTACAGTGCAGGACATAGTATCCAAATTGATTTTGGCAAGTCCAAATTGATTTTGGCAAATCCTTTAACCTTTTGGAACGTGATTTTCCTGTATTTTGAAAATATTAGATTTTGGCCAAGTTCTAGATATGCTAGGAAGTCTAGAAGTGAGTTAGAGTTTGATTTAGAGGTAACTATCTCTATTGGAATGAAAATAGAATATTATCAAATCAATATAGTAACCCTTGCAGTGAGGGGTGGACCCAGAGTTTGAATTTTGACATATTTGACTACAGCTAAGATTTTTTTGACTGAGGAAAGTCCCTCGCTACACAAGTTGTGTCACCACATTCGTTTAGTCGGGTTGCCAAAGCAGCGGTGATGAAGGCTGACAAGCACGATTGACCGGAACCGGAGTCTCACGAGGGATTTAGCAGTTTCGTGGCTACATATTCAGTCAAACAGGACATAGTATTTGTTAAGTCCAAATTGATTTTGACAAATCCCTTAACTTTTTAGAACGTGGATTTCCTATATTTTGAATAGATTAAATTTGAGCCAAGTTCTAGATATGCTAGGAAGTTTAGAACTCAGTTAGGGTTTGATTTAGAGGTAACTATCTCTATTGGAATGAAAATAGAACATTATTAAATCAATCTAGTACACCTCACAGTTAGGGATGAATCTGGGATTTGAATTTTTACATATTTAACTACGGCCAAGATTTTTGTATTAATGTCTATGTTGTGCGCGTGCAAGTGCACACACATACATTACGAGTTTAAGTGCCAAACTTGTATGTGATGTTCAATATAAGGAAACAAGACAAAATATTGACCTTTAAAAAAAATGTGAACTTTTACAATATAAGACATACTATTTGTTAAGTACAAATTGATTTTGGCAAATACCTTTAACTTTTTATAATGCGATTTTCCTGTATTTTAAAGAGATTAGATTTTAGTCAAGTTTTAGCTATGCCAGGAGGTCTAGAACTGAGTTAGAATTTAATTTAGAGGTAAATATCTCTATGAGGATGAAAATAGAATATTATTAAATCAGTTAGGGGTGGACCAAGGATTTGAATTGTGACATATTTAACTACAGGCAAGATTTTTGTATTAATGTCTATGTTGCGCGCGCGGCACTCACACGCACACACGTACATTACGATTTTAAGTGCCAAAGTTCTATGTCATCTCCAATATAAGGAAACAAGACAAAATATTGACCTTTAAAAAAATGTGAACTTTTACAATATAGGGCATAGTATTTGTTAAGTCCAAATTGATGTTGGCAAATCCCTTAACTTTTTAGAATCTGATTTTCTTGTATTTTGAAGAGATTATATTTGTGTCGAGTTCTAAATATGCTAGGAAGTCTAAAACTGAGTTAAGAGTTTGATTTAGAGGTAAATATCTCCATTGGAATGAAAATAGAACATTATTAAATCAATCTAACGCACCTCGCAATTAGGGGTGGACCCAGGATTTAAATTTTGACATATTACTTACAGTCAAGATTATTAAATTAATCTAGTACACCTCGTAGTTACGGGTGGACCTAAAATTTGAATTTTGACTGAGTTGAATAAAGAGTTTAAAAATAAATTAAGCTAGCCTACAAAAAGTTAGACAGTGTAAAGGGTTTAAAAATAAAATGGGCCGTATTATAAAAATTTAAGATGGACTAAATTTGAAAAAAAATTATTTTTTAAACTACAAAGTAAAAAATATATATATATATTTTTTTGAACTAGACTAACTGACTATAGCCCGGGTCAGTCCCAAAGTGTGTCTGCCCATGCTTGCAACCTACTCACATCATAGTCAAACATTTGAGTGGTACACAGAGAAGCTTGTAGGGAGCTTGAAGGTGTGAGGAACCTCGAAGGTTTAAGCTGGCAATGTTTCGTTTCTAGACTTCTTTTAATGCGGATTCTTTTGATTCTTATATATATTTCATCCAATTGAAAGAAGAAATAAGAAAAAAGAATATTTTCATATACCAAAGTGCTTGAAGAGTATTTACTCATATTCCTAGCAATTTAAAACTTCATACAAATTTGTGTTGGTCTTCAACGGATGAAGATTGTTCTTTCGCTAGGAGGTTCATCAAAGGGATCGAGCAAGTGCTCTACACAGAGGATTGTGGATTGGTTGGGTAACTCTGTATTCTTGAAACTTCTAACTCATTCTTTCGTATAGGACTTGTGGTTTTTCTCCCTTGGTTGATAAGGGTTTTCACGTTAAAATTCCTTGTCTCCTTTATTTTTCTGCACGTGCTTGATTGTGTTTGATTAGTTTATACTAGGTCTTTATAAAATATTTTTGTTAGTGTCTGTATGGGTTTTTGATTGGCAATTCTCGAGCAAACACTTTGATTGTATTTTGTTTCCTAAAATGTCACATTGTTGGTGAATTTGTTCACAAACATAAGCTAAAGAATGTTTGTGAACATTGGAATCTGGTTGGGAGATTGTTTGTTAAAGAAGAGGTTGTTACAGTGTTCAAGCCTTAGGCTCTGTTCTCTGTTTTTCTGTGAAAGCGGGTTATTGAGCATGAGCAGGGAAGCTCTTGCCCAAGAGCTTCCCCTGACTGTCGCGCAGAATTTTTTTAACTGAACCTAACTGACCTTTTTACCCCTTTTCTGTGATATAAAAAGAAAAGTTTTTCTTTTCAGACCTAAGCCATTTTTTGCGTAGCTCATTCTTTTTTCTTAAGGCAAAAAGCTGAGAGGATGACCTAGGGCTTGGATCCCATCCAACGTCAAGGTGTTCTCTTACTATCTTTGGCAACAATCTAACTCTCTGCATCTCAGATCTGTGGTGTGGTATCAGATTCGGGAGCTTACTCTTCAAGAATTGAAGGCTGGAATCTTCATGGGTTGAGGTGAGTTGTGGGTAGTCTAGCAACCAAGGTTAGGAGAGTGTGATGCACAAGTAGATCAATGATTTCTTGGTTGGGAAAACTCATATAACTCTTCTTTGATACCTTGTAACCTCATTTCTATTTAGTGAAGATTTTTGGGCTAATCCACTCAAGGATCCGGGGTTGTTTCTCCTTTGAGTTCAAAGGAGTTTTTCCTTAGTTAACAAAATTCTAGTGTCCTTGTGGTGGATGTATATTTTGAGCAGATTTGTCTTTATGGATGTTAGTTAATTTCAGTCTTGTACTGCTTGATTTGAACACCTGAGAGAGTTTTGGGAATTTCAATTGGTATCAGAGCCCTGGGTGCTCTTTGTTGAGTTAGACTTTCTGTCTAAGAGTAGATCCAAACGTTGTCCATGGATAATCAAAGGGAAGGCCAGTCCACTGTTAGGCCACCCTTTCTAGATGGGTCAAACTACCACTACTGGAAAGCTAGGATGACAGCATTCCTCAAGTTAATTGATGAAAAAAGTCTGGGATTCTGTTGTTGATGGCTGGAGGTCTCCTACTGTGAGTGATACAGATCTAACTCTCAAAGCCAAACAGGATTGGACTGCAACAGACAATGAAGCAGCTGGCTGGAATAGCAAGGCTCTCAATGCAATATTCTGTAGTGTATCCCAGGATGAGTTTAGAAGGATATCGAATTGTGAAATAGCCAAAGAAGCTTGGGATGTTCTGCAGGTGACATATGAGGGAACTACAGCAGTAAAGATAGCTAAGTTACAGCGATTGACATCTGCTTTCGAGGTGATCCGAATGGGAGAAAATGAGACATTTGATCAATTCTATATAAAGCTCAGTGATATTATCAACTCTTCAGCAAATCTTAGAGAAACTATTTCTCAATCAAAAATTATGCGAAAGATACTTCGCTCCTTGCCTGATCGATTTAAGCCAAAGGTTACGGCTATTGAGGAGAGCAAAGATGTTGATCAGATGAGGGTTGAAGAGTTAGTTGGATCCTTACAAACTTATGAAGTTAATTTTAGTCAGAACAAAAGAAACAAAGGGATAGCCTTAAATATCATCTGCGAAGAAGACAGTGAAGAAGCTGAACATTCAAAAGTCAGTGCTGATGATATTGCCTTCTTGGTAAAGAAATTTAAAAGTTTCTCTAAGAAGTCTCTTTCAATAAACCCTCAAAATTCAATAAGGAAAAGAAAAAGAGGATCGGTGAAGGATATGTAAGCTACAAGAAACAACCAAAGACTGGAGAAAAGCAATGTTTTGAGTGCAAAGGTTATGGACATTTTGCAAATGAGTGTGCAAATAGACAGAAGTGAAAAAATCAAAAAGTCCTTGCTGCAACTTGGGATGATGAGAAGGAGTCTGGTAGTGATGGAAACCAAGATGAAGAAGAGTCATCCGGGTCAGAAGATAATTCCTCACACGTGTTAGCTTTCATGGTGGGAGTTAATGAAGACAAGTCAAGAAAGAAAGTTGAGTCAAAGAGCTCTTTGCAAAACTCACCAGTGGAGGACATTATGAGCTGCTTGGAATCTGAATCTGATGTGGATGTGCAAGAAGAATTTGAAGAATTGCAAGAAAAGTACAATGAACTGTATAAACAAAGCATTGTACTTGCCACACACAAGGCAAAAGCCCTTTCTAAATTGAATGAAGTTGAAAAAGAAAAGGAAGAGTTGGCTAGTCAACTTGAAGAATTTAAAGTTAAGAATGGTGAATTGGAAGGAATGATTGAGAGTTTGAAGAAGAATGAAGAAAGACTGATGTCCTTGAATGGTTCACTTGAGAAGGAACTTGTATGTTTGAATGAGAGAGTAGCAATGTCCACGAATGCATTCAAGAAATGGGAATCGGGCACCAAAAGACTTGATGAAATCTTGGAGGCTCAAAGGTCTTCTAATGATAGAACCGGGTTGGGCTGTGATGAAGAGGATTTACCACCAACTCTTCAAAGAAAATGTCCCATCAAGTTTGTTCCAGCAGCTGGTTTGGCAGCTGAATTTGCTGTGAAAAAATGAGCAAAAGGTCAAAAATTCAGAAGCAAAGTGGGTTCAACAGTCTTCAAAACCCAGTGGAGTCAAGAACAAGGGGTCTTCGAATGGTAACTTCTTCTCTCATAACCTCTCAGGACTCACAGGTAAAAAATTACATCATGCTAAAGGATTACATTCAGATTTTTCTTGCATCAAAACCTTTGTTCCAATTTGTCATTATTGTGGGATTAGAGGACACACTAGACCCCACTGTCACAAGCTGTATGGGCTGCCGTTAGACTATGTCAAGTCTAAAGGTATTGCTTATAAAAGTGGTTTGACAAGAAATTGTTTGTCCAACATGTTCAGTAGTCTTGTCACTCATGTTAGTGTGAATAAAAGAGCTCCATTCAAACCAAATGGAAATGCTTTCAATCCTAGGACTAAAACCATCACTAGGAATAATGTCAAAAGCATGATTTCCTCCACAATCAAACCTAGAAAAATTTGGATTAGGTGTGAGGACCTAAGGTGTAATGTTGCACATACTGCATATAGGGCACAAAGCTCTAATATGTGGTACTTGGACAGCGGCTGTTCCAAGCACATGTGTGGGAATAAATCCATGTTTTCGACCTTGAATGATTGTGATAATGGCATGGTAACTTTTGGTGATGGTAGCAAGTCAAAAATTCTTGGAATCGGTAGCATTGACTGTCAAGGTTTACCTAAACTCAAGGATGTGTTGTATGCGGATGGCTTGAAAGCAAACTTGATTAGTATTAGTCAAATCAATGATTCACACTACAATGTGTTGTTTGCTAAGGACACTTGTTCTATTCTTGATAAAACCACAAAGTAGTGTTGAGAGGAATGAGAACTTCTGATAATTGCTATGCTTTATCTACTAATTGTGAATCTCTTTGTAATGTTGCACAGGATAATATTGTTGAACTTTGGCACCAACGACTTGGGCATGTCAATTTTCGAGATCTTGCTAGACTATCCAAGTCTGAAGTTGTGAGAGGATTACCAAAGTTGACTAAAGTGAAGAAAAGTGTTTGCGGGCCATGCCAAAAAGGGAAACAAACCAAAGCTATCCACAAGAAAACAAATAGGATAGCTACTTCTATAGTTCTTGAACTAGTTCATGTTGACCTTATGGGGTCCTATTAGAACTGAAAGCTTAGGAGGAAAAAAGTATATCTTTGTTATGGTAGATGATTTTTCAAGATACACTTGGGTTAATTTTCTTAGAGAAAAATCAGATACTTTCCAATCTTTTAAATCCTTGTGTAACAGACTTCAAAATAAAAAAGGTACGGTGATTGGTAGAGTTATTAGACTTAGAAGTGATCATGGTAAAGAGTTTGAGAATGCTGAATTTTCTGATTTTTGTGATGAAAAAGGTATTTTGCATGAATTTTCAGCTCCTAACACACCCCAACAAAATGGGGTTGTAGAAAGGAAAAACAGGGTGCTCCAAGAAATGACAAGAGTCATGCTACACGGTAAGAATTTGCCTCTAAAATTCTGGGCTGAGGCCTTGAACACAGCTATGCTACATTAGCAATAGAGTTTTTGTGAGAAGAGGAACAAGGGCCACTGCATATGAGATTTGGAATGGTAAGAAACCTAGTGCTTCTTATTTTCATGTCTTTGAAGCAAGTGTTACATATATCGGGACAGAGAATCCCTTGGTAAGTTTGATGCTAGATGTGATGAACGCATCTTTCTTGGTTACTCTACTAACAGTAGGGCATATAGAGTCTTTAATTTAAAACACTCAACTGTTATGGAGTCTATTAATGTTGTTGTGGATGATGATTGGGTGAATTCTACTTGCAGGAAAAAGTTCTTCTGAAGAAGAGCAAGAATTCACCATGCTTCCTCAAGATGAATCATCATTGGAGACACAAAATAAAGTTGAGGAAAGCAATGTGGAACCCGAGATTGAACATCATGATGACATGTTGGAAGAAGAAGCCGAGGATCAATCAAAGACACTCAATCCATCATCAAGAGTGAAGCTAAACCACCCTACTACACAAGTCATTGGTGAGATAAATGCCCCTATGAAAACTAGGAGGCAAGTTCGAAATGAGGTAACTTACTTGTGTTACACTTCATGCATTGAACCAAAGAATGTCAAAGAAGCTCTTCATGATTCTCATTGGATCAATGCAATGCATGAAGAACTTGAACAATTCTCTCGTAATGATGTTTGGGAGCTTGTGCCGAGACCTAGAGATGTGAATGTTACAGGGACCAAATGGATTTTCAAAAATAAAACCGATGAATTTGGCACCATTGTTAGAAATAAAGCTAGACTAGTCGCACAAGGGTATTCTCAAATTGAAGGAATTGACTTTGATGAAACATTTGCACCCGTGGCTATACTGGAATCTATTCGGATTTTGTTGGCTATTTCTTGCTACTTAGGTTTTAAACTCTTTCAAATGGATGTGAAAAGTGCTTTCTTGAATGGTTTTATTCAAGAAGAAGTTTTTGTTGAACAACCCAAAGGCTTTATTGATCTCAAGTATCCCAATCATGTTTACCGCTTGAATAAGGCATTGTATGGTTTAAACAAGCCCCTAGAGCTTGGTATGAGAGACTTACTAGGTTCTTAGTTGAGTCTAATTTTGTTAGGGGGAGTGTTGATAAAACCTTGTTCATTTGTAATGATTCTCAGCACATCACTATTGCTCAAATATATGTGGATGACATTGTTTTTGGTTCTACATCTGAAAAGTATGTCTTAGAATTTGCTGAACTCATGAAAAGTCAATTTGAAATGAGCATGATGGGAGAACTTAATTTTTTCTTGGGGTTGCAAATTAAACAAATGCAAGATGGCATTTTCATATCTCAATCCAAGTATGCAAGAAATTTGGTTAACAAATTTGGACTCTGTACATCTAAGCATGCTAGGACTCCCATGGGCACATCTACCAAATTGAATAGAGATGAATCTGGAAAAAGTGTGGATCAAACCTTGTACCGAAGCATGATTGGTAGTCTCCTATACTTAACTGCTAGTCGTCCAGACATAGCATTTAGTGTGGGAATTTGTGCTAGGTACCAATCTAGCCCTAAAGAGTCTCATTTGACTGCTGTCAAACGAATCATTCGTTATGTGAATGGGACTTTAGATCATGGCATTTAGTTTGCTAATGATTCTTCTGCAGAGATCTCTTGCTTTTCTAATGCTAGATTGGGCAGGTTGTTGTGATGATCGTAAAAGCACCTCTGGAGGATGTTTTTACCTTGGAAGCAATTTGGTAGCTTGGCATAGCAAGAAGCAGAACTCCATCTCCCTATCCACTGCCGAAGCCGAATACATAGCAGCTAGGAAGTTGTTGTAACTCAAGCTCTATGGATGAAACAGATGCTCTCAGATTATGGCATTGAACAAGGTACCATGTCTTTATTTTGTGATAACTTGAGGCCATAAACATTTCAAAGAATCCTGTTCAACACTCACGCACCAAGCACATAGATATACGACACCATTTCATTAGGGACCTTGTTGAGAGACGTGTCATGACACTTGAGCATATTCCCACAGCTAGACAGCTTGCTGACATATTCACAAAACCTCTAGAGGCATCTAGATTTGAACACCTTCGTTCATCTCTAGGAGTTATAGTTATTGAATAGTCTTGTCTCAATGAAACTTGATTAAATGATCTTACATTTATGTCTATGAACTTGATTGAGAAAATAAGATCATTATGTGTCTTTTAAGTTTTGGAATTCTTGGATAAATAGGAGTATGTTGGCATTTGATATGTACTTGTATCTTGAATCTTGGACAATTGTTGATTTCAAGTGAAATTCCTTATATCTCATAGCATATTGAGATTGTATTGAAGATGGTATATTGATGGCACAAATTTGTTTCATGATCTTGCTCAGGTGATATTGCGCACACAGTCAATTGAGATAGTGCATTTCTTGAATTTCTAGTGTAATGTCTACATTGAATTGACCTACAATTGACTAGCCCACAACTTTATATCCCAATTGTCTAAAGTTGGAAGTGTAGAAGTTTTGTTTCTACGATTATCTCTATATTTTGGTGATAAAAAGGGTTACCATCTTGGTCTCTACATTGCATCGTTGAAGTGAGTTTTAAAAAAAAAAAAAAAAAAGAGAGACTTAAACAAGATGTGTGAAAACCATTATCACATTACACTTGTTGAATTTCTTTTATATGGAGAGATAAGGAAAGTGTACATCCACTTGAATTTCATCCGTTTATACATTCTCCAAATGGGAAAGTCATTCCCTTGTGTTGGGCAATCGATTGGTTTGACTTTCATGTGGACATTATCTGAAAAATTTTAAATGTGGAACTACAGCTAGTACTATGTCTCGAGATGTCGTTTGAGCTAATCGTGATTCTTATCTGTGAAATGAATATGTCATTAGAAATGCTACTTATATTTCTATGGAATTGTCAAAGTTTTTTGTAAGATCTTTAACATTTTGTCTTTGATGAAGTATACTCATACATATCAAATTCTTATATGTTCTGAAAAATCCAGCATTTTAATTCTTAATTGTCACATTTTGTTTGCTTTGAAGCTCATGATTTTTCATAGATTTGATCGTTTGATTGAAGAATAATGTTTCATTATTTCAATACTGCTTTTGACTGTTACTAAATGGTTTCTGTGAAAATTGCAGCTATTGTGCTGTTTCTGTGAACTTTAGTTTTAAATCCGACTGCTCTCTGGCAGTTCGTGGCCAAGAGCTTCTGCTCTCATACTCGAAACAGCCACTGTGAGGAAGAGTTTAGTTTTCTTGGCTGTTCTTTGATTTTTTTTTTCAAAACTTTCTGCAATTTAATTTAAAAAAAAATTATTTTATTTTAGTTTTATTTATTGATTTTTTTTTACAGTCAGATTTTTTCATTGTAGTACCTCTGAAAATTGTTGGGTTTCTTTCCACTAACTTTTTCAGACATTTCAGATGTACAACACAGAGGCAGGGACTGAATAGTAGTGGGATTGGCTCTCTGACATTTCCTGATTTACCCGTACATGTTTGGCATTTGTTTTATTTGAATGAATTTCTGTTATTTGGGAACTTATTAATGCAGATTCCTTGTCTCATGTTTGATATATATCATTACATCAATTACTGCATTGATTTGTCTCATTGTTCAGATATTCTTATGTTCTGTGTCTGCACATTTAATGGGTTTGCTACTTATTTTCTTCAATCCGTGTGAGAGAGGATTGCTTTTGCATTTATTGTGCTCAGGCCATTATGAACCTTCCTTTAATTTGGCCGTGTGTCCCTTGGGTTCTCTTCAATCGGTTTTGTAATTTGTTTTATTCAAATTCCTCTGCCCCTTTAATGTTAGCTCTCCTCTCACTAGGGTTTCATTCCTGATTTACAAACCCTAACATTTCTCCTTTCGTCTTCCTTCCCTCTCGGTTCTGCTTCATGGCCAAGACGAAGGGTCTCAAGCCAACCTTGACCAAGAAACATGGTTCCAGTGCTCAAAGCTCCAAATCTAAGAAGTGCACGAAGTCTAAAACCAAAAGGACCAAACCCACATCGAAGGGACGCAAAGGCAAGAAATCGATCCTCCATCCTCGGCGCCTCTCTTTCAAAGTCCATCTGTTGGGTCTGCTTCTAAACTTGCTGGTTCCTCATCTCCTTTCGATGTCTCGTCTGATTCTGAGTTACCAAACCCTCCATCTCCACGGGCTGCTGATTCTCCAAAAGGTACTGATCCTCCACAGGGTGATGATCACTCCATTCCCCCCTCGATTAGTTCTCCGTCTGGTTTAGAGTTTGCAGACAGATTCCTGCGAGGGCGTCTGTCAATATTTGATTCTTGTTTCTCTCGTCGACCCATCACTCTAGAACGTCAAGTAGAGTTTTCCATTTCACAGCAGAGTTTGCTTTCATTTCTGAAATTTTTGAAACTCGGGGGTGGATTCATATTGGGGATCTTCAGGGTAGTGCTTCGGTCGATTTAATCAGAGAGTTTTACACAAATTTTCATAACATCTCTCCAGATAATGCTTGTTTTGACACTCTGGTTCGAGGCAGGACTTTACATGTCACTACTGATTTTTTGTCCTCGTTTCTGCGAGTGTCTAGAACACCAGACCCCACATATCCCCACGTTGACTGGTCTACTTATCCCCCACTACATGATCTTGTTGTCCCCATGCGTGACAACCCCCATCCTTGGTTCCCTGGAATGTTGTTTCGACAGAGTGATTTGTCAGTTCTTTTTCGAGTCCTGAATCTCATTTGTGACTCTCTTCTCACGCCTACAAATCAGTCTTCTGAAATTTCCGAAGACAAGATCAAATTCCTGCACTGTCTCACTACTGGAATTTCTATTGATCTTCCTTCCCTACTGATCCAATCTATGGTTTCTGCTCACATAGCGAAATTCACGTCTCGCTCTTCCATATGGTGTCCTTATCACCAACCTCTTACGTGATCATTTTGCTACTGTGAAAAAACTGGATGAGACTTCCTTATTTCAAGACCCTCCCATTAATCATACTACCATTCGGCGTACCATGGCTCAGAAACAACTTGTGACCCCTGAGTCTCCATTTCCAGACCCCTCCCCTACAGCGGCTCGTTCCCGAGGTGTGTATACCTCTTCCCATTCCCATTCGGATCCTCTGTCTGTGGTCGTTTTTACCCTTTAATCCTTCTCTGAGCGTCTATCTCGTCTTGAAACTTCTAATTTAGACATTCAAGCTTCTATTCAAACTCGTCTTCAAAAACTGGAAGATACTGTTCAGATTCAACTTGATACTTTCCAAATGCACACGCTAGAACAGCTTCATACTGCTGCTCAATCTGCCTCTAAAGTTGAAGCTCACATGGCCGACCTTGTCTCTTCTGTGAAGGGCTTAGTTGATCCAGCACAAGCAAGCTTGGCTGATTTTTCTTCTCGAATGCAGAGTTAGGCAAATGATGTTGGTGACTTGAACCGCACTTTTGTTCGTCTTGAACAGTTTTGTAAACGAGGCTCCCGCCCCTCTCAACATTGATCTATTTTCTTTTTTCAATTTTGTTGTTGCTTTGCTGACTTAGACAATTTTTCCATTTTTGGTTGCCTGGCTGTTTTGGTTGCAATTCCTCACAAAAATGGGGAGAATTTTCATGCTTTTTGATTTTGAAGTTAAAACTTTCACATGGTTTTCTTTTTGCTTTTGAAGTTAAATGTTATTGAGGGGGAGTTAAATTGTGATGTAATGTTTGTTTTGATACTGTTTGGTTGAGGGGGAGTTAAGATGTGTTGGAATTCTGTTGCTTTTGATATGTTGCTTGATTTTATATATATATCTGTTGCTTGGTTCTGTTGCATGTTGTTGCTCATTTTTTTTTTACAGGATCTAATTATTGTTCAAAAGCTTCAAGATATGATTGGTTGTAGCTTTCTACTTAGGTTTAGAACATGTGACATTTTCTTTGTAATGTGGGGTTGGGTGTGTTTTGTCTCGGAATTACCAAAGGGGGATATTGTTAGTGTCTGTATGGGTTTTTGATTGGCAATTCTCGAGCAAACACTTTGATTGTATTTTGTTTCCTAAAATGTCATATTGTTGGTGAATTTGTTCACAAACATAAGCCAAAGAATGTTTGTGAACATTGGAATCTGGTTGGGAGATTATTTGTTAAAGAGGAGGTTGTTACAGTGTTCAAGGCTTAGGCTCTGTTCTCTGTTTTTCTGTGAAAGCGGGTTATTGCGCATGAGCAGGGAAGCTCTTGCCCAAGAGCTTCCCCTGACTGTCGCGCAAAATTTTTTTAACTAAACCTAAGTCACCTTTTTACCCCTCTTCTGTGATATAAAAAGAAAAGTTTTTCTTTTCAGACCTAAGCCCTTTTCTGCGCAGCTCACTCTTTCTTCTTAAGGCAAAAAGCTGAGAGAATGACCTAGGGCTTGGATCTCATCCAACGTCAAGGTGTTCTCTTACTATCTTTGGTAACAATCTAACTCTCTGCAGCTCAAATCTGTGATGTGGGATCAGATTCAAGAGCTTACTCTTCAAGGATTGAAGGCTGGAATCTTCATAGTTTGAGGTGAGTTGTGGGTAGTCTAACAACCAAGGTTAGGAGAGTGTGATGTACGAGTGGATCAATGATTTCTTGATTGGGAAAACTTATATAACTCTTCTTTGATACCTTGTAACCTCATTTCTATTTAGTAAAGATTTTTGGGCTGATCCACTCAAGGATCTGAGGTTGTTTCTCCTTTGAGTTCAAAGGAGTTTTTCCGTAGTTAACAAAATTCTTGTGTCCTTGTGGCGGATGTATATTTTGAGCAGATTTGTCTTTATGGATGTTAGTTAATTTCAGTCTTGTACTGCTTGATTTGAACACCTGAGAAAAGTTTGGGAATTTCAATTTTCAATTTGTACCAAAGCGGGTTCATCACAGATTGAAGTCTAGTATCATGGATCCACCACGTGAAGGAGGCTTAAGCGCACGTCCCTTGTGGTTTGATGATTCAAACTACGCCTGCTAGAAGGTATGGATGATTACAAACTTCATGACGATGAATTACAGGGTATGGCTTTATGTTCAACAAGGTTGGACTCCTCTTACAACGAAGGTTGAAGGTGTGACAATTGAAAAGACCATAAATAGACGTATGGACAAAGGCAGAATCTAAAAGGGCAAAGTTCAATTTCAAAGCCATTAGCACCATCTTTACTATAGTTTGTGCTGACGAATTTAGAAGAATCTGTAGTTGCACTAAAGCAATGGAGGCAATGATGATCCTTCAATTGACACGTTAAGGGAATCAAAAGGTGAAAAGATCTAAGCTTCGACGAATTACTACTGAGTTCGTAGAATTAAAGATGGATGAATCGAAGATCTTTGATCACTTCTATGGAAGGCTTGTCGACATCGTTAATGCATGCTTTAATCTGGGTGACCTATTCCTGTCCCTAAAATTATTTGAAAAATTCTTCGTTCTTTATCCTTACCTTTTGAATCCAAATTTTCAACTATCAAAGATACAAGAAACATAAATGAGATGAAGTTTGAAAGATTTGGTAGGCTCACTACAAACTTTTGAAGCAAACATCATTAAACCTAAAAATACGAAAGGTCTAGCACCTAAACTATTTAGGAAGACTGAGAGAAATTGGTGGATAGTGAAAATTCTGAAATGGAATATAAAGAAATTGCTTTCATTGCAAAGAAGTTGAAAACTCTCATTTGAAAGCGTCAATCAAGGAAAAACAACGATTTTTAGAAGAATCGGTTCAACAAATTTGAAAGGAAGGACAAACTTGATGAAAGCAATAAAGAAGGTAAGACGAAGAAAGGTGATCACAAGTCCAAGCAAGTTCAATGCTACGAGTGCAAAGGAAGGATCGGGCTGCCCTAAGGTATAACCCAGATAGCCTGGCCCAAATTTTTTTAGTTCATTTTTTTTTAATTTAGCCCTCTTAAAACTTTTTAGTCCAGCACATTCTCCCTTTAAATCCTTTATTTAACCTAAATTTTTGCAACTCAGCCCACTCTACCTTTAAAGTCTTTGTTCAGCCCGAGCAAACCCCAAATCCTGGGCCTGCCCCTGGTGCAAAGGCTTTGATCACATATCAAAAGATTGCAAAAACAAGAAGTAAAGTTAGAAAAGTCTCAATGTTACATGTGACGATACCAATGATAACTCATTTGGTTCTGAATCACATGATGAGGAGAAGAGTTCAAAATTTCGTTGCTTATATGGCAACCTTTGATGAACAGAAACTTTCAAGTATTACTAAATTTTATAAAAAATATTGAAAAATCTAATCCCCTACTTTTATCAAGGTTAATCTAGTTGAGCGAGCCAATAGTGAAAGTGATTCCTCTAAGTCATCCACATCAACTAAGAATGGGGAAGGTGATGCCAATATGGAATCTTCTCTTTAAGAGGCTTGTGATCGCCTGTTTGAATATTATTGAAAGTTGTTTAAGGAGAATGAAAAATTAAAGACGGTGATGAGAATATTAAAGAAGGAAAATGAGGAACTTGTGATCAAGAATGAAAGTTTTATCTATCGAAATCTTGCACTTCAAAAGACGATTCATAAGGTGGAAGAAGAACTTGAGATGTTAAAAGATATTGTAAATGCTTTGATGGAAAAGTTATCTACTAAAAACAAAGAATGCAATGATGTGAAAAATGAGCTACAAGAGCTTCAAGAAAAATTGAGCACACCATTAAGTAAGTTACATGAAGTCTTGAGTTCACAACAAAAACCTCTTGATAGGAGAGGAATCGGTTATGAAGTTTCTTCAAGTGAGATAAAGAATTCAATCTCTCTATCATACAATGCACCAAAGGTCTTTGTAAAGGCATCCACTCAAATTTTAGATGCTCCCTCAGTTATGACACCACCATAAGAAGAGGAGAGGAAATCTTAGTCATCATATAGTAGGTATCAAGGCACAATTTCTAACTCTAGTTTTGTGCTTACATGTCACCATTATGGTATTTTGGTCACATTCACCCTAATTGTTGTAAATTATATGGAATGCCTAATTTTTATCATGCTTTTAATAGACACAAATCTCTGAGGAATTTGAAATCATCTTATCTTACTAAGTCTACCTTGGTTGGACAAAAGCAAATTTTTTAAAATTTATAATCGATGATTTAAAAATTAATTCTCCTAATCCTAAAAATAATTTTGCCAAAAATAAGGTTGTTTGAGTAAGAAATGATGATTTCAATGTTGGTAAAACCCGTAGGCATCTTGAAAGGGTAAAATTTGATGCTCATTAATTTACGTTGTTGCATAGATTAGGGCGACCGTAACTATAACGGTCCTAAGGTAGCGAAATTCCTTCATCGAAAAAATGAGCCACCATCAACACATCTGAGATCGCCAAATGTTCGAGAGTTCCTCTATTCAATACTGATTCGATCCGAGCTCTTGAAATTAGAATAAGTTCGGCAGCGGATCACTAAATATCTTTCCAACTAAGGAATGGGAAATCTTTCTCTTGTTACATGAATCCAATTTTCATTTCATCCAGGTCTGCTTATTGGCTTATATTTTCTCTAGTTTTATGGTATGTATTACTGCAGTTTGTTGTTATTTTAAGTCCTTAAGTGTCTTTATTTTCTGGTTATCGCCTTGTTTTTTTAGCTAGACTATTTTTGATTCGAATTTATTAATTCTTCAGAGTTTCATGCTATTGGTAAATTTTGATTTCATTTAAAAAAATAAAAATTAAAAAAAAGATTTTGGAGTAAGAGGGAAATTTTAAGTACTTGATGATAATTTTTTCATGTTCTATTATTTTAATTTTGTTGATAGAAGTACAATTGGAAATACTTGGATACATGCATACCGTGGCTTGTCAGTTTTATATTAACACAGAGTAATATTTTGCTATTTTAATTTTATATGAGTTGAATCTAGCGTGTAGTCAATTCACATCTTTATCTTGTTACATGTTTTGCCTTTTTTACATGGACTATGGTTGCTATATGGGAATTTTCAAGAAAGATGGGAGGCTAACATAGCAACTGGTGTCACCTTCGTGACATCACACTTTTGAACTGTTGAATTAAAATCCAACAATTCTAATATATTCATGTAATTTGAGTCATCTCCCCCCCCCAACTAGAATACGAGTCCCCCTTCATTTTTCTTTCATCCTCGTGTACAATCCCTTGGTATACATATATATAGGATATGTTACGGAAAATATAGAAAGACCAAGAAGGGGGGCAAAAAAGAGAGAAGCGGGAGACGTTAGTACCAAAACTCAAATTATGTTTCCAGATTTCTAGTTAAACCCGTTCTACACACGCCTACGTTGTTAGATTAAAGAAAGAAGATCTGGTTTGAGCATACAGTGAATTTTTGGTCTTTTCAACAAAAAATGAGGTAGGGAATTGATGTATTATTTATACTTTTTGTAGTGTTTTCTTCGATAGAAAATGACTATAAGAATAATTTTGGCATGTTTTTAAAGAGAAATATTAAGTTTTTATATTTCCTCGACAATTGCAACTCCTTGAGTTAGCCGATTTTATTCCTTTTGGTTATTAAATGTTATAAAATAATAATCTATAAATATATAATATTTTTTAGAGGTATAAATATGGGTTAAAATTTATATGCTATTAAATTAATACTAAGTTGAATTTTCAGTGGCACTAGAATCTTAATTAGACCATTTTTTTTTTAAATTGCTATTCAGTGCTGAGATATGCTATGTTATGTGTTAACGCAAAACAGGTAATAATTAAAAATAAACGGGTTGTAGTGGCAATGGAAACATCAAATTGTAAAAGCTGACATACTCACGTTCTTAAGCTTTAACAAAAGAAGGGTGAAACTTGAGAAAAATGTTGCTTTTGGAAAAAGTGAAAACACTATATAAAATAGGGAGAGTCATGAGAGACCCTTAGGTTGAAAGACCTTAAACTTGTACAGGATTGGGTAATCATGCTCGTGGACTAGTAATCCACAACGATGGAAATGGTAAGGCTCATCGTAGCTCTTAAACTCAGATCTATAAACGACAACGTAGGGGTGCTTTGCGGCTCGTATATATATATATACACACGAATCAGCGATGATTTAGACTACCAATTTGATTGTGGGGCAGTCTTATAGGGTATCCTTCCCCACCTTAGGAAAAGAAAATAACAAATAAAGAATGATTGACAAGATATAAAAGTTACAAATTAATGTTGTCCTATTTTGTTGTGTTGATGTATTTGATAATTTTTTGCTATATTTATTATTTTTATATGATTCCTAGAATACCTTACAAAAAGTATATTTTTATACATGATGAACACAAGTAATTTGGTGCTCACATTCCTACAGACTGTATTGCAGGTACAGAGCCCGAGACTTAGGAGGACTGGCACAATTATTTGAAACCCTATAGTTCTATTGAACAACTTTCACAACTTAGATATAATAACCTTAAAAACTCAGGTATTTGGAAATATCGCTTTACAAGTAAATGAAACTTATATTATCTAATTTTAATTTAATTCAATGTGTATATTTTATTAATAAAATAATTATTACCATTATTTATATCAATAAATAGGATGGTCTATGGCTCTGAAAAGTCAATAATGAGACAGTAATAGACCATGTGTATTAAATTTTATAATCTAACTCAGTCCTCAGGATCTTGGGATTTTAGGGGCGTGAGAGGTTAGTATTAGAGCCTAGATTAGAATACCTGGGGAATAGTGGGAATCTGGGATTGCATGTTGTATGCTTATGTATTATAACTAACATCTAGTTATTTCTAAGATAGACTTATTGGTATTTTGTGATATAGTTAGTAGCAGAAGCAGTCGAAACTACAAATGTTGCTAAAATAGTGACCTATTGGTAAGAGGCATGAAAACTTATGGAATACCCTTAGCTAATGGTAAGTAAAGCCGATGTGTAGGCAAGTGATGTAACCGGTGATGATCTGTTGGGCTTAGGTATAAAGTTTGAAGGATGTTTTGGTGGTTGTTTTGACATCAGGAATGATAGTTAAATGTGGTTGTGAATATAATAGAAAATTCTAAATTTGAAGTTCAAGAGACTTATAGAACCTAAGTTAATGATTCAAGGATTATTTTAGATTGCATCTTGAGGTTGAGTAATGTCTAAGTGAGGGAATGATTTTAAGATAGTAAAAGCAATGGTAGAGATTTAAAATTTCGAGATGGATGAGTTACCAACTTGATAATTGGTGATTGATCATTACTATGGAATAGCGACTATTGTTTATTTGATGACACCGTAATTCAGGTTCGAGATTAGGCAATAGTAATGTTGTTTTCTCCATTAATGATATTAAGTGCATTGGAAATCTTTGTGTTTAGATGGTCAGTTTGAGATTGAAGAAGAAGAAGTCTCAATTATGTTTTTCGTGAATAATGTGTAGATTGTGGACATGTTTCTTAAGAAAAAATGGGATTAATCTCCTAAGAGGTATATTGACGTATACTAGATTTTATGTCAAGCGTCTCTCTTACTTCAATTATGCCACATTCTATGGTACTGGTTAAGTTTTGGAAGTTTAGAACTTAATCGAGTGGTTTGTGAGCTTATAGTTTTAGCTAATATAGTATTTTGCCGTGAAAGCATCACAAATTTTTTGTTAAGGAGGGATGGTTGTTTTGAGTAAATTAGACATGGTTAAACTTATAGGTAATTGAGGAAGCATATTTGTTTCTGGGTTTTAGTAATTTGAATGAATGAATATATATTAAGAATAGTATGGGTCTAATCTATTTGAGATAACATTTACGGTAAGGTGATATTTGGTTAGGTAATTGTGATGGATTCTCCAAAGGTTTCGATTGTATTAGCTGAATTTGATATCCAAGCTTTGTGAGTGTGGCGGGTTATTACCGTTGCCCAATTTAGGATATTCCTTAGTTAACAGACTTATTGATTCAACTATTTAGGAAAGAGTTGGAAATTTGGTAGGGTAAAATTTGTGGGAGTTTGGGTAAATTCAGCCTAACCTTTTTTGAGAATTATGTTGAATATCAAGAAATGACATGACCATTAGAGTCCTACGAAGAGATGAGAACCAGGGCAATCTAGAACAAAAGAGAGAAAGAGAGATAGTAGGGATAGTAGTGGGTTGGATGCTTGATGTATCCTTGATGCCAAACCCTCATAACGAAATGGGTTATATATATGAGGAAGCAGTCCTTTAGGTAGGAATCAAGGCTTTTAATTCATTAAGAGAATGTCTAACCATGATTTAACGTGCCTAAGGGTAAGGGTCAACCACTTAATTTTCTCTCTCCAGATTGGTTAAATGAATTCCAACAGTCCCTTGGTTTTACCCTTCAATCCACTAAATCTCAGATGATTCCGTTAGTTATTAATTCATTGAAGGAATCCTCAGACAATGTTCCAAGTCCAAGGAAAATGTATCTTCCTACGGTAGGATTGCTGCCGCAAATGGGTTACCGTTGATCATTTTGTGTATAATTGAAGGTGACACGACGTATAGGGTTGTGTATCATGGAACGGTATAACAACCTTGGGTTGTTTAACTGCAGCCCAGGCACACACAAAGCCCAATGTGCATGCGCTATTGACGTGGCGTACGAAAGAGTGCGCGCGCACACAAGTCATTTTTGCTTTCTACTAACGAACATTAAATGTACTTCAATATATCTAACCCTAATCATCTTAAGTCTTTAAATAGGTTAATACATCCTCAAGATCATTAAAAGTAAAGCAAAATCAAATATTTTAACAAATTTTGCATAAAAATAAATCTAAATAAAATCTTTCCTAAAATAAAATAGATCTTTAATAAAGTAAAATCCTTATATAAAATCTAATCTTAATAAAATAAAAATAATTATTTAATTTTTTTTAGCTTCCGCATCATTCTCTGCCCCTTGGAAAATTTCGACTCTGTCGAATTGAAAATTTACATACTCCTTCAAACGCAGGGTTACGAATAAAGCAGATGTTCAAGTCGTTCCCAACGTTCATGGACGCGTGTCAAGAGTTGTAGAAATCTAGTATTTCCACCAAGTCTCCCGATATAGAAGTACCGCGCTTTAGATAACAGAACTTATAGATGTTGGAAGAAGACGAAAAATAGACTAACTTGTCAGAAAGGTTTAGGTGTAGGAAAGACAATCTACAAAAGCACCATAGATTTCAGGCATACTATTCAACCCGACAGTACCAACAAAGATTTCAATAACATCACTGGAAATCTATGCCTTATCAAGAGAAATGACTTCAACATTAGCAACATCTTTGGTAGTCGCAACAATTTCATCAAGTGGCCTACCCACGATTTGATCATCATCCTAATCACCTGAAAAATAAAATTTATTAAGACTAGGCTCATAAATCAATTCTTCAATTTGATCATCATTAGGCTCTTTCTTCACTTAAAGATATTCGTCATTAGATTATCTGTTTGGTTCATCAATAACTTTTAGAATATCAGTAAAGGCACCAAATAGAGGAGCTGAAATTGTATTCAACTTTGAATTCGATATTTGGTTGGAACAGAGGTGAATAGGGTTGCTCGGCCAATAACGTTCCTCAAACCTCGTGTCCAGTCTTTGAATGGCTTCGCTCAGTTCTTGAATGACTCCAATGAGGGCTATTATTTGGGTTTGCATCTGGTTATCACTCGAATGAGTTGTCGACAGTGTACTGATAACTTGGAATTACAAAATGGGCTAAAAGGGGCTCAGATAAATATTTTGGAGTGTCCTGAAATGTTCTGGACCTTCGTCGAAGTACCGCCGAAGTTCACTAGAAGAAGGTGATGCCGGTGGTGGTGTTCGCCGGAGTTAGGTGCAATCGGAGATTCACAAAAGTGGATCTGCTAAGTTATTGCTGACGTTATGCGAAGAGCTATAGTTTTTGGATTACGATGGCGGCTAGGTTTTGAACTATGATGGCAGCTAGGGTTTGGGACTCTTGACAGTGAATAAAATTTCGATTTGAGGAAAAATTTAATGATAGAGGTTTTACTCTAATATCAAAATTGATGTAAGACAACAGAGGTTAAAACAAAAATAGAGAAATAAAGAGAGAAGTAGTTTAGCAAAGAGGGAAAAAAGAAGAAGAAGGGGAAGGAGAATAAGCTATGGAGGCTTCAATAACTCAATTTTTTATATTCATCAATGTGTCTAACACTAATCATCTTAAACCTTTAAATAGGGTAATACATCCTCAAGATTACTAAAAATAAAGAAAAATCAAATATTCTAACAAGTCCTACTTAAAATAAATATCAATAAAATCTTTCCTAAAATAAAATAAATTTTTAATAAAGTAAAATCCTAATATAAAATCTAATCTTAATAAAATAAAATCCTAATAATAATTATTTAATATTTTTTTGGGTTCCATATTGTCACCCATCCTGACACTACTCCCTACTTGAGCACGCTTAACACTAGTGTTTCAACCGAATCTAATGTCTTCACGGTTTTAAAATATGTTGTACTTTATAGATGTCGAATATTACATACATACTACATCATTCCTCTGTTTAGACGATGTGGAATAGAAGATATTACTTCTGTTCTTCACCTCCTATTTCACTCTTTTGCAGTAAGAGTCCCTTATAGGTAGCTCCTTTACAATCTCCGACACTATTAACATGTCGATTATCAAAATAGTCACTTTTTGGTTAGTGACAATATAGGAAAAGTGCTACCTTTTCATAAGTGTGTGGAAGTTGTCAAGTATGTAGAGAATTGTGCAACATTGTAAAATAATGAAAATTGCCTAGACATGAACTTCGAGGTCATAATATGTGCTTAATTGAAAAATCAAAATGAGAATAGTTACAATTTGAAGAAAAATGGAAAAATTAGGTGAAAATTGAAAATTAAAATAACAATTAGAGAAATTAGCTAAAAATTGCAAAAGTTTTTAATTTCATCTCAATTGCCATTCAAGGCTTAGGGAGAGCATGTGTTGTGTGCAATGAAGATAGATGATGTGCATTCTCTATTTGTTAGACAGTATTCAAATCACACACATCACTAGTATTCTCACTTATATGGCTTGAAACAACTCATGACGTGAAAAAGTGTTAAGATTTGAAGTCTTTGTCATTACATGATCATGTATGTCACTTAATTTCAAATTCTTGATTCTCATGACATATCTTTGATTATAACACTTGGAATGTTTTGTTATGAATATGTCTCTTCAAACCCATCTCTATTTAGTTACTTTTAATTAGTTGATTTCCCATATCCTTTATTTCTCTTTCTATATTTTCTTTCATTTAATGTTTGTCAATTCCATAAATTAAAAAAAAAAAACAAAACAAAACAAAAACACAAAAAAAAATGAGAAATGCTTATAATGAATAGTGTGCAATGAAGATAGATGATGTGCATTCTCTATTTGTTAGACAGTATTAAGTCACACACATCACTAATATTTTCACTTATATGACTCAAAACAACTCATGACGGAAAAAAGTGTTAAGATTTGAAGTCTTTGTCATTACATGATCATGTATGTCACTTAATTTCAAATTCTTGATTCTCATGACATATCTTTGATTATAACACTTAGAATGTTTTGTTATGGATATGTCTCTTCAAACCCATCTCTCTTTAGTTACTTCTAATTAGTTGATTTCCCATTCCCTTTATTTCTCTTTCTATATTTTCTTTCATTTAATGTTTGTCAATTCCATAAATTTAAAAAAAAAACAAAACAAAACAAAAAAGGAGAACTGCTTATAATGAATATTTTCATGTTTTACGTACCATTCTATTTTAATACTTTTCACAAGGTATTTTATTTAAGTGGTGTGCAATTTATAGGGTTCTGACATCAAGGACGAGTTCAGTTCATATTTATTTTGTCACTAAATTTCCAAATGGGAGATTGTTAAGTCCACATTAATGTTGACAAATTTCTTAACCTTTCATGATTGTGATTTTCTTGTATTTTGAAGAAATTAGATTTAAGTCAAATTCTAAATATGTTACGAAGTTTAGAATTGAATTAGAGTTTGATTTAGACATAAATATCTCAGTTGGAATGAAAATAGGCCATTACCAAAGCAATGTAGTACACCTCGTAGCCTACTCGAGTCCTAGTTGAGGGTTCAACTGATCTATAGGCAGCTTACAGCCTACTCACAAGATGCTCGAAGGTTCGAGCTGGCGATGTTTCCTTTCCAAACTTCTTTTTCAATGTGGATTCTTTTGATTCCTATATATATATTTCATCCGACTGAGAGAAGAGATAAGAGAGAACAATACTTTCATATACCAAAGTGCTTCAAGAGTATTATATCATATTCCTAGTAATTTAAAGCTTCATATAAACTTATATTGGTTTTCAACGTACTAAAAACTGTTCTTTCGCGACGAGGGTTCATCGTAGAGATCGAATAAGTGTTCTACACAATGGATCATTGATTCGGTTGGGTAACTTTGTATACTTGAAACTTGTAATCTATGTATAATGAAAGAGTCTTGACTAGCCATTCCACATAGAACTCGTAATTTTTCTCCCTTAATTGATAAGAGTTTCCATGTTAAAATTATGTCTCCTTTATTTTTCTACACATGCTTGTTTGTGTCTGATTGCTTGATACTCGGTTTGTACAAAATATTTTTGATATTACTTGTTTAATATAAGAATTTATATATATTTATATGACAAAAAATATACCTTGAGTCTCGTATCCCAAGTTCTAAAGAAGGGATCAAATGTACATAACCTAACAAATGGGAGAAATGTTCAATATGAAGTCTAATTTAAACAAGGGCAAAAGCGTACTTTGGCATTTTAAGGTTTTTTATTTGCATATGTTAAGATTCTTTACAACTATGAAACGAGTGCCTAGGGTTACCTCTATTGTAACTTTGTAACCTTTTTTCTTCATCATAGTGAAATATCCCATCACTCCGCAGATGTACGATTAACCAATTAGCTTAAATCGAAACCACGTAAATCTATCACTCGTTATCTTCTTGTTTATAATTATTTTCTATTTTTATTTGTCTTCGATTGTGTGCATGTGCTTGTGTTTGTGGGTTTGAGCATAGGAATCCCCCACAATAAACTCCAACTATACTTATTATACATCTATACAATAAAATAAGACGATTTTTGTTAATTTTACTTTCACAAACTAAGATTCAACAAGCAAGAATTATTCTTTCTTCCATTAAACAATTGATTATCATTTTTATATTTTTAATTTCCCGCTCAATTCTTATTTTAGTAAACCTTACTATCATTTATCTCACAAAACGGTTTTGACATTTTATATTTTATTATATTTCAAGAATATAGATTATATATAAATCAAAACTATAACTTTTAAATTTCGCCCAATGTTGCTTTTTAAGAAATTGAACCTTTCTAAATTACAACACCATAATTTATGCTTTCTTTTATAATGCTTATCAAAAATTAATTGGAGAAAAGAGAGCAAAACACGTGTGATAACTGCTAAAGCATAAAATTTTGAAAGAAAATTAAAATCCATGAATTATCACAGTTTGTTTTTTTTTTTTTATTTAAACTTTTTGTCTAAAATTTCAACTATATAAAATATTAATATTAATTTTATTTAGAATACCGTAAGCACAGATTATTGCTAATATTTCATATGTGACCACATGCCAATTGTTTGACCATTCAGTGCACCGCATTGCGGGATCTTGAGACGTATATATTGTCAAACTTTGAAAGAGTACAGCATTTAGAAGTGATTGTAGGTGTGGAACGCCCCTCCTCCTCCAAACTCTGCAACTGGTCAAAATTGTAAAAATAGAACGGCTTTGCACTTGATGCAAAACCACACACGGACCAATATCTCACCTTTTTTTGGAGCTCAGAGATGGATTCATTCATTAGTTGGTTCTGCAAGAAAAATCAGCAGCAATTACATAATCTAATAAACAAACTACAGTTTTTTTTTTTTTAATGAAAATATCCCTCAAACTATCCCTCTTTTTTTTTATTTAATCCTCAAACTACCAAACGTACCTATTACATCCTCGAACTATTCAATTCCGTTCTATTTAGTCCAAACACTAACTCCATCCGTTAACTTTAATGGAATTGAATAATTCGAGAATGTAATATGTGCGTTTGATAGTTTAAGGACGAAATAAAGAAAAAAAGAAATAATTTGAGGGATATTTTCATAAAACTCTCGTTAAATTTAAGGCTTAATTGTAACATTTAAATTTTGTTTTGGTTTATTTTTAATAGTTTTTGTTTTTAATTTTTTATTTTCAGTTATTATTTTTTTGAAATAAAAATAGATTCATGTTTGGTGATATAATTTTATGGTAATTAATTTTATTTTAATAAAATATTTAATTTTATTATTTTTTATAAAATTAACTAAATTTAATAAAATATATATAAACTAACTAATTTAATATTATACATTATTTTAATAATAATTAATTTTAATAAATTATATTCATAAATAACATAATTTACTAATAAACTAATATTTTATTTATTAAAATTAATTTGATGTAATAAAAATATTTTAATAAAGTAAATAATTTTAAGAGGTAATTACTACTCATTAAAAAATTTTAATTTAATAAATTAATTATTTAATAATAACAATTATTTTAAAAGTAATTATCATTAATTTTAATTTTACTAAAATAAGTTATTTTAATATGTAATTATTATTTACTAAAACATAATTATAATCGAATACAATAAATTATTTTAATAATAAATTATTATTTTATTTACAATTAATTTAGTTTTAATAAAAATAAATTTTTTGATATGTAATTATTTTTTAAATAATAATTTTAGTTTAATAAAATAAATCATTTTAATCATAAATTGTTATTTTAATTTTAATATAACAAATCATTATAATAATATGTTATTTATTAAAAATAATTTTAGTTTAATAAAATATTTAAATAAAATAATTCATTTTAATATGATGCCCAAAAAAATGAATAAAGTATTAAAATTAAAAAATATTTATAAAAGAAAGAGTTTTTTATAAAAACATATCTCAAACTATCCCTTTTTTTTCTATTTGATCCTCAAACTATCAAATGCATCTATTAAATTCTCGAACTATCCAATTCCGTTAAAGTTAACGGATGGAGTTAGTGTTCAGATCAAATAGAACAGAATTGGATAGTTCGAGAATGTAATAAGTGCATTTGATAGTTTGAGAACCAAATAAAAAAAAAAAAGAGAGATAGTTTGAGAGATATTTTCATAAAAAACTCAGCTAGCTAAAAAGCACCTAACAATTAAGAATTCACTCATTTCACCTTTTTTGACCTTATTTGTTTACGAGCAGATTCAAGCTGCTTCTCCAAATTTTGAAGCTCTTTCAGACTCAAGCTATCCAGCTCCTCTCCCATAAAATGCCTGCAAACATCCAGAATTATGATTAACATTGACTCTTTAACCTATACTGGGTAAAATTGCGTACATTGCATCTCCCCAAATGTTGTATAGGCGAAAATCTCGTGCACTGAATCACTCTTTTTAAGAGTACTAACAATAATTAACTAATTCAAGGATGAAGCAGTTGGCACCACCTTTCGTTTCTTTGCAGAACCTCAAGTCTAGCTTTGAGCTTAGCATGTTCCAGAGTCCAGGTTCCCTAGACAAAATTTACAAATACATTGACCAGCAAGCAATGGATAGTTAAAAAGCAACATCCAGCTAATTTCGACTGTGCATCGTTTAATGTTCATTGCAATACAATTAGTCTCAAATTCGGATGAAGCAAGAAGGTTGTTGTAAATTGATGGTCAGAGTAAAACATATTCACTTCGTATGTTGATCCCGATCGATGGCATACCTGTGGTTCGAGATCAGGGGCAACAAGCTGCCTGTCTGAATAAGAGGATCTCTCATATCGTTCAAGAATCCTCTCCATGCTGTTAAAAAGGAAACAACGGTAAATTAACATAGGTCAGTACTAAGAGGAATCGAAGTTAAATCTTAGAAGCACCCAACATAAACTTATCCAATTGATTGAGAAAGCTCTCTCTCTCTCTTTTTTTTTTTCTTCCCTTTTTATCTACAATATTTCTTTTTACCCTTTTGAAAAAAAATCAGAATGAAAAAATAATGAACAAAGATTTACATATTTACGTCTATTTATGCAAAATAAAAGTTATAAAAACTATGAGACATTTGCAATGCTAAAAAGTTATAAAAATTAAAAAAAATTATACGTTTGTAAATCATGCAATGAGATAAAAAGTGAGTAATTTTTACAAATATTTGTGTTTTTGGTAAATTTCGAAACTCCAAATGGAGCCTAAAACAAGAAGATCGATAGTTGAAAGATTCAAGAGATGGAATACTCAAAAATACTGAGTAATACTAATTTGCTATGAACACTTGTAAGCAATTGTGGTTTAACTAAGCACATTCAAGTACAAACATTTGAAACTTACGGGCTGTCATCACAAGTGGTTACACTCAAGCATGTGTATAACGTCGCTTAAGCTATGAAGTTTAAACCACATAAAGACCAAGAGAAGCCAATAACTATTTTTTCCTCTTAATTGATTGATTTTCCCAATTACAGCTTCTTTTACATATATATTTTATTTTTGAAGATGGGAACCTACAGCCGTTGCCCTACGAATGTGCACTAAGAAAATCCATCGGACTCGTATAATAGCTCAGAAACCACGCAAGCCAAGTACCCACCCCTGAGCATATGCTCAACAGGAAGTACACAATCGTAGATTAAAAACCTCTGGTAAAATGTCTACTTGTAACCCAGCAAATAAAATATATTACATAGTGGTATTCAAGCATATTAGAATATGTAATATTATAATAATGGTAGAAATGGAATAATTTTTGTTTTGATGTTCTAGTCTAACATACAGGTTTCGAAATTACCATTATTTATGCATGAGTATTATTTGTTTGAAAATTTCTTTTGGTTAAATTGTTTATTGAATATTATTTATTTCAAATTGCTATTATTATGTTTGACTTAACAATCTATTTACTGAGCTTCTAATTCACCCTTTATTTTTAATATTTTTAAGGTGAGCTGAAAGGATCATAATCAAGAATTTTGGATTAGATTGGGACCTTGATATTATTATAAGTTTGTGATCTCCTATAGAAATATTTAATTGTTTACTTTAGCTTTATAAAGGCTTGCATGTGACATAGGCAAAGGTATTATAATTCACGGCTAGTCTCATCATTAATCTCGGGTATGACAATGGGTCCTCTACCATCATTGTTTCCATATGAGCAGATCTCTGTAACTAAACGCAAGAATAACCACCGTCAAAAGTCAATCCTACTCACAAGATAATGTAAAAAGTGACACATAGTACAAAACTCCTAACATTTACTATCAAGCCCAAGGTAAGCAGAATCTAGCACTATGATACCATAAACTATCACACCACAAATCTTATTGTATGGGACAGATGGTATAGGAAAATGAGACCTAAATTTTCCAAAAAAGTTAAATAAGTGCTAACTAAAGTACAGTCCAAACAAGGAAGTTGTTAACCACCTATCAAGGGTTCAGGTCAATTTTGTACGCTATGATTACAATAACAGTAATAGATCACTAATAATAACGTTCCTTATTCGTATTAAATAAATATAACATAAGAAACAAAAATGTTGTCATTCAAGCAACAAAATATACAATCTACATTAAAAGTAATGATTCTCCAATAATGAGCCACAAATACAAATAATGGAAAGATAATACATAATAAGTCTCCAAAAGGCCCACATCTTAGGTCACAACAAATGACACATGTACTGTTGATCTCTAATTATAGATTGAAATAACACTAAATGGGTATCCAATAATAATCAGACTCAAGCCCCTTAGCCTAAGCTTCTAACGTATCCTCACGATGGAATCAACTCCTCATGGTTCTAAACTATCAATCCATGACTATTGTTTCAATTTTAAACAATATAAGCACACATAAACACACAATATGGTTCTAAACAATATAAGCACACATAACACTAAATGGGCTGGGTTGGCACAATATAAAATGTCAATTTACCAACTCCAAAATATATTAATCACATGTGATTACCGAAACACAAATATGTATTGGGAGCACTTAAATCTCAATAAATGTTTATTAATCCATTTTTCTGATATTAATCTCAATATTAAATTCCAAAAACCATAAGAATAAACAGTATTATGCAATGAAATGTAATTCAATGACTTGTTAATATCTACTCTAGTTTTCCATCCACCCATAACATTATCCTGTGATAAGTGATACTTAGTATAGCACACGGGGTTATCAACATTTATCAACTCACGACAAATTAGGTGACTCTTAGCACAGTACACTAGTTCATCATCGACCTCATTTCAATACAACTAACAACGCATTCACACACTAGGTAGGCATTCCATATTAACATCCCAACTCCAAGTAACTACACAAGTTATATATATCGACAGGGAACATTCAGGTTAAAATCTCATTTAATTTCATTTTTATGAAAATGAATTCCGTTCACATAATGACTATATACTCTGACACATCAATATCTCAAACAATGACAATATTAGCTCACAAGCCATAAACATAAGTATCTGATGACTCCACCTAGCCCCTATATGTATGATATGCCTCAATCATGCATAATCAATAAACATTACTCATTTCAACATGCTGCAGCGAACGTGGATAAAATCATCGATTAAGTACATAGATAACCAAATGCTACCATCTTAACGTGAAATCTTCTCATAAATCATGGAGATTCAACATACAAACACCTACACCTACCTAAATCATGATGAAAAGCAAGAGAATAAGAGATCACCAAGTAAGTATATGGAGGGGTTCAAAAAACGTTATATACCGTAATGGCCGCTTTTCAAAACTATGGATAGGTTGTGTGCTAACCTCCCCCACCCCAAATTTCATAAATAGGAAAGGATGGGCATTGAAACCAGTGGCCTGGGCCTTTGTTATTAAATTATTATATGACTGAAGTTTGAAATTAATGACTAAATAAGCTTCCAATGGTTCAAGAAAATTCAAATTAGTGAATATCAAAGAGCAAACATGACAAATACCTATCAGAACATGAGAAAATAAATCACACGAAGTTAATTAGGTAGAAATATATCCAAGGCTCACCCACCACCACTTCAGGTCATTCGAACATAAAAAGGCATGGTTCAAACTTCAACCAAATCTTGCATGTAAGTTGTAACCGAACCAGCGTAAGCTGAAAGCATCGACTCGTTGGAAGGATTTTGGGCGGAGAAATAGAGTTAATATTCCAAGTGTTCTTTTCTTGAACTTGTCAGTCTGAAAGTTCAAGCAGTGGCCGGCGCAAAAGTCATAGAGCCAAGAGCAAGGGTTTTAGTAACTAAAGTTTCTGACCTACTTCGTCTATCTCCTCGTAACCGAATTTTCGAGTTTTCGCATCAGGCCCCGAATTAAAGAGTTTAATTTCCTAACTAAAATTCTCTGTGTCTTGTTCGATCCCTTGCACTTTTCATTAGGTTCACCCAGAGAATTGTTGCGTAACTGGATTCAAGATTAACTAACATTGAAATTTCTTAAAACAACAACGAGAAACTTCTTTACTCCAAAGAAAAAAGGTATTCTCCAATTAAGCCCAGAAGTATTGCATTGACTTCCACGGCTACGATATATGTTTTTTTTTGAATAATTTTAGACCATATCATTTTTTGTACAGAAATTTTTATTTGTTTATGAATTTATATAATTGAAAACATCTATTTGTCTACTTTTTGACATTCGAGTTCTCTAGAGAACATTATGGCTGTTTTTGTAATTATCAGATGAAAAAAAAAGGGGGTAAATTATACTTACTTTCTTTTAATATTATACTTCCATTAATTACACTTATCACCCCCTCAATATTTAAAAATTACATTTACCTCCTCTATTTTGAAATGTTGCTAACATTAACCTCCTTCCATTAAATCAACCATTAAAAGTTAATGGAAAATATCAAAATAACTAAAAATTTAGGTATTTTTCCTATCATACTCTTCCCTACAAAAACAAGTAAAAAAATAAGTACAAATAAAAAATTTTGAAAATTTTTTGTAAAGAAAACTAAGAAAGATGTAAGAGGAGTATAAAATAGAAAAAGCACCTAAACCGAAATAAATGTAACTTTTAAATATTAAGGAGTGGTAAGTGCAATTACCTACATATAAGGAAAGTTACGCGTAATTTACTTGATAAAAAAACGCATTATAACTATTTTCATAAAAATGAAATAGTGTTGTCTAAAGAATAACAAACTAAATCGAAATTGTTATTAATATCAAATCTGATTTTATATAGGTCATTAACTAGCTCAATATAGATATTTTTGAAAATATATCTAAGATAGACTATCACTGTTCACTCCAGTCTTGCATGTATCCTATCAACACCATGTTTTTCCTTTCAATGGCCAAGTTGGTCCAAATAAATCTTCACCAAGTTGTCTTTCTCTTAGGAGAATGTTTAATATCTCAAAGTTTCAGTAATTCATTGTTTCACTATTGCTAGGGCTTCCTCGCTTATGAAGACACGCAATTTTCAAACTCCTAAAATGCTATCATAACTCAATTTTTACCCTAATTTGAATCCCAACATCACTCTAAACCTAAGGGTACAAGAAAAGGGGCATCTTTTACCATTCAAACCACAACTAGAAATTTCATTCGTACGATGGTGGATTAATGTATGCAATGAATATAAGTCATGACAAAAGATCTCGATCTCAATAGAGATGCAGCGTTACGAGCCATGTGTAGAAGTGGTATACTATGAGCTTTCATATATAATGTAACTCTAATACCCCAGAATGGCTACAGACCTCCTAAAAAAAAGACGTGTAAAAATAATCATGACTGCCAAAAGATTACACCATCTAGGAATAACCTAACAACTTAGGATTATCATTCGCTTAAAGAAAGCTAAAATAGTTACCAAAATCCTATGGGATAATCTACCATCACTGTTCCCATATGACCCGGTATCCTTAACTAAATATAGGAATAACGAATACAAAAAGTCAATCCTACTCACAAGATAATGTAAAAGGTAACACAAAGCACAAAACACCTAACATTTACTACACAAGCCCAAAGTAAGCAAAATCTAGCGATCCAATACCATAAAATATCACACTGCAAACCTTATTGTCTAGGATGGATGATATAGAAAATGGGACCTAAATTTTCCAAAAAATTAAATAAGTGCTAATTAAAGTTTAGTTCTGAACAAGGAAGCCATTAACCACTAGTCTAGGTCAGTTTTGTACACTACGATTACAATAATATTAATACATCACTAATAATAACATTTCTCATTTCATATTAAACAAATATAACATAAAAATAAAGGAATTGTCATCCGTGCGACAAAATATACTATCCACAATAAAAGTAACAAATCTCCAGTGATGAGCCACAAATACAAAAAATAGAATGATAATATATAATAAGTCTCCAAAAGACCCACATCTTATGTCACAAAAAATGACACATGCACTAAAACATAGAAGGTGTGAGCTCGATAATCCAATAGGTAGAATAGTGTATACTTATGCAATTGTACTGTTGATCTCTAAAGTTTATAGATTGAAATAATATTAAACTAGTATTTGTTAGAGTTGTGGCTAATTTTGACTCATGGAAACACATAAAAAGTTAGGAGTGTGGGGGATTAACCTAGCGATATCGTAAGCCAGCACAGCAACTCGCTAGAAACTTCGCTGGGAGTCGCTAGTAAAAGCAAAAAGACGTACAAGTAAAAGGGAAGCTCATTAGATGTCATTGAGTGGTCTCTGGGAAAACAAAGAGCACTGCATTACTGCAAGAAGCTCCCTGTAAAGGTCGCTTGCTCCACTGGAAAAAATAGGAGCTTTGCATCGTGACTAATTAGGTCATTGGGAACCTCATCCCATATTTTGTCACATTTGTTGATAACTATTTCAAGAAGGTATGGGTTTACTTCATGCGATGCAAGTCGAATGTGTCCGCTGGATTCAAGGTGTGGAAAACTGAAATGGAAAACCAAACTAAGAGAAAGATAAAGTGTTTGAATACAAATGATGGCGCTGAGTACAGAAAACAATAGGGAATAAAGAGACCCTTCACAGTACACAAAATATCGCAGCAGAATGGTGTGGCAGAAGCGATGAACCGAACAGTAGTTGAAAAGGCAAAATGTATCAGGTTGAATACTGGGTTTACAAAGAACGTCTGAGCTAATACAGTGAGTATGGTTTGCTTTTTAACTAATAGATCACCAAGGATAGCACTAGATGGAAAGATTGCAAAAGGAAGTGTGGATAAAGAATGACATTGACTACTCTGGGTTCAAATTTTCCTGCATATATGCATACTTTTAGTGATAAGCGATCCAAGCTTCACCAAAGTCAAGACAATGCATCCTTCTTGGGTATGAAAAAGGGGCTACGGGATATAAGCCATAAGATCCTATGGAAAACAAGGTGGTGATCAATAGAGACATGGTATTTGATGAAAAGTCTATGTTACAAAGTACTCAGTCACAAGAGAAGCAAAAGCTAAAAAGCAATAATCTCAACAAGCAAGTGGTACAAATGGAGAGAGAGAGTCAGTCTAAGGACATCTCTATCCAGAGTTTAGAGGCTTCTAGTTCGGGTGACCAAGCTTTCAGTTCAAGTGAGCTACAGCACCAAAGCATACCTTCAGGTCGGACCAAGCACACTATCAAACCACCAACTAGGTATAGCTTTGAAGATTTAATTTCTTATGTACTTATTACCAATAGCGGGGATCCAGTTACCTTTCAGAAGGCTATCAATAGCTAGGAAAAGAGCAAATGAATGCAAGCTATGGCGGAAGAAATAAAGTCTCTGCATAAGAGCAAGACATGGGAGTTGGCAAAGCTTTTAGAGGAAGAGTAGAGGTGCAAATGGGTGTTCAAACGCAAGGAAACTACTTTAAAGAAGGAACGTGAAAAATTCAAGGCTAACCTGGTAATGAAGGATTACTTACAAAGGAAAGGGATTGACTTATGATCGTATCTTTTTCCTAGTGGTCAAAAACACTTCTATCAGGGTTATGTTGGCTTTAGTAGTACATTAACATGGACCTGGAACAAATGGATGTAAAGACAGCGTTACTTCATGGTGACATTGAAGATCATCTTTACATGGAGCAATCGGAGGGGTTTTCACAACCCTGGGAGGAACAGTTAGTCTGTAAGTTGAGGAAGTCATTTTATGGTAGTCCCACTAATTCAAGAAGTTCTGACTCTTTTATAATCAAAACCAGCTATAAATGGTCTAAGTATGATTGTTGCATTTATGTAAAATTCCTTGATCATGGTGCCTTCATACATCTCCTACTGTATGTGGACGATATGTTAAAAATTATAAAAAGTATCTTTGAGGTCAATAAGTTGAAGTATTTGTTGAGCAAGAAATTTGAAATGAAGGATTTGGGTGTGGCTAAGAAGATTCTTATAATGGAGGTTTGTAGGGACAAAGGTTTGAGGAGATTGTTGTTATCTTAGGGAGCTTATGTAGAGAAGATGTTAAAGACGTTTAGCATTGCCAATGCAAATCCAGTGAGCATATATTTGGCAGGTCATTTTAGGTTGTCTGCAATTCAATACCCGAAGTTTGAAGATAAGATCAGGGACATAGAGTCAATTTCATATGCTAGTACAATTAGGTATATATGCAATGGTTTGTACCAGATTAGATTTGGCAAATGTAATGAGTGTGGTGAGCAAGTTTAAGGCTAATCCTGAGAGATAAACTTTGGAGTACAGTCAAGTGAATCTTTAAGAACTTGTAGGGTATCACAAGATATGGCATCATATTTTGCTGACAGAGTCGTGAGCCTTCAATTGTAGGAACTTAGATGACAAGATGTCAACTACTATGTATCTCTTCACTCTAGCAGTCTCTTGTTGCTCTTTCTACAACTGAAATAGAGCACATAACAGTGGCAGATGCTGCCAAGGAATCATTATCGGATGCTAGGACTGTCAAAGAGTTAAGTCTACAATAAGGTGGAGTTGAGATTCACTGTGACAATCAAAATGCCATTCATTTGGCGAAGAACCAAGTGTACCATACTAGAACCAAGCACATAGATGTAGGGTTCCACATGATCCAAGAGTTAGTGTCTTGAGGTGAACTAGTGTTAGAGAAAGTTCACACTTTGGACAACACCACGGACATGTTGACAAAGTCACTCAGATAAGTTCAAACATCAGTTGGACTGAGTTCATGATTCAGTTGGTAGATGGGAGAATCCAACCACTGGTGTTCAAAGTAAAGTTACAAGTGTTCAGTTTCCTAAAGGTTGAGTATTCACCAAGGTGGAGGTTGTCTAAGTTAAAGCTGATTCTAACTCATGAGAACACAGAAGGTTGGGGGTGCGAGAGTTTAGCCTCACAGTATAATATAGCTAATACAGCAACATGCTGAGAAGGTTGCTGGGAGTCGCTGGCAAAAGCAGAAAGATGTATAGGCAAAAGGGAAGTTCGCTCGGAAAAAGAGAGAGTACTGCACTGTTGTAAGAAGCTTGCTGGGAAGGCTGCTAACATGGTCATTGGCTTCGCTAAGAAAAATAGAGGTTTTGCATCGCATTAGATTAGCTCACTAGGAAGCTCGTCCTAATGAGCAGCGCGTTCAATTTTAATTCTAGGCTATTGTAAAGTTCAATTTAGAGTTTTAAACGGCTAAGGTTGAGAGAAAAATTAAGAATAAATTAATAAGGTTGTCTAAGAATTTTTTAAGTATCTCATTTCTCTCTTATAATCCCTCGCTACATTGTTGCAATTATTTATTAAAAATCTAGATCTTATCGTACCCATAGATGTAGAAAAATTACCAAACCATGCAAATCTCCTGTTTCTTCTTGTGTGTATTATTTTCTTTCGTTCGTTTATGTGTTTACCGTTGTTTGCTAGGTTGCTACATGAAGGTGATATGATATTTCATACAACTTCAATGATATCAGGTTGAAGCCCCTTAGCCTTAGCCTAAGCTTCTAACATAAGGATTAAGCCCTCATAGTTCTGAACTATTAATCCATGACTATTGTTTCAATTTCAACAAAAAAATCACAACATAGGTACAAATAACACTAAACGAGTTGGCACTCTATAAAATGTCAATTTACCAACTCAAAATTTATTAATCATATGTGATTACCAAAACACAAATATGTATTGGGACCACTTAAATTTCAATAAGTGTTTATTTACCCATTTTTCTCATATTAATCTCAATATTAAATTTCAAAAACCATAAGAATAAATAGTAATATACAATGAGTTGCAATTCGCTAACATGTTAATATCTCCTCTAGTTTTCCATCTACCCCTAACATATCTTGTGATAAGTGATACTCAGTATACCACGCGGGATTCTTAGTATACCAAGCGGGATCACCAACTATTTCATTTATCGACTCACTACAAATTGGGTGACTCTTACACAGTACACTAGTTCATCATCCACCTCATTTCTATAGAACTAACAAAACAATGTAATCACAGCATTAATCAACTCATTCACATACCAGTAGGCATTTGACATTAACGTCCCAACTCTAAGTTACTACACACAAGTTATATATATTAAACGCGCATATTGTTTTTCATATTTTTCTCTCTCTCTCTCTCTCTTTTGTTTTTGCTTCTTCTGGTTTGAAGGAGATGGAGAGATAAGGGTTTTTCTTGGTTTGTCACCAACATCACTTCTACATAGTAGAGTTAAAGAGATCGTGACCATAGAAAGATATCTGTAGCTTCAAATTTTAGGAGCCTAAATTGGTGATCTCTTATTCTCTTGCTTCTCATCAAGATTAAGCTAGGTAGAAGATGTATATATGTTTATATGTTGAACAGCCATGATTTATAAGTTGATTTCACTTTAGGAAGGTTGTCGTGTCGAGTGTAGAGTCATTGTGTGAATGGGATTCATTTTCATACCAATGAAACTAAATGAGAATTCAACATATCTCAAGTTCAAAATATTAAAATAATCATCAATAAAATTCCAATTTATGCCAAATTTGAGTACTCAGTATTACACTACAAGTATAGCAGACTTTTTTAAATAATAAGATTGAAATTTTAATTGGGTACTTAATAATTTGTAAGTCTCAAAACCGAATTATTCATTTACTGCAAGTTTTGGTTGTTTTCTGCATAGGATTCAAGAGTTTTCTAACGTTATTGTTGTTGTTTTTTTTTTTTTTTTTTTTTTTTTTTTTTTTTGGGTAAGCCGGAAACTCCGTCCAAACTGGAGCTGGACAGGTAAATTGGGAGTGCTTGAACCCACCTGCAAGACCCAAGCACCAAGCAAAACAAGCTAGGAGCCAGTGAGAGTCGAACTCCGTTGGGTTTGACCAACTAATCCACCCAACAAATGGGTGGATGAAATGAAAACCAAACATGCACCTTTAGTATATTAGAAAACCTTCTATGAGTATGAACTAATTTTGTCTATAAAATTACAAAAGTTGAGAAAGGTTTAAGGTTTTGGTGTGGTGTGATTAGCCACCATTCGGGTTGGCAAGAGAGATAAAAACAGATATAAGAGAACTTAAGCTTAAGGGAGATCTGTCAAGGGCTTCTAATGAAGCTATGGGCTATGAGATAGAGAGGTGAAAGGGAGAGCTTGAGAGTGTGAGTTGAGATGGAGAGTTCCTCCTCCCCGTTGTAATTCCATATTATTTGGATATGGTAAAAATCTTGGATCAACGGTCGTGGACGTAAGTAATTTAGCCGAACCACGTAAATCTTGTGTCTTGTTGTGCTTATATGGTTGCTTTATTTTTCTGAACCCCAACAAGTGGTATCAAAGCTGGAAAGAGAAAATCCGAAGTTACAGGAGCAGAAATGTTGAGACTTTGCTCTCGAGTCCAGAAATTAAGCTACTCGAAAAATTTATATGACGATACGTGTAGGTAGAGCTCGATGAGAGGAGTACAACAGAATAAACGACATTGAAAACGGAAACCAAACATGATCACAATCGCTGCCGGGGGCTTCTGCCAGAAACTAGAACGTTCTGGAAAAGATGATGAAATTTATATACATGTATACACATTTTGAAAAAAATTACAATCTAGCCCCATAAATATTGTATTATTATAATGGGGCCACACAATTTTGGAAAATTCCAGTATGGCCCCAAAAGTTTATGGAAATTTCAAATTGGCCCTAGAAGTTTTAATTAATTACGAAATGGTCCCAGGATACCATTTTGCCCCTAAAGTTGCAGGAAATTGCAGTTTAGTCCTTGGAGAATTTTGATTTTTTCAGTAAAGTCCTTCCCACGATTTTTCAGCATTCCAGATCCATTCGCGAGGTCAAATTCAGGAGATTCCACTTCCAAATGTGTGAAGTGAAGATAGCAAAATCTACAGTAAGTATGTATGGATGGTGTGAGCAGCCATAGAGGTACTTCAGATGGAAAGTACCCTAAGGAGGAAGACTGGAGAAAGCTAAAAGGTGAAGACGACGAGATGGAAAGATGATGGAGTGGTTTAGATGGTACGAGTTCCAAAATAGGATTCTGACAGATCAAGGTGGGCATGTGCGAAGTTGCTCAGGACAAAAGCCAAGCACCAAGTGCAGCAGTGTTATGATGACTCCGACAGTGGATATGCTATATGATGGTGTATTGGTACTGTACAGGCTAGAGGATAGCGTTAGTAGTTAAAGCTTGCTGCTTGAACATAGGTCTAGTAGTACAGTTGGACAGAGTTAACAAAGGATGCAATGTTGCACAGACGCACACAAAATAGGCACAAAAGCACTTGAATGGCACCTAAAGGAGTACATGAGTGCCAATGACAGATCAGAGCCGAATGGCGTGCAGGAATCTGGCCAAAGACAATGTTGTGCAATGATTGCTAGACGTATTCACTTCGAGCTCAAAGAAAAGAGACAAGATTGTTGCAGCATTGGCTTGGATGAAATTGGAAAGTCTCTTTGTCTCTCGATCAGTGATAGGTTACTCTCCAAGAAGAACACTCAGGATTGCTGGATAGATGGGTAACACGGAACACCCAGAGAGGAGGTGTGGAATAGGGCATCCTAGGTTGGAGGTGCAGAATGAGGTATCCCAACAAAAAGATACGAGCATTTGGTGTAGAAATGCAGTTGCTTGGTGATAAGAGCGAGATGTTGATATCAGTCGGTAACAAGACTGAGACAATGGTATTTCTTGTCAGTGGCAGAAGAAAGCACGGACATAATGTTATGGGAATTCTAGGAAGTGCAGGACTACCAAGACAACAGATGATGGCAAAGCACGATGGCTTTACAAAGCATCCCAGGTGAGGGGGTGTAGATTCGATGATCAGTTGGAGATTTGACTTGCAAGGACACATTCTTTTGGGTGATGTATCCTAAATTAGGGGTATGGTGTAGCCCAATTGGTTAATGACACAAGTGCTTGTCAAGGGTAGCTAATAAAGGGCATTCAAACAAAAAAGTGCAGACACCTCAAATGAGGGGGGTGCGGTATCCACAGCAGAAGCATTGTTAGGGGTGTAGCCAGTGGCAGTGGCAGTGGGAAACATCTTTAGCAGTGCTGTGCAGTCAATACAAGTGCAAATGTGGAATAACAAACTAGAAGATAGCTCTAGGAAGATTTCCTGTGAGTGGCAAATCAGGGAGGGGCAGAAGTTGCAGCAGACGTAACATACCCACCCACATTGGGTGAAGGGGGTGATTGTTGGGTTTAACCAACTAATCCACCCAACATGTGGATGGGTGAAATGAAAACCAAACATGCACCTTCAGTAAATTAGAAAACCTTTTATAAGTATGCACTAATTTTGTCCGTAAAACTAGTAATAAAAAGTTGAGAAAGGTTTAAAATTTTGGTTTGGTGTGGTGTTGTGTGGTTAGCCACCATTTGGGCTGGTAAGAGAGATAAAAACAAAGATAAGAGAGCTTCAACTTAGGGGAGACCGGGCAAGGGCTTGTAATGAAGCTATGGGTTGTGAGATAGAGAGGTGAAAGAGAGAGCTTGAGAGGGTGAGTTAAGATGGAGAGTTCTTCCTTCCCATTGTAATTCTATATTGTTTGGATTTAGTAAAACTATCCGATCACCGGTCATGGACGTAAGTAGCTTGGTTGAACCACGTAAATCTTGTGTCTCGTTGTGCTTATATGGTTGCTTTATTTTTCTGAACCCTAACAAGCTCAAGACCTCCACGTTTACTGTTGATTCCAAGTGACCTTGAACCACTGAGCTACCCTGGGGGGTTAATGTTATTGTTGTTAATCCTAATAGTTGAGAAAAAAATAAGAAAGAATTAGGAGAGTTGAAAAAGAAAATAGAGGAAAAATTGAGAGAGAGAGATGAATTCTCTCTTCCTAATATTGTACTTATAATAAATGTCAAGTTACAAAAAAGGAAAATGGAATAAACTTGTATATGCTAATAACCAAAAATAACTAGATTACAATCCGCCAATTATTTCCTAAATATTCTAACACTCCCCCTCAAGTTAGAGCATAAAAATCAAACATGCCCAACTTGGTAGTCATTTTCTGAAATAGAGGGCCAACAAAAGGTTTGGTGAGAAGATCACCCAACTAAGAGTGTGATTGCATAAACAGAGTAATGATATCACACTTAACCAAGACATCTCGAATGAAATGACAATCAATCTCTATATATTTGGTACCTTCATCAAAAACAGGGTTATTAGAAATGAAAATTTCAGCTTGATTATCATAGAACATAAACATCGGAGCTGAAATATCAATACCAAAATCTCTAAGAAGAGACCGAACCCAATACATTTCAGATGTAGTATGAATCATGGCACGATACTCGGCCTCAACACTAGATCGAGCCACTATAGTCTAATTTTTATTACGCCAAGTAACAAGATTACCACCAACGAAAGTACAATATCCAGAAATAGACCTCCGATCTGAATGACTACCAACCCAATCTGCATCACTATATCCAATGACATCTATCTTGGCGGAAGCTTGATAGAGTAAACCTTTGCTAGGAGAATTATACCTCAAAATATGATATGTAGCTTTAGAGTGAGCTTTGTGTGAAGCATGCATGAACTGACTAACCACACCCACTGTATATGTAATATCAGGATGAGTTACAGTGAGATAAATCAACTTAGCCACAAAGCGTCGATAACGACCAACATCAAGAAAAAGATCACCACTCTCATTATCCAGGCGAACAGAAGAATCCATAGGAGTATCAACAGGATGAAAACCTAGAAGTCCAGTCTCAGAGGGTAAATCTAGAACATATTTTTTTTTTTTGAGATAAAGATATACTCTGGGAAAAACAAGCAACCTCAATCCCAAGAAAATAGCGCAAAGCTCCGAAATCCTTCATGTGAAACTATTTTCCCAAATAACTCTTTAATGCAGAAATGCCCTTAGTGTCACCACTAGAAATGATAATATCATCTACATAGAGGATTAAGACAATGGTGCCACATGGTGACTGATGAACAAACACTGAATGATCAAAGGTGGACCTCTTGAAATCATATTCCAGAAGAACAGAGCTAAACCGGTCAAACCATGCACATGGAGATTATTTAAGTCCATATAAGGCTTTATTTAAACGACAAACAAGGTGCTCATTTCCTATAACAGTATACCCCGGTGGCTGGTCCATATATACCTTCTCCGGAAGTTTCCCATGCAAAAAAACATTCTTCATATCTAACTGAAACAGAGGCCAAGACTTACATGCTGCACTGCAAGAAGAATGCAAACTGAATTAAGACGAGTCACTGGTGAGAAAGTCTCAAGATAGTCCACACCATAAGTTTGGGCATAACTCTTAGCAACCAAACAAGCTTTGAGACGCTCAACAGAACCATCAAGGTGATATTTTATTGTATAAACCCAACGACGACCAACTGTCTTCTTTTCTGGAGAAAGAGAAGTGAGCTCCCACGTCTGGTTGTGATGTAGTGCCTGCATCTCATCCATTGCTTTCTTCCAACCCAATGATTAAAAAATGCTTGATTATAAGAGGTAAGAATAGATACAGAGGACAAAATACAAACAAAAGACTGGAGTCGAGGTAACATACGATGATAGGAAACAAACTTAGCAATGGGATGCTAAGTACATGCACGTTTACCTTGTCTTTGGGCAATAGGAAGATCATCAATGACAATAGGCTCAGGCTCACCCTGACTAATTACAGAAGTGTCCGGTTCAAGAGTCGAAACATCAGGAATAGGCGTCTCAAGAGGTGCAAGATCCACAGTTGCAGCGGTGACTAGAGCAGGGCAAGCGCGACGTTGATAGAAACCTGTGATGGCACATCAGGAATAGGTAGAACTGGATTAGCAAAAGGAAAAGATGTAGATGACTCCCTCTCTCGAGAGGAGGAAAAAGACTCCCCCTCACAAGATGACCACTCCCCTGGATCCTGAAAATAGGGTGTGGACTTAAAGAATGTAACATCAACACTAACAAAGAATCGATGAGATGGAGGATGATAACAATGGTAGCCCTTCTGAGTACAAGAATAACTAAGGAAAATACAACGACTAGCACGAGATGATAATTTATCCAGGCCAAGATCAAAATTATGGACAAAGGCAGTGCAACCAAAGATACAAAGGAGAAGAGAGAGGGGACTAGAAGAAGGGTAAACGAGAGAGAAAGAATACCGATTACCAAGGGTGACAGACGAAACACGATTCATAAGGTAACAAGTTGTTAAGACAGCATCGCCCCAATATGATTTTGAGACATTCATATGTATTTGTTTATTACGAGCTACATCTAATAGGTAGCAATGTTTGCGTTCAGCAACACTATTCTGTTGAGATGTATAAACACATGAGGTTTGATAGATGATGCCCGTCAACACAAAACTTGTCCACAACAGACTTGGTATATTCCAAAGCATTATCAGACAGTAAAATTTTGATTTTTTTTGGGGGTCAAATTGGATAAATATTTCATTATAAAAGCATAAGACAATATTAGGTAACTCATAACAACTTTTCATTAAAAATAGCCATGTCATACGCGAGAAATTATCCACAAATATGACAACATACCAACAACCATTAATAGTAGAAACTCTAAAAGGTCCCCAAATGTCCATATGGACTACCAAAAAGGTTAACACTCACTACCATCACTACCATGACTACTACGAGGAAAAGAACTACGGTGGTGCTTCTCAATTGACAAGCTTCACATTGTAGACTCGAGATAGAACCAAGAGCAAGAACAAGAAGCTTCAGCTGAGATAAAGATGGATGGCCCAGTTGACAATGCCATTGAAGAGGTGAATCAAACACATGGGAAGCTGAATGAGGTGGAGAGAAATAGGTAGGATTAAGGTAATAGATACCATCCCGTTCACATCCCGAACCAATCCTCCTCAGTATCCTGAGAACCTGAAAAACACAAAAAGATGGAGAAAAGGTTATAGAGCAATTTAGTCGTTTAGTTAACTGACTAACAGATAATAAGTTAAAAGAAAAGTTAGGCACATAAAGGCTTGAAAGTAAGGATAAGAATAACAAAGGTTTGAGGTGCCCTTTACCAGCCACAAACCGAGAGGACCCATCAACCAAGGTAAGACGATGAGTTGTAATAGTTAGATCAGAAAACAAAGAAGGATTACCTGATACATGAGAACTAGCACTAAAGTCGAGAATCCACTATGTAGTAGATGAGGAGGAAAAACAAGCATGATTGCCTAAGTGCGCCAGAGTAGCAATAGTACTGGAAGAGCGAGAGATGCGTAGAGCCTGCACAATAGCATCCAACTCAACAGGGGAGAAAGGACTTTGAGAAACAACTCCAGAATTAGCAAGATCACTTGAGCCAAAAGTAGTGCTAGAAACTACTTCAGAGCTAGTAGAGTCAGCATTAACATGGTGAGCTTGATCAGAACGACCATATTTCTTCCAGTAATATAGCTCAATGTGATTGGTATCACCAAAATGATCACACTTCTTGCTACCACGTCCAAAAGTGGGACCACCATTACGAGAGCCACCACGAGAACCACGACCTCCACCACGAGATCCACCCTGAGAACCTCCACAACCACTATTTATCAAAGCAGCAGAATCAGTTCCACTAGAAGTAGAAGATACTGAATGATGATGATGATGACCCAAGGAAAAGCGTCATAATTTGGAATAAGCACTGGCTAAAAGGGGAACTTTTTTTTTTTTTTTTTTTGGGGTAAGTAAAGGGGGAATAGTTTCTCCAGCTAAAAACTAATCTCTGTAACTATGAAGATTATCATTCAGCCCAACAAGTAAAAGAACGGTCATGAGCTCATCCCGCTATTGTATCATTTTTGCCTTAGTCTTCGGAAAAGGCCAGACCGGTAAAAGGTGATAGCCAAGAGCCTTAAGAGTACTATAATAATCAGAAAGGGATCGGTCTCCCTGCCTGAAAGAAAAGAGCTGCTCATAGGCCTCGAAAATCTCTGAAATATTACTACACTGAGAAAAAGAATCAGCTAGAGAATCCCAAATTACCTTAGACGTGTTACACAAGGCCACTGTACGAAAAATGGAAGGCTCAAGACTGTGCTATAACCAACTCATAACAATACCGTCATTAGCACATCATTGTGAGTAAGTGGGAGATGATAAATCTGGAGGAGGATCTGTAATATATTTTTTCCACTATCGTCCGATAAGGAATATGCAAATGGCATGAGCCCAAGTTAAATAATTGGTAACTCCATTCAATTTTTCACAAACAATAAACTTGGGGCGACCATCAACTGGAATAAGAGGTGCAATAGGAGAACAGTCTGTACCAATAGTCTTAGTTATTATCATTGAAAGCCATCGCAAATAAGATTTGTTAAAGCCGATAATAGAAAAGTCATGAAACCGACCAAGAATTAATCAGAAACCAAAAAATCGGCCAATAGATGAAGCCAGCCGAAAAGCAATCAAAAGATCAGGAGCAAACAACGAACGAACCTAGGCGACGAACAACTCCAAGCAATGAGGAACCCAGGCAACGACGAACTACTCCAAGCCCAAACGACGATTAATGAGCTGAGCAACAATCACGATCCAAAACAGAACCAAACGAGGAACACGATATCAAGGAGCTTTCAGTAAACGACATGGCAAAAGCCCTCATCAAAAATGGTCGCTGACGAAGGCCAATGCACATCGTAGAGCTGCTGATCGACAAGAACTGCCGGAAGAGACGCCGACTGTAAGTACTAATCGACGCTACATTAGGGCTTCAAGCCCTTTCTTTTTTTTTTTTTTTTTTTTTTTTTTTTTTGAGAAAGAAAGAAAACTCTGATACCAAGTTGAGAAAAAATAAGAAAAAATTAGGAGAGTTGAAATAGAAAATAGAGGAAAAAATTCTCTCGCTTCCTAATACTCTATTTATAATGATCAAGTCACAAAAAAAGGAAACTAGAATAAACATGTATGTGCTAATAACGCAAAAAAACTAGATTACAATCCGTCAATTATTTCTTATATATTCGAACACTAACTAATATGGGACTTAAGTTTTCTTAATTTGAGTAGATTGTTGTTAGTTGATCTATTTTATCCTAAGATTATATTAGATTATACGATTTGAATAAGCAACATTTTAAAGTTTTTGACGAAACGTAAAGCATGGATAAATTGACTTATTCAACGATAAAGTCAAAATCTTGAAATCCACCACGAGAATTGAGAAAAAACTCTAGGAAATAGTATATTAAATAAATTAATTAATTAATTAAAATCCATTCGTGTCACTTTTGAACACGTGGATTATAAGATTTAATAGTTGTTGATATACAAAGTCTATTAATTAATTGTTTTGCCTATAATGTCAACATAAAATTATTATTTTCTCTATCCGTTTCTCATAATTTTCCAATCTTTGCTTCCATGCATGTATTCTCCTCCTAGTTTTATTAATTCTCCAAGTATTTGCAGAATCATTTTTGCTCCAACTGTTGGAGTCACTATATTGTACGTGTACCTGCTGCTTGCAGGTTGTGTGCTAACCTCCTCCCAACCCAAAAAACATTGTAATGTTAATCTTAGTTAGAAAATCTCACATCAGATAGCTAGGTAGACATCTATTAATGGGGCGTGTAGGGAGATTTTCTTACGAAGGATTAACTTTATAACAATTTAAAATCCTAAACCCTTAAATGTAGTAATGACAATAGGCTGGGTAAAGTAGGAACCCAATTCGATTCTATTTTAATGTGATAGGGAATGGATAACTAGATTAAGGGCAATGGAAAAAAGTTAAAATCTGATAGAATTCGAATGGCATATAGGGTAAGTACGTAACAATACCCGTCCCATCCAAGTTAGTTTTAAAATTATAAAAATACCCTCATTATTCTCACTTTAAATATTGAGAAACTAAAATGTTAATATTGGAACATTTGGTTTTTTATATCTTATTTTATATATTTTTATTTTTATTTTTTGAATAATAGTTAGCTTATATACATTTAAATATTGTCTCATTTTGATGATTAAAAAAACAAAAGTGGGAAGAGAAATTTGAAATTTACTTAGAATTAAAAAAAAAATTATTTGTGGAAAGGAAATTTTGATTTTACATACTTTAGATATGTATACATGAATAGAGAAGTACATTGTTTGGGTTAAGAATGCATATATGTATTAAAAATTCTTATCCATGGCATCATATGCACGTATCAAACCTGATCTTATATAGATTATTACCTAGCTTGATATGGATATGAATGGAAAGCTATATGAATTTAGTTTCAATGCCGCAAATAATGCATCGTTTGGAATGTTTAGACAAAGTTATGATCACTGATTGGCATACAATATTGCATAATTATATACTGATTAAGCATGCCAATTGTACACTTAATGCTTCCTAAAGACTCGATTTTAGCTTAAATTTCTCACTTCCTTACATTTGTGGTGTCTATGTATTTGTAGGTGATAAAACTTGGCACTTGAGGCCTAAAAGAGACTTGGGGTGCATATGAGGAGAAGCCAAAGCAAGAGGATAAGAAAAAAGTGCAAAAAGAAGATTCGGGATTTGTTGGAGTATTTCGTCGAGCATATGGCGTACATATCAAACAGGGACATAAGCCCATGTCACAACAGCTCAAGAGTGTGCACAAATAAGCCTTTTTGATTCTCAAAATACCCCAAAGGTTGTCCAAGTCAAGACACAATGCAATCCCAAAGAAGGCCTCAAAAACCTCCCTTCGTTGTTTCAACAAACACTTGGGGTGCATCGCAAAAACAACCTTAAGCCACAAATGCCGACATTCCCAAGGCTGCCCATGTCTTCCTCAACCTCCCAAAGGACATCCCAATGCAAAAGATCAATTACCATGCTCCCAAGATAAAGGAAATGGTCCCAATCTTGAAACAGTCCAAGAAGTGTTGTAGCAGTAAATTCTAACACGCTACCTCTTTGGTTTTTCAACCATAACTCTCTCTACAGAGGTCTATTCAACCTACACGATAACACAGTTGGAAAGAGGACTCAATTATCTATAAGGTTTCTATTGAAGCCGTCTTCAAGTTCTGCTACTACAATGATCAAAATTGAGACCAAAGTTAGCCTCCAAATTGTTGCTAGCGAGAAAGCCCCGCACGACACCTTTTTGGTTTTTCGACCGTAACTTGAAATTCAGAAGCTCAATCGATCTGTAAGTGTAATGAAACCAAAGGCATATGCTCAGAGAAGAGTAGTACAGAGAAACACCACAAAACATCATATACACTTGAATCAGCAAGTATGCAAAGAAAATGGAAGAAAGAAACTATGGAGAGAGAAGAGCTCGGGAAGAGCAATAAAGTAGTACACAACCAAGCAGATGAAGAGACAAGTAAGAGCCCCGAATCAGCCCTCAGATTAGCCATTGATGCATTATCATGGGCGGCCCAAATCAATTGTGACAATCTCAAATCTCAACCATCAAATCACCTTAAAGCCAATGGATAGGATATCGGTAGATGGAAGCGGTGGTAGGTGAACAATTAATGCAAAATACACACAGCTGGAAGAGGGAAGAGTCTAGAAGGAGGTAAATGAGTATGTGTAAAGTCAGGTGAGTGAATAAAGGAATCGGGTGAAGATCCAATGAGCCGGGTGAAGAACCATAGGTTGCATAAAAGGTCCATTCAGGTAAACTAGGCTGAGAGAGTGGCCTTTTACCAATTAGGCCACTTGATAGTTACATAGCTGTCATCATAGGGCTAATTGTTACAATTTAGTTCAACTACCAGGGTAGTTAATTCTGTTACTGATCATCGTTAGAAAGCCACGGTTGAATGGTTAATTCTAGTTACAATGTAGTTATAATGTAGCTATATATAACTGATAAAAAATTCAGTAAGGCATGGAATAGCATTCTTGAGAAAATTTCTTTCTCTTTGGAGGCCGGGAAGCCCTCGAATCCTTCCCACATTCATCAAAACTTCATCCTTCTTCCAACATAGGTGGAGCGAAGAACAAGTTCCTCAAGAGCTCATTCCAATTGGTATCAAAACAATTGAATCCAATGGGCATGGAGAGGAGATCTACATCACAGCACAACCAACAAGAGCAGCAAAATCAATTTCAAGCAGATAATGGAAATGATGGATGCAATTAGTAGAAGACTGGAAAGATTGGAGGAAATTTCTCACCAAGTGCAATCTAATGTGGCAGCCCTTCAGAAACGTCAAGAGGACATCAATGGCGCTAAATCCTCCCAGAATCAAGGGGATAATGGTGTTCAGTCAATTCCAAAATTACAGACAAATCATAAGGGAATCAATAGTATTTTCATCAGAATAGAGGTCAAGTTTGTGAAGCTTCCCAGTATTCTCAGGGGAAAGCCCTTCAGAATGGCTCTATAAAGCCAATCAATTCTTTAAGCATTATGGAATTCTTGATGGTTAGAAACTGGAAATTGCCTCAATGTATATGGAAGGTAAGTCCTTGGTATGGTTTCAAGATTTGACGGATTCAGCTATAATGATGAATTGGGGGGAATTTTCTGATACCTTATAAGTTAGGTTTGAGGAAAATGAATATGAAGATCCAATGGATCAAACCAGCTAGGGTAGCCCAACGGTTCTTGAGACCAACCATAAACCCGGAGGTCTTGAATTCGAATCTCGCTAGCTACCATCTTGTTTTGCCTGGTGCTTGGGTCTTGCTGGTGGGTTCAAGCACCCCCCGGTTTACCCATCAGCTATGCGGTTCGTTGAGGGTTGCAATAAACCAATGCAAATTCCGGGTTATCAAAAAAAAAAAAAGATCTAATGGATCAATTAATTAGATTGAAACAAACCTCCACTATTGAAGAATTTAAAACTAGGCTTAAAAGCATTTCCAGTAGAGTCAAAGGATTAAGTGAAGACCATAAACTCAGTATCTTCTTGACGGGGTTAAAAGAAGAGATCAAATTTTCAGTGCAAATGTTCAACCTAGAAAGTTAAACAAAAGCCTTCGTATTGGCTAGGCCATAAGAAGAAAGTATTCTGGCCTTTAAGAGGCAGCAAAATAAAACTGGAATTGGTACATTTGCTAATTTCAGTATGAAGAACAGCTCTGGGACAAATGCAAGCAAAACTTATGCATGGAAACCTCCTTTAATTGTGAATTCCCAAAATAATATGAATGCGCAAAAAAGTAACAGTGGCAGCATTGCGAATAAGTTGCTTGTGCAAAAAATCAGCCCTACTGAAGTAGAAGATTAAAAAAAAGGGGGTATGCTATAATTGTGATGAAAAATGGTAAAGGAATCATGTTTGTAAAAACCCTAAACTATTTGTATTAGAATCAGTGGTTTGTGAAGAAGAGGAAGGGGTGACAAAAAAGAAGGAATTAGCAGAAGGGGAATCAGCTTTAACTGGGCATGAGATCACCCTATATGCCATAATAAGGAATCCTCAACCAAAAACCTTAAGACTAGTAGGCTGCATTAAAGGGAGGCAATGTACAATCCCGATTGACTCAGAAAGTACACACAATTTGATGGACCCAACAATAGATAAATGCTGTCAATTGGGTGTGAAAAAGGGAACCTCTCTAACAGTCAGGGTACTAATGGAGCAACACTTCAAAGTGAAGGAGAGCACAGAAAAGTAAATGTCAACACATAGGAGAGTGTTTTCTTTGTGGATTTTTTGTTACTACCCTTGGCAGGATGCAATATAGTTTTGGGGGTCCGATGGTTAAAGACATTAGGACCAATGACCTTTGACTTCTCTACTCTCATGATGAACTATAAGAAGGGAGAAAAGACTGTTTCCATACAAGGACTGCAAGGGAATGATTAGTTTATTGAGCAGCTGGAGTTCCAACAAATTACAGGAGAAGTGTAAAAGGGGTTTATTCTATACTTATTTCATGTAAGTGCAAAGCAGTCCCAAGACAGTCAATTAAAGCAATTCAAAGAGGCAAGTCTCAAGATTCAAGCAGTGCTACACAGTTTTAAGCAAGTCTTTCAAGAACTATAAGGGTTGCCACCCGTCAGGGGCTAGAAGCACCAAATTGTGCTACAAGAAGGAATACAACCTATCTCTAATCGACCATACAGGTATCCCCATTTTCAAAAAGAGGAAATAGAGAAAATAGTTAAAGATCTCCTAGAGTTTGGACTGATTCAGCCCTACCAATCCCCATTTTTCTCACTAGTAATTCTGGTAAGGAAAGCTGATGGAACATGAAGAACGTGTGCAAATTACAGAGCTTTGAATCAAGCTAATGTTAAGGATAAATACCCCATCCCTATTGTTGATGAATTAGTTGATGAATTAAGTGGTGCTACCATTTTTTTCTAAACTAGACCTGAGGTCAGGCTACCATCAGATAAAAATGAAACCTGAGGATGTTTCTAAGACTGCCTTTAGAACTCATTCAGGTCATTATGAGTTTTTTGTAATGTCTTTTGGGCTTACTAATGCCCCCATCACATTTCAGAATTTAATGGATGATGTTTTCATGCCCTACTTGAGAAAATTCATCTTAGTATTTTTTAATGACATTTTGGCGCATAGTAGAAATGTGGAAGAACATCTCAAGCATTTGGAGCTGACATTAAAGTTATTACAGAAGCATCAACTATTTGCCAAAAAATTCAAATGCAAGATTGGTTATGAGGAGGTAGATTATTTGAGACATCTAATATTAGGCTAAGGTGTAAAGGCTGATCCTTAGAAAATTGAAGCAATGGTCAATCGGCCTATCCCAAGAAATTTAAAGTCATTAAGGGGGTTCCTAAGCTTGACTAGGTATTATAGGAGATTCATTAAAGGTTATGGAGGTATAGCTAAACCATTGACAGAGTTGTTAAAGAAGAATACATTCCAATGGTCACAAGCAGCTGAGAAGGCATTTCAAGAGCTCAAACCGGCTGTTTCTAGCCCACCTGTGCTAACCCCACCTAATTTTTCTAAAGTTTTTACAATTGAATATGATGCTTCAAGTTCAAGGGTAGGGGCAGTATTAACGCAAGATGGAAGACCTATTGCCTTCTTCAGTCAAGCTTTGAAGGGGAGAACACTATTGTAGTCAACCTCTATCAAGGAATTATTTGCCCTGATTCAAGAGGTAAAAAAGTGGAGACCATACTTGCTTGGTCAGGTATTTATCGTCAAAACAGATCATCACAGCTTAAAGTTTTTATTGGAGCAGCATATTAGGACTCCTACTCAGCAAAAGTGGATCTCTAAGTTGTTGAGGTATAATTTCACCCTTGAGTATAAACAAGGGATTGACAATAAAGTGGCAGATGCTTTATCTAGATTACATGAAGATAATGGGCCTACATCTCACTCAATCTGCTGTCTTATTTCTATTGCAGGTCCAATTCCCAATTTGTTTAAGGAAGTGAAACAAGCTTATGAAATAATAGGGTCCAAAGTATATTCCAACAAATACAGTAGAAAGTACTGGCGGTACAGAAATACTCACTTCAACAAGGAATTCTATTTAACAAAAACAAAGTTTATATTCCAGAGAAACAAGCTCTAAGGCACTAAGTACTTAAGTTCATTCATGATGATTCAATGGTAACACACGGTGTTGTTCAGAAGACACAAAAGAAGACTCAGCAAGATTTCTACTGGCCTCATATGAAGAGACATCAAATAGTGGGTCAAGCAATGCTCAGTTTATCAGCAATGCAAGAGTAGCAATACACCCCCAGCAAGCTTATTACAACCTCTTCCCACCCCTAAAGTACATGGACAAACATCTCCATGGACTTCATTGAAGGGTTACCAAACTCTAACAGATTTTCAATGATTTGAGTTATTGTTGATAAACTTACAAGACCTGCACATTTCATTCCTCTCACCCACCCATACACAGCCCCACAATTGGCCTTAATTTTTATGCAAAATGATTTCAAGTTACATGGTCTTCTAGTTACAATCGTGTCATACAGAGATACTACATTCACAAGTGTGTTTTGGAAGGAGTTATTCAAATTAGTGGGTTCTTTATTACATTTTAGTACAAGTTTCCATCCCCATACAGATGGCCACATAGAAGTTACAAAAAATGCCTGGAGATTTATTTGCGGTGTTTTATTTCAGATTCCCTAAAGTCATGGTCATAGTAGATTTATCTCGCCAAGTACTAGTTCAACACAAGTTTTCATACAGCTATCCAAATGACACCAAATGAGAATCTTTATGGGGTTAAACCTCCTAAACTCACACAATATATGGACGGATTAGCAGAGGTAGCAACAGTTAATGATCCATTGTAAGCTCATCAGAAGATATTCCAGTTATTAAAAAAGCATTTACACAGAGCACAACAGTTTATGAAACAGCAAGCAGACAAAAAAATGACTGACAGAACATTCTTGGTTAGAGACTGCGTTAATGTTAGACTACAACCATTCAGACAAAGCACTGTTCAATGTCGCTAGTAACATGAAACTCTCTCCGAAATATTTCGGGCCTTTTTTGGATAATACAAAGAATCGAGGAAGTAGCTTACAAGTTACAATTACCAGATTCCTCGCAAATCCACCCTGTCTTTCACATTTCACAACTCAAAGGCAAGATAAAAGATAAGGAGAGGGTCATACCTATCTTACCATCAACAAATTAAAATGGGGAAATATTACTAGTTCTATCGGCAATTTTGGGATCACGAGCTCACCATTGAGGTAAGCAATCTTTCAAGGAGATTCTGGTACAATGGCAACGTCAATGAGAAGCAGACGCGACATGAGAACGCCTCCATCACTTCCAGTTATAATACTCGAACTTTAACCTTGAAGATAAGATTCATTCTAGGGCGATGGGTAGTTGTAATGAAACCAAAGGCATAAGCTTAGAGGAGAGTAGTACAAAGAAACACAATGAAACATATACACTTAAATTAGTAAGTATGCAAAGAAAAGGGAAGAAAGAAACTATGGGGAAAGGAGCTCGGGAAGAGCAATACAACAGTACACAACCAAGCAGATGAAAAGACAAGAGCCTCGAATCAACGCTCAGATCAACCGTTGATGCATTATCATGGGCGGCCCAAATCAATTGTAGCAATCTCAAATCTCAACCATCAAATCACCTTAAAGCCAACGGATAGGATATCAGTAGATGGCAGTGGTGGTAGGTGAACAATTAATGCAAAAGACACACAGCTGAAAGAGGGAAGAGTCTAAAAGGAGGTAAATGAGTATATGTAGAGTCAAGTGAGTGAATAAAGGAATTGGGTGATGATCCACTGGGGCCGGGTGAAGAACCATGGGTTGCATAAAAGGTCCATTCAGGTAAACTGGGCTGAGAAACTGACCTTTTACCAATCGAGCCACCTATTAGTTACATAGCTGTCATCATAGGGCTAATTGTTACAATTTAGTTCAACTACCAGGGAAGTTAATTCTGTTATTGATCATAGTTAGAAAGCCATGGTTGAATGGTTAATTCTAGTTACAATTTAGTTACAATGTAGCTATATATAACTGATCAGAAATTTAGTAAAGGCATGGAATAGCATTCTTGAGAAAATTTCTCTCTCTTTGGAGGTTGGGAAGCCCTCGAATTCTTCCAGCATTTATCAAAACTTCATCCTTCTTCCAACATAGGTAGAGGGAAGAACAAGCTCATCAGGAGCTCATTCCAGTAAGACATACCGTTGGAGACAAGACTAGCAGAGGTACAACTTTTCTGTTGAAGCCATCTTCAAATTTTGTGGTTTCGAAGCCCAAAAACTGCTTAAAAGTCAACCCAAAAATCTGTATGGACCCAACTACAAGTTTTCAACCCTTCAAAGCATGTCCTGCCCTCTTCTGGCCGTGTCCAAACTATACTGTTGCCCGCTCCAGGCTCCAACTCAGCCCTTCTCCAAATGCCAAGTGTCCTAGCTTGGTTGGCTAGCTATGCTAGCCTTGTTTAAAGACCATTTTGCCCATTCTTTGCTTATTTAGACCCCTCCAAAGCTAAAAATTAAGAAACAACTCTTCTTAGGGAATTTTTCCAATTCTTCCTCTCTTCTTATTTTTTATTTTATTATTTTAATTTTGATTGAAGAATTGAAGTTTAATCTAAGCAAGTAAGTTTTGGTTTATGTTATGGTATCCCTCTCTCTTCTTCCTTTCTACTCCATTTCCCCTTCCTTAATTAAGTAATACAATTCAATTCCATATATAATGTTTAATTTTAAGCACTTGTCTTTTAATTTTAATTTCAATATGTCATTAAGCTAGGCTCCCATTTGGCTCCAAATCATGAAAATGGTTTGTTGGGGTATGTAGATAAACATGCTTAAGGCTTAAATTCTAAATCTTAAAATTAATTGAATGGAAATCACTTTTAAGGGATTCATCTATTGGAATGCTCCTTAACAATGTTATAGTCAAGTAAGCGATTCATGGATTCCTGTTTCATGATATCTCTAGTCCCGATACCATGTCTTGTTAGGACAAGCCTACCCTCTCCAATCCCAATAAAGTGCATCTTTTCATCACATTGAACTTAATTGCTAAATCTTCCGACCTAGTACTACTAGGGATGGATAAATAGGTCGAGATAAATGGCATGCTCAAATTACTCCACTAATATACTATCATTGAAAATTGATTTGAGGCCAAGTCTTTAAATGCAGCTTTTTACATTATTGCACTTTAAATTATGTCTTTCAATACCACATTTAAATACAACTTTTACGTTAACGCACTTTCAATCTTGTGTTTAAGTACCTAAATTTCAATACTTGTCTTTAAATACCATAATTTGAATTCTTCTTGTTAATTTAATTAATCAATCCAAAACTATTCAAGCAAATCAAACTAAAATTGGATTTTCCCTTCTTTCTTAACCACCTAATAAAGTTAATTTCAAGAATCACCTAAGTCACATCACCTAGAGCTAATTAAATTCAAATCTTTAATCTAACTCCTTGCAAACTCAAACTGGACTTAACCGGCTTATTTTGCTACCAATGACCTGTGCACTTGCAGTCACCAAGCAACCATTTTTGTAAAATGCAACAATATTGTATGCTGACATTAAATTAACTAAAAGCAACTATCATTAACTAAATTGATATAGATATGGTTGGAAATATCTAAAAGTTTAGTTTTTGACGCCTCAAATCATGCATCATTTGGGATTTCATAAAGAAAATTATGACCATTTTTGTAAAGTTCAATGATGCTATCTCCTCAACAACTAACGAACTACAAATGGTTGTTTGATGTTAAATTTGATCTTTATTACAATCCCAATGGCATATGTTGGGTTGCATTTGTCTCACATCAATAGTATGAGATGCCGGTATAGTGTTTTTATATCTTGAACTCCCTCCCCTCAACAACTAAATTTTAGGGATAAGTACTTCTAAGACATGCAACAAGTGGTATTACAGCCTACATTATGTCTCACACCCGCTGTAGTGCAAAGGTGACACCATCATTGTGCTAGGCCACAACTTGACCATTCTGTAATCAACACACAACCAACCTTGAAATTATCATGATACACAGAATGTCCCATACTGGCTTGAGGGCAACTGAAACAGTTGCTTGAATAAACCTTCATTTCAATTGAAATGGTACATATGCAAATGTATCATTCATCCAATCTTTGCTCCCTTTCCATTTAAGCAAACCAAAGAAGCGTCCAACCATGCAACATTATGAATGAGTCAGTGATAATATCAAAGCAAATCTAAGAATTTCCAGACCTCACCACATTCATTGCCCTCGATCAAGTCAATATTACCACTGCTACAGATGGATCCAATTCGATACCTTCTTTAAATACAACACGGTTGTTGTTTAATATCAAATCTAATTTTATACAGATTATTAACTAGCTCGATATAAATATGTATGGAAAGCTATCTGAATTTAGTTTTCAATGCCGCAAACCATGCATTATTTGGGGTATCATAGAAAAAAATTATGACCATTTTCGTAAAATGCAATAGTACCACATGTAGACATCAAATTAACTGGAACCAGCCATTTGATATCAAATCTAATTTTATACACATCATTAACTAGCTTGATATAGATACGGTTAATAATCTCTCAAAATTTAGATTTGGACGCCGCAAATCATGCATAATTTAGGATTTCATAGAGAAAATTGTAACCACTTTTGTAAAGTGCAATGTGCTACCTCCCTAACGACAAACTAACTGCATACAGTTGTTTGATGTCAAATTTGACCATTGTTACGATCCCACTGACATATATAGTGTATGAGCTGCATTTGTCCTACATCAGTAGCATGAAATATCGGTGTGATGCTTTTGTATCTTGAACTCTCTCCCCTTAACAACCACAGAACTCCACCGCATAGCAACATCACCGGTAAACTGAAACGTGATAAGGAAAATCCTCGTCTGAATGTCCGTGATCTAAAGGGCCTTGAGGATCTTTCCACACTGATTAAGAAAGCCCTCAGCAACATTGGAGTCTGGAACTCCATTATAGCTACGAGGCTTCATCCTCCTAAAGTGCTCCAAATAACCTGCTAGCTAACTAGAAGCTACTGGAGGTCCCATCCAAGCGCCACCTCTTGCTAATACTGCCATTGCTACTACCACCTAATGCATGAAGGCGGCAGGATCAAATGCCCCTGGTGTATGAACCGAGGCTATCCTGATTGTACTTTTTCTTGTTGTGGCACTAGAGCCACTCCTAGCGGAGCCTCAAACCCTGCACTTGCGTTAGACCCTTGCTTGTGAGTCAACTCTGGACAAACATTCTCAACTGGAGCCCACAACCCAAACCAATTTGAGCTCCACAACCACGACCAGCCTGAGCCACACGACTCCGGGTTGCCAACGGCCCCTATCCCTAACAACTAGTGCAACTCTGGGTGCGATAATGCCAGAAATAAAGAAAAGCAAGTACAAGATTTAAAATCTAAAGACCTCAAACATCAAGTCACATATAATGCAATTCAAACACATAACCCCAAATCGTAAAATTTCCCACTGTCTCTAGGTATTCCTAAACCTAGGCTTTGATACCAAGCTGTCACGCCCTAAAATCCACAACACGAGGACGTGGAGACTAAACCCACAAATAACTACCAATCATCATCCAACCAACATAAACTAGAGCAGAAGCGAGTTAATAATGTTGTATTCACCTATTGAATACTCAATGGTTCATAATCTGCCACAAATGGACTACAATACAACACGCCTCAAACTGGGCCCAAAACTATGTATCCAAAACAATACATGAAAATAAATAACAAACAGTTAATATTCAGCTAATCTATCTCACGGATCCATCACGAGCATCTACTCCTGTAAGATCGATTGTAGGGGGTGAGCACTAAATCACGCATGCTCAGAAATAAGCATATAAGAATAAGTTTCTTAATCATGCAAGGCATACAACAACACTTAATTAAACTTTAAATTAATTAAAACTCTTTTATCAATCTCACACTTATATCACAATATCCACATTTATCATACTGTTCTAAATTAAACTATTACTTAGTCATGATCCCACAGTCTCATGCTAATACCATATTCATCATCTCAATCACATACATATATACATCTCAATATTATACTATAGGTCAGGTACTCTGCAAGTTTAGTCCTGTGGATACAAAGCTAAACCCAAAATTATCCTCAGGCCTAAGCCGTGGGGTACAGCTAGTCCCGCAATCCCAAACGCATTCATCAAATCCCCAGACCGAAGACATAGGGCACAATTGGTCCCGCAGTTCCAGATGTACTCATTAAATCCCAGACCTAAGTCATGGGATACAATTGATCCCGTAGTCCCAAATGTATTCATAGCCTAATCTCGCAATCCCAGTCCATCTCATCTTGTCCGAGTGGGCAAACTGGTCCCACAGTCCCGGTACTAATATACGCTAGTGCAAGTCGTATATATACTTTGAAGGCTTCTAGCCTACTAGTTATGCTATATCATCCTGCACTAGTTTCGGGGCTTTCAACCCTTAGGTTCTAGAACCCACTCTTTTAGTACCCTTAATGACCCTAATAACCAAAAATCAATATCAACTCATATTCCTTTAACAACGGCACTTCATATACAAGATTCTCCCTAAATCCGGTTTCTTATGTTCAACCTTTATAAGTCATATGAAATAAAATGTTCCCTACGCCTAAGTTTCATGTTGCCCATACATGCTTATATTTAAAACAAGTAAACAATTCACATACAAACTCTTAGTACACATACTTAAAGAGTATACAATTAATCAAATTTGAGAACTCAAATAACCTTAATAAGTCATAACATCAATTTAGAATAATTCATACCATTTTGGAACAAAAGTTTTTCAAAAATATAGAGTTTTTAAGAAACATAGTGGACCTTCCAGCCTGGGCGCAAGCAGCTCGAGGCTTCGGGTCATTAATAGAACACCTCGCAGTCTGGGTGCAGGCAGCCTGAGGCTTCGGGCCTCTCATTGAATAACTCGCAGCTTAGGCGTAAGCAGCCCGATGTTCTGAGATACTTAGATTTCAGCACTTAAAAAAATTCTAGAATGCCTCGCAGCTTGCCCACAGGCAACACGAGGCTTCGGACCTTCATTTTTCAGAAATTTTTTATAAAATTTAAAACGTAAACGAAATTTCTTTAAACACCAAACTTATGAATCTTCCACATCGAAACATGTATAAAAATCCTTTTTAACCAAAAACAAAACATGAATATTTGATTTACTCATTTATTTAATTATAAAACTAAAATATACAGCAAATCAAAGCTTGTATCACATACACATCCTCAAACACGTCCAAAGCATAGGTTTAAAACATACTGACTCGTTCTTTCCAACACCTCAGATTTAGATCTCAGAAATTCATACAAAATATTCAAAAAGAACATGGCTCATATTTCCAACTCATGTACATATTCAAAACAAACAAAATTTTGTAACAAATTAAGAAAGATAAACCTATATGCTATCCCACCTACCTCACTACAAACGTAAACGACCGGTGTGTAAAAGCATGACTACCAACTCGAGCTGATTCTTCCTATAAACTCTATGGTGAACCCCCTCCGAGCCACACACGGATTTGACACGAACACGCTCTGTAAAAGGTTGTAGGAGATTCTCCTCCTCTTCCTCCTTACATGGTCTTACAAGAATTTCACAAAGGCTCTCTCTCTCTCTCTCTCTCTCTCTCTCTCTCGTCAGATTGCTAGAGAAAATTTTAGAGACTTAATGGGAAGTGTTTTAAATATACAATAAGTATTCATACTCACTCGTAAAAATGCATGCACCCTTCATAATTTTACCCCTTAAAGTCTACCGCAAGCTTCTCAAGGAAGCCATGTTTTGAATTCTAGTTGGCCAACCTTTGGCCTCCCCCACACTTCATTAACTCTTGCCACAACTTTAGCTAATAGGATCATACCTCTCTACCAACCAACCAAAACACATGCACCTCCTTTTTCACCTAATACGAAAAACACACAGCCTTATATATATATATATATATATATATGTATACATATCATAACATATAAATACAACCCACCACATACTTATATACATTCCAGCATTAAATATATACACATGCATGAAATTTAAATAGCATGTCACACTAAAAAACATTAGATAAAAATATAAATTTAAGTTAAATAAAAATCTAAATAAATAAATAATAAAATAATATAATTTTATTCATCAAAATTTCTAAGTTTTTACAACGCTATTATTGTGCTCGACACTATAGTACAAAGCCTGCCTGCATGGGTGTACGGGGTGCATTTATTCCACATCAATAGTATGAGATGCTGGTGTGGTACTTCTATATCTTAAACTCCCCTCCCCTAAGCTTTCTAATATGCAATATATTTTTTTAATTTATTTTCAATAAATAATAAATTAAATTAATTTAAATCAATTAATTTAATTAATGTGAAATATATTTTATTAAATTATTTTAATAAATAATAAAATAAAATTAATTAATTTAATTTAATTTAAATGAAATATATTTTATTATTTTTAACAAATAATAATTTAATTAATTAATTAATTTAATTAATTAATTAATTAATTAATATTAATTATATTTTATTAAATTATTTTTATTAGATATCATAATTAAATTATTTACATTATTACGAAATATATATTATTGAATTATTTTAATAAATAATATAATTAAATTATAATTAATATATTTTATATTTTATATTTACTAAATTAAATGATATAATAATTATAATTTATTCAATTATTTTAAATAAATAATAAATATTTTAATATATATTATATTTATTGAATTATATGATTTTTATAATTAAATTAAATTAATATGAAATATATTTTATTAATTCAATTAATTTTAAAAAATAATAAAATTAAATATTTTATTATAATAAAAAATTAATAATTGTAAACAAAATTGTATTTTTAAACGCAGTTTCAGTTTTCATTTCAGAAAAAAACTAATTGTTCGGATAAATTGTTATATAATTATGGTTCTACACCCATTTATAAACACTCTGATTGTTCATTTCTTGCAAGTTATTGGACTTCTACTCTAATGCATGTTCTTGTGGGGCTTTCCAAGGGATTTGATCATCAGTTGGTGGAATGTTTTAGGCGTTGGAGAAGAAGAGAAGATTAAAGAAGCAAGAAGAAAGGATGAAAGAAGCTCCAAATACTAAAGTAAGCATCCAAATACTAAAGTAAGCACAGTGGAGCGCTCCCCCCTCAACTCAGGCACCCCCACAGAGTGGGATTGCATCAGAAGATCAGCCAGGCACCCCATCATGTTGTCCAGGCGCCCCTAGAGAGCAACCTTGTTTAAGAGGATCAGCCGGGCGCCCGAACATGGAACCCGGGTAGCCCAATGGCCAATCGGGTGCCCCTAGAGAGTTGTTGTGTTCCAAAAAAATCAGGCGGGCGCCCCACCTTCCTGCCTAGCCGCCCTAGTGAAGAAGCTGAATAATTTATTTTTTTTGGGTTACGTTTATTAAGTTACCATTTTACCCTTCATATTTGGTAGCCTATAAATACAAGCTTTTTATTCGGGCTTATATGGATTTGGTTTTCAGAAGAAGTACGTTTGGCTATATTCATCTCATCTTCTTTCTCTCCCCTAGGGTTTACAAGTTTTGTAAGTATATCGCATTTTGTTTAAATTGTAAAGTTCAATTTCATTTCTCTATTAATCCTTTTCATTTTATTTTCAATCTTTATTTTCTGTTTCCATCGATATTCTTAATTCAATGGAAGGATTGTGCGGTTGTTTCTCGTTTTAAGGTTTTAGTTTATGCATGCTAGGCTAGGGCTTCATCCTTGGTTTCAATCTAGGAATGTAATGACTAAAAGATGGTTGATTTGGACTGCATATTCTTTAATAAAATATGATTTTTAAAGGATTCGTAAAAAGCTTAGAAATTAGGTTACTTACTGAAATCGATTCACCTGTATTATAACTAGGCCTCGGTTAAGAGTTGATGCTCATGCACACCAAGTGTCTGTTTCAATGTCCCGGTGATTTCAAACTCCATATCAAAACCTTTATTCTAAGTATTTCTACTTAAACAAGTTTTAAAGATAAATCTTCCAACTTACATCACATGTGTAGATGTAAGGTTGAGTAAAAGACATCCAAATCAACATCTTGACGCTGCTACAGGAATAGATTGAGACCAAGTGTTTTTCAATCAAAAGTAAATCTTCCAACTTACATCACATGTGTGGATGTAAGGTTGAGTAAAAGACATCCAAATCAACATCTTGATGCTGCTACAGGAATAGATTGAGACCAAGTGTTTTTCAATCAAAAGTAATTTCCTTAAACTAAATTTTCATCTTTTCATAAGTGTTTTAAGTTGAGTTTAAGTTTCATTTTCAAAATATCTTTCAAAACCAATTTCAAAAACCCAAAAGATTTTTCTTTTTATCATTCTTTGCAAATACTTTCATAACGAGTTTCCAACTCTAGTCACACACACTTGCTCCTCGTGAAGATGACAAAGGACTCACCCAGATTAGAACTACGATCACCTCTTACACTTGAGAGAGTACGCACAAATTGAGTGTGATCAAGTTTTTGGTGCCGTTGCCAGGGAGCAATAGTTTAGGTGTGACGAATTTAGAGAACTCGTGGCAAGACGTGCTTACCATCATCTTCAACGTGATTGAATTTGGATTTCCAGGCGACATCACTCCATCCCTTTTGTTTATATTTTTTCATCTTCATTTTGTTTTCTTTTTCTATTTTGTTATATATATATATATATATATATATATATATATATATATATATATATATTATTATTTATTTATTTATTTTTTTAGGATTTGTTAGGAAGTTATGTTTGTCGCATGCTATTAAGGTCGGGTAGGGTAATTGTAAGTGATCTTGACCAAGAAGACCCATCCTACATTCCGAATCCCTAGACTCACTTTTCACAGTTCCACTCATCAATTCACAATCATTTGACTCAATGGCTCATTTAGAAAGAAATAGAAGTGTTAATGGGGTGATGGACCCCAGGACATTCCAGGCCTTAGGAGGATTAAAGATCGCCTCAATCCTGTTAGGCGACCCACACCATCATACATTTTAGCACCATATCTCATGACCAATCTCCTTGATATTCAGATATTGCCAACTTCTTAGTGACCAATCAAGTGCCCTTCCATTGGACAAGGGTTGATAGCGGTAAATTCTTACGCAATATGCATAGTTTCTTTTGAGATGAGCCCTGACTCTACAAGTGTTGTTAAGACCAAATTGTGAGACGATGCATTCCCAACAATGAGATTCACAGTGTCATTGAATTTTGTCATGCTTTAGCTTGTAGAAGCCACTTCTCTTCAAAGAAAAACCACTGCTAAGATTCTTCAAAGCAGATTTTACTGGCCGTCTATGTTTAAAGATGTGCATGACTATTATTTCAGATGTGAACGATGCCAAAGATTAGAAGCCCTATCTAAGTGCAATGAGATGCCCCAAAATCCTATCATTTTTTTGGAGATCTTTGATTGTTGGGGGATAGATTTCATGGGTCCATTTCCTATATCGTTTGGCTTTAAGTATATTTTAGTGGCAATTGATTAAGTTTACAAATGGGTAGAAGCCATTGCCACTCGCACCAATGACCACCAAGTGGTGGCCAGGTTCTAAAAGAATACAATTTCTCGCATTTTGGGATGCCTCAGGCAATCATTAGTGATGAGGGTAAGCATTTTTGCAATAAACCTGTGAGGATCCTAATGCGTAAATATGGTGACTCACAAAGTGAGAACTTCCTATCACCCACAAAATAGTGGCCAAGTTGAGTTGGCAAATAGGGAGATAAAGGGCATTCTTGAGAAGACCGTCAACCCCACACATAAAGATTGGTCCTTGCGACTAATTGATGCATTGTGGACGTACCGAACAGCTTATAAGACCATTTTGGGCATATCTCCCTACCGCATTGTCTTTGGCAAGGCTTGCCACCTACCTATTGAGATAGAATATAGAGCCTATTGGGAAATCTGGCAATTCAAAGAAATTATAGATGATGCCGGCGTTCTTAGAAAGTTTCAATTGAATAAACTTGAAGAGTTAAGAAATGAGGCTTTTGAGAATGCAAAAAATTGCCAAGGCTAAGATGAAGGATTTGCACGACAAGCATATTATTTAAAAATCCTTCCATGTGGGCCAAAAAGTGCCGATGTATAACTCATAGTTACATCTCTTTCCGAGAAAGTTTAGGTCTAGGTGGTCTGATCCTTTTGTCATCATCTCGTTCTCGGAACAAGGTGTGTGTGAGGTTCACAACCCACATAATGACACCACTCTCAAGGTGAATGGCCATCGTCTCAAGCCATATTTGGAGAATTTGGTGGCTGAGATTGAGATTTGGGAGCCCAACGATCCTCCTCCCTTTGAATGATGCGTGTCTAGTCATTGTTGCACATAGTTAGTTTGGAAATTTTGTTTGGCTTTGAGTCTTAGCGTAGAATTCTTGTTCTTTTCTTTTCTTTCTTTCTTTGTTTCTTTTTGTGTATCTTGTTCAATCTTGTTAGGATGTGAGCTAGTACTTTGACATGTTTGAGGACTTCTTGTACATAATTTCTCCTTTATCTTCTAGGAAGTTTTCTTTTGTGTTGCTTAAGTCCCGTTGGACATTCCTTTTTCTTTTTGTCTTAGTTTTCTTTTAGAATTCTCCCTTTGCAAGGTTCTAGTTTTAATTTAGTTTTTAATTAGGTGTCTTTTTAACCTCTGATGAGTTTAGTTTGGATGATGGCTCAGCTCACATATCTATCTTAACCTTTCTTCAATTTGCATCAGGCGGGTGCCCCCATGGCTGACCCAGGTGCCCGAGTTCAGGCTGGGCAGTTTTAAAGGGTCAGGTGACCCTTTTGGTGCTCTTCATTCTAAACCTTCCAGACACTTAAGACTTGAGACAGCCTCCATACTTGGGCGCCCTCTTCGCAACCCTTTTCTCTCTTTCTTCGCTACTCATCTCCACCAATTTCCTTTACTCGGTTTTGAATAGAACAGTTCCCTAGGTTCATCTTCCCATCATTACCATTGAGTACACCCACACTTGGAGTTTGGAAGCTATATTCGTAAGATTGAGGATGAGTAAGTGTTGCTGGTAGGGTTGCTTTGATTTTGATTATATTGGCTGGTTTTGGTTATCTTCTTGATGAGCTTGAGCATTTGAGGGGTTTTGGACAAACATAGTGTGTTGCAAAGTGTATCTTGAGAAGGTGCCCACCACATGTTCGAGAAATTGTCTAACTTAAATTTTGTGGGCAATTTGGGTGATTTTTGTGGGCTACACATTCTTTGATGTAGGGAGAGTACTTTTGGAGCAATTGAGATTTTCTTGAGGTCCTTGAGACTGTTTGCAAAACAACGCTTGCCAAGTGTTTGTCAAAATTCCTGAATCAGTTTTTGGAAGCATTGTGAGTGCATTTTGGAGGAGGTTGAGTTCTGTTGTTTGTGTGATTTGCTTGGACTGAAGTAGAATTGAGAATTGAGCAACATACTTGAGACTTAAGTGATGACAAGACCCCGCAAGCAAGCTCGCAATGTTGAGGAGAGTAGGCCTTCTCATGCTACTCGAAGTACAAGACGCCATAACCCTACCCCACCTCCCTCTTCCTTGTCTGAGGGCGAAGAGGTTGAGCTTTCCGATGAGAAGGAGCCGTTGTCCTCTCTTGCCCTCGAGGATTCTCTTGATCCCATGTCTGAAGAGGAGAACACTCCCCATTTTGACGCACACCACCTTAGTAACTGGAATGCACAACGTAATTATAACTGGTATTGGAGTCAGCGATCTGTGCTTTGTGAGACGGGCATCCAATTGTCCCATTTTCATGCAGTTACTGTCCCAGTTGAGGAATTAGTCACAAGGTGAGGCTAGGCCAGAGCATGCAATTCCGTGCTATTGCTAATCCGCTGCTTGTTAGGGAATTTTATGCTAACTTCAAGTTGTATACACCGAATAGGGCTGAAAGGCAACTGCTTGTGCATATGCGTGGCAAGCATTTCCGCCTCAAGGCTAACACCACTGCCACATTTTGTTAGCCTTGAGCAGGTAGTGAATCCTGACTACCTAGTTCCTGCTGATGCTTACCCATCTAGAAACACTCTTATTGTAGCATTATCAGGGCAGGAGAGGTTTCCATGGGGGTCGAGTCTTCAATTTCCTAAGAAGAACTTGTGCCCTCTTTACTGTATCCTTCACGAGATGTCCTGTGACCAGATCATTCCTCTTGTTCATGATGACACCATGAGCTTTACTTGTGCCTACTTGCTCTACACATTTGTCACCGGGTCTCTATCAATTTGGCCTTGCTCATTCATGGTGTTATCTTTCAACAGGCCAATTCTATGGCAGGTATTGCGGGTTTGCCTTTTGGAGGCTTAATCACCGAGCTAGTCGTAGAGTTTGGTGTAGTTGTTGAGGCAGGAGCTCGAACCTTAAAGCCACCTCGGAAAATATCCAAGACCGCATCTGCTAGGCGTGCTGCTCAGCTTTAAGTTCGCGATGCACCATCTTTGACCCGCAACTTCAGCACCACTCGTTTCTCCAGTTACTTAGTTACCTGACCCCCCACTTCCATCACTTCAGGAGTCTTTCGGGAGTCTTGACCTTTGGATACAACATTTGGAGACTGCATTCCCCATTGCTCAAGCCTCTTTGGATGCAATTGTGGCTAAGCAGGCTGCCCAGCATTGCTCGCTTAAGTTGCAGGGTGCTACATTGGACTCTATCCTTAAGGCTCTCCACACCTTCACTCTTCCTGCTCCTCCACTCACTGCGGACCCCCAAGTTGTTGGGGGGTGTTTTGATGTTTTTAAGTGTGTTTTGTCAGTTTAGGTCTTAGGCATGATAATGTTTAGTTGGTAGACCTAAAACTGTTTTCTTTTGTGTTATCATGCTTGGGTTCAACTGAAGTGGTACTTATGATGCTCATATGTTGTAACCAGTCCAACTTTTGCTTAATGATATGGAACAACCTTTCACTATCTTTTGTTTTCCTTTTACTTTATTTTCTTTTGTTTTCTTTTCCAACACCTACTACAATTTCTTTCTTTTTCTTATTCTTATTTCTTTTCTTTACTACTTTTCTATTTGGTACAGTTTCTTTGGCTTGATTGTGTACTGCTACTCAGGTGATATCCTTCCTTGTCTTTTCTTTTGCTCTTCAATTCCCATATGCACATTTTAGCTTTCCAATCTATTGTTTGGGAGTATTGGAGAGTTTAGGTTGGGGGTCTTTCCTATGGACTCGCTTAGCTTTTACATGTGGACTTGTTTGGGTTGTTGGGTTTGTTCGTGCTTATATGTTTTCTGCTTTCTCTCATGAGCTCTGTGTACATCACATTGAGGCCAAAGTGGGTCTTAGTTGGGGGGTGCATTTGCATTGCATGAGATAATAATTGTGAGCATGAAAACACACACACACACACAAATGAAAACTTTCTGGCTCATTTTTGGGTGTGATGTTCGAAATTGGGTATGTAAACTAAGCTTATGAGCATGCAATCCTTTGAGTCACATACAAAGAATTGTGGTGTTTGGAGATTGGTGATTGTTGAAACCATTAAACATGACCTGACCTACCTAGATTTATCGGAGGACATGCCCCTAAACAGATCTAATTGGCGTCGACAAATCTATATAACCGACCCCACCTAGTGGGAAAAGGCTCGGTTTGGTTTGGTTTGGTTTGGAGATTGGTGATTGTGGCATGGGTTTTGATTGGGCATGTCTGTAAGATAGTTTGTGCATAATGCTAATTTAAACCAACTTTCTACTTGAGCACTTGATGCATGATCCCTGATATGTGGAGACCTTGTTGACCTCGTGAGAATTTTAAGCCAATGATGCATTTCTCCGAGAGAGAATTTTACATTCACTAATTATTGATTTCTTTGAACTTCAATTCTTTCAATAACTCTTACATATTCTTGCATTTGAGTTCATGGCATGGTATGATAAGCATAAGTTTGATGATTGCATGACTGAGCCTTTGGTCTTGCCAAGTCAACCTTTGGAAGTGGTCCTAGGCCCTCTTTGATGATTTTGAGCCACAATGACTTTCTTTTGGTAAAATCATCCCTAGGAGCCATGTTGAGCTGAAAAGAACGAATGATTTTCTTTCGGTTAAGCCACCAATTTGACCCTAAGTGTTAATGATTAATATTGCGCACCTTTGTGTTCCTTGGAATGTTTTGAATTCTAGTTTGGGGGCAGGGGGGGAGGAATGTTCATTGTTGGGAGGAGGAGGAAAGCCATACACTCCAAACATTGAGGTATCCTTGACTGTGTATGCTTTCACTTGGTAGCTACTTGTTCCAAGTCAAATTGCTCTAAAAAAAAAAAAAAAAGAAAGAAAGAAAAAAGAAAAAGAAAAAAAAAAGTTTCTCATTCCCTTTTGCTTATGTAATTGGGAGACTTGTGCATTGTATTGTGATTAATTAGAATGTTTCAAGAGTAATTTGTGAGTTTGTGAATAAGCTTTTTGTTGTAGTGAATGAAGCTCAAAGAGGAAAAGGTTATTAGAGATAACTCATTGACAATGCATGTCTCTGTTTGCATTTGTTCAAACCTCTAAGAAAGACAAAAAAAATTGAGTTTTGAAATTTGCGAATTGAGAATTCATGAGAGAAGCTAAGATGACATAGTTTTGAGAGGCATAGTTCGGGGTGGGGATTTGGAAAGTTGATTGTAAAGAAGACAAGATGTTATAAGGCACTTTTTGATTACCCAATCTTCGTTTGGAACCACCTCTTACCTCACAGCCCCATTACAACCATGTAAAGACCTAGAGGATTCTTAGGAAGACATGTTGGAATTAATTGGCTCTTGTGTGATCAAAAGGGCTGTGCTTGGATTGCTTTGTCTATGAGCTATTCTCTCTAATAGTTATGCCAACTTGTATGTATTTTTTTTCACTCCGTCCTTCATATTTGAGTGCACCAATTTTGAACTTGATAACACTTATTCTTAAACTATGGTGTACTCACATGGGAACCTGTTCTTCTTAATTTCATTGTGAGTGTATGCCCTGTGAGAATTGAGGTTGAAGCTTGTGGGTGAGTGCTTCTTGTGCAATGGAAGAAATGGATTTGTGTTGGCCTCTTATGCATAATTGTTGAGTGAGCATGTTTTAATCTTGAAAAGTTGAGTTTTGAAATGAAAATTGCTCAATCTCTTGACACTTCAATATCTTCTCGTTGTGATGAATTGGGTTGTGACCATAATCTTTGATCTACATCCCCAATATACTTCATTATGATAAACTAGACCGTTGGCATAAGATCGCTTTGCTTTGCTTTGATTGATCTTGTTTTGGCATTTTGCTAGGGACTAGCAAAAAATAGCTAAAGGGTTGTGATTGTTCGGATAAATTATTATATGGTTATGGTTCTACGCCCATTTAGGAACACTTTGATGCTCATTTCTTCGAAGTTATTGGACCTTTGCTCTAATGCATGCTCTTGTAGGGCTTTACAGGGGTTTTGTCATCAGTTGATGGAATTGGGGATGTTTTAGGCATTGGAGAAGAAGAAAAGATCAAAAAAGCAAGAAGAAAAGATGAAAGAAGCTCCAGGTACTGAAGCAAGCACAGTGGGGTGCCCCCTCAACCCGGGCACCCCCAGTAGAGCGGGATTACATCCAAAGATCAGCTGGGCACCCCGCCATTCTGTCTCGGCACCCCAGTCAACAACTTTGTTTCAAAGGATCAGTCAGGCACCCCACCATGCAGTCAAGCACCCCACCATGCAACCCAGGTGCCCCAATGGCTAACCCAGGCGCCCCATTGACTACCCCGCGCACCTTTCTACATGAAGAAGCTAAATAATTTATTTATTTTGTTTGTTATGTTTATTAAGTTATCATTTTTACCCTTAACAGTTGGTAGCCTATAAATACAGGCTTTTATTTAGACTTAAATAGATTTGGTTTTCAAAAGAAGTACGTTGGGCTATGTTCATCTCATCAACTTTCTCTCTCTTAAGGTTTACAAGTTTTGTAAGCACATCACATTTTGTTTAAATTGCAAAGTTCAATTTCATTTCTCTATTACTCCTTCTCATTTAATTTTCAATCTTTATTTTTTGTTTCCATCTATATTCTTAATTCAATGGAAGGATTGTGTGGTTGTTTCTTGTTTCAAACTTTTACTTTAAGCATGCTAGGCTAGGGTTTCATCTTTGGTTTCAATCTAGGACTGTAGTGTCTGAAAGATAGTTGATTTGGATTGTATGTTCTTCAATGAAATATGATTTTTAAGGGATTCGTAAAAAGTTTAGAAATTAGGTTACTTATTGAAATCGATTCACCAGTGTTATAAATAGGCCTTGGTTACGAGTTGACGCTCATTTACACCAAGTGTCCGATTCAATGTCCTGGTAATTTTGAACGCCATTTCAAAACCCTAATTCTAAGTATTTCTACTTAAACAAGTTTTAAAGATAAATCTTCCAACCTTACACTAAATGTGTGGATGTAAGGTTGAGTAAAAGACATCCAAATCAACATCTTAACATTATATTATTATATAATAATATAATTATATAAGATAGTGACAAATGAAAGTACATAAGTAAATAGATCCAAACTTTTTAAACATTTAAATAACATAACGTTCTGATCAATGGAGAACGTGATAGTTTAGGATTCCAAATCAATTCCACTAATTAATTGGACCAATTACTAGTGTACGGATATTAGATGAATTCAATAGTTCACAAATGTAGGTGGTGAGGTGTGAGGAAATTAATGTATCTACTCTTTCTCCACTAGGAGATTATATGTATTCTAGTAATTTTGTATAGTCAAATAGAATGATCATGATGAGAAATATTTTTAGTACATCTTTATCCTCACTTTTGTTTAAAATAATTAAATTATTGGCAATTAATTACAAACAAGTGGTATCGCAGAAAAGATAATTAATCCATTGTACTTTTTCCTGAAGTGGGTTTATTTTGAAAGATGTTGATTCTCAATGTCTCATCACCACGTGCAAGATCAAAATCGCAAAGAGTGCCATATGGAGAAACAGCAGTCACATACTAGGCCTTTCAAAGCCAGCTCAATTAGAAGCTGCAAATGAGACCCTTAGGCCTTTTATCTCTATCCAATCGTTGGTTACAGGGAAAAAAACTTTTAAAAGAAAAAAAATAAATGAAAGGGTTGAAACCAAAGCAAAACCAAAATCAATAAATTATTTAGAAGATAATGATCACACCACAGATATTAATGATTGAGAAGCAATAGAGATGAGATAGATTAAAAATGGAAAAATAAATAAATAAATAAGAGACGTTTAGAATGAAATAAAATAAAATAATTTAAAATAACTTATTAATTCCTAATTTGAACAATAAAATAGATAATAAATAATTTTTAAAAATTTTCAAAACACTTTAATATTTATATTTTACATGTGTTAAGCGGCCACTCACTTTTTGAAGCACAACAGTAGCTCCATTATTTAACATCCTGGCAGAGGCACAGATGGACCAACCAGATATTTTACTTTAAAATCTGACATCATTGTACACTTAGTTCAGATGATTTGGACACTTCCGAAAGAAGAACAAACAAAAATAATCTCAAAAAGCAAATCTTAAAACTTGGTTAACTATACATATTGATGTCCCTATATATGTTTGTGATGCATGTTTATGTTGATTGCTCGCATGATATATGGGTATGTCTGTGTATATTTGGTTCAAATAGAACGACAACCTTCTATATATACGCAAATATAGGCATTGTTCGGTGTTAAAATATATATATATATATATTATCAATTTTTACGAACATAAATTAAAAGATTATAAAATTTAAATTTTTTATTTATTACACAAAATATAAAATATTAATTTTTATAATTTTATATAAATTTATATAACTCGAGACGCACAAAGTCAACAACGAGAAACAAAGAAGTAAAGCATTTAAGTATCAAGAATCTATTTGATCAAAATCCAGGTATTAAACCAAACCAATAAATTAGGGGAAAAAGAAACAAAAAGAAAGTTATAATTTTTTAAGATAACGAATGTTTTGAGTATTCTGAGCTTTATTCAGCAACAAACATGGAAGAGAAAAGAACCCCCAAAGAAAAAGCACTAAAACAAGGAGGGGTAAAAATGGAATTTAAAAATATTTAATAATACGATAGAAAATAAGGGGGGAAGAAGATGAATACGGATCTAACCAGGAATCCGTGGCGTACTCGAAGATCTTCCCTTTGGGAGAGAAGATGATGAGGGCGACCTCAGCATCGCATAGTATTGAGATCTCGTGAGCTTTCTTGAGCAACCCAGAACGGCGTTTGGAGAAGGTGACCTGCCGGTTGATCTTGTTCTCGATCCTCTTCAGCTGTACTCTTCCCCTCCCCATTTTCCCTCCTCTCCTCTTTCTGGGTCACCAAACACCCACCAGAAACTTCAGCAAACTCAACCAAAATCAACAACAAGAAGAAGTGGGCGAAGAGAGAGAGAGAGAGAGAGAGAGAGAGAGAGAGAGAAACCAAGATTACGGTAGCAAGCGGTGGCGGTGGGAGTTGACGGCGCGATGACGGCGTTTCTCTTTAAATATCTCTCTCGCTTTCCATCAATCGGGTTACCTTTATTTTATTCTGGGCGCTAGCCAAATTTGTTCATTGGTATGAAGCTAAAGAGTGACTTGTGTGTGCGAAAAAGAGCAGGGAAATTTCTGTACGAAGTTATGCTTGTATACGTGGGAGGCCGAGATGCTGGCGATAAGCGGTATCGCAAAAACTGGGGCGGTTTCATCAAGGCCGGTGTCAACATTTGATTGGTCCAAGTACCAAATCGGAGGGAGAGGCTAACGTCTCGAACGTTGGGGCCCACTCAATACATTGCGTGTCGGGTGCGGGGGACCGTTGCCTTTTCTTTGCTCTGTTTGGGCCGTTTGTTATTCTCTTCTAATGTGGGTTGATTTATTTTAATCAATTACCCGTTCTATGTATCCTTTTCTTTAATATAACTTTTTCTTTATTTGATAAATTTTTAACATGATATTCATATTTATTAAAAAATAAAAACTAACAAAAAAAAAAACAAACTTTGGTCTTAAACTTATAAATAAAATCGCTTCATTTATTATAAGTATTCTATTATTCAAAATAGACGTGAAATTACAGAGTTTTCTTTTTAATATAGTCAATGGATCATTCAGTCCTGCTGTGTCTTGACATAATGCATGGGGATGTTTTCTTCTCATGTTCTATCAAGTGATTTTCTACTACTAGGTCTTTATTAGCTCGGAGTACTCCCATCTTACTTGATACAGGTGCTTGGGATTTTGAAATTTTCTTGTACGTTTGGCCCAAGTGTCTTATGGTTCTAATTATTGAACTAAGACGAAAAATCATATGCAAGGGTTGGTACAAAACATATATGCCGAGGGCGGAATGAGCCTTAAACTCTCCCGCGTTGTAATTCAAATAGTTGGGTCCAAAAAAAAATTAATTTAAAAAAATTAGTTCAAAAAAATATTTTATTTTTCAAATTTAGCCCGCTCTTTTTTTTTTTTTTTGTAACTTAATCTACTTTGCCTTTAAATCGTTTATTCAATCTAAATTTTTATAACTTAACCCAATAGATCTTTAAACTTTTTATTAAGCCTAGATAAAATCCAAATCATTCTTCTTGAGAATACGTGGCAATTATTTCAAGTACAGACGCATCGAGCTCAAATACATATCTAAGAGATCGGTTCCGAGCACCAGTTATTCTCAATCTTAATGACCTAATTCCAGAATGAAGAAATTAAATTCTAATTCAATTTCAACTATAAAGTAAAATTGTAATTCAACTAGTTTGTTATTTTTTAATAAAAGATATGAAGTGTCAATTATATCGCTCAAACATATTACATCTCACCTACTCGAAAGTAACCACGTCTATTAAATACGAAGTAAACAATCACTGTAATTACTAAGAAAATGGATAAATTAGTGCGATTAGTATAATTTTATCGTTAAATTTGTCTCCCATTAATTTATATTTTTCCTAGTCAATATAAATAGTTGTAGAAGTTCATTACTATTTGCAGAATTCTCTCAATTAAATATTTTCTGAAATTCTAACGGATTAGAATTTCGAAAAACCCTTACATCTTGTTTTTCCCATTATTTTCTTTGTTTGCAATTTGTTGAGAGCTAATAAAAACTGTGAAAGTGATAACTAGGTATATTTTGTACCCCGCAAACGAGGTAGCAGAGGTTTGTGTGAGTATAAGGTCATTAGCTATAACGGTTAAATATGTGCTGTACAGCAGAAGAGATATCTTGAAGAGGCAAAAGGTAGTTTTTAAAAATTGAAGGTTTTTAGTAGAGAACAAGTTGTTTTAAAGTTATGTAAAAGGTTTACTGTTTTTCATTCGTAATACATTTAAACAAGGGGTTTTTGAAGGTCGGTCACTATTTGTAGACTTATAAGGATTTTAGTCATACTGAACAAACTTATTTGTGAATAAGTCACACTTGCAACAAAAAGACAAAAAAGGACATCACACGTTTTTCACTACATTTCAAAATTGTCAGTTTTATTAGAAAAAAGTGGACACTTCGCTCATAACTTCCGCGACTTTCCATCTTCTTTACAAAGTAAGCAAAACCGATTTTTGGAACAAAATCAAAACTGCCATCAATCGATACATAATACAACCAACCATACGAGCCAACATCATCATATTTTTTGAAACAGTATCGGTATTGTTTTGAAGATAGCTCAAAACGCCGATCGGCCCCATGCATTTCTCTTGCCGTGAAAACTCGTCATCTGCTTATAATTCATGGTACTGTTCTGAAAACAGTATCAATACTGTTTTCATACTGCCATAAAAAATATCAATCGATACATAACACAAACTAACCATACGAGCCAACATCATCATATTTTTTGAAACAATACCAGTACTATTTTGAAGATGGCTCAAAACGCTGATAGGCCCCATTGATTTCTTTTGCCTTAAAAACTCATCATCTACTTATAATTCATGGTACTGTTCTGAAAATAGTACCGGTACTGTTTTCATACCGTCATCAATCGATACATAACACAAACTAACCATATGAGTCAACATCATCATACTTTTTAAAATCAACATCATTTCTCAAAAAACATGAAGGATGTTCTTGGATTAAGTAACTAAATGACATGTTTTTCACATTCAAACTCAACCAATTCTCATACACCTTCAACGAAAAATCTGAAAATAACATTTCACAATTCACATTTACCACAAAAGTCTCCAAACCAAACTTACAGAGTAACAGCACAATCAATCCATAAAGAAGATAGAGCTTATTTTATTTGGTCTATTTTCTTCATATCTTCACGATTGAAATTGTAAACAATGAAACTGAAAACAAGGAATAAAAAATGAAAGAAACATAATTTTCGGTGATTCATATCTTCACGTGATTCCTAGAAATAACTTGTGTAACTTAATTATAGAAATAGATGATAGTATTGGTATATTAGAAACTATATTTAAAACAAACTTGTGGGACCTAGTCAAAAGTGTGACATAATCACAAAACTTTCTACAAAAATAGGACTTAAAAGCAATACTTTTTTTTTTTGAGTGACTAATAAGCTTAAAAAATTACAAAGTATGATTTAAACACAATTTTCTATTTAAACAATGTAATCTTTCGGATGGAACCATGAATTTTATTTTTTTTTTTGGTGTTTTTAGTAACTAATAAGGATAATCAAAAAAAATATTGGAGTTATACTGTCCTTCTTTTATAAATATGTATACCTATATATATATATATATATATGTACCATTTACTTTCGGAGTGTGACACGCGTTGATTATTGATATTTTTATTTAATTATATTATAAATTGGTAACGTCCCGCTAATAATTGCAAATTTTAAAATTTTATGCTATTTTGTATGGAATAATTTTTAAATATATTTGATCATAATTTAATCTCAATTTAATGCGAAATTAATGTTTGTTTAGTATGAATTTTGGCTTAATAGATATTTAAAAATATATTTACTTAATATCGCTCATTAATACATATTTTGTGCTATTACCATAAAACGAAAATATAAAAATCTTTGAATAGATAAAAAAACGTAAAGTTGTTTGATTGAAATTATTGTTAATGACCAAATTAATAATCTAATATTTAATACAAAAACAACATTTGATGTTTAAATACTAAAAAATCGAACAAAAAAATTCCTATCAATGAACAAAAAACATACACATCAGCTAATTTTGTTTACGAAATTATATATAGATGCCTATCAACATGCAAAATAGCCTACTATAAATTTATCAAAAAAATTAAAAACAAAATGACAAAATAAAGCAAAACACAAAAAGAAATAGAATCCCCCCCAAAAAAATAGACACGTGTCACCACTACCCTATTTGTCACACTAAAAAAAACTAATATTAATGTATTAGAATATTTAAAAAAATAGTGTCAATGGAATAAAAAAGAGTTATTAAAGAAAAACCCATGTTAATAACAAAAGTCTTTAGTAAGTGAAATTATTTTTAAAGTTATTCATTTGAAATTATCGTTAGACTTTTAATAATCCCGCTAGGCTATTAAAAAAAATTAATTGTCAAAGAAAATGTAAACATAAGTTATTTTGTCTAAACAATGACTTAAATACTATTAACAATGGCAAGATAACTTATTATAAATTCAAAAAAATAATTATAAATAAAAACAAAAAGAGACACCACTGTGGGTGCCGCGTGTTCAAACTATCGGCGATCTCCCCAAAACATGTGCAAGTTATTTCATAACAATGGGAAATATGGAAAGGAGGTGTAGGAAAATAAAGGTTATGAAAGTTACATAAATACTTTTACATTGTAAATTATTAAACTATTTTAATTACAAAATTATTAAGTTTAGTATATGATTTTGGAAAATAAAACTTAACGAAGCTTCAAAAAATTGAAACATCAATTTAATGGAATAAATATTTAGTGAAACAGTGTCGTGACATTATATTAATGATAAAGTATAATAAATTAATGAAATTAAAAGGACATATGTAAACTTTAAATCTTATTTATTATAATGTTGAATTTAAATTTCAAAAATTAAAAATTTTTATTTTGAATAAAATGAGTTATCTTAATTATTAAGATTTTAATATACATAAATGGTTTCTAATTTATTAAATTATGATACCACATCATCACATTATTGACACGACATTATCTTTATGCCAAATATTTTTTTCAAATTGGTGTTCTTCCTTAATTTTGAAAATGTGTTACGATTTAAATAAATTATGTTTATTTAGACAAAATAACAATTTAAATAAATTATGTTTTTTAGGCAAAATAAGTATATATAAATTAGTGAATAATTTGAATTGGCCACTATGGGTGATCTTAATTAGTGACACATGTCCAAACTCCAACCACGTGTATAATAATGTAGCTATGCTTTGGGTCCAAAAACTTCTATAGGCTTAGTTTGGTAAATAAAATAGTATTTGGCTTTTTTTGGGGGGTTATTCTTTTATTTTATATAATTCTTTTTCATTAAATTTGTTTCTTTTATTTGATAATTTATAAATAAGTTGGCCACTTTTTAAAAAAATATTTGTGAAAAAGTGCTTAAAAATATAAAAATTCACATACAAGTGAAAGAAGTCAATTTTTTGTATTGGAAACTCTTTTTTTTTTTGTATTTTTATGAATTTAAATAACATGTTTAAAAATTACAAAAATTAGAAAGAATATTATTCTTTAGTTAAACAAATCGTAGAAGAACAATAATTAAAAAAAAGTCTACTTGCTAACAAACTAATTATTACTTTTTTTTTGTAATTTTATGAATTTAAATAACATGTCTAAAAATTACAAAGATTAGAAAGAAAATTAATTTTTATAGAAAAAATTCATAGAAGAAAAAATTAATTAAAAAAAAGGAAGTCTAACTTCTTGCTAGCAAATTAAGCACTAGTTAGTGCATTCTTTGGACAAACTCCACTTAACTTATGATTGAATGTATTTTTGTACCCAAATACATCTGCAATACTCGTAACACGTAACCTTTATGTCTTGTAATATCTACAAAACCCACTAACTCATACACTCTATCCTCCACTTATTTCTACTTTTCAATGCTTAAAAAAAGTACAAAGCTCTATTCTTAAGAGATTGTAGTGAAGCCGTTAGTTATTTATTTATTTTTAGGACTTTGAAGCATCAGCTTGGCCTTGGAGAGCTATTACCAACTTCATTTTTACCATTTTGTTTTTTTTTTTTTGGAAAAGTTCTCTTGAAATGTAGGATATGAAATAAAATATCTTGTAATAATCGGTATTTTAACTTTGATTTATTCTAAGAATTTATTGAGATTTTAAGTTGATTTGAATTTTTGAACTTTGAGCGTCCTAAGTTAGTGACCCATTTTGTTATTTATGAACTGAATTAGATTCAAAATGATTGTTGGGCTGGAGGGACCCCGTTTCTTTTCTTTTTCTTTTTTTTTATTTTTTTATTTTCAATTCTTTTCTTCTTTTGACAAAGTGAGAGTATAGAGATTTTGTTCATCTCATTGCCTTAATCATTTCTATGCTGTAGGTCTGGAAATATCATTACTATAACATGATATTTGTTTCTTCAAAGTTTGACCATAAGTGGTGATTTTTTCATTTATTTCATATTTATTTTTTCAAATTTGAGGTATATATTTGGGTGTTTATCTATTATTATTGTATGGTTTTGGTGGAATTCATACCTTAATATGGATGTGTGAATATGTGTAAGTATGTCTTTGTGTGGTTACATATATATGTATATATATATATGCATTGAATGTTGTTGAGATTTATGGCTATATGTGATCGTTTGATATTTGATATCCATGAGATTTTATGCATGTTATTCAATGTTTTTTGTGGATTTGAGGATTGGATGTTGAATTGGGATGATTGATGTTTAGATTTAAGTTGAATTCAATACTAGATTTTTGAGTTTTTAATGTTTGGTTTGTTCACTTGATGTTTTAGGGTGTATTTGGAAGTCAAAAATTTATCAATTTTAAGGAGTTTTTAAAATATAGGTTCTGAAGTGTTTATACAAATCATATTTTGAAATTTTTAAGTGATGATCCATAATTTAAATTTAACTTATTTGAACTAATATATTGGATGTTATATATTTTGGAGTCTATAATTTTGATTTAATTTATTTGAACAAATATTTTGAATAATATATATTTTTTATGATCTATAATATGGATGTGATTTATTTTGATAAGCCATGGGTTCATAAAATTATAAACAATAATACATTCATTAAAATATTGAAATCAAAATTTGAGAGTTCTAGAAATTCATAAAATTTTGGACAGTAACAACCTCGTTACAAATATTGCAGTCCAAATTTAATCTTTCTTAACAAATTTTATTAATCGTATTTCTAATCTCACAATATTGCAATTTGAAGGTAAGAGAATTATGGATAGTTCATAACTTGAATTTGATTTATTTGGACGAATATTTTGGATATTATATATTTTGAATAATCTATAAATTTAATTTAATTTACTGGACAAAAATTTTGAATGTTATATATTTTGAATGATTTATATTATTGACATGACTTATTTGGATATTTGTGGATGTCATTTTTTGAAAACTTTTTCTTTTTTTAGCAATTGGATTTTAAGTGTTTTAGAGTTTTATTATTAGTTTAAGGTATAAATAAGAGTATATGTATCATTTCATATATTAATAAACATCTCAAAATCTATTTAAAAATAAGTTCCCGACTATGAATTCATTATTTTTAAATTCATATTATTGAACACTTCAAAATACATACCAATTTATACCATATAAGCACCTCAGGGTATACCAACATATACCATACAAATATCTCAGAATCTATACATTGAAAACACCTCTATTTGAATTTTATAAATAACAGTTTATTATATTTTATATTATTTATTTTTTCATCATATCTTTTATACTCTCTCAACTTTCAACCGTGGTCAAATATTTTTAAAAACATATAATAATGATTTAAATTAAAATAATAATTAAAAATATATATATTTTAAAAAATATATATTTAAGTCCTAATCACTAATTAAGTCGCAACATGGAATGAACTTTATTAATAGCGTACCAACACCATTAGAAAACTGAATTTTTTATTTAAAATACATACAAATTAGAATAATTAATTTATTATATAACAATTAATTTTAAAGAATTTAAATTTGTTATATTTTTAACTATTAAATTTATTTATTAGTTAGAATTATTTTTTTCTCTCCACTTTAGTTGTTTTTCGGTCACTTTATATAAAAAATATACTCTTATTTGTTAAAAAATATACTCTTATATTAAACAAAGTTAACTAAGTTTTAAAAAATAATATTTAAAATTTAATTCTAATGTACTTAAATTAACTAAGTCAAAATTATTCTAATATACTTAAATTAACTAAGTTTTTTATTTATTTAATGATTAAAATTATTTATTTCTATTTTTTTTTCATTTTAGATTGTATCTAAGTTATATTTACAATTTTTTATATAAATTTATTTTAATTACAAATTTATATCTAAGTTATTTACAAGTCAAATTATGGTTTCGTGCCGTTGGCACGGGTAATACCTAGTATATATATAAGGAAAATGTTAGCTATTTTATCATAAAAAATTAAACAATGTGATCGTGGTATTGTCATAATTCAAAATCAACTTAGTAATTTTTCTTAATTTTATTTTTAGTTGATTGGGTTAGAACATTTTCTCGTCATTTTAATTAAAATTTTCCTAAACTCTTTCTAGTTGCATGAAATCTCCCAATATTTAAACAGAAGTTTGGACTCCCAAGTCCCAAATTTTTTTAAAAATTTCAAAAATTTTTAACTTTTTTTTTATCAAATTTCGTTATATGTTATTTTTATATTATTTTAACACTAATTTTTATTTTTTTTGGAACTCCAAACACTAAGGCCCTGTTTGGAGTAAGAAAAAATAATATAAATTGAGATAAAATGTGATTTGAGGTTGATTTTGGCGCCTTTTTATGAAAAATAGCAACTGTGGGAACAGTTTTCTAAATCCGTTCCCACGGATTCAAAAAAATTCACAAAAAATAACGACAATAGTACTCGTTTGAAAACTTTCGACACGAAAAATATGATTATATAAAAAATTTACACATTTGGTTAACTTACTTTCAGATTTTTTATTTTTTTAACGAAATATTAGAATTTTTTAAATTCGTAATGGCGGAAAAATTAGAAGTAGAGGGGTTGTTAGAGATTTATAGAGATTTATAGAAGTAGTTTATGATGCCAAACGAGGCCTAAATGTGATTGCTTGACAATGTACACACTTTGTTTGGTTTCAGATTCAACCAAGTGGGTACAGATGAGATAAATGCTGCAACCCCAGCCTGAAATGTCAGTGGATTCATTCCTGGGTGGATGCTCTAATTAAGGAAAGATCTGGTTTTCCAATGGGGATTACCTATGAATAAATCATAATGCTTTCTTCTTCTTCTTCTTCTTATTCCTTTTTTTGGTTTCTTTTTGTTGGTTGTGATCTGCAAGTTGTAATTATTGTTGAAGACAATAAGTAAATCAACTGTTTGTCTTTAACTTTTTTTTGGGGAACATGGCAGTCTATAACCATGAGATGTATGGCCTGTAACTATATGAACTTTGTAACATATGGGATCGTGTAACGATATATATATATAGATAACACATTCGAAAGTTTTTTCCTTGTTGGTATATTGGAGACACAAACTTTGTGCTCGGTCTTCAATGCTACAGCATTGTTTACTTGTAATTTTACTTTTCATTGTTTTCATAATATATAGAGTCGCATCAAGATCTCAACTATTTATAATATCGAGTATGTTTGGATCAAAGAATCGGCAGGAGGAAATGAGAAGGGAGAATATTCAAAATTACTTTTTTTTTAAATAAAAAACACTTTAAATACTATAATTAGTTGCCCTTTTCATTTATTATTATAAAACTGACATTCCTCATTTTTCACTTTTGTGTAACTCCACTCTTTACTTTTATATAATTACCTCTCTTATGGTTTTATGTATATTCGCACCTGTATATATTTTTCTTTGGTTCATTAAACCTTAAACAAAAGACCACGTAAGAGAATTCTGTTAAAGCAAAGCTTTTAAATGTGTTTAATTTTTTTTTTTTTTTGTAGAAGTAATATGGAGCAAATTATATATTATTATGAATCATTGAATCCCTTAAAAGCAATTGTTAACTTTTTCTAATTTTCCTCTTTCATGTGATTGATTTTTTGGTAGAGTAATATAGAATAATTTGCATGCAATTTTTTTTTGTTGGTGTATATGCTATTATATTATTAGGATTTTTTTTTTTCAGTTAAGCTTTTTTATTTTTATTTTTTATAGTTCCTATTTGTAGTTCTTTTTTTTTGGCTTAGTAATTTATAGAGAGTTCTTGTTAAAATTATTAAATTATTTTGAGCAGTGGCATATTGTTTTAATTTAATGGTGGTTGGTTTTAGTGATTAATGTTAAGATTTGAATTTCAATATGATTTATCTTTATTTCAGTTATTTTCATTAGTGCATGAATTGATCAAGAATTATAATTTCTTGCTTTATATCAATTAATAAACAATAATTGTTTGTTTTCTTCTTTGATTTTTTGATAAAATAAACTTAAAATATATATTTACAAAGCTAATTTAAGAAAAAAATATTAAAAAAAAACTCTTTCACATGATTCCATGAAATTATAATTGACAAAAGATTTTTAATTTAACATGCAAATTAAAAAAAATGGAGGATGCTAGTTTTATAATAATAAATAGAAATAGAAGGTAATTATGATATTTAATGTGTTTTATATTAATTAACCTTTACCACAAGACTAATTTTTTAATTTTTAGGAGCAAAAAAATTAGTAAGGAGTAAGAGAAACTTTTGGAGAAGTGTTAATATCCCACCCTTTTATTAAAATAATCTAGTAAATTGAAATATTTTTATAAAAAGTATATAGTACCATGTAAAATTCTAATGCAGGTAAGGTAACCATCCATCCATTAATTGGCTGATTGGTAGGACATAGTTGTCCACTAGTTCTCATTGTGGCCGAAGAAAATAGAAAATTTGAAGTTGGACTTCAATTCCACTTAAGTTTTGCACATTAAATGCTAGGAATTCTCTCGAATATTGACATTCAAACACGGTAGATATTGTAACATGATATAATTATAATAATTTAAAGTATCGACCGTTCTTTACTATCACAAATTAGGTTGATTTTAGAAAAATAAGACCAATGTTGGAAAAAAACAAAGAATTTTCGCACACGCCGAGGTTGTCCTCGCACCTTATCCGCTGCGTGTCTTGATTCGTTGGGACCTATTATGCTACATCGCTGTGCTGTTGTGGGGCGGGGCCTTGCCTTGGGTGGTTATCACTTGACTTGTGCACCATTTGTTCGATGAAATGCCCAGCTGAGCTTGTGGCTGCATTCTTACACTTCCTCCGCACCTCCTTTCCTCTCGCACATTTGGTGTTTCTTTGGCCTTAAATGCCATATTTAACACCTGAAAATGCATAAGCACTGCAAATACAAGAAAATGAGATGATTAATCTAGGCCTAACAGCATGAATAAATGTATAATTAACATGCCAAAATGATATGGAGATATACAATATTACATATCAGTTAACTATCTTGGACCTTAAAGTCAATTTAATTATGTTCTTTAATTGTGTGGGGGTTGTTGATAAAATTTTATTAATGCGGAGGAACCTTCAGTGATTCTGATAATTGTTAAGTCAAATTTTAAATTTCAAAGTTTTAATAATCGATAAGTAGTTTTACACAAATTGAGAAAACTTAAATTGTTACTCATTTACAAGAAAAATAAAATGTCTCCCAAAAATCAAAGTATGAGTTAAATACTAACAAAATATCTAAATAAACAAAAATTATAAAATCTATTTATATTAAACATATAATAATATCATAATCTATATAAACAGATCATTCACCTCAAGAAATAAGCTTTATTTAGCTCAAGTTCAGGTCAAAGAGGCCTAAAAGGAGGACTAGACTCAACTCATTTATTAAAGTGGGCAAACTCGAGCTAAATCCTCAACAGGCCGCTTACGAGTAGCTCACAAATAACTTAGTTCACTGACATTCTTAGATATATTTATAGCCATCAAATTGTCATTGCAAACCCCACTTGTTGGCCGCACAAAATACAACTACGCGTGATGCTATATGGAACTCTTTTGTACCGTGTTTTATATATACTAGTAGAATGACCTGTGCATAATTGCTAGATTTTATAACATATTTGATTATATATATATAATAAATATATATAAATGTAAAACAAATATATAATATTTAAATGCTTAAAAATTTTAAATATTAATTTACAACAAAATAATCCACCATAGACTTATAAAAAAAAGGGTGATGTATGTCGAATCCCAAACAAAAATGTAAAAGAAGACCAGACGTATCACATTATCAACAACTCTTCAAATACACTTAACAACAGTAAAATAATCCACTATAGACTTATAAAACAATAAAAAATGCAGCACGTGTCAATTCTCCAAACAAAAAACAAAATGCAAAAATAAATGAAATATGTGTTGAATTGCTAATAATCAGTATATTTTTAATATAAAAATAGTATTAGTATCTAAACAAAAAAAAAAAAAACCCAAAAAAAAAAAAACTCGAATTACATCCGTTAACTTGTGCTAAAATAATGTACCATTTTTGTATAGATCCCTCTTATATTAATAAGTTATTATTGATTATCAAAATGTTAATATTTTGTTATGAATTTTTATAATATATTCAATTTATGAAAGAAGAAGAATAAATATATGTAAAATATAAAATAATACAAAAACATCCTTAACAATAATTGAAAAAAAACCATATCTGTTAATATATATATATATATATATATATAATTTTTTTGTACAATACAGTAGTTCAATTTTACTTTTCAAACCACGTATCCAAACTAAATAAATCAAAGTATGATTCATTTAGTTTTGGATTTAACAAATGTTTCTTGACCCCTTAATAAGAAATAAAAGATTAAAAGCCCATAAAAAACCCATAAAACAACCAACCCATGTAACAGGCACCAACAAAAATACAATAAAAATAATTAATGCACAAATTTTCATTTAATGAAATTGGAATATTTAAACCCCACCCTTCACTTATCAAAAGTAAACCACTCTAAAACGAAAATATAAAAAAAAGAAGGATTCGCGCGAAAAAGATACGTTATTCCAGTTATTTTAAAATTTAAGTATTGGGATATATTTATATTTTTTTAACTTGAAAAAATGGGAATATACCTGTTTGATTGGCAACAAAAATTAGATAAAGGGTGCAATACAAATAAAAAGATATAATATAAAAATGATATGTAAAAAAATTTAATTAAAAAAATATATAAATTAGTTAAAACTGATGATTTTTAATAATTTTTGCTGTCACCAAATACACCCTTATACTACCAAATTTTAATCTGCCTGTTCGGGATATACATCAATTGATTCAATTCCTTGATCAAATTCAAAATCCCTAAAATTGGACAACATTAGGCCCTCTCGCCGCCGGCCCTCCTTGCAAGCTGGATGTCCTCGGACATGATGGTGACCCTTTTCACATGGATCGCGCAGAGGTTGGTGTCCTCAAAAAGCCCCACCAGGTACGCCCCCGCCGCCTCTGGGGAGCAGCGACGGCGCTGCTCTGTAGCCTTAGGCCGGTCTTGAAATCCTGAGCTACCTCACGCCCAAGCCTCGAGAACGGAAGGTTCCGGATCAGTAGTTCAGTACTCTTATGGTACTTCCGAATCTCAGGGAGCGCTACCGTCCCGGGGCGGAAGCGGTGAGGCTTCTTCACTCCGGCGGTGGCCGGACCCGACTTCCGGGAAGCCTTCGTAGCGAGCTATTTCCTTGGGGCCTTACCTCCGGTGGACCTCGGAGCCGTCCGCTTTTTGCGGGCCATGGCAACGAAGATCCACAGAGAGAGAGAGAGAGAGAGGGAGAGGTGGGGATAGAAAGAGCTGGAGAGTTCTCCACGTGTCACTCCCCCTCACTCTCTCACTCCTTAATACAAGTGTTATTTCGTGCTACTCTTTAGTCTAATTTATGTTTAAGCATTTTTATGCTTAATGAATTGTAATTTTTTTTAACTTTAAAATATATTAAGATGTTATTATGAGAAAGAGGTAGATTTTTTAAATTGAATTAATTTTTTAAGTTTAAGTAATTATTTAAATATGTAAATTTTGTAATAATAGAGAACCAATAGGAAAGTATATATTTATGTTTAATTCAAAAGATTTGTAAAAATTAAAAAAATAGAATAGTCAATGTGAAAAATGTTACGTAGAATTTACTAATAATTTTTGATTGATTTCATAGAAATGATTTAAATTAAAAATATTATTATTAATTTAAAAAATAAGGTCATCAATTTAATTTTAAATTAAAATTTAGAAAAAAATCACTCTAAAAACTAATTTTATTAAAAAAATTGTAAAATTAAAAAAGAAGAATGATGAATATATAGAGTGTTATAATAAATTTTTAATTATTTTTATAAAAATAACTTAAATGAAAATATTATTATTAATTATATGTATTTTATAAAATAAAACAGACATAATTAATGTAACCAATTTATATTTAAAATTATCTAGAAAAATATGACTCCAAGTCTAATTAATTTTTGATAATTTTAAATTTTAAAAATATCAAGAGTTGTTATACGAGAAATAACCTAATTATTATTTAATTTTTTGTGCTATTTTACTTAATTTTATTTTTATTTATATTTTAAATTACTTACTAACATATTTGAAATATATAAATTTTTACAATTATATTGAATTTATAAGCAGGTGAGTCTTTTTTTCGAAACTTATGAGTTCAAGTGAATTCCTTTTTGAAACCCAAGTAAATGAATAATTACAAAAAAAAAAAAAAAATCAAGTAAATGGGTCTCTTTTTAGAACTCCTGAATTCTTTTACATTTATTAAAATTACATGTCACAATTTTAGTGCTTTTATAGGTAAAAGAAAAAAATAAAGTTTTAGTTTTTTTTGGTAACGTAGGACAAAGAAAAAATGTTCCGTGAATAAGAAAAGAGAAGAAAAAAAAAAGAGAAAGAAAAAAATTAAAAAATAATTCAAAATTCTATTAAAGAAAAGGAAAAGTGGGATGGAGATTAAAAAGATACGTCACCGAGAATTGAAGTGAAGAAGAAGAGGAGAGAGAGAGAGAATACATTGTTTTAGTATTATAGATAGATAAGTTAAATTACATCTAAACTCTTGAATATTTAAATAATTACACACTCTTTCAACATTTAAAAATTATAAATACCTCCCTTATTTTAAAGAATTAATAACGATATTGTTTGGAATTAAAAAATATAAAATTCTATAAATCTCTACAAATACAAATTACGAGATTGTAAAATTTAAATTTTTTATTCACTGCACAAACTACAAGATACTAACTTTTACAAATTTATACAAAATAACATTTGAAGTAATGAAAGTGAGATAAAATAAAATAATTGAGGATAACTTATGAGTTCGTAATTAATGTAGTAAGTTAAAAAATGAATAATTTTTAAGAATTTTTAAAATTTTTCATTACATTGAACGGATTAAAATTTATACAACTTCAAACACACCTTAACATTTGGATCTTTCGTTAATTTTGGTCTTTAACTCCATTAAAAATTTTATTTAAAAAATAAATTTAATCTCAACTTAATTAAACTAATTATAAATAAAAAATATAAACACGGCGGGTGGTTCTCAACATGTTATCAACCTCCCCCGCCGGCACGTCGCTCGATAAGCCAGTTCGAATTCTGACTGCCGGAGCGCCACCACCTGCGGCGGTGCTAGCGCGGACTGAGTTGCCGGGTTTTTCGGTGAGTCACAGCTACGGATTGATGTTATCATAAGTGGCGGCGAGAATCTGAGCAGTGTGGAGGTTAAGTCGGTGCTGTACACCCACCTAATGGTGAACGAGGCGGCGGTGGTGGCGCAGCTCAATCACCCGCTCTCCCCTCCTCTAGGTGTCGCAAAGCCCTTTCAGAGGGCTGTTTTTTCACTTCAAGGAAGCTCTTCAGTTGCCCATTCAAGCCACTCCTAGGACCCCGACTTCTTTTGCCCTTCGCCTCTGTCAATCGCCGCCTAGGTCGGAATACCCATCTCTCTCTACATACATATATATATATATATATAGAGTATAGAAAGAGTTGTCCTAATGGGGTATATATATATACCCATCTCTCTCTAAGATTGTTTGGTTGAAAAAAAATTGAAAAAAAATATAATAAAAGTATAAAATGTAATATAAAATTGATAAGTATTAAAATTTTATTGATAAAAAATAAAAAAAATAGTTAAAATTTAATAAATTTTGATTTTTTTAGTTAGCGAAACAGCCTCTTAGACTGGCTATTACGAGGACCACAAAAAATGATGGGCTGGATTGTTCTGGTGGTGTTGTCAAGAACGAGATCACGATGAATGAAATGTTGTGCTGTCAAGAAAGAGAGTTTGTCCTCTTTCATTGTTTGGGATGGGTGGGCCATTAATTTTTGTTTTTGGTTTTTTGTGGTTGGGGGTGGGGGAGGAGAACCTCGGCAGGCAGTTTAGAAGTTTAAAAAAAATTTAGATGATACATTTTTAAATAAAATAAATTATTTTAATAAAATGTAACAAAAATTGCTTAAAATAATATTATCTAAAAAATTTTGAATTCTAAGAGTACTTTTTATCTAATTTTTTTTTTAAACCTTCGAATGAACGTATCTTTGCTTAGATATTTTTAATTGATAAATAAAATTATCTAAAAAAATTTTTAAATTCTAAGTGTGACGATTATCTAATATTTTTTAAATTTTTGGATCAACTTACCTAAAAAAATTAAATATTTTTAATTAATAAATAAAATTAATTATGAATTCTAGGTGTACTTATTATAAATTTTTTTAACTTTTGAATTACTTATTTAAAAAACATAAATATTTTTAATTGATAAATAAGATTATCTAAAAAACTTTGAATTCTAAGTAATGGTTATTATCTAAATTTTTTTAAACTTTTGGATCATTATCTAAAAAAGATAAATATTTTTAACTGATAAATAAAATTAACTTTTGAATTTTAAGTGTACTTATTATTGTTTTTTATTTTAACTTTTGAATTATTTATTTAAAAACGTAAATATTTTTTATTGATAAATAAAATTATCTAAAAAATTTTTAAATTCCAAGTGTACTTATTATTTAATTTAATTTTTTTATTACTTTTGACCGACTTATCTAAAAGATTTGAATATCTTTTTAATTACTTAATTTTAATTATTTAATTTTATTAATTATTTAACTTCTTAAACTTTTAAAATTGCAAAAAAGTAAAGAAATTAAAATTAAAAAAACTAAATTCTGTGTTTATCTCATTAATTTTTTGTATAATATTTTATTTTCAATTAATTATTTAAATAATTCAGAAAATAATTAAATTAAAATAAATAAGTTATTCTATTTATTTGAAAGAAAATTAAAGTCACGTTAGAAGAGTGGTTGGTTGGGGGTTTTAAAAGCCGTTTACAATAAACAAGTTTTCTAATAAACATACCGACTTAATATATTTATATATATAATTTTTCGATTCATCATTTCTTTTCCTAGGGTGAATCAATTTCCATTGTTAGCAAAAATTTGAGCTGCTTATTTAGATATTCTATACTTCTCTTTTCATCTCTCCAGATGGAACGGGATTTTAGTCCACACATTTGATGAACTCGATCCAATAGTCATTGAAGCAATTGCAAATGGGTTCTGCATCTCTGACAATCCTGCTCCGGCAATCTGCAACATTGGGCCGTTTATTGCTGAATTCGAGAGTAAATTTATGGAGTACAAGTGTTTGAGATGCCGAATTCGAGAGTAAATTAAGGAAAACACATCGAATCGACATACCCACATGTATACAAATAGATTTGCACAAAACCCACAAAATCTATACGTATATATATAATATACACACAATCGGTGAATCAAGAAATTAGAAACATTCAAAGTTGCGAATCAAGCATGGATTTGTTGAATTGATTTAAGAATTGAACCTATGAACTAAAGGCATCTAAATTGAAAGAATGGAGATTGGGTTTGGAGTAGAAGAAACAGAAGATTTGACAAATATGAGTCATCGTGGAGCTGCCGAAAGGCTCGCCAGTGTAGAAATTCCTCAGACCAAAAAAAGAGATGCGTGATCGAATTTGAAGACTCAAGGTCGAATTAGAGCTTTACAATAGTTTCAAACTTTCGATCGGAGAACAAGAACTCAATGGATTTCATGTCCGGCGGGTCATCGACGGCGAACTCAATGGATTTCATGCTTGCAACAATGGGTCTGATGGTTAGGCGAGACCATGAAAAGTAAACTTAGTATTTAAAAAAAAAAATGTAGCTTAATTTAATAGAAATTCAAACAGCATACAGAGGGGTCTATGTGTAATTATTAAATATTTAGAAAGTCTATGTATAATTTTTAAATATTAAAGAGATTTATATGTAATTAGTTAATTGTTTAGGGTATCTAGGTGTAATTTATCTTTTAATATATTAGTATTGATCGATAGATAAATATATGTGAAATTAAATCTAGCTTTCGATACACTGCCAAAGTAAATTAAGATTATTAAATCAATTATCATGTCAATATGATTAGTTCTATTCGTATTGCCTCACACATCAAACCTGTCCTCAAATTAGGAAACAAAAATTATCCAAAAAAAGAAAAAAATATGAGGACATTTAACCGACATTTCAATCAAACCTACCACAAACGTTACCATTTTTACTTGTCGTTCAATATGACTAAATTCAGAGGTGAAATCAGAATTTGTAATTAGTATATTTTTAAGATAAATAAGAGAAAAAATAAAAATATAGTAGAGGTAAAAACATGAAAAAAAAAAGTATAACTTATAAAAAAATAGAAAAATTAATATAATTTTCGTGTAATTTTTTAAATTAACGTGGGCAACTATCCTCATTAGACCTTGTTTGGGTTGACCCATAACTAAACTCACATTTTTTTATCAGTCACGAAGCTAAATGGGCTCGATGACGTGAGAAAATGCCATCATTTTTTTTCTCATGATTTGGATTTTATGAAATTTAGATAAATTTTTTTATATAATCAAACAATTTTAGGGTAAATTGCATTTCTCTCTCTCCAATATTTGAATGATTATAGGTAATAACCCTAACATTTGAAATTTATATTGACATCCCTTAATTTCAAGTATTTATCAAAACTAAAGTATTTGTTGATTTAGTCATCAATATTGTATAAAAGTAATGTAGTCACATTAAAAAAATCACATGAGATTTTTTTTAAACCCCTTTAGGCTATAAAAATTTCTAAAATGTCATTGAGATCTTCAAACATTAAAAAATAAAAAATAAAGGAACAATGTATAAATGGAATAATTCATAATATTTTTGCTTTATTTAATTGTTTCTTATTTTCAAACATTGGCTTTAATTTTGGAGATATAGTAGATCTTAAAAAAAAAAAAAAAGAGCAATGTGCAAATTGCAAATTTTTTGTTTTATTTGATTATTTTTCATTTTTAGACATTTGTTTTAATTTTGTAGATGGATTATAATCAAAGAAGATAAAGACTTCCCCCTTTTTTGTTTTTGTTTTTTAAACATTTGAACATTTTAATGGTTTTGGACATTTTTCATAGTCTAAAACATAAAAAATGATATCATATATGGTTTTCCCCACAACAATCACATTGTTTTCTATCTCATATTGACAGTCAAATGGATGCAATTATATAGTCATGACAAACACTTTAAAATAAAAAATGTGAGTATAAATTTCAAATGTTGAGTGATAGTTGGACAAATGTTTAAGGGAGATGAGTAGAGCTTACCCAAATTTTTATTGTAAGTAAAGTTTACCCAAAATTTATTGTTCAATTAATTTTATCATCATTACTAAATCCTTTTATTATTATTATTATTGACACGATATTAAAAAGAAAAAACAATTTAATCTAAATTTAAATGATGCTAAAAGTTTAAATAGGCATATAAAAATATTTCTAACCTAAATAGCTTTGAAAGTTAAATCCCGTAATAAATAGTTCAACATCTAGTGGAGACAGACACACAAATTAGTAGTAAATTCAAATGTTGAGTGTCCAAAACTTGGGTGGGAGAAATTTGTCTCTCGCGAACCGTATAAAATTGGTGCCAAATGGCATTTAATCCAACTAAGAAAGAGATTAGTTGAATTATGCACAAATTGGCCCTAATTCTAGAATTAAATAGCCTTTATTTGGATTGAGGAAGTGATTGTTGAAGTGTGAACAAACTAGACCGACGCTATAATTGTAACACAATAAAATTTACTGATAATATTTTATAGTATAGCATAAGAAATATTATTATTTGTAAAAGGTAATTGTTGCTTTCATATGTGGAATATCCATGCATTGGTTAGCTACTCATGTTAAGATGCATGGATAAAAGTTAGGGTCCATTTGGGAAGAGTATGGCTACTTCAACAGTGGTTGGATTTTTTTACTCTCTTATATTTTAGTCTTTTTTTAAACTTTCAAGAGTAAAAATGTCAATTTAACAAAAACAAGTTAGCCACCTAAAAAAAAGTTACTTTTTTCCTTCCCAAATACAAAATTAGCTAATTTTTTTTGTAGCTAGCTACTAACCATTAGCTACTTTTTTTTTTCTTCCCAAATACAAAATTAGCTAGCTTTTTTTTTTAGCTAGTTACTGGCCATTAGCCATTAACCAATGCTAATTATTCCCAAACGGAGCCTTAATATTAAGGCTACGCTTGGTTTGTGAAAATGAAATAGAATAGATTGAAATGAGAGGTTAGAATTAATGTAATGAAGGTGGGAATGGAAATCTTTTATCTGGTTGTCAACATGAAAATCATAGAAATGGAATGGATAATCAAATTTTCATAGTTTGGTTACATATTTTAAATTGAAACAAAATGAAATATGGGAAAAATTACTAACATAAAAAATTTAAGAATAATAAAAATAGATTTTACTTTTACAATGTGAATCTGGGCAAAAAAAAAAAAAAAAAACCAGCTTAGAAGTAAAATGGACAGTTTGAGTTTGAATCAGGCTAAAATTTTTTTAATTATTAAGAAATATGTCAATAAATATATTTTTTCCTTTTAGAAATCCTATAATGTGAATCTGGGCCAAAAATATGCCTAGGGGTAAAGTAATCATTTTACGGTCCGAGTTTAGATTAAGTTGGAACTTGCATTATTAAAAACATGTCAATGAATAATTTTTAGTCTTTTAGGCGGTATTGAATACGAAACTGGGCCAAAAAATGGGTTCAGGGATAAAATTGTCATTTTACAGTTTAACTTCAAAACGAGCCAAAATTTGTTTAGCTACTAAGACATGTCAATAAATATTTTTGAAGAAATTGCCTTTACCTCCCTTGTACCTAGGCCCATAGTCACTTACACTCCTTATACTTCAATAATGTATACTAATATCTCCTGTACTATTCACAAAAATGACAACGCCGACGGAATCGTTGAAATTAACAGCGCGTATTCTTCATGCTTAAGTAAGTGTAGGTGTGCCATATTGCTTGTGTTTGCTTAACTACCTCACTCTCAAATGTAAATAAAGATGCAAATTCAGGTTTCAAAGATGTTAAGTAAGGAAAATCAAGACAAAACTCCCCCAAGTGCAAGGTTTCATTGTAACACAATTAACTGGTAAGAACCAGGTCATATCCACAGGGATCTAGGGAGCAAAATCATGTTTGAATCAAATGGATTAAAGAGGCAAAACATGGCTCACATAAATGGTAAACAGAATTGAAAATCTGGTTTGGAATTTTTGTTGGTTTTGGAAATGGGTTTTGAAATGAAAACTAAACTTAACTAAAACTTGATATTAAAAAGATGGGCAAGACAATTCCAATGCCTATCCAAATCAATCTCAAAATACCAAGAGTGAATAGATCATCAATTCTAGTTGCTCTAATGTTTGGAGAAAATTAATTTCAAATGATACAAGCCATAGATCAAACAAGTGATGTGCATAATCTATCATGAAGACTATAGAGGATCTAATTCTAGCAACTCCCATACATATTTGCAATAAGAGTTCTGAATTCAGCAACTTCTATGAACTCATTGATAAAATATGTAAACAAGTGTTAATCGGACATTGAACCATTGATTTCAAGAGTAATTAGATGCAACTAAGATTGATAACCAAAGAACTCAAAATTAATCCATGAAGAACGGCATCTTGGAAATCATTGGACAGGACATTATCCTTGCCTTGGCCCAAGAAAAACTAGCCGATCATCTTAAGAAAATGAACAACAAAAATGAAGAACAGAGACATGACCTTCAAGCTGGAAATGGAAATTGCTCTTTAATTCAAAATGAAATCTAATTACATGAATGTAATTGTAAAGTGCTGAAGAACTAAAATCTAATTACAATAAACTGAAAATTAAAATCAGGATTGAAATCCAAATCTGCAGAATCCGAAAAACCAGAGAAAATGAAGAAGAAGCTGGAAAGAAAACTTGAAAAAAAACAAAAAGAACTCTCCTCCTCTCTAAAACCCTCTTGCCCCCGTATATCCCCCACTCCCCCTTCTCTCTCTACTCATCCTTTCTGAAATTCTTTTTTCCGTTATGCCATCTGTCCCTGTATTACAGATTTGCCATCCTTGATCTCAGGATCATGTCACATGGGGAAGTTACAATCACGTGGAATCTATTACTGGGATATCACATGTCATTCGAATGCTGCAACATTGTATTCGAATACAACATTCCCTCCAGCACTCAATGCACTCTTTAAAAGCATTCGAATGGGTCAGATCCATCATCTGAATACAATTTCCTGCTTCAAAAATCTCAAAGCTGATGATTTGATCCCCTGTGTTGATCTTAAGAAAAATTCTGAATCTTCCAAGGAGTTGTAAATCAGCTACTGTGTTGTGTTTAAGCTCATCCAATCTTTCGCTTCTTCATTACTTCTCCTTTGCAACTAATAGTGAACTCAATTTTCCTTCCATGTGATAAAACTCAACACATGCTCTATTTGGAGTGAGGGAGATAAAATCTGCATAATACAAGAGTTTTATATCATTTCTATGTCATAAAAAGGTGTAAATCAACTAGTCAATGTGTGACAATAGAGGTCCAATCACATATACCCCATAAAAATATGGGGTGAATGGACAAAAATAGCTTTTTCCCCATCGTTTTGCTATTGCGAAGCTTCAGTGCTTCAAGTCATTCTACTGTTGCGAATGCCAAACGCTGAATGCAAAGCTAATAAGGTTTATGAACTACACAACTGGAAAAGCTCACTCTTTCTCTACCCTTCTTACTGGGTCTATCCATCAAAAGGGTTTCGGGATTGGGAGTAAGCCCAGATAGGTTTAAGAAGACGATGGTGAAGAAGGAAAGAGAAAGAAATAAGAGGAGGAAAGAGAATGGGCTAGAGGATGGTGTTGTACCGAATAGTAACCCTAGGAGGTGAATAGGGTTGTTTAAAAAAAAATTTGTAAATAAAAATTTCAACCCCTAAAACAAATATGTCAAGATGAAAAGAATAATCAAATATGGAATGCACTTAAAAAAATATTTAGTATTTGTGGATAAAGAGTGAGTGCTAGTGTTTGCAATAAATATAAAGAGAAATTACCCAAAAAAGATAAATAAATATAAAGAGAAGGGAAGAGAAGTAAAGACAATTGATTTATAGTGGTTAGGGAAGAGAAGCAAAGACAATTGATTTATAGTGGTTCAGCTTAGATGTTACCTACGTCCACTCCCCAAGGCCTTCATTGAGATTTCTCCATTATTCTTTGAAGAGCTTGTTACACACTAGTTTCCTAAGGTGCTAAAAACCTTTTCCAAGTGATTTGATTCCCAAATCACTTCACAAGTCTCTCTCAAAGAAGGTTTCTTGTTTTAGTTCTAACATTTGAACCAAACTAACAAGAGTTCACCCAAATCCCACAAATTAAAAGGGTTGTAAATTTTTCCTTTTTACAAAAACAATGATGAGTTTAAAACTCAATCAAATAAAAAAAAAAAAAAACTCTCACAAGTTGAATATGAAAGATGAAGCACAAGTATAAGAAGATGTCACATTGTCTTTGCAAAATAATGAATTTTCTTGTTTCTTTTTTTTTTTTTGGTAATTGAATTTTCTTGTTTCTCTTTATAAGCACTTCTTTCTTGCTTTTTTCTTCTTCTTGAATCTGAGTTTAAGGCTCTATTTATAGGCAAAAATCCCCAAATGGCCGTTACTAAGTGAAAAGACACTTTTACCCTTGAAAGAAATTGAATTTCCTTGCTTCCAATGCTGCCTTTTAGTTTTAGATTTTCTTAGATACATTTATGACCCGTTTTCACCCTCATAACATTTATATATGACATTGTCTCAGAGTAATGACTTTTGTAGATATGTAAGTCAACTATCATCTAGCCAAATTTTAGTTTCATCAAACGGTTAGATCTTCAAATATAGCCTCTAAACCGAGACTAGCTCCAGATAGCTTTTTTAACAATCTGAATCTGTGTTCGCAATTAAGGCTACTGTTTCACCATGATGCTTTTGGAGTTTAAAGAAACTTAAACTACAAAAGTTATAACTTTAGAAGTCGTCTTTCCACACACCAAAAATCAGGATTTTTAAAGCTCTAGAGTATGAGTTATATATCATAAACCAAGACTAGCTCCAGAATTTAGAATTAAAATTTCTTCTGTAATGACTAATCTTCCAACTCATTTTTAGACATCTTAACTTTAGATCCACAAAATTTCCCTTTGGCAAAGTTGTAGATATGGAAGTCTAGTTTATTATATTGAAATTTCATAAATCGAACCGTTAGATCTTAAGATATCACTTATATACTAACATGTGTCTGATTTCTCCATTCATCCAAGTTAAACTTCTAGTTCAAATTTTCATCTTACTGATTTCTATTACTCCCAACTTTGAAATTCCTTTATTTCTTCACCTAAATTATGTGAAAATATCTGAAAAATAATATCAATCTTTTCCAACTATATTATCTTAAATCTATCAAATTAAAATGAATTATAATATTTCATACAATGTTTATTTGAAAAATTAATTGTGAAAATTTAATTCAATGTCTGTTATCATCAAAATCAATTATAAAACTAAGTTTATAAACCTTGGGCCAATAGATGGAAACATACCTATATCTTTGATTTAAAAATTGTCTCAGACCATATTTTTGAAAGATTTGGATTTTGATTTGGAGGTAAGTTCGATCGATCTTTTGATTTATTACATATCTTATATATATATATATATATACAGATGAATTATATATATATGTATATCAAATTTGAATTTGCCACAAATCTCTACCAAATCACAAACAAATTCTATATATATATATATATATATATATCTATATAATAAAACAGGATAGATTTTGAAAATATCCCTCTCACAATTTAAAATTCAACGACTGAGATTGAATGTTATTCTTTAATGAGTGGCTGAGATCTCTTATAAACTAAAACTTTCCCTCAAAACTTTTGTGTTTTTGTCCCACATCACCAAAACAGTCCAACTTAACTTTTCCTTTTGCCTATAAAAGCACGAGAATTGTGACATATGATGTTAATAAATGTAAAAAAAAAAAAAAAAAAAAAACTCATGGGTTCTTGAAAAATAACCCACCTTCTTGGGTTCTAAAAAGGGACCCACCTTCTCATGGGTTCCAAAAGCGAACCCACCTGGTTAAAAATTTAATACTATTATTAAATTTATAGATTTTAATTATATTAGTAATTAAATTAAAAATACAAAATAAGAAATAGAATTGAACTAAGAAATACAAATTAAAAAAGTTTAAATAATAATTAGGTTATTTTTCTTATAACAACAACTCTTAGTATTTTTAACATTTAAAAGTAAAAAAAATATTAAATATCAATTAGGCTCAGAGGTAGTTATTTTTAAAAATTTTAATTTTAAATTTAAATTAGTCATGTTGACTGTATTTATTTTATTTTATAATGTATATATAATTAATAATAATAATATTTTTTATTTGAGTTATTTTTATAAAACTAATTAAAATTTTATATTCATCGTTCTATTTTTTCATTTTTACAAATATTTGAATAAAAATAGTCTTTGCAGGATGATTTTTTTCTAAATTCTAATTTTAAATTTAAATTGATAAGGTTGACTATATCTGTATTTATAAAATAAAATACAACACACTTTTAAGAATGTCTCTCTTACAAACTAAAATCTAAATGTTGGGATTGAGTTTTATTCTTCAACGAATGGCTGAAATCTTTTATAAACTTTTCTTTCAAACTCTCCCCTGTCTTTGTGTCATTTCATGTTCTTATAAACCATTAAGTTGAACTTAATGATCATATTTAAATAGTAGCATTGAGAAAGACAAAAATTGTATCTTTCAATATTATGTTGTCCGATAGAAAATGAGAGAGGGTACAAAAATATATACATATTTTATTTTAGTCGTAGAGTGATGTAGGTAGGGGTTAATCGCTAGTATACATATATATCAAATCTAATTTGGTGAATTTTCTACGAATCTTCACCAAATTACAAACAAATTATATATATATCAAATCTGTTTTGGTAGATTTGCCACAAATCTCTACTAAATCACAAATGATAAAAAGAAAAATAGATGCAAAATCCTAGCTTTCTTTCTTTAGCTATGGCAAACAAGGACACAATACCTAATTTTGGGAAAAAATCGTAGGGTTTGGGATTTAAAAACTTTTCGATTGGTTTGGGGGTGTATCGACTTGAAACACTGGAGTTTCGCAACAACATAACAATGAAACTTTTTTTATTTTTTAGCACTTAACGTAACGGCGTCGATTATGTCACTTTTGTGAACAATACAAAGAGTATTAATGCACATTATTGAAGTACAGGGGGTGTAAGTGACTGTGGGCCTAAATACAGGAGAGGTAAATGCATTTCCCCAAAAAAGGAGCTTATGGGTAAAATGGTTATCTTACAGTTCGAGTTTGGGTCAAACAAAATTTACTAGACTATTAAGAAATATATAGGCGAATATATTTTAGCCATTTAGAAAGCCCAAAAAATGAATATGGCCATCAAATGGATTTAAAGGCAAAATATAGTTGTTCAATTTTTCTTTTTATAGAATCTTGATTAAAATAAAATGACTATTATATTATTTAATTTGATGAATGCCTTTTTTTTGTAACTTAAAATAAGAATTGTTATTTTTAAAGAATAACATTCCAACTTCATTTTTTAATACTAAACTTGGGAATAAATTAAAGCGAGAATATATTTTATTCCATAAAATTCTCAAGTACCCAACATAGGCTAAAATCTTTTTCCTCCTGTGAAGATCCTGTGGCTAAAAATTAAAAAATTCAAGCACCTAATTTCATACAAGTCCTGGCAATAAGAACAATCAATAGACAGACCTTGAAAAAAAAAATGCAGTTACACCGAGCTTTATAACATAGATTTTTACTTGCATTACAATGCATATATATTGGTTGTTTTTGTTGTCTGAATTCCTTCGCTAGGAAGTCACAATCTACACAGGTTACAAATAAGATTGGTACTTGGTACTTTTCCAATGGCCCGGATTCTAAATTTAGCACAGAGACAAAGGGATCATCCTTCTTAGCATTTATTTAGCCCGGATTCTAAATTTAGCACAGAGACAAAGGGATCATCCTTCTTAGCATTTATTTATAAAACATTAGACCATACATAATAGGGGTCCGAAGATAATATGCATACAAGTCCACGAATAGACATCAAAATGGAATAGCGGCTGGCTAGAAGAATATCATTCCTTATTCTATCAGTTCATGTGATGAACCATCTAGGATAGCAATCCAGTATTATTTTGACTTTGAAGCTGAGTGTCTTCATTATCTCCATTGCCCCCATCTGCATTGTAAGCACCCCTGCAATTGAATATGATATAGCTCAGTACTCTTATATATGCTGCTTTTTAATTATCATAAGCATCCAATACATTTGTGTGTGTGTATGTATATAATAGAAGGCTAATTCAATACATTTCAACTCAACAAAGTATTAAACTAGTTAGGGTCGGCTAAAATTTTCAAATATGATGAAGAAATGAAACTTTAAGGATCAAACCAGAGTCTTCTTTGTGAATTAAGAGCATTACACTACTACACCATTCAATACAAGTCGAAAACTTTCCAGAAATACTAACTAGAATGATCCCATCTAGGTATACATAAACTATAGGGTTAATTATACTAACAATCTTTTACCCTTTCATTCATTAAGCCTAACACTTTAACCTCTTCATCTATTTAAAAAGGGCTCTATTTGAAAACCGTTCATAAATTTAGACGAAATAAGATAAATAGTTAGCCCAACCCTTTTGATCATACAATTTTGCTAAGACCAATATAAACAGAAAAAACAAATAAAATACATACAAACACATATAAGTATATATAAATATACTTGCTGTACATTAAGTAATGAAATAGTGGGGCGATCTCAAAAAAATTCATTAAAAAAACCATCAAAAGCAACTTGAAGCAATTTATCTAAGAATCTCAACCAAACTTCGAAATACTACAACTCAAAGCACCTAACTGCATTCTATCATCTATAAACAGACAATTTCACAATGAGTAGTCTCAGTTTCAACCACAACGGAAACCCCAAAATTCTAAAACACATTCGGTTTCCAACAAAATATGAAAAGAAAAATTTTTTCCTAAACAACATATTTTTGCAATCACTACACCCAATAAAAACCACTCAAAAGTAAAGGTCAACACAACTGTGCTAATATAGGTGCTTAAGTTCAGTAGGCTTTAGTGTGTTTTATTTAATTGGAAAGCCAAGACTAACATTACAATTCAAAAATTTGAAGTTCATGTTCAAAGTAACCAAAACAGAGTAATTGACGACAAAAAGGAGAAAGCCTTCCCTTGAAGAATCCAATTGCTTGGCAGGTCTGAAACCAAACTGAGCAACAGTTCCAATAGTAGAAGAAGAACTCATATAAATTTCATCTCATATAAATTTAGATGAAATAAGATAAATAGTTAACCCAACCCTTTTGATCGTACCATTTTGCTAAGACCAAAATATTCTTCAATATAAACAGAAAAAACAAATAAAATACATACAAATACATGTAAGTATATATACATATACTTGCTGTACATTAAGTAATGAAACAGTGGGGTGATCTCAAAAAAATTCATTAAAAAAACCATCAGAAGTAGCTTGAAGCAATTTATCTAAGACTCTCAACCAAACTTCAAAATACTACAACTCAAAGCACCTAACTACATTCCATCATCTATAAACAGACAATTTTCACAATGAGTAGTCTCAGTTTCAACCACAATAGAAACCCCAAAATTCTAAAACACGTTTGGTTTCCAACAAAATATGAAAAGAAATTTTTTTTTCCTAAAAAGCATTTTTTTGCAATCACTACATACCCAATAAAAACTACTCAAAAAGTAAAGGCCAACGCAACTGTGCTAATATAGGTGCTTGAGTTCAGTAGGTTTCAATGTGTTTTACTTAATTAGAAGCCAAGACTAACATTAGGATTCAAAAATTTGAAGTCTATGTTCAGCGTAACCAAAACGGAGTAATTGACGACAAAAAAGAGAAAGCCTTACCTTGAAGAATCCAATTGCTTGGCAGGTTTGAAACGAAATTGAGCAACAGTTCCAATAGTAGAAGAAGAACTCACGTAAGATAAAATACTCTTACGCAAAGATCGCCCACCTCAGGTCCATATGTATGAAAGATCATCACCACTTCTACTGAATTCTCTAGAGTCTTCCAGATTTCTCCAGAAACTTCCGGAACATCTAGACTACTCTAGAGTACTCTGAAAGCTTCTAGAATATACTAGATTCTTTTGGACTCTTTCGGAACATTGTGGAGTATACTAAAACAACCTAGAAGCTTCTGGGTTTTATTAGAATGTTCTAGAGTATGATGGAAGCTCCTAGAAATTTAGAGTTAAGTCTTAATCTAGAACCATTCAATGGAGTTTATTAATAGGGATGAGGCCATTCGCAAGGAGACATAACAAAGAGGACGAGTCTTGTGTACTCAAGTGTGAGATTGAGTGAGGTGTCCAAGAAATGTCTTCCTAGATCGTGAACGAAGTCTTATGTGAGTGTGAGAGTCATCCATTGTGAGTGATGGTGTGTGTTGTTGTGTCCACAAGTTTAGTGTACAAGCTCTTGTAATCAATAAAAGTAAAATTCTTTGTTGTGCTCAGCTCAACAACTTGGTATCAGAGCTAAGTTAGTTAGGGACCGGTTATAAAAGTGATCGTGCATGGTTTGGAGACTGTTAAGCTTGTTGACTTGCTTGGTGAAGGAACAAAGAGTCACACCAAGTCATGATGGCAGATCTTGTGAAAACAATGAGTGGGATTACACAGTTCAACAACCACAACTATCAGAGTTGGCGGAGTCGTGTTAAGTCCTAACTTGAAGGGCAAGACTTGTGGGAGATTGTTAATGAGAGTGATACCATTCCACCCAAGGACACTCCTACCACCCGAGGAGGTAAAGAGCATAAGTGAGTACTTTACAAAGATAAAAGACTTGTGTCGTGAAATCTCAAATCTTGATCCTAATGTAAATATCAATGAGGAGAGAATGAGGATAATTATACATGGATTGAAGCTCGAGTATAATGCTTATATCGCGGCAATACGAGGTTGGCTAATTCTCATGGAGTTAGAAAATTTGTTGGCCAATCAAGGAAGCTTATGCAAACAGATGACTGGAGTGTAGAAAATTTGTTGGCCAATCAAGAAAGCTTATGCAAACAGATGACTGGAGTGTCAACAAAAAGTAAAGAGGAGGCACTCTACAGTAGTAATAAACAGGTAGGACAATATCGATAACAGAATAATAGGGGCAAACAAAGTAATGGAAAACCCAAGGAAAGAGAAGATGGCACCAAACCTCAGCATAGGAGAAGTCCTCGGACAGGGGGAGCTCAACCCAACAATAGCATAGACAATATCGATCCTTAGGACCACGACGATATGATAATAGAGTGTTTCAACTGCCACAAGAAAGGACATTTTGCAAGACTGCTGGTTCAAGAAGAAATTAGCAGAAGGCAACTTGGTGACTTCTAAAAATCACCAAGAAGATAGTGAAGAAGAGTGAGACTTTTTAGCATCCTTTGCAATGTCTGAGACAGCTGGAGAAGAATCACTAGAGGTAGAAGTAGACTTTGACGAACTGCCAGAGCAATCTAACATAGTTACCGAAAAAATAGAAGTTTCTTCAGTGATAGAGAACAGTGAAGCAATCCTTGCTACAGTAGCCAATGGGGGAGCTATCAACTATAGTGAAGATTGGATCGTTGATTCAGGATGCTCTATGAAAGAGAAGTCAGAAACTTTATCAAAGTTTAAAGAATTTCATGAGAAGGTCGAAAGCGAGTTCAATAGAAAGATCCGATGCTTGTGAACAGATAATGGTGGAGAATATACATCGGATGAATTCTTAGACTACCTGAAGCAGTGCAGAATCTGACAACAATTTACCTGCTCAGGCATGCCACAACAAAAACGGAGTTGTTGAAAGGAAAAACAGACACCTTACAGAAATTTGCCGAAGTATGCTACATGCAAGGAATGTGCCTAGTCGATTCTAGGTAGAATGCATAAACATGGCAGCTCATGTGATTAACAAGCTATCACAGGCAAAGCTAAGCTTTGTCTTACCCTTCGAGAAGTTGTAGACCAAACAGCCCAAGGTGAGTTACTTTCGAGCCTTCGGATGCGTATGCTACGTGTTTGTGCCTGATCATTTGCAAAGCAAGTTTGATAAGAAGGCACTTCATTGCATCTATGTGGGTTATAGTAATAAAAAAAAGGGTGGAAATGTTGCGATCCTACAATAGGTCTTTGCTATACATCAAGAAATGTGGTCTTTGATGAAGCTTCATCATGGTGGGTGGCAGAAAAGGTGGAGCTGCCAAACACAAAAGACTCGGAAGACCAAGTGCATGAAAAGTTGGGGGAGACGAGGAGAAGAATCACCTGAATCGTCGAAGGAGCCGATGCCTACAATAGACAATGGTAAGCAAGAGCCATGGAGAAGCAGACTGCATCCTAGTAGTCCAGAAAAAGTCGGCCTAGTCAGCAAGAGGTTGATGAAGATAATCCATCGCCTAGAAGATCAACCAGAATCAGGAATTCTAATCCGAAGTATGTAGATGCTGCATTGGCTAAAGAAGAGAGTATGAAAGAGCCAACATCGTTTGAAGAAGCATCCTAGTGCAAAGAGTGGCAGAAGGTGATGGGAGAAGATATAAAGACACTAAACCAGGACGAGACTTGGGAACTAACACCAAAACCCATGGATGTGAAGCCAATACCATGCAAATGGGTGTACAGGGTTAAGGGGCTGCTTTGAAGAAAAAAAGTTGACAAAAAAGTACAGTAAAAATAGAAAGATGTGATATAAAGGTGATATGTGTTAAAATTTTAATGGAAGAAAGTACAAAAAGTAGTTAAAGTTTGGTAACTTTTGGTAAGTTTGGCCGGCCAAACGGGGCTTAAAACTCGCCCCAATGGGTCAATACAAAGGTACAAGGCCAGAGTAATGGCTTGAGGGTTCTCGCAGCAATATGGCTTGGACTATGATGAGACATTTAGTCCAGTAGTGAAAATCACAACGGTGCGAGTACTACTAGCAATTGTAGCAATCAAGTCTTGGAGGCTATGGCAGATGGATGTAAAAAATGCCTTCTTACATGTAGAAATTGATCAAGATATATACATGGAGCAACCAAGGGGATTTGAAAGCAAAAGACACCCAAATTACGTCTGCAAATTAAAGAAGGCCTCGCATGGTCTCAAGCAAGCACCTAGGGCATTGTATGGCAAGATAGCTGAATTTCTAGTGCAAAGCAGCTTCTCAGTTGCACTTGTAGACTCTAGACTATTCGTGGAAGTACCAAGAAGGAAGAGTAGTAATAGTGCTGGTATATGTGGATGACCTAATCATCATTGGAGATGATGGGGATGAAATCCAAAGAACAAGAGAGAACTTGTCAGTGCTGCTCCAAATGAAAGAACTTGGGGAGCTGAAGCACTTTCTTAGGCTAGAGGTTAATCAAAGCAACAAAGGCCTATTTCTCTGCCAACAGAAGTATGCAAAAGATCTGTTGAAGAAATATGGAATGCCTGAATGCAAGCCAATCGTAATGCCAATGGAGGCTAATTCCAGGCTATGTTTAGAGGCAGGAAAAGACTTGGAGGATGCAACTATGAATCAAAAAAAAGTAGGTGGTCTAAACTACCTTACACTGATAAGGCCTGAAATTGCGTACGCAGTTGGAGTAGTTAGCCGGTTCATGCAGACACTAAAGAAACCCCATCTTGAAGCAGTACGTCGAATACTAAGGTATGTGAAAGGTACAATAGATTTGGACTCTCATACAAGAAAGGTAAAGCATACAGGTTGACTGGTTACTGTGATGCTGATTACGGTGGTGATCATGATACACGGCGATCAACCACAGGATATGTATTCAACCTCGGTTAGCCATCTCTTGGTGCAGGAAGAGACAATCTACAGTATCTCTGTCAACTACGGAGGCTGAATATAGAGCAGCAACAATGGTAGCACAAGAAAGCACGTAGCTTATGCAGCTAATAAAGGATCTTTATCAGCCAGATGACTATCAACTAATGTTGCACTTTGAAATCAATCAGCAATTTGCATGGTTGAGAATCCAGTGTTTCATGCTAGAACCAAGCATGTGGAGGTACACTATCACTTTGTAAGAGAGAAGGTACTTCAAGAAGACTTAAAGTTGAGCCACATGAAGACGGAGAAGCAAGTTGCAGACATATTCACTAAAGGACTAAACAGTGCTGAGTTCAACGATTTTAAAAAGCAGCTTGGCATGATGACTAAGGTAGAATTCAAAGAGTTGGTGTTGAGGAGGAGTGTTGAAAGATTATCACCACCTCTATTGAATTCTCTAGAGTCTTCCGGCTCTCTTTGGAAACTTCTAGAACATCAAGACTACTCTAGAGTCGGAAACTTCTAGAATATGCTAGATTCTTTTGGACTTTTCTAGAATAGTGTGGAATATACTAAAACAACCTGGAAGCTTCTGGGTTCTATTAGAATGTCTTAGAACATGATGGAAGCTTACTACTTTATCAAGAAGCTCCTAGAAACTTAGAGTTAAGTCTCAATCTAGAATCATCCAATGGAGTCTATAAATAGGGATGAGGTCATTTGCAAGGAGACAAAACAAAGAGGACAAGTCTTGTGTACTAAGTGTGAGATTGAGTGAGGTGAGCAAGAAGTGTCTTCTTAGATCGTGCACCAAGTCTTGTGGGAGTGTGAGAGTCATCCATTGTGAGTGATAGTGTGTGTTGTTGTGTCCACAAGTTCAGCATATAAGCTCTTGTGATCAATAAAAGTAGGTTTCTTTGTTGTGTTCAACTCAACAATGTATATGTATACATATATATATATTTTATTTGTTTTTACGTCTTGTATTTGAGGGTATTTTGGTCTTAGCAAAATTATATTATCAAAAGGGCTAATTTTTTATCTTATTACATCCAAATTTAAGAACGATTTTCAAACAGAGCTCCTTTTAATAGGTGAAGAGTTAAAGTATTGGGGCTAATAAATGAAAGGTTAAATTAAAAATTAGGTATAGTTGAAGAGGTGTCAGTGTAATTAATCCCAAAAAAATATTCCTAGATGGATTTTAAAATCTCATTTAGGGTGAAAAAACTTATTGAATTGCATAAAAAATCTTGATCGGATAAAATAGGTAAAATCTCAAATTTGGGACATAAAATAGGTGAAATCTCGATTTTATAGGCAATTTTATCAATTTTAAAAATTGAGGGGGTTGTGTAATTTTGTTAAACAAAATAGACTTTTATTGATTTTAATTAAAATAGACTTTTTATAATTTTTTTTTCAAGTGTTTTTTTTAGTGTGTGTATATATATATTTTATTGTGCAATATTACTACTTCCTACACTGAATTAGTTGAATAATATGTGCATTGTTCTACTAAATTAGCTACCATAAATTAAATATAGTTGCTATGTGATAAACCAAAAGACCCATAATAAAATGTTACAAATATGTTTCTAGTCCTACAAAATTAAGCTAAAATAAAGTTACCATTATAATGTCTAGATCACACAAAAAATTTTGAATGTCTCAATCGTATAATTTGAGTAAATGAGTGTAGACTAGACATAAAATCTTTTGTGAACTTTGTTGAGGATTGTGCATGACATTTTCTTGATACCAATTCTACTCTCTTCTATTATTAATAATATTACACATTTATTAAAAAAATGAAACTTATAAACAAAAAAATGTAATATAATAGATTATTTTTTATGTGATAAGCTGCAAGTAAAATCTTACGACTTTAGAATTTGATTTTATGATTTGATTTTTTGAACACTTCACCAATTTTAGATATAATCCTCTTTTTAACAACCTTAACTGCTACATCATTGTAATTATACTTTCTAATTTTTTTAGTTAGAATAGCATTTTTGATGATGAAAAGATTATGAACATTGCATTAGCAAGCTTTTTGGGGAGAACTGTGTAGCCTTCAGTCTTTTAAACCGTATAATTTACGTAATAAATGTGTGTGTGTGTGTATATATATATATATAGAGAGAGAGAGAGAGAGAGATTGATTGAGAGCTAACTCGATGTTTAAAGCGTGGAATGGCTGAGACAGAACAACAGAGGATGAATTCGAATCTTGGTTTTGTTGCTCCAATTGAGACTGTTCCTTCTCCTTCTCCTTAATCTACATTTGGTTTCAGACATTAGACAAATTTATGAAACATTAGAATTTTTATGACGTATATTTACTAAGAATAATTAGCATGGAATTCACCTTGTTTGAAAGCAAGTTATTCCGACCCCGCAACGCCTTATCCTGTCAAGTAATAACATACAGAAGCCAAATAATAACAGAATAATTTTGTTCTCGATTTCATATCATGCTATGCTGCATATCTAATGAATGGGAATACACACACACACACACACATATATATATATATTCTAGGTTGAAGAAACAATTCTTTAAAATGTTTAACTATAGCCAAGATTTATTTATTAATGTCTATGTTGCATGAAGGGTTGCAGCCGATCGAACAGGATTACTCGAACAACCACAGTCGGGACCTAAATTTGACCGAATGACATGAATCTTGGTTGAGCCGAATGATCGTCATATCAAAGACAAGGTTGCTTAAGTCATGGTCACATGTATAACTGTATTTTGGCATATTCTGTGATTTTCTCCTATAAAGTGCTACTTCTTGCTTAACGATTTTGATAACTAATTAAGATAATCGACCTTGGGATCTATAATACACGTGACATAATTTGATTGGAGGGAAAGCATAATTGTGCGAGGTTCATGTGCATCATGCCCATGTAACTCTCGTACCTCTATATATACATTATCCTTTTAAGTACACGACACGCACATTATTTACCTTATTGAAATTCTGCCAAAATACTTTCTTAATTCCTATGCTAACTTAAGTATCGTAAACTCCTTGGCAGGCACCACACCAGTACCAGACAGCATTCCGGACATGAATCGGACTCTCGAAGGATCCCAGTTTACTGGGTTATCAATGCATATATATACACACACATACGTTACGAGTTTAAGTGCCAAACTTATATGTCATCTCCAATATAAGGATTTCATAGGCTGAAGAGACAATCCCAGAGAAAACACTTTAAAATATTTAACTATGACCAAGATTTTTTTATTAATGTCTATGTTGCACGCACGCGCGCGCAAATGAACACACGTACATTACGAGTTTAAGTGCCAAACTTGTATGTCATCTCTAATATAAGGAAACAAGACAAAATATTAACCTTAAAAAATGTTAACTTTTATAATATAGGGCATAGTATTTGTTAAGTCCAAATTGATGTTGGTAAACCCCTTAACTTTTTAGAATGTGATCTTCTTGTATTTTGAAGAGATTAGATTTGAGCTAAGTTCTAGATATGCTAGAAAGTCTAGAACTAAGTTAGAGTTTGATTTAGAAGTAAATATCTCTATTGAAATGAAAATTGAACATTATTAAATCAATCTAGTATACCTCACAGTTGGGAGTAGACATAGGATTTGAATTTTGACATATCTAACTACAGCTAATTTTTTTGTATTAATATCTACGCATACACGTAAATTACGAGTTTAAGTGTCAAACTTATACGTCATCACCAATATAAGGAAACAAGACAAAATATTGATCTTTAAAAAAATGTGAACTTTTATAATATAGGGCATAGTATTTGTTAATTCCAAATTGATGTTGGCAAATTCCTTAACCTTTTAGAATGTGATTTTCCTCTATTTTGAAGAGATTAGATTTGAGTCAAGTTCTAGATATGCTTGGAAGTCTAGAATTGAGTTAGAGTTTGATTTAGATGTAAATATTTCTACTGGAATGAAAACAGAACATTATTAAATCAATCTAGCAAACCTCGCAATTAGGGGTGGACCCAGGATTTGAATTTTGACATATTTAACTACAGCCAAGATTTTTGTATTAATGTTTATGTATCGTGCGAGCGCGCACATGCACACACATATGTTACGAGTTTAAGTGCCAAACTTATATATCATCCCCAGTATAAGGAAACAAGACAAAATACTAACCTTTAAAAAAAAAGTGAACTTTTACAATATAGGGCATAGTATTTGTCAAGTCCAAATTGATTTTAGCAAAACCCTTAACTTTTTAAAATGTGATTTTCTTGTATTTTGAAGATATTAGATTTGAGTCAAGTTCTAAATATACTAGGAAGTTTAGAACTGAGTTAAAGTTTGATTTAGAGGTAAATATCTTTATTGGAAAAAAAAACAAAATATTATTAAATCAATCTAGTGGGTAGACCTAGGATTTAAACTTTTACATATTTAACTGCAGCCAAGATTTTTATATTAATGTCTACATTGCGCGCGCATTCACATGCACGCACACAAGGACACTATGAGTTTAGGTTCCAAATTTATATTTCATTTCCAATATAAGGAAATAAGAGAAAATATTGATCTCTTAAAAATAATGTTAACTTTAACAATATAGGGCATAGTATTTGTTAAGTCCAAATTGACGTCGACAAATCTCTTAACTTTTTAAAATGTGATTTTCCTGTATTTTGAAGAGATTAGATTTGAGTCAAGTTCTAGATATGTTAGGAAGTCTAGAACTGAGTTAGATATTGATTTAGACGTAAATATCTCTATTGGAATGAAAATAAAAGTACACATTGCAGTTAGGGGTGGACCCATGATTTGAATTTTGACATATTTAACTATAGTCAAGATTTTTGTATTAAAGTCTATGTTACGCGCACGAGCACGCACACGCACACACGTACATTACGAGTTTAAGTACTAAACTTATATGTCATCTCCAATATAAGAAACAGGACAAAATATTGATCGTTAAAAAAATCGAACTTTTATAATATAGGGTGTAGTTTTGTTAAGTCCAACTTGATGTTGGCAAATCCCTTAACTTTTTAGAATTTGATTTTCCTGTATTTTGAAGAGATTAGATTTGAATCAAGTTCTAAAAAAAAAAAAAGTTATGCTAGGAAGCCTAGAACTGAGTTAGAGTTTGATTTAAGGGAAAATATCTCTATTGGAATGAAAATAGAACATTATTAAATCAATAAAGTACTACACCTCGCAGTTAGGGATGGGCCCAGGATTTGAATTTTGACATATTTAACTACAGCCAAGATTTTTGTATTAATGTCTATTTTGCGCGCGTACATGCACACATGTGCATTAGGAGTTTAAGTGCGAAACTTATATATCATCTTCAATACAAGGTAACAAGATAAAATATTGACCTTCAAAAAAATGTGAACTTTTACAATATAAGGCATAGTATTTGTTAAGTTTAAATTAATGTTGGTAAATCTCTTAACTTTTTAGAATGTGATTTTCTTGTATTTTGAAGAGATTAAATTTGAGTCAAGTTCTAGATATGCTAGGAAGTCTAAAATTGAGTTAGATTTTGATTTAGATGTAAACATCTCTATTGGAATGAAAATAGAACATTATTAAACCAATCTAGTACATCCTCGCAGCTAGTGGTGGACCCAAGATTTAAATTTTGACATATTTAACTACAGCCAAGATTTTTATACTAATGTCTACGTTGCGCGCGCGTGCGCACACATACATTACAAGTTTTAGTGCCAACTTATATGTCATCACCAATATAAAGAAAGAAAAGAAACTATTGACTTTTAAAAAATATGAACTTCTGCAAAATAGAGCATAGTATTTGTTAGGTCCAAATTAATGTTGACAAATCCGTTGACTTTTTAGAATGTGATTTTCCTGTATTTTTAAGAGATTAGATTTGAGTCAGGTTCTAGATGTGCTAGAAAGTCTAGAACTAAGTTAGAGTTTGATTTAGATGTAAATATCACTATTGCAATGAAAATACAACATTATTAAATCAATCTAGTGCACCTCGTTGTTAGGGGTGAACACAGGATTTGAATTTTGACAAATTTAAGTACAGTCAAGATTTTTGTATTAATGTCTATGTTGCGCACGTGCACGCACACGCACACGCGTACATTACAAGCCTAAGTGCCAAACTTATATGTTATATCAAACATACGGAAATAAGACAAAATATTGACTTTTAGGAAAAAATGTGAACCTTAACAATATATAAGGCAGAGCATTTGTTAAGTCCAAATTGATGTTGGCAAATTCCTTAACTTTTTAGAATTTGATTTTCCTATATTTTGAAAAGATTAGATTTGAGTCAAATTCTAGATATGCTAGCAAGTATAGATTTGTATTAATGTCTATATTGCACGCATACATGTACATTACAAGTTTATGGGCCAAACTTATATGTCAAAATCTTGGCTGTAGTTAAATTTGTCAAAATTCAAATCCTGGGTTCACCCTAACTGCGAGGTGTGCTAGATTGATTTAATAATGTTATATTTTCATTCAATAGAGATATTTACATCTAAATCAAACTCTAACCCAGTTCTAAACTTCCTAGCTTATCTAGAGCTTGACTCAAATATAATCTCTTCAAAATATAGGAAAATCTCATTCTAAAATTTAAGTGATTTGCCAACATCAATTTGGACTTAACAAATACTATGCCTTATATTGTAAAAGTTCACTTTTTTTTAAAGGTCAATGTTTTGTCTTGTTTACTTATAATGGAGATATTATATAAGTTTGCCCATAAACTCGTAATGTACGTGTGTGCGTGACAATAATACAAATCTAGACTTCCTACCATATCTAGAACTTGACTCAAATCTAATTTTTTCAAAATACAGGAAAATAAAAATTTAAAAAGTTAAGGGAATTGCCAACATCAATTTGGACCTAACAAATACTATGTCCTATATTGCAAAAGTTCACATTTTTTCTTAAAGGTCTATATTTTGTCTTGTTTCCTTATGTTGGAGATGACATATAAGTTTGACACTTAGACTCGTAATGTACGTGTGTACGTATGCGCGCACGCAACATAGACATTATTACAAAAATATTGGCTGTAGTTAAATTTGTCAAAATTCAAATTTGGGTTCACTCCTAATTGCAAGGTCTACTAGATTGATTTTATAATGTTCTATTTTAATTCCAATAATGATATTGACATCTAAATCAAATTCTAACTCAGTTCTAGACTTTCTAGCACATCTGAAACTTGACTCAAATCTAATCTTTTTAAAATACAGGATAATCACATTCTAAAAAGCCAATGAATTTGCCAATATCAATTTGGACTTAACAAATATCATGCTCTATATTGTAGAAGTTCACATTTTTTTTAAAGGTCAATATTTTGTCTTGTTTCCTTATGTTGGAGATGACATATAAGTTTGGCACTTACACTCGTAATGAACGTGTGTGCGTGTGTGTGTGTGCGTGTGTATAGACATTATTACAAAAATCTTAGCCGTAGTTAAATATGTCAAAATTCAAATCCTGCGTCCACCCCGAGCTGTGAGGTGTACTAGATTGATTTAATAATATTCTGTTTTTATTCCAATAGAGATATTTACATATAAATCAAACTCTAACTCAGTTTTAGACTTCCTAGCATATCTAGAACTTGACTCAAATCTAATCTCTTCAAAATATAGGCAAATCACATTCTAAAAAGTTATGGAATTTGCCAACATCAATTTAAACTTGACAAATACTATGCCCTATACTGTAAAAGTTCACATTTTTTTTAAAGGTCAATATTTTATCTTATTTCCTTATATTAGAGATAATATATAAGTTTGGCACTTAAAGTTGTAATGCACGTGTGTGCGCACGCACTTGTGTGAGCGCGCAACATAGACATTAATGCAAAAATATTGGCTGTAGTTAAATATGTTAAAATTCAACTCCTGGGTCCAACCCTAACTGCGGGGTGTAGTAAATTGATTTAATAATATTCTATTTTTATTCCAATAGAGATATTTTTCTCTAAATCAAACTCTTACACAGTTCTAGACTTCCTAGTGTATCTAAATTTGACTCAAATCTAATCTCTTCAAAATACAAAAAAAAATCACATTCTAAAAAGTTAAGGGATTTGCCAACATCAATTTGGACTTAACAAATACTACATCCTATATTATAATAGTCCGTATTTTTTTTAATGGTCAATATTTTGTCTTGTTTCCTTATATTGGAGATGACATATAAGTTTGATACTTAAACTCATAACGTACATTTGGGCGTATGCACACCTGCGTGCAATGGGGACTTTAATACAAAAATTTTTGCTGTGGTTAAATATATTAAAATTCAAAGCTTGGGTCCACCCCTAATTGCGAGGTATACTTCTAATTTTATTCCAATAGAGATATTTATGTCTAAATCAAAATCCAACTCAGCTCTAGACTTCCTACCATAACTAGAACCTGACTCAAATTTAATCTTTTCAAAATACAGGAAAATCACATTCTAAAAAGTTTAGAGATTTGCCAATATCAATTTGGACTTAAGAAATATCATGCCCTATATTTTAAAAGTTAACATTTCTTTTAAAAGGTCAATATTTTCTCTTGGTTCCTTATATTAGAGATGAAATATAAGTTTGGAGCCTAAACTCATAGTGTCTGTGTGTGCGTGCGTGTGAATGCGCACGCAATGTAGACATTAATATAAAAATCTTAGCTGCAATTAAATATGTTAAAATTAAAATCTTGGATCTACCCCTAACTGCGAGGTGTACTAGATTGATTTAATAATGTTCTATTTTTATTCCAGTAGAAATATTTACATCTAAATCAAACTCTAACACAGTTCTAGACTTCCTAACATATCTATAACTTGGCTTAGATCTAATCTCTTTAAAATAGAAGAAAATCATATTCTAAAAAGTCAAGGAATTTGGTAACATAAATTTGGACTTAACAAATACTATGCCCTGTATTGTAAAAGTTCGCATTTTTTTTAAAAGTCAAAATTTTGTCTTGTTTCCTTATATTGGAGATGACGTATAAGTTTGACACTTAAACTCGTAATTTACGTGTGTGTAGACATTAATACAAAAATCTTGGCTGTAATTAAATATGTCAAAATTCAAATCCTAGGTCCAACCCCAACTGCGAGGTATACTAGATTGATTTAATAATGTTCTATTTTCATTCCAGAAGAGACATTTACTTCTAAATCAAATTATAACTCAATTTTAAACTTCCTAAAACATCTAGAATATGACTCAAATCTAATCTTTTCAAAGTACAAGAAAATCGCATTCTAAAAAGTCAAGGGATTTACCAACATCAATTTGGACTTAACAAATACTATACCCTATATTGTAAAAGTTCATATTTCCTTTAAAACAAATGTAAACTTTTACAATATAGGGCATGGTATTTGTTAAGTCCAAATTGATGTTGGCAAATCTCAAGACGTTTTAGAATGTGATTTTAGGACATGGTATTTGTTAAGTCCAAATTAATGTTGGCAAATCTCAAGACTTTTTAAAATGTGATTTTCTTGTATTTGTAAAAGTTCGCCTTTTCCTTTTAAAAAAATGTGAACTTTTACAATATAAGGCAAGGTATTCGTTAAGTCCAAATTTATGTTGTCAAATCTCAAGACTTTTTAGAATGTGATTTTCTTATATTTTGAAGAGATTAGATTTGAATCAAACTTTAAATATGCTAGGAAATCTAGAACTGAGTTAGAGTTTGATTTAAATGTAAATATCTCTACTGAAATGAAAATAGAACATTATTAAATCGATCTAATACACCTCACAGTTAGGGGTGGACCCAGGATTTGAATTTTGATATATTTAACTATAGCCAATGTCTGCACTGCGCGCGCGTGCACGCTCATGTACACATGTATATTATTAGTTTAAGCGTCAAAGTTATATGTCATCCCCAGTATAAGAAAACAAGACAAAATATTGACCTTTACAAAAAATGTGAACTTTTATAATACAGGGCATAATATTTGTTAAGTCCAAATTGAATTTGGCAAATTCCTTAACTTTTTAGAATGTGATTTTCATATATATTTGAAGTGATTAGATTTGAGTCAAATTCTATATATGTTAGGAAGTGTAGAACTGAGTTAGAGTCTAATTTCGAGGTAAATATCACCATTGAAATGAAAATAGAACATTATTAAATCAATCTAGATCTCCTAGTAGTTAGGGGTGGACCCACGATTTGAATTTTGACATATCTAACTGTAGCCAAGATTTTTATGTTAATGTCTATATTGCGCGCGCGCGTGTGCGCACGCACACACGTACATTACAAGTTTAAGTGCCAAACTTGTATGTCATCTCCAATATAAAGAAACAAGACAAAATATTAACCTTGAAAAAATGTCAACTTTTATAATGCAGGGCGTAGTATCTGTTAAGTCCAAATTGATGTTTGCAAATCCCTTAACTTTTTAAAATATGATTTTCCTGTATTTTAAAGAGATTAGATTAGAACAAAGTTCTAGATATGCTAGGAAGTCTAGAATTGAGTTAGCGTTTGATTTAGAAGTTAATATCTTTATTGTTAAGAAAATAGAACATTATTTAATCAATCTAGTACACCTCGCAGTTAGGGGTGGACCTAGGATTTGAATTTTGACATTTAACTACTACCGAAATTTTTGTATTAATCTCTATTGGAGTGAAAATAAAACATTATTAAATTAATCTAGTACACCTCGCAGTTAGGGGTGGACTTAGGATTTGAATTTTGACATATTTAACTAATGTCAAGATTTTTGTATTAATGTCTATGTTGCGCGTGCGCGTGCGCGTGCGCACGTACACGTACACACGTACATTACGAGTTTAAGTGCCAAATTTATATTCCATTTCAAATATAAGGAAACAAGACAAAGTATTAGCATTTAAAAAAAGAATGTGAACTTTTACAATATAAGTTATAGCATTTGTTAAGTCCAAATTGATGTTGGCAAACACTTTAACTTTTTAGAATGTGATTTTCTGGTATTTTGAAGAGATTAGATTTAAATAAGGTTCCAGAAATGCTAGGAGGTCTAGAGCTTAGTTAGAGTTTGACTTAGATGTAAATATCTCTATTAGATTGAAAATAGCATATTATTAAATCAATCTAGTACACTTTGCAGTTAGGGGTGGACCTAAGATTTGAATTTTGACATATTTAAGTATAGCCAAGATTATTGTATTAATGTCTACGTTGCATGCGCGCGTGCACACGCACACACGTACATTACGAGTTTAAGTGCCAAACTTAATGTCATCTCCAATGTAAAGAAACAAGACAAAATATTGACCATAAAAAAAAATACGGACTTGTATAATATAGGATGTAGTATTTATTAAGTCCAGATTGATGTTGGCAAATCTCTTAACTTTTTAGAATGTGATTTTCCTGTATTTTGAAGAGATTAGATTAGAGTCAAATTCTAGATATGCTAGGAAGTCCAGAATTGAGTTAGAGTTTGATTTAAAAGTTAATATCTCTATTGTTAAGAAAATAGAACATTATTTAATCAATCTAGTACTCCTCGCAGTTAGGGGTGGACCCAAGATTTAAATTTTGACATATTTAACTACAGCCATGATTTTTGTATTAATATCTCTATTGGAGTGAAAATAGCATATTATTAAATCAGTCTAGTACACCTCGCAGTTAGGGGTGGACCTAAGATTTGAATTTTGATATATTTAACTACAGCCAATATTTTTGTATTAATGTCTACGTTGCACGCGTGTGCGAACACACACAAACGTACATTACGAGTTTACGTGCCAGACTTATATGTCATTTCCAATATAAGAAAACAAGACAAAGTATTAGCCTTTAAAAAAAGAATGCGAACTTTTATAGTATAAGCTATAGCATTTGTTAGGTCCAAATTGATGTTGGCAAATGCTTTAACTTTTTAGAATGTGATTTTCCTGTATTTTGAAGAGATTAGATTTGAGTAAAGTTTTAAATATGCTAGGAAGTCTAGAATTTAGTTAAGAGTTTGATTTAGATGTAAATATCTCTATTAGATTTAAAATAGGATATTATTAAATCAATCTAGTACGCCTCGCAGTTAGGGGTAGACATAGGATCTGAATTTTGACAAATTTAAGTACAGCCAAGATTTTTGTATTAATGTTTACGTTGCGCGCGCGTGTGCACACGCATACACGTACATTACGAGTTTAAGTGCCAAACTTATATGCCATTTCTAATATAAGGAAACAAGACAAAGTATTAGCCTTGAAAAAAAGAAAATGAACTTTTACAATGTAAGCAATAGCAATTGTTAAGTCTAAATTGATGTTGGCAAATATTTTAACTTTTTAGAATGTGATTTTTTTTTTTTTTTTTTTATATTTTGAAGAGATTAAATTTGAGTTAGGTTCTAGATATGCTAGAAAGCCTAGAACTGAGTTAGAGTTTGATTTAGAAGTTAATATCTCTATTGTTAAGAAAATAGAACATTATTAAATCAATTTAATACACCTCGCAGTTAGGGTTGGACCCAAGATTTGAATTTTGACATATTTAAATATAACCAGGATTTTTGTATTAATATCTCTATTGGAGTGAAAATAGAACATTATTAAATCAATCTAGTACATCTTGCAGGTAGGGGTGGACCTAGGATTTGAATTTTGACATATTTAACTACAGTCAAGATTTTTGTATTAATTTCTACGTTGCGCGCATGAGCGCGCATGCACACATGTACATTACGAGTTTAAGTGTCAAACTTATATGTCATTTCCAATATAAGGAAACAAGACAAAGTATTAGCCTTCAAAAAAAGAATGTGAACTTTTACAATATAATCTAAAGCATTTGCTAAGTCCAATTTGATGTTGGCAAAATATTTTAATTTTTTAGAATGTGATTTTCCTATGTTTTGAAGAAATTAGATTTGAGTAAGGTTCTAGATATGTTAGGAAGTCTAGAGCTTAGGTAGAATTTGATTTAGATATAAATATCTCTATTAGATTGAAAATAGAACATTATTAAATTAATCTCGTACATCGCGTAGTTAGAGGTGGACCCAGGATTTGAATTTTGACATATTTAACTATAGCCAAAATTTTTGTATTAATATCTATTTTGCGTGCGTGCATGCATGCACACGTGCATTACGAGTTTAAGTGCCAAGCTTATATATCATCTCCAATATAAGGAAACAAGATAAAATATTGACCTTTAAAAAAATGTGAACTTTTACAATATAGGGTATAGTATTTGTTAAGTCCAGATTGATGTTGGCGAATCCCTTAACTTTTTAGAGTGTAATTTTCCTGTATTTTAAAAAGATTAGATTTGAGTCAAGCTTTAGATATACTAGAAAGTCTAGAACTATGTTAGAGTTTTATTTAGAGGTAAATATCTCTATTGGAATGAAAATAGAATATTATTAAATCAATAAAAGTACTACACCTCGTAGTTAGGGGTGGACCTAAGATTTGAATCGTGACATATTTAACTATAGCCTAACAAATACACTAGCATATTTAAAACTTGACTCAAATCTAATATTTTTGAAATATAGGAAAATCAAATTCTAAAAAGTTAAGGGATTTGCCAACATCAATTTGGACTTAACAAATACTATACCCTATATTTTAAAAGTTCACATTTTTTCTTAAATGTCAATATTTTGTCTTGTTTCCATATGTTAGAGATGACATATAAGTTTGGCACTTGACTTGTCATGTCCGTGTGCGCGTATGCACGCACGGACGCGTGCAAGATAGAAATTAATTCAAAAATCTTGGCTACAGCTAAATTTGTCAAATTTCAAATCCTGGGTCCACCTATGATTGTGAGGTGTTCTATATTAATTTAATAATATTATATTTTCAATCCAATAGTGATATTTACATTTAAATCAAACTCTAACTCAGTTCTAGACTTCCTAACACATCTAGAATTTGACTCAAATCTAATCTCTTCAAAATACAAGAAAATCACATTCTAAAATGTCAAGAGATTTGTTAAAATCAATTTGGGCTTAGCAAATACTATACTCTATATTGTAGAAGACCACATTTTTTTTAAAGGTCAATATTTTAGTCTTGTTTCCTTATATTGGAGATGATATATAAGTTTGGCACTTAAACTCGTAATGTACGTGGGTGCGTGCGTGTGCACGAACAAGCAACGTAACGTTAATACAAGAATCTTGACCGTAGCTAAATATGTCAAAATTTAAATCTTGGGTCCACTCCTAACTGCGAGGTGTACTAGATTAATTTAATAATGTTCTATTTTCACTCCAATAGAGATATTTACATCTAAATCAAACTCTAACTCTGTTCTAGACTTACTAACATATCTAGAACTTGACTCAAATCTAATTTTTCAATATACAGAAAATCACATTCTAAAAAGTTAAGGAATTTGCCAACATCAATTTGAATTTGACAAATACTATACCTTATATTATAACTGTTCACTTTTTTTTAAAGGTCAATATTTTTATTTTGTTTCTTTATATTGGAAATGACATATAAGTTTTGCACTTAAAGTCGTAGTTTATGCGTGCGCGCGCGCGCGCGCGCGCGACACATAGACACTAATACAAAAATCTTGGCTGCAGTTAAATATGTCAAAATTCAAATTCTGAGTCCACCCCTAACTGCGAGGTGTACTAGATTGATTTAATAAAGTTCTATTTTCATTCCAATCGAGATATTTTTCCCTAAATCAAACTCTTAACTCAGTTTTACATTTCCTAGCATATCTAGAACTTGACTCAAATCTAATCTCTTCAAAATACAGAAAAATTACATTCGAAAAAGTTAAAGGATTTGTCAACATCAATTTGGACTTAACAAATACTACACCCTATGTTGTAAAAGTTCGCATTTTTTTAATGGCCAATACTTTATCTTGTTTTCTTATATTGGAGATGACATATAAGTTTGGCACTTATACTTGTAATGTACGTGTATGCGTGTGCGTGCGCGTGTGCGCAACCTAGACTTTAATACAAAAATATTGACTGTTGTTAAATATGTCAAAATTCAAATCCTGGGTCCAACCCTAACTGCGAGGTGTACTTCTATTTTCATTCCAATAGAGATGTTTATGTCTAAATCAAAATCTAACTCGAGTCAAGACTCCTAGCATTTCTAGAACTTGACTCAAATCTAATCTCTTCAAAATATAGGAAAATCACATTCTAAAAAGTTATGGGATTTACTAACATCAATTTGGACTTAACAAATACAATGCCTATGTTGTAAAAAGTTAAACATTTTTTTTAAAAGGTTAATATTTTCTCTTATTTCCTTATTTTTGAAATGACATATAAGTTTGGTACTTAAACTCGTAATGTACATGTGTTAACTTGAATATAAAAATCTTAACTGTAGTTAAATATGTCAAAATTCAAATCTTGGGTCTAACCCTAACTGCGAGGTGTACTAGATTGATTTAATAATGTTCTATGTTGACTGCAATAGAAATATTTACCTCTAAATCAAACTCGAACTAAGTTCTAGATTTCCTAGTATATCTAGAACTTAACTCAAATCTAATCACGTCAAAATACAGGAAAATCACATTCTAAAAAGTCAAGAGATTTGTCAAAATCAATTTAGACTTAACAAATATTATGCCATATATTGTAAAAGTTCACATTTTTTTTAAGGATAAGTATTTTGTATTGTTTCCCTATACTGGGGATGATATACAAGTTTAGCACTTAAACTCGTAATATACGTGTGTGCGTGCGCGCGCGCATGCACACAACATAGACATTAATACAAAAATCTTGGTTATAATTAAATATGCCAAAATTTAAATCTTGGGTCCACCCCTAGTTGTGAGGTGTGCTAGATTGATTTAATAATGTTTTATTTTTATTCCAATAGAGATATTTACATCTAAATCAAACTCTAATTCAATTCTAGACTTCTTAGCATATTTAGAACTTGACTTAAATCTAATTTCTTCAAAATATAGGAAAATCACATTCTAAAAAGTTAAGGAATTTACCAACAATAATTTGAAATTGACCAATACTATGCCCTATATTGTAAAAGTTCACATTTTTTTAAAGGTGAATATTTTATCTTGTTTCCTTATATTTGAGATGACATATAAGTTTGGCACTTAAACTCGTAATTCATGTGTGCGCGTGAGCACCCCTAACTGCGAAGTGTAGTAGATTGATTTAATAATGTTCTATTTTCATTCCAATAGAGATATTTTCCTCTAAATCAAACTCTAACTTAGTTCTAAATTTCCTAGCATATTTAGAATATTTAGAACTTGACTCAAATCTAATCTCTTCAAAATACAGGAAAATCACATTTGAAAAAGTTAAGAAATTTGCCAACATCAATTTGGACTTAACAAATACTATGCTCTATATTGTAGAAGTTCACATTTTTTTTAAAGGTCAATATTTCGTCTTGTTTCCTTATGTTGGAGATGACATATAAGTTTGGCACTTAAATTCATAATGTACGTGTGTGCGTATGCGCACAGGCTCGCAATGTAGACTTTAATATAAAAATCTTAGCTGTAGTTAAATATGTTAAAATTCAAATCTTGGGTCAACCTCTAACTGCGAGGTGTACTTGTATTTTCATTCCAATAGAGATATTTACGTCTAAATTAAAATCTAACTCAGTTCTAGACTTCCTAACATATCTAGAACCTGACTCAAATCTAATCTCTTCAAAATATAAGGAAATCACATTCTAAAAAGTTAAGAGATTTGCCAATATCAATTTGAATTTAACAAATACTATGCCATATATTGTAAAAGTTAACATTTTTTTTTAAATAGTTAATATTTTCTCTTGTTTCCTTATGTTAGAGATGACATATAAGTTTGGCACTTAGACTTGTAATGTTCGTATGTGTGTGCGTGTGCGTGTGCGTGCACGCGCAAAATAGACATTAATATAAATATCTTGGTTTTAGTTAAATATGTCAAAATTCAAATATTGGGTCAACTCCTAATTGCAAGTTGTACTAGATTAATTTAATAATGTTCTATTTTCATTCTAAAATAGATACTTACCTCTAAATCAAACTTTAACTTGGTTCTAGACTTCTTAGCATATCTAGAACTTGATTCAAATCTAATCTTTTCAAAATACAGGAAAATCACATTCTAAAAAGTTAAGGGTTTTGCCAAAGCCAATTTGGACTTGACAAATACTATGCCCTATGTTGTAAAAATTCACATTTTTTTTAAAGGTCAGTATTTTGTCTTGTTCCCTTATATTGGGAATGATATATAAGTTTGGCACTTAAGTTCGTAATGTACATGTATACGCGCGCGCGTGCGGGCTACATAAGCATTAATACAAAATCTTTGTTGGAGTCAAATATGTCAAAATTTAAATCTTGGGTCCACCCCTAACCGCCAGCGTACTAGATTGATTTAATAATATTCTATTTTCATTTCAGTAGAAATATTTATATCTAAATCAAACTTTAACTCAGTTCTAGATTTCCTAACATATCTAGAACTTGACTCAAATCTAATCTATTCAAAATAGAGAAAATTTATATTCTAAAAAGTCAAAGGAATTTGTCAACATCAATTTGGACCTAACAAATACTATGCCCTATATTGTAAAAGTTCACATTTTTTTTAAAGATCAATATTTTGTCTTATTTCCTTATATTGGAGATGACGTAAAAGTTTGGCTCTTAAACTTGTAACTTAAATGTGTGCGTAGCCAATAACACAAAAATCATGGCTGTAGTTAAATATGTCAAAATTCATATCCAAGGTCCACCCCCAACTGCGAGGTGTACTAGATTGATTTAACAATATTCTATTTTCATTCCAGTAGAGATATTTACATTTGAATCAAATTCTAACTCCGTTCTAGACTTCCTAAAATATATAGAACTTGACAAATGCCTAAACTCTTCAAAATATAGGAAAATTACATTCTTAAAGGTTAAGGGATTTGCCAACATCAATTTGGGCTTAACAAATACTATGACCTATATTGTAAAAGTTCGCCTTTTCCTTTAAAAGAAAATGATGACTTTACAATATAGGGCAAAGTATTTGTTAAGTCCAAATTGATGTTGGCAAACCCCTCAACTTTTTAGAATATGATTTTCCTATATTTTGAACAGATTAGATTTGAGTCAAGTTCTAGATATGTTAGAAAGTCTAGAATTGAGTTAGAGTTTGATTTAGATGTAAATATCTCTATTGAAATGAAAATAGAACATCATGAAATCAATCTAGTACATCCTCACAGTTAGGGGTGGACCGAGAATTTAAATTTTGATATATTTAACTACAGCCAACGTCTACGTTGCACGCGCGTGCACGCACACGCACACATGTACATTATGTGTTTAAGTGTCAAACTTATATGTCATCCCCAATATAAAGAAACAAGACAAAATATTGATCTTTAAAAAAAAAGTGAACTTTTACAATATAGGGTATAGTATTGGTTAAGTAAAAATTGATGTTGGCAAATCCTTTGACTTTTTAGAATGTGATTTTCCTGTATTTTGAAGAGATTAGATTTGTGTCAAGTTCTAGATATGTTAGGAAGTCTAGAACTGAGTAAGAGTTTGATTTAGAGGTAAATATCTCTATTAGAATGAAAATAGAATATTATTAAATCAATCTAGTACACCTCGTAGTTAGGGGTGGACCCAGGATTTGAATATTGACATATTTAACTATAACTAAGATTTTGAATTAATGTCTATGTTGAGCGCACACGCACACACGTGCATTACGAGTTCAAATGCCAAACTTATATGTCATCTCCAATATAAGTAAACAAGATAAAATATTGACTTTTAAAAAAAATGTCAACTTTTATAATATACGGCGTAGTATTTGTCAAGTTCAAATTGATGTTGGCAAAAATCCTTAATTTTTTAGAATGTGATTTTTTTGTATTTTGAAAATATTAGATTTGAGTTAAGCTCTAGATATGCTAGGAGGTCTAGAACCGAGTTAGAGTTTGATTCAGATGCAAATATGTCTAGTGGAATGAAAATAGAACATTATTAAATTAATTTAGTACCCCTCGCAGCTAGGGGTGGACTTAGGATTTGAATTTTGACGGATTTAACTACAGCTAAAATTTTTGTATTAATGTCTACCTTACGTGCGCTCGTGCGCACACTCACACACGTACACTATGTGTTTAAGTGCCAAACTTACATTTCATCTCAAATATAAGGAAACAAGACAAAATATTGACATTTAAATTAATGTGAACTTTTATAATATAGAGTATAGTATTTGTTAAATCCAAATTAATGCTGGCAAATTTCTCAACTTTTTAGAATGTGATTTTCCTGTATTTTGAAGAAATAGATTTAAGCCAAGTTCTATATATGTTAGGAAGTCTAGAACTGAGTTAGAGTTTGATTTAAATGTAAATATCACTATTGGAAATAAAATAAAATATTATTAAATCAATTTAGTACACTTCGCAGTTAGTGGTGGATCTAGGATTTGAATTTTGACAAATTTAACTACAGCAAAAATTTTTGTATTAATATCTATGTTGCGCGCGTGTGTGCGCGCACATGCACACACATATATTACGAGTCTATGTGATAAACTTATATGTCATCTCCAACATAAAGAAATAAGACAAACTATTAACCATTAAGAAAAAATGTGAACTTTTACAATATATGGCACAGTATTTGTTAAGTCCAAATTGATGTTGGCAAATCTCTTAACTTTTTAGAATTTGACTTTCCTGTATTTTGTAGAGATTAGATTTGAATCAAGTTCTAGATATGTTAGGAAGTCTAGATTTGTATTAATTTCTATGTTGCGTGCGCACGCACACGTGCATTACGAGTTTATAGGCCAAACTTATATGTCAAAATTCAAATCCTAAGTCCACCCTAACTGCAAGGTGTACTAGATTGATTTAATAATGTTCTATTTTCATTCCAATGGAGATATTTACATCTAAATCAAACTCTAACTTAGTTCTAGACTTCCTCGCATATCTAGAACTTGACTCAAATCCAATCTCTTCAAAATACAGGAAAATCATATTCTAAAAATTTAAGAGATTTGCCAACCTCAATTTGAATTTAACAAATACTATACCCTATGTTGTAAAAGTTCACATATTTTTTTAAAGGTTAATATTTTGTCTTATTTCCTTATATTGGAGATGACATATAAGTTTGGCCTATAAACTCGTAATGTACATGTGTGCGTGCACGCATGCGAAACATAGACATTAATACAAATCTAGACTTCCTAACACATCTAGAACTTGACTCAAATCTAATCTCTTCAAAATACAGGATAATCGAATTCTAAAAAATTAAGGGATTTGTAAACATTAATTTGGACTTAACAAATATTATGTCCTATATTGTAAAAGTTCATACTTTTTTCTTAAAGGTCAATATTTTGTCTTGTTTCCATATGTTGGAGATGACATATAAGTTTGGCACTTAGACTTGTCATGTACGTGTGTGCGTGTGCACGCTCGCACGAATGCAAGATAGACATTAATACAAAAATCTTGACTGCAGCTAAATTTGTCAAATTTCAAATCCTGGGTCCACCCCTAAATGCGAGGTGTACTAGATTGATTTAATAATTTCTATTTTCATTCCAATAGTGATATTTACATCTAGATTAAACTCTAACTCAGTTCTAGACTTCCTATCACATTTAGAACTTGACTCAAATCTAATTTTTTCAAAATATAAGAAAAACACAATCTAAAAAGTCAAGGGATTTGCCAACATCAATTTGAATTTAACAAATACTATACTCTATATTGTAAAAGTTCACATTTTTTTAAAGGTCAATATTTTGTTTTATTTTTTTATATTGGAGATGACATATAAGTTTGGCACTTAAACTTGCAATGTATACGTGTGCGCGTGTGCATACGCGTGCGTGCAACATAGACATTAATACAAAAATACTATGCCCTATATTGTAAATGTGAATATCCTGATCAATTGCAGGATTTGAACAAGTGGACTATTATTATACTCGCCCTATTCCAGTAGATGTCCTGCATGAAGAAAATGCAAATTTCAATCAGCAGGCATATCATGCTAAAATAGCATACACTTGGAGTATAGATGGTTTATCTACCAAGATGATTCAAGTGGGCGAAGGGTCCAAAGGACACATAGTCGGGAGCGAGCCTTATTTTATTTGAAATAAAAGCGAAAGCGTAAGCCTGAAACATTTACAATATAGGATATAGTATTTGTTAAGTCCAAATTGATGTTGGCAAATCCCTCGACTTTTTAGAATGTGATTTCCTGTATTTTGAAGCGATTAGGTATTTGTCAAGTTCTAGATGTTTTAGGAAGTCTAGAACTGAGTTAGAGTTTGATTTAGAGGAAAATATCTCTATTGGAATGAAAATAGAACATTATTAAATCAATCTAGTACACCTCGCAGCTAGGGGCGAACCCAAGATTTGAATTTTGTTTGAATTTTGATATATTTAACTACAACCATCGTCTACGTTGCGCGCACGTGCACGCACACGCACAGATTTACATTACAAGTTTAAGTGCTAGACTTATATGTCATCCCCAATATAAGGAAACAAGACAAAATATTGACCTTTAAAAAAAATGTGAACTTTTATAATATAGGGCATAGTATTTGTTAAGTCCAAATTGATGTTGGCAAATCCCTTAACTTTTTAGCATATGATTTTTTTGTATTTTGAAGAGATTAGATTTGAGTCAAGTTCTAGATATGCTAGGAAGTCTAGAGCTGAGTTATAGTTTGATTTAGAGGTAAATATCTCTATTGGAATGAAAATAGAACACTATTAAATCAATCTAGTACACCTCGCTGTTGGGGGCGTACACAGGATTTGGATTTTGACATGTTTAACTATAGCCAAGATTTTTGTATTAATGTCTACACACACACGTAAATTACGAGTTTAGGTGCCAAACTTATATGTCACCTCCAATATAAGAAAGCAAGATAAAATATTGACCTTTAAAAAAAAAGTGAATTTTTACATTATAGGGCATAATATTTGTTAAATCCAAATTAATATTGGCAAATCTCTTGACTTTTTAGAATATGATTTTCCTGTATTTTGAAGAGATTAGATTTGAGTTAAGTTCTAGATGTTGTAAGAAGTTTAGAACTGAGTTAGAGTTTGATTTAGATGTAAATACTGTCTATTGGAATGAAAATAGAACATTATTAAACCTCTTGCAAATGCAGAGTAAGGCTGCGTATAGTAGACCCTTGTGGTCTGACTCTTCTCCGGACCTGTGCAAGGCGGGAGTTTCATATATTGGACTGCCTTTATATTAAATTAATCTAGTACACCTCGCAGTTAGGGTGGACTCAAGATTTGAATTTTGATCGAGTTGAATAAAAAGTTTAAAAATAAAGTAAGCTAGCCTACAAAATGTTAGGCTGAGTAAAGGGTTTAAAAATAAAATGGGCTGGATTACATATATTTAGGGTGGGTTAAATTTAAAAAAAAATATTTTTTGAACTAAAAAGTAAAATATTATATATATATATATATATATATATATATATATTTTGAGCTAGCCCAGGTCATTCCCAATGTGCATCCGCCCATTTTCGCAGCCTACTCACATCGTTGTCAAACATTTGAATGGTATACAGAGAAGCTTGTAGGGAGCTTGAAGGTGCGAGGAAGCTCGTAGGATACTCGAAGGTTCAAGCTGGCAATGTTTCGTTTCCAGACTTCTTTTAACGCGGATTCTTTTGATTCTTATATATATTTCATCCACTTAAAAGAAGAGATGAGAAAAAAAGAATATTTTCATATACCAAAGTGCTTGAAGAGTATTCTCTCATATTCCTAGCAATCTAAAGCTTCATACAAATTCGTGTTGCTCTTCAACGGATGAAGATTGTTCTTTCGCTAGGAGGTTCATGAAAGGGATCGAGCAAGTGTTTTACACAGAGGATTGTGGATTTGGTTAGGTAACTCTGGGTTCTTGAAACTTCTAACTCATATAATGAAAGAGTTTTGGCTAGTTCTTTCGTATAGGACTTGTGGTTTTTCTCCCTTGGTTGATAAGGGTTTCCAAGTTAAAATTCCCTGTCTCTTTTATTTTTCTGCACGTGCTTGATTGTGTTTAATTGCTTGATATTAGGTCTTTATGAATATTTTCAATTTGTATCAGAGCAGGTTTATCTCAGATTGAAGTCTAGTATCACGGATCCACCACGTGAAGGAGGTTCATGCACACGTCCCCTGTAGTGTGATGATTCAAACTATGCCTGCTCGAAGGTAAGGATGATCGCAAACTTTATGATGATGAACAATAGGGTATGGCTTTATGTTCAACAAGGTTGGACTCCACCTACAATAGAGGTTGAAGGTGTGATAATTGAAAAGACCTAAGATAGACTTATGGATAAAGGCAGAATCTAAAAGGTCAAAGTTCAATTTCAAAGCCATTAGCACCATCTTTACTATAGTTTGTGTTGACGGATTCAGAAGAATCTCTAGTTGCACTGAAGCAAGGGAAGCAAGGATGATCGTTCAATTGACACATAAAGGGAATCAAAAGGTGAAAAGATCTAAGCTTCGATGGATTACTACTGAGTTCGTAGAATTAAAGATGGATGAATCAGAGATCTTTGATCACTTCTATGGAAGGCTTGTCGACATAGTTAATGTATGCTTTAATCTGGGTAACCTATTCTTATCTCTAAAATTATTTGAAAAATTCTTTGTTCTTTATCCTTATCTTTTGAATCCAAATTTACAACTATCGAAGATATGAGAAACATAGATAAGATGAAGTTTGAAAGATTTGGTAGGCTCACTACAAACTTTTGAAGCAAACATCATTAAACCTAAAAATACGAAAGGTTTAGCACTTAAACTATTCAAGAAGACAGAGAGAAATTGGTGGATGGTGAAAATTCAGAAATGGAATATGAAGAAATTACTTTCATTGCAAAGAAGTTGAAAACTCTCATCTGAAAATGTTAATCAAGGAAAAACAACAATTTTTAGAAGAATCGGTTCAACAAATTTGAAATGAAGGACAAACTTGATAAAGGCAATAAAGAAGGCGAGAAAAAAAAGGGTGATCACAAGTCTAAGCAAGTTCAATGCTATTAGTGCAAAGTAGGGCAGACCGATCCTAGGGCTATCCTGGGGTATAACCTGGGTAGCCTGGCCCAAAAATTTTTTTAGTTCATTTTTTTTTTTCAAATTTAGCCCACTTAAACCTTTTTAGTCTAGCATACTCTGCCTTTAAATCCTTTGTTTAACCCAAGTTTTTGTAACTCAGCCCACTCTACCTTTAAAGTCTTTGATCAGCCCAGGCAAATCCCAAGTGTTAGGGTCTGCCCCTGGTGCAAAGGCTTTGATCACATATCAAAAGATTGTAGATCAAGAAGAAAAGCTAGAAAAGTCTCAATGTTACATGTGATGAAACTGATGATAACTCATTTGGTTTTGAATCACATGATGAGAAGAAGAGTTCAAAATTTCACTGCTTGTATGGCAACCTTTAACGAACAGAATCTTTGAAGTATTACTAAATTTTATAGAAAATATTGAAAAATCAAATCCCCTACTATAATCAGGGTTGATTTAGTTGAGCTGGCCAAAAGTGAAAGCGATTCCTCCAAGTCATCCACATCAACTAACAGTGAGGAAGGTGACGTCAATATGGAATCTTCTCTTTAGGAGGCTCGTGATCGTCTATTTGAATACTACCAAAAATTGTTTAAGGAAAATGAAAAATTAAAGACGGTGATAAGAATATTAAAGAAGGAAAATAAGGAACTTGTGATCAACAATGAAAGTTTTATCTATCAAAATCTTGCACTTCAAAAGATAATTCATAAGGTGGAAGAAGAACTTGAGATGTTAAAAGACATTGCAGATGCTTTCATGGAAAAGTTATCGCCTAAAAACAAGGAATGTAATGATGTGAAACATGAGCTACAAGAACTTCAACAAAAATTAAGCAAACCATTAAATAAGTTACATGAAGTCTTAAGTTCATAACAAAAACTTCTAGATAGGAGAGGAATCGGTTATGAAGCTTTTTCAAGTGAGATAAAGAATTCAATCTCTCTATCACACAATGCACCAAAGGTCTTTGTAAAGGCATCCTCTCAAATTTCAGATGCTCCCTCGGTTATGACACCACCACAAGAAGAAGAAAGGAAATCTTAGTCATCATATAGTAGGTATCAAGGTACAATTTCTAACTCTAATTTTGTGCTTACATGTCACCATTGTGGTATTTGTGGTCACATTCACCCTAATCATTATAAGGAATGCCTAATTTTTATCATGCCTTTAATGGACACAAATCTCTAAGGAATTTGAAATCATCTTATCTTACTAAGTCTACCATGGTTGGACAAAAGTAAATTTTTTAAAATTTATAGTAGATGATTTAAAAATTAATTCTCCTAATCCTAAAATAATTTTGCTCAAAATAAGGTTGTTTGAGTAAGAAATGATGATTTCAATGCTAGCAAAACCCCTAGGCATGTTGAAAGGGTAAAATTTGATGCTCATTAATTTACATTGTTGCATAGATTAGGGTCTGCTTATTGGCTTATATTTATATTTTCTCTAGTTTTATGGTATGTATTAGTGTAGTTTGTTATTATCTTAAGTCCTTAAGTGTTTTTATTTTCTGGTTATCGCCTTTTTTTTAAGCTAGACTATTTTTTATTCGAATTTTTAATTCTTTAGAGTTTCATGCTATTGGTAAATTTTGATTTCATTTAAAAGAATAAAAAAAAAAAAAGATTTTGGAGTAAGAGGGAAATTTTAAGTACTTGATGATAATTTTTTCACGTTCTATTATTTTAACTTTGTTGATAGAATTAGAATTGGAAATACTTGAATACATGCATACCATGGCTTGGAAGTTTTATATTAACACAAAGTAGTATTTTGTTGCTCCTTACTATGGTAGTAATTTGCTATATTTAATTTTACATGAGTTGAATTTAGCATGTAGTCAATTCACATCTTTATCTTGTTACATGTTTTGCATTCTTTACATGAACTATGGTTGCTATATGGGATTTTTCAAGAAAGATGGGAGGCTGACATAGCGACTGGTGTCACCTTCATCACATCAAACTTTTGAGCCGTCGGATTAAAATCCAACAATCCTAATACATTCATGTAATTTTTAAGTAAAAATATATAAATGTATGAGGACTGTTAGATTAGAATTCAACGGTACAAAAGTATAATTTACGGAGCTGACATTAACGATCCACATCTACATAGTATAATATTATTCGCATTAGGCTTAGTTAGCTACTTCCCAAAGGATCATTGTAATGATCTGAAAAAAAAGGGGAAAAAACATGGAAATGTGGCACTCGAATTAAGTACTTGTTGGCACCCTAAATCCCTTAGCTCCCTCAGTCATCTCCCCTACCCCCCACTAGACTACATGAGTCACCTTTCCATTTTCTTTCTCCCTCCTCGTGTACACCCCCCTGATTACATTTACATAGGATATGTTACAGGAAATATAGAAAGACCAAGATGGAGGGGAAAGAGAGGAGGGAGAGGCTAGTGATGAAACTCAAATTATTTTTTTAGTTTTCTAAGTAAACCCATTCCACATGCACCTGCATTGTTAGATTAAAAAAAGAAGATATGGTTTGAGCATATAGTGAATTTTTGGTCTTTCAACAAAAAACAAAGTAGGGAATTGATGTATTATTTATATTTTTTGTAATAATTTTTTCGATAGAAACTGACCACAATTTTGGCATGTTTTTAAAGAAAAATATTAAGTTTTTATATTTTTTTAGCAACCGTAACTCCCCGAGTTGGCCAATTTTATTCTCTTTTTGGTTATTAAATATTATAAAATAATAATCTATAAATATATAATGTTTTTTTAAAGGTAAAAATATTGGTCAAAATTTATATACTATTTAATTAATATTAAGCTGAATTTTCAGTGGTACTAGAATTTTAATTAGACCACTTTTTTTTTTTAAATTGCTATTTAATGCCAAGATATGCTATGTTATGTTATGTGTTGATGCGAAACAGGCAATAATTAAAAATAAATGGATTGTAGCGGCAATGAAAACATGAAATTGTAAAAGTTGACACACACATTCAGAGAATCAAATACGACATTCATTCAGAGATTTCCTTTATGCTCTAGAATCAGAATCTGAGAATGAGGTTCACATACCACCTTCATCTGTGCCATACTTCAACATTGAGAGAAGAGAATACCCTTATTCATTTTGTTATTTCTTTAATTACGTTGCTCCTTTCAAAGGGATGGAACCTTGAACAGATTGAATTTTGTCTCAAACTACATTTGGGAAAATATTGAAGAAGGTATCAGTACTTGATGCCATATGGAGTTCTTTAGAGTTATGTATTACGAGAAATACCCTAGCCATGGAAGTTTTATACTCTCAGTGGAGCGCAGTGATCATACTTTTATAACTTCTTTTGGCAAGATTGCTCCAACTTTTGAAGATGTCATTGTTCTGATGGCCTTACTAGCTTGGGGTGAATAGAATGTGATTCTTTACACGGCGACTTCTAAGAAGCAAGCTATTATGGATGCCTTGTTGTTAGCTCATTCTTGTCAGAATAACCTAGAATCGTACTTTGATAAAAATGGCAAGCATAAAGCTAAGCGTGGAGCTTCTCACTCAAAGACCACTTTCAAGGGCTGGATGCATTATTGGTGGAAAAATTATGTGAATCCCCGTGAAGGAACAGGAGAGTGTGTCGATGAACCTAGTCTTCATTGCCCTTATCATCTTATAGCGTATCTTGCTACGTGACTCTCTTGTCACATCTTTGAAAGTCCTCCTACGGATGGGGTTCATAATTATGTTTTTCATATTGCTGCCACTCTCAGTATTGGGAAAAGGATTTCTCTAGGCCCTTTATTTTTGGGTATTTTGTTCTATTGTCTTGACTTGATAAATGCGGGGATGAGGCAATCTGTGGGTCAGTATAATATCCTGACTTATATTTCCACACCTTTTTTTACAAATGTGGTTGTTTGAAAGATTTAAGAAATTTGCTCTAACGCCAAACCATTTTTCTGAAGGAGAAGATGTGGATAGCAATTTACAACCTTGTTGGGTGTTACATTTAGATCGTTGGTCTGCAAGTGGTTTGGGAAAGAAATTATCTTCAGTGATTGATTGAGTTAAGGAATTTTGTTGGAGGCCTTATGTGGAGCCTTTGATTGGTGAAATGCCCACGCCTTGGTATTTTGATGAGGCCATTTTTAACGATTTTTTAAATCAGAACTCTGTGAATCCCTTCGTTGCCTTTTGGGCCGTATGGATCGTACCTTGAAGCCTTTTTGCTTTGACAGATGATGTTTATACTTCTGTCAGATATTACCCGTATCGTGTGGCACGCCAATTTGGATGTAATCAATACTTGACTAATTATGCTGAAGTGAATTCTCATTCAAATAGCTTAGTTCAATTTTTGGAAGAGAATCGTAATTCATTGCTATTTTCATTGCATCTTCGTACTTTGCCAAAAGCCAATCACGAGAGTTCTTGGACTTTTATGGCTAGAAATTGGTGGTATCATCAACTCCAATTGTTTGAAGAACTGGTTTGTGATGTTTGTAAGGCGATTAAAGTTCTATGTATTTTGAGAGATAATTCTTCTCCTGCTAAAGCAACCCATTCACAAGGAGCTAGTATTATCCACTTCGCCAAGGTGTTGGGGATAATTCCCGGCGTTGCGATTGTGGTAATGCCAAGTGGGGCACATTTAATACCGGTTGTGGAGAAGGTAATAACTTTACCAGAAGCGATAAGGCGTGCTGTGAAAGAGATAACAGATGTTCTACATTCAAAGAAGTGTCCTAGAAAGGTTAGTTTAGCTTATTTTTGCAGGTGTTAATTTGTTGTTTGTTTACTTGTCTTTGACCAACACATCATTCTTTTGTTCGCAGGCCACAATTGTTTGACTCCTCCCAAGAAAAGAACAACCTGATCACAAGGAGCTAGGGAGACTAATGTCTAAGATGATGAAACTTCTCAAGATGCTGCAGACCCTGAATTGCAGAACGTCGAGGCTATGAGTACAAACCTGGAACCTCCAATGGTAGAGTATCTAAAGAACTTCCTACACTTACAGTTAGAATATCTGCAAGCATGACATCTTCGTCCTCTTATATTTCACCATCTATCATATCTGATCGTCCCTCTTTTGTTATCTCTGTTAGGGCGCCCCATATTGATTTTGGGTCTAACAGAAGTTATGATTCTTCATTGATGAGGGCTAACAGATTAAGGCGTAGAGTACTAGCGTGCTCAAGCAGAAAGCGAAAGGGATTTCGAAGAGTTTTCTTTGAGGGATGATCCTCTTGGTATTGATGCTGCTTCTGTGGAAATTAGTAGCGCTATTCAACTAGAATCTTCTAAAATAGCCTTATCCAATTCTTCTTTTGCCATTATTGTGGGATCTTATCCTATCGTCACAAGTGTCGTTTTTAATTCATCAACTTTGGCTCATGGCAAAAGGGAGCCTCACATTGGCCAAGCTATTGAAGGTAAGACCCTCCCCATTTTTTTTAATATCAAGCAAAGGAACCTTTTCTAAGAAAGGTAACTTTCGCAAGTTGTAGAGGTCTTGTTTTAGTGCCCAATGCTCCCATTGATGTTTCTATTCCTGCTGCAATCACAACTTTTACCCCAACCATTATGGCTACTGTATCAAAGACATCAAGTATGGATGTGGCCCCTGAAGTTCCAACAGTTTTGCTAGGTAAAGAAGAATTATTTGATGGAGTTGCCTCCTTTTTCCTGCCATTTTTGCACCAGCTATATCATCATTTTGGCGATATATTCAGTGGGGTGATGACACAATCACACTTCCTTCACGCGATGATACTCTAATATTTTGGTTTATTGTTGCAAGGTTTGGATGAGAATCCCTTGGAAAGCTTAATTTTCAAAGAGATAGATGGGTTATGTAATGGTCTAAATGCAACCAGATCTTGTCATATAGATATTCATTGGTTAGATACCAGTTTGCAACAGGCTCGTAGTCTAGTACAAGCTTTCCACGTTAAAGCTGAATTAACCAAACTTCAACAGGATATTGATAAGACTGAAAAGTTGCTTGAAGAGATGAAAGTGATCATGCTAGACTGTCAAGTCATGCCAAAGCTTTGGAGGAACCTAGTGCTACCACATGGGCTCCTAATAGGAGCATACTTGAAAATCTTTTAAAGTAGATGTTTTTTCTCTTGTTTGTGATCTCTTCAAAGTGAATTCCAGGATGTATGAGTGGTGTTATTTTGAAAGAATGAACTTGTTTTGATGAATGTTGGGATGTAAATGTGTAAAAGATGAGTTTTGAATGAAACGAGAAGTTTTCTTTGCGAAAACAAGTTGGGATATGAAGACTTCTCCTTGTGAATGTTCTTCACAAAAAAACTTTATTTTAATAAGAATGAGTTTCACACAAGAATGCTCTTTCAAGAGTAATCTTTTCATACAGGGATATGTTTGCTATTTGTATTGCAAAACCAGTTCCCTCTAGGGACTCTTGCAAGAAAAAATTTTATAGGGGAAAATGTTATAAGTATCCAAGCCTAAGAAGTTTTTAAAAAGTGATACCTTAGGATTCTTTGAGAATGAAATTCCATGGCGAGGATGTGTTGAAGAATTCGGAATGGGTATAATAATCCTTTAGTGAGGGAACTATTGAAGAATTCGAACCGAGCAGAATAACTTTTGTGCTTCGGATTATTGGAGAATTTAAACTAGGCGCGGGGAGCCTTAAAGAAGGCAAAATTTTCGTGAAAGGAATTACTGAGAAAAGCGAACCAAGCATACAGAGTCTTAAAGAATGATACCTTAAGGGGCTCTCTAGAGATAAAATTCCCACGAAAAGAAAATATTCGAAGAAGTTTAAACTAGGCATAAGGAGCTTTTAAGAAGGATGCCTTTGGGGTTCTCAGGAGATAAAATTCCCACTAAGAGATGATATTTGGAGAACTCTGAACCAGGTATAAGGAGCCTTTAAGAAGGATGCCTTAGGGGTTCATTGGAGATGAAATCCCCACTGAGGGAAAATATTCGAAGAATTCTGAATCAAGCATAAGGAACCTTTAAGAAGGATGCCTTAGGGGTTCATTTAAACAAAAAATATTCATATCTTCTAAAATAAGTCTCACACAAATGAAATCCTTCATCTTATTAGTAAGGAGATCAATACACCAGGGATAGCAAGCTTTGAGCCATTTAACATTGATAGGGGAGCTTAGCTTGTTTGTCTTGGGATCTAGAATCTTGTACCACAAATTATCACCATGGGCTTCTTTGATAACATACGGACCTTCCCACTTTGTTGCAAACTTTGGTGCTGATAGTCCTTTTATCACATGGCTTGCTGTCTTTAGAACTAAGTCCCCTTCTTCAAACTTCTTGGGTTTCATCAACGAGTCATAAGCTCTGCTAATTCGACTCTAGTGTGTTTTCAAATTTTCTCTGGCTTTATCTTTCATTTCATCCAAAACCTCTAGATCTATATGTCTAGACTCTGGAATTGCTTCACTTCGAAGAGCTATCCTTGTTGAGGATATGGCCATTTCAACTAGTAGGACTGCCTTAGTGTTATAGATCAGGGAGAAATGAGTCATTTGTGTAGATCTTTTCTTGGATGTCCTATAGGCCTATAAACCCATTGGTAATGCATGAGCCCAATTGGCGTGATAATCCTTTAGCATTTGGCTTAAGATGGTGAGCAACGTTTTGTTAGTGGCTTCAGCTTACCTATTCCCCTTAGGGTAATACATGGATGACTTATGGTGTGAAACGTTATATGAAGCTAAAAGGTGTTCCACGTGAGTTTACAGAAGGAGTGCCATTATCTGAAAATATTACCTTAGTGATTCCAAAGCAGTAAATGATGTATTCTTAGATAAAGTTTGACACTATAGGCCCTGTGGTTCTTCATAATGGAATTTCTTCAACCCATTTACTAAATAATTCTATTGTTGCAATGATCCAAATGTTGCCACAAGAAGGAAGATTGATGGGTCCAATTAAGTCCATGGCCTAGGTGTGAAATGGCCACCGCTAGGGCGTGAATGAGATGGGAGTGTATTTGGCAGAAATGGCACCTCTTTGTATGATTTTTTACACCTTTCTCCATTGTGGGCCAATAATACCCTAGATGCGGCAAATGAGCATAGAGCTTCCTTCCTTCCCGATGTTCCATTTCATGTCCTTTCTCCAAGGCCTCTTGTATTTCTGTTCTAGCTAAGCAACGTAAGGCTTTCCCTTCGAATCCATGCTTGTATAGTTGTCCCTCATGAACAAAGAAGGAAAGAGCTCTCTAACTATCGCAGCATCCTCCGCATCCATCGGAAGTGATCCCTCCACCAGGTAATTAATGTAATATTGTCTCCAATCTCTGAGGGTGGAAATAAAATTGCATTTTGCCTTATTTAGATTTTCTTGGCATCTAGGACACTGCTGTTGTATTAACGCAAATTCTTTAGCCATCGGTGGCCAGAAATAGCCTTATCTCAGGGCTGTTCTATAGAGGCTGATTTCTCCTGTTCCGCATGTCCTTTCATGTATCTTTAGTAACTTCTCTTTAGCTTCATTTTCCTCCAAACATCTGGCCAAACTTCCCCTGGAACTCTAAAATACAATAATCCCTAGTAGAGTGTGTAATGTTTGAGTTGGGCCACGGGAATTTTACCTTCAGGTAGCTTCAATTCTTTAATAATGGGCGCCCTCCAATCTTCCACGGTCTCTTCCAGTAGGATATTTGCTACTGAGCATGGTAATGTTCTCTTCATTACTTTGATGCTAGCTGCTTCCTCCTTTATCTCTATTTTGGATGCGAGGGTAGCCAATGCGTCCGGATACCTGTTATTAGACCTTGGGGCGTGCTCCATTCGGACATGATCAAATTTGTCAATTAGAGGTTGAATGATTGTCCAATAAGATACCAAGGAAGGTTCTTTGATGGCATACTCTCCACTGATTTGTTTGATGACTAGCTTTGAGTCCCCTTTGATACACAGTTTGGTTGCCCCTACTTCCTGCGCAGCTAAAAGTCTTAAACACCAGCGCTACATATTTCGCCTCATTGTTGGAACACCGAAATTCAAGCTTCGAAGATAAGTCAATCTTAAACCCAGAAGGAGAGGTTAAGACGATCCCTACACCTTCTTATGCTGAAGTAGAAGATCGATCAAAAGCTAAAGATCACTCTTCTCCTTCCGCAACTGCCGCTTGAAAGTCATCTCCTCGTAATTCTTCTGCGGGCGTTTTGTATTCTTCCTAGGGAAACTTTGCTAACAAATCTAATAGGGCTTAACTTTTTATAGCTTGTGGTGCTTTGCAGATAATATCATATTCAGCTAATAGAGGAGCCACCTTGCTGCCGTTCTAGATAAGGCAAGTTTGGATAGGAGATATTAGAGGGGGTCACACTTGGTTATCAGGTGTATTGGTGACGTTAAAAAGTAATGGCATAGTTTTTGCACCACGAATACCAAAGCGAAGCAGTGTCTTTCAATTGGGAAATATCTCGCCTTTGCTCCCTATACTACCCTACTAATATAATATATTGGCTTTTCTTGTCCTTCAACTTCCTGAGCCAGTAATGCTTCTATTGACTTGAGAGTGAAGTTAAGAAGAGTAACAAGGGTTTCCTCGACTATGGCGGCACCATAGTGAGACGACAAATCAAGGCTTTTTTCACATTTTCAAAGGCTAAAAAATGTTCTTCCCCCATGCAAACTCCGAATCTTTCATAAGTAGGGGATTAAAAGGTTAGATTACCTCGGTAACAACAAGAATGAATCTCCGTAGGTACGACACCTTTCTCAGAAACGCTTTAAGCTCCTTCTGATTATTTGGCCGTGGCATATCTTTTACTGCAAGTAGCTTAACCGGGTCCGTGTTAATCCTATGGCGGTGCACTATGCATCCCAGAAATTTACCCATTGTGACTCCGAATGCACATTTAAGCGGATTCATCTTTAGTCTCTATATGCGGCATCTATTGAAAACTCTTCGCAGATCTTCGACATGAGATGTTTTTTGCTGTGTTTTGACTACTAAGTCATCAACATAGAATTCTAGGCATTTGTGAAACATGTCATGGAATATGACTATCATTGCCCTCTGGTAAGTTGACCCCACATTTTTTAATCCAAAAGGCATAACAGTATAGAAGAAATTGCCAACAGGAGTCCGAAAAGCTATTTTCTAAGCATCTTCTGGAGCCATCTTGATTTGGTTGTATCCAATGAATCCGTCCATGAATTAAAACATATGGTGCCCGAACGTGGAATCAATCAGTGTATTAATGCTTACCAAAGGGAATTCATCTTTGGGGCATACTTTGTTCAAATCTCTAAAATCCACGCACACCCTTATTTGTCCATTCTTCTTTACTGCTGGTACAATACTTACCAATCATGAGGGGTGCTGGAAGGGTTCTATGAATTTTGCCGCTAATAGCTTCTCCATTTCTTCTTCAATGTTGAGCTCTACCCTGGGTTTTAAAACCTTATCCCTTGTCTGATGCATTTGGCATTAGGGATAATGTTTAGGCGATGCATGGTGATGTCTGTATCCAACCTAGGCATTTCAGAGTAAATCCAGGTGAAAACATCTAAGTACCCCTTTATCAAAGTGATCAACTTCTCTTTTTTTGTTTGAGACAAGTCCTTACATATAAAAATGGGTTGCTGCATCTCCCCTTCTTTAGCAAGGTTAATTTCACCCAATTCTTACTTCTGTGGCTATGGGCCATCTTTCAGACACTCTAGAACTGTTCGTATTTCCTTTGGGTCTTGGATCACCTCCATTGCTTCCTTAGTTGCTCTTACTTTGATTTCCTGATCCTTCACCTTCTGGTTGGAGGCCAAGTTCCCTGTTCTGGTTCCCTAGCCTCTCACATCGTCATAATCGAAAACTTATTTTTCCATCAGCCCGCTTGTGTCTGGCCACGTGGGAACTTACTGAATCACGTTCTTCTGTCACACTTTTGTTCCATTGTTCTTTTGGCCATTTGGGGATGGGGATTCCCGTGGGTGGTACTGGTTCCAGATCTTCATTTGCCTCAGAATAAAATACCGCATCCGCCATAATGGTGATGGATTCTTTTACTAAATGCTTCTTAGGAACTCCTGCAGTTCGGAATGTTGTTAAGGGGAGTATGTTGACGAAAGCCCTTCCATCGAGGAATCCCCCTGAAAACTACATACCATTGATTTCCGCTGGAAAATACAATGGACGATTATGCGACTGCTGAACTTCTCTATCCCTCTCCGTGAAATTGACGGATAAAAGGTTCTCTCTAAAATTTTTGCTCACCAATCCACTAGCTTCCATGCACTCCTCCTAGTTGTCTTCCACTACTCGAAGTAGGACTTTGACTGTCTTCATTCTAGTGCTTTTGGTCAAACCCAGCTGATTAAAGAAATTCTTAAATCCAAGAGTCTTTTGGTCTCCGCCTTAACATCATCAAACTCGGGGCATGTTTTCCGCGTTGGAACACTTATCGTGCACATAGGAATTTCTTGTTGCTCTTCATGATAAGAGATTATTATCACATTTCTATTCTCCTTATGCCAAGGCAACGAGTCTTTAAGGACATACCTTGAGGTGATTTCCAAATCTTTGTTCCTCACCATCTTATGAAACAAAGATTGGAATGCCCAGTAATCTCTTATTGGATGCCTCATTGTCCGATGGTAGAGACAAAATCCAGGTTTCCCTTTTTCCTACTTTGTTAGGGGATTATTGGGTTCGGCAGAGTAACTACGCCGTTTGTAATCCATGCTTCAAGCAGAGCCTTCAAATCAGCGTTCGAAATGTGAGCTGGAAATGGGGCTGACCCTTCATCTGTCCTTGGCCGTTTTCCTTGGTCCCTATTTCTCCCATAAACTAGCATTGCTTCTTCTACCTCCAGCGTGTATACTCTGTCTCTCCATTGCATTTTTCCCCTCCATAAAACATCATAATTAATACGTGACGGTGGCAAGGACAAAGTGTTGAATGGTTGAAATGACCCTTTTACCGTTTCGCTAAGATTTCTTGTAGCCAAACAAAGACTTGAAAAGTTAGGGAATTGGTGATTAACCAAATGCATTTTAAAAGTCGCATGCATTCCCTCTATACACATCTTCACCATCTAGTCATCTAAAAGGGGTTCCTGGATATCAATTGCCTTTTCTCTTAAACGTCGAATATACGACAACATATCCTCTCCTTGCTTTTGAGTCTCTCTCATAACATGAAGCGTTGTCAGACTTTCATCCATATAAAAAACTTGGCATAAATTTTCTTTATCAAATCATCCCAGGAACTTACTGATCCTACAGGGAGATTGGCATACTAGGTATAAGCTTTATGAGTTAAGGACTTAGAGAACTCCCTTGACCATAAGTTATTATCCTAAGCATGCATTCCTAGGGAGTTAATAAATCAAACATGTTTCCTTGCATTTTCCCTTTTTCCATCAAATTTCACAAACTTTGGCATTGTATATCCATCGGGGTATGGCATTTTGACATTGCCACAGGATAATGAGGGGGTAGAACTAAATCTGATCCCGCAAGAATAACACCAATTTCTTGCTAGACTAAATCTCTGACATGACACTTCAACTGGTTTAGCGTGAATAAGGATGGTTGGCCTTGAATGTCTTGGGATTGGGTAAGAATGGTAGGAGCTGGATGGAGTGAAGTTTGAAGGAGAGCGGGTACAGTGAAATAGGTGGGAGTTTACTATTTAGGGACTAATAAAGTTTGGCTTGAATTAGCAGGGGTTTGCTGAAGAGGGAATGTTTGGTTTGGAGTAAAGCTTAAGGCAGCGGGATTTACCTCGGACAGCAAGGTCTAAGTGACACCTCGATGCCCTAAGCTTTGTGGGGTTCTGGTGGGGTTTAGATCTTCTAGTGTAGAAGATGAAACGGTAGAAACTGGATGTTGGGTAGACACCAAACTTTGCTGGAGGGCTCTGAGAGCCTCCATCATTACTTGCTGTGTTTGCTGCATAGTAGCCCGGGCTTGTTGAGAAACCAACACTTGCTCCGTAAGTATTCTTACTTGGTTTGCGATGGTAGTTACTTTTGTGGACAACTCTCCATCTCATGATCTGTCTTCATTATTACCTTGGTCATTAGCCATTACTGATATATCAACACTCGTCCCCACTTAATTAATTGTAGGAGTTTGGGTGGATTGAGCCCAGCTTTTTCTGGGAATTATATTAAATATCAAGAAATGACAAGGGCACCAGAGTCTAGTGAAAAGATGAGAACCGGGGGCAACATGGAATAAGAAAGAAAAAGAAATAGCAGGGATAGTAGTGTGTTGGATGCTTGATGTATCCTTGATGCTAGACACTCCCAATAAGAGGGCTTATATATGTGAGAAATGAGTCCTTTAGGCGGGAATCAGGATTTTTAATTCGTTAAGAGAATGTCTAACCTTGATACAACATACCTAATGAAGGGTAAGGGTCATCCACTTAATTCTCTCTCTGTAGATTGGTTGGATGAATTCCAACAATCCCCTAGTTCTGGCCTCCAATCTACCGAATCTCCATTGATCCCGCTAGTCATTAATTCATTGAAATAGTCCTCAGACCTTGTTCCAACTCCAAGGAAAATGTATCTTCCTACGTTAGGATTATTGTTGTAAATGGGTTACTGCTGATAATTCTGTGTGTAATCGAAGACAAAAGGGGTTGTGTACCGCAATATGGTATAACAACTTGGGTTGTTCAGTCGCAGCCCAGGTACCCACTAAGTTAATAAGAGCATTTTATGTGCCGAGGCGTAGGTTAATCGAAGCTCTATATTAGTTATTTTTGCCCATGAAAGCGAGTTACCCTAGATCTTATGAGGGGCTATGAGAAAATTTAGGTTGTATGTTACTGCCTAATTAATGAACAGATGATGGCGTAAGTTAAGATAGTTTAAATCACATAAGAAGGATTTACCTGTGCTTGACCTAGTATTAACTGTAATGGTTTTGCATTAAAGCCTAAAGTGAAATTGGTGGGATTTCACTGTTTAGGGACTGATGAAGTTTGGTTTGAATTAGCAGGGGTTTGTTGAAGAGGGAATTTTGGCTTAGAGTAAAACTTAAGGTAGTGGGATTTACTTGGGACAGCAAGATCTCAGTGACACCTTGATGCCCTAAGCTTTGTGGGGTTATGGTGGGGTGTAGATCTTCCGGTGTAGAAGATGAAAGGATGGTGAGAAGATGCCAAACTTTGCTGGAGGGCTCTAAGAGCCTCCGCCATTACTTGCTGTATTTACTGCACAGCAGCTTGGGCTGGCTGAGAAACCAACACTTGCTCCATAAGTATTCTTACTTGGTTTGGGATAGCAGTTACTTTTGAGGACAACTCTCCATCTCGTGATCTGTCTTATCATTACCTTGGTCATAAGCCATTACTGATATATCAACACTCGGCCCCTGACAGTCAATTGCCGGAGTTTGGGTGGACTGAGCCCAGCCTTTTCAGGGAATTATGTTGAATATCAAGAAATGACGAGATTACCAAAGTTTGGTGGAAATAAAGGAACCAGGGCAATCTGGAATGAGAAAGAAAGAGAGATAATAGGGATAGTAATGGCTTAGATGCTTGATGTATCCTTGATGCTAGACACTCCCAAGAAGAGTGCTTATATATGTGATGAATGAGTCCTTTAGGCAAGAATCAGGGTTTTTAAATCGTTAAGAGAATGTCTAACCCTGATTCAATGTACCCAAGGAAAGGTAAGGGACACCCACTTAACTCTCTCTATCTAGATTGGTTGGATGAATTCCAACAATCTCCTAGTTCTAGTCTCTAATCAACTGACTCTCCATTGATCCCACAAGTCATTAATTCATTGAAAGAGTCCTCAGACCTTATTCTGAGTCCAAGGAAAATGTATGTTCCTATAGTAAGATTATTGCCGTAAATTGGTTACTGTCGATCATTCTGTGTGTAATCGAAGGTGACATGACATATGGGGTTGTGTACTGCGGGATGTTATAATGACTTGGGTTGTTCAACTGTAGCCCAGGTACCCACAAAGTTAATAAAAGCATTTTATGCGCCGAGGTGTAGGTTGGTTAAAGTTTTATATTAGTTATTTTCACCAGTGAGAGAGGGTTACCCTGGATATTATGAGGGGCTATGAGAAAATTTAGGTTATATGTTAATGCCTGATTAACGAACAGATGATGGCATAAGTCAAGGTGGTTTAAATCACATAAAAAGGATTTACCTATGCTTGACCTAATATTAACTACAATGGTTTTGCATTAAAGCCTAAAGTGAAATTGGTGGAAGTTCACTATTCAGGGACTCATGAAGCTTGTTTGAATTCGCAAGGGTTTGCTAAAGAGGGAATTTTGGCTTGGAGTAAAGCTCAAGGCAGTGGGATTTACTTGGGACAATAAGGTTTGAGTGACACATTGACGCCCTAAGCTTTGTGGGCTTATGGTGGGATTTAGATCTTCCAATGCAGAAGACGAAAGGATGATGGGTCGATGCCAAACTTTGCTAGAGGGCTCTAAGAGCCGTCATTACTTGATGTGTTTGCTGCATAGCAGCCTGGGCTTACTGAGAAAGCAACACTTGCTCCGCAAGAATTCTTACTTGGTCTGCAATGGTAGTTACTTCTGAGGACAACTCTCCATCGCGTCATTTGTCTTCATTATCACCTTTGTCATTAGCCATCACTAATATATCAACACTCGTCCCCAGTAAGTTAATTGCGGGAGTTTGAGTAGACTGAGCCTAGCATTTTCCAGAAATTTTGTTGAATATCAAAAAATGGTGAGACCACCAGAGTCTGGCGGAAAGAGGAGAACCAGAGCAATCCGAAACAAGAAAGAAAGAAAGATAATAGGCATAGTACTACGTTCAATGCTTGATGTATCCTTCATGCCAGACACTCCTAGGAAAAGGGCTTATATATGGGAGAAAGGAGTCCCTTAGGCGGGAATCAGGATTTTTAATTCATTAAGAGAATGTCTAACCCTGATTTAACGTACCTAAGAAAAGGTAAAGGTCACCCACTTAATTCTCTCTCTCTAGATTGGTTGGATGAATTTCAACAATCCTCTAGTTTTAGCCTTCAATCAACTGAATCTCCATTGATCCCGCTAGTCATTAATTCATTGAAAGAGTCCTCAGACCTTGTTTCGAGTCCAAGGAAAATGTATCTTCTAACGCCAGGATTGTAGTCGTAAATGGGTTACTATCGATTATTCTGTGTGTAATCGAAGGTGATGCAACAAATGGGGTTGTGTACCGCAGGATGGTGTAACGACTTAGGTTGTTCAACCGTAGCCCAGGCACCCACAAAGTTAATAACCGCATTTTATGCGCCGAGGCATAGGTTGATCGAAGCTCTATATTAGTTATTTTTACCTGTGAAAGGGGGTTACCCTAGATATTATGAGGGGTTATGAAAAAATTTAAGTTGTATGTTAATGCCTAATTAATGAACAGATGATGGCGTAAGTCAAGGTAGTTTAAATCACATAAAAAGGATTTTCCTGTGCTTGACTTAGTATTAACTGCAACGGTTTTGTATTAAAGCCTAAAGTGAAATTAGTGGAAGTTCACTGTTCAGGGACTGATGAAGTTTGGTTTGAATTTGCAAGGGTTTACTGAAGAGGGAATTTGGCTTGGAGTAAAGCTCAAGGCAGTGGGATTTACTTGGGATAGCAAGGTCTAAATGACACACCTTGACGCCCTAAACTTTATGGGGTTATGGTGGGGTTTAGATCTTCTGGTGTAGAAGATGAAAGGACGGGGGGTAGATGCCAAACTTTACTGGAGGGCTCTGAGAGCCTCCATCATTACTTGCTGTGTTTGCTGCATAATAGCCTAGGCTTGCCGAGAAACCAACACTTGCTCTGTACGTATTCCTACTTGGTCTACGATGGTAGTTACTTATGAAGACAACTCTCTGTCTTGTGATCTGTCTTCATTATTACCTTGGTCATTAGCCATTACTAATATATCAACACTCGTCCCTAGTCAATTAGTTGTGGGAGTTTGGGTGGACTGAGCCCATCTTTTTTCAAGAATTATGTTAAATGACAAGAAATGGCTAGAGCACCAGAATTTGGCCGAAAAACGAGAACCAAGGCAATCTGGAACAAGAAAGAAAGAGAGATAATAGGGATAGTAGTGGGTTGGATGCTTGATGTATCCTTGATGCCAGACACTCCCATGAAGAGGGCTTATATATGAGAGAAAGGAGTCTTTTAAATGAGAATCAGGGTTTCTAATTCGTTAAGAGAATGCCTAGCCCTGATTCAACATACTCAAGGAAGAGTAAGGGTCACCCACTTAATTCTCTCTCTCTAAATTGGTTGGATAAATTCCAACAATCTCCTAGTTCTGGCCTTCAATCAACTAAATCTTGATCCCGCTAGTCATTAATTCATTGAAAGAGTCCTCAGACCTTATTTCGAGTCCAGGGAAAATGTATCTTCCTACGATAGGATTGTTGTCGTAAATAGGTTACCGTCGATTATTCTGTGTGTAATCGAAGGTGACACGACATATGGGCTGTGCACCGCGGGATGGTATAACGACTTGGGTTGTTCAACTGCGGTCCAGGTACCCATAAAGTTAATAAGAGCATTTTATGGGCTGAGACGTAGGTTGATCGAAGCTCTAAATTAGTTATTTTTACCCAGGGTTACCCTAGATATTATGAGGGGTTATGTGAAAATTTAGGTTATATGTTATTGCTTAATTAATGGACAGATGAAGGTGTAAGTCAAGGTAGTTTAAATCACATAAGAAGGATTTATATATGATTGACTTAATATTAATTGCAATGGTTTTGCATTAAAGCCTAAAGTGAAATTGGTGGGAGTTAACTGTTCAAGGACTGATGAAGTTTGATTTAAATTAGCAGGGGTTTGCTGAAGAGGGAATGTTTTGCTTGAAGTAAAGCTTAAGGCAGTGGGATTTACTTGGGACAAGAAGGTCTGAGTGACACCTTGATGCCCTAAGCTTTGTGAGGTTATGGTGGGGCTTAGATCATCCAGTGTAGAAGATGAAACAGTAGAAACTAGATGGTGGGTAGATGCCCAACTTTGCTGAAGGGCTTTGAGAGCCTCAATTATTACTTACTGTGTTTGCTGCATAGCAGCCTCAACTTGCTGAGAAACCAACACTTGCTCCGTAAGTATTCTTACTTGGTCTGTGATGGTAGTTACTTCTAAGAACAACTCTCCATCTCATTATCTGTCTTCATTCTTATCTTGGTCATTAGCCATTACTGATATATCAACACTCGTCCCCAGTCAGTTAATTATGAGAGTTTAGGTGGGCTGAGCCCAGCATTTTTGAGAATTATGTTGAATATCAAGAAATGGCAAGACTACTAGAGTTTGGGGGAAAGATCAAAACCAGGCAATCTGGAAAAAGAAAGAAAGAGACATAGTAGGAATAGTACTAGGTTGGATGCTTGATATATCCTTGATGCCAAACACTCCTAAGAAGAGGGCTTATATATGTGAGGAAGGAGTCCTTTAGGCGAGAATCAGGGTTTTTAATTCATCAAGAGAATGTCTGATTCAACGTACCTAAAGAAGGGTAAGGTTCACCCACTTAATTCTCTCTTTCTTTAAATTGGTTGGATGAATTACAACAATCCCCTGGTTTTGGCCTTCAATCAACTGAATCTTCATTGATCCTGCTAGTCATTAATTCATTGAAGGAGTCCTCAGACCTTGTTCCATGTCCAAGGAAAATGTATCTTCCTACAATAGGATTGTTGCCGTAAATGGGTTACCATCGATCATTCTGTGTGTAATCGAAGGTGACACGACATATGGGGCTGTGTACCACGGGATGGTAAAACGACTTGGGTTGTTCAATTGCAGCCCGGGTACCCACAAAGTTAATAAGAGCATTTTATGGACCGAGGCATAGGTTGGTCGAAGCTCTATATTAGTTATTTTTAACCGTGAAAGGGGGTTACCCTGGATATTATCAAGGGTTATGAGAAAATTTAAGCTGTATGTTAATGCCTAATTGATGAACAGATGACGGCGTAAGTCAAGGTAGTTTAGATCACATAAGAATGATTTACTTGTGCTTGACTTAGTATTAACGGCAAATGGTTTTGCATTAAAGCCTAAAGTAAAATTAGTGGGACGTCACTTTTTAGGGATGATGATGTTTGCTTTGAATTAGCAGGGGTTTGCTGAAGAGGGAATTTTGGCTTGGAGTAAAGCTCAAGGCAGTGGGATTTACTTAGGATAGCAAGATCTGAGTGACACCTTGACACCCTAAGCTTTGTGGGGTTATGGTAAGGTTTAGATCTTCCAGTGTAATAGAAGAAAGGATGGTAGGTAGATGCCAAACTTTGCTGGAGGGCTCTAAGAGCCTCCATCATTACTTGATGCGTTTGCTACATAACCGCCTGGGCTTGCTGAGCCAACACTTGCTCTGTACGTATTCCTACTTGGTATGCGATGGTAGTTACGTCTGAAGACAACTCTCTGTCTCATGATTTGTCTTCATTATTACCTTGGTCATTAGCCATTACTGATATATCAACACTCGTCCCCAGTCAGTCAATTGCAGGAGTTTGGGTGGACAGAGCCTAGTCTTTTTTAGGAATTATATTGAATATCAAGAAATGATAGGACCACCAAAGTCTGGTGAAAAGATGAGAACCACGTCAATCTAGAATAAGAAAGAAAGATAGATAGTAGAGATAGTAGTAGGTTAGATGCTTGATGTATCTTTGATACCAAACACTCCCAAGAAGGGGCTTATATATGTGAGAAAGGAGTCCATTAAGCGAGAATCGAGGTTTTTAATTCGTTAAGAGAATGTCTAACCCTGATTCAACGTACCTAAGGAAGGTATAAGGGTCACCCACTTAATTCTCTCTCTTTAAATTGGTTGGATGAATTCCAACAATCCCCTGGTTTTAGCCTCTAATCAACTGAATCTCCATTGATCCCGCTAGTCATTAATTCATTAAAGGAGTCCTCAGACTTTGTTCCAAGTCCAAGGAAAATGTATCTTCCTACAGTAGGATTGTTGCCGTAAATGAGTTACCGTCGATCATTTTGTGTGTAATCGAAGGTGATGTGACATATGGGGTTATGTACCACGGGATGGTATAACTTGGGTTGTTCAACCACAGCCCAGGTACCCACAAAGGTAATAAGAGCATTTTATGGGCCGAGGCGTAGGTTAATCAAAGCTTTATATTAGTTATTTTTACCCGTGAAAGGGGGTTACCCTGGATATTGTCAAGGGTTATGAGAAAATTTAAGTTGTATGTTAATGCCTAATTGATGAACAGATGACAGCGTAAGTCAAGGTAGTTTAAATCACATAAGAATGATTTACCTGTGCTTGACTTAGTAGAATGGTAAAAGAGCGTTGAATGTATTTAGAACACAGGAATTCTAAAGTTATTTGTGCAATATGACTTGATTGTGAGGCCATGTAGTTGAATAGAGTATTAGGAAGATTTTTGGTTTGAAAATCTCTAATCTTATTCGGGTGAAACCCATGCAATGGTTGACACCCTAAGAGGTCGAGGAGTTTTGTTGATAGTGTTGCTTTCAGTAAAGTTTTCAAGGAAATACTTGGGATTTCAAGATTTTTGGGACAAGAATTATGATAATAGTGAAATAAATTTTTGGGAACGGAGATATTCAGGAATGATATTGATAATATAGATAGGGAGTTATGGGATTCCAGCTGCGTGACGTTGAGAATGTGTATTAGGTATACTTTACCAAGAATTGATGAATTGGTTGATTAGTTGAAAAGATCACTAATATTTTTAAAGACTAATTTAAGGTTTGGGTACCATAAATTGAAAGTCAGGCAGAAGGATATTTTCCTAAGACGACATTTAGGACTCGGTATGGTCACTACGAGTTCCTAGTAATGCCATTTGGCTGGTGCTCCTACAGTATTCATGGACTTAATGAACAGAGTGTTTAGAGATTATATAAACAAGTTTTGTGGTTGTGTTTATTTATGATATATTGGTTTATTTAAAGTCAGAGGAAGAACATGAAGGACATTTAAGAACAATATTGCAAACCTTAAAGGATCACTAGCTGCATGCTAAGTTGAGCAAGTGTGAATCTTGGTTAAGGAAAGTGATGTTTTGGGATACATGGCTTCCATAGAAGGAATTGCGTAGATCCATCTAAAGTTGAAACTGTGCTTGAATGGCTAAGACCGAAGACGGTGTTTGAGATTCGTAGTTTCTTGGAATTAGCAGGGTATTACAGGAGGTTTAAGCTTGACTTTTTCAGGTTGGCCGCTCCTTTGACTAGGCTAACCCGAAAAAGAATTAGATTTGTGTGGGATGAAGCATGTGAAAGATCTTTTGAAGAACTAAAGAGGAGATTGACTATGACGCTAGTATTGATCATTCTAGAAAAAAAAATAAAAAACAAGCAATTCGGTGTAGTGCAATGCGTCTAGAGAAGGATTAGGATGTGTTTTGATGCAAAATGATATGGTGGTGGTGTATGGATCAAGACAGTTAAAGACACACGAGCAGAACTATCAGTTCGTGACTTGGAGCTAGTAGCGGTGATTTTTGCCCCAAAAAGTTGGAGGCATTACTTATATAGTGAAAACTTTGAGGTGTTTTCTGATCATAGAAGTTGAATTATATATTTACTCAGAAGGACTTGAACTTGAGACAGAGGAGGTGGATGGAATACAGCAAGGATTATAATTTTGATTTGAAGTACCACCCAAGAAAGGCTAATGTAGTTGCAGACGCTCTTAGTAGGAAGACTCATTATACCCTAGCGAGTTTTGCTGCTAAAGAGTGGGAGATGATGAGGGATTTGGGGGAATTTGATCTAGAGTTTAAGGAGAATGGTGAACAAGCTATTTTGTACACTTAAGCTATTTAGCCTATGTTGAGTAGCAATGTAATTGAAGCCTAAATGACAGATAGGAAGGTAGAGGAAATAGTAGTAAAGATACATGGTGTAGTGGTTATGCCGGGAAAGACCATAGATGATAATGACATGTTAAGGTACCAGGGGAGAATCTTTGTACCGTTATCTGATCGAGCGGATGTATTAAAAAAATTTCATCACTCCAGATTGATAGTGCATCTGGGAGATATGAATATGTATCATGATTTGAAAGATAATTTTATTGGCCCAGAGTGAAGAAAGATGTGGTACACCTCGTCAACAGGTGCCTGACCTGTTAGCAAGTTAAGGCAGAAAATCAGAGACTAGCAGGATTATTACAGCCGTTACCAGTATCCGAGTGAAAAGGGAGAATGTGACTATAGATTTTGTGGCAGGATTGCCGAAAACCAGAAAGTAATATGAAGCAATATGAGTGATTGTGGATCATTTAATAAAGTCTGCTCATTTCTTGCCAATTCAAAGGACAGACATAATGAATACTCTAGCCAGATTGTATATTCAGGAGATTGTGAGAATCCATGGGACTTCGGTTTCCATTGTTTCATATCGGGATTCCTGTTTTGTACGAACCAGAGACCGAACTCCACAGCAAGCTCCTCAATTTGACCCGGTCCGTCAATAATGACTTTGCCACGTGGACCTTGGACTAATAGGAATCAGACTAGGAAGAAGAACCTACAGAGGTTATCTAAGTATTGGCAGAATTTTTAGTTACCGATGGAAATAGAGTTGTGTTTTAGTACTGCTTATCACCCCTAATTAGATGGACAGTCTTAACGCACAATTCAGGTTTTAGAAGATCTACTTCGTGCATGTGTATTGGACTTTGGAGGTAGTTGGGAAATTCATTTGCCACTGGTATAGTTTGTTTATAACAACAATTACCAAGCTAGCATCGGGATGACACCATTTGAAGCTTGTATGACAGGCCATGTAGATCACCAGTTTGTTGAACCCAAGTTGGAGAAATAGCAATGATTGAGCCAGAATTAGTTCAGCAGACTAATGAAAAGATTAGAATTATTAAGCAATGATTAGAAACAGCTCGTAGCCACCAAAAGAGTTATATAAATCAAAAGCGTAGACCATTGGAATTTTAAGCGGGAGATCATGTGTTTTTCAAAGTCTCGCCATAAAAAAAAAAAGACAGTTTCAATTCGACCGACGAGGTAAATTGTCACCAAATACATTGGATCATTTAAGGTTTTAGCAAGAGTTGGAGAGGTAGTTTATCTGTTGGCATTACCGCCACAACTATTGGGAGCACATAAGATATTTCACGTATCCATACTTCACAAGTATGTTTCAGATCCTACACATGTATTAGATTGGACTGGACTAGAAGTGGATCCTGATGTAACATACGAGGTTAGACCAGTTCGGATTTTGAATTCTCGAGATCAAGTGCTTCGAGAAATGACAATTCCATTGATTCAAGCGTTATGGAAACATCATGATGTAGATGAATCTACCTAGGAACGCGAATGTGAACTGTGAGCTCAATTTCCTCAATTATTTATTTAGTTATAATGTTGTAACTGTCCTTTTCAAGTATGGTAACTCTTTTAAAGTTTTGAGGACGAAACTTTTGTAAGGAGGGAAGGATATAATGATCCCTTAAAAAAAATAAAAAATTGGCACCTAAATTGGGTGCTTGTTGGCACCCTAAATCCCTTAGCTCCCTTAGTCATGTCCACTACTCCCTCCACTAGCCTACATGAGTAACCCCTCGTTTTTCTTTCCCCCTCTTACCGTGTACACCCCCTGGTATACATATATATATATCAGATATGTTGCGAAAAATATAGAAAGACCAAAAATTGGGGAAAAAGAGATGAGGAAGAGGTTAGTATCAAAACTCAAATTATTTTTTCAATTTTTAAATTAAATAAGTTCCACGTGTGTCTGTGCTGTCAGATTAAAGAAAGGCGATTTGGTTTGAGCATACGGTGAATTTTCAGTCTTTCCAACAAAAACTAAAGTAGGGAATTGATGTATTATTTATACTTTTTGTAATGTTTTCTTTGATAAAAAATGACTATGAGAATAATTTTGGCTTGTTTTTAAAGAAAAATATCAAGTGCTTAAACCAAACTAAATTTTCTTCGCAACCGCAACTCTCCGAGTTGGCCAATTTTATTTTCTTTTTGGTTCTTAAATATTATAAAATAATAATCTATAAATATATAATATTGTTTTAGAGGTATAAATGTGGGTTAAAATTTATATACTATCAAATTAATACTAAGTTGAATTTTCGTTAACACTGGAATTTTAATTAGACCTCATTTTTTTAATAAAAAAAATTTGCTATTCAGTGCTAAGATATGCTATCTCATGTTATGTGTTTGATACGAAGTAGGTAATAATTAAAAATAAATGGATTGTAGCAGCAATGGAAACATGAAATTGTAAAAGCTGACACACTCACATTCTTAAGCTTTAACAAGAGAAGGGTGAAACTTAAGAAAAATGTTGATTTTGAGGAAAGTGAGGATACTATACAAAATAGGGAGGGTCATAAGACACCCTTAGGTTGAAAGACCTTAAACTTGCTCAAGGTTAAGTAATCGTGCCTGTGGACTAGTAATCCATAACGACGACGGAGATGGTGAAGCTCATCGTGACCCTTAGACTCGGATCTATAAAATGACGACGCAAGAGTGTTTTACAACTCATATATATATATATATATATATATCAACCAGTGATAATTTGGACTGCCACTTTGATCATAGGACAGTCTTGTAGAGTATCCTTCCCCACCTTGAGAAAAGAAAATAATAAATAAAGAAAGATTGACAAGATAAAAATTACGAATTAATATTGTCCTATTCTGCTATATGTTGATGTATTCGATGATTTCTTACTGTATTCAATATTTTTATATGATTCTTAGAATACATTATAAAAAGTATATTATACATCGTGAACACAAGTGATTTGATTCTCACGTCCCTACAAAATGTATTGTAGGTGTAGAGCCCGAGTCTTAAGAGGGCCGACACAATCGTTTAAAACCCCATAGTTCTATCATGCGACTTTTACAACTTAGATGTGATAACTTTAAAAACTTATGTATTTAGAAATATATCTTTACAAGTAAATAAAACTTATATTATCTTGTTTTAATTTAATTCAAGGTGTATATTTGATTAATAAAATAGTCATTACCATTATTTATATCAATAAATAGGATGGCCAATGGCTTTGAAAAGTAAATAATAAAACTGCAATGCACCATGTGTATTAAATTTTATAATCTAATTCACATCACAAGATCTCAGGATTTCAGGGGTGTGACAGTCACCAATCGTGGTACTATTACCACTTGAGCACGCTTAACCCTAAAGTTCCAACTAAATCTAGTGTTCTCACGGTTTTAAAACGCGTTATACTTTATAGGTGTCGAATATTACTTGCTACATTTTTCCTCTACTAAGGTGATGTAGGACAGAAGGCTAATCCTCTCTACTTCACCTTTTGCTTCACTCTCCCGTAGGTGGAGTCCCTTAAAGGTAGGTCCCTCATAGATTGGGTATTGGTTCTAATATTATTTGTAATGACCTACATCTACATAGTACAATATTGTCCGCTTTAGGTTTGATTAGGTGCAAGGCGAACTCTTCTCAGGAGGTCAACTAATGTAAGACAATAGAGAGAGAAGGAAGAAAGAAGAAGAAGGGTAGAACATGTTATGGAGGCTTCAACAACTCAATTTCTCATATTCATCAATATGCCTAATCCTAATCATCTTAAGTCTTTAAATAGGTTAATACATCCTTAAGATCATTAAAAATAAAGCAAAATCAAATATTTTAACAAATTCTACATAAAAATAAATCTAAATAAAATCTTCCCTAAAATAAAATAAATCTTTAATAAAGCAAAATCCTAATATAAAATCTAATCTTAATAAAATAAAATCCTAATAATTATTATTTAATATTTTTTGACTTTCGCATCATTCTCTATCCCTTAGAAAATCTCGACTCCGTCGAATTGAAAATTTGCATACTCCTTTAATCGTAAGGTCGCGAACAAAGCAAATGTTCAAGTTGTTCCCAACGTTCATGGATGCGCGTCAGCAATAATAGAAATCTAGTATCTCCACTAAGTCTCCTGAGATAGAAGTACCGTGATTTAGAAAACAAAACTTGTAGATGTTAGAAGAAGAAAAAAAATAGACCTAACTTGTGGGAAAAGTTTAGGTGTAGGAAAGACAAAATCCACAGAAGCACCATAAATTTAAGGCATACTCTTCAACCCAACCATACCAATAGGGATTTCAGTAGCATCACTAGAAATTTGTGCCTTATTAAGAGAAATGACTTCAACATTAGCAACATCTTCAATCGTTGCGATAATTTCATTAAGTGGCTTACCCACGATTTGGTCATCATTCTTATCATTCAAAAAGTAAAATTTTTTAGGACTAGGCTCATAAATCAATTCTTCAATTTGATCATCATTAGGCTCTCTCTTCACTTCAAGATGGTCGTTGATTAGTATGTATTATTGCACAATTTTATATCTATTGAGAATTCTAATTATGCAATTCTGTTTGTTATTGGCGAGGTGTTAGCTTAATTATCTCATTTATATGCATTCTTATTGTTTGTGTGTTTCAAGTGATATAACTCGATGTTTTAGTCTGAAATAACATTAAGAGTGCATGTGAGGATGAGCCAAAGCAAGCCGAAATAAGGAAATGCAAGAATAGGCTTAGGTGTCTTTTGGGGCATTTTGCCAAACACTTGGCACTTATAGAGAAAACAGCTTGAAGACAAAAATGTCGACATGTCTAATGACTTTTAAGACATCCTCAATATCCTAAGAGCTATCCCAATGAATAGGATCAGTTACCATGGCTGCCAAAGAGAGAGAAATGGTCCGAAGTTCAAGATGGTTGAAGTGGTGTGCAATTGAAATTCAGCTTAACACCCTGTCATTTTTTAACCACAACTTTTTGCTCACAACTCCGATTGACCTGATTCTTTTTGGGTTGGAAAAAAGATTCAAAGGGCTACAACTTTTGTGTTTTTGCCAAAGCCTGAATCCATCGTCTTCAAGGTCAAAATTGCATTAGAAGTTGAGGACAAAATGCTGTCAAAACCAAAACACTAAGTGAAGATGAATTTTAGGGTTTTTCATCTCCACTTTATATATGAAACTTATACAGCCGTTCAATGAGTTTTAGGGGTTATTTTTCTAATAGTTTTCTTTGAGTTTTAGGGAGTTTTCATTACGTTTTAGTTGAACATTTAGATTCAAGCATTAGGTTTAATTGAAGTTTCGTAAGGTGTTCACTTTTCTCTCTCTTATGGTTTACACATGTAAGTTACTTCGTATTTAATTATTTCAATTCCATGTTTTAAGTCTAGATTTATTTCATATTTCTTTTTGTTTCTCTAGACTTTAATATCTTCTTTTGTTTTTGCTTTTCATTTTACATTAATGGATGGTTTGCAAGTATATTTCCTTTTCGAAGTTTAAGCATGTTAAGCTAGGGTTTGTTATTGGCTTCAAGCCATTGAAGGTGGTGTGGTAATTTGGTGAACTCAAATGTAAAAGAATATTTTTCAATGAAATATCTTTTTGATTTCTAATTGGAATCACGTAGTAAGTTAGGCTTCTTTTGAAATCAACTCACCTGTGTTACAATCATAACCTGGTAACAAGTTTTCACTTATGCATACCAAGTATTTGGTTCAATGTCCCGGTGAGTTATAAACATATTTTCCAAAACTCAAACTAGGTTTTCTTACACAATCAAATCACTTGTGTTATAATCATAGCTTGGTTACAACTGGCCACTCGTGCATACCAAATGTTTGATTCAATGACCCGGTGATGTGGAACTTATTTTCTTAAAACCATAACATGAGGTTTTTGAAGAAATCGATTCACTTGTGTTACAATCGAAACCTAGTTATGAGTTGATGCTCGTGCACACTAAGTGTTCGATTCAACATCCTGGAGAGTCCGAAACTAATTTGAAAAACCTCCACTTATCTTGAGTTTTATAAACTAGGTTTTAATGAAATATCTTCCGACCTAGCAATGCATGTGCATTTGTTAGGTTGAATTACAGATGCATTTGAGTAAACCACTGCCCACTATCGGATTTGGTTCGAAACCAAGATTATTTTAGTTATTTTATTTCTAATATTTGCATTTTAATTTAATATCACAATTCCTTCACCCCATTATTCTCAACCCAACCATACTTAAGTATCTTATAAATCCAAAGTTAGTTTAGAGTAACTTAGGTTCATCTACTAATTAAAAGAACAAGTTTATAACTTTTAACAAAGCCCTCCCTGTGGAGATGACCTCAGTTCTCACCGAGTAAAACTACGACCACCCTCTTGCACTTAAGAGGTAGAACCCGAACACATATAAAGGTCGATCAAGTTTTTGGTGCCATTGCCAAGGAGGGCAATTAAGCACTAGACTTGAGAGTTAAAAGGGAGTTCACTTGAGATATTAGGTGAATTATTTCTTTCTCTCTCTCTTTATTAGTGGTTTTCTTTCTTTTGCATTGTTATATATTCATTTGCATATCATATAATCTAGTTTGCATGCTACTTAATTTAGATTGCATTTTAGTGTAGTTTTTCTCTTTTCTCATTTTATTTTCATTTTTATTTTCTGATCTTGGACATGGATGTTGGTGATTTTGTATATGGCCTTTTTGATACCGAAGATTACATAAGAGTATCCAGGTGGCTTTTTTGGATATGATTTTGCATTAGATACCTATAATACACTTCCCTAATTCTTTGGGCATGAGGAGGAAGACCCATGTATTCATCTCGATAGGTTTGAGGCAGTGTATGGCTTATGTGATAGTATTAGAAAGAGTGAGAGAATTAGCTTCATGTTTTTCCCTTTGTCTTTACAAAGTGTGGCTGGTGACTGGTGTTATAATTATGGTGAATGGACCACTTGGGAACAATATTGTCAAGCTTTTATTGAAAAATTCCTCCCCATTCATCAAATCTTCATCCATGGCTTTCAAATTAGATATTTTTATCAAATGAGGGGTGAAGTATTTTATAAATGTTGGGAGAGATTTAACATACTTTTGGACACTTTCCTAAGTCACGGATTAGAGTAAGGGGACATTGTAGCCATATTATATAATACTCTATCTTGTGAGTTACACCAAGCATTTGATATAGCCATGGGTAGGGAATTTCTTGACCTCAACCCAGGTGAGGCATGGTCATTCCTTGAACTTTTCTATGAACACACCAAGCCACGAGGAAAACTTGAGCCTAGTTTTGAATCTCATGCACTTGAAAGCCACACCTAACCTTCCGCATATACTCTTGCTTTGCTTGATCATCATAATCTATCCTTTAAAAGTAGCATATGTGTGGAGACCGACTATTCAAATTTTGCCTGTCCCAACATTGTTCCACTCATTGAGGGCCAGTCAGAAGAACCCCAAGATTATTGGCCTAGTGAACCTAATGATGCACATTTTGAACTGGACAAAGAACACATCCTCCACCACCACCTCAATACCAACAGCCCAATCCTGTTACATTTCAACCTGCACAAAAGAGGCCTATTAAGGACATTCTTCATCAATTCATGCAATAGCAGTTAAGCATCAATAACAACGTGAACCGGGCTTTAGATGACATCAAAGCACGAATTTTTAGGTTAACACAAGCAATGAGCACCACTCCAAGTGGTAAACTCTCTGCACAAACACTCCTAAACCCGAAAGGTCAAGTGAACATGACTGAGTCGTCGACCTCAGGCACTGTCATAGGCATTGAGTGGAACAATTGCCCTAACGACATTTGGGATAATGTTTAGAATGAGCATCTTTCTTATTTCCCTTTGGATTCTCCCATTCAAGATATTTCTCTACCACTTACTGAGAGTCAGGGAGATATGCAATCTTTTCTTAGTACCGAGTTTGATGCTCAACCTACCTTGACCACCCCAAACTTTATTGAGAGTCCTTTGACTCAAACTAAGCATTTGAATGTCGCATAGCCCGAGGTACACATCATTGAATCGGTTGACCCTAGTTCACTTCACTATACACCCAAGGTTGAGAGTGGTGCACACCTTTCATCTCTTAACTTAACTCCATCCGAGAGTTCTACTATAGGGATTGTGAGTGACTACCATGAGATCGACCATCACTGAGGAGAGGTAGTAGACATAAGCAAAGTGTGCATTGACTTTTTGGGTGTTGAGAGATCATTCAAACCCACCATTTCCACACCTGTAGATTTCTTAGATGTCGAGAGACTAATTAAGCCCATCATGTCCACACCTGTACTTACAATTTGGCCGCATCCGAGATTTTAAGAACCTTACTTGGCCTTTCATTCCTTGGTGTGTTTTACACCTGAAAGCGTCCATCTTCGGTGCTTCGTGGGCCCGAAGAGAACATTTTATTTCTTCGATCGTCACAGTAATTTTATCAAGTGGCTTGCCCACGATTTGGTCATCATCCTCATCATCTGAAAAATAAAATTTATCAAGACTAGGCTCATAAATCAATTCTTCAATTTGATCATCATTAGACTCTCTCTTCACTTCAGGATGATTGTCATTAGATTCTCTATTTGGTTCATCAATAACTTTTAGAATATCGGTAAAAGCACCAAATAGAGGAGTTGAAGCTATATTCAACTTTAAATTCAATATTTGGTTAGAACAGAGGTGAATAGAGTTGCTTGGCCAATAGCGTTCCTCAAACCTTGCGTCCAGTCTTTGAATGGCTTCACTCAGTTCTTGAATGGCTTCCGTGAGGGCTATCATTTGGGTTTGCATCTGGTTATCATTCGAATGAGTTGTCGGTAGTGTACTGATAACTTGGAACTGCAAAAATGGGCTCGGCAATGTACTAATAACTTGGAACTGCAAAATGGGCTAAAAAGGACTCTAAAAAATATTCTGGAGTGTACTGAAATATTTTGGACCTTCGTCGGACTGTTGCCGAAAGGAGGCAATGTAGGTGGTGGTGTTCGCCGGAGTTAGGTGTAAGTAGAGATTCATGAAAGTGGATCTGCTAAGTTGTTGCTAACGTTATGCGAAGAGCTAGAGTTTTTGAATTACGATGGCGGCTAAGTTTTGGACTATAATGGCGGCTAAGGTTTGGGACTCTTGACAGTGAATAAAATTTTGATTTGAAAAAAATTTAATGATCAAGGTTTTGTTCTGATATCAAAGTTGATGTAAAACAATAGATAGGAAAGCAAAAATAAAGAAATAAAGAGAGAAGAAGAAGTCTAGGAGAGAGGGAAGAAAGAAGAAGAGGGAGAGGGAGAATAAGTCACGAAAGATTCAATAACTCAATTTTTCATATTGATCAATGTGTCTAGCCCTAATCATCTTAAGCCTTTAAATAGGGCAATACATCCTCAAGATTACTTAAAATAAAGAAAAATCAAATATTCTAATAAGTCCTACTTAAAATAAATCTCAATAAAATCTTCTCTAAAATAAAATAAATCTGTAATAAAATAAAATCCTAATATAAAATCTAATCTTAATGAAATAAAATCCTAATGATAATTATTTAATATTTTTTTTTGGGTTCCACATCATCACCCATCCTGATACTACTCCTTACTTGAGCACGATTAACACTCAAGTTCCAACCGAATCCAATGTTTTCATGGTTTTAAATATATGTTGTACTTTATAGATATCGAATATTACATACATACTAAATCATTCCTTTGTTTAGGCAACGTGAAACAAAAGATATTGCTTCTATACTTCACCTTCTATTTCACTCTTCCACAGTAAGAGTCCCTTACAGGCAGCTCCTTTACAATCCCCGACACTATTAACATGTCGATTATCAAAATAATAACTCTTTGGTTAGTGACAACATAGGAAAAATGCTACTTTTGCATAAGTGTGTGGAAGTTGTCAAGTGTGCAAAGAATTGTGCAACATTGTAAAATAATGGAAATTGCCTAGACACGAACTTCAAGGTCATAATATGTGCTTAATTGAAAAATCAAAATGAGAATAGTTAAAAATTGAAGAAAATGGAGAAATTAGGTGAAAATTAAAAATTAAAATAACAATTAGAGAAATTAGCTGAAAATTACAAAGTCTTTTAATTTCATCTCGATTGCCAGTCAAGGCTCAGGGAGAGCATGTTTTGTGTGCAATGAAGCTAAATGATATGCATTCTTTATTTGTTAGACGATATTCAAATATCACGCACATCACTAGTATTTTCACTTATATGACTTGAAACAACTCATGGCGTGAAAACGTGTAAAGATTTGAAGTCTTTGTCATTACATGATCATGTATGTCACTTAATTTCAAATTCTTGATTCTCATGACATATCTTTGATTATAACACTTGGAATGTTTTGCTATGAATATGTCTCTTCAAACCCATCTCTATTTAGTTACTTTTAAATAGTTGATTTGCCATTCCCTTTATTTCTCTTTCTATATTTTCTTTCATGTAATGTTTGTCAATTCCATAAATTAAAAAAAATAAAAAATAAAAAAAAAACAAAATAGTAGAAATGCTTAAAATTAAGGATGAGTTCAGTTCATATTTATTTTGTTAAGAAATTTCCAAATAGGAAGATTGTTAAGTCCACATTAATGTTGACAAATTTCTTAACCTTTCATGGTTGTGATTTTCTTGTATTTCGAAGAAATTAGATTTGAATCAAGTTCTAAATATACTAAAAAGTCTAGAACTGAGTTAGAGTTTGATTTAGACATGGATATCTTAGTCAAAATGAAAATAGGCCATTACCAAAGCAATCTAGTACACCTCGCAGCCTACTCGAGTCCTGGTCAAGGGTTCAAGTTCTCTACACGTAACTTGCAGCCTACTCGCAAGATGCTCGAAGGTTCGAGTTGGCAATGTTTCCTTTCCAAACTTCTTTTTCAATGCAAATTCTTTTGATTCCTATATATATATTTCATTCGATTGAAAGAAGAGATAAGAGAGAACAATACTTTCATACACCAAAAATGCTTCAAGAGTATTATATCATATTCCTGGAAATTTAAAGCTTCATATAAACTTATATTGGTTTTTACCGTACTGAAGACTGTTCTTTCACAAGGAGGGTTCATCGTAGAGATTGAGTAAGTGTTCTACACCAGGAATCATTGATTCAGTTGGGTAACTTTGTATTCTTAAACTTGTAATTCGTATATCATGAAAGAGTCCTGACTAGTTACTCCACATAGAACTCGTAGTTTTTCTCCCTTAATTGATAAGGGTTTCCAGATTAAAATTATACCTCCTTTATTTTATGCACATGCTTGTTTCTTTTTGATTGCTTGATACTCAGTCTATACAAAATGTTTTCAATATTACTTGTTTAATATAAGAATTTATATATATTTATATGACAAAAAAGATACCTTAAGAGTCTCGTATCCAAGGATCTAAAGAAGGGATCAAATGTACGTAACCTTAACCCAATAAATGAGAGAAATGTTTAGTGTAAAGCCTTATTTAAACAAGGACGAAAGTATACTTTTGCATTTTTGGTTTTTTTTTTTTTTTTTTTTTTGGCGTATGCTAGGATTCCCTACAACTATAAACCGAACGCCTAAGACTACCTCCATTGTAACTTTGTAACATTTTTTCTTCATTATAATGAAAAACCCCAACACCCCGTGGATATACGAATAAACCAATTAGCTTAAATCGGAATCACTAAATCTCTATGTCTTGTTATTTTCTTGTTTATAATTGGTTTCTGCTCTTGTTTGTCTTTTATTCTTATTTATCTTCAATTGTGTGCATGTGCTTTTGGGTTTGAGGATAAGAATTCCCATCTACAAACTCCAACTATACTTATTATACATTTATATAATAAAATAAGACGATTTTTGAAAATTTTACTCTCACGAACTAAGATTCAACGAGTAAAAAATATTTTTTCTTTCATTGAACAATTGATATCATTTTTATATTTTTTAATTCCTGCTCAATTCTTATTTTAGTGGACCTTATTACTATTTATCTCACAAAAAGTTTCAACATTTTAAATTTAATCATATTTCAAGAGTATAGATCATATATAAATCAAAACTGTCAAACTTTTAAATTTCGTCCAATTATGATTTTTAAAAAATTGAACCTTCTAAATTAGAGTATCATAATTTATGTTTTTTATAATGCTTATCAAAAATTAATTAGAGAAAAGAGAGCAAAACACGTGATACTTGGTAAGAGAATTTTGAAAAAAAAATTAAAATCCATGAATTATCAGAGTTTATTTTTTTTTTTATTTAAACTTTTTGTCTAAAGTTTCAACTATATAAAAAATTAATATTAATTTTGTTTGGAATACCGTAAGCACATATTATTGCTAATATTTCATATGTGACCACACGTCAATTGTTTGACAATTCAGTGCACCGCATTGCGGGATCTTGAGACGTATATATTGTCAAACTTTGAAAGAGTACAGCATTTAGAAGTAATTGTAGGTGTGGACGCCCCTCCTCCTCCAAACTCTGCAACTGGTCAAAATTGTAAAAATAGAACGGCTTTGCACTTGATGCAAAACCACACATGGAACAATATCTCACCTTTTTTTGGAGCTCAGAGATGGATTCATTCATTAGTTGGTTCTGCAAGAAAAATCAGCAGCAATTACATAACCTAATAAACAAACTAGAATTTTTTATGAAAATATCCCTCAAAACTATTCCTCTTTTTTTTTTATTTAGTCCTCGAACTACCAAACGCATCTATTACGTCCTCGAACTATCCAATTCCGTTCTATTTAGTCCGAACACCAACTCCATCCGTTAACTTTAACGGAATTGAATAATTCGAGCATGTAATATATGCGTTTAATAGTTTAAAGACGAAATAAAAAAAAAAAAGAAATAGTTTGAGGGATATTTTCATAAAACTCTCGTTAAATTTAAGGATTAATTGTAACATTTAAATTTTTTCGTTTATCTTCAATAGTCTTTGTTTTTAATTTTTTTTCAGTTATTTTTTTCTGAAATAAAAATAGATTCATGTTTGGTAATATAATTTTGTTTATCGTAATTAATTTTATTATTTTTTATAAAATTAACTAAATTTTATAAAATATATATAAGCTAACTAATTTAATATTATACATTATTTTTAATAATAATTAATTTTAATAAACTATATTCATAAATAACATAATTTACTAATAAATTAATATTTTATTTATTAAAATTAATTTGATGTAATAAAAATATTTTAATAAAACAAATAATTTTAAGAGGTAATTACTACTTATTAAAAATTTTGATTTAATAAAATAAATTATTTTAATAATAAACTATTACTTTAAAAGTAATTATCATTACTTTTAATTTTACTAAAATAAGTTATTTTAATATGTAATTTTATTTTTTAAATAATAATTTTAGTTTAATAAAATAAATCATTTTAATCATAAATTGTTATTTTAATTTTAATAAAATAAATCATTGTAATAATATGTTATTTATTAAAAATAATTTTAGTCTAATAAAATATTTAAATAAAATAATTTATTTTAATATGACGCCAAAAAAGTGAATAAAGTATTAAAATTAAAAAATATTTATAAAAGAAAGAGTTTTTTATAAAAACATCTCTCAAACTATCCCCTTTTTTTTTCTATTTGGTCCTCAAACTATCAACCGCATCTATTAGATTCTCGACCTATCCAATTCCGTTAAAGTTAACGGATGGAGTTAGTGTTCGGATCAAATAGAACAGAATTGGATAGCTCGAGAATGTAATAAGTGCGTTTAATAGTTTGAGAACCAAATAAAAAAAAAAAAAGGAGGGATAGTTTGAGGAATATTTTCATAAAAAACTCAACTAGCTAAAAGGCACCTAACAATTAAGAATTCACTCATTTCACCTTTTTTGACCTTATACGTTCACAAGCAGATTCAAGCTGGTGCTCCAAATTTTGAAGCTTTTTCAGACTCAAGCTACCGAGCTCCTCTCCCATAAAATGCCTGCAAACATCCAGAATTATGATTAATATTGACTCTAAAATTGCGTACGTCGCATCCCCCCAAATGTCATATAGGTGAAAGTCTCGTACACTGAATCACTCTTTTAAGAGTACTAATAATAAATAACTAATTCGAGGATGAAACAATTAGCAGCACCTTTCGTTTCTTTGTAGAACCTCAAGTCTAGCCTTGAGCTTAGCATGCTCCAGAGTCCAGGTTCCCTAGACAAAATTTACAAATACATTGATTAGCAAGCAGTTTGATAATTAAAAAGCAACATCCAGCTAATTTCGACTGTGCATCGTTTAATGTTTATTGCGATACAATTAGTCTCAAATTCGGATGAAGCAAGAGGGTTGTGGTAAATTGATGATCAGAATAAAACATATTCGCTTCGTATGTTGATCCCGATCAATGGCATACCTGTGGGTCGAGATCAGGGGCAACAAGCTGCCTCTCTGCGTAAGAGTATCGCTTATATCGTTCAAGAATCCTTTCCATGCTGTTAAAAAGGAAACAACAGTAAATTAACATAGGTCAGTACTAAGAGGAATCGAAGTCAAATCTTAGAAGCACCCAACATAAACTCATCCAATTGATTGAGAAAGCTATTTTTTTTTTCTTTTTATCTATATAATATTTCTTCTTACCCTTAAAAAAAGATCAAAATGAAAAAATAACGAACAAAGATTTACATATTTAAGTCTATTTATGCATACTAAAAGTTATAAAAACTATGAAACGTTTGGAATGCCAAAAAGTTATAAAAATTGATAAAAATTATAAGTTCATAAATACGTGTAATGAGATAAGTGAGTAACTTTTACAGATTTTTGTGTATTTTGGTAACTTTCAGAACTCCAAATGGAGCCCAAAACAAGAAAATCGATAGTTGAAAGATTCAAGAGATGGAATACTCAAAAATATTGAGTAATACTAATTTGCTATAAACACTTGTAAGCAATTGTGGTTTAACTAAGCACATTCAAGTACAAACATTTGAAACTTACGGGCTGCCATCACAAGTGTTTACACTCAAGCATGTGTATAACATCGCTTAAGCTCTGAAGTTTAAACCGCAGAAAGACCAAAAGAAGCCAATAACTTTTTTTCTCTTAATTGATTGATTTACCCAATTACAGCTTCTTTTACATATATATTATATTTTTGAAGATGGAAACCTACAGCCATTGCCCTACGAATGTGCACTAAGAAAATCCATCAGACTCGTATAATAGCTCAAAAACCATGCAAACCAAAGTACCCACCCCTTAAGCATATGCTTCAACAGGAATCACACAATAGTAGATTAGAAACCTCTAGTAAAATGCCTACTTGTAACCCAGCAGATAAAATATATTACATACTGGTATTCAGGCATATTAGAATATGTAATGTTATAATAATGGTAGAAATGGAATTATTTTTGTTTTGATGTTCTAGTCTAACATACGGGTTTCGAAATTACCATTATTTATGCATGAATATTATTTATTTGAAATTTTCTTTTGGTTAAATTGTTTATTAAATATTATTATTTTCAAATTGCTATTATTATGTTTGACTTGACAATCTATTCACTAGGCTTTTAACTCACCCCTCATTTTTAACATTTTTCAGGTGAGTTAAAAGGATCATAATCAAGAATTTTGGATTGGGTTGAGACCTTGATATTATAAGTCTGTGATCTCCTATATAAATATTTAATTGTTTACTTTGGCTTTATAAAAGCTTGCGTCTGACATAAGTAAAGGTACTATAGTTCACAGTTGGTCTCATCATTAATCTGGAGTATGACAACGGGTCCTCTATTATCATTGTTTCCATATGACCAGATCTCTATAACTGAACAGAAGAATAACCACCATAAAAAGTCAATCTTACTCGCAAGATAATGTAAGAAGTGACACACAACACAAAACTCCTAACATTTACTATCAAGCCCAAAGTAAGCAGAATCTAGCACTATGATACCATAAACTCACACACCACAAATCTTATTGTATGGGACAGATGGTATAGGAAAATGAGACCTAAATTTTTGAAAAAAGTTAAAATAAGTGCTAACTAAAGTATAGTCTAAACAAGGAAGTTGTTAACCACCTATCAAAGGTTCAAGTCAATTTTGTACACAATGATTACAATAACAGTAATAAATCACTAATAATAATGTTCCCTATTCCATATTAAATAAATATAACATAAGAAACAAAAGTGTTGTCATCCAGGCAACAAAATATACGATCTACATTAAAAGTAATGATTCTCCAATAATGAGCCACAAATACAAATAATGGAAAGATAATACATAATAAGTCTCCAAAAGACCCACATCTTAGGTCACAACAAATGACACATGTACTGTTGATCTCTAATTATAGATTGAAATGACACTAAATGGGCATCCAATAATAATCAGACTCAAGCCCCCTAGCCTAAGCTTCTATCGTATCCTCACGATGGAATCAAGTCCTCATGGTTCTAAACTATTAATCCATGACTATTGTTTCAACTTTAACAAAAAATCACAATATGAGCACAAATAACACTAAATGGTCTGGGTTGGCACAATATAAAATGTCAATTTACCAACTCCAAAATGTATTAATCAGATGTGATTACCGAAACACAAATATGTATTGGGAGCACTTGAATCTCAATAAGTGTTTATTTATCCATTTTTCTGAAATTAATCTCAATATTAAATTCCAAAAACCATAAGAACAAATAGTATTATACAATGAAATGTAATTCGATGACATGTTAATATCTCCTCTAGTTTTCCATCCACCCACAACATTATCCTGTGATAAGTGATAGTGTAACACGGGGGGTTATCAACATTTATCAACTCATGACAAATTAGGTGACTATTAGCACAGTACACTAGTGCATCATCCACCTCATTTAAATACAACTAACAATGCAATGTAATCACATCATTAATCAACTCATTCACACACGTGTAGGCAATCCACATTAACATCCCAACTCCAAGTGACTACACAAGTTATATATATCGACAGGGAACATTCAAGTTAAAATTTCATTTAATTTCATTTTTATGAAAATGAATCCCGTTCACATAATGACTATATACCCTGACACATCAATATCTCAAACAATAACAATATTAGCTCACAAGCCATAAACACAAACACGAGTATCTAATGACTCCAACTAACCCCTATACATATGATATGTCTCAATCATGCATAATCAATAAACATTACTCATTTCAACATGTTGTAGTCAACCTGGATTAAATCATCAATTAAGTACATAGACAACCAAATCCTACCATCTTAACGTGAAATCTACTCATAAATCATGGAGATTCAACACACAAACACCTACCTAAATCATGATGAAAAGTAAGAGAATAAGAGATCATCAAGAAAGTACATGGAAGGGTTCAAAAATATTACGTAACGGCAACGGCCACTGTTTAAAATATGGATAGGTTGTGTGCTAATCTCCCCCCCCCCAAAAAATTTCATAAATAGGAAAGGATGGGCCATGAAACCAATGGCTTGGGCCTTTGTCATGAAATTATTATATGACTGAAGTTTGAAATTAATGACTGAATAAACTTTCAATGGTCAGAGAAAATTCAAATTAGTGAATACCAAAGAGCAAACATGACAAATACCTATCAGAACATGAGAAAAGAAATCACACAAAGTTAATTAGGCAGAAATATATCCAAAACTCACCCATCACTACTTCAGGTCATTCGAACATAAAAAGGGATAGTTCAAACTTCAACAAAATCTTGCATGTAAGTTGTAACCGAACCAGCGTAAGCTGAAAGCATCGAATCGTTGCAAAAGATCTTGCGCGGAGAAATAGAGTGAATATTCCAAGTGTTCTTTTCTTGAACTTGTCAGTCTGAAAGTTCAAGCAGTGGCCGGCACAAAAGTCATAGAGCCGAGAGCAAGGGTTTTAGTAACTAAAGTTTCCGACCCTAGCTACTTCGTCTATCTCCTCATAACCGAATTTTCGAGTCTTCGCATCAGGCCCAAAATTAAATAGTTTAATTTCCTAACTAAAATTATCTGTGTCTCGATCGATCTCTTGCACTTTTCATTAGGTTCACCCATAGAATTGTTGCAAGAAACTTCTTTACTCCAAAAAAAAAAAAAATGTACTCTCCAATTAAGCCCAGAAGTATTGCATTGATTTCCACGGCTACAATATATGGTTTTTTTTTTTTTTTTTTGGGAATACTTTTAGACTGTATCATTTTTCGTACAGAAATTTTTATTTGTTTATGAATTTATATAACTGAAAACATCTATTTGTCTGCTTTCTGACATTCGAGTTCTCTAGAGAACATTATGGCTATTTTTGTAATTATATTAAAAAAAAAAAACAAAAAAAGTAAATTACACACCTTTTAATATTACACTTCCATTAATTATACTTATCACCCCTTCAATATTTAAAAATTATATTTACCCCCCTCTATTTTGAAATGTTATTATCATTAACTTCTTTCCATTAAAGCAACCATTAAAAGTCAATGGAAAATATCACAATAACTAAAAATTTGGGTATTCTTCCCATCATACTCCTCCCTTTCTTACATCTTTGTTTATTTTATTTACATAAATCTACAAAAACAAGTAAAAAACAAGTAAACATAAAAAATTTTGAAAATTTTTTGTAAAAAAACTAAGGATGTAAGAGTATAAAATAGAAAAAGCACCTAAAATTTTGGTTACTTTGATATTTTTTTGTTAAGTTTTAATAATTGATTTAACAGAAGAAGGTCAATCATTTCAAAATAAGAGAGATGAATGTAACTTTTAAATATTAAGAAGTGGTAAGTATAATTACCCAAATATTAAAGAAAGTTACGTGTAATTTACCTGATTAAAAAAACACCTTATAACGATTTTCATAAAATGAAACAGTGTTGTCTGTAGAATAACGAACTAAATCGAAATTGTTATTAATATCAAATCTGATTTTATATAGGTCATCAACTAGCTCAATATAGATATTTTTGAAAATATATTTAAGATAGACTGTCACTGCTGTTCAATATATTTAAGATAGACTGTCACTGCTCACTCCAGTCTTGCATGTATCCTCTCAACACCATGATTTTCCTTTTAGCAGTCAAGTTAGTCCAAATAAATCTTTACCAAGTTCTCTTTCGCCCAATAGAACACTTAATATCTCAAAGTTTCACTAATTCATTGTTTCACTACTGTTAGGACTTCCTCGCTCATGAAGACATGCAGTTTTCAAACTCCTAAAATGCTATCATAACTCAATTTTTACCCTAATTTGAATCCCAACATCAATCTGAAACTAAGGGTACAAGAAGAGGGGCACCTTTTGCCATTCAAACCACAACTAGAAATGTCATTCATACGATGGTGGACTAATGTATGCAACAAACATAAGTTATGACAAAAGGTCTCAATCTCAAAAGACATGCAGCATTACGAGCCATGCGTAGAAGTGGTACACTATGAGCTTTCATATATGATGTAACTCTAACGCCACATAATGGCTACAAACCTCCTAAAACAAAGACGTGTGTAAAAATAATCATGACTGCCAAAAGATTACACCATCTAGGAATAACCTAACTTAAAGAAAGCTAAAATAGTTACCAGAGTCCATGACTATGGGATCATCTACCATCACTGTTCCTATATGACCCGATATCCTTAACTAAATACAGGTAGAACCACTACAAAAAGTCAATCTTACTCACAAGATAATGTAAAAAGTAACACATAGCACGAAACACCTAACATTTACTACACAAGCCCAAAGTAAGCAAAATCTAGCGATTTGATACCATAAAATATCACACCACAAACCTTATTGTCTAGGACGGATGATATAGAAAATGGGACCTAAATTTTCCAAAAAATTAAATAGGTGCTAACTAAAGTTTAGTTCTAAACAAGGAAGCCATTAACCACTAGTCTAGGTCAGTTTTGAACACTACGATTACAATAATATTAATACATCACTAATAATAACGTTTCTCATCTCATATTAAACAAATACAACATAAAAAATAAAGAATTGTCATCCGTGAGACAAAATATACAATCTACAATAAAAGTAACAAATCTCAGATGATGAACCACAAATACAAAAAATAGAATAATAATATATAATAAGTCTCAATTACCAAAGAAAAATATATATATATAATAAGTCTCCAAAAGACCCACATCTTATGTCACAACAAATGACACATGCACTAAAATATAGAAGGTGTGAGCTCAATAATCCAATAGGTAGAATTGTGTATACTTATGCAATTGTATTGTTGATCTCTAAAGTTTATAGATTGAATATTGAACCAGTATTTGTTAGAGTTGTGGCTAATTTTGACTCATGAGAACATATACAAAGTTAAGGGTGCGGGGGTTTAACCTAGTGGTATGGTAAGCCAGCACAGCAACTCGCTGGAAACTTTGCTGGGAGTCGCTAGTAAAAGCAGAAAAATGTACAGGTAAAAGGAAAGCTCATTAGATGTCATTAAGTGCTCTTTGGGAAAACAAAGACATTGCATTATTGTAAGAAGCGCACTAGAAAGATCGCTTGCTTCACTGGAAAAAATAGGAGCTTTGCATCGTGACTAATTAGGTCATTGGGAACCTCATCCCATATTTTGTCACGTTTATTGATGACTATTTCAAGAAGGTATGGGTTTACTTCATGCGATGCAAGTCGAATGTGTTAGCCAGATTCAAGGTGTGGAAAACTGAAATGGAAAATCAAACTAAGAGAAGATAAAGTGTTTGAATACAAATGATGGCGATGAGTACAGAAAGCTACAAGGAATAAAGAGACCTTTCACAGTACACAAAATATCCCAGTAGAATGGTGTGGCAGAAACGATGAACCGAACAGTAGCTGAAAGGGCAAAATGTCTCAGGTTGAATGTTGAGCTTATAAAGAACTTCTGAGCTGATACAGTGGATATGGTTTGCTTCTTAATTAATAGATCACCAAGGATAACACTAGATGGAAAGATTGCAAAGGAAGTGTGGATAGAGAATGACGTTGACTACTCCGGGTTCAAAGTTTCCTGCATATATGCATATTTTTAGTGATGAGCGATCCAAGCTTCACCAAAGTCGAGACAATGCATCCTTCTTGGGTATGAAAAGGGGGCTAAGGGATATAAGCCATAAGATCCTAAGGAAAACAAGGTGGTGATCAATAAAGACGTGGTATCTGATGAAAACTCTATGTTACAAAGTACTCAGTCGCAAGAGAGGCAGAAACTGAAAAGCAATAATTTCGACAAGCAAGTGGTACAAATGGAGAGAGAGAGTTAGTCTAAGGACATCTCTATCTAGAGTTCAGAGGTTTCTAGTTCGGATGAGCAAGCTTTTAGTTCAAGTGAGCTACAACACCAAAGCATACCTTCAAGGCAGACCAAGCACACTATCAAACCACTAACTAGGCATGGCTTTGAAAATTTAATTTTTATGTACTTATTACCAATAGCAGGGATCCAGTTACCTTTAAAAAGGCTATTAATAGCTAGGAGAAGAGCAAATGAATGCAAGCTATAGCGGAAGAAATAAAGTCTCTACATAAGAACAAGGCATGGGAGTTGGTAGAGCTTTTAGAGGAAGAGTGGAGGTGCAAATGGGTGTTCAAACGCAAAGGAACTACTTTAAAGAAGGAATGTAAAAATTCAAGGCTAGCCTAGTAATGAAGGATTACTCACAGAGGAAGGGGATTGACTATGATCATATGTTTTTCCTAGTGGTCAAAAACACTTCTATCAAGGTTATGTTGGCTTTAGTAGTACATTCTAACATGAAGCTAAACAAATGGATGTACAAAGAGCATTACTTCCTAGTGACATTGAAGAACATCTTTACATGGAGCAGCCGGAGGAGTTTTCACAACCCCAGGAGGAACAGTTAGTCTGTAAGTTGAGAAAGTCATTTATGGGCTACAGTAGTCCCACGGTAGTAATTCAAGAAGTTCTGACTCTTTTATAATAAAAACCAACTCTAGATGATGTACGTATGATTGTTGCATTTATGTAAAATTCCTCGACAATGGTGCCTTCATACATCGCCTACTATATGTGGATGATATGTTAAAAACTGTAAAGAGTATCTTTGAGGTCAATAAGTTGAAGTCTTTGTTGAGCAAGAAATTTAAAATAAAAGATTTGGGTGTGGCTAAGAAGATTCTTATAATGGAGGTTTGTAGGGACAAAGGTTCGAGGAGATTGTTGTTATTTCAGGGAGCTTATGTAGACAAGATGTTAAAGAGATTTAGCATCGCCAATGCGAATCCAGTGAGCATATATTTGGCAGGTCATTTTAGGTTGTCTACAATTCAATACCCAAAGTTTAAAGTTGAGATCAGAGACAGAGTCAATTTCATATGTTAGTACAGTTGGGTATATATGTGATGGTTTGTACCAGATTAGATTTGGCAAATGTAATTAGTGTGGTGAGCAAGTTTAGGGCTAATACTGGGAGATGAAATTGTAGTGCAGTCAAGTAAATCTTCAAATACTTGTGAGGTATCACAATGGTATGGTATCATATTTAGCAGACAGAGTCATGAGCCTTCAATTGTAGGGTTTGTGGATATGGATTACGCAGGGGACTTAGATGACAGGATGTCAACTACTAGGTATGTCTTCACTCTGGCAGTCTCTTGTGACTCTTTCTACAACTAAAACAGAGTACATGGCAGTGGCAGATGCTTCCAAAGAATCATTATCGGATGCTAGGACTATCAAAGAGTTAGGTCTACAATAAGGCAGAGATGAGATTCACTATGACAATCAAAATGCCATTCATTGGCGAAGAACCAAGTGTACCATGCTAGAACCAAACACATAGAATCAAGGTTCCACATGATCCAAGAGCTAGTGTCTTCAAGTGAACTAGTGATAGAGAAAGTTCACACTTTTGACAACACCGTGAACATGTTGACAAAGTCACTCAGACAAGTTCAAACATCAGTTGGACTTGGTTCATGTTTCAGTTGGTAGATGGGAGAATCCAACCATTGGTGTTCAAAGTAGAGTTACGAGTGTTCAGCTTCCTTAGGGGTGAGTACTCGCCAAGGTGGAGGTTGTTAAAGTTAGACTCATTTTAACTCATAGGAACGCATAGAAGTTTGGGGGTGTGAGAGTTTAGCCTCATAATACAATATAGCTAGTACAGCAGCATACTGAGAAGGTCGCTGGGAGTCATTGGCAAAAGCAAAAAGATATATAGGTAAAAGGGAAGTTCGCCCGGAAAAACATAGAGTACTGCATTGCTGTAAGAAGCTTGCTAGGAAGGTTGCTGACAAAGTCATTGGCTTTGCTGAGAAAAATAAAGGCTTTGCATCGCGGTAGATTAGCTCGCTAGGAAGCTTGTCCCAATGACCAGCGCGTCCAGTTTTAATTCTAGGCTATTTTAAAGTTCAATTTAGAGTTTTCAACGGCTAGGATTGAGAGAAAAGCTAAGAATAAAGTAATAAGGTCTAAGAATTCTTTAAGTATCTCTCATTTCTCTCTTGTAATCCCTTACTACATTATTACAATTCTTTATTAAAAATCTAGATGTTATCGTACCCATAGATGTAGAAAAATTACCAAACCATGCAAATCTCGTGTTTCTTCTTGTGTGTATTATTTTCCTTTGTTCGTTTATGTGTTTACCGTTGTTTGCTAGGTTGTTACATGAAGGTGATCTAATATTTCATACAACTTCAATGATATCAGGTTGACGCCCCTTAGCCCAAGCTTCTAAAATAAGAATCAAACCCTCATAGTTCTGAACTATTAATCCATGACTATTGTTTCAATTTGAACCAAAAAATCACAATATAAGCACAAATAACACTAAGCAGGTTGGCACTGTATAAAATGTCAATTTACCAACTCTAAATATATTAATCATATGTGATTACCGAAACACAAATATGTATTGGGACCACTTAAATTTCAATAAGTGTTTATTTACCCATTTTTCTCATATTAATCTCAATATTAAATTTCAAAAACCATAAGAATAAATAGTAATATACAATGAGATGCAATTTGCTGACATGTTAATATCTCCTCTAGTTTTCCATCTACCCCTAACATTATCTTGTGATAAGTGATACTTAGTATACTATGCGGGATTCTTAGTATACCATGTGGGATCACCAACTGTTTCGGTTATCAACTCACAACAAATCGGGTGACTCTTACCACAGTATACCAGTTCATCATCCACCTCATTTCTTTTTTCTTCTTTTTTTTTTTGGTAATTTCCACCTCATTTCCATAGAACTAACAAAACGATGTAATCACATCATTAATCAACTCATTCACATACCAACAGGCATTCGACATTAACGTCCCAACTCTAAGTAACTACACATAAGTTATATTTATTAAATGGGGACATTCAAGTTGAATTCTCATTTAATTTCATTTTTATGAAAATGAATCCGTTCACACAATGACTATACACTCAACACAACAACCTTCTTAACGTGAAATCAACTTATAAATCATGGCGGCTCAACATATAAACGTCTATAAATGTTCTACCTAGTTTAATCTTGATGAGAAGCAAGAGAATAAGAGATCACCAATTTAGGCTCCTAAAATTTGAAGCTACAGATCTCTTTCTATGGTCACGATCTCTTTAACTCTACTGTGTAGTAGTGATGTTGGTGAAAAACCAAGAAAAAACCTTATCTGTCCATGTCCTTCAAACCAGAAGAAACCAAAAACAAAACAGAGAGAGAGAAAAAAATATATATGAAAAACAGTATGCGCTTTCTGATCCTAGCCACCTAGTTCAGACCCAATATAACCCAAGGAATAAAATAGATCACCAATCCTAGGAACATATCTCAAGTTCAAAATATTAAAATAATTATCAATAAAATTTCAATTTATGCCAAATTGAGTACACGGTATTACACTACAAGTATAGCAGATGTTTTTTCATAATAGGATTGAAATTTTAATTGGGTAATTAATAATTTGTAAGTCTGTAACCGAATTATTTATTTCGTGCAAGTCTTGGTTGTTTTCTGCATACGATTCAAGATTTTTCTAATATTATTGTTGTTTTTTTTGGTAACCCGAAACTTCCGCCCAAACTGGAGCTAGACAGATAAACTGGGAGTACTTGAACCCATCTGCAAGACCCAAGCACCAAGCAAAACAAGATAGGAGACAGTGACAGTCAAACTCTGTTGGGTTTGACCAACTAATCCACTCAACACTGAGTGGATGAAATGAAAAACAAACATGCACCTTTAGTAAATTAGAAAACCTTCTATAAGTATGCACTAATTTTGTCCGTAAAATTACAAAAGTTGAGAAATGTTTAAAGTTTTGGTGTGGTGTGGTGTGGTTAGCCACCATTCGGGCTGGGCAAGAGAGATAAAAACAAAGATAAGAGAGCTTGAGCTTAAGGGAGATCGATCAAAAGCTTGTAATGAAGCCATGGGCTGTGCGATAGAGAGGTGAAAGGGAGAGCTTGAGAGTGTGAGTTGAGATGGAGAGTTCCTCCTCCTCGTTGTAATTCTATATTGTTTGGATATAGTAAAACTCTTGGATCACCGGTTCTGGACGTAGGTAGTTTAGCTGAACCGCGTAAATCTTGTGTCTTGTTGTGCTTATATGGTTACTTTATTTTTCTAAACCCCAACAAGTGGTATCAGAGCCGGAAAGAGAAGATCCAAAGTTATAGGGGCAAAAATGTTGAGACTTTGCACTCAGGTCCAGAAATTAAGCTACTCAAAAAATTAATATGAAGATACCTAGAGGTAGGGGGCTTTTGCTAGAACCAGAACGTTCTGGAAAAAATGATGAAATTTATATATATATATATATACACATTTTGAAAAAAATTAAGATCTAACCCCATAAATATTGTATTATTATAATGTGGCCCCACTATTTTGGAAAATTCCAGTATGACCAAAGTTTATGGAAATTTCAAATTGGCCCTAGAAGTTCTAATTAATTACGAAATGGCCCCAGGATGTTTGAGAAATTACCATTTCGCCCCTAAAGTTGCAGGAAATTATAGTTTAGTCCTTAGAGAATTTTGATTTTTTCATTAAATTCCTTCCCAAGATTTTTCAGCATTCCGGATCCATTTGCAAGGTCAGATTTAGGAGATTCCACTTCCAGATGTGTGAAGTGAAGATGGTAGAATCTACAATATGTATGGATGGTGTGAGTGGCCATGAAGGTACCTCAGATGGAAAGTACCCCTAAGGAGGAAGACTAGAGAAAGCTGAAAGGTAAAGATAACGAGATGGAAAGATGATGGAGTGGTTTAGATGGTACGAGTTCCAAAATAGGATTCTTACAAATCAAGATGGGCATGTGCGAAGTTGCTTAGGACAAAAGCCAAGCACCAGGTTCAACGGTGTTATGATGACTCCGACAGTGGATATGCTATATGATGGTGTATTGGTACTGTACAGGCTAGAGGATAGCATTAGTAGTTAGAGCTTGATGCTTGAACATGGGTTTGGTAGTACAATTGGATAGAGTTAACAAAGGAGGCAATGTTGCACAAACGCACATGACATAGGCACAAAAGTACTCGAATGGCACTTAAAGGAGTATATGAGTGCCAATGACGGATCAGAGCTGAATGGTGTGCGGGAATCTGGCCCAAGACGATGTTGTGCAATGATTGTTAGACGTGTTCACATCAAGCTCAGAGAAAAGAGACAAGATTGTTGCAGCATTAGCTTAGGATGAAATTGGATAGTCTCTTTATCTCTCGATCCGTGATAGGTTAATCTCCAAGAAGAACACTCACGGAATGCTGGAGAGATGGGTAACACGGTACACCCAGAGGGGAGATGTGGAACAGGGCATCCCAGGTTGGGGGTGAGGAATAAGGTATCCCAACAAAAAGGTATGGGCACTCAGTGTAGAATGCACTCGCTTGGTGATAAGAGCAAGATGTTGATGTCATTCGGTAACAAGACCGAGACAATGGTATTTCTTCTCAGTGACGGAAGGAAGCACGGACATGATGTCATGGGAATTTTAGAAAGTGCAGGACTATCAAGACAATAGATGATGGCAAAGCATGATGGCTTTCCAGAGTATCCCAGGTGAGGGGGTGCAGATTTGATGATCAGTTGTAGATTTGACTTGCAAGGACACATTCTTTTGGGATGATGTATCCTGACTTAGGGGTATGGTGTAACCTGATTGGTTAATGACATAGGCGCTCGTCAAGGGTAGCTAATGAAGAGCATTCAAACAAAATAGTGCAGACACCTCCAATGCGGGGGGTGTAGTATCCATAGCAGAAGCACTGTTAGGGGTGTAGCTAGTGGCAGTGGTAGTGAGAGACATCTTTAGCAATGTTGTGTAGCCAATACAAGTGTAGATGTGAATAACAAACCAGAAGATAGCTCCAAGACGATTTGCTGCGAGTGGCAAATCAAGGAGGGGTGGAAGTTGCAACAGAAGCGACATACCCACCCACGTTCGGTGGAGGGGCTGACTGTTGGGTTTGACCAACTAATCCACCCAACATGTGGGTGGATGAAATGAAAACCAAACATGCACCTTTAGTAAATTAGAGAACCTTTTATAAGTATGCACTAATTTTGTCCTGTAAAATTAGCATAAAAAGCTGAGAAAGGTTTAAAGTTTTGGTGTGGTGTGGTTAGCCACCATTCGGGCTAGGTAAGAGAGATAAAAATAGAGATAAGAGAGCTTGAACTTAGGAGAGACCGGTCATGGGCTTATGATGAAACTATGGGCTTGCGACATAGAGAGGTGAAAGGGGGAGCTTGAGAGGGTGAGTTGAGATGGAGAGTTCCTCCCCCTCGCTGTAATTCTATATTGTTTGAATATAGTAAAACTATCGGATCACCAAGTCATGGACGTCGGCAGCTTGGTTGAACCACGTAAATCTTGCGCCTTGTTGTGCTTATATGGTTGCTTTATTTTTCTGAACCCTAACAAACTCAAGACCTCTACCTTTACGGTTGATCCCAAGCGACCTTGAACCAATGAGCTACCCTGACGGGTTAATGTTGTTGTTAATCCTAACAGTTGAGAAAAAATAAGAAAGAATTAGGAGAGTTGAAAAAGAAAATAGAGGAAAAATTGAGACAGAGATATGAATTCTCTCTCTCCCTAATACTGTATTTATAATGAACGTCAAGTTACGAAAAAGGAAAATGGAATAAACTTGCATATGCTAATAACCAAAAATAACTAGATCACAATCTGCCAATTATTTCCTAAATATTCTAATACTCCCCCTCAAGCTAGAGCATAAAGATCAAACATACCCAGTTTGGTAGTCATTTTCTAAAATAGAGGACCAGCTAAAGGTTTGGTGAGAAGATCACCCGACTAAGAGTGTGATCACATAAATGGAGTAATGATATCACGCTTAACCAAGAGATCTCAAATGAAATGACAAACAATCTCTATATGCTTGGTACCTTCATGAGAAACAAGGTTATTAGCAATGAAGATCACAGCCTGATTATCACAAATACAGACATCGGAGCTAAAATATCAATACCAAAATCTCGAAGAAGAGACCGAACCCAAAACACTTCAGATACAGTATGAGCTATGACACGATACTCAGCCTCAACACTAGATCGAGTCACTACAGTCTACTTTTTACTACGCCAATTAACAAGATTACCACCAACGAAAGTACAGTATCCAGAAGTAAATCTCCAATCTGAACTATTACCAGCCCAATCTGTATCACTGTATCCAATGACATTTATCTTGGCAGAAACTTGATACAGTAAACCTTTGCCAAGAGTATTATACCTCAGAATACGACATGCAGCTTCAAAGTGAGGTTTGCGTGGAGCATGCATGAACTAACTAACCACACCCACTACATATGTAATATTGGGACGAGTTACAGTGAGATAAATTAGTTTACCCACAACGTGTCGATAACTGACCAACATCAAGAAAAATGATCATCACTCTCATTATCCAAGCTAACTAAAAAATCCATAGGAATATCAACAGGACGAGAACCTAGAAGTCCAATCTCAAAGAGTAAATCTAGAATATATTTTCTTTGAGATAAAGATAAACTCTGCGAAGAACAGGCAACCTCAATCCCAAGAAAATAGCGCAAAGCTCAGAAATCCTTCGTGTGAAACTGTTTTCCCAAATAACTCTTTAATGCAGAAATGCCCTTAGTATCATCATTAGAAATAATGATACCATCTACATAGAGGATTAAGATAATGGTGCCAAATGGTGACTGATAAACAAACACTGAATGATTAGAGGTGGACCTCTTAAAACCATAATCCAGAAGAGCAGAGCTAAACCAATCAAACCATGCACATGGAGATTGTTTAAATCCATATAAGGCTTTGTGTAAACGACAAACAAGTTGCTCGTTTCCTGTAACAGTATACCCCGGTTGCTGGTCCATATATACCTCCTCCTAGAGTTTCCCATGCAAAAAAGCATTTTTAATATCTAACTAGAACAGAGGCCAAGACTTCCATACTGCCACTGCAAAAAGAATGCAAACTGAATTAAAACGAGCCACTGGTGAGAAAGTCTCAAGATAGTCCACACCATAAGTTTGGGTATAACCCTTAGCAACCAAACAAGCTTTGAGACGCTCAACAAAACCATCAAGGTGATATTTATTGTACAAATCCAATGACAACCAACTGTCTTCTTTCCTAAAGGAAGAGAAGTGAGCTCCCACGTCTAGTTGTGATGTAGTGCCTGCATCTCCTCATCCATTGCTTTCTTCCAACCCGGTGATAAAAAATTCTTGATTATAAGAGGTAAGGATAGATACAAAAGACAAAGTACAAACAAAAGACTAGAGTCAAGGTAACATACGATGATAGGAAACAAACTTAGCAATGGGATGCTTAAATACACGTTTACCTTGTCTTTGGGCAATAGGAAGATCATCAATAGCAATAGGCTCAGGCTCACCCTGACTAGTGACAGAAGTGTCAGGTTCAGGAGTAGAAGCATCAAGAATAGGTGTCGCAAGAGGTGCAAGATCCACAGTTGTAGTGGTGACTGGAAGCAAGGTGAGTGCGACGTTGATAGACTTGTAATGGCACATTAGGAATAGTAACCTGTGATGGCACATCAGGAATAGGTAGAACTAGATTAGTAAAAGGGAAAACATGTAGGACTGACTCCCTCTCTCGAGAGGAGAAAGAAGACTCCGCCTCACGAGATGACAACTCCCCTAGAACCTAAAAATAGGGTGTGGACTCAAAGAACATAAAATCAGCACTAACAAATAATCGACAAGATGGAGGATGATAATAGAAGTAGGCCTTCTGAGTACGAGAATAACCCAGGAAAATATAACGACGAGCATAGGTGATAATTTGTCTAGGCCAGGATCAAGATTATGGACAAAGGCAGTGCAACCGAAGGTACGAAGGGGAAGAGAGAAAGGATCAGAAGAAGGTAAAAGAGAGAGAAGAAGACCGATTACCGAGGGTGACAAACGGAACACGATTAATAAGGGTAACAAGCAGTTAAGACAGCATCGCCCCAATATGATTTCGGGACATTCATATGTATTTGAAAAGTGTGGGCTACATCTAACAGATAGCGATGTTTGCGTTCAGCAACAATATTCTACTGAGATGTATGAACACATGAGGTTTGATGGATGATGCCCCTATCAACACAAAATTTGTCCATAACAGACTTGATATATTCCAAAGCATCATCAGACCGTAAGACTTTGATTTTTTTTTTTTTTTTTGGTCAAATTGGATAAAAATTTCATTATAAAAGCATAAGACAATATTGGGTAACTCAGAACGACTTTTCATTAAAAATAACCATGTCATAAACGAGAAATTATCCACAAATATGATAAAATACCAATAACCATTAATGGTAAGAACTCTAAAAGGTCCCCAAATGTCCGTATGGACTACAAAAAAGGTTTAGACTCACTACCATGACTACTACGAGGAAAAGAACTACGATGGTGCTTTCCCAATTGACAAGCTTTACATTGTAGACTCGAGATAGAACCAAGACCAAGAACGATAAGCTTCAGTCGAGATAAGGACGGATGGCCCAGTCGACAATGCCATCGAAGAGGTGAATCAGACACATGGAAAGCTGAATGAGATGGACAGAAATTGGTAAGATCAAGGTAATAGAGACCATTCTGCTTACATACCAACCCAATCCTCCTCTGCGTCCTGAGATCCTGAAAAACACAAGAAGGTGAAGAAAAGGCTATAGAGCAGTTTAGTAGTTTGGTTAACTGACTAACATATAATAAGTTAAAAGGAAAGTTAAGCACGTAAAGGCTTAAAGGTAAGGATAAGAATGACGAAGGTTTTGAGGATGCCCTTTACCAACTACAGACCCAGGAGGACCCATCAGCCAAAGTAAGACGAGTGGTAATAGTTAGATCAGAAAACAAAGAAGGATTACCTGATACATGAGAACTAGCACCAGAGTCGAGAATCCACTGTGGACTAGATGAGGAGGAAAAATAAGCATGATTACCTGAGTGAGCCAGAGTAGCAGTGGAACTGGAAGAGCGAGAGATGCGAAGAGCCTGCACAATAGCATCCAACTCAGCAGGGGAGAAAGAACTTTGAGAAACTAGTCCAAAATTAGCAGGATCACTTGAGCCAAAAATAGTGCTAGAAACTACTTCAGAGCTAGTAGAGTTAGCATTAACATGGTGAGCTTGATCAAGATGACCATATTTCTTCCAGTAGTATGGCTTAGTGTGATTGGTACCACCACAATGATCACACTTCTTGGTGCCACGTCCAAAAGTGGGACCACCATTACGAGAGCCACCATGAGAACCATGACCACCACCACGGGACCCCCCCTGAGAACCTCCACAACCACTATTTACTAAAGCAACAGAATCAGTTCCACTGGAAATAAAAGATGCCGAATGATGATGATGATGACCCAAGGAAAAGCGTCGCAATCTGGAATAAGCACTGGCTAAATGGGGGAATACTTTTTTTTTTTTTGGTAAGTAAAAGCGGAATAATTTCTCCAGCCAAAAACTGATCTCAGTAACTACGAAAATTATTATTCAGCCCAACAAGTAAAACAACAGTCATGAGCTCATTCCAGTGTTGTATCATTTCTGCCTTAGTCTTGGAAAAAGGCCAGAGCTATAAAAAGTGATAACCAAGAGCCCTAAGAGTACTATAATAATTAGAAAGGGATCGGTCTCCTTGCAGAAGGAAAAGAATTGCTTGTAGGCCTCAAAAATCTTTGAAATATTACTACACTGAGAAAAAGAATCAACTAGAGAATTCCCAAATTGCCTAGACGTGTTACACAAGGCCACTGTACGAAAAATGGAAGGCTCAAGACCATGCCATAACCAACTCATAACAATAGCGTCATTAGCACACCAATGTAAGTAAGTGGCAGATGATGAATCTGGAGGAGGATCTGTAATATATTTTTTCCACTGTTGTCCGATAAGGAATTTGCGAACAGACTTAGGAAGACCATCAACTAGAATAATAGGTGCAATAGGAGAATAGTCTATACCAGAAGTCTTATTATCATTGAAAGCCATCGCAGAAAAGATTTGTTAAAGCCAATAATAGAAAACTGATGAAGCCAACCAAGAATTAATCAGAAACCAAAAAATCGGCCAATAGATGAAGCTAGCAGAAAAGCAATAGGAACAAACAACGAACGAACCCAGGCAACGAACAACTCCAGGCGATGAGAAACCCAAGCAACGATGAACTATTCGAAGTCCAAATGATGATTAATGAGTCGAGCAACGATCGCGATCTAGAACAAAACCGAATGAGGAACACGACATCAAGGAGCTTTCAACAAACGACGAGGCAAAAGCCCTCACCGACGATGGTCACTGATGAAGGCCGATGCACATGGTAGAGTCGCCAATAAACGAGAACCGCCGAAAGAGATGCCGGCTATAAGTACCAGTTGACGCTACGTTAGGGCTTCGGGCCTTTTTTTTTTTTTTTTTTTTTTTTGAGAAAGAAAAGAAAGCTCTGATACCAACTTAAGAAAAAACAAGAAAGAATTAGGAGATTTGAAAAAGAAAATAGAGGAAAAATTGAGAGAGAGAGATGAATCTCTCCCTAACACTGTATTTATAATGAACGTCAAGTTACAAAAAGAGGAAACTAGAATAAAGTCGTATATGCTAATAACAAAAAAAAAAAAAAACTAGATTACAATCTATCAATTGTTTCCTAAATATTCTAACACTAACTAATATGGGACTTAAGTTTTCTTAATTTGAGTAGATTGCTGTTAGTTAATCTATTTTATCCTAAGATTATATTAAATTATAAGATTTGAATGAGCAACATTTTAAAGTTTTTGACGAAACGTAAAGTATGGATAAATTGACTTGTTCAACGATAAAGTCAAAATCTTGGAATCCACCAAGAGAATTGAGAGAAAACTCTAGAAAATAGTACATTAAATAAATTAATTAATTAAAATCCATCCGTGTCAGTTTTGAACACGTGGATTATAAGATTTAATAGTTGATATACAGAGTCTACTAATTATTCGTTTTGCCTAAAATGTCAACATAAAATTATTATTTTCTCTATTTGTTTCTCATAATTTTCCAATCTTTGCTTCCATGCATGTATTCTTCTCTTAATTTTATTAATTATCCAAGTATTTGTAGAAGAGTTACTATATCGTACGTGTACCTGCTGCTTGCAAGTTGTGTGCTAACCTCCTCCCACCCCAAAAAACATTGTAATGTTAATCTTATAAAATCTCACATCAGATAGCTAGGTAGACATCTATTAATGGGGAGCATAGGGAGATTTTCTTATGAAGGATTAACTTTATAACAATTTAAAATCCTAAACCCTTAAATGTAGTAATGACAATAGGGTGTGTAAAGTAGGAACCCAATTTAATTCTATTCTAACGTGACAGGGAATGGATAACTAGATTAAGGGCGACGGGAAAAAATTAAAATCTGATAGAATTCGAATGGCATAGAAGGGTAAGTACATAACAATAGCCGTCCCATCCAAATTAGTTTTAAAATTATAAAAATACCCTCATTATTCTCACTTTAAATATTAAGAAATTAAAATGTTAATATTGGAACATTTAGTTTTTTATATTTTATTTTATATATTTTTATTTTTATTCTTTGAATAATAGTTAGCTTGTATACATTTAAATATTGTCTCATTTTGATGATTAAAAAAACAAAAGTGGGAAGAGAAATTTGAAATTTACTTAAAATTAAAAAAAAAAAATTATTGTCCGAAACGAAATTTTGGATTTTACATATTTTAGATATGTACACATGAATAGAGAAGTACATTGTTTGGGTTAAGAATGCATATATGTATTAAAAATTCTTATCCATGGCATCATATGCATCTATCAAACCTGATCTTATATAGATTATTAACTAGCTTGATATGGATATGAATGGAAAGCTATACGAATTTAGTTTTCAATGCCGCAAATAATGCATCATTTGGAGTGTTTAGACAAAGTTATGATCACTAATTGGCATACAATATTGCATAATTATAACTGATTAAGCATGCCAATTGTACACTTATGCTTACTAAAGGCTCAATTTTAGCTTAAATTTCTCACTTTCTTAAATTTGTGGTGTCTATGTATTTGTAGGTGATAAAACTTGGCACTTGAGGCCTACGAGAGACCTAGGGTGCATATGAGGAGGAGCCAAAGCAAGAGGATGAGAAAAAAGTGCTAAAAGAAGATTCAAGATTTGTTAGAGCATTTCATCGAGCATATGACATACATATCAAACAGGGACACAAGGCCATGTCACAACAGCTCAAGAGAGTGCACAAATAAGCCTCTTTGATTCTCAAAATACCCCAAGGCTATCCAAGTCAAGACACAATGCAATCCCAAAGAAGGCCTCAAAACCTACCTTCGGTGTTTCAACAAGCACTTGGCATGCATCGCAAAAACAGCCTTAAGCCACAAATGCCGACATTCCCAAGGTTGCCCATGTCTTCTCAACCTCCCAAAGGACATCCCAATGCAAAAGATCAATTACCATGCTACCAAGATAAAGGAAATGGTCCCAATCTCAAAACTGTCCAAGAAGTGTTGCAGCAGTAAATTCTAACGCACTACCTCTTTGGTTTTTCAACCATAACTCTCTCTACAGGAGGTCTATTCGACCTACACAATACAAAGTTGGAAAGAGGACTCAATTATCTATAATGTTTCTGTTGAAGCCGTCTTCAAGTTTGGCTGTTACGATGATCAAAATTGAGACCAAAGTTAGCCTCTAGAGTGTTGCCTGGCGGGAAAGTCCCACACGACACCTTTTCGGTTTTCCAACCATAACTTGCAATTCAGAAGCTCAATCGATCTGTAAGTATAATGAAACCAAAGGCATAAGCTCAAAGGAGAGTAGTACAAAGAAACACCATGAAACATCATATACACTTGAATTAGAGAGTATGCAAAGAAAAGGGAAAAAAGAAACTATTGAGAGAGAAGACCTTGGGAAGAGCAATACAGTAGTACACAGCCAAGCAGATAAGAAGACAAGAGCCTCAAATCAGCCCTTAGATCAGCCGTTGATGCATTATCATGGGCAGCCCAAATTGATTGTAGCAATCTCAAATCTCAAGCATCAGATCACCTTGAAGCCGACGGATAGGATATCATTAGATAGCAGTGGTGGTAGGTGAACAATTAATGCAAAATACACACAGCTAGAAGAGGGAAGAGTCCAAAAGAAGGCAAATGAGTATATGCAGAGTCGGGTTAGTGAATAAAGGAATCGGGTGAAGATCCATTGGGCCTCATGAAGAACCATTAAAGGTCCATTCAGGTAAACTAGGCTGAGAGAGTGGTCTTTTACCAATCAGGGTCTTTTACCAATCGGGCCACCTGTTAGTTACATAACTGTCATCATAAGGCTAATTGTTACAATTTAGTTCAACTACCAAAGTAGTTAATTCTATTACTGATCATAGTTAGAAAGTAACCATAGTTGAATGATTAATTCTAGTTACAATTCAGTTACAATGTAGCCATATATAACTGATCAGAAATTCAATAAAGGGATGGAATAGCATTCTTGAGAAAATTTCTCTCTCTTTGGAGGCCAGGAAGCCCTCGAATCCTCCCCACATTCATCAAAACTTCATCCTTCTTCCAACATAGGTGGAAGGAAGAACAAGTTCCTCGGGAGCTCACTCCACCTGGTATCAAAACAATTGGATCCAATAGGCATGGAGAGGAGATCTACATCACAGCACAACCAACAAGAGCAACAAGATCAATCACAGTTCAAGCAGATAATGGAAATGATGGATGCAATTAGTAGAAGACTAGAAAGATTGGAGGAAACTTCTCGCCAAGTGCAATCTAATGTGGCGGGCCTTCAGAAACGTCAAGAGGACATCAATGGTTCTAAATCCTCCCAGAATTAGGGGGATAATGGTGTTCACTCAATTCCAGAATTGCAGACAAATCAAGGGGGAATCAGTAGTATTTTCATTAGAATTCAGGTCAAGTCTATGAGGCTAAAGTTCCCAGTATTCTCAGGGGAAAGTCCTTCAGAATGGCTCTATGGAGCCAATCAATTCAATAAGCATGATAGAATTCTTGATGATTAGAAACTGGAAATTGCCTCAATGTATATGGAAAGTAAGTCCTTGGTTTGGTTTCAAGATTTGATGGATTCAGCCATAGGGATGAATTGGGGGGAATTTTCTGATGCCTTACAAGTTAGGTTTAAGGAAAATGCATATGAAGATCCAATGGATCAATTAATTAGATTGAAACAAACCTCCACTGTTGAAGAATTCAAGACTAGGCTTGAAAGCATTTCCAATAGAGTTAAAGAATTAAGTGAAGACCATAAACTTAGTATCTTCATGACAGGGTTAAAAAAAGAGATCAGGTTTTCAATGCGTATGTTCAAACTAGAAAGTTTAACAAAAGCCTTCATATTGGCTAGGCTACAAGAAGAAAGTATTCTGGCCTTTAAGAGGCAGCAAAATAAAACTGGAATTGTTGCATTTGCCAATTTCAGAATGAAGAACAGCCCTGGGACAAATGCAAGCAAAACTTATGCATGGAAATATCCTTTAACTGTGAATTCCCAAAGTAATAGGAATGCGCAAAAAAGTAACAATGCCAATATTGTGAATAAGTTGCGTATGCAAAAATTCAGCCCTACTGAAGTAGAAGACACAAAAAAGGGCTATGCTATAATTGTGATGAAAAAAGGTAGAGGAATCATGTTTGTAAAACCCTAAACTAATTGTATTAGAATCAGTGTTTTGTGAAGAAGGGGAAGGGGTGACAAAAAGGAGGAATTAGTAGAAGGGGAATCAGCTTTAACCAAGCTTGAGATCACCCTACAAGCCATAATAAGGAATCCTCAGCCAAAAACCTTAAGACTGGTAGGGTGCATTAAAGGGAGGCAATGTACAATCCCGATTGACTCAGGAAGTACACACAATGTCATGGACCCAAGGATAGATAAATGCTGTCAATTGGGTGTGGAAAAGGGAACCTCTCTAACAGTCAAGGTGGCTAATGGAGCAACACTTAAAGTGAAGGAGAGTGCAAAAAAGTAAAGGTCAACACATACGAGAGTGTTTTCTTTGTGGATTTTCTTGGCAGGATGTGATATAGTTTTCGGGGTCCAGTGGTTAAAGACATTAGGACCAATGACCTTTGACTTCTCTACTCTCATGATGAACTATAAGAAGGGAGACAAGATTGTTTCCATACAAGAACTGCAAGGGAATGATCAGTTTATTGAGCAACTGGAGTTCCAACAAATTAAAGGAGCAGTCTAAAAAGGGTTTATTCTATAGTTATTTCATGTAAGCACAAAGCAGTCCCAAGATAGTCAATTAAAGCAATCCAAATAGGCAAGTCTCAAGATTCAAGCAGTGCTACATAGGTTTAAGCAAGTCTTTCAAGAACAACAAGGGTTGCCACCAGTCAGGGGCTATAAGCACCAGATTGTGCTACAAGAAGGAATGCAACCTATCTCTAATCGACCATACAGGTATCCCTATTTCACAAAGAGGAAATAGAGAAAATAGTTAAAGATCTCCTAGAGTTTGGACTGATTCAGCCCCACCAGTCCCCATTTTCCTCACTAGTAATTCTGGTAAGGAAAGCTGATGGAACATGGAGAATGTGTGCAGATTACAGAGCTTTGAATCAAGCTAATGTTAAGGATAAATACCCCATCTCTATTGTTGAAGAATTACTTGATGAATTGAGTGCTACTACCATTTTTTCTAAACTAGACCTGAGGTCAGGCTACCATCAGATGACATTGAAACCTGAGGATGTTTCTAAGACTACCTTTAGAACTCATTCAGGTCATTATGAGTTTTTAGCAAGGCCTTTTACGCTTCCTAATGCCCCTGTCACATTTCAGCATTAAATGGATAATGTTTTCAGGCCCTACTTGAGAAAATTCATCTTAGTATTTTTTGATGACATTGTGGCGTATAGTAGAAATGTGGAAGAACATCTCAAGCATTTGGACTTGACGTTAAGGTTATTACAGAAGCATCAACTACTTGCCAAAAAATTCAAATGCAGGTTTGGTTATGAGGAGGTAGATTATTTGAGACATCTAATATCAGGCTAAGGTGTAAAGGCTGATCCTTAGAAAATTGAAGCAATGATCAATCAACCTATCCCAAGAAATTTAAAGTCATTAAGGGGGTTCCCAGGCTTGACTAGGTGTTATAGGAGATTCATTAAAGGTTATGGAGGTATAGCTAAGCCACTGACAGAGTTGTTAAAGAAGAATACATTCCAATGGTCACAAGCAGCTGAGAAGGCATTTCAAGAGCTCAAAGCGGTTGTTTCTAGCCCACCTGTGCTATACCTGCCTATTTTTTCTAAAATTTTTGTCATTGAATATGATGCTTCAAGTTCAAGAGTAGGGGTTGTATTAATGCAAGATAGAAGACCTATTGCCTTCTTCAATTAAGCTTTGAAGGGGAGAACACTATTGCTGTCAACCTATGACAAGGAATTATTTGCTTTGATTCAAGCAATGAAGAAGTGGAGACCATACTTGCTTGGTCAGGTGTTTATCATCAAAACAGATCATCACAGCTTAAAGTTTTTATTGGAGCAATGTATTAGGACTCCTACTCAGCAAAAGTGGATCACTAAGTTGTTGAGGTATAATTTCACCCTCAAGTATAAACAGGGGATTGACAATAAAGTGGCAAATGCTTTATCTAGATTGCATGAAGATAATGGGCCTACATCTCACTCAATCAGCTGTTCTATTTCTATTGCAGGTCCAATTCCCAATTTGTTTAAGCAAAACATGCTTATGAAACAGATAGCAGGGTCCAAGGTATATTCCAACAAATATAGTAAAAAGTACTGGTAGCACAGAAATAGTCAATTCAGCAAGGAATTCTATTTTACAAATGTTAAGATATCAAAAACAAGAATTGAGGAGTATGTATCTCCCCTCTCCAAGCATTCTTATTTATAATTGAAGGTTACAATCATAAAAAGGAAATAAGTTTAGGGAAAAGATAATAGAGCCAATTACGACTGTCAACACAAGAAAGGAAAACACAATAATACGAATATTCTCTAATAATACTAATATCTTCTAATACGCCCCCTCAAGTTGGAGCATACATGTCAAAAATGCTCAGCTTGGAAGACAATGTTTGAAAGGCAGGACGCGCTAGCAGCTTAGTAAGAAGATCAGCCAGTTGAGACGACAAGCTAACAAAAGGAGCACTCAGTTGTCGGCGTAGCAATAAATCCCGAATGAAGTGACAATCAACTTCGATATGCTTAGTGCGCTCATGAAACACGGGATTGTTTGCAATGAAGATGGCAGCCTGATTATCACAATGCATAGGCACAGGTAAAGGAACAACAATCCCAAAGTCACACAAAAGAGAGCGGACCTAAAGCATCTCAGATGCAGTATGGGCCATAGCACGATACTCAGCTTCTGCACTCGAACGAGCAACAATATGCTGCTTCTTACTATGCCAAATCACTAAATTATCCCCAACAAAGGTACAATGGGTGTGTTTGGAGTTGTATAGAAGTGTATAAAATAAAATAAAATTGTAAAAGTAAATGTCTCGTAATTCGTGCAGTGAGTGAAGAATTTAAATTTTGTTATCTTGTAATTCGTGTTTGTAGAGATTTGTAGAATTTTATTTTATTTTGTAGAGCTCCAAACAGAGCAAACAACCAGATGTCGAACAACGATTAGTATGACTCCCAGCCCAATCGACATCACTATAGCCAGTGACAGTGAGTGAGGAAGATGGGCGATAAAGAAGGCCACGATCAAGGGACTGTTTCAAGTACCGCAAGATGCGACAAACAGCTTCAAAGTGAGAAGTACAAGGAGCATGCATAAATTGGCTAACAACCCCCACAGCATAAGTGATATCAGGACGAGTGATTGTAAGATAAATACGCTTGCCCACCAAACGACGATAACGGCTGACATCAGAAAAAGGTTCACCAGAAGTAGTATCCAATTTAGTAGAGGGATCCGTAGAGGTTTCGGCAGGACGAGCACCTAATAGACCAGTCTCAAAGAGTAAATCCAAAACATACTTGCGTTGACAAATAGAGATGCCCTGAGCCGAACGAGCAATTTCAAGACCCAAAAAATACCGAAGTCCTCCAAGGTCCTTCGTATGAAACTGAGTAGCTAGATGTCGTTATAAGCCCACAATACCAGAAGCATCATCACCAGAGAAAATAATATCATCAACATACACGATCACAATGATAGTGCCAGAAAAAGTATGACAACTAAAAACAAAATGATCAGCAGAAGAACGGGAGAAGCCAACTTCAATAAGAGCAGAGCTAAAACGGCCAAACCATGCTCGAGGAGATTGTTTCAACCCATAAAGAGAACGTCGCTATCGACAAACCAAATGCTCACTGCCTAGAGTAGAATAACCCGGTGGTTGATCCATATAGACCTCTTCTTGCAACTTACCATGAAGGAAGGCATTTTGATATCAAGCTGATGCAAAGGCCAACAACAACTAACTACCACCGCAAGGAGAATGCGAACAGAATTCAGGCGAGCCACAGGAGAAAAGGTCTCAGTATAGTCCACACCATAGGTTTGAGTATACTCTTTGGCCACTAATCGAGCCTTAAGACGTTCAACAGACCCATCAGGAAGATACTTAACAGTGTAAACCCAACAACAACCAATAATCTGTTTACCAGGAGGAAGAGAAGTGAGTTCCTACGTCTAATTCATATGGAGAGCATTCATCTCTTCATCCATAGCATGTTTCCATCCCGGAATGGATAAAGCCTGCATATAAGATGATGGAACAGACACAGACGACAAGGCACATACAAACGAGAAAAGAGACGATGAAATACGATGATATGACACATGATTAGCAAGAAGATGTTGAGTGCAAGTACATGTACCTTTTCGTAATGCAATGGGCAGATCAGACGAGAGGCCAAGATCCACAGACGAAGAGGAAGACTCAGTCGGAGAAGGAAAGATCACCCTCCTATCACGATCGCGCTAATACACATTTGATAGAGGAGGAATAGGGGGAAGAATAGGAGCAGCAGGGAAGTCTCCTGTGGAGCTTGGGTAGGTGTAGTGGTGGGATCAGGGGATGATTGTGGCCGCAAAGGGACATATACAGAAGAGATGGGAGCAGGAAGATTAGGAGACGACGGCCCCTTACTAGAAAGAAGGTTAGAGGACAGAGTATTACCATCAGAAGAGAAGAAAGCTATAGATTCAAAGAAGGTGACATTGGCACTAACAAAATAACGACGAGAATCAGGATGACAACAGCGATACCCTTTTTGTGTGCGAGAATACCCCCAAAAAAAGACACTTACGAGAATGAGGGGATAGTTTATCAAGTCCAGGATCAAGGACATGGACGAAGGCAACACAACCAAAAACACGTGGAGGAAGAGAAAAAGGTGACCGGTCAGGATAAAGGACAGAAAAGGGAGATTGGTTAGACAGGACAGGTGTAGAAACTCTGTTAATAAGATAACTGGCGGTACGAACAGCATCTGCCCAAAAACTTTTAGGAACATTCATCTGAAACATTAAGGTGCGAGCAACATCTAATATATGTTGGTGTTTACGCTCGGCAACACCGTTTTGTTGAAAAGTGTGAGGGCAAGTGGTTTGATGAATAATTCCCTTCTCAAGACAAAATTGATCAACAGTAGATTGAACATATTCTAAGGCATTATCAGATCTAAGGATTTTGATTTTCTTATCAAACTGAGTGAAAATTTCATTATAAAATCGAGAAATGATAGAAGGTAAATCAGTTCTTTGTTTCATTAAAAAAACCAAGTCATACGAGAAAAATCATCAATAAATAGGACAAAATAAAAGAATCCATTGATACTCTTAACTCGGGAAGGTCCCCGAACATCAGTATGAATGACCATAAATGACTCAGACTCACGACTACTACTATGACTAGAAAAGGTACTACGGTGATGTTTGCCAAAATGACAAGCCTCACAATCTAAACTAGACACAGGACTCAAATTTGGCACAATAAGTTTTAATCTTGCCAAAGACGAGTGACCGAGATGACGATGCCACTGCATGGGAGAGACCGAAGTGCGGAGAGCAGTAGAAAGTGAATGAGTTGGAGAGGGATCACAATCGAGAAAGTTAAAGTCCATCCTTCTCATGCCCCGAACCAATCGTCTTCTTCGTCTTGAGATCCTGAAAGACACAAGAATTTGCTAAAAATTTTATTGAACAATTTAACAATCTAGTCAATTGACTTACAGAGAGTAAATTAAAAGGAAATTGAGGAACATAAAGACTAGACTTTAAATGAAGTGATGAAGAGGGATGCAGAGTCCCTTTACCAGACACAGGACGAGATGATCTATCGGCTAACACTATATTATGATTAAGAGAACGAAGATCGGAGAATAAGGAAGAATTACCAGACATATGTGAACTGGCTCCTGAATCAATAATCCAGGATGGAGAAGTAGAGGCCACAAGAGCAGGGTTACCTGAGTTTGCCATAGTGACAGTGGAGGTAGAGGGGGTAGAAACACGTAATGACGGGATGAGCTCTTGGAGCTAAGATGAACTTAGAGTGTATATCTCCTGTGAATCAAACGTGGGAGTACTAGTTGGAGGCACTGAGGACTATGTAGAACCATGATCATTAACATGATGTGCCTGCTCTGGTTTCCCATACTTCTTCCAACAATACGGTTTTGTATGATTTGTTCCTCCACAAAAAGTACACTTGCGGTCACTTTTATTGCCAGATGATCGTCCTCCACCTCTAGAACCACCACGTGGGTGCCATCCACCACGGGAGCCACGAGAAGAACCCCCACGGCTGACCAGAGAAGAAGAATCTATAGGTAAAGTTGTATTATCAAGGGTGGAGGAACAATTACCCAATGAGGATCGCTGGATACGAGAGTAAGCACTAGCTGCAGTGGCCAATGTCTCACTTGCTAAAATTTGATCCTTGAATCCTCGGAGGGCAGGATTTAGGCCAGATAAAAAGTTAGCTATCATAAACTCTTCCTAATATTTCTTCTGCTGCAGTAAGTCTGTACTAAAGGGACGATATTGCAACAATTGTTCCCATAAACTTTTTACATGACTACAATATTCAGATAGAGATCTGTCACCTTGTTTGGCAGAGAACATCTGCTCGTATAACTCATAAACCCGAGAAACATTGCTCTTTTGAGAATAGGATTCAACAAGACACTCCCATATCCGTTTAGAGGAATCACAAAATTCAACTGTGGTAGCGACAGAGTCCTCTAAACTATGCCACAGAAGGCCCATTACGATTGCATCTTCACTCATCCAAACATTGTATGTAGGATCAGTTGTGAGAGGTGCGTCATCAATAATGTATTTTAGTTTGTTCTTACCTCGGAGGAAGGTTTTAACAGCACGTGCCCAACCCAAATAATTGTCCCCATTTAATTTCTTGGGTGTAATAGAGCAAGGAAAGTCATCAGCCTTGAGAAAAACAGTTTGATTGAAGGTTTGGTCCTCTGATTTTGCCATAATAGCACCAGGGTCTTTAAAAAAAGTGATTAGAACCAAGAATCAACACCCACCAATTAATGGGAAACAACAAAGACCCATAATTAACAAATAGATGAAACCAGCAAAGTATCAGACCAAACCAACAAGGGAACAAACTAAACCAGCAGAGGAACAAACCAAACCAGCAAGGGAACAATCCAAACCAGCAAAGGAACAAATCAAACCAGCAAGAGAACAAACCAAACTAGCAAAGGAACAATCCAATCAATAAGGGCAAGCAATCAGCATCTCCCAATTAAAGGGAACCAACAACGAAAGCAACATAGCAGAGTAGTCAGCAACGCAGCGAAGAACAGCAACCCATCGAAGGAACTAGAGTCATCAGATGAAGCCAATACCAAACGAGCAAGCAAGGGAGAAGTCGCTCAGGCCATGCAACCGCCGTCGAAGAAGCCGGCAGTCAGCCGGTGGGTCAAGCGCCTACACGCGCCGAAGATTCCTTAGCGCGTGAGGGCTGACGCACTAACAAAGGTGGCGCGTGAAGACAACTGCGGCTTCGTCCAGCAACGTGCCTCTTGGGGTTTGGTCGTTGGTTGCTGGCGAGCTTCCAGGGACTGTCGCCGGTGACGTTAGTCACCGGAGAGATCGCCGGCGGTAAGCAGAAGTCGGATCTGCCTATTCTCTCTCTCTCTCTCTCTCTCTCTCTTCTCTGTTTTTTTTTTCCCCTGCTCTGATACCATGTTAAGATATCAAAAACAAGAATTGAGGAGTACGTATCTCCCCTCTCCAAGCATTCTTATTTATAATTGAAGGTTACAATCATAAAAAGGAAATAAGTTTAGGGAAAAGGCAATAGAGCCAATTACGGCTGTCAACACAAGAAAGGAAAACACAATAATACGAATATTCTCTAATAATACTAATATCTTCTAATAACAAAAACAAAGTTTATATTCCAGAGAAACAAGCTCTAAGGCAATAAGTACTTAAGTTCGTTCATGATAATCAAATGGCAGGGCATGGTGGCATTCAGAAGACACAAAAGAAGACTCATAAGATTTCTACTGGCCTCGTATGAAAAGAGACATTAAACAGTAGGTCAAGCAATGCTCAGTTTGTTAGCAATGCAAGAGTAGCAACACACCCCCAACAGGCTTATTACAACCTCTTCCTACCCCTAAAACTACACAGACAGACATCTCCATGGACATCATAAAAGGGTTACCAGACTCGAACAGATTTCAATGATTTGAGTTATTGTTGATAGACTTACAAAACTTGCACATTTCATTCCTCTCACCCACCCATACGCAGCCCCACAATTGGCCTTAATGTTTATGCAAAGTATTTTCAAGTTACATGGTCTTCCAGTTACAATTGTGTTAGACAAAGATACTGCCTTCACAAGTGTGTTTTGGAAGGAGTTATTCAAATTAATGGGTTCTTCATTTTATTTTAGTACAAGTTTCCATCACCAGACAGACAGCCAGACAGAAGTTACCAACAACTGTTTGGAGATTTATTTGCGGCGTTTTGTTTCAAATTCCCCAAAGTTATGGTCATAGTAGATTTATCTCGCAGAGTACTGGTTCAATACAAGTTTTCATACGGCTATCCAAATGACACCATACGAGACTCTTTATAGGGTTAAACCTCCTAAACTCACACAATACATGGACAGATTAGCAGGTGTAGCAACAGTTAATGATCTATTGTTAGCTCATCAAAGGATATTCTAGTTATTAAAAAAGCATTTACACAGAGCACAGCAATATATGAAACAAGAAGCAAACAAAAAAAAGATCGACAGAACATTCTCAGTTAGAAACTGGGTTTATGTTAGATTACAACCAAACCAAACCAAACCAAGCCTTTTCCCACTAGGTGGGGTCGGCAATATGGATTTATCGACGCCAATTAGATTTGTTTAGGGGCATGTCCTCCGATAAATCTAGGTAGGTCAGGTCATGTTTAATGGTTTCTTTCTAGCTTCTTTTGGGTCTTCCTCTACCTCTCCTACTCCTGGCAATCTCCATACTTTCACACCTTCTAATAGGTGCCTCTGCTGGACGCCTTCTAACATGGCCAAACCATCTTAATCGGTTTTCTCTCATTTTATCTTCAATCGGTGCTATTCCTACTTTGCCCCTAATCTCCTCGTTCCTAATCCTATCTTTCCTTGTAATCCCGCACATCCACCTTAGCATCCTCATCTCCGCAACTGCCATCTTCTGACCATGATTATGCTTTGCTGCCCAACACTCTGATCCATATAGCAGCGCTGGTCTAACCGCTACCTTATAATACTTTCCTTTCACCTTGAGGGGGATTTTTCGGTCGCACAAAACCCCCGAAGCACTCCTCCATTTGGTCCACCCAGCTTGAATCCTGTGATTTACATCAGTATCAATCCCTCCATCTTGTTGCACCATAGATCCAAGGTACCTAAATTTATCTTTCTCTACAATCTTTTGTGTGCCTAAACTTACTTCTATACTACTCGTTATCCTACTTTGACTAAACTTACATTCCATATATTCTGTCTTGCATTGACTTAGCCTAAACCCTTTTGTCTCTAACGTATCCCGCCACAATTCTAGCTTAGCATTCACTCCTTCTCTCGTCTCATCTACTAAAACAATATCATCTGCAAATAGCATACACCACGGCACCTCATCCTGAATATGTCTTGTAATCTCATCCATAACTAAAGCAAACAAGTACGGGCTTAACGCTGAGTCTTGATGTAAACCAATCGTGATAGGGAACTCATTAGTCTCTCCACCAGTCGTCCGTATAGATGTCATGGCTCTATCATACATGTCCTTTATCGCCTCAATATATGCGACACACGCTCCTTTCTTTTCCAATACTCTCCATAGAATCTCCCTAGGAACCCGATCATATGCCTTCTCTAAATCGATGAACACCATATGTAAATCTTTTTGACCTTCTCTATACTGTTCCATTAACCGCCTCAAGAGAAAGATAGCCTCCATGGTTGATCTTCCAAGCATGAAACCAAATTGGTTCTCTGAAACGTTTGTTGTCATTCTTAGACTTCTCTCAATAACTCTTTCCCATAATTTCATCGTATGGCTCATTAATTTAATCCCACGATAGTTCGCACAGTTCTAAATATCTCCTTTGTTCTTGTATATGGGTATAAGGATACTTTTCCTCCATGCATCAGGCATCTTCTTGCTCTTTAGCACTACATTAAAAAGTTTTGTCAACCAACTTATGCCATCCTCTCCTAAGCACCTCCAAACCTCAATAGGGATACCATCTGTCCCAACCGCTTTCCCATTCTTCATCCTTTTTAATACTTCTTTTACTTCTTCCCTACTGATTCTCCTATAGAACATAAAATTTAATTCTTCCCTAAAAGTGGTAAACTGCCCCAAATGTATGTCACTACTACTGCTTTCGTTAAATAACTTGTAGAAGTAGCTCTTCCAAAGCTTCTTTATCTCCTCTTCCTTTACTAATACATTTTCATCCTCATCCTAAATGCATTTAACTTGGTTTAAATCATTGGTCCGTCTATCTCTAGATTTAGCAAGCTTGAATATCTCTCTTTCGCCCTCCTTAGTGTCAAGTCGCCTATATAAATCCTCAAATGTCTTTGCCTTAGCCTCACTAACTGTCTTTTTGGTTTCTCTTCTAACTTCTCTATACCTCTCCAAGTTCGCTTCATTTCGGTCGTTTTGCCAAAATTTAAAACACTCTCTTTTAACTCTTATCTTGTCTTGGACGGCCTCGTTCCACCACCATGCCTCTTTTTGTGCCGGAGCACTCCCTTTGGATTCTCCTAAGACTTCTTTCCCTACCCTCCTAATACACTTTGCTACCTTATCCCACATAATATTTGCACTCTCATTTACCGTCCAAATGTTTTCCTCTAGTACTTATGTTAGATTACAACCATTCAGACAAAACACTGTTCGGCATCGTAATAACATGAAACTCTCTGAAATATTTCGGGCCTTTTTATATAATACAAAGAATCGAGGAAGTAGCTTACAAATTACAGTTTCCAGATTCCTCGCAAATCCACCCCGTATTTCACATTTCACAACTTAAAGGCAAGATAAAAGATAAAGAAAGGACCATACCTATCTTACCATCAACAAAATCAGAATAGGGAAATATTACTAGTTCCATCGGCGATTTTGGGATCACGAACTTGCCATCGAGGTAAATGATCCTTCAAGGAGATTTTGGTACAGTGGCCAGGTCAAGGAGAAGCAAATGCGACATGAGAATGCCTCCATCACTTCCAGTCATAATACTCGAACTTTAACCTTGAGGACAAGATTCATTCTGGGGCAGTGGGTAGTTGTAATGAAACCCAAGGCATAAGCTCAGAAGAGAATAGTACAGAGAAACACCATGAAAAATATACACTTAAATCAGTAAGTATGCAAATAAAAGGGAAGAAAGAAACTATGGAGAAAGAAGAGCTCGAGAAGAGCAATATAGCAGTACATAGCTAAGCAGATGAAAAGACAAGTAAAAGCCTCAAATTAGCCCTTAGATCAGCCGTTGATGCATTATCATGGGCGGCCCAAATTGACTGTGGCAGCCTCAAATCTCAACCATCAAATCATCTTGAAGCCAACGAATAGGGAATCAGCAGATGGTAGTGGTGGTAGGTGAAGAATTAATGCAAAATACACATAGCTGGAAGAGGGAAGAGTCCAAAAGAAGGCAAATGAGTATATGTAAAGTCAGGGACTGACTAAAGGAATTTGGTGAAGATCCATTGGGCCGGGTGAAGAACCATAGGTTGCATAAAAGGTCCATTCAGGAAAACTGGGCTGAGAAAGTGGCCTTTTACCAATTGGGCCACCTTTTAGTTACATAGCTGTCATCATAAGACTGATTGTTACAACTTAGTTCAACTACCAAGGTAGTTAATTCTATTACTGATCATAGTTAGAAATTAACCATGGTTGAATGGTTAATTCTAGTTACAATTCAGTTACAATATAGCCATATAAACTAATCAAAAATTCAATAAAGGCATGGAATAGCATTCTTGAGAAAATTTCTCTCTTTGTGGAGGCTGCGAAGCCCTCGAATTCTTCCGACATTCATCAAAACTTCATCCTTCTTCCAACATAGGTAGAGGGAAGAACAAGCTCCTCGGAAGCTCATTCCAGTAAGCTATACCGTTGGAGAAAAGATTAGCAAAGGTACAACTTTTCTGTTGAAGCCATCTTCAAATTCTATGGTTTCGAAGCCCAAAACAGCTTGAAAGTCGACCCAAAAATCTGTATGGACCCAACTACAAGTTTTTAGCCCTTCCAAGCATGTCCTACCCTCTTCTACCTGTGTCCCAGCTATACTGTTGCCCACTCAAGGCTCCAACTCAACCCTTATCCAAATGCCAAGTGTCCTAGCTTGGTTGGCTAGCTATACTGGCCTTGTTTAAAGACTATTTTGCCCATTCTTTGCCTATTTAGACCCCTACAAAGCTAAAAATTAAGAAACAACTCTTCTTAGGGAATTTTTCCTTTTCTTCCTCTCTTCTTATTTTTTATTTTGATTGAAGAATTGATGTTTAATCTAAGCAAGTTTTGGTTTACGTTATGGTATTCCTCTCTCTTCTTCCTTTCTACTCCATTTCCCCTTCCTTAATTAAGTAATGCAATTCAATTCCATATATAACGTTTAATTTTAAGCACTTGTCTTTTAATTTTAATTTTAATTTCAATTTATCATTGGGCTAGGCTCCCATTTGGCTCCAAATCATGAAAATGGTTTGTTGGGTTATGTAGATAAACAAGCTTAAGGCTTAAATTCTAAACCTTAAAATTAATTGAATGGAAGTCACTTTTAAGGGATTCATCTATTGGAATGCTCCTTAACAATGTTATAGTCAAGTAAGCGATTCATGGATTCCTATTTCATGATATCTCTAATCCCGATTCCATGTCTTGTCAGGACAAGCCTACCATCTCCAATCCTAATAAAGTGCATCTTTTCATCACATTGAACTTATTTGCTAAATCTTTCGACCTAGTACTACTAGGGATGGATAAATAGGCCAAGATAAATGGCATGCTCAACTTACTCCACTAAAATACTATCATTGAAAATTGATTGGAGGCCAAGTCTTTAAATACAGCTTTTTACATTATCACACTTTAAATTATGTCTTTCAATACCACATTTAAATACAACTTTTACATTAACACACTTTCAATCTTGTTTTTAAATACCTTAATTTCAATACTTGTCTTTAAATACCATAATTTCAATTCTTATTGTTAATTTAATTAATTAATCCAAAGCTATTCAAGCAAATCAAACTAAAATTCTATTTTCCCTTCTTAACCACCTAATAAAGTTCAAATTAACCTAATTTCAAGAATCACCTAAGTCACATCACCTAAAGCTAATTAAATTCAAATCTTTAATCTAACTCCTTGCAAACTCAAACTGCACATAACCGGCTTATTTTGACACCAATGACCCATGCACTTGCTTCACCAAGCAACCATTTTTGTAAAGTGCAACAATATTGTATGCAGACGTTAAATTAACTAAAAGCAACTATCATTAACTAAATTGACATAGATATGGTTGGAAAAATCTCAAAGTTTAGTTTTTGACACCTCAAATCATGCATCATTTGGGATTTCATAAAGAAAATTATGACCATTTTTGTAAAGTTCAATGATGCCATCTCCTCAACAACAAACGAACTACAAATCGTTGTTTGATGTTAAATTTGATCTTTATTACAATCCCAATGGCATATGTTGGGTTGCATTTGTCTCACATCGATAGTATGAGACGCCGATATAGTGTTTTTATATCTTGAACTCCCTCCCCGCAACAGCTAAATTTTAGGGATAAGTATTTCTAAGATATGCAACAAGTGGTATTAGAGCCTACATTATGCCTCACACCTGCTGCAATCCAAAGGTGACATCATCATTGTGCTAGGCCACAACTTGACCATTCTGTAACCAACACACAACCAAAACTTCCTTGAAATTATCATGATACACAAAATGTCCCATATCGGCTTGAGGGCAACTGAAACAGTTGCTTGAATAAACCTTCACTTCAATTGAAAAGGTACATATGCATATGTATCATTCATCCAATCTTTGTTCCCTTTCCAGTTGAGCAAACCAAAAAAGCGTCCAACCATGCAACATTATGAATGAGTCAGTGATAATATCAGAGCAAATCTAAGAATTTCCAGACCTCGCCACACTCATTGCCCTTGATCAAGTCAATATTACCACTATTACATATGGATCCAATTCAATAACTTTTTTAAATACGACATGGTTATTGTTTAATATCAAATCTAATTTTATACAGATTATTAACTAGCTCGATATAAACATGTATGGAAAGCTATCTGAATTTAGTTTTCAATGCCGCAAACCATGCATTATTTGGTGTATCATAGAAAAAATTATGACCATTTTCGTAAAATGCAACGGTACTATATGCAGACATCGAATTAACTGGAAGCAGCCATTTGATATCAAATCTAATTTTATACACATCATTAACTAGCTTGATATAGATACGGTTAGTAATCTCTCAAAATTTAGTTTTTGACCTCACAAATCATGCATAATTTGGGATTTCATAGAGAAAATTGTAACCATTTTTGCAAAGTGCAATGAGCTACCTCCCCAACAACAAACTAACTGCATACGGTTGTTTGATGTCAAATTTGACCATTGTTATGATCCCACTGACATATATAATGTATGAGCTGCATTTGTCCTACATTAGTAGTATGAAATACCGGTGTGTTGCTTTTGTATCTTGAACTCTCTCCCCTTAACAACCACAGAACTCTACCACATAGCAGCATCACTAGTGAACTGAAACGTGACAAAGAAAATCCTCGTCTGAATGTATTTAAAAGGCCATGAGGATCTTTTCACACTAATTGAGAAAGCCCTCGGCAACACGGAGTCTGGAACTCCGTTATAGCTGCGAGGCTTCATCCTCCTGAAGCACTCCAAACAACCTACCAGCTAACTAGAAGCTACCACAGGTCCCATCCGAGCTCCACCTCTTGCTAATACTACCATTGCTATTGCTACCCAATGCATGAAGGTGGCAAGATCAAATGCCCCTGTTGTATGAATCGAAGGCTGTCCTGATTGTACTTCTTGTTGTGGCACTGGAGCCACTCCTAGCAGAGCCTCAAATCCTGCACTCGCATTAGACCCTTGCTTGTGAGTCAACTCTGGACGAACATTCTCAACTAGAGCCCCACGACCCAAACTAGTCTGAGCTCCACGGCCATAACCAGCCTGAGCAATATGACCTCTGGGTCACCCACGGCCCCTACCTCTAGCAACTGGTGCAACTTTAGGTGTGATAATGCTAGAAATAAGAAAAGCAAGTATAAGATTTAAAATCTAAAGACTTTAAACATCAAGTCCCATATAATACACTTCAAACACATAATCCCAAACCGTAAAATTTCCCACTGTCTCTAAGTATTCCTAAACCTAGGCTTTGATACCAAGCTGCCACACCCCGAAATCCACAACACGGGGACGTGAGAACTGAACCCACAAATAACTACTAATCACCATCCAACCAACATAAACTAGAGCGAAAGCAATTCACCTATTGAATACTCAATGGTTCATAATCTGCCACAAATGGGCTACAATACAATACGCCTCAAACCGGGCCCAAAACTATGTATCCAAAACAATACTTGAAAATAAATAACAAACAGTTAATATTCAGCTAGTCTATCTCACGGATCCATCACGAGCATCTGCTCCTACAAGATCAACTGTAGGCGGTGAGCACTAAAGCACGCGTGCTCAGAAATAAGCATATAAAAATAAGTTTCTTAATCATGCAAGTCATACAACAACACTTAATCAAAACTCTTTTATCAATCTCACACTTATATCACAATATCCACATTTATCATACTGTTCTAAATTAAACTGTTACTTAGCCATGAACCCGCAATCTCATGCTAATACCATATTCATCATCTCAATCACATACATATATACATCTCAATATTATACTATGGGTCAGGTACTTTGTAAGTTTAGTCCGTGGCTACAAAGCTAAACCCAAAATAATCCCCAGGCCTAAGCCGTGGGATACAGCTAGTCCCGCAATCCTAAACGTATTCATCAAATCCCCAAACCGAAGTCATGGGGTACAACTGGCCCCACAGTCCCAAATGTACTCATTAAATCCCTAAACCTAAGTCGTGGGGTACAATTGATCCCGTGATCCCAAATGTACTCATAGCCCTAATCTCGCAATCCTAGTCTATCTCATCTTGCCCTAGTGGACAAACTGGTCCCACAGTCCTAGTACTAATATACGCTAGTGCAAGTCGTATATACACTTAGAGGCTTCTAGTCTACTAGTTATATTATATCATCCTGCACAGATTTCGGGGCTTTCAACCCTTGGGCTCTAGAACCCACCTTTTAGTACCTTTAATGACCCCAATAACCAAAAATCAATATCAACTCATATTACTTTAACAACAGCACTTCATACACAAGATTCTCCCTCATATGAAATAAAATGTTCCCTAGGCCTAAGTTTCATGTTGCCCATACATGCTTGTATTTAAAACAAGTTAACAATTCACATACAAACTCTTAGTACACATATTTATAAAAAGTATACAATTAATCAAATTTGAGAACTCAAATAACCTTAATAAGTCATAACATCAATTTAGAATAATTCATATCATTTTGGAATAAAAGTTTTTCAAAAATATAGAGTTTTTAAGAAAAATAGTGGACCTTGTAGCCTGGGCGCAGGCAGCCCAAGGCTTTGAGTCATTAATAGAACACCTTGCAGTCTAGGCGCAAGTAGCCTAAGGCTTCAGGCCTCTTACAGAATAACTCACAGCTTACGTGCAAGCAGCTCGAAGCTTCGAGCCACTTGGATTTCAGTACTTAGAAAAATTCCAGAATGCCTCGCAGCTTGCCCACAGGCAGCGCGAGGCTTCGGGCCTTCATTTTTTCAAAAATTTTATAAAGTTTAAAACGTAAACGAAATTTCTTTAAACACCAAACTTATGAATCTTCCACATCGAAACGTGTATAAAAATTCTTTTTAACCAAAAACAAAGTATGGACATTTGATTTACTCATTTATTTAATTATAAAACTAAAATATATAGCAAATCAAAGCTTGTATCACACACACATCCTCAAACATGTCCAAAGTATAGGTTTAAAACAGACTGACTCTTTCTTTGCAACACCTCTGATATAAATCTCAGAAATTCATACAACATATTCAAAAATAACATGGCTCATATTTCCAACTCATGTACATTTTCAAAACAAAAAAAATTTGCAACAAATTAAGAAAAATAAACCTATATGCTACCCTACCTACCTCACTACACACGTAGACGATCGGTATGTAAAAGCGTTACTACCAACTCAAGCTAATTCTTCCTATAAACTCTACGGTGAACCCCCTCCGAGCCACACATGAATTTGACACGAACACGCTCCGTAAAAGGTTATAGGAGATTCCCCTCCTCTTACTCCTTAAAATGTCTTGCAAGAATTTCATGAAGGCTCGCTCTCTCTCTCTCCCTCCCCCCCTCTCCCTAGGTCAGATTGTTAGGGAAAAATTTGGAGACTTAATGGGAAGTGTTTTAAATATACAATAAGTATTCATACTCACTCGTAAAAATGCATGCACCCTTCATAATTTTTCCCCTTAAAGTCTACCCCAAGCTTCTCAAGGAAGCCATGTTTTGAATTCTACTCTGTCAACCTTTGGCCTCCCCCACACTTCATTAACTCATGCCACAACTTTAACTAATAGGATCATACCTCTCTACCAACCAACCAAAACACATGCACCCATGCACCTCCTTTTTCACCCAATAGGAAAAACACACAGCCTTATATATATATTTATACATATCAAAACATATAAATACAACCCACCACATACTTATATACATACATGAAATTTAAATAGCATGTCACACTAAAATACATTAAATAAAAATATAAATTTAAGTTAAAAATCTGAATAAATAATAAAATAATATAATTTTATTTATCAAAATTTTCAAGTCTTTACAACACTATTATTGTGCTCGACATTATAGTACAAAGCCTGCCTGCATGGGTGTAGAGGCTGCATTTATTCCAAATCAATAGTATGAGATTCTCGTGTGGTACTTCTATATCTTAAACTCCCCTTCCCTTAGCTTTTTAATATGTAATATATTTTATTAATTTATTTTCAATAAATAATAAATTAATTTAATTTAAACCAATTAATTTAATTAATATGGAATATATTTTATTAAATTATTTTAATAAATAATAAAAATTAATTAGTTAATTTAATTAATATGGAATATATTTTATTATTTTTAATAAATAATAATTTAATTAATATTAATTATATTTTATTAAATTATTTTTATTAGATATCATAATTAAATTATTTAAATTATTACAAAATATATATTATTGAATTATTTTAATAAATAATATAATTAAATTGTAATTAATATATTTTATATTTACTAAATTAAATGATATAATAATTATAATTTATTCAATTATTTTTAATAAATAATAAATATTTTAGTATATTATTATATTTATTGAATTATATATTTTTAATAATTAAATTAAATTAATATGAAATATATTTTATTAATTCAATTAATTTTTAAAAATAATAAAATTAAATATTTTATTAAAATAAAAAATTAATAATTGTAAACAAAATTACATTTTCAAACGCAGTTTCAGTTTTATTTCAGAAAAAAACTGATTGTTCAGATTGTTATATAATTATGGTTCTACACCCATTTATGAACACTCTAATTGTTCATTTCTTACAAGTTATTGGATTTTTGCTCTAATGCATGATCTTGTGGGGCTTTGCAGGAGTTTGGATCATCACTTGGTGGAATGTTTTAGGCATTGGAGAAGAAGAAGAAGAGAAGATTAAAGAAGCAAGAAGAAAGGAGGATGAAAAAAACTCCAAATACTGAAATAAGTACAGTGGGGCGCCCCTCCCTCAACTTGGGCACCCCCAAAGAGTGGGATTGCATCAAAAGATCAGCCAGGCATCACATCATGTTGTTCAGGCACCCCCAGAGAGCAACCTTGTTTACGAGGATCAGCCAGACAACCGACCATGCAACCCGGGCGCCCCCAATGGCTACCCGGGGTGCCCCCAGAGAATTGTTGTATTCCGAAAATTCAATCGAGCACCCCACCTTCCTGCCTGGGCGCCCTCGTGAAGAAGCTAAATAATTTATTTTTTTTTTTTGTTACGTTTATTAAGTTACCATTTTACCCTTGACTTTTGGTAGCCTATAAGTATATGCTTTTATTCAAACTTATTTAGATTTGGTTTTCAAAAGAAGTACGTTTGGTTATATTCATCTCATCTTCTCTCTCTCCCCTAGGGTTTACAAGTTTTGTAAGCATATCACACTTTGTTTAAATTGCAAAGTTCAATTTCATTTCTCTATTAATCCTTCTCATTTTACTTTCAATCTTTATTTTCTGTTTCCATCTATATTCTTAATTCAATGGAAGGATTGTGTGGTTGTTTCTTGTTTCAAATTTTCAGTTTATACATACTAGGCTAGGGTTTCATCCTCGGTTTCAATCTAGGGAAGTAATGACTAAAAGATGGTTGATTTGGATTGTATATTCTTTAATAAAATATGATTTTTAAAGGATTCGTAGAAAGCTTAGAAATTAGGTTACTTATTGAAATTGATTCACCTATATTATAACTAGGCCTTGGTTACAAGTTGACACTCGTACACACCAAATGTCCGTTTCAATGTCCCGGTGATTTCAAACTCCATTTCAAAACCTTAAATCAAACCAAACCAAACCAAGCATTTTCCCACTAGGTGGGGTCGACTATATGGATTTGTCGACGCCAATTAAATCTGTTTAGGACCATGCCCTCCGATAGATCTAGGTAGGTAAGGCCATGTTTAATAGTTTTTTTCCAACTTCTCTTGGGTCTTCTCCACCTCTCCTACTCCTGGCAATCTCCATACTTTCACTCCTTCTAACAGGTGCCTCCGCTGGACGCCTTCTAACATGGCCAAACCATCTTAATCGGTTTTCTCTCATTTTATCTTCAATCGGTGCTATACCTACTTTGCCCCTAATCTCCTCGTTCCTAATCCTATCTTTCCTTATAATCCCGCACATCTACCTTAACATTCCGCACATCCATTTCAAAACCTTAGTTCTAAGTATTTCTACCTAAACAAGTTTTAAACATAAATCATCCAACTTACATCACATGTGTGGATGTAAGGTTGAGTAAAAGACATCCAAATCAACATCTTGACGCTACTACAGGAATAGATTGAGACCAAATGTTTTTCAATCAAAAGTAATTTCCTTAAACTAAATTTCATCTTTTCATAAGTGTTTTAAGTTGAGTTTACTTTTCATTTTCAAAAAATCTTTCAAAACCAATTTCAAAAACCCAAAAGATTTTTTCTTTTCTTTTTATCATTCTTCGCAAGTACTTTCAAAACGAGTTTTCAACTCTAGCCACACACACTTGCTCCCTGTGAAGATGACCTAGGATTCACTTAGATTAGAACTACAACCATCTTTTATACTTGAGAGAGTACACACCAATTGAGTGCGGTCAAGTTTTTGGTACCGTTGCTAGGGAGCAACAGTTTAGGTGTGATGAATTCAGAGAACTCGTGGGGGACGTGCTTGCCATCATCTTCAACGTGATTGAATTTGGATTTCCAGGCGACATCACTCCATCCCTTTGTTTTATATTTTATTTTCATTTTCATTTTGTTTTCTTTTTCTATTTTTGTGTGTATATATATATATATTAGAATTTGTTAGAGAGCTATGTTTGTTGCATGCTATTAAGGTCGAGTAAGGTAATTGTAAGTGATTTTGACCAAGAAGACCCATCCTACATTCCCGAATCCCTAGGCTCACTTTTCACAGTTTCGCTCATCAATTCACAATCATTTGGCTCAATGCCTCGTTTAGAAGGAGACGGAAGTGTCAATGGGGTGATGGACCCCACGATATTTCAGGCCTTGGGAGGATTAAAGATCACCTCAACCCTACTAGGCAAACCACACCATCATGCATATTAGCGCCACATCTCATGACCAATCTCCTTGGTATTCAAATATTGCCAACTTCTTAGTGACTGGTCAAATGCCTTTCCATTGGACAAAGGTTGATAGAGGTAAATTCTTACGCAATATGCATAGTTTCTTTTGGGATGAGCCCTGCCTCTCGAAGTATTGTTAAGACCAAATTGTGAGACGATGCATTCTCGACAATGAGATTCATAGTGTCATTGAATTCTATCACGCTTTAGCTTGTGGAAGCCACTTCTCTATAAAGAAAACCACTATTAAGATTCTTCAAAGCGGATTTTATTGACCTTCTATGTTTAAAGATGTGCATGACTATTATTTCAGATGTGAACAATGCCAACGATTAGGAGCCCTATCTAAACACAATGAGATACCCCAAAATCCTATCATTATTTTAGAGATCTTTGATTGTTGGGGGGATAGATTTCATAGGTCCATTTCCTATATCGTTTGGCTTTAAGTATATTTTAGTGGCCATTGATTATGTTTCCAAATAGGTAAAAGCCATTGCCACTCGCACCAATGACCACCAAGTGGTGGTCAAGTTCTAAAAAGAATACATTTTCTCGCATTTTGGGATGCCTCAGGCAATCATTAGTGATGAGAGTAAGCATTTTTGCAATAAACTTGTGGGGATCCTAATGCGTAAATATGGTGTGACTCATAAAGTGAGAACTTCATATCACCCACAAAATAGTAGCCAAGTTGAGTTTGCAAATAGGAAGATAAAGGGCATTCTTGAGAAGGCCGTCAACCCCACACATAAAGATCGGTCCTCGCGACTAATTGATGCATTGTAGGCGTAGCGAACAACTTATAAGACCATTTTGGGCATATCTCCCTACCGCCTTGTCTTTGACAAGGCTTGCCACCTACCCGTTGAGATAGAACATAGAGCCTATTGGGCAATCTGGCAATTCAATGGAAGTATAGATGATACCGACGTTCTTAGAAAGTTTCAATTGAATGAATTTGAAGAATTAAGAAATGATGCTTTTGAGAATGCGAAAATTGCCAAGGCCAAGATGAAGAATTTGCACAAGCAGCATATTTTTTGAAAATCCTTCCATGTGGACCAAAAAGTGTTGATGTATAACTCACGGTTACATCTCTTTTCAGGAAAGTTTAGGTCTAGGTGGTCTAGTCCTTTTGTTATTATCTCGTTCTCGGAACATGGTGCGTGAGGTTCAGAACGCACACAATGACACCACTTTCAAGATGAATGGCCATCGTCTCAAGCCATATTTGGAGAATTTTGTGGCTGAGATTGAGACTTGGGAGCTCACCGATCCTCCTCCCTTTGAATGATGCATGTCTTGTCATTGTTGCACATAGTTAGTTTAGAGGTTTTGTTTGCTTTGAGTCTTAGCGTAGAATTCTTATTCTTTTATTTTCTTTGTTTCTTTCTGTGTATCTTGCTCAGTCTTGTTAGGATGTGAGCCAGTACCTTGACATGATTGAGGACTTCTTGTACATTTTTTTTTTTTGAAAAAGATAAGTAATGAGGACTTCTTGTACATAATTTCTCCTTAATCTTCTAGGAAGTTTTCTTTTGTCTTGTTTAAGTCCTGTTGGACATTCCTTTTTCTTTTTGTCTTCGTTTTCTTTTAGAATTCTCCCTTTGCAAGGTTCTAGTTTTAATTTAGTTTTTAATTAGGTATCTTTTTAACCTTTGATAAGCGCAGTTTGGACGATAGCTCAGCTCACATATCTATCTTAACCTTTCTTCAATTTGCATCATGCAGGTGCCCCCATGGCTAACTCGAGTGCCCGAGTTTGGGCTAGGCAATTTTAAAGGGTCACGTGACCCTTTTGGTGCTCTTCATTCTAAACCTTCCAGCCGTTGAAGACCTAAGACAGCCTCCACACTCGGGCGCCCTCTTTGCAACCCTATTCTCTCTTTCTTCCCTGCTCATCTACACCAATTTCCTTTACTCGATTTTGAATAGAATACTTCCCCAGGTTCATCTTCCCATCATTACCGTTGGAGTACACCCACACTTGGAGTTTGGAAGCTATATTCGTAAGATTGAGGGTGAGCAAGTGTTGCTTGTGGGGTTGCTTTGATTTTGATTATATTGGCTGGTTTTGGTTATCTTCTTGATGAGCTTGAGCATCTAAGGGATTTTGGACAAACGTAGTGTGATTGCAAAGTGTATCTTGAGAAGGTGCCCACCACATGTTCGAGAAATTGTCTAACTTAAATTTTGTGGGCAATTTGGGTGATTTTTGTGGGCTACACATTCTTTGATGTGGAAGAGTACTTTTGGAGCAATTGAGATTTTCTTAAGGTCCTTGAGAGTGTTTGCAAAACAATGCATGCCAAGTGTTGGTCAAAATTCCTGAATCAGTTTTTGGAAGCATTGTGAGTGCATTTTAGAGGAGGCTTGAGTTATGTTGTTTATGTGATTTGCTTGGATTGAAGTAGAATTGAGAATTGAGCAACATACTTGAGACTTGAGTGATGACAAGACCCCGCAAGCAAGCTCGCAATGTTAAGGAGAGTGGGCCTTCTCGTGCTACTCGAAGTACAAGACACCGTAATCCTACCCCACCTCCCTTTTCCTTGTCTAAAGGGAAAGAGGTTAAGCTTTTCGACAAGGAGTAGCCATTGTCCTCTCCCGCCCCGAGGATTCTCTTGATCCCATGTCTGAAGAGGAAAACAATCCTGATTTTGACGCACACCGCTTTAGGAACTGGAATGCACAGCGTGATTATAACTAGTATTAGAATCAGCGACCTGTGCTTTGTGAGACAAGCATCCAGTTGTCCCATTTTCATGCAGTTACTGTCCCAATTGAGGACTTAGTCACGGGGCAGAGCATGCAATTCCGTGCTACTGCTGATCCGGTGCTTGCTAAGGAATTTTATGCTAACTTCAAGTTACATACACCGAAGGGGCCTGAAAGGCAACTGCTTGTGGATGTGCATGGTTAAGTGTTTCCACCTCAAGGCTGACACTATTGCCACATTTTTTGGCCTTGAGCGGGTAGCGAATCCCAACTACCCATTTCCTGCTAATGCTTACCCATCTAAAAACACTATTACTACAGCATTATCGGGGCAGGAGAGGTTTCCAGAAGGGTCAGGTTCGCAATTTCCTAAGAAGAACTTGTGCTCTCTTTACCGTATCCTTCACGAGATGTCCTGTGGCCAGATCATTCGTCTCATTCATGATGACACCGTGAGCTTTACTCGTTCCTACTTTGCTTTACGCATTTGTCACTGGGGTCTCTATCAATTTGGCCTCACTCATTTATGGTGCTATCTTTCAACAGGCCGACTCTATGGCAAGTACCACGAGTTTGCCTTTTGGAGGTTTAATCACCGAGCTTGTCTTAAAGTTTGGTGTAGTTGTTGAGACAAGAGCCTGGACCTTAGAGCCACTTGGGAAAATATCCGAGACCACATTTGCTAGGCGTGATGCTCAACTTTGGGTTCGCAATGCACCATCTTCGACCCGCACAACTACTGATAATCCTTATCCTTCTACTTCAGCACCACTCGCTTCTCTAGATACTTAGTTCCCTGACCCCCCACTTCCATCACTTCAGGAGTCATTCAAGAATCTTGACCTTAGGATACAGCATTTAGAGACTGCATTCCCCATTGCTCAGGCCTCTTTGGATGCGATTATGGTCAAACAGGCTGCCCAGCATCGCTCGCTTAAGTCGTAGGGTGCTACATTAGACTCTATCCTTAAGGCTCTCCACACCTTCACTCTTCCTACTCCTCCACCCACGGCAGATCCCTAGGTTGTTGGGGGGTGTTTTGATGTTTTTAAGTGTGTTTTGTCAATTTAGGTCTTAGGTATGATGATGTTTAGTTGGTAGACATAAAACTGTTTTCTTTTGTGTTGTCATGCTTGGGTTCAACTAAAGTGGTACTCATGATGCTCATAATGTTGTAATCAGTCCACCTTTTGCTTAATGATATGCAACAACCTTTCACTATCTTTTGTTTTTTTTTTTTTTTTTACTTCATTTTCTTTTGTTTTCTTTTCTTACACCTACTATACTTTCTGTCTTTTTTTTTTTAATTCTTATTTCTTTTCTTTACTACTTTTTTTGAAAAAGATAAGTAAGAATTTATTATTTCAAAGAGCATAAATAAGCATCAGGATGATGCTTACGATACAAAAAAACTATACAATTCTACCCAAACCAGTGATTAGCACAAATCATCAAGAAAATTCAAAAAGGAGCATAGATCAAGGTTCCTTCCCTCTTTTTCCCAGCCATACAAACAACTTAGAAAAAAACTCTTAATCCTCAAAGTAGTCCTCGTGTCATCTTCAAATATCCTCCTGTTGCGCTCTTTCCAAATTATCCAAAAAAGGCAGAATGGAGCCAAGTTCCAAGTGCGTTTTTCCCTCTTTGCCAAGGATTGACCCCACCAAAGCAAAAGAAAACTCCTAAGATCTTCCGGGAAACACAAATGAACTCCAAAACAGTTAAGTAACAAACCCCATAACTCAACCGACCAAGCGCAGTGAATAAGGAGATGAGCAATAGATTCCTCTTGCTTTAGACACAACGGGCATCAATTAGCTAACAGATAGCCACGGTGCTGTAAGTTGTCCATCGTCAAAATCTTACATTTGACTGCACACCAAGTGAAGAATATGACTCTAGTAGGGATTGCGGCTTTCCAAATCTTCGGCCATGGAAAGATTTCTGTGTTACAACCTTACAAAAAGGAGTAGAAAGACTTTAAAGAAAATACCTTGTTCATTGCCTGCTTCCAAATCATGACATCTGAAGACTTAGTCAAATTAATAGAATATAGTAATTCCATTAATAACATTAAGCTGTCAAACTCCCAGTCATTCACATTCCTCTGTATCAGCACCGACCAGCCACTTTGAATGCCAACACCATTGCAGTAATCAGAGACACAAGCTTCTTTGTTAGCTGCAATTGCAAAGATTCCTAGAAAGACATCTGAAAGACAACCAATACCTAACCAATCTTGCTTCCAAAATAAAATTATGTCCCCTTTCCCAGCCTGCCAAGAAATACGACGACTAAAAGTCTGCCAAATTCTTCTTATTCCTCTCCATAAACCATGACCATAAGGACTCGACACAGAAGTAGAGGACCACCCTCCAAACTCTTCCCCATATTTAATAGTAATCAACCTCTTCCAAAGTCTGTTATCCCCTTGAGCATATCTACAAAGCCATTTCCCTAATAAAGCTTAATTGTTCAGTTTCAATGGTCTAAATCCCACTCCTCCAGCCTCTAAAGGTTTACAAACAGCCTCCCAGTTCACAAGACAATACTTGTAGACCTCCTCACTTCTTCTCCAAAGGAAATCTCTTTGCATCCTCTCTCTAACTCCTTGATTACCGAGACTGGGGCAATGAATAGAGAAAGGAAATACATTGGTACGGTAGCTAGAACACTCTTAATCGATGTAATCCTAACCCCAGTCGATAAATATTTGAGCTTCCACCCAGCCAATCTACTCCTGCATTTCTCCAAAACAGGATCCCAAGCTTGTTTTGATTTATAATGAGCTCCCAACGGCAAACCAAGATAAGTGCTAGGAAAAGAACCAATCTTGCAACCCAATATATTTGCCAAAGCACCCAAATTATCCATTGCACCGACTACCATGACCTCAGATTTTGAAGGTTAACTTTTAAACCAATGACCACCTCAAACCCCAATAATGTGCAGCGTAAATGTCCCAATTGCATCAAGTCTGCCCCACAAAATATAATTGAGTCATCAGCAAATAGCAAATGAGATATGCTGAGAGGATATCTATCAGTGCCGACAGTAAAACCTTCAATAAAACCAACTGCTTCTACTTGCTGCAACATCTTACTAAGAACTACCATGACTAAGAAAAAATGAAAGGAGAAAGGGGATCTCCTTGCCTTAATCCTTTGGAAGAAGCAAAGAAACCTTCAGGGGTACCATTGATCAAGATTAAGAATCTAGCAGTTGAAATGCACCATTCGATCCATTGACACCATTTGCTGCCAAAGCCCATTCTTCCTAACAAGTAAATCAAAAAGTTCCAATTGACATGGTCAAAAGCTTTCTCAATATCCAATTTACAAACAATACCTGGTTCCTTACTCTTAGTCTTAGAGTCTAGAATCTCATTAGCTACTAAAACAGCGTCCAAAATCTGCCTTCCTCCCACAAAAGCATTCTGAGAAGATGAAATCAGAGGATCCAAGATTTTTTTTAATCTGCTAGCAAGAACTTTGGAGAGGAGTTTATAAATAGCGCCAACCAAACTTATAGGCCTAAAATCTTAACATCCACTGCACCAAGTTTCTTTGGGACAAGAGCAATGAATGTTGAATTCATACTTCTAACAAATTTGCAGCTTTGGTGAAACTCAGCAAATAACTGTTTCAGATCTTCCTTAAAAACACTCCAGCATATTTGGAAAAAAGCAATAGTCCATACATCAGGTCCAGGGGCTTTTTCGCCGTTGAGATCATTGAGGACCTGGAGGATTTCCTGCTCAGTAAAAGGCTTTTCCAAGTTCTCCGCTTCTGTGAAACTGAGCTGAGAAAATTCCAGATCATCAACCTTTGGCCTCCAACCAACCTCTTCTTCGAAAAGAAGCTTATAAAAGAGCAGAATGCCTTGCCTTATCTCTCTCAGGTCTTCAGTGATTGATCCATTAAACCCTAATCTGTCAATCCAATTCCTTCTCTTATTTGCTGAAGCCATTTTGTGAAAAAACTTAGTGTTTCTGTCACCTTCTTTAAGCCATTTAACTCTAGACCTTTGTCTCTAACTAATTTCTTCCATTCTAAGTATTTTCTTCAACTCCAAAATCTTGCTTTCTCTGCTGCTTCTGTCCAAATCAGTAAGCCTACCCTCATCATCCACTAAGTCCAGTAGATGAATGTCCTTTTCTAGTTGAGCTCTCTGATGATTGATACTTCCAAAGACCTCGGCATTCCATTTTTTTAAGTCAACTTTAAAGCAAGACAGCTTTTGCATCAACCTGTAACTAGCTGAACCATTAAAATTGTAGCTTTGCCACCAAGTGGCTATCATGTCCTTAAAACCTTCAACTTGCATCCACATGTTTTCAAACCTAAAAGGTTTTCGCCCACCTTGTAACCCTCCCCCATCAAGCAAAATAGGAAAATGATCTGAGATGAGTCTAGACAAAGTTTTTTGAGAAACTCCAGGAAATAAGTCCTTCCAATCATTAGACACCAGAAATCTGTCAATACTAGATTTACTAGTGCTATTGCTCCAAGTATATTTGCAACCTCCCAAAGGCAAGTCAATACAACACAAGTCATTTATGAATTCTGAAAACATCTTCATATGTTTAGTTCTCCTTTTACAATTCCATTTATCTTCAATGCTCTTAACTTAGTTGAATTCTCCCCCCATACACCAAGCAGCATTCCATCAAAACATAGTAGCACCAACCTCCTCCAAAAAATCAGCTTTTAAGTTGTTATCAATTGGTCCATAAACACCAGTGAAAGACCAAGTGATTTCCTCCTCCATCTGCTTAAACAAACATGATAAGGAATAAGATCCAACCTCTGAATCCAACAAAGACAGCTTCCTATTATCCCACATTACCAGAATACCATCTGATGCTCCAATAGGGTCAAGAGCAACCCATTTTACCCAACTACCACCCCACAATGATCTAACTATAGAATCATCAATAGAGCTTAGCTTTGTTTCCTACAAACAAACCACATCTGGATGCCACTTTTTTAGAGAAGCTTTGATTAACATCCTTTTCCCCGATCCACAACAGCCTCTAATATTCCAACTTAGGATTTTAGGCTTCATTAAAAACACAATGGTAATGGTTTCCTACTCCTTCCTTCGCCAACAACAGCCAATTGAGAATCCTGTTGAGTCCCTTTCTCATAAGAAATTGACCATTGCAGATTCTTAAGTTCTCTGACACCTTTGCTACTTCCTCTATGCTTTCTCCTTTCACCACTTTGCTGATTCCTTCTTTTCTCTTCAATAGACTGAAACAAATCCATAAGTTTGTCTTCCATATCCTCGCTAGAAATCTCCAAAATTTTCTTAAAATACTTCATTCTTTTTATAACCCAGGTAGAAATTTTTTGCTAGTCTTGTCCACAATCACCTAGCAATAATACATCAATATTCCAGTCTTTAGGACTACAAGAAGCTAGGGGGTACAGTCTAGAGGCAAAGACATGTCCTCTGAACTTGATTCAACAACATGCTGAAAACCTTCATCAAAAAAGGAGTCTTCTCCAAACCAATCAGCATTAGGAGTTGGACAGGTAGGGACTAAGGGTAAAGATGAATTTTCTTCAGGTTTAGATTTTATACCCAACCTCCTGGAACAATATTTCTTCCCAAAGAATCATTCTCTATCATGACTAACTTCAGCCAACTGAGAGGGAATATGCATTTGCCTTAATGGTTGTCCACAGGAACAATAACTGCTGTCGACTGGAAAATAACACCATTAATTTGAGCTGCACTATCATTAAGAGGATGTAGTAATTCCTGATCCTTCAAATTTCCAAGGATTTCAAATTTGTTCAATAAAGGGCTGCCTACTTGGTTCATTGAATTGTGAATATCATTCTTTGTTTCCTTTGATGTTCTACCTACCTGGATCCATTTAACATTTCTAGCATCTTTGGGGAGTCTTTTAGGTTTCTGAACCTTAGCCTTCTTAATTACTTTGACTTTCCGATTACCAAGAGTAAGATCATTCATTGAATCAGCCACAATCCCACGCGCCTCCTTCAGCTCCCCCTGCTGGCCGGAAAACTCCATTGATGGAGGATGCTTCTACCCAGTCCACCCATGGTTTTCTCTCTACCCAAACTGGACAATCATATTTAGATTGACCGACTAGTAAAGGGACTGACGCTGAGACTGATCTTCCATCACCTCTAACTTTTATTCTAACCCATTTGTAATTAGGTGAACTTTTCCAGCCCTCTTCAATACCTTGAAAACCACCACAATAATTTCCTATGCTCTGAAACACATTGATGTTCTAAAGATAGATTGGTATACCTACTACCTTAATCCAAACAAACTCTGGTTCCATCCTCTTCTAGAGCAGCAAATCCAGCTATGCCAAGCATCTAAAAATAGATAATTTCCATCTATAAAATGATCTTCTTGTAGAGTCTGAGAAGCAATCTCTTTGGAGGGAAAGATAAAAAGATATCTACCTTCATCTAATTCTTTAACAGCAACACCCCCAGGAAAGGACCATTTTCTATGCATCCAGGTTTGGACTTTGTTGATATCAGGCATAACAGATCTGTATCTCTAAAACTCCCAACCAAACATCTGTTCAGACTTTGGCTGCTCATAACAGCATCATCAAAATTGACTATAACTTGCTGTTTATTAAAAGAACTTCGGATTTTGTGATCATTCCATTCAAGAATAGCAGCAGCCTGAAGATAAGATCTTGAATCCTTAGTTTGCTGCACAATACTTCCAGTATTCTGACCCAAAGATGAACCAGGTCGAATAAAGGCATTATTTGAGACAATCGGACTCCTAGGGAGGAATGAATCAATGAGTTTGGCAAAAAAATCCCAACCTACCCCATCTTCCAATTCTTGAATCATAACCAACCTTCTCCCAAAAGGAGCAAAGAGACGTAGTTCTAGCAATCAACCGAGACCATCTGAGATTAATGAGCATACCACAATTCTGGCTCCTCCTCTGATGCTACCCAACTGCAGTTTTTTTCTTCCCTCCCCTGAGATTTCCAACAAATTTTCTGCAACCAACGTAGTTCTTCCTCATATAAAACCATTACTCGGACATAATCTCTTCCTTTTTCCACGATTCTGACTCCTCCTTTAAACTTAGAATCCACAGCAACATCAATAGTGACTTGGTCTACTTGAAAGGATTTCTTGATGCAACCCCTCAGTGAAGAGGGATGCCACCTACTAGAATTCCTAAAGTGGTGCATGATAGCAGAGTTACCTAATCATGCGCCCAGAGCATTTTAACTCAATTTTTTCTTTTCTTTACTACTTACTCTTCTATTTGGTACAGTTTCTTTGGCTTCATTGTGTACTGCTACTCAAGTGATATCCTTCCTTCTCTTTTCTTTTACTCTTCAATTCCTATATGCACATTTTAGCTTTCTAATCCATTGTTTGGGAGTATTAGAGAGTTTAGGTTGGGGGGGGGGGGGGGGTTGGGGGGGTCTTTCCTATGGACTTGCTTAGCTTTTACATGTGGACTTGTTTGGGTTTGTTCATGCTTACATGTTTTCTGCTCTCTCTCTCATGAGCTCTATGTACATCACATTGAGGCCAATGTGGTTTCTAGTGGGGGGGAGTGCATTTGCATTGCATGAGATAATAATCGTGCGCATGAACACACACACACACACACAAATGAAAACTTTTTGGCTCATTTTTGGGTATGATGTTGGAAATTGGGTATGTAAACTAAGGTTATAAGCATACAATCCTTTGAGTCACATACAAAGAATTGTGGTGTTTGGAGATTGGTGATTGTGGCATGGGTTTTGATTGAGCATGTTTGTAAGACAATTTGTGCATAATGCTAATTTAAACCTACTTTCTACTTGAGCACTTGATGCATGATCCCTGATATGTGAAGACCTTGTTGACCTCGTGAAATTTTTTTTTTTTTTTTTTAAATAAATAAATTTATTAAAAGGAAAAAATAATTACATCCTCTAGTAGAGGCCTACTACAATCAAGACCAAATAAGCCAGATGCAAGCTACGTACCAATCTTGCCAAGAGAATCTATAAAGTGCAATAAAGAGATTAAATCTACCTCGCTACCATCTTTAACCCATGTGTACAAGCAGGTAAAAAACAAACTTTGAATACGCACTACATTACTTTCCTTAGTTTCGAAGATTCTTCTATTGCGCTCTTTCCAAACTGTCCAAACTAGACAGAGTGGAATCAAATTCCATACTTCCTTCTTGTACCTCGTTAGAGATTGACCCCACCAAGACAGGAGAAAGCTTTTGAGATCTTTTGGAGAACAACAGTGAACACCAAAGCATGATAAGACAAGATGCCAAATTCCAGTAGTTCAAGAACAGTGTAGAAATAGGTGATCAATAGTTTCTTCACTACATAGACATAAGGAACACCGATTCACCATATTCAGCCACAGAGTTTTAAATTGTCAATGGTTAAAATTTTGCCATGAGCTGCACACCACGCAAAAAAGGTGACTCTGGGAGGAGCCACAGATTTCCAAATTTTTATCCATGGAAAAGTGTCAGTCTCATCACCTTTCAATACACTTTAGAAGGATCTCACATTAAACACATCATTCTTAGATTTCATCCAAATTAGCCTATCATCTGAATTAAGCCAAGAGACCGAGTGAAGCAATTCCAACAACTGAAGATAACTCCCTAGTTCCCAATCATTTACATTTCGACGCAGCTGAATAGACCAATCTCTGGATTGTCCGAAAATTGTGTAATAGTCTGATACTAAAGCATTCTGATCAACTGCAATGGCAAAGATGTCAGGGAAGATATCAACTAAACAACCAATGGCCAACCACCTTTGCTTCCAAAACAGAATTCGGTCGCCTCTACCCAGCTACCATGAAATACATCCTTTGAATTTGGGCCATAAGTTCCTTATTCCTTTCCAAAGACTGACGCCATAGGATTTAGGACAATTGGCAGTCGACCATCCACCTTTTTCCTCTCCATACTTAGATGCTATCAGTCTCTTTCACAAGCTAGCCTATTCATTAGGGAATCTCCATAGCCATTTCTCAAGTAGAGCTTCATTCTGTGAATTAGGCTTCTTGATACCCACACCACCTGATTTGATAGGTTTGCATGCCTCCTTCCAAGCCACCAGATTGTGCTTAAAAACTTCGTCATTCCTTCCCCAAAGAAAATCTCTTTGCAATTTTTCCAGTTCTTTTAAAACAGAGACTAGAGCAGTAAAAAGGGAGAGATAGTAAGAGGGTAAGCTGGAGAGAACACTTTTGATAAGAGTTACTCGTGCCCCAGAAGACAAGTAATTCAATTTCCAATCTGATAATCTTTTCCTACATCTTTCAATGACAGTCTCCCAAACCTCTTTACTCTTATGCTTAGCCCCCAGGAGCATTTCCAAATAAGTAGATGGAAGAGATCCAATATTGCAGTCCAAAATAGCTGCCAGGTCCTGCAGATTATCTGGATTGCCAATAGGAATGATTTCGGATTTGTTAAGATTCACCCTTAATCCCGAGACTGCTTCAAATCCTAACAAAATGCATCTTAAGTCTGCCAATTGTGATCTATCAGCCCCACAAAAGACAATGGTATCGTCAGCAAACAGCAAGTGAGATATACTAATCGAACTCTGCCCTAATGCCCCTGCATTAATGCCTTTTAAAAGACCTGTTTGCTCCACTTTCTTTATCATTCTACTAAGCACCTCCATTACAAGAATGAAAAGAAAAGGGGAAAGAGGGTCACCTTGTCTTAAACCTCTAGAAGCTGAGAAAAAACCTTCAGGAGTTCCATTGATTAGGATAGAGAAGCTTGTTGTAGAGATGCACCACTGAATCCACTTGCACCATCGTTCTCCAAAACCCATCTTCCTTAGCAAGTAAAGCAGGAAGTTCCAGTTGACGTGGTCAAAAGCTTTTTTCAATGTCCAGCTTACAGATTAACCCAGAATATTTTTGCTTCAAAGCTGAATCAATTACTTCATTGGCCACGAGGATAGCATCCAAAATTTGTCTACTGCTCACAAAAGCATTTTGAGTTTCCGAGATCAAAGATTGCATAACCAGCCTCAATCTATTAGCTAATACCTTGGCCAAGAGTTTATAAATAGCACCCACAAGGCTTATGGGCCTAAAATCTTGTATCCTTACAGCACCTGATTTCTTTGGGATCAAGGCGATAAAAGTGCTGTTCAAACAACGAACAAACTCACTGTTTTGGTAGAATTCTGCAAAAATCTGCAATATTTCATCCTTAAAAATATCCCAACAGTGTTGAAAGAATGCAACTGTCCATCCATCAGGGCCAGGGGCTTTATCTCCACTCATCTCCTTTTAAGGACTGAAATACTTCCTTTTCCGTGAAGGGTAGCTCCAGCCCTTCCACTTCAGCAGAGTCCAGGCAAGGTGTATCCAGTAGATCAACCTGAGGTCTCCATTCATGCTCTTCCTTAAATAGCTGCTTGTAGAAATCCAGGATATATACCTTTATTTTGCGTGGATTCTCAGTGATAGTCCCATCTATCTTCAGTTTGCTGATCTAGTTGGCTCTTCTATTGGCTGAGGCTATTTTATGGAAGAACTTAGTGTTTCTATCTCCCTCCTTAAGCCATTTAACTCTGGATTTTTGCTTCCAGCAAGTTTCCTCCATCTGAGATAATCTGTTCCATTTAATAATCAGACCTGTTTTGCTGCTCCTTTCTTGCTCTGTTAATCTACCCTCCTCTTCTAATTTGTCCAGCTTTTGAATCTCCTGTTCCAATTTATTTTTCTGCTGTTCAATCCTCCCAAAAACCTCAATGTTCCATTTCTTCAAATCTGCTTTTAGGAATTTCAGTTTCTGCGTCATCCTAAAGCTTGCAGTTCCATTAATAAAGCTGTAACCAGACCGCCAGTTTGCTATCATTTCCTTAAGACCTTCAACTTGCAGTCACATGTTTTCAAATCTGAATGGTTTTAGTCCTCCCTTAATTGCTTCCCCATCCAAAAGTAATGGACAGTGGTCTGACACTAGTCTCGGCAAAGATCTCTGGTGAGCAGTTGGAAAAAGAACCTCCCAGTTTGGAGATACTAGGAATCTATCAATTCTAGATTTACTAACTCTGTTGCCCCATGTGAATCGTCTACCACCCAGAGGAAGATCAATGCAACGTAGATCATTAATAAAATCAGAAAAGACTTTCATTTGCTTGGTTCTTTTTGTGCAGCCCCATTTTTCCTCAATGCTTTTTACCATGTTGAAGTCTCTACCCATACACCAAGGAACAGACCATCTAAAAACAGCAGCCCCTATCTCTTCAAGAAAATCAGCCTTCAAGTGTTTATCTATAGGCCCGTAGACCCCTGTAAAGGCCCAGGTTACTTCCTCCTCCTCATGTTTAAACAGACACGAGATTGAATAAGTACCAAGTTCATATTCCAGCATGTTAAGTTTTCTATGATCCCACATGATGATAATTCCACCAGAAGTTCCGACTGAGTTCAAAGCAACCCATTGGCACCTGCCTCTACCCCACAAAGTGCTCACAATGAAATCATCTGCTCTACTAAGTTTAGTTTCCTGTAAACAGACTACATCAGGTTTCCATTTCTTGGTACATGATTTTATTAGCATCCTTTTCCTGGTGCCTTTGCATCCCCTAACATTCCAGCTCAATATTGTTGGCTTCATATTAAACAGAAATGGATTTAATCTCCTCCCTTGACCCTACGGCATCCTCAACCAGTCCTTCCTTGTCGTATGAAATAGAACACTGCAGGTTTTTCAGTTCTCGAGTGCCTTTTCTAACACTTCTGTTCTGCTTCTTCCCTTCTTCTTTTTTGTTGTTGCCTCTTTTTTCTTCTATGGACCTAAGTAGCTCCATTAGCTTATCCTCAAATCCTTCACATGAGAATCCCAGAATCTTCTTAAAGGATTTCATTCTATTAAGCACCCAGGCAGAGATTTGTGGCTGGTCTTGACCACAATTTTCCAGCAATAAAGGTTCAACAGGCTCATGCCATTCTATTTCAGGTTCAACAATGGCTAAAGGAAGGCAGTCCAGCACATCCTCTAACCCTTCAGATTGAGAAACCAGCAGCTCCTGATTTGGCCTGTGCAAGCTTAAGGAGAGTTCACCCTTCTCATTAGAAGAATAATCAGACTCGAAGTTGCTGCCAGAATTAAATTCTCCAGCAAAATCTCTTTTATTGTCAACGTTGGGAGAAAAGGAGGCCATATTATGAAGCAATAAGGAAGTCCCTTTAGGTTGCTTCTTAGTAAAGTATTTCTTACCAAAAAAAGCCTCCTGTCTGTCGGGGTAGTGGTCCATAATGCTGATGCTGAGATTAGTTACCTCAGGGTCTGTCTTGAAATTATTTCCCCCTTGTGGGTCCACTAGATTGGGCACATTGTATGTAACCTCTTCTTCACCTAGGCTGCTTAGGACTTTGAATTGATTATCCTCATGCTTCTCTTCCATCATTAATTCTTCCTTCTTGTTTTTAATAGTTGGCACCCATTTAGCTTTCCCATTAGATTTTGACTGACTTTTGAAATGCTGCACCTCAACATGCTTTAAATAATCATCCTTTCGGCTTCCAAGGGTAGAAGCATTTATTGCACCACCTGCTGAAGAACACGCCACCATCTTCTTTCCTTCCGGTGGCCGGAAAACTCTTTTGGGCAAAGAGACATATTCCCAATCAACCCATGTCTCTCGCTCCACCCATAGGGGATATTCATACATTAGCTGGCCAACAACTAATTTAACAGAAGCTGAAATTTCTCTGCCATTACCTTTAACTCTTAGGCGAGCCCATTTAAGATTCTTGGATAACCTGGTCTCATCATCAATCTCCAATAATCCTCCACAGAAGTCACCTATGCTACGAAAGACCCCTAGGGTCCACAGAAAAACAGGTAGACCCATCACTTTAACCCAAACAGCCGATGGATTTCTTCCTCTTCTAGAGCAGCAACCCTAGCTGTGCCATCTGTCTAAGAATAATGGCTTGTCTGCTAATTCTTTGGAAGGAAAAGAAAATAAAAGTCTTTCCCCATCCAAAGCTTTGATATCTAATCCACCAGGAATATTCCATTTTCTGTTCAGCCAGGAAGAAAGAGTTTTTATATCAATGCTATGTGAACTTAAACCACCAAACCTGCCTATCAGACAACAGCTCATATTATGGCTACTGTTAAGGGTCCACAGAAAAACAGGTAGACCCATCACTTTAACCCAAACAGCCGATGGATTTCTTCCTCTTCTAGAGCAGCAACCCTAGCTGTGCCATCTGTCTAAGAATAATGGATGACTATTGAAAGCAATCCTCTCTGATAAGAACTTGTCTGCTAATTCTTTGGAAGGAAAAGAAAATAAAAGTCTTTCCCCATCCAAAGTTTTGATATCTAATCCACCAGGAATATTCCATTTTCTATTCAGCCAGGAAGAAAGAGTTTTTATATCAATGCTATGTGAACTTAAACCACCAAACCTGCCTATCAGACAACGGCTCATATTATGGCTACTGTTAAGGGTCCACAGAAAAACAGGTAGACCCATCACTTTAACCCAAACAGCCGATGGATTTCTTCCTCTTCTAGAGCAGCAACCCTAGCTGTGCCATCTGTCTAAGAATAATGGATGACTATTGAAAGCAATCCTCTCCGATAAGAACTTGTTTGCTAATTCTTTGGAAGGCAAAGAAAATAAAAGTCTTTCCCCATCCAAAGCTTTGATATCTAATCCACCAGGAATATTCCATTTTCTGTTCAGCCAGGAAGAAAAAGTTTTTATATCAATGCTATGTGAACTTAAACCACCAAACCTGCCTATCAGACAACGGCTCATATTATGGCTACTGTTAAGGGTCCACAGAAAAACAGGTAGACCCATCACTTTAACCCAAATAGCCGATGGATTTCTTCCTCTTCTAGAGCAGCAACCCTAGCTGTGCCATCTGTCTAAGAATAATGGATGACTATTGAAAGCAATCCTCTCCGATAAGAACTTGTCTGCTAATTCTTTGGAAGGAAAAGAAAATAAAGTCTTTCCCCATCCAAAGCTTTGATATCTAATCCACCAGGAATATTCCATTTTCTGTTCAACAAGGAAGAGAGAGTTTTTATATCAATGCTATGTGAACTTAAACCACCAAACCTGCCTATCAGACAACAGCTCATATTATGGCTACTGTTAACTGCATCTTCAAAGTTCACTGAAATGTATTGGCCCTTGTTTGAGCTTTGTATATTAGGTAAGGTCCATTGCGGAAGAGCAGCGGCTTGAAGATAGGATCTGTTTCTAATTCTCCTTTCTAGATCCATATCTTGGGGACTAGGCTGGACCAAATGAGGGTTCTGAGTGCTTTTGGAGGGAAGAGGACCATTTCTTTCTGTGATAAACTCAGAAAGTAGATTGGCGAAGAAACTCCAGCCCCTTCCAGCAGAAATTTCTGGAATTCTAACCTGGTACCTTCCAAATGGAGCGAAAAGCCTGAGTTCTAGCTTCCTGTCATACCCATCTCTAATTCTAGTGCAGACAAGGGTCCGTAATCCACCTCTGAGGTGTCCAAGTTGTTGAAGACCAGCCTTTAAGTTGATCTCCCTTAGACACATCTTCTGGATCCAGACCAATTCTTCCTCAAATAATATTAAAACCCTGACATAGCCTCTACCCCTCTCCACAATCCTAATGCCTTCTTTGATCTTGAAGTCATATTCGATGTCAATGGAAACACCATTGCTATGGAAAGATTTCCTACCCCTCCCACCAGGCTGAGAATGCCTAGTGTTCCTAAGATGGTGCATGTTAGCAAGAATTCCCCTAACATGCGCCGAGAGAAAAGAAGTCTAACAGTCTATATTCGTGAAAATTTTTGAGCCAATGATGCATTTCTTGGAGAGAGAATTTTACATTTACTCATTATTAGTTTCTTTGAACTTCAATTCTTTCAATAACTCTTACATATTCTTGCATTTGAGTTCATGGCAGGGTATGATGAGCATAAGTTTGGTGATTACATGATTGTGCCTTTGGTCTTGCCGAGTCAACCTTTGGAAGTAATCCTAGGCCCTCTTTGATGATTTTGAGCCATAATGATTTTCTTTTGGTAAAATCATCCCTAGGACACAAGTCGAGCTAAAAAGAATGAATGATTTTCTTTTGGTTAAGCCAGCAATTTGACCCTAAGTGTTAATGATTAATTGTGTCCCTTGGAATGTTTTGAATTCTAGTTCGAGGGGGAGGAATGTACATTGTTGGGAGGGGCAGGAAAGCCATACACTCCAAACATTGAGGTATCCTTGAGTGTGTATGCTTTCACTTGGTAGTTACTTGTTCCAAGTCAAATTGTTCTCAAAAATAAAATAAAAAAAAAAAGAAAAAAAAAAGTTTCTCATTCCCTTTTGCTTATGCAATTGTGGTGGGACTTGTGCATTGTATTGTAATTAATGAGAATGTTCCAAGAGTAATTTGCGAGTTTGTGAATAAGATTCTTGTTGTAGTGAATGAAGCTCAAAGAGGAAAAGGTTATTAGAGGTAACTCATTGACAATGCATGTCTCTATTTGCATTTGTTCAAACCTCTGAGAAAGAAAAAAAATTGAGTTTGTGAAATTTGTGAATTGAGAATTCATGAGAGAAGCTAAGATGACATATTTTGAGAGGCATAGTTTGGGGGTGGGGATTTGGAAAGTTTACTGTAAAGAAGACAAGATGTTCTAAGGCACTTTTTGATTACCCAATCTTCGTTTGGAACCATATCTCACCCCATGGCCTCGTTACAACCATGAAAAGACCTAGAGGATTCTTAGGAAAACATGTTGGAATTAATTGGCTCTCAAAAGGGCTGTGCTTGGATTGCTTTGTCTATGAGCTATTCTTTCTAAGAGTTATGCCAACTTGTATGTATTCTTTTTCACTCTTTCCTTCATATTTGAGTGCACCAATTTTGAACTTGATAACACCTATTCTTAAACAATGGTGTACTCACGTGGGAACCTGTTCTTCTTAATTTCGTGAGTGTATGCCCGGTGACAATTGAGGTTGAAGCTTGTGGGTGAGTGCCTCTTGTGCGATGGAAGAAATGGATTTGTGTTAGCCTCTTATGCATAATTGTTGAGTGAGAATGTTTTAATCTTGAAATTTTGAGTTTTGAAATGAAAATTGGTCAATCTCTTGGCATTTCAATATCTAATCATTGTGATGAATTGGGTTGTGACCATAATCTTTGATTTGCATCCCCAATATGCTTCATTATGATAAACTAGATCATTGGCATGAGATCGCTTTGTTTTGCTTGATCTTGTTTTGGCATTTTGCTAGGGACTACCAAAAACTTAGGTAGGGGGTTGTGATTGTTAGGAAAAATTGTTATATAGTTATGGTTCTACCCCCATTTATGAACACTTTGATTGCTCATTTCTTACAAGTTATTGGATTTTTTGCTCTAATGCATGCTCTTGTGTGGCTTTACAAGGTTTTGACCATCACTTGGTGGAATTGGGGATGTTTTAGGCATTGGAGGAGAAGAGAAGATCAAAAAAGCAAGAAGAAAAGATGAAAGAAGCTCCAAGTACTGAAATAAGCACAGCGGGGTGCCCCCTCAATCCGAGCACCCCCAAAGAGTGTGATTGCATCGGAAGATCAGCTGGGCGCCCCACCATACTGTCTGGGTGCCCCAAGAGAGCAATCTTATTTCAGAGGATCAACCGAGCACCCCACCATGCAACCCATGCACCCTAATGGCCAACCCAAGCGTCCCACTAACTACCCTGCGCACCCCTCTGCGTGAAAAAGCTGAATAATTTTTTTTTTTTTTGGTTATATTTATTAAGTTATCATTTTACCCTTGACATTTGGTAGCCTATAAATACAGGCTTTTATTTAGACTTACATAGATTTGGTTTTCAGAAGAAGTACGTTGGGCTATGTTCATCTCATCTACTTTCTCTCTCCTAAGGTTTACAAGTTTTGTGAGCACATCACATTTTGTTTAAATTGCAAAGTTCAATTTCATTTCTCTATTACTCCTCCTCATTTTATTTTCAATCTTTATTTTTTGTTTCCATCTATATTCTTAATTCAATGGAAGGATTGTGTGGTTGTTTCTCATTTCAAACTTTTACTTTAAGCATGCTAGGCTAGGATTTCATCCTTGGCTTCAATCTAGGAACGCAGTGGCTGAAAGATGGTTGATTTGGATTGTATATTCTTCAATGAAATATGATTTTAAGGGATTCGTAAAAAGTTTAGAAATTAGTTTATTTATTGAAATCGATTCACCAGTATTATAAATAGGCCTTGGTTACAAGTTGACGCTCGTGCACACTAAGTGTCCGGTTCAATGTGCCGGTGATTTCAAACTCCATTTCCCCTAATTCTAAGTATTTCTACTTAAACAAGTTTTAAAGATAAATCTTCCAACCTTACACCACATGTGTGAATGTAAGATTGAATAAAAGACACCCAAATCAACATCTTAACGTTATATTATTTTTTTTTTTGGGTAATTAACATTATATTATTATATAATTATATAATAATTATATAAGATAGTGATAAATGAAAGTACAAAAGTAAATAGAATAATATAATAATTATATAAGATAGTGATAAATGAAAGTACAAAAGTAAATAGATCCAACTTTTTAAACATTTAAATAACATAACTTTGTGATTAATGGAGAAACGTGGTAGCTTAGGATTCCAAATCAATTTCACTAACTAATTGGACCAATTACTAGTGCACGGATATTAGATGAATTCAATAGTCATAAATGTAGGTGGTGAAGTGCCAGCAGATTAATGTATCTACTGTTTCTACACTGGAGGTTATACAAAGTTTATTATGGCTTCGTTTGGAGCCTCAAAAAAACCCAAAAAAACTCAAAAGCTGACACGGCCTGCCACTGACATATCTGCCAAAAAATTTGAAATGCCGTTGGAACGCACCATTTTGGTCCGTTCCAACCGATTTTGCCAAAATTCAAAAAAAAGTAATCTGACACGTGTACAAAAAAATACACAAAACTCCAAAATTTTTCAAAATTTTCCACTAAAAATTTGACACATGTCACTTTATATACTTTTTAACAATTTTATATCAAATCAAATAAAACATTCAACAATCATTACGCAATAATTTCAAAATACAATTTTGAAAATTTTTAGAGTTGGTTGGGACTCCAAACGCACCCTATGTATTCTATTAATTTGTATGGTCAAATAGAATGATCATGATGGCAATATTTTTAGTAATCCTTATCCTCACTTTTGTTTAAAATAATTAAATTATTGGCAATTAATTATAAACAAGTGGTATCCAGATAAAATAATTAATCCACGGTACTTTTTCCTGAAGTGGGTTTATTTTGAAAGATGTTGATTCTCAATTTCTCATCATCACAAATGTTACAGTCAAAATCGCAAGAGTGCCATGTGGAGAAACAGCAGTCACATACCAGGCCTTTCAAGTCAGCTCAATTAAAAGCTGCAAATACGACCCTTAGGCCTTTTATCTCTATCCAACCGCTGGTTACAGGGAAAAAAATCTTTTAAAAGAAAAAAAAAATGAAAGGGTTGAATTTAAAGCAAACAAAATCAATAAATTACTTAGAAGATAATGATCACACTGCAGATATTAATGAGAGAGAAGCGGTGGGGATGAGAGAGATTAGAAAGGAAAATAAATAAATAATAAGTGTTGGAATAAGATAAAATACAATAATTTTAAATAATTTATTAATTTATAATTTTTATAATAACATAAAAATAAAAATTTTTTAAATACTTTAATATTTTACAGCCTCGTTGAAATTACAAAAAAAAATCAAAAATTTTCAAAAATGTTCAAATTCCTCCAATCATATTTTACTACTTATTATTTTACATCACATCAATCTCATTCATTAATTTTTTTTAATTTTTTTGAGACATCAAACGCATCCTACATACCATCAATCAGCCATTAAAAATCACTTTTTCGAGCACAACAGTAGCTCATTATTTCACATCCTGGCAGAGGCACAGATGGACCAACCAGATATTTTACTTTAAAATCTGACATCATTGTACACTTATTCAGATGATTTGGACACTTCCGAGAAGAAGAACAAACAAAATAATCGCAAAAAGCAGATCTTAAAACTTGGTTAACTATTAATACCTTGTTGACTCTACGGATGAGTTTGATTTGTAAATAAATTTTAAAAATTTTTATAAATTTTTGTTAATTTTATATCACATTAATTTTTTCTTCCATTATACATATTATAAACTTTTAATTTATCTTATTTTATCTTAATTTATTTCACTTTATCTTACTCCAAACCCACCCTATATATGTTTGTGATACATGTTTACGTTGATTGATTGCTCACATGATGTATGGGTATTGTCTCTATTTATTTTGTTCGAATAGACCAAAATATACGCAAATATAGGTATTGTTAGGAGTTAAAAAAAAATATAAAAACATTATAAATTTCAACAAGATAAATTAAGAAATCATAAAATTTAAATTTTTTATTTATTACATAAAATATAAAATATTAAATTTTATAAATTTATATAACTTCAAAGACACAAAGTCGACGAGAGAAAGCACTAGTAGAGATAAGTATCAAGAATCCATTTGATCAAAATCCAGGTATTAAACCAAACCAATAAATTATGGGAAAAAGAAACAAAAAGAAAGTTATAATTTTTTAAGATAACGAATGTTTTGAGTATCCTGAGCTTTATTCAGCAACAAACATGGAAAAGAGAAGAACCCACAAAGAAAAAGCACTAAAACAAGGAGGGGTAAAAAAGGAATTTAAAAAATTTAATAATACGATAGAAGATGAGGGGAAAGAAGATGAATACGGATCTAACCAGGAATCCGTGGCGTACTCGAAGATCTTCCCTTTGGGAGAGAAGATGAGGAGGGCGACCTCAGCATCGCATAGTATTGAGATCTCGTGAGCTTTCTCGAGCAACCTAGAACGGCGTTTGGAGAAGGTGACCTGCCGGTCGATCTTGTTCTGGATCCTCTTCAGCTGGACTCTTCCCCTCCCCATTTTCCCTTCTCTCCTCTTTCTGGGTCACCAAACACCCACCAGAAACTTCAGCAAACCAAACCAAAATCAACAAGAAGAAGAAGTGGGCGAGAAGAGAAATAGAAGAGAGAGAGAGAGAGAGAAACCAAGATTACAGTAGCAAGCGGTGGTCGGGGTCTTGACGGCACGATGACGGCGTTTCTCTCTAAATATCTCTCTCGCTTTCCATCAATCTGAGTACCTTTTTTTTATTCTGGGTGCTAGCCAAATTTGTTCATTCACAATTGGTATGAAGCTAAAGAGTAACTTGTGTGTGCAAAGAAGAGCAGGGAAATTTCTGTACGAACGTTATGTTTGCGCACGTGGGAGGCCGAGATATGGCAATAAGCGGTATTGCAAAACTGGGGCGGTTTAATCAAGGCCGGTGTCAACATTTGATTGGTCCAAGTACCAAATCGGAGAGAGGCTAAACGCCTCGAAGGTTGGGGCCCACTGAATACATTCTGTGTCGGGTGTGGGGGACCATTGCCTTTTCTTTGCTCTGTTTGGGCTGTTTGTTATTCTCTTCTGGTGTCGGTTGTTTCTCACCCCACTGTTACTTTAATTACCGTCCTCCTCCAGACTTGACGGCTCCTCATTTTGTGGTTAACGTTGTCATAGAAAATGACTTTATATTTATTAATAAATATTAAATAATTTTCCACAATTTTATTCTTCTTACACTGACTTGACATTCTCAATGTAAATTGATTTATTTTAATCAATTACTCGTTCTATATATCCTTTTCTTTAATATAATTTTTTCTTTATTTGATAAATTTTTAACATGATATTCATATTTATTAAAAAATAAAAACTAAACAAAAAAAACAAACTTTGGTTCTAATCTTATAAGTAAAATCTCTTCATTCGTTATAAGTATTCTATTATTTAAAATAGATGTGAAATTACAAAGTTTTGTTTTTAATTATTTCAATCCTGTTGTGCCTTGGCAGAATGCATGAGAATGTTTTCTTCTCATGTTCTATCAAGTGATTTTTTACTACTGGATCTTTATTGGCTCAGAGTATTCCCATCTTACTTGATACAGGTGCTTGGAATTTTGAATTTACTTTTATGTTTGGCCCAAGTATATGATGGTTCTAATTATTGAACTGGGACGAAAAATAATATGCAAGGGGTTGGTACAAAACATACATGCCAAGGGCGGAATGAGCCTTAGGCTCCCCCGCGCTGTAATTCAAATAATTGGATTCAAAACAACTTAATTTAAAAAAATTAGTTCAAAAACATTTTATTTTTCAAATTTAACCCTGCTCTAATTTTTTTTGTAACTTAATATATTGTGCCTTTAATCTTTATTCAATCTAAATTTTTATAACCCAACCTACATACCTTTAAACTTTTTATTAACCTAAATAAAATCTAAATCATTCTTCCAGAGAATATGTGACAATTATTTCAAGTATAGACGTATCGAGCTCAAATATAGATTTAAGAGATCAGTTCCTAGCACAATTCATTCCAATCTCAATGACCTAATTCCAGAATAAAGAATTAATTCTATTCAATTCTAACTATAAAGTAAAGTATAATTCAACTGTTTGTTATTATAATTGAGTTAATTCGTTATTTTTTTAATAAGAGACATGAAATATCAAATTATACCTCTCAAACATATTATCATCTCACCTATTTGAAAGTAACTATATCTATTAAATATGACGTAAACAATCATTGTAATTATTAAAAAATCGATTAGTATAATTTATTATTAAATCTATCTCCCACTAATTGATTAGTATAATTTTATTGTTAAATCTATCTCCCCACTAATTTATATTTTTCCTAGTCAATATAGATAGTTGTAGAAGTTCATTACTATTTGCTAAATTTTTTCACTTAAATATTTTTTGAAATTCTAACGGATAGAATTTCAGAAAACCCTTATTCTCATCCTATTTTTCTCATTGTTTTCTTTGTTTGCAATTTGTTAAGAGCTAATAAAAACTGTGAAAGTAAAACTAAGTATATTTTGTACTCCGCAAACAATGTAGTAGAGCTCTGTATGAGTATAAGGCCATTAGCTATAACAATTAAATCGGTGGCTGTACAGCTGAGAAAAGAACGGATATCTGAAGAGTTAGAGGGTAGTTTTTAAAAACTGAAGGTTTTTAATAGGGAACAGTTGTTTTTAAAGTTATGTAAAAGGTTTATATTTTCATTTTGTAATGCATTTAAACAATGTAATATTTCGGATGGAACCACAGTATTTTTTTGTCTTTTTAGTAAACTAATAAGGATAATCAAAAAAAATCTTGGAGTTATATTGTCCTTCTTTTATTAAAAAAATTAACATTTACTTTCAGAGCGTGACCCGCGTTGATTATTGATATTTTTATTTAATTATATTATAAATTAGTAACGTCCCGCTAATTATTGCGAATTTTAAATTTTTGTACTATTTTGTGTGCAATAATTTTTAAATACATTTGAACATAATTTAATCTCAATTTAATGCGAATTTTATGTTTGTTTAGTATGAATTTTGGCTTAATAGATAATTAAAACATATTTACTTAATATCACTCATTAATACATATTTTCTGCTCTTACCATATACAAAAATATAAAAATCTTTGAATAGATAAAAAAAATGTAAAATTATTTGATTGAAGTTATTGTTAATGGACTATATTCAACCAAATTAATAATCTATACTTAATACAAAAACAACATTTGATGTTCAAATACTAAAAAATCAAACAAAAAACTTCCTATCAATGAATGAAAAACATACACATCAGCTAATTTTGTTTACGAAATTATATATGGATGCCTATCAACATGCAAAATAGTCTACTATAAATTTATCAAAAAAAATTAAAAACAAAATGACAAAATAAAGCAAAACACAAAAAGAAATAGAATCCCAAAAAAAAAAAAAAGAAAGACACGTGTCACCGCTACCCTATTTGTCACACTAAAAAAAAACTAATATTAATGTATTAGAATATTTAAAAAAAAAGTGTCAAGAGGAGTTATTAATGAAAAACCCATGTTAATAACAAAAGCCTTTAGTAAGTGTAATTATTTTTAAAGTTACTCATTTGAAATTATTGTTAGACTTTTAATAATCCCGTTAGGCTATTGAAAAATTAATTGTCAAAGAAAATGTAAACATAAGTTTTTTTTGTTTAAACAATGACTTAAATACTATTAATAATGGAAGATATATAACTTATTATAAATTCAAAAAATAATTAAAATAAATAATAAATAAAAACAAAAAGAGACATCACTGTAGGTATCACGTGTTCAAACTATCGGCGATCTCCCCAAAACATGTGCAAGTTATATCATGATAATGGGAAATATGTAAAGGAGGTGTAGGAAAATAAAGGTTATGAAAGTTACATAAATCCTTTTACATTATAAATTATTAAACTATTTTAATTACAAAATTATTAAGTTTAGTATATATATGATTTTGGAAAATAAAACTTACGAAGCTTCAAAAAATTGAAACATCAATTTAATGGAATAAATATTTAGTGAAACAATATCGTAACATTATATTAATGATGAAGTATAATAAATTAATGAAATTAAAAGGACGTATGTAAACTTTAATTTTATTTATTAGAATGTTGAATTTAATCTCAAAAATTAAAAATTTTATTTTGAATAAAATGAGTTATCTTATTATTAAGATTTTAATATGCATAAATGGCTTCTAATTTATTAAATTATGACGCCACATCATCACATTATTGACATGACATTATCTTTATGCAAAATATTTTCTCCAAATTGGTGTTCTCCCTTAATTTTGAAAATGTGTTACGATTTAAATAAATTATGTTTTTTTAGACAAGATAACAATTTAATAAATTATGTTGTTTAGGCAGAATAAGAATATATAAATTAGTGAATAATTTGAATTGGCCACCATAGGTGATCTGAGTTAGTGGCACATGTCCAGACTCCAACCATGTGTATAATAACATAACAATGCCTTGGGACCAAAAACTTCTATTAGGCTTAGTTTGGTAAATAAAATATTATTCGGTTTTTTTTGGGGGGTTATTTTTTTATTTATATAATTCTTTTTCATTAAATTTATTTCTTTTATTTGATAATTTATAAATAAGTTGGCCACTTTTTTAAAAAATAAAAAATGCTTCAAAATAAAAAAATTCACATACAAGTGAAAGAAGTCAATTTTTTGTATTGTAAACTCTTTTTTTTTTTTGTATTTTTATGAATTTAAATAACACGTTTAAATTTTACAAAAATTAGAAAGAATATTATTTTTTAGTGAAAAATATCATAGAAGAAAAATAATTAAAAAAAAGTCTACTTGCTAACAAACTAATTATTACTTTTTTTTGTAATCTTATGATTTAAATAACATGTCTAAAAATTACAAAAATTAGAAAGAAAATCAAATTTTATAGAAAAAAATAATAGAAGAAAAAATTAATTAAAAAAAAGGAAGTCTAACTTCTTGCTAGCAAATTAAGCACTAGTTAGTGCATTCTTTGGACAAACTCGACTCAATCTATGATTGAATGTATTTTTGTACCCAAATACATATGAAATACTCGTGACACATAACCTTTGTATCTTGTAATATCTACAAAACCCACTAACTCATACACTCTATCCTCCACTTATATCTACTTTTCAATGCTTCAAAAAAGTACAAAGCTCTATTCTTGAGAGATTGTAGTGAAACCATTAGTTATTTATTTATTTTTAGGACTTTCAAGCAGCAGCTTGGCTTTGGAGAACTATTACCAACTTAATTTTTACCATTTTGTTTTTTTTTTCTTTGAAAGTTGTCCTGAAATGTAGGATGAGATAAAATATCTTGTAATAATCGGTATTTTAACTTTGATTTTTTCTAAGAATTTATTGAGATTTTAAGTTGATGTGAAATTTGAACTTCGAGAGTTCTAAGTTAGTGACCCATTTTATTATTTATGGACCGAATTAGATCCAAAATGATTGTTGGGCTAGAGGGGTCTAGTTTTCTTTTCCTTCATTTTTTTATTTTTCAATTCTTTTCTTCTTTTGACAAAGTGAGAGTATAGAGATTTGTTCATCTCATTGCACTGGTCATTTCTCTGTTGTAGATCTGGAAATATCATTACTATAACATGATATTTGTTTCTTCAAAGTTTGACCATAAGCGGTGATTTTTCATTTATTTCATACTTATTTTTTCAAATTTGAGGTATATATTTTGGTATTTAGTTATTGTGTTGCATGGTTTTCGTGGAATTCATATCCTATATGGACGTATGAATACGTGTGTGTATGTCCTTTGTGTGGTTGCATATATATATATGAGTTGAATGTTGTTGAGATTTATGGCTATATTGATCAATTGATACTTGATATCCATGAGATTTTATGCATGTTGTTCAATGCTTTTGTGGATTTCAGGATTTGATGTTGAATTGGGATAATTGATGTATAGATTTAAGTTGAATTCAATACTAGATTTTAGAGTTAATGTTTGGTCAGTTCACTTATTGTTTTAGGGTGTATTTGAAAGTCAAAAATTTATCGATTTTAAAGAGTTTTTAAAATATAGGTTTTAAAGTGTTTATACAAATCATACTTTGGAGTTTTTAACTTATTTTACTATATATATGGATATTTATATTTTGGCGTTTATAATTTGGATTTAATTTATTGAACAAATATTTTGAATATATATATTTTGATGATCTATAATATGGATGTAATTTATTTGGATAAGTCTGGGGTTCATAAATTATAAATAGTAATACATTCGTTAAAATTTGAGGGTTCATAAAAATTCATAAATTTTGGCATAACAATCTTGGTACAAATATTGCAGTCCAAATTTAATATTTCTTAACAAAATTTTATTGACATATATTTCTAATTTCACATTATTGCAACCAGGAAGTTGTAAGAGAATTATGGATGGTCCATAAACTTAAATTTGACTTATTTTGATGAATATTTTGGATGTTATATATTTGAATAATATAAATTAAATTTAACTTACTGGACAAAAATTTTGAATGTTGTATATTTGAATGATTTATACTATGGACATGATTTATTTGGATATTTGGGATGTCATTTTTGAAAACTTTTTTTTTAGCAATTGGATTTGAAGTGTTTCAAAGTTTTATTGTTGATTTTTTTTTGTATACTTCAATATATATCATAATATATATTTTTTTATGTATAAGTCTGAAAACCAATAACTATTGCAGTGCTTATTAGTTTAAGGTATAATAAGGGTATTTGTATCATTACATACATTAATAAACACCTTAAAATTTATTTAAAAATAAACTCCCAACTATGAATTCATTATTTTTAAACTCATATTCTTGAATACTTTAGAATACATACCAACTTATACCATATAATATCCTCATAGTATACCAATATATACCATACAAGCACCTTAGAACCTATACATTGAAAAGGCCTCAAATATGATGCAAAGTTTCCAATAATATATTCATATTTAATAATTGATTTGAAGATTTGATTTTTATAACCTATCACTTAATTTTATAAACTTTTATTCGAATTGAATTCTACATTAATTATAACTTTTACGTAAAATATATTATACTTAAATAATTATTCAGATAGTAGATTAGTTTTTAAAATATTTGAATATATAAATACGAGCGTGATTGTAGCGGGATTTCCCGTGTTGGTGGGCCACTGCGAGTTGCATTAAAATCTTTAGGCCGATGGTTTTTCTTTCTCTTTCGTACGTTTGACTAGCTGATTGATTAAATTAGGCAAGAAACCCAGCCAAGCACCACCGTCCAAACTTGGTGCCCACGTGTCTTCAATTCCTTTTCATTTTTCTCCTTCAACAATTATTACAGTTTTTCTCTTACGCAATTTAACTTGTAATTATTTAACTTTTTTTTTTACGAGTAATGTGTTTTTTCTCTGTAAAGGTCATTAGTTTCAGTCTCCTCACAATTACTAAAAGATTTATCCGATTATTAATTTCAAGGTCAAAGATTAGTGAGAGTGTGCTGCAAATTAATACGGACATTAAGGGTTACAAAGAATAAAAATAAATATAACTCTAATTGACTTATTATATCGAAAATCTTACTAACATTCCAAAAAAAAAAAAAATGACTTTTTAAAATCACGCTAAACCCATTTATTATTTTGCTTAAGGGTAGAAGTAGATCTAAAAAATTGTTTTATTTTTTGGGGTTTGAAACAATTCTTTAATTTGATTATTTAAATGGATCAAATTTAGAGCTATAAAAATTGACTTAACTAGACTAAAATAGTTAAAAAATATATATTTTTAATATTGTTTTGTGATTATATATTCTATTTATATTTCTTATAATTTTTTTAGCACTAGACTATTGTTTTGATAATTTTTAAATAATTTTCTTATCTAAAGCTACAATTTAAAATATAATTAAAACAAATAAAATGAGTTTAAGTGGGTGGACTTGGGATTCAAAATTCAAACTCAATTTTTTGGCCTGGGTCGAACCCGGCCCATATCCACTCCTAATTGCCTCTACGGGTTACCAATTAAACGTGAAAGAGCCTGGCCTTCTTGGGCTCCAATAAAAGATGAACCGACTAATCTTCACCTTACCATATTAGTAAGAAAGTTGAAAAAAAATCTCAAAGCTAGTGAAGTCACTAATAATGTTGTTTAACATTTTTATTAGGACTAATTTGGCCAAAAAGTTTTAAACAATTCCATCCTCCAAAAAGTTTTAAATAATAAATGGTAGTTGGGCCACTGTTGGTGATTTAACAACAGGTGACGTTTTCCTCTAGTAATGGGTCTATTTAAGTGTCAAGTCCCGCATGGATGAAATACATAACCCCGAAAGCTCAAGTGGAAAAAATTTACAAACTCACCCATAGTTAAAACTCTACCGTGCAATATCAGCTTGGTGATTTCGAGTTCTGAGTTATTAGTTTAAAATTTAATTATTTAAATTTATTTATATATTTTTAATTAAAAAATATATAATATATTTAAACCGTTAAATTTTAATTCAACGATTCCAAACTCAATTGTCACCAAATTAATAGTACACACTATTAACTCGTGAATTTTATAAAAATACCTTATTTCAATACAGCATACTAGAATAGACTATCTTACCGTGGGATAGTTGGGGTGTATGTGTGTTTATAAACTTAAACCTGTAAACCAATTTGAATTAGTTTGTTGGATCTGGGTATTAATTCAAAAAAAAAAAATGTAGATTCAATATTTCGTGTACAGTATTTCATTACTTCTATGGGTTACTTTGCCAGCATCTAATGATCTACCACTTCTATGGACTGCTCCATTAGTCTAGGTCTTGATTTAAGGAGGTGTCAATAAGTAAACTATCCTACGTTGAGATAGTTAAAGTGTATATGTTTACAAATGTTAGGTTCTTCATGTTTAATAAAAAAATAAAAAAAACGGAACACACTAGAATAACTGAATAAGTAAAATTTAGGTACTGGTGGTCGCATGGTTTGAATTTCTAAACAGTACCAGCTCACCCCGAATTTGCAGTTATCCAAATTAAAGGATCCGGCAGAGTTTGGCAATCATTTGTCGGATCTCTCTCTTTCTTCAGTTTTTTTTTGTTTTATATAATTTCTTTTTATCAATTTTATTATTATTACTATTATTATTATTATTTATGTTTAATAGGTTATAAGCATGTTACTCACATTTATTGCGAAAAAGAATTACAAAATAAATGCTTAAAATAAGAAACTTCACACAGAGATGAAAAGGACTACTAAAAGAATTCAATTTTTCACATATGGGACTTTTCTATTTAGAAGAATTTTTGTTGACGTGAATAATATGCCTGAAAAAAAAAAGATAATTTTTTAATCCGTACATGCTTTTTTTTAAGTAATTGTGCTGTAATGTTTTATGAATATAGATAATAATATAATAATTACCAAAAAATAAATAAATCAAATTTTAACGAAAAAATCATACAATAATAATAAAAAAGGAAGTTCCGGAAAAGGAAAGGAAGGAGCTGGTAATGCCAAACTACGCTGCTCGATTTTAGGGGTTGGATTAGGTACTAGAAATTGGTTTTTGATTTTTTTTTTAGTTTATTCTTTGTTTTATATGATATTTTTTTTATCAAATGTTAATTTTATTTTTTTATTTAAAACTTTTTAGGCACATTAATTGTATTCATAAAAAAAATACAAACAAAGCAAAAAATTTACATTAATTTTTTTAGAACAAGACGTTAAATTTTAGAATCTATTTTTGTTTATTTTGTAATGAATGTAATTAACATATTTAAAAATTATATGTGTCATATAATTTGACATATATATTGAACGGGTTGCATGTTTAATCCGTTTATAAACGTGTCCGTATTAGGATTTAGCATTATGACATATTTAATTAATTGGATCTTGTTAGGGTTAAAATTATTTGTGTCAGAATTTGCTTATGACGTGACTTATTTAGATACATAAACCTAAATTGTTTCCCACTAAGAAAGAGAAATAAAACATAAATTTCAAATGCATATCTTTATTTAATTGATAAAATGCGTTCAATAATAAATTAAAATTTTAATTTATTCATTTTTAATTTCTCAAATAACATGCCTTTTATTTTCTATTTTTTATTTCAAACAAAACACAAAAAGGAAAAAAAAATTTAAATCCCCTTTCTCTTTTATTTTCTCTTAAAAGATCTTTACTACAAACATAACCTAAAAGTGTGTTTCAAATGAGGATTTGGTGAGTAAAAGGGGGGATGAAAAGAAATAGAAAAAGGTAAGAAAATGATGAGAATATAATAAATAAATACATTTATTAATATATTAATTTTTTTAATTTCTCAAATCTCATACATTTCTTCTTTCCTTTTTATTTTTTATCACAACTTAGAAGGAAATTTGAATCTATATCCCTTCATTTTTTTCTTCAATAAATCTTTGATCCAAATATTAGTAAAAAAGAAAAAAGATTTATGTTGGCAAAAAATAAAAAAGAAATAAATGAAAAAATAAAATCCATTATTTGCAAAGACAAAAAAGCACTTTGCCAGTATAAGAGTTTCTGCCCTAACAACCATGGATCCTTACAAGTAAACAATGCTGTAGCATTGAAGACCAAGCACAGATTTTGTGTGTTCAATATACCAACAAGGAAAAAACTTTCGAATGTGTTATCTATATATCTATATTACAATCTTACTCATTTGATAGACATGTATATATGTGTCAACACGATAGAGAGAGAGAGAGGAGAGTAAGTGAGTGAGGGGGTGGGGCCGGGTGCAGCCGAGAGAGAGAGAGAGAGGAGTGAGTGAGAGGGAGAGTGAGACGGGGGAGGGAGGGGGTTGGGGTGGGGTCCGGGGTGCAGTGGGAGGGAGAAGGGGTGGGGGTGGGGCCTGGGAGTGAGTAAGAGAAAGTGGGGGCTGGGTTGGGTTGGTTAGGGCGGGTGGGAGTTTAAGGTACAAAAATGAAAGATTTTTAATACGTAAAAATAATATTTTTTATTTAAAATAATATTTTAATTTAAATTTTAAATTTATATAAGGTGCAAAAATATAATTTGACCTACAAATAACTCAAATGTAAATTTATTTTTTAAAAATAACAAATATTAAAGGTGTAAATTTTTATTATTTATTACAAATATTATACATTAATATTAAAAATGTGATAAAATTTTTTTATAAAATTTGTAATTTAATTTTTTTTAAATGTGGTATCTTTTGATTAATAATTTTTATTTTTACAGGTTATTTATTCAGTTTTTTTATGTATGTTACTTTATAGATTTATAGCAATTACCCGTGCCTGAAGAATTTTAAGCAAACTTACATTAAAAAGCAAACTTACATTAAAAAAAGTGTAAAAATTACTTATAAAATAAAAATCATTAATCAAAAGAGATTAAAGTATAAAATTTTATTATTTATTACAAACATTATTCACATTTTTAATTTAAAATCTTTTATATAAAAAATATTAAAAAAACATGAGAAGAGGAAGAAAACATTTTGTCTATTTTAATACTTTGTCTATTTTTAATGTATTATATTACAGTGAATTATTTATTTTTTATTATATCATATTACAGTTAATATGTATCATATTCATAATTAATTTATTTTTACTAAATAATTAAATTAATTAAATAGTTTTTAAATTAAATAAATAATTAATTAATTTTAATATGAAATTAATTAATTCATATTAAATTAATATGAAATATATATTATTAAAATTTTTAATAAATATTAAAAATATATTAAATAATTGAAATTAGTTAATATATTTAATAATTTAATTTGTTTAATATCAAATATATTTTATTAAATTATTTTTAATAAATATCATAATTAGTTTAATTTAATTTAATAAACAATATAATTAAATTAAATTAACAAGAAATATATTTATTAAATCCAATTAATTTTTTAAAAACTAATTGTAGACAATATTAATTTCCAAAGCAGTTTCAACTTTCAATTTAGAAAAAAAAAAGACAGTAAAAAATAAAAATATAAAATATAAACAGAAAAACGATAGACGGATATTAAATAATGTATAGATACCTATTAAATAAGGTCAACTAATTTTTATTTAAAATAAATATTTAAACTTCAGTTTTTTGGAAAATTTTATTAAAAATAAACATTTAAATTAAAATTTTGGATTTCTTAATGACTGGAATTAATTTTTCTCTTTCTCTCAAAATTTCTATTTTTTTTGAATACTTTTTAAATAAAATATATTGATATTCAACTTTTAAAAATGTGACAATAATGATAATAAATAATAAAATTTAATACCTTAATTTCTTTTGATTAGTGATTTTTTTTTATTTTTACAGGTTATTTTTACACTTTTTCATATTGGTTTGTTTTATGAATTCAAAATTGAGTTATTTATACGTTAAATAACTTATGATTTGATATTTATTTCAATCATCGCTAACTTTACCACGTTATTACTGCTATCTTTTTCAAATATTGTAATTTGAAATTCAAATTTATATAACAAAATATATCAAAAAGAAAAAAATATTTCTGTACATTTAAGCACAGGTAAAATAATTGAAATTTGGCATTTTTAATTAATGAATTTATTTAATGGTTTGAATTATTTTTTTCTTTTTTCTTCCCACTTTAATTATCTTTTCGATCACTTTATATGAAAATTTTTTAAAATGTGATTACAAAATTATTTTTAATTTTTTATATTTTTATTAATTTTTTTAAAATTTAAAATTTTTTTGAATGTGATTAATATACTTCAAAACTGCAGCATGCCCGCTCGACACGCACATAAACGTCACATCCAAATGTTCTTAAAGCTTAAATTTTAAATATATACACTTTTACGCTATGTGTCATTTATATAATACGGAAATTTAAAATTTTCTGCTATTGAATTTGTTAAATGGCTAGAATTGTTTTTTTTTTTTTGTCTCACTCTTCCCATATTTTTTTAATACCTTTTATATAAACATTTATATAATAAAAAGTTTAAAATTTTGAATTTGAAATATTTTCAACTGTTAAATTTGTTAAATGGTCAGAATTATTAATTTTTCCTCTTCTCATGTTTTTTTAATATTTTTTATATAAAAGATTTTAAATTAATATTTTAAAAAATGTGATAATATTTGTAATAAATAATAAAATTTTATACTTTAATCTATTTTGATTAATGATTTTTATTTTCATAGGTTATTTTTACACTTTTTTTCATGTAAGTTTGCTTTATAAATTTAAATTTGATTTATTTATATGCTAAATTATATTCCTGTGCCTTCAGGCACGGGGCAATTGCTAGTATGTATATTCTTACACGATCCCATATGTTATATAGTTACAAGCCATACATCTCATGGTTTTATAGACTACCATGTTGATTTACTTATTGTCTTCAACAATAATTACAACTTGCAGATCACAACCAACAAAAGAAACCACAAAAAGGTATAAGAAGAAGAAGAAGAAGAAAGCTTTATGATTTATTCATAGGTAATCCCCATTGGAAAACCAGATCTTTCCTTAATTAGAGCATCCACTAGCAGAAGGGTGCCAAGCAATGTGAAAACATAGAAGATTCATCACATGGCTTGAGACCACCAAAATTAGTTAAGGACTTGTAATGCACGAGCTGGTTCGGTTGAATTAACTCGGCTCAAAAATGGCGGGGAAGATGTTACCTTCTTTCTTAATGCATTGTTAGATTCAGCAAGCATTTGTTCTTGCAATGAACAGTACTCAGTGAATGTTAACACTCATCCCGCAACTATATAACACCGTTAATTAAGCTGCTAAATGCATGGTACAACTCAAGATGTGTGTGTGTGTGTGTGTGTACATACCCTCTTTTGAAGGCCAGCAAGCTAGTCAAGCATAAATTGAGTCTGAAAAGTGAAGAACAAAGCAATGGTCAGCGTATGTATATTTGGATGGAATTAAGGTTATTAAGTTCTAAACAAGACAACGTTAATCATCGAAACATCCTCGAATGTGGAGGAGATAAACATATGTAGTTCTTACAAAATATGCAAATACATAAGGATTTGTATTATGAAATGGAAGTGTAGTAAGAATAAAAATATAAAATTAGTAATCAAGTAATAAGTTTCACTACTTTATTACAAAACTTTATATGTAATCAATGATTTGTATATCTTAGGTTTCGTTTGGTTTTCTATAAATCTTTGAAAATTTTTTAAAATCTCTAAAAGTTATTCATTTTTTATCTCAGTATATAAATTATAAACTAACAATTTATCTTATTTTATTTTACTTTATCTCACTTTTTATCTCTCCAAACACACCTTTAATAAAAGTTCAGAAGAGGTTTAATTTGTCATATTGGAATTTCATCAGATTTGCATTAAAGGGAACAAGATCATAATTAATTTTGGATGGAATTACAATTAAAAAAAAAAGGAAAAAAAAAAAAACTAAATGAATATAGCTAATCATATTTGATAGTTTTTCCAAGTTGGTTTGAAGATACCATGTAATGGGAAAATATAGCAGATGTAATAGGAATGGATAGATCTGAAAATATTATGGTAATTGTGATTTTTAGAATCACGTTATATGATATGATCACAGTGAGATAAGAGATAATATATTTTTTTATTAGGACGATAACACCTCTTATGCAATGTAGATAATGTTATTAATAACATGTTATTATAGATGTTATCTAAAAAAATGTGCATTAAATGTGAGATAAAAAATAAGAATACAATATTATCTCTTATGCAACTCTATATTCAACTAAACAAACAAAACTCATGCACAAAAAATAATTTTTCACGTGCAATTAAGAAAATGCTTAAATTTTAGTACATACAAAAAAATACTATAAACTATATTTTACTTTTCATTGTTTTCACAATATATATAAAGTCACATTAAGATCTTAACTACTTATATCGAGTATGTTTAGATCAAAGAGTTGATAGGAGGAAAGGAGAAGGGAGAATATTCAAAATTACTTTTTTTTTTATTTAATACAAAACACTTTAAGTATTATAATTAGTCGCCCTTTTCATTTATTATTACAAAACTAACATCCTCGCTTTTCACTTTTATGTAATTCCACTTTTTACTTTTATATAATTACATCTCTTATAGTTTCATGTATACTCGTACCGGTATATATTTCTCTTTTGTTCATTAAACCTTAAATGAAAGACCATATAAGAGGATTCTATTAAAGCAGAGCTTTTAAATGTGTTTATTATTTTTTTTTTTTACAAGTAATATGGAGCAAATTGTATATTATTATAAATCATTGAATCCCTTTAGAGCAACTGTTAACTTTTTCTAATTTTATCATTTCATGATTGATTTCTTGGTAGAGTAATATGAAACAATTCGCATATAAATTTTTTTTTTTGTTGGTGTATATACGATTATATTATTAGGGTTTTTTTTTTCTTGTTAAGCTTTTTTATTTTTTTTACAGTTCCTATTTGTAATTTTTTTTTACTTAGTAATTTATAGAGGGTTTTAGTTATAATTGTTGAATTATTTTGAGCAGTGCCATATTTTTTTAATTTAATGGTGGTTGGTTTTATGGATTAATGTTAAGATCTGAATTTCAATATGATTTATCTTCATTTCAGTTATTTTCATTAGTGCATGAATTGATCAAAAATTATAATGTCTTGCTTTATATCAATTAATAAACAATAATTATTTATTTTCTCCTTTGATTTTTGATAAAATAAACTTAAAATTTAAATTTACAAAGCTAATTTAAGAAAAAAAAACTATTAAAAAAAATCTCTCACATGATTTCATGAAATTATAATTGACAATAGATTTTTAATTTAACATGCAAATTAATAAAAATGGAGGATGCTAGTTTTGTAATAATAAATAGAACTAGAAGGTAATTATGATATTTAATGTGTTTTATATTAATTAACCTTTACTACAAGACTAATTTTTTAATTTTTAGAAGAAAAAAATTAGTAAGGAGTAAGGGAACTTTTGGAGAAGTGCTAATGTCCCATGCTTTTATTAAAATAATCTAACAAATTGAAATATTTTTATAAAAACTATATAGTACCATGTAAAAAAGAATGTTTCCCAAGGCAGATCTCAAAATTCTAATGCTGGTAAGGTAACCATCCATCCATTCATTGGCTGATTGGTGTGAATGGCTGATTGGTAGGACACTGGAGTCTACTAGTTCTCATTGTGGCCGAAGAAAATAGAAAATTCAGAGTTGGACTTCAATTCCACTTCAGTTTTGCGCATTAATTGCTAGGAATTCTCCTGAAGATTGACATTCAAACACGGTAGATATTGTAACACGATATAATTATAATAATTTAAATTTGTAATGGTAAAGAATCAACCGTTCTTTACTATCACAAATTAGGTTGATTTTAGAAAAATATGACCAATGTTGAAAAAGAAAAAAAACAAAGAATTCTCGCACACGCCGAGGTTGTCCTCGCACCTTATCCGCCGCGTGTCTTGATTCGTTGGGACCTATTGTGGCGCTGTGCTATTGTGGGGCGGGGCCTTGCCAGTAGCATGGCTTTGGCCTTGCCTTGGGTAGTTATCACTTGGCTTGTGCACCACTTGTTCGACGAAATGCCCAACTGAGCTTGTGGCCGCATTCTTACACTTCCTCCACACCTCCTTTCCTCACGCATATTTGGTGTTTTATGGCCTTAAATGCCATATTTAACACCTGAAAATGCATAAGCACTGCAAATACAAGAAAATGAGATGATTAATCCAGGCCTAACGCATGAATAAATATATAACTAACATGCCAAAATGATATGGAGATATACAATATTACATGTTAGTCAACCATCTTAAACTTTAAAGTCAATTTAATTATGTTCCTTAATTATGTGGGGGTTGTTGATAAAATTTTATTAATAAGGAGAAACCTCCAGTAATTTTAATAATTGTTAAGTCAAAATTTAATTTTCAGAGTTTTAATAATCAATAAATAATACTACACAAATTGAGAAAACCTAAATTGTTACACATTTTTAAGAAGAATAAAATTTCTCCCAAAAATTCAAAGTATGAGTTAAATACTAACAAAATATCTAAATAAACAAAAATTATAAAATCTATTTATATTAGACATAATAATATCATAATCTAAGTAAGCAAGTCCTTAAGTCCGAGAAGTAAGCGTCCTTAAGTCTGAGAAGTAAGCTTCCTTTAGCTCAAGTTCAGGTCAAAGAGGCCAGAAATGAAGACTATACTCAACTCATTTATTAAAGTGGACGAACTCGAGCTAAACCCTTAACAGGTTGCTTACGAGTAGTTCACAAATAACTTAGTTTATTGACATCTTTAGATATATTTATAGCCATAAAATTGTCATTGCAGATCCCACTTATTGGTCTCACAAAATACAACTACGCGTGACACTGTATGGCACAATTCTATACTAGACGTATCACACCATCAACAGTTCTTCAAATACACTTAACAATAGTAAAATAATTAATTATAGACTTATAAAAAAAAATAAAAAATATAGCACGTATCAGTTCTCCAAACAAAAAATAAAATGTAAAAATAAATAAAATATGTGTTGGATTGTTAATAATCACTAAATTTTTAATATAAAAATAATATTAGTATCTAAAAAAAAAAAACCAACCAAAAAAAAAAAAAAAAACTCAAATTACATCTCTCAACTTGTGTTAAAACAATGTGCCATTCTTGTGTAAAGCCCTTTCATACTAATATGTTATTCTAGATTAGCAAAATGTTAATATTTTGTTATAAATTTTTATAATATATTCAATTTATGAAAGGAGATGAATAAATATATGTAAAATATAAAATAATACAAAAATATCCTTAGCAGTAGTTGAAAGAAAAAAAATACCATATCTATTAATATATATATATATATATATAATTTTTTTTGCACAACAAAATAGTTTAATTTTACTTTTCAAACCACGTATCCAAACCAAATAAATCAAAGCATGATTCATTTCAAAAGTTTTGAATTTAACAAATGTTTCTTGACCCCTTAATAAGAAATAAAAGATTAAAAACCCATAAAACAACCAACCCATGTAACAGGCACCAACAAAAAAAAAAAAAAACTAAAAATAAATAATACACAAATTTTCATTTAATGAAATTGACATATTTAAACCCCACCATTCATTTACCAAAAGTAAACCACCCTAAAACTAAAATATAAAAAAAGAAAGATTGGCATCGAATACGATGTTATTCAAGTTATTTTAAAATTTAAATATTCAGATGTATTTATATATATTTATATTTTTTTTTAGCTTTAAAAAATATGAATATATTTAGACTAACAAAATCTGCCTATTCGTGATATACATCAATTTCTTGGTCAAATTCAAAATCCCTAACATTGGACAACATTAGGCACTCTTGCCGCCGACCCTCCTCGCCAGCTGGATGTCCTTGGACATGATGTGACCCTTTTCACACGAATCGCGCAGAGGTTGGTGTCCTCAAAAAGCCCCACCAGGTACGCCCCCGCCGCCCCCTGGGGAGCAGAGACGGTGCTGCTCTGTAGCCTCAGGTCGGTCTTGAAATCCTGAGCTATCTCACGCCCAAGCGTCTAGAACGGGAGCTTCCGGATCAGTAGTTCAGTACTGTTCTGGTACTTCCGAATCTCACGAAGCGCTACCGTCCCGCGGCGGAAGCGGTGAGGCTTCTTCACTCCGCCGGTGGCCGGAGCCGACTTCCGGGAAGCCGTAGCCGACTTCCGGGAAGCCGTCGTAGCGAGCTGTTTCCTCGGGGCCTAACCGCCGGTGGACTTCGGAGCCGTCTGCTTTTTGCGGGCCATGGCAACGAAGATCCACAGAGAAAAGAGGGTGGAGGAGAGAAAGAGCCGGAGAGTTCTCCACGTGTCACTCTCTCATCACTCTCTCACTTTTTAATACAAGTGTTGTTTCGTGCTACACTTTAGTCTAGTTAATGTCTCAGCTTTTTTACGCTTAATTACAAGTAAGTAGTTTTTTTTTTTAAATTTAATATATATTAAGAGGTGTTATTACGAGAAAGTGTTAGATTTTTTAAATTTAATTAATTTTTTTTAAGTTTACTTAATTATTTAAATATGTAAATTTTGTAATGATAGAATCAATAGGAAAGTATATATTTATATTTAATTCAAACGATTTGTAAAAATTAAAAAAATAAAAAGGTGAATTTGAAAAATGCTACATAACATTAACTAATAATTTTTAGATTGATTTCATAAAAATAATTTAAATTAAAATATTATATTAATTTACAAAAATAAGGTCACCAATTTAACAAAATTGGAATTTAGAAAAAAATTATTCTCAAGATTAATTTTATTCAAATATTTGTAAAAATTAAAAAGAATAATGATGAATTTACATAGTATTACATAAAATTTGATAATAAATTTTTAATAATTTTTATAAAAATAAATTAAATAAAAATATTGTTATTATTTATACGTATTTTATAAAATAAAGCAAATATAGTTAATGTGACTAATTTATATTTAAAATTATCTAAAAAATTATGACTCTGAGCCTAATTAATATTTAATAATTTTAAAATTTAAAAATATGAAGAGTTGTTACAAGAGAAATAACGTAATTATTATTTTATTTTTTTGTGTCCTTTTACTTAATTCTATTTTTATTTGTATTTTTAAATTAGTTATTAATATATTTGAAATATATAAATTTTATAATTATATTGAATTTATAAGTAAGTGAGTCTTTTTTTTTTGAAATTTATCAGTTTAAGTGGGTTTTTTTTCAAAATTCAAGTAAATGGGTCCCTTTTTAGAATTACTGAATTCTTTTACATTTATTAAAATCACATACTACAAATCTAGTGCTTTTAAAAGTTTTCAAAATTTTTTAATTTTTTTATTATACCAAACGGACCAAAATTTATACAACTTCAAATACATCTAACATTTGGATCTTTCCTAAATTTTAACCCTTAGTCCATTAAAAATTTATTTAAAAAATATATTTATTCTCAACTTAATTAAAAAATAATTCAAATTTCTATTAAAAAATAAAAGTGGAATGGAGATTAAATAAACATGTTACCTAGAATTGAAGTGAAAGAGAAGAGGAGTGGAAGAAAATACATTGATTTAGTATTATGGATAGACAGGGTAAATTACATCTAGACTCTTGAATATTTGGGTAATTACATTTAGACTTCTTTAACATTTAAAAATTATAAATACCTCCCTTATCTTGAAAATTTAGTAACGGTATTGCTTAGAGTTAAAAAAATATAAAACTCTATAAATCTCTATAAATACAAATTACGAGACTATAAAATTTAAATTTTTTACTCACTACAGAAAGTACGAGACATTAACTTTTATAAATTTATATAAAGGGGACGTTTAAGAGTAACAAAAATAACATTTATAAGTTTTCAAAAATTTTTTCATTTTTCATTACACCAAACATACCAAAATTTTTACAACTTCAAGTATACCTAACATTTGGACTTTTCCTTAATTTTAACCCTGGCTCTATTAAAAATTTATTTAAAAAATATATTTATCCTCAACTTAATTAAATTAATTATAAATAAAAAAAATATAAACACGGCCGGTAGTTCTCAACATGTTATCAAACTCCCCTGACGGCAAGCCGCTCGATAAGCCACTTCACATTCTGACTGCCGGAGCGCCACCGCCTGCGGCGGTGCTATCCCGGACTGAGTTGCCGGATTTTTCGGTGAGTCACGGCTACGAATTGATGTCATCATAAGTGGCAGCGAGAATCTGAGTAGTGTGGACGTTAAGTCGGTGCTGTACATCCACCCAGTGGTGAATGAGGCCGCGGTGGTGGCGCAGCTCAATCACCCGCTCTCCGCTCCTCTACGTGTCGCAGAGCCCTTTCAGAGGGCTGTTTTTTCACTTCAAGGAGGCTCTTCAATTGCCCATTCAAGCCACTCCTAGACCCCCACTTCTTTTGCACTTCGGCTCTGTCAATCGCCGCCGAGATCCGAATAACCATCTCTCTCTAACACCCCCCGGGCAGAGGTATAGGGTGTATTTGGGATTGTATAAAATTATATAAAATTATAAAAGTTAATTCTTCATATTTTATATTTTATACTGAGTAGAAAATTTAAATTTTATTATCTCGTAATTTATATTTATAAAGATTTATAAATTTTATAATATTTTATTTTAACTTTAAACTCATATATGGTACAGAGAGAGTTATGAGCAATGTTATATTTATAATATTTTTTTTAATATTTTTTTATAACATTTAAAATGATCAGTAAAAATATATTGATCAAGAATAATATAATGTAAAAAAGTTATTAGAAAGAAGATGTAAAAATATTAACTAACGTGATACGCTAGTTCATAATAACGTCATTAACCTTGTAAAAAAATATTATAACAAAATATTGTCAACGTAACATTTTTTCAGAGAGTTGTCCCTTTTTATAATTAGACTGGCTATTACGAGGACCACAAAAAATGATGAGCTGGATTGTTCTGGTGGTGTTGTCAAGAACGAGATAACCATGAATGAAATGTTGTGCTGTCCAGAAAGAGTGTTTGTCCTCTTTCATCGTTTGGGATGGGTGGGCCATTAATTTTTTGGGGGCGGGGGGGACCTCGGTAGGCCGTTAAAAAGTTAAAAAAAAATTAGATAATAAATTTTTAAATAACATAAATTATTTTAATAGTAGGCAATTAAAAAATTTAAAAAAATTTAGATAATAAATTTATAAATAAAATAAATTATTTTAATAGAATGTAACAAAATTTGCTTAAAATTAAAATAATATTATCTAAAAAATTTTGAATTCTAAAGGTACTCTTTATCTAATTTTTTTTTTCAACTTTCGAATGAACTAGTCTTTACTTAGATATTTTTAATTGATAAATAAAATTATCTTAAAAAACTTTTGAATTCTAAGTGTGGTTATTGTCTAATATTTTTTGAACTTTTAGATCAACTTATCTAAAAAAATATTAAATATTTTTAATTGATAAATAAAATTAATTTTAAATAAAATTAATTTTGAATTCTAAGTGTACTTATTATAAAATTTTTTAACTTTTGAATTACTTATTTAAAAAAATGAATATTTTTATTGATAAATAAAATTATCTAAAAAACTTTTGCATTCTAAGTAATGGTTATTATCTAAAATTTTTTAAACTTTTGGACCATTATCTAAAAAAATTGAATATTTTTAATTGCTAAATAAAATTAACTTTTAAATTCTACGTATACTTATTATAGTTTTTTATTTTAACTTTTGAATTATTTATTTAAAAAAACGTAAAAATTTTTATTGATAAATAAAATTATCTAAAATTTTTTTGAATTCTAAGTGTACTTATTATTTAATTTAATTTTTTTAATTACTTTTGATTGACTTATGTAAAAGACTTGAATATCTTTTTAATTACTTAATTTTAATTATTTAATTTTATTATTATTTAATTTCTTAAACTTTTAAGATTGCAAAAAATAACGTAATTAAAATTAAAAAAACTTTTTTTGTGTTTATCTCATTAAATTTTATATAATATTTAATTTTCAATTAATTATTCAAATAATTTAGAAAATAATTAAATTAAAACAAATAAATTATTGTATATATTTGCAAGATAATTAGAGTCATGTTAGAAAAGTGGTTGCTTGGGGTTTATAAATCGTTTACAGTAAATCAGTTTTCTAATATACATACCAACTTAATATATATATATATATATATATCTGATTCACCATATCTTTCCCTGGGATGAATCAGTTTCCATTGTTAGTAAGAATTTGAGCTGCTTATTTAGATATTTTATACTTCTCTCATCTCCCCAAATCAAACGGGATTTTAGTTAATTCATTTGATGAACTTGATGCAATACCCATTAAAGCAATTGCAAATGGGTTCTGCATTTCTGACGGCCCTGTTCTTGTAATCTACAACATTGGGTCATTGATTGCTGAATTCGAGAGTAAATCTACGGAGCACAAGTGTTTGAGATGCTGAATCTGAGAGTAAATGAAGGAAAACACATCGAATCGACATACTCACATGTATACAAACATATTTGCACAAAACGCACAAAATCTAGACATATATATACAATATAGACAAAGTTGGTGAATTAAGAAATTGGAAACATTCAAGTTGCGAATCCAGTGTGGATTTGTTGAACTGATTTAAGAATTGAACCTGTGTACTAAAAAAATCTAAATTGAAAGAATGGAGATTGGGTTTGGAGTAGAAGAAATAAAGGATTTGATGGATATAAGTCATTGCTGAGCTGGCGAAAGGTTCGCTAGTGTAGAAATTCCTCAAATAAAGAAAGAGATGCGTTACTGAATTTGAAGGCTCAAGGTTGAATTAGGGCTTTACAATAGTTTCAAACTTTCTATCGGAGAACAAGAACTCAATGAATTTCATGTCCGGCAGGTCATCGGCGATGAACTCAATGGATTTCATGCTTGCAGCAGTAGGTTTGATAGTCATGCGGGACTATGAAAAGTAAACTTAGTATTTTAAAAGAAAAATTTAGTTGACACCATCATTTTGACAGAAATTCTAACAGTATTACTAACGGAGGGGTCTATGTATAATTACTAAATGTTTAGAAAGTCTATGTATAATTTTTAAATGTTGAATGGATTTATGTATAATTATCTAAATATTTAGGGGTTTAAGTGTAATTTATCTTTTAATATATTAGTATTGATAGATAGATAGGTATATGTGAAATTAAATCTCGCTTTCGATACACTGCTAAAGTAGATTAAGATTATTGAAACAATTATCATGTCAATGTGGCTATTCGTACTGTCTCACACATCAAACCTGTCCTCAAATTAGGAAACAAAAGTAATTAAAAAAAAAGAAATAGAAAAAAGATATGACCAAATTTAATCAACATTTTAATCAAGCGTACCTTCAAACGTTACCATCTTTGCTAACCATTCAATATGACTAAATTGAGGGGCAAAATTAGAATTTATAGTTAGTATATTTTTAAAATAAATAAGAGAAAAAATAAAAATACAATAGAGATCAAAACATGAAAAAAAATATAACTTATAAAAAAATAGAACAACAAATATAATTTTCGTGTAATTTTTTAAATTAATGTGGGCAACTACCCTCATTAGACATTGTTTGGATCGACCAATAACTAAACTCACATTTTTTTTATCAGTCAGGAAGCTAAATAGGGTCGATGACGTGAGAAAATGCCATCATTTTTTTTTTCTCATGATTTGGACTTTATGAAATTTAGATAAATTTTTTTTATATAATCAAACAATTTTAGGATAAATTGCACTTATCTCTCTCCAATATTTGAATGATCATAGGTAATAACCCTAACATTTGAAATTTATATTGGCATCCCTTAATTTCAAGTATTTATCAAAACTAAATTATTTGTTGATTTAGTCATCAATATTGAATAAAAAGTAATGTAGTCAAATTAAAAAAATCACATGAGATTTTTTTTTTAAACCCCTTTAGGCTATAAAAATGTCTAAAATTCATTGAGATCTTCAAACATTAAAAAATAAAAAATAAAAGGAACAATATGTAAATGGAATAATTCATAATATTCTTGCTTTATTTAATTGTTTCTTATTTTTCAATCATTAGCTTTAATTTTGGAGATGTAGTAGATCTTAAAAAAAAAAAAAAGCAATGTGCAAATTGCAAATTTTTGTTTTATTTGATTATTTTTCACTTTTAGACATTTGTTTTAATTTTGGAGATGGAGTTGGATTATAATCAAAGAAGACAAATACTCCCCCTCCTTTTATTTTTGTTTATTTTTTTAAACATTTGAACATTTTAATGGCATTTTGAACATTTTGCATAGTCTAAAACATAAAAAATGATTTCATATATGGTTTTCCTCACAATAGTCACACTGTTTTCCATCTAATTTTGACAGTCAAATAGATGCAATGATATAGTCATGACAAACACTTTAAAATAAAAGATGTGAGTATAAATTTTAAATGTTGAGTGATAGTTGGACAAATGTTAAAGGGAGATGAGTAGAGCTTACCCAAAATTTTATTGTAAGTAAAGTTTACCCAAATTTTATTGTTCAATTAATTTTATCATCATTACTCAATCTTTTTTTTTTATTGCTACCAACACGATATTAAAAAGAAAAAACAATTTAATCTAAATTTAAATGATACTAAAAGTTCAAATAGGCACATAAAAATATTTCTAGCATAAATAGCTTTGAAAGTTTAATCTCGTTATAAATAGTTCAACATCTAGTGTAGATAGACACACAAATTAGTAGTAAATTCAAATGTTGAGTGTCCAAAACTTGGGTGTGAGAAATTTGTCTCTCGCGAAACCTTGTAAAATCGGTGTCAAATGGCCTTTAATCCAATTTAGAAAGAGATTAGTTGAATCGTGCACAAACTGGCCCTAATTCCAGAGTTAAGTAGCTTTTATTCGAATTGAAGAAGAGATTGTTGAAGTGTGAGCAAACTAGACCGACACTAAAATTACAACATAGTAGAATTTACTAACAATATTTCATGGTATAGCATAAGAAATGTTATTATTTGTAAAAGGTAATTGTTGCTTTCATATGTGGAATATCCATGCATTGGTTAGCTACTTATGTTCAGATGCATGGATAAAAGTTAATATTAAGGCTATGTTTGGTTTGTGAAATTGAAATAAAATAGATTGAAATGAGAGGATATAATTAACGTAATGAGGATGGAAATGGAAAATCTTTTGTCTGGTTGTCAACATGAAAATCATGGAAACGGAATGGATAATTAAAATTTCATAGTTTGGTTACATATTTTAAATTGAAATAAAATGAAATATGGCAAAAATTACTAACATCAAAATTTTAACAACTATAAAAATAGATTTTACTTTTACAAAGTGAATCTGGCCCCCCCCAAAAAAAAACTTAGAGGTAAGATGATCATTTTACAGTTCGAGTTTGAATCAGGCTAGAATTTTCCTAATTATTAAAAAACATGTCAATAAATATATTTTCGCCTTTTAGAAATCCTATAATGCGAATTTGGGCCACAAATGTGCCTAGGGATAAAGTAATCATTTTATGGTCCGAGTTTAGATTAGGTTGGAACTTGCACTAGTAAAAACATGTCGATGAATAATTTTTAGTCTTTTGGGCAGTTTAGAATACGAAAATGGGCAAAAAAAAATAAGTCTAGGAATAAAATTGTCATTTCACAGTTTAACTTGAAATTAAGCCAAAATTTGTTTAGCTACTAAGAAATATGTCAATAAATATTTTTGAAGAAATTGCCTTTACCCCCTGTACTTAGGCTTACAGTTACTTACACTCCCTATACTTCAATAATGTACCCAATATCCCCTATACTATTTACAAAAGTAACAAAGCTGACGGGATCGTTGAAATTAACAGCGCGTGTGCTTCACGCTTAGGATAAGTGTAGGTGTGCTATATACCCATAAAAATATGTGGTGAATGGATGAAAATACTCTTCTTCCATGTCGTTTTGCTGTTGCGAAACTTCAGTGCTTCGCGTCGTTCTGTTGCTGAGATACAAAACGCTGAACACAAAGCCAATCAAGTTTAAGAACTACACAACTGGAAAAGCTCACTCTTTCTCTACCCTTCTTACTAGGTCTATCCATCAAGAGGGTTTTGAGGGTTTGGGAGTAAGCCCAGATGGGTTTGAAAAGATGATGGTGAAGAAGGAAAGAGAGAGAAAGAGGAGGAGGAGAGAAAAGGGGCTGGAGGATGGTGTTGTCCCAAATAGCAACACTAGAAGGAGGTAAATAGGGTTGCTTAAAAAAACTGCAAATAAAAATTTCAACCCTTAAAACAAATATGTCAAGATGAAAAGGATAATCAAATATAGAATGCACTTAAAAACTATTTAATATTTGTGAATGAAGAGTGATTGCTAGTATTTGCAATAAATATAAAGAGTAATTACCCTAAAAAATAAATAAATATAAAAAAAGGGAAGAGAAGTAAACATAATCGATTTATAGTGGCTCGACTTAAATGTTACCTACGTCTACTCCTCAAGGTCTTCCTTGAGATTTCTTCACTATTCTTTGAAGAGATTATTAGATACTAGCTTCCCAAGATGCTAAAGATCTTTTTTAAGTGATTTTATCCCCAAATTATTTCGCAAGTTTCTCTCAAGGAAGGTCTCCTGTTTTGGTTTTAACATTTGAACCAAAACTAACAAGTGTTCACCCAACTCCCATAAATTAAAAGGGTTGTAAATTTTTCTTTTTTTACAACAACAATGATGAGTTTAAGACTCAATCAAATCTTAGAAAAAAAAAATCTCACAAGTTGAATATGAAAGATGAAGCACAAGTGTAAGAAGATGTCACCTTATCTTTGCAAAATAATAAACTTTCTTGTTTCTCTTTGTAAGCACTTCTTTTTTTCTTTTTTCTTCTTATTGATTCTGAGTTTAAGGCTCTATTTATAGGCAAAAATCCCCATATGGGCGTTACTAAGTGAAAAGACACTTTTACCCTTGAAAGAATTTGAATTTCCTTACTTCCAATGCTACCTTTCAGTTTTAGATTTTTTGAGATACATTTGTGACCCATTTTCACCCTCATAACGTTCATATCCGACATTGCCTCAGAGTAATGACTTTGTAGATATGTAAATTAACTATTATCTGGCCAAATTTGAGTTTAATCCAACGGTTAGATTTTCAGATATGGCTTCTAAACCGAGACTAGCTCCAGATAGCTTTTTCTGGCAATTTGAATATGTGTTTGCAATTAAGGCTACTATTTCGCCATGATGCTTTTGGAGTTTGAAAAACTTAAACTACAAAATTTGTAGCTTTATAAGTCTTCTTTCCACACACCAAAAATTGAAATTTTTAAAGCTATAGAGTATGAGTTATATCTCAAAAACCAAGACTAGCTCTAGAATTCAGAATTAAAATTTCTTCTGTAATGACTAATTTTTTAACTCATTTTTGGACTTATTAAACTTCAGATCCACAAAAATTTTCCTTTGGTAAAGTTGTAGATATGGAAATCTAGTTTGCTATATTAAAATTTCATTAAAAATTGAACCATTAGATCTTAAGATTTCGCTTATATACTAACATGTGTCTGATTTCTCTGTTTATCTGAGTTAACCTTCTAGTTCAAATCTTCATCTTACTTTGATTTTTATTACTCCGAACTTTGAAATTCTTTTATTTCTTCATCTAAATTATGTGAAAATATCTGAAAAATAATATCAATCTTTTCTAACTATGTTATCTTGAATCTATCAAATTAAAATGAAATGTAACATTTCACATAGTGTCTATTGGAAAATTATTTTTGAAAATTTAATTCAATGTTAATTATCATCAAAATCAATTATAAAGCTAAGTTTATAAATCTTGGGCCAATAGATGGAAACGTACCTATCTCTTTGATTTAAAAATTGTCTCAGACCATATTTTTGGAAGATTTGGATTTTGATTTGGAGGTAGGTTCAATTGATCTTTTGATTGGTTACATATCTTATACATAACATATATACATATAGATGAATTATATATATATCAAATCTGAATTTGCCACAAGTCTCTACCAAATCACAAACAAATTATATATATATATACATATGTATCAAATCTAATTTGGTGGATTTTCTATGAATCTTCACCAAACTACAAACAATATATATATATATATATATATATATATATATCTCAAATTTGTGTTGGTAGATTTGCCACAAATCTCTCCACTAAATCACAAACTAATAAAAGAAAAATAGATGCAAAATCCTAACTTTCTTTGTTTGGCTACGGCGAACGAGGACTCATTACCCGATTTTGGGAAAAAAAACCGTAGGGTTTGGGACTTATAAACTTTTTGATTGGTTTGGGAGTGTATTGACTTGAAACACTGAAGTTCCACAGCATAACGATGGGGAATTTTTGATTTTTTAACACTTAACGTAACGGCATCGATTTTGTCACTTTTGTGAACAATACAGAGAGTATTAATGCATATTATTGAAGCATAAGGAGTGTAAGTGACTGTGGGCCTTAATATAGGAGAGGTAAATGCATTTTTCTAATATTTTTTAACTTTTTTTTGGAAGATTGAAATATGAATCTACACCAAAAAATGAGCTTATGGGTAAAATGATTATTTTACAGTCTGAGTTTGGGTCAAGACAAAATTTACTAAACTATTAAGAAATATGTAGGCAAATATATTTTAGCCATTTGGAAAGTCCAAAGTATGAATATTGCCATCAAATGGATTTAAAGTTAAAATATAGTTGTTCAATTTTTCTTTTTATAGAATCTTAATTGAAATAGAATGACTATTATATTATTTAATTTGATGAATGGTTTTTTTTTTTTTCTACTTAATATAAGAATTGTTATTTTCAAAGAATAACATTTCCAACTTCATTTTTTTTAATACTAAACCTGGGAATAAATTAAAGTGGGAATATATTTTATTTCATAAAATTCTCAAGTACCCAATATAAGCTAAAATCTTTTTCCTCTTGTGAAGATCCTTTTGGCTAGAAATTAAAAAAAATTCAAGCACCTAATTTCATCCAAGTCCTTGCAATAAGAACAATCAATAGACAGACCATGAAAAAAAAAAGCAATTACGCGGAGCTTTATAACATAGATCTTTACTTGCATTACAATGCATATATATTGGTTGTTTTTGTTGTCTGAATTCCTTCGCTAGGAAGTCACAATCTACACAGGTTATTATGCAAATAAGATTGGTACTTGGTACTTTTTCCTATGGCCCGGATTCTAAATTTAGCACAGAGATAAAACATCAGACCATACAAAATAGGGGTCCGACGATGATATGCATACAAGTCCATGAATAGACATCAAAATGGAGTTGCAGCTGGCTAGAAGAATATCATTCCTTATTCTATCAGTTCATTTGATGAACCATCCAAGATGGCAATCCTGTATTATTTTGACTTTGAAGCTGAGTGTCTTCATTATCTCCATTGCCCCCACCTGCATGGTAAGCACCCCTGCAATTCAATATGATATAGCCCAGTACTTTTATATATGCTGCTTTTTAATTATCATAAGCATCCAATATATGTGTGTGTGTGTGTATATATATAATAGAGGGATAATTCAATACATTTCAACTCAATAAAGTATTGAACTAGTTAGGGTCGGAATTTGCAAAACTCTTAAGGCCTCGTTTGGCAACAATTTCGTTTTCAATTTTCTGTTTTTGCTTTCATTTTTTTTGAAAATTGAACACGAAAACGTGTTTGGTAAATTTGTTTTCACTTTTCAGTTTTTAAAAAAACGAAAATTGTTTTCAAAATTTTTAAAAATTATGAAAAGATAGAAAATGTGTTTTCTCAAATTTCATTTTCAATTTTCAATTTTTTATACAACTACTATTAGTTACAACTATCAATTACTATCATCCACTAGTTGTTACCAATATCTGGCCACATCCGCAACTACCTTCCACTCATCTCCAGTCACCACGAAATATATTGTTATTTAATATAAAAATATTAAATTAATATATAAAATATGTTAATATATTAAATTATATTAATATAAAAATTAATATATTAATTTTATATTAATATATAAAATATATTAATATATTATATTAAATAATATGTTAATATATAAAATTATATTAATATATATATTAATTATATTAATATATTAAATTAATAATATATTATTTTTATTTATGTAAAAATATATTAAATATAATTTAATTAATAATTACTTTTATCAATAATTAATTTAATATATTAAATTATATATTAAATATATTAACTAACCAAATTATATTAATTATAATTGAATTTAATTTGTTAAATTAAAATAAAATTATTTTATTAAATTATATTTAATTAATAATATAATAAATTATATTTAATATATTTTATTTTTATTGAATTATATTATTTTAATAAAGATATAATTAAAATAAATATGTTTAATTAATTTAAATTAAATTAATTATATAATTAAATTTAATTAATTAAATTAATACAAAAATAATATAATATAAATTGTTTTTAGTAGATAATATAATTAAATTATATTTCATATATTTTATTTTATTTTTATTGAATCAAATTATTTTGAAAAAATAATATAATTGAAATAATTAAATTTAATTAATATAATTAATTAATTAAATCAATTAAATTTAAGTAATTAAATTAAATGAAATTAAGTTAATTAAATTAATTACCTTAATTAGCAGGAAATATTTTCTATTAAATTGTTTTTATAAATAATTATAATAAATTATGTTTATTATTTTTTATTTTTTTAGAATTAAATTATTTTTAATAATTAATATAATTAAAATAATTAAATTTGTTGAATTTAATTAATTAACAACTATAACTACTTAATAATTATCGTTGTCAAACGTGTTTTCAAGTTTTTGTGTTTTTTTCTTACTATATAAATGAAAATAAAAAAATATAAATAAAAAAAATTAAAAACTGAACAGCAAAAACTAATAAATTGAACAAAAAAATTAAAAATTGACAACTTTATCAAACGAGCCATAAGAAATGTGTAAGCGAATATATTTTAGCCATTACGAAAGTCCAAAATATGAATATGGCCATCAAATGGATTTAAAGGTAAAATATAATTGTTCAATTTTTTTTTTTTATAGAATCTTGATTGATATAGAATGACTATTATATTATTTAATTTGATGAATGCCTTTTTCTTGTTTTTAACTTAATATAAGAATTGTTATTTTCAAAGAATAACATTCCCACTTCATTTTTAATACTAAACGTGGTAATAAATTAAAGTGGGAATATATCCATAAAATTCTCAAGTACCCAACATAGGCTAAAATCTTTGTCCTCCTGTGAAGATCCTTTGGCTAAAAATAAAAAAAATTCAAGCACCTAATTTCATCCAAGTCCTTGCAATAAGAACAATCAACAGACAGACCATGAAAAGAAAAAAAAAAATGCAGTTACGCGAAGCATTATAACATAGATTTTTACTTACATTACAATGCATATATATTGGTTGTTTTTGTTGTCTGAATTCCTTCGCTAGGAAGTCACAATCTACACAGGTTATTACACAAATAAGATCGGTACTTATTACTTTTCCTATGGCCTGGGTTCTAAATTTAGCACAGAGACAAAGGGATCATCCTTCCTAGCATTTATTTATAAAACATCAGACTAGGTCCGAAGATAATATGCATACTAGTCCATGAATAGACATCAAAATGGAATAGCAGCTGGCTAGAAGAATATCATTCCCTATTCTATCAGTTCATGTGATGAACCATCCAGGATGGCAATCCTGTATTATTTTGACTTTGAAGCTGAGTGTCTTCATTATCTCCATTGCCCCCACCTGCATGGTAAGCACCCCTGCAATTGAATACGAGATAGCTCAGTACTCTTATATATGCTGCTTTTTAATTATCATAAGCATCCAATATATATGTGTGTGTGTATATATATAATAAAAGGCTAATTCAATACATTTCAACTCAATAAAATATTAAACTAGTTAGGGTCGGCTCAAATTTTCAAATATGGTGAAGAAATGAAACTTTCGAACCAAAGTCTTCTTTGTGAAATTAAGAGCATTACACTACTACACCTTTCAATACAAGTAGAAAACTTTTCAGAAATACCAATTGGAATGATCCCATCTAGGTATATATAAGTTATAGGATTAATTATACTAACAATCTTTTACCCCTTTATTTATTAAATCTAACACTTTGACCTCTTCACCTATTTAAAAAAGGTTCCATTTGAAAACCGATCATAGATTTAGATGAAATAAGATAAATAGTTAGCCCAACCCTTTTGATGGGACAATTTTGTTAAGATCAAATTATTCTTCAATATAAATAGAAAAAACAAATAAAAGATACATACAAATACATATAAGTATATATACATATACTTTCTGTACGTTAAGTAATGAAACAGTGGGGCGATCTCAAAATAATTCATTAAAAAAAAACCATCAAAAGCAGCTTGAAACAATTTATCTAAGAATCTCAACCAAACTTCAAGATACTACAACTCAAAGCACCTAACTGCATTCTATCATCTATAAACAGACAATTTTCACAATGAGTAGCTTCAGTTTAAATCACAACGGAAACCCTAAAATTCTAAAACACGTTTGGTTTCCAAGAAAATATGAAAAGAAAATTTTTTTTCTTAAACAGCATATTTTTGCAATCACTATAGACCCAATAAAAAGTACTCAAAAGGAAAGGTTAACGCAACTATGCTAATATAGGCACTTGAGTTCAGTAGGCTTCAGTGTGTTTTATTTAAGTGGAAGCGTGTTTTATTTAAGTGGAAGCCAAGACTAACGTTAGGATTCAAAAATTTGAAGTCTGTGTTCAGAGTAACCAAAACAGAGTAATTGACGACAAAAAGAAGAAACCCTTACCTTGAAGAATCCAATTGCTTGGCAGGTCTGAAACCAAACTGAGCAACAGTTCCAATAGTAGAAGAAGAACTCACATAAATTTAGAGGAAATAAGATAAATAGTTAGCCTAACCCTTTTGATCGTACAATTTCGCTAAGACCAAAATATTCTTCAATGTAAATAGAAAAAACAAATAAAAGATACATACAAATACATATAAGTATATACATATACTTACTGTACATTAAGTAACGAAACAGTGAGGCGATCTCAAAAAAAATTCATTAAAAAAAACCATCAAAAGTAGCTTGAAGCAATTTATCTAAGAATCTCAACCAAACTTCAAAATACTACAACTCAAGGCACCTAATTGCATTCTATCATCTATAAACAGACAATTTTCACAATGAGTAGTCTCAGTTTCAACCACAACGGAAACCCCAAAATTCTAAAACACGTTTGGTTTCCAAGAAAATATGAAAAGAAAAATTTTTTCCTAAACAGCATATTTTTGCAATCACTACAGACCTAATAAAAACTATTCAAAAGGAAAGGTCAACGCAACTATGCTAATATAGGCACTTGAGTTCAGTACGCTTTAGTGTGTTTTATTTAAGTGGAAGCCAAGACTAACGTTAGGATTCAAAAATTTGAAGTCTGTGTTCAGAGTAACCAAAACAGAGTAATTGACGACAAAAAAGAGAAACCCTTACCTTGAAGATTCCAATTGCTTGGCAGGTCTGAAACCAAACTGAGCAACAGTTCCAATAGTAGAAGAAGAACTTATGTAAAAGATTGCCCACCTCAGGTCCATACGTATAAAAGATCGTCACCACCTCTATTGAATTCTCTAGAGTCTTTCGGATCTCTCCGGAAACTTCCGGAACATCTAGACTACTCTAGAGTACTCCGGAAACTTTTAGAATATGGTAGATTCTTTTGGACTCTTCCAGAACATTAGGGAGTATACCAAAACAACCTAGAAGCTTCCGGGTTTTATTAGAATGTCCTGGAATACGATGGAAACTTACTACTTTATCAAGAAGCTCGTAGAAACTTAGAGTTAAGTCTTAATTTAGAATCATCCGATGGAGTTTACAAATAGGGCTGAGGCCATTTACAAGGAGACATAACAAAGAGGATGAGTCTTGTGTACTCAAGTGTGAGATTGAGCGTGGTGTCCAAAAAGTGTCTTCCTAGATCGTGTACCAAGTCTTCTGTGAGTGTGAGAGTCATCCATTATGAGTGATAGTGTGTGTTGTTGTGTCCACAAGTTCAGGGTACAAGCTTTTAAAATCAATAAAAGTAAGTTTTTTTTGTTGTGCTCAACTCAACAACCTAGTATTAGAGCTATGTCAGTTGGGACTGGTTATAAAAGTGATCGTGCATGGTTTGGAGACTATTAAACTTGTTGACTTGCTTGGTGAACGAACAAAGAGTCGCACCAAATTATGACCGTAGATCTTGTGAAAACAACGAGTGGGATTAGGAGGCTCAACAACCACAACTATCAGAGTTGGCGGAGCTGCGTTAAGTCCTAACTTGAAGGGCAGGACTTGTGGGAGATTGTTAATGGGAATGGGAATGATACTGTTCCACCCAAGGACACTCCCACCACCCAAGGAGGTAAAGAGCATAGGTGAGTACTTTACAAAGATAAAAGACTTGTGTCATGAAATCTCAAATCTTGATCCAAATGCAAATATCAATGAGGAGAGAATGAGGAGGATAATTATACATGGATTGAAGCCTGAGTAAAATGCTTATATCACGGCAATACGAGGTTGACCAACTCTCATAGAGTTGGAAAATTTGTTGGCTAATCAAGAAAGCTTATGCAAACAGATGACTGGAGTGTCAATAAAAAGTAAAGAGGAGGCACTCTATAGCAGTAATAAGACGGTAGGACAACATCGATAGCAGAATAATAGGGGCAAACAAAATAATGGAAAACCTAATGAAAGAGAAGATGGTGCTAAACCTTAACATAGGAGAAGTCCTTGGACAGGGGGAGCTCAACCCAACAATAGCACAGACAATATCGATCCTTAGGATCTCGACAATATGAGTGTTTCAATTGCCACAAGAAAGGACATTTTGCAAAAGACTGCTGGTTCAAGAAGAAATCCGCAGAAGGCAACTTGGTGACTTCTAAAAATCACCAAGAAGATTGTGAAGAAGAGTAAAACTTTTCAGCATCCCTTGCGATGTCTGAGACAGTTGGAGAAGAATCGCCAGAGGTAGAAGTAAACTTTGACGAACTGCGAGAGCAATTTAACATAGTCACTGAAAAAGTAGTAGTTTCTTCAGCGATAGAGAACAGTGAAGCAATTCTTGCTTCAGTAGCCAATGGGGGAGCTATCAACTATAGTGAAAATTGGATCATTGATTAAGGATGCTCCAATCACATGACAGGTGATAAATAGAGGGTATCCAGTTTGTCCACTTACAAAGGAGATCGGGTGGTGGTAACAACAACCAACTCAAAGGTTAATAATAACTCACGTAGGTAAGACTGTTATCGTACCTCAATTTAGCCCTAACAAATTCAAGTTAGAAAAAGTTTATCACGTGCTCGGGATGAAGAAAAATTTGTTGTCAGTGTCACAATTGACGCCATCCGGTAACTATGTAGTATTTGGTCCGGATGATGTTAAGGTATACCAAAACCTTAAACCATTAGGTACACTCAGCATGCAAGAAAGACGAATGAAGACCATCTATGTAATGTCAGCAGAATCGGCTTACGTAGATAAGAGTCGAAAAAATGAGACTGCAGATGTTTGGCACGCACGATTAGGGCACGTGAGTTATCATAAGCTAAAGACAATGATGAAAAAGACTATGCTCAAGGAGCTACCCCAGCTAGATGTTCGAGAAAATGTGATTTGTGCAGGATGTCAATATGGAAAAGCACATCAATTGCTGTATGTGGAGTCAAAGTTGAGAGCGAAAGAGCCTTTAGAACTTATCTACTCAGATGTGTTCGGGTAGGTGAAGCAAGCATTAATTAGTGGCATGTGCTACATGGTGACCTTCATCGATGACTTCACCAGTTATGTCTGGGTAGAGTTTATGAAAGAGAAGTCATAAACTTTATCAAAGTTTAAAGAAATTCGTGAGAAGGTCGAAAGCGAGTTCGATAGAAAGATCCGATGCTTGTGAACAGATAATGGTGGAAAATACACATCGGACAAATTCTCATACTACCTAAAGCAATGTAGAATCCGAATCCGACAACAATTTACTTGCTCAGGCATGCCACAACAAAACGGTGTTGCTAAAAGGAAAAACAAACATCTTGCAGAAATTTGCCGAAATATGCTACATGCAAGGAATGTGCCTAGTCGATTCCAGGTAGAATGCATAAAGACGGTAGCTCATGTGATTAACAGGCTACCACAAGCAAAGCTAAGCTTTGTCTCACCCTTTGAGAAGTTGTGGACCAAATAGCCTAAGGTGAGTTACTTTCAAGCCTTCGGATGTATATGCTACATGTTTGTGCCTGATCATTTGTGAAGCAAGTTTAATAAGAAGGCAATTCGTTGCATCTTTGTGGGTTATAGCAATAAAAGAAAAGGGTGGAAATGTTGCGACCCTAAATAGGTCTTTGCTATACATCAAGAAATGTGGTCTTTGATGAAGCTTCATCATGGTGGTTGCCAGAAAAGGTGGAGCTGCCAAACACAAAAGATTTGGAAGACCAAGTGCATGAAAAGTTGGGGGCGACAAGAGAAGAAGATTCACTTGAATCGTCACAAGAGCCGATGCCTACAATAGACGATGGTGAGCAAAAGCCATGGAGAAGCAGAGTGCATCCTGGTAGTCCAGAAAAAAGTTAGCCTAGTCAACAAGAGGTTGGCGAAGATAATCCACTGCCCAGGAGATCAACCAGACTAAGGAAACCTAATCCAAAGTACATAGATGCTACCTTGGCTAAAGAAGAGAGTGTGAAAGAGCCAACATCGTTTGAAGAAGCATCCCAATGCAAAGAGTGGTAGAAGGCGGTGGACGAAGAGATAAAGACAATAGACCAGGACAAAACTTGGGAACTAACACCAAAACCCAAGGATGTGAAGTCAATACCATGCAAATGGGTGTACAGGGTCAAGACTCACCCCAATGGATAAATAGAAAGGTACAAGGCCAGACTAGTGGCTCGAGGGTTCTCGTAGCAATATGGCCTGGACTATGATAAGACATTTAGTCCAGTAGTGAAAATCACAACGGTGCGAGTACTACTAGCAATTGCAGCAATCAAGTGTTGGAGGCTATGGTAGATGGACGTAAAAAATGCCTTCTTACATGTAGAAATTGATCGAGATATATACATGGAGCAACCAAGGGGATTTGAAAGCAAAAGACACCTAAATTATGTATGCAAATTAAGGAAGGCCTTGTATGGTCTCAAGCAAGCACCTAGGGCATGGTACAGCAAGATAACTGAATTTCTAGTGTAAAGCAGCTTCTCAGTTGCACCTACAGACTCCAGCCTATTTGTGAAGTCTTAAGAAGGAACGAGTAGTAATAGTGCTGGTATAGGTGGCTGACCTGATCATCACTGGAGATGATGAGGATGAAATCCAAAAAACAAGAGAGAACTTGTCATGCGGCTCTAAATGAAAGAACTTGGGGAGCTGAAGCACTTTCTTGGGCTAGAGGTTAATCGAAGCAACGAAGGCCTATTTATCTGCCAGCAAAAGTATGCAAAAGATCTGGTGAAGAAATATGGAATGCCTGAATGCAAGCCAAAAGCAACGCCGATGGAGGCTAATTCCAAGCTATGTTCAGAGGCAAGAAAAGACTTAGAGGATGCAACTATGAATTGAGAAATAGTAGGTGGTCTAATCCACCTTACACTGACAAGACCTGACATTGCATATGCAGTTGGAGTAGTTAGCCGGTTCATGCAGTCACCAAAGAAACTAAACAGTGCTAAGTTCAACAATTTTAAAAAGCAGCTTGGCATGATGACTAAGGCAGAATTCAAAGAGCTGGTGTTGAGGGGGAGTGTTGAAAGATTATCACCACGTCAATAGAATTCTCTAGTCTTTTGGATCTCTTCGGAAACTTCCAGATACTTCCGAAACATTTAGACTACTCTAGAGTACTCTAGAAACTTCTAGAATATGCTAGATTCTTTTGGACTCTTCCGAAATAGTGTGGAGTATACTTAAACAACCTGGAAGCTTCTGGGTTCCATTAGAATGTCCTGGAACATGATGGAAGCTTACTACTTTATCAAAAAGCTCCTAGAAACTTAGAGTTAAGTCTTAATCTAGAATCATCCAATGGAGTCTATAAATAGGGATGAGGTCATTTGCAAGTAGACATAACAAAGAGGACAAGTCTTGTGTACTCAAGCGTGAGATTGGGTGAAGTGTTCAAGAAGTGTCTTCCTAGATCGTGTACCAAGTCTGGTGTGAGTGTGAGAGTCATCCATTGTGAGTGATAAGCCCTTGTAAATGCAGTCAAGAGTTAAGTCTATCCAATTGCTTTCTAGCGCCTTACCAGGCCATAAAAAATCCATTGATAAGCACATCCTTTTTCTTTTTTCTTTCTCTGGTGGGGATAGTAAAATAAAATAGAATCTAATAAGTAAGAGGTCAATGGCAAATGCAATCCCTCCTCCCTCCTATGATAAAGCCTTACCTTAGAGATGTATCGACAGTTATCTTTCTTTTAAGATAGTGTGAAAGCTGGCTTAGGAGCGTGCCCCTATAAAGCAAGTGTAATTTGTAGTTCTAGTGCTTCGCTCTTATATTCGTAATGTCTTCGAGCCAGTGTGTGTTGTTGTGTCCACAAGTTCAGTGTACAAGCTCTTGTAATCCATAAAAGTAGGTTTCTTTGTTGTGTTCAACTCAACAATGTATACATATATATATTTTATTTGTTTTTACATCTTGTGTTTGAGGGTATTTTTGTCTTAGCACAATTATATTATCAAAAGGGCTGATTTTTTATCTTATTCCATCCAAATTTACAAACGATTTTCAAACAGAGCTTCTTTTAAATAGGTGAAGAGTTAAAGTATTGGAGTTAATAAATGAAAGGTTAAATTAAAAATTAGGTATAGTTGAAAGAGTGTCAGTGCAATTAACCCCAAAAAATATTCCTAGATGGGATTTTAAAATCTCATTTAGAGTGAAAAAAACTTATTGAATCGCATAAAAAATCTTAATCGGGTAAAATAGGTATAATCTCAAATTTGGGACGTAAAATAGGTAAAATCTCAATTTTATAAGTGATTTTAAAAATTTAGGGGGTTGTGTAATTTTGTTAAACAAAATAGACTTTTATCGATTTTAATTAAAATAGGCTTTTTATAATTTTTTTTCAAGTGATAGCCACAAATATTTCACTTGTTAGTTTTTTTAGTGTATATATATATTTTTTTGATTATTTAATATTACTATTTCCTATATTGAATTAATTGAATAATATGTGCATTGTTCTACTAAATTAACTACCATAAATTAAATATAATCGCTATGTGATAAACCAAAAGACCCATAATAAAATGTTACAAATATATTTCTAGTCCTACAAAATTAAGCTAAAATAATGTTTACCATTACAATGTCAATCATTTAGATCACACCAAAAATTTTGAATGTCTCCATTTATAATTGAGTAAATGAGTGTAGACTAGACATAAAATCTTTTGTGAACTTTGTTGAGGATTGTGTATGACATTTTCTTGAAACCAATTTTACTCTCTTCTATTATTGATAATATTATGCATTTATTAAAAAAATGAAACTTATAAAAAAAATGTAATATAATTGATTATTTTTTATGTGATAAGCCGCAAGTAAAATCTTACGACTTTAGAATTTGATTTTATGATTTGATTTTTCAAACGTTTCACCAATTTTAGATATAATCTTGATTTTAACAACTTTAACTGATGCATCATTTAATTATACTTTCCAATTTTTTCAATTAGAATAGCATTTTTGATGATGAAAAGATTATGAACATCGCATTAGCAAGCTTTCTGGGGAGAACTGCGCAATTTTTGTGGTCTTTAGTCTTTTAAACCGTATAATTTACGTAATAAATGCATATACATATAAAGAGAGAGAGAGAGAGAGAGAGAGAGATTGATTGATTGAGAGCTAACTCGATGTTTAAGGAGTGGAATGGCTGAGACAGAGCAGCAGAGGATGAATTTGGGTCTTGGTTTTGCTGCTCCAGTTGAGACTGTTCCTTCTCCTTCTCCTTAATCTACATTTGGTTTTAGACATTAGACAAATTTATGAAACATTAGAATTTATATGACATATATTTACTAAGAATAATTAGCATGGAATTCACCTTCTTTGAAAGCAAGTTATTTTGACCCCGCAACGCCTTATCCTGTCAAGTAACAACATCCAAAAGCCAAATAATAATAGAATAATTTTGTTCTCGAATTCATACCATGCTATGCTGCATATGTAATGAATGAGTCATCACTGTATATATATATACACACACGTACATTACGAGTTTAAGTGTCAAACTTATATATCATCTCCAATATAAGGATTTTATAGGTTGAAGAAACAATTCCAGAGAAAACACTTTAAAATATTTAACTATGGCCAAAATTTATTTATTAATGTCTATATTGCATGAAGGGTTGCACCCGACCGAACAGGGTTACTTGAATGATCACAGTCAACACCTAAACCGATCGAATGACACAGATCTCAGTCGGGCCGGAACGAATTGTCATATCAAAGACAAGGTTGCTTAAGTTACAGTCACATATAGAACCGTATTATGACATATTCTATTATTTTCACCTATAAAAGTGCTACATACTGCTTAACGATTTTGATAACTAATTAAGATAATCGACAATTCACGTGACATAATCTGATTGGAGTCAAAGCATAATTGTGTGAGGTTGATGTGCATCAAGTCCATGCAGGTCTCGTACCCTATATATATAGCATTCTCTTAAGTACACAGTATGCACATTTTTTATCTTACTGAAATTCTGCCAAAATACTTTCTCAATTCACTTGCTAACTTAAGTATCGGAAACTCTTTGGCAGGCATTACACTAGTGTACCACATAGCATTCCAGACTTGAATCGAACTCTCGAAGGATCCCAGTTTACTGAGTTATCATTGCATATATATATACACACATTTACATTACGAGTTTAAGTGCCAAATTTATATGTCATAGCCAATATAAGGATTTTATTGGTTGAAGAAACAATCCCAGAGAAAACACATTAAAATATTTAACTACAGCCAAGATTTTCGCATTAATGTTTATGTTGCACACATACAAGCACACGAACACAGGTACATTATGAGTTTAAGTGCCAAACTTATATGTCATTTTCAATATAAGGAAACAAGACACAATATTGACCTTTAAAAAAAATATAAACTTTTACAATATATGGCATAGTATTTGTTAAGTCCAAATTGACGCTGGCAAATCCCTTACCGTTTCAAAATGTGATTTTCCTGTATTTTGAAAAGATTAGATTGAAGTCAAGTTTTAGATGTGCTAAGAAGTTCAGAACTGAGTTAGAGTTTGATTTAAAGGTAAATATCTCTATTGGAATGAAAATAGAACATCATTAAATCAATCTAGTACACCTTGTAGTTGGGGGTGGACCCACGATTTGAATTTTGACATATTTAACTACAGTCAAGATTTTATATTAATATTTATGTGCGCGTGCACACATGTACATTACGAGTTTAACTGCCAAACTTATATGTCATCACCAATATAAGGAAACAAGACAAAATATTGACCTTAAAAAAAAGTGAAAACTTTTACAATATAGGGCATAGTATTTGTTAAGTCCTAAATTGATATTGACAAATCCCTTAACTTTTTAGAATGTGATTTTCTTGTATTTTGAAAAAATTAGATTTGAGTTAAGTTCTAGATATGCTATACAAAACTGAGTTAGAGTTTTATCTAGATGTAAATATCTTTATTGGGATGAAAATATAACATCATTAAATCAACCTAGTACACCTTGCAGTTAAGAGTGAACCCAGGATTTGAATTTTGACATATTTAACTATAGCCAAGATTTTTGCATTAATGTATATGTTGCATGTGCGCGCGTACACGCACACTCGTACATTATGGGTTTAAGTGCCAAACTTATATGTCATCACCAATATAAGGAAACAAAACAAAATATTGACCTTCGAAAAAAATGTGAACTTTTACAATATAGGGAATAGTATTTGTTAAGTCCAAATTAATGTTGGCAAATGCCTTGACTTTTTAGAATGTGATTTTTCTGTATTTTGAAAAGATTAGATTTGAGTCAAGTTCTAGATATGCTAGGAAGTCCAGAATTGAGTTAGAGTTTGATTTAGATGTAAATATCTCTATTGGAATAAAAATAGAACATTGTTAAATCAATTTAGTACACCTCGCAGTAAAGGGTGAACGCAGGATTTGAATTTTGGCATATTTAACTACAGCCAAGATTTTTGTATTAATGTATATGTTGCGCGTGCATGCACACGCACACTCGTACATTTCGAATTTAAGTGCTAAACATATATGTCATATTTAATATAAGGAAACAAGACAAAATATTGACCTTTAAAAAAATGTGAACTTTTACAATATGGGGTATGATATACGTTAGGTCCAAATTGATGTTGGCAAATCACTTAACTTTTTAGAATGTGATTTTCATGTATTTTGAAAAGATTAGGTTTGAGTCAAATTCGACATATGCTAGGAAGTCTAGAATTGAGTTAGAGTTTGATTTAGAGATAAATATCTCTATTGAAATGAAAATAAAACATTATTAAATCAATCTAGTACACCTCACAGTTAGGGGTGGACCCAGGATTTGAATCTCGACATATTTAATTACAGTCAAGATTTTGGTATTAATGTATATGTTGCATGTACGCACATACACGCACACTCGTACATTATGGGTTTAAGCGCCAAACTTATATGTCATCTCCAATATAAGGCAACAAGACAAAATATTGACCTTTGAAAAAAAAGTGAACTTTTACAATATAAGGAATAATATTTGTTAAGTCTAAATTGATGTTGGCAAATGCCTTGACTTTTTAGAATGTGATTTTCCTATATTTTGAAAAGATTAGATTTGAGTCAAGTTCTAGATATGCTAGGAAGTCCAGAACTGAGTTAGAGTTTGATTTAGATGTAAATATCTGTATTGGAATAAAAATAGAATATTGTTAAATTAATTCTAGTACACCTCGCAGTTAGGGGAGAACCCAGGATTTGAATTTTGGCATATTTAACTATAATCAAGATTTTTGTATTAATGTATAGGTTGCGCGCGCACGCACATGCGCATGCATACTCGTATATTACGAGTTTAAGTGCTAGACATTTATGTCATATCCAATATAAGGAAACAAGACAAAATATTAACTTTTAAAAAAATGTGAACTTTTACAATATAAGGCATAGTATATGTTAACTCCAAATTGATGTTGGCAAATCACTAACTTTTTAGAATGTGATTTTCCTGTATTTTGAAAAGATTAGATTTGAGTCAAGTTTGACATATGCCAGGAAGTCTAGAATTAATTTAGAGTTTGATTTAGAGGTAAATATCTCTATTGAAATAAAAATAGAACATTATTAAATCAATCTAGTACACCTCGCAGTTAGAGGTGGACCCAAGATTTGAATCTTAACATATTTAACTACAACCAAGATTTTTGTATTAATATCTATGTTGTGCGCGCACACGCAAACACGTACATTACGAGTTTAACTGCCAAACTTATATGTCATCTCCAATATAAGGAAACAAGACAAAATATTGACCATTTAAAAAAAAAATGAGCTTTTACAATATAGGGAATAATATTTGTTAAGTCTAAATTGATGTTGGCAAATGCCTTGACTTTTTAGAATGTGATTTTCTTGCATTTTGAAGAGATTAGGTTTGAGTTAAGTTCTAGATATGCTAGGAAGTCTAGAACTGAGTTAAGAGTTTGATTTAGATGTAAATATCTCTACTGGAATGAAAATAGAACATTATTAAATCAATCTAGTACACCTCATAGTTAGGGGTGGACCTACAATTTGAATTTTGACATATTTAACTATGACCAAGTTTTTTGTACAAATGTCTAAGTTGCACTGCGCAGGGCGCGTGCACGCACACATGTACATTACAAGTTTAAGTGCCAAACTTATATGTCATCTCTAGTATAAGGAAACAAGACATAATATTGACCTTTAAAAAAAATGTACACTTTTATAACATAGGGCATGGCATTTGCTAAGTCCAAATTAATGTTGGCAAATCTTTTAACTTTTTAGAATGTGATTTTCCTGTATTTGGAAGAGATTAGATTTGAGTGAAGTTCGAAATATGCTAGGAAGTCTAGAACTAAGTTAGAGTTTGATTTAGATGTAAAAATCTTTACTGGAATGAAAATATAACATTATTAAACCAATCTGGCACATCTCGCAGTTTGGGGTGGACGAAGGATTTGAATTTTGACATATTTAACTACAGCCAAAATTTTTGTATTAATGCATGTCTGTGCACGCACACATGTACATTACAAGTTTAAGTGCCAAACTTATATGCCATCTCCAATATAAGAAAACAAGACAAAATATTGACTATTAAAAAAATGTGAGCTTTTACAATATAGGTCATAGTATTTGTCAAGTCCAAATTGATGTTGGCAAATCCCTTAACTTTTTAAAATGTCATTTTCTTATACTTTGAAGAGATTAGATTTAAGTCAAGTTCTAGATATGTTCGGAAGTCTAGAACTGAGTTAAAATTTTATTTAGATGTAAATATCTCAATTGGAATAAAAATAGAACATGATTAAATCAATCTAGTACACTGCACGTACATTACGAGTTTAAGTGTCAAACTTATATGTCATTTTCAACATAAGGAAACAAGACAAAATATTGACCTTAAAAAAAATATAAACTTTTACAATATAGGGTATAGTATTTGTTAAGTCCAAATTGAAGTTAGCAAATTCCCTTAATTTTTCAGAACGTGGTTTTCTGGTAGTTTGAAGAGATTAGATTTGAGTTAAGTTCTAGATGTGCTAGGAAGTTTAGAATTGAGTTAGAGTTTGATTTAGAGGTAAATATCTCTATTGTAATGAAAATAGAATATTATTAAATCAATAAAGCACACCTCGTAGTTAAAGGTGGACCCAGGATTTGAACTTTGACATATTTAATTATAGCTAAGATTTTTGTATTAATATCTATGTTGTGCAAATGCGCGTACACGCACACACGTACATTACGAGTCTAAGTGTCAGACTTATATGTCATCTTTAATATAAGGAAACAAGACAAAATATTGACCTTTAAAAAAAAGTTTACTTTTACAATATAGGACATAGTATTTGTTAGATCCAAATTGATGTTGACAAATCCCTTAACTTTTTAGAATGTGATTTTCCTGTATTTTGAAGAGATTAGATTTCAGTGAAGCTTTAGATATGCTAGAAAGTCTAAAACTGAGTTAGACTTTGATTTGAATATAAATATCTCTATTGGAATGAAAATAAAACATTATTAAATCAATATAGTACACCTCGCAACTAGGGGTGGACCCAGGATTTGAATTTTGACATATTGAACTATAGCCAAGATTTTTGTATTAATGTTAATGTTGCGCGCACGCGCGTGCGCACACTACGAGTTTAATTGCCAAACTTATATGACATCACCAGTATAAGAAAACAAGACAAAATATTGACCTTTAAAAAAATGTGAACTTTTACAATATAGGGCATAGTATTTGTTAAGTCCAAATTGATGTTGGTAAATCCCTCAACTTTTTAAAATGTGATTTTTTGTATTCTGGAAAGATTAAATTTGAGTCAAATTCTAGATATACTAGGAAGTCTAGAACTGAGTTAGAGTTTGATTTAGATGTAAATGTCTCTATTGGAATGAAAATAGAACATTATTAAATCAATCTAGTACAACTCGTAGTTAGGGGTAGGCCCAGGATTTGAATTTTGACATAAAGTCGAGAACTGAGTTAGAGTTTGATTTCGAGGTAAATATCTCTACTGGAATGAAAATAGAACATTATTAAATCAATCTAGTACATCTCGCAGTTAGGAGTGGATCAAGGATTTGAATTTTGACATTTTTAATTATAGCCAAGACTTTTGTATTAATGTCTATATTGCGAGCGCGCGCGCACACGCACATGCACTTGCACATTACGAGTTTTAAGTGCCAAACTTATATGTCATCTCCAATATAAGGAAACAAGAAAAATATTGGCCTTTAAAAAAATGTCAACTTTTACAATATAGGGCATAGTATTTGTTAAATTCAAATTGATGCTGGCAAATCTCTCAACTTTTTAAAATGTGATTTTCTTATATTTTGAAGAGATTAGATTTGAGTCAAGTTCTAGATATGTTAGGAAGTCTAGAACTGAGTTAGAGTTTGATTTAGATGTAAATGTTTCTATTGGAATGAAAATAGAACATTATTAAATCAATATAGTACACCTTGCAGTTAGGGGTGGACCCAGGATTTGAATTTTGACATATTTAGTTGCAGCCAAGATTTTTGTATTAATGTCTATGTTGTGAGCGCGCGCACACGCACATTACGAGTTTTAAGTGCCAAACTTATATGTCATCTCTAATAGAAGGAAATAAGACGAAATATTGACCTTTAAAAAAATGTTAACTTTTACAATATAGAGCATAGTATTTATTAAATCCAAATTGATGTTGGCAAATCGCTTAAATTTTTAGAATGTGATTTTCTTGTATTTTGAAGAGATTAGAATCGAGTCGAGTTTAAGATATGCTAGAAAGTCTAGAATTAAGTTAGAGTTTGATTTAGAGGTAAATATCTCTATTGGAATGAAAATAGAACATTATTAAATCAGAATTTGATTTAGAACTAAATATCTCTATAGGAATGAAAATAAAATATTATTAAGTCAATCTAACATATCTCGCAGTTAGGGACAGAACCAAGATTTGAATTTTGACATATTTAACTACAGCTAAGATTTTTGTATTAATGTCTATGTTGCACGTGCGCGCGTGCGCGCACACGCACACATGTACATTACAAGTTTAAGTGCCACACTTATATGTTATCTCTAATATAAGGAAACAAGACAAAATATTGGCCTTAAAAAAAAATGTGAACTTTTACAATATAGGGCATAGTATTTGTTTAGTCCAAATTGATATTGGCAAATCTCTTAACTTTTTATAATGTGATTTTCCTGTATTTTGAAGAGATTAGATTTGAGCCAAGTTTTAGATATGCTACGATGTCTAGAACTGAATTAAGAGTTTGATTTAGATGTAAATATCTTTATTGGAATGAAAATAGAACATTATTAAATCAATCTAGTGCGTCTCGCAGTTAGGGGTGGACCCAGGATTTAAATTTTGACATATTTAAATATAGCCAAGATTTTTGTGTTAATGTTTATGTTACGCGTGTGCGCACACGTACACATACATTACGAGTTTAACTGCCAAACTTATATGTTGTCTCGAATGTAAGGAAACAAGACAAAATATTGGCCTTTAGAAATAAAAATGTGAACTTTTATAATATAGAGTATAGTATTTGTTAGGTCCAAATTGATGTTGACAAATGCCTTGACTTTTTAGAATGTGATTTTCCTGTATTTTGAAGAGATTAGATTTGAGTTAAGTTCTAGATATGCTAGGAAGTCTAGAACTGAGTTAGAGTTTGATTTAGATGTAAATATTTTTACTGGAATGAAAATAGAATATTATTAAATCAATCAAGTACACATTACAGTTAGGGGTGGACTCAGAATTTGAATTTTGACTGAGTTGAATAAAGTGTTTAGCAATAAAGTAAGCTAGCCTGCAAAAAGTTAGGCTAAGTAAAGGGTTTAAAATTAAAATGAGCTGGATTACAAAACTTTAGAGTGAGCTAAATTTGAAAAAAAAAATATTTTTTGAACAAAAAGTAAACAATGTATATATATATATATATTTGAGCCAGAGGAACTGGCTACAACGCAGGTCAGTCCCAATGTGTGTCTGCCCATGCTCGCAGCCTACTCGCATCGTAGTCAAACATTTGAGTGTCATACAGAGAAGCTCAAAGTATGCTCAAAGGTGCGAGGAAGCTCGCATGATGCTCAAAGGTTCAAGTTAGCAATGTTTCGTTTCCAGACTTCTTTTAACGCGGATTCTTTTGATTCTTATATATATTTTATCCAGTTGAAAGAAGAGATAGGAAAAAGAATATTTTCATATACCAAAGTGCTCGGAGAGTATTCTCTGATATTCTTAGCAATTTAAAGCCTCATACAAATTTTTGTTGGTCTTCAACGGATGAATATTGTTCTTTCACTAGGAGGTTCATCAAAGGGATCGAGCAAGTGTTCTACACAGAGAATTGTGGATTTGGTTGGGTAACTCTATATTCTTGAAACTTGTAACTCATATAATGAAAGAGTTTTGGCTAGTTCTTCTGGGGGTCGGGGAGAAGCCCGCAGCCACTACCCATGGATGCGCACTGGGTGAAGCCCATCCCGTGGTCCTAGCCGACAAAGAACCACGAGGAGGTAAACCAGCCTAGGCAAGCTCTAGCTGATCGGCTCAGCTGAGAAGGCTGTTACATGGCCCTCCACAATTAGAGAAAGGACTGCCCCCGGAGAGGAGTCGAACCCGGGACCTATTGGTCCCAGGCCCTTCAGCCCGCCATCCGAACCAACTCAACTACCCCTTACGGGGCTGAGTTTTGGCTAGTTCTTTTGTATAGGACTTGTGGTTCTTCTCCCTTGATTGATAAGGGTTTCCATGTTAAAATCCTGTTTGTTTTATTTTTATGCGCGTGCTTGATTGTGTTTGATTGCTTGATACTAGGTCTTTATGAAATATTTTCAATTTGTATTAGAGCGGGTTCATCTCAAATTGAAGTCTAGTATCATGGATCCACCACGTGAAGGAGGCTCAAGCACACGTCCCCTGTGTTTTGATGATTCAAACTACGCCTGCTGGAAGGTAAGGATGATCACAAACTTCATGGCGATGAACTAGAGGGTATGGCTTTATGTTCAACAAGGTTGAACTCCTCCTACAACAGAGGTTGAAGGTGTGACAATTGAAAAGACCATAGATAGACTTATGGACAAAGGCAGAATCTAAAAGGGCAAAGTTCAATTTCAAACCCATTACCACCATCTTTACTATAGCTTGTGCTGACGGATTTAGAAGAATCTTTAGTTGCACTGAAGCAAAGGAAGCAAGGATGATCCTTCAATTGACACATGAAGGGAATCAAAAGGTGAAAAGATCTAAGCTTCATCGGATTACTACTGAGTTCGTAGAATTAAAGATGGATGAATTGGAGATCTTTGATCACTTCTATGGAAGGCTTGTCGACATCGTCATTGCATGCTTTAATCTGGGTGACTTATTCCTATCCCAAAAATTATTTGAAAAATTCTTCGTTCTTTATCCTTATCTTTTGAATTCAAATTTACAATTATCGAAGTTATGAGAAACATAGATGAGATGAAGTTTGAGAGATTTGGTAGACTCACTGCAAACTTTTAAAGCAAACGTCATTAAACCTAAAAATATGAAAGGTCTAGCACTTAGAGTATTCAGGAAGACGGAGAAATTGGTGGATAGTGAAAATTTAGACATGGAATATGAAGAAATTGCTTTCATTGCAAAGAAGTTGAAAACTCTCATCTGAAAGCGTCAATCAAGGAAAAACAACAATTTTTAGGAGAATCGGTTCAACAAATTTGAAAAGAAGGATAAACTTGATAAAGGCAATAGAGAAGGTGAGAAGAAGAAGGGTGATCACAAGTCCAAGCAAGTGCAATGCTATGAGTGCAAAGCAGGGCAGATTGATCCTTAGGCTGCCCTGGGGTATAACCCAGGTAGCCTAGCCCAAATTTTTTTTAGTTCATTTTTTTTTTCAAATTTGGCTCTCTTAAAACTTTTTAGTCCAGCACACTCTGCCTTTAAATCCTTTGTTTAATCTAAATTTTGTAACTCAGCCCACTCTACCTTTAAAGTCTTTGTTCAGCCCAGGCAAATCCCAAATCTTGGATCTGCCCCTGGTGCAAAGGCATTGATCACATTTCAAAAGATTGCAGAAACAGGAAGAAAAGTTAGAAAAGTCTCAATGTTACATGTGACGATACCAATGATAACTCGTTTGGTTCTAAATCACATGACGAAGAGAAGAGTTCAAAATTTCATTGCTTGTATGGCAACCTTTGACGAACAGAAACTTTCAAGTATTATTAAATTTTATAAAAAATATTGAAAAATCTAATCCCCTACTGTTATCAGGGTTGATTTAGTTGAGCTAGCCAAAAGTGAAAGCGATTCCTCCGAGTCATCCACATCAACTAACCGTGAGAAAGGTGATGTCAATATGGAATCTTTTCTTTAAGAGGCTCATGATCGTCTATTTGAATACTATTGAAAGTTGTTTAAGGAGAATGAAGAATTAAAGATGGTGATGAGAATATTAAAGAAGGAAAATGAGGAACTTGTGATCAAGAATGAAGGTTTTATCTATCAAAATCTTGCATTTCAAAAGATGATTCATAAGGTGGAAGAAGAACTTGAGACATTAAAAGACATTGCAGATGCTTTGATGGAAAAGTTACCTACTAAAAACAAGGAATATAATGATGTGAAAAATGAGCTACAAGAACTTCAAGAAAAATTGAGCAAACCATTAAATAAGTTACATGAAGTCTTGAGTTCACAACAAAAACCTCTTGATAGGAGAGGAATCGGTTATGAAGCTTCTTCAAGTGAGATAAAGAATTCAATCTCTCTATCACACAATGCACCAAAGGTCTTTGTAAAGGCATCCACTCAAATTTCAGATGCTCCCTCGATTATGACATCACCATAAGAAGAGGAGAGGAAATCTTAGTCATCATATAGTAGATATCAAGGTACAATTTCTAACTCTAATTTTGTGCTTACACGTCACCATTGTGGTATTGGTGGTCACATTCACCCTAATCATTATAAATTATATGGAATGCCTAATTTTTATCATGCCTTTAATAGACACAAATCTCTGAGGAATTTGAAATCATCTTATCTTACTAACTTTACCCTGGTTGGACAAAAGCAAATTTTTTAAAATTTATAATCGTTGATTTAAAAATTAATTCTCTTGATCCTAAAAATAATTTTGCCAAAAATAAGGTTGTTTGAGTAAGAAATTATGATTTCAATGCTGGTAAAACCCCTAGGCATGTTGAAAGGGTAAAATTTGATGCTCATTAATTTAAATTGTTGCATAGATTAATGTTTGCTTATTCGCTTATATTTTCTCTAGTTTTATGGTATGTATTAGTGTAGTTTGTTGTTATTTTAAGTCCTTAAGTGTCTTTATTTTCTGGTTATTGTCTTGTTTTGTTTTGTTTTGTTTGTTTGTTTTTTTTTTTTTTTTTAGCTAGACTATTTTTGATTCGAATTTCTTAATTCTTTAGAGTTTCATGCTATTGGTAAATTTTGATTTCATTTAAAAAAATAAAAATTAAAAAAAATATTTTGGATTGAGAGAGAAATTTTAAGTACTTGATGATAGTCTTTTCATGTTCTATTATTTTAACTTTGTTGATAGAATTAGAATTGGAAATACTTGAATACATGCGTACCATGGGTTGGAAGTTTTATATTAACACAGAGTAATATTTTGTTATTCCCTGCCATGGTTGTGATTTGCTATTTTTAATTTTACAAGAGTTGAATCTAGCATATAGTTAATTCACATCTTTATCTTGTTACATGTTTTGCATTCTTTACACGGACTATGGTTGCTATATGGGATTTTTCAAGAAAGATGGGAGGCTAACATAGCGATTGGTGTCACCTTCGTGACATCGCAATTTTAAACTGTTGGATTAAAATCCAACAATCCTAATATGTTCATGTAATTTTTAATTAAAAATATATAAATGTATGAGGACCATCAGATTAAAATCCAACAGTGCAAAAGTGTAATTTACGGAGCTGACATTAGCGATCTACATCTACATAGTATAATATTATTCGCATTAGGCTTAGTTAGCTACTTCCCAAAGGGTCATTGTAATGATCCGTTAAAAAAAAGAAAAAAGCAGAAACGTGGCACCCGAATTGGGTGCTTGTTGGCACCCTAAATTCCTTAGCTCCCTTAGTCATCTCCCCTACCCCCGCCCCCAACTAGACTACATAAGTCACCCCTCCCTTTTCTTTCTCCCTCCTCGTGTACACCCCCTAGTATACATATATATATGATATGTTACAGAAAATATAGAAAGAGCAAGAAGGGGGAAAAAAAGAGAGAAGAGGGAAAGGTTAGTATCGAAACTCAAATTATTTTTTTAGTTCTTTAATTAAATACGTTCTACACATGCCTATGTTGTTAGATTAAAGAAAGAAGATATGGTTTGAGCATATAGTAAATTTTTGGTCTTTCCAACAAAAAATGAGGTAGGAAATGGATGTATAATTTATACTTTTTGTAATGTTTTCTTCGATAGAAAATAACCATGAGAATAATTTTGGCATGTTTTTAAAGAAAAATATTAAGTTTTTATATTTTCTTGGCAACCACAATTCCCCGAGTTAGCCGATTTTATTCTCTTTTTGGTTATTAAATATTATAAAATAATAATCTATAAATATATAATATTTTTTTAGAGGTATAAATATGGGTTAAAATTTATATACAATTAAATTAATATTAAGCTGAATTTACAATGGCACTAGAATTTTAATTAGATTTTTTTTTTTTGAAATTGCTATTCAGTGCTGAGATATGTTATGTGTTGATGCGAAACAGGTAATAATTAAAAATACACAGATTGTAGCGGCAATGAAAACATGAAATTGTAAAAGTTGACACACACACATTCTTAAGCTTTAACAAGAGAAGGGTTAAGCTGAAGAAAAATGTTAGTTTTGGGAAAAGTGAGAATACTATACAAAATATGAAGAGTTATGAGATACCCTTAGGTTGAAAGATTTTAAACTTGTATAGGGTTGGATAATCGTGCCCATGGACTAATAATCCACGACGACAGAAATGGTAAGGCCCCTTAGACTCAGATCTATGAACGACGACGCAGGGGTGCTTCATGATCCGTATATATATAAACACGAATCGGCGATGATTTGAACTACCAATTTGATTGTGAAATAGTTTTGCAGAGTATCCTTCCCCACATTGAGAAAAAAAAATAATAAATAAAGAACGATTGACAAGATAAAAGTTAAGAATTAATGTTGTCCTATTCTGTTATGTGTTGATGTATTCACCAAATTCTTGCTATATTCATTATTTTTATTTTTATATGATTCTTAGAATGCATTACAAAAAGTATATTTCTATACATGATGAACACAAGTGGTTTGGTGCTCACATTCCTATAGATTGTGTTGTAGGTGCAGAGCGTAAGACCTAAGAGAACCATTTGAAGCCCTACAGTTCCATTGAGCAGCTTTTACAACTTAGATGTGAAAACTTTAAAAACTCGTGTATTTGGAAATATCGCTTTACAAGTAAATGAAACTCATTAGTCTAATTTTAATGTAATTCAATTTATATATTTTATTAATAAAATAGTCATTATTGTTATTTATATCAATAAATAGGATGGTCAATGGCTTTGAAAAGTAAATAATGAGACATTAATGGACCATGCGTATTAAGTTTTATAATCTCACTCTGTCCCCAGGAACTCGGGATTTCAGGGGTGTGACAGGTTAATATTAGAGTCTAGATTAGAATACCTAAGGAACAATGGGAATCTGGCATTGCATGTTGTATGCTTATGTATTATAATTGACATTTAGTTATTTCTAAGATAGATTTATTGGTATTTTGTGATATAGTTAGTAGTAGAAGCAGTCGGAACTACAAATGTTGCTAAAGTAGTGACCCTATTGGTAAGAGGCATGAAAACTTATGGAATACCCTTAGCTGATGGTAAGTAAAGCCGATGTGTGGACAAATGATGTAACCGGTGATAGTCTGTTGGGTATAGTTTGTTGGGTTTAGGCATAAAGTTTGAAAGATGTTTTGGTGGTAGTTCTAACATTAGGAATAATAGTTAAATGTGGTTGTGAATATAACAGAAAATTCTAAATTTGAAGTTCAAGAGACTTATAGAACCTAGGTTAATGAATCAAGGATTATTTTAGATTGCATCTTATGGTTAAGTAATGTCTAAGTGAGGGAATGATTTAAAAATAGTAAAAGCAATGGTAGAGATTTAAAATTTTGAGATGGATGAGTTACCAACTTGATAATTGGTGATTGATTGTTACTATGGAATAGCGACTATTGTTCATCTGATGACACCGTAGTTCCGATTCGAGATTAGGCAATAGTAATGTTGTTTTCTCCATTAATGATATTAAGTGCATTGGAAATCCTTGTGTGCAGATGGTCAGTTTGAGATTGAATGAGAAAGAGTCTAAATTTTGTTTTTTGTGAGTAATGTGTAGATTGTGGACATGTTTCTTGAGAAAAAGTGAGATTAATCTCCTGAGAGGTATATTGACTTATACTAGATTTTATGTTAGGTGTTTCCCCTACTTTAATTGAGCCACATTCTATGGTACTAGTTAAGTTTTGAAAGTTTAGAACTTAATCGAGTGGTTTGTGAGCCTATAGTTCTAGTTAATATAGTATTTTGCCATGAAGGCATCAAAAATTTTCATTAAGGAGGGATGGTTGTTTTAAGTAAATTAGAGATTGTTAAACTTATAGTTAATTGAAGAAGTATATTTGTTTCTGGGTTTTAGTAATTTGAATGAATGAATATATATTAAGAATAGTAAGTATGGGTTCGATAGTTTGAGATAACATTTCTAGTAAGGTGATATTTGGTCGGGTAATTGTGACGGATTCTCCAAAGATTTCAGTTGTATTAGCTGAATATTGCTGAAGTTGTGTTTGATATCCAAGCTTTGTGAGTTTGGCAGGTTATTACCGTTGCCCTATTTAGGATATTCCTCAGCTAACAGACTTATTGATTTGACTATTTAGGAAAGAGTTGGAAATTTGGTAGAGTAAAGTTTGTGGGAGTTTAGGTGGATTGAGCCTAACCTTTTCTAGGAATTATGTTGAATATCAAGAAATGACGAAACCACCGGAGTCCCACGGAGAGATAAGAATTATGGCAATCTGGAATAAGAGAGAGAGAGATACTAGGGATAGAAGTGGGTTGGATGCTTGATGTATCCTTAATGCCAGACCCTCCCAAGGAAAGGAATTATATATGAGAAAGCAGTCCTTTAGGCAGGAATCAAGGCTTTTAATTTTTTAAGAGAATGTCTAACCCTGATTCAACGTACCTATGGGTAAGGGCCACCCATTTAATTTTCTCTTTCTAGATTGATTAAATGAATTCTAACAGTCCCCTGGTTCTATCCTTTAATCCACTAAATCTCCAATGATCCTGTTAGTTATTAATTCATTGAAGGAGTCCTCAGAAATTATTCCAAGTCTAAGGAAAATGTATCTTCCTATGGTAGGACTGTTGCTGTGAATGGGTTACCTTTGATCATTTTGTGTGTAATTGAAGGTGACACGACGCAGGGGGCCGTGTACTGCAAAATGGTATAACGATCTTGGGTTGTTTAATTGTAGCCCAAGCACCCACAAAAGCCCCCTTGTGCGTGCGCTACTAACATGGCATACGAAAGAGCGCGCGCGCACAAAAGTCATTTTTACTTTCTACTGACAAACATTAAATGTACTATTATGAATAGTAGTGAACATTTCATCAAATATTTCCTTAAGTAATTACTCCACGGGTTTTCATACTAAAACCCTCAACTATAAATAATTTAGTGTGGCTCACACCAGCCATTTAAAACACCAAATGCCTGTCAAGGTTGAGAATTTTACTCCTTTAGAATCAAGAGAACTACTGCGAAATCCCTATGAGATTTTTTCGAATTGCCGCAAGATTCTCCGAATTTAGTTCGAATCACCGTGCCATTTTCGGGAATTTCTTGTTTGAATACCAGGTAACCTTTAGAAATTCTAAGCCACCGCGATATCCTCGGAAAGCTTCAAATCAAGCTTAGCTTGGAATCAAGTTGTTGTGGGATTCCGAAAAAATTCTCATCAGGCTATTGTGGAATCCACAAGACTCTAAGGAGAGCCCAGTTGCCGCAAGACTTTTTCAAGGCCCAGACAGCTGCGTAAGTCGGAGTTCGTCACAAGCCTGAGTTTGCCGCAAGTTGCCGCGAGAGTCGAAATTTGCCACAAGTCGCCGCGGTCTTCCTTAGTTGCCGCGAGACTTTCCTAACTGCCACGAGGCTCTCCTAGCTACCGCTGGATTTTCCTAGCTGCCGCAGAATTGTTGGCAAGTTGTCACAGGAATTCAAGGAGAGACCAAAGTCACCATGGGACTTCTCCGAGGCCGTATATGAGTTACTGCGGGACTCAGAGTTCTTTACAAGTCACCGTGGGACTTCGAAGCCTCATTCAAGTCATCGCGGGACCTTTAGAGAAACCCTAGCCCATCGTTGCAGGACTTCTTAATCGAGCTTCGTTCGAGTTGCCATGAGGTTATTGAGTAGTCCTAGCTGATTGTCGCAGGATCGGGCCACCATGAGGTTGTTACAGGCGAGTTCATAGTTCAGTTTTCCTCTCTCTTTCTTTTCCTCAAATCACCACAGGACCTTTATGCTTGGAAACCTTGTATAGATTGCCGCAAAACTTCTTCAAAAAGCTCTTAACCAGTTTGCCGCAGGTCTCTTCGGATTTTTCTTTGGAGGTAATCTCTAGTAGGGTCCAACTTCATTCCTTCTACCCCTAATTTCCTTCTTAATTTAGCCTAAACATATATTCTTTGCACAAAATTTTAGAAGTGCATTTAGTAAAGTTAGTATGGATCAGGCATCTAAAGATCAAGCCCCGGCCTTTTCAGCCACTTCAACCACAGTCAAACGATTGGAAGTTTGCTATGAAACACTTGCTGGAGAACCATCTAGGATAAAATTCAAGCGTGGAACCGATTAATTAGTTCCAACAATTCCCAAGAAAGATGAATGGTTCTGTGCCCCGTTTTTTCAAGGTGACATATTCTGGGATTAGAAAGTGTTATTCCCTGCAAATGAGGGCTCTCGAGATTTCCTTTATGCGCTGGAATCAGAATATGAGAATGAGGTCTACATACCGCCTTCATCCGTGCAATACTTCAACATTGAGAGAGGAGAATATCCTTACGTATTTTGTCATTTCTTTAATTACGTTGCTCCCTTTGAAGGAATGGAACCTTGGACAGATTGGATTTTGTCTCAAACTACATTTGGGAAAATATTGAAGAAGGTATCAGTAGTTGAGGCTATATGGAGTTCTTCAGAGTTATGTATTATGAGAAATACACTAGCCATGGAAGTTTTACTCTCTCAGTAGAGCGCAGTGACTCATATTGTTATAACTTCTTTTGGCAAGATTGCTCCAACTCTTGAAGATGTCACTGTTCTGATGGCCTTACCAACTTGAGGTGAAGAGAATGTGATTCTTTACACGAAGACTTCTGAGAAGCGAGCTATTATGGATGCCTTATTGTCAGCTCATTCTTGTTAGAATAACCTAGGATCATACATTGATAAAAATGGCAGACATAAAGCTGAGCGCGGAGCTTCTCACTCAAAGATCACTTTCAAGGGTTGGATGCATTATTGGTGGAAAAATTATGTAAATCCCCGCAAAGGAACAAGACAGTGTGTCGATGAACCAAGTCTCCATTGCCCTTATCATCTTGCAGCGTATCTTGCCATGTGGCTCTCTTGTCACATCTTTAAAGGTCTTCTTGCGGATGGGGTTCGCAATTATGTTTTTCGCATTGCTGCTACTCTCAGTACTGGGAAAAGATTTCTCTAGGCCCCCTATTTTTGGGTACTTTGTTCTATCGTCTTAACTTGATAAATGCGAGATGAGGCAATCTGTGGGTACGTATGATATCCCGACTTATATTTCCACACCTTTTTTACAAATATGGTTGTTTGAAAGATTTAAGAAATTTGCTCCAAGGCCAAACCATTTTTTTAGAGGAGAAAATGAGGATAGCAATTTACAACCTTGCTGGTTGTTACATTCAGATTGTTGGTTTGCAGGTGGTTTGGGGAAGAAATTGTCTTCAGTGATTAACTGAGTTGAGGAATTTTGTTGGAGGCCATATGCGGAGCCTTTGATTGGTGAAGTGCCCATGCCCTGGTATTTTAATGAGGACATTTTTATTAATGTTTCAAATTAGAACTCTGTGAATCCTTTCGTTGCCTTTTGGTCCGTGTGGATCGTACCTCGAAGCCTTCCTACTTTAACAGATGACAGTTATACTTCTGTTGGATATTACATGCATCGTGTGGCATGCCAATTTGGATGTAATCAATACTTGATTAATTGTACTGAAGTGAAGTCTCCTTCAGATAACTTAGTTCAATTTTTGGAAGGGAATCGAAATTCATTGCTATCTTCATTGCATCTTCGTACTTTGCCAAAAGCCAATCACGAGGGTTCTTAGGCTTTTATGGCTGGGAATTTGTGGCATCATCGACTCCAGTTCTTTGAAGAATATGTCGTGACGTTCGTAAGGCGATTAAAGTTTTGTGTATTTTGAGAGATGATCCTTTACTTTCTCCTGCTAAAGCAACCCATTCACGAGGAGCTACTATTTCCCGCTTTGCCAAGGTGTTGGGGATGATTCCTTGTGTTACGCCTGTAGGAATGCCACGTGGGGCACATTTAATACCAACTGTGGAAAAGGTAATAACTTTACCAAAAGCGATAAGACGTGCTGCGGAAGAGATAACAGATGTTCCACATTCAAAGAAGCTTCCTAGAAAGATTAGATTAATTTATTTTCGCAGGTGTTAATTCGTTTTTTGTTTACTCGTCTTCGACCAACACATCCTTCTTTTGTTTGCAAGCCACAATTGTTCGACTCCTCCCAAGAAAAGAATAGCTCGATCACAAAGAGCTAGGAAGACGAATGTCTAAGATGATGAAACTTCTCAAGATGCTGCGGACCTTGAATTGCAGGATGTCGAGGCTATGAGTACAAACCCAGAACCTCCAATGGTAGAAGTATCTTAAGAACTTCCTAGTCTTATAGTTAGAATATCTACGACCATGACATCTTTGTCCTCTCATATTTCACCATCTGTCATATTAGCATCTTCTGCTAATCGTTCCTCTTTTGTTATCTCTGTTAGGGAGTCTCATGTTGATTTTGGGTCTGACAGAAGTTATGATTCTTCATTGATGAGGGCCAACAGATTAAGGCGTAGAGTACTACGTGCTCAAGCAGAAAGTGAAAGGGATTCGGAAGAGTTTTTCTTTGAAGGATGATCCTCTTGGTATTGATGTTGCTTCTGTGGAAATTAGTAGCGCCATTCAACTAGAATCTTCTAAAATAGCCTTATCCGATTCTCCTCTTGCCATTGTTGCGGGATCTTGTCTTATCGTCACAAGTGTTTTTTTTAATTGATCAATTTTAGCTCATGGTGAAAGGGAGCTTCACATTAGCTAGGCTATCGAAGGTAAGACCCCCCTATTTTTTTTTTAATATCAAACAAAGGAACCTTTTCTAAGAAAGGTAACTTTCATAGGTTATAGAGGTCTTGTTTCAGTGCCCAATGCTCCCATTGATGTTTCTATTCCTGCCATGATCCCAACTTTTACTCCAACCATTGTGGCTACTATATTAGAGACATCAAGTATGGATGTGGCCCCTGAAGCTCCAACGGTTTTACCAAGTAAAGAAGAATTATTTGATGGAGTTGCCCCATTTTTTCTGCTATTTTTGCACCGGTTATATCATCATCGTGGCGATATATTCAGTGGGGTGATGACACAATCATGCTTCTTTCATGTGATGAATCTCCAATATTTTGGTTTATTTATGCAAAGTTTGGATGAAAATCCCTTGGAAAGCTTAACTTTCAAAGAGATATATGGGTTATGTAATGGTCTAAATGCAGCCAGATCTTGTCATATAGATATTCGTTGGTTAGTGACCGGTTTGCAACAGGCTTGTAGTTTGGTACAAGCTTCCAACGTTAAAGCCAAATTAACCAAACTTCAGCAGGATATTGATAGGACTAAGAAGTTGCTCAAAGAGATGAAAAGAGATTATGCTAGGCTATCAAGTCATGCCAAAGGTTTGGAGGAACTTAGTGTTGCCACATGGGCTTCTAATTGGAGCATACTTGAAAATCTTTTAAAGTAGATGTTTTTCCTCTTGTTTGTGATCTCTTAAAAGTGAATTCCAGGATGTATGGGTGATGTTAATTTGAAAGAATGAACTTGTTTTGATGAATACTGGGATGTAAATGTGTAAAATATGAGTTTTGAATGAAACGAGAAGTCTTCTTTGCGAAAACAGCTTAGGATATAAGGACTTTTCCTTGTGAATGTTCTTCACAAAAAAACGTTACTTTAATAAGAATGAGTTTCCCACAATAATGCTCTTTCATGAGTAATCTTTTCGTATAGGGATATGTTTGCTATTTGTATTGCAAAACTAGTTCCCTCTAGGGACTCTTGCGGGAAAAAATTTTATAGGGGAAAATGTTGTAAGTATCCAAGCCTAAGGAGTTTTCAAGAAGTGATACTTTAGGATTCTTGGAGAATGAAATTCCATGGCAAGGACGTGTTGAAGAATTTGGACCGGGTATAATAATCCTTTAGTGAGGGAACTATTGAAGAATTCAAACCAAGTAGAATAACTTTTGTGCTTTGGATTGTGGAGAATTTACACTAGACGCGGGAAGCCTTAAAGAAGGCGAAACTTTCGTGTAAGGAATTACTAGGGAAATCGAACCAAGCATATGGAGTCTTAAAGAAGGATGCCTTAAGGGGTTCTTTGAAGATAAAATTCCTAGGAAAAGAAAATATTCGAAGAACTCTGAACCAGGCATAAAGATCCTTTAAGAAGTATGCTTTAGAGGTTCTTTGGAGATAAAATTTCCACTGAGGGAAGATATTTGGAGAACTCTGAACCAGGTATAAGGAGCCTTTAAGAAGGATGCTTTAGTGATTCATTGGAGATGAAATCCCCACTATGGAAAGATATTTAGAGAACTCTGAACCAAGCATAAAGAGCCTTTAAGAAGGATGCCTTAGGAGTTCAATCAAACAAAAAATATTCACATCTTCTAAAATAAGTTTCACACAAATGAAATCCTTCATCTTATTAATAAGGAGATCAATACACTTGGGATAGTAAGCTTTGAGCCATTTAACATTAATAGGGGAGTTTAGCTTGTTTGTCTTGGGATCTAGAATCTTATACCACCCATTATCACCATGGGCTTCGTTGATAACATACGGACATTCCCACTTCGGTGCAAACTTTGGTGCAGATAGTCCTTTCATCACATGGCTTGCTGTCTTTAGAACTAAGTTCCCTTCTTCGAACTTCCTAGGTTTCACCAACGAGTCATAAGCTCTGCTAATTCAGCTCTACTATGTTTTCAAATTTTCTCTGGCTTTATCTCTCCTTTCATCCAAAACCTCTGGATCTATATATCTGGACTCCGAAACTACTTCACTTTGGAGAGCTATCTTTGTTAAGGGTATGGCTATTTCAACTGGTAGGATTGCCTCAGTGTTATAGACTAGGGAGAAATAAGTCATTTGTGTAGATCTTTTCTTGGATGTCCTATAGGCCCATAAAACCATTAGTAACGCATAAGCCCAATTGGCGTGATAATCCTTCAGCATTCAGCTTAAGCTGGTGAGCAACGTTTTGTTTGTGGCTTCAGCTTGCCCGTTCCCCTTGAGGTAGTACATGGATGACTTATGATGGGAAACATTATATGAAACTAAAAGTGTCCCACGTGTGAGTTTACAAAAGGAGTGCCATTGTCTGAAAGTATTACCTTAGCGATTCCAAAGCAGCAAATAATATATTCTTGGATAAAGTTTGACACTGTGGGCCCTATGGTTCTTCGTAAGGGAATTCCTTCAACCCATTTAATATATAATTCTGTTGCTGCAATGATCCAAATGTTGCCACGAGAAGGAAGATTGATGGGTGCGGGACAAGGGTCAACGTAGATAACATTAGGCTGAGCGTAGCCATCAAAAAGACCTCGAGATTCACCGAACAAAGACCGGAACCTTATTACAAAACTCAATGAGTAGGGAGAGTGAACCGAAAAGCTCAACTTTGCGGAGTGTACCAATCTTCCGTACTGCCCCCTTACTCTCTCTCTATAAAAAATGTATCCGTTGATCTAGTGACGAACTCTTTCATGCCACAACTTTGAAACAAGAATGCAATGCTTCGTACCAGATGCTTGTGTTGCAGAGATGCATATTAAGTCCATGGCCCATGTGTGAAATGGCCACCGCTTGGGTGTGAATGAGATGGGAGTGTATCTGGCAGGAATGGCACCTCTTTGTATGATTTGTTGCACCTTCCTCCATTGTGGCCAATAATACCCTATATGCAGTAAATAAGCATAGAGCTTCATTCCTCCCTAATGTTCCATTTCATGTCCTTTCTCCAAGGCCTCTTGTATCTCTGCTCCAGCTAAGCAACGTAAGGCCCTCCCTTCGAATCCATGCTCATATAGTTGTCCCTCATGAACAAAGAAGGAAGAGCTCTCTAACTATCGCAGCATCCTCCGAATCCGTCGGAAATGATCCCTATACCAGGTAACTAATATAATATTGTCTCCAATCTTTGAGGGTGGAAACCAAATTGCATTCTACCTTATTCGGATTTTCCTGGCATTGAAGACATTGCTGTTAAATTAATGCGACTTTTTTAGCCATTGATGGCCAGAAATAGCCTTATCTCTAGGCTCTTCTATAGAGGTTGATTTCTCATCTTCTGCATGTCCTTTCATGTATCTTTACGAACTTCTCTTTAGCTTCATTTTCTCCCAAACATCTAGCCAAACTTCCCCTGGAACTCTAAAGTATAATAATCCCTGGTAGAGTGTGTAGGGTTTAAGTTGGGCCACGGGAATTTTACCTTCACATAGCTTCAATTCTTTAATAATGGGTGCCCTCCAATCTTCCACACTCTCTTCTGGCAGGATATTTGCTACTGAGCATGGCAATGTTCTTTTCATTACTTTGATGCTAGCTGCTTCCTTCCCAATCTCTATTTTGGATGCGAGGGTAGCCAATGCATCCCGATAAATGTTATTAGACCTTAAGGCGTGCTCAATTCGGACATGATCAAATTTGTTAATCAGAGGTTGAATGATTGTCCAATAAGATACCAAAGAAGGTTCTTTAATGGCATACTCTCCACTGATTTGTTCAATGACTAGCTTTGTCGAGTCCCATTTGATACACAATTTGGTTGCCCCTACTTCCTGTGCAGCTAAAAGTCCTAACACCAGTGCTTCATGCTTCATATTCCCCCTTATTGTTAGAACACCAAAATTCGAGCTTCTAGGGTAAGTCAATCTTAAACCCAGAAGGAGAGGTTAAGACGATCCCTGCACCTCCTCATTCCGAAGTAGAAGATCCATCAAAAGCTAAAACCACTCTTTTCCTTCCATGGCTGTGGCTTGAGAGTCATCTCCTTGCAATTCTTCTGAGGGCGTTTCGTATTCTCCCGAGGGAAACTTTGCTAACAAATTTGCTAGGGCTTGACTTTTTATAGCTCGTAGTGCTTTGCAGATAATATCATATTCAGCTAATAACAGAAGCCACCTTGCTGACCTTCTAGATAAGGCAGGCCTGGATAGGAAATACTGGAGGGGGTCACACTTGGTTATCAGGTGTACTGGTGACGTTAACAATTAATGGCAGAGTTTCTATACCACAAATAAATACCAAAGCTAAGCAGTGTCTTTCAATTGGGGAATACCGCGCCTCTGCTCCCTGTACTACCCTACTAATATAATATATTGGCTTTTCTTGTCCTTCAACTTCCTGAGCCAATAATGCTCCTATTGACTTAAGGGTGAAGTCAAGTAGAGTAACAAGGGTTTCCCCGACTGCGGCGGCACCATAGTGAGAGGATAAATCAAGGCTTTTTTTTCACATTTTCAAAGGCTACAAAATGTTTTTCCCCTGTGCAAACTCCGCATCTTTCTTAAGTAGGGGATTAAAAGGTTGGGTTACCTTGGTAAAAGCAGGAATGAATCTCCGTAGGTACGACACCTTTCCCAGAATTGCTTTAAGCTCCTTCTAATTAGTTAGATGTGGCATATCTTTAATTAAAAGTATCTTAACCGAGTTCGTGTCAATCCCATGGCGGTGCACTATGCATCCCAGAAATTTACAAATTGTGACTCCGAATGCACATTTAACCGAATTCATCTTTAGTCTGTACATGCAGCATCTATTGAAAACTCTTCGCAGATCTTCTACATGAGATGTTTCTTGACGCGTTTTGACTACCAAGTCATCAACATAGAATTACAGGCATTTGTGAAACATGTCATGGAACATGATTGTCATGGCCCTCTAGTAAGTTACCCCCACATTTTTTAATCAAAAGGGGATAACAGTATAGAATAAATTGCCAATAGGAGTTCAAAAAGCTGTCTTTTAAGCATCTTTTGGAGCCATCTTGATTTGATTGTATCCACTAAATCTGTCCATGAATTAAAACATACAGTGCCCGGAGGTGGAATCAATCAATGTATTAATGCTGGGCAGAGGGAATTCATCTTTGGGGCATACCTTGTTCAAATCCCTAAAATCCATGCACACCCTTATTTGTCCATTCTTCTTCACTACTGGTACAATACTTGACAATCATGAGAGGTGCTGGATGGGTTCTATGAATTTTTCCACTAATAGCTTCTCCACTTCTTCTTTAATGTTGAGCTCTACCCCAGGTTTGTAAAACCTTATCCCTTGTTTGATGTGCTTGGCATTAAGGATAATGTTTACGCCATGCATGATAACGTCTGTATCCAACCCAAGCATTTTTAGAGTAAATCCATGCGAAAACATCCAAGTACCCCTTTACCAAAGTGATGAACTTCTCTTTTTTTGTCTGAGACAAGTCCTTACATATAAAAATGGGTCCCGCATCTCCCCTTCTTTAGCAAGGTTAATTTCACTCAATTCTTGCTTCTGTGGCCGTGGGCCATCTTCCAAACACTCTAGAACTGTTCGTATTTCCTTCGGGTCCTGGATCACCTCCGTTGCTTCTTTAGTTGCTCCTTTATACTTCTTCACTCTTCTTTTTCTTCTTGGGACAATAGAGAGAGGGGTTATAAGCACTCTTCATCTTTTGGTTGGAGGCCAAGCTTTCTACTCTGATTTCCTAATCCTTTATCTTTTGGTTGGAGGCCAAGTTCCCTGTTCTGGTTCCTTGACCTCTGACACCGTCATAATCAATAAGTTATTTTTCAATTAGCCTGCTTGTGTTTGACCACGTGGAAACTTATTGAATCACATTCTTTTGTTTCGTTGTTCTTCTGGCCATTTGGGGATGGGAATTCCTTTGGGTGATACTGGTTCTAGATCTTCATTTGCCTCAGAACAAAGTGCCGCATCCTCCATAATGGTGATGGATTCTTTTACTAGATGCTTCTTAGGAACTCTCGCGGCTCGAAACGTTGTTAAGGGGAGTGTGTTGACAGAAGCCCTTCCATCAAGAAATCCCCTTGAAAACTCTATACCATTGATTTCCGTTAGAACATACAATGGACGATTATGCGACTGCGGAACTTGTCTATCCCTCTCCGTGAAAGTGAAGGATAAAAGGTTCTATCTAAAAGTTCTGCTCACCCATCCACTAGCTTCCATGCACTCACATCCTGGTTGTCTTCCACTACTCGGAGTAGGACTTTGACTGCCTTTATTCTAGTGCTTTTGGCCAAACCCAGCTGATTAAAGAAATTCTTAAATCTAGAAGACTTACTCATAGTCTCCACCCTAACATCATCGAACTCGGGGCACATTTCCTACCTTGGAACACTTATCGTGCACATAGGAATTTCTTGTTGCTCTTCATGATAAGAGATTATCATCACATTTCTATTCTCTTTATGCCAAGGCAATGGGTCTTTAAAGACATCCCTTAAGGTGATTTCCAAATCTTTGTTTCTCACAATCTTATGAAACAAAGATTGGAATGCCCAGTAATCTCTTGTTGGACGCCTCATCATCCGATGGTAGAGACAAAATCTAGGTTTCCCTTTTTTCCTGCTTTGTCGGGGGATTATTGGATTCCAACGGAGTGATTGAATCCATGCTTCAATCAGAGCCTTCAAATCAGCATTGGAAATGTGAGTTAGGAATGGGGCTGACCCTTCCTCTGTCCTTGGCCATTTTTCTTGGTCCCCATTTCTCCTATAGATCGGCGTCACTTCTTCTATCTCTAGCGTGTATACTCCGTCTCTCCACTACATTTTCCCCTCCATAGAACATCATAATTATTACATGACAGTGGCAAGGACAAAGTGTTGAATGGTTGAAATGACCCTTTTACCGTTTCGCTAAGATTTCTTGTAGCCAAACAAAGACTGAAAAGTAAGAGAATTGGTGATTAACCAAATGCATTTTAAAAGTCACGTGCATTCCCTCTATACACATCTTCACCATCCAGTCTTCTGAAAGGGGGTCCTAGATATCAATTGTCTTTTCTCTGAAACGTCGAACATACGACAACATATCCTCTCCTTACTTTTTAGTCTCTCTCATAAGATGAAGCCTTGTCAGTCTTTCATCCATATAAAAGAACTTGGCATAAAATTTCTTTATGAAATCATCCCAGGAACTTACTGACCCTACAGGGAGATTGGCATACTAGGTACAAGCTTTATGAGTTAAGGACTTAGAGAATTCCCTTAATCGCAAGTTATCATCCTGAGCATGCATTCTTAGGGAGTCAATAAATCGAACAACATGTTTCATAGCATTTTTCCCTTTTCCATCAAATTTCACAAACTTTGGCACTGTATACCCATCAGGATATGGCATTTTGGCAATTGCCACGGGAGAGGGAAGGCGCAGATCTAAATTTGATCCCACAAGAATAACACCACTTTCTTGCTAAACTAAATCTCTGACACGACACTTCAATTGGTCTAGCGTGAATAAGGATGGTTGTCCTTGAATGTCCTGGGATTGGGCAAGAGTGGTAGGAGTTGGATGGAGTGAAGTTTGAGGGAAAGCAGTTAAAGTGAAATTGGTGGGAGTTCACTGTTCAGGGATTGATGAAGTTTGGTTTAAATTAGCAAGGGTTTGCTAAAGAGGGAATGTTTAGCTTGGAGTAAAGCTTAAGGCAATGGAATTTACTTAGGACAGCAAGGTGTTAGTGACACCTTGACGCCCTAAGCTTTGTGGGGTTATGGTGGGGTTTAGATCCTTCGGTGTAGAAGATGAAACGGTAGAAAGTGGATGGTGGGTAGATGCCTAACTTTGTTAGAGGGCTTTGAGAGCCTCCATCATTACTTGTTGTGTTTACTGCATAGCAGCCTGGGCTTACTGAGAAACCAAGTGTTGCTTCGTAAGTATGCCTACCTGGTTTGCGATGGTAGTTACTTCTGAGGACAACTCTCCCTCTCATGATTTGTCTTCATTATTACATTGGTCATTAGCCATTACTGATATATCAACACTCGTCCCCAGTCAGTAAATTGTGGGAGTTTGGGTAGACTGAGCCCAGTTTTTTTCAGGAATTATGTTGAATATCAAGAAATGGCGAGACCACCAGAGTCTGGCAGAAAGATGAGAACAAGAAAGAAAAAGAGATAATAGGGGTAGTAGTGGGTTGGATGCTTGACGTATCCTTGATGCCATGCACTCCCAAGAAAAGGGCTTATATATGTGAGGAAGCAGTCCTTTAGGTAGGAATCAGGATTTTTAATTCGTCAAGAGTATGTCTAGCCCTGATTCAACGTACCTAAGGAAGGGTAAGGGTCACCCACTTAATTCTCTCTCTTTAGATTGGTTGGATAAATTCCAACAATCCTCGAGTTCTCGCCTCCAATCAACTAATTCTCCATTGATCCCGCTAATCATTAATTGATTGAAGGAGTCCTCAGATCTTGTTCCAAGTCCAAGGAAAATGTATCTTCTTATAGTAGGATTGTTGCCGTAAATGGGTTACTGTGGATCATTCTGTGTGTAATCGAAGGTGACACGACATATGAGGTTGTGTACTACAGGATGGTAAAATGACTTGGGTTGTTCAGCCGCAGCCCAGGTACCCACAAAGTTAATAAGAGTATTTTATGAGCGAAGGCGTAGGTTGACTGAAGCTCTATATTAGTTATTTTTACTTGTGAAAGAGGGTTACCCTAGATATTATGAGGGGTTATGAGAAAATTTAGGTTGTATATTAATACCTAATTAATGAACAGATGACTGCGTAAATCAAGGACGTTTAAATCACATAAGAAAGATTTGCCTGTGCTTAACTTAGTTTTAACTGCAATGGTTTTGCATTAAAGCCTAGAGTGAAATTGGTTGGAGTTCACTATTCAGGGACTGATGAAGTTTGGTTTGAATTAGCAAGGGTTTGCTGAAGAGGGAATGTTTGGCTTGGAGTAAAGCTTAAAGCAGTAGGATTTACTTGGGATAACAAGGTCGGAGTGACGCCTTAACGCCCTAAGCATTGTGGGGTTATGGTGGGGTTTACATCTTCTGGGGTAGAAGATGAAAGGATGGCGGGTAGATGCCCAACTTTGCTGGAGGGCTCTGAGAGCCTTTGTCATTACTTGCTGCATTTACTGCATAGCAGCCTGGGCCTGCTTAGAAACCAACACTTGCTCTATAAGTATTCTTACTTGGTCTGCCATGGTAGTTACTTTTGAGGACAACTCTCCATCTCGTGATCTATCTTTATTATTACGTTGGACATTGGCCATTACTGATATATCAACTCTCCCCAGTTAGTCAATTGTGGGAGTTTGGGTAGACTGAGCCCAACCTTTTTCAGGAATTATGTTGAATATCAAAAAATGGCAAAACTACCAGAGTCTGACAGAAAGATGAGAATTAGGGTAATTTGGAACAAAAAAGAAAGAGAGATAGTAGGGATAGTAGTAGGCTGGATGCTTGATGTGTCATTGATGCCAGACACTCCCAAGAAGAGGGCTTATATATGTGACGAAGAAGTCCTTTAGGCGGGAATCAGGGTTTTCAATTCGTCAAGAGAATGTCTAGCCTTGATTTAACGTACCTAAGGAAGGCTAAGGGTCACCCACTTAATTCTCTCTCTCTCGATTGGTTGGATGAATTTCAACAATCCCCTGGTTCTCGCCTCTAATCAACTTATCTCCATTGACCCTGCTAGTCATTACTTCATTAAATGAGTCCTCAGATCTTGTTCTGAGTTCGAGGAAAATGTATCTTCCTACAGTAAGATTGTTGCCGTAAATGGGTCGCTGTCGATCATTCTGTGTGTAATCAAAGGTGACACGACATATGAGGTTGTGTACCGCAGGTTGGTATAACGACTTGGTTTCTTTAACCGCAGCCTAAGTACCCTCAGAGTTAATAAGAGCATTTTATGGGCCGAGGCGTAGGTTGATCGAAGCTTTACATTAGTTATTTTTACCCGTGAAAAAGGGTTACCCTAGATATTATAAGGGGTTATAAGAAAATTTAGGTTGTATGTTAATGCCTAATTAATGAAGAGATGACGGCATAAGTCAAGGTAGTTTAAATCACATAAGAAAGATTTACCTGTGCTTGACTTAGTATTAACTGCAATGGTTTTGCATTAAAGCCTAAAGTGAAATTGGTGGGAGTTCATTGTTCAGGGACTGATGAAGTTTGGTTTGAATTAGCAGGGGTTTGCTAAAAAGTGAATGTTTGGCTTAGAGCAAAGCTTAAGGCAGTGGAATTTACTTGGGACAGCAAGGTCGGAGGGACACCGTGATGCCCTAAGCTTTGTGGGGTTATGGTGAAGTTTACATCTTCCGGTGTAGAAGATGAAAGGATGGTGGGTAGATACCAAACATTGCCAGAGGGCTCTGAGAGCCTCCGTCATTACTTACTGTATTTGTTGTATAGCAACCTGGGCTTGCTAAGAAACCAACATTTGCTCCGTAAGTATCCTTACTTTGTCTGCGATGGCAATTACTTCTGAGGATAACTCTCCATGTCGTGATCTGTCTTCATTATTACCTTGGTCATTAGACATTACTAATATATCAACACTCGTCCCCAGTCAGTCAATTGCGGGAGTTTGGGTGGACTGAGTCCAACCATTTCCGGGAATTATGTTGAATATTAAGAAATAGTGAGACTACAAGAGTCTGGCGAAAAGATGAAAACTAGGGCAATCTGAAATAAGAAAGAAAGAGAGATAGTAGGGATAGTAGTCGGCTGGATGCTTGATATATCCTTGATGCTAGACACTCCTAAGAAGAGGGCTTATATATGTGAGGACGGAATCCTTTAGGCAGGAATCAGGGTTTTTAATTCATCAAGAGAATGTCTAGCTCTAATTCAACGTACCTTTGGAAGTGTAACGGTCACCAACTTAATTCTCTTTCTCTAGATTGGTTGGATAAATTCTAACAATCCTCTGGTTCTGGCCTCCAATTAACTGAATCTTCATTGATCCGTTAGTCATTAATTCATTGAAGGAGTCCCCAGGACTTGTTCCGAGTCTAAGGAAAATGTATCTTCCTATGGTAGAATTGTTACTGTAAATGGGTTACCATCGACCATTCTGTGTGTAATCAAAGGTGACACGACATATGGCATATAGGTTTGTGTACCACGGGATGGTATAACAACTTGGGTTGTTTAATCACAGCCCAGGTACCCACAAAGTTAATAAGAGCATTTTATGGGCTGAGGCATTGGTTGATCGAAGCTCTATGTTAGGTATTTTTACTCATAAAAGTGAGTTACCCTGGATATTAGGAGGGGTTATGAGAAAATTTAGGTTATATGTTAATGCCTAATTAATGAACAGATGATGGCGTAAGTCAAGGTAGTTTAAATCAAATAAGAAGGATTTATCTGTGCTTGACTTAGTATTAACTACAACGGTTTTGCATTAAAGCCCAAAGTGAAATTGGTGGGAGTTCACTGTTCAGGGACTAATGAAGTTTGGTTTGAATTAGTAGGGGTTTGCTAAAGAAGGAATGTTTAGCTTGGAGTAAAGCTTAAGGCAGTGGGATTTGCTTGGGATAGCAAGGTTTGAGTGACACCTTGATGCCCTAAGCTTTGTGGGGTTATGGCGGGGCTTAGATCTTATGATGTAGAAGATGAAATGGTAGAAACTAGATGGTTGGTAGATGCCAAACTTTGTTGGAGGGCGCAGAGAGTCTCCATCATTATTTACTGTGTTTGCTACATAGCAATCGAGGCTTGCTGAGAAACCAACACTTGCTCCATAAGTATTCTTACTCGACCAGCGATGGTAGTTACTTTTAAGGACAACTCTTCATCTCGTGATTTGTCTTTATTATTACCTTCGTTGTTAGCCATTACTGAAATATCAACACTCATCCCTAGTCAGTTAATTATGGGAGTTTGGGTGGACTGAGCCTAGCCTTTTTCAGAAATTATGTTGAATATTAAGAAATGGCGAGACTACCAAAGTTTGGTAGAAAGATGAGAATCAGGGCAATCGGGAATAAGAAAGAAAGAGAGATAGTAAGGATAGCAGTAGGTTGGATGCTTGATGTGTCATTAGTGCCAGACAGTCCCAAGAATAGGGCTTATATATATGAGGAATGAGTCCTTTAGGTGGGAATCATGGTTTTTAATTCGTCAAGAGAATGTCTAGCCCTAATTTAACGTACCTAGGGAAGGGTAAAGGTCACCCGCTTAATTCATTCTCTCTAGATTGGTTACATTAATTCCAACAATCCCCTGATTTTGGCCTCCAATCAACAAAATGTCCATTGATCCTGCTAGTCATTAATTCATTGAAGGAGTCCTCAGACGTTGTTCCGAGTTCAAGGAAAATGTATCTTCCTACGGTAGGATTGTAGCCGTAAATGGGTTACTGTCGATCATTCAATGTGTAATTGAAGGTGACACAACATATCGAGTTGTGTATCAGGGGATGGTATAACGACTTGGATTGTTCAAAAGTAGCCTAGGTACCCACGGAGTTAATAAGAGCATTTTATGGACTGAGGCGTAAGTTGATTGAAGCTCTATATTAGTTATTTATACCTGTGAAAGGGGGTTACCCTGGATATTATGAGGGGTTATGAGAAAATTTAGGTTGTATGTTAATCCCTAATTAAATGATGGCGTAAGTCAATGTAGTTTAAACATAAGAAGGATTTACCTATACTTGACTTAGTATTAACTGCGATGGTTTTGCATTAGAGCCTAAAGTGAAATTGGTGGGAGTTCACTGTTCAGGGACTGATGAAGTTTGGTTTGAATTAGCAGGGGTTTGCTGAAGAGGGAGTGTTTGGCTTGGAGTCAAGCTTAAGGCAGTGGAATTTACTTAGGACAGCAAGGTCTGAGTGATATCTTGACACCCTAAACTTTGTAGGGCTATGGTGGGGTTTAGATCTTCCCGTGCAGAAGATGAAAGGATTGTGGGTAGATGCCAAACTTTGCCAGAGGGCTCCGAGGGCCTCCATCATTACTTGTTGTGTTTGTTGCCTAGCAGCTTGGGCTTACTGAGAAACCAAGAGTTGCTCTATAAGTATTCTTACTTGGTTTGCGATGGTAGTTACTTTTGAGGACAACTCTCCATCTCCTGATCTGTCTTCATTAATACCTTGGTCATTAGCCATTACTGATATATCAACACTCCTCCCCAGTCAGTTAATTGTGAGAGTTTGGGTGGACCAAGCCCAGCCTTTTCCGAGAATTACGTTGAATACCAAGAAATGGCGAGACTACCTGAGTTTGGCAGAAAGATGAGAACCAGGGCAATCTGGAACAAGAAAGAATGAAAGATAGTAGGGATAATAGTGGATTGGATGCTTGATATCTCCTTGATGCTAGACACTCCCAAGAAGAGAGCTTACATATGCGAGGAACAAGTCATTTAGGGGGGAATCAGAGTTTTTAATTCATCAAGAGAATGTCTAGCCTTTAACTAAACATACCTAAGGAAGGATAAGGATCACCCACTTAATTCTCTCTCTTTAGATTAGTTGGATGAATTTTAACAATCCCTTGGTTCTGGCCTTCAACCAACTGAATCTCCATTGATCCCGCTAGTCATTAATTCATTGAAGGAGTCCTCAAACCTTGTTTTGAGTCCAAAGAAAATGTATCTTTCTATGGTGAGATTGTTGCCGTTAATGGGTTGCCATCGATCATGCTGTGTGTAATTGACGGTGACACAACATATGGGGTTGTGTATCGCTAGATGGTATAACAACTTGGGTTGTTCAACTGCAGCCCAGGTACCCACAGAGTTAATAAGAGCATTTTATGGGCTGAGGCGTTGGTTGATCGAAGCTCTATATTAGTTATTTTTACTTATAAAAGGGGGCTACCCTGGATATTATGAGGGGTTATGAGAAAATTTAAGTTGTATGTTAATGCCTAATTAATGAACAAATGACGGTGCAAGTCAACGTAGTTTAAATCATATAACAAGGACTTACTTGTGCTTGACTTAGTATTAACTGCAACGATTTTGCATTAAAGCCTAAAGTGAAATTGGTGGGAGTTCACTGTTCAGGGACTAATGAAGTTTGGTTTGAATTAACAGGGGTTTGCTAAAGAGGGAATATTTAGCTTGGAGCAAACCTTAAAGTAATGGGATTTACTTGGGACAACATGGTCTGTGTTACACCATGACGCCCTAAGCTTTGTGGGGTTATGGTGGGCCTTAGATCTTTCGATGTAGAAGATGAAACAGTAGAAACCGGATGGTAGGTAGATGCCAAACTTTGCTGGAGGGGTCTGAGAACCTCCATCATTACTTGCTGTGTTTGCTGCATAGTAGCTTGGGCTTGCTGAGAAGCCAACACTTGCTCCATAAGTGTTCTTACTTGATCTGCGATGGTAGTTACTTCTGAGGATAACTCTCCATCTCGTGATCTATTTTCATTATTACCTTGGTCATAGCCATTACTGATATATTAACACTCAACCCCAGTCAGTTGATTATGGGAGTTTAGGTGGACTGAGCCCCACCTTTTTCGGGGATTATGTTGAATATCAAGAAATGGCGAGACTACCAGCGTCTAGCGGAAAGATGAGAACTAGGACAATCTAGAATAAGAAAGAAAGAGAGATAATAGGAATAGTAGTAGGTTGGATGCTTGATGTATCCTTGATGCCAGACACTTCTATGAAGAAGGCTTATATATGTGAGGAAGGAGTCCTTTAGGTGGGAATCAGGATTTTTAATTCGTCAAGAGAATGTCTAGCCCGGATTCAACATACCTAAGGAAATGTAAGGGTCACCCACTTAATTGTTTCTCTCTAGATTGGTTAGATGAATTCAATAATCCCCTGGTTTTGGCCTCCAATCAACTGAATCTCCATTGATCTCGCTAGTCATTAATTCATTGAATTAGTCCTCAGACCTTGTTCCGAGTCCAAGGAAAATGTATTTTCCTATGGAAGGATTGTTGCCGTAAATGAGTTACCGTCGATCATTCTATGTGTAATTAAAGGTGACATGACATATAGGGTTGTGTACCGCAGGATGGTATAACGACTAGGGCTGTTCAACCGCAGCCCAGGTACCCACAAAGTTGATAAGAACATTTTATAAGCCGAGGCATAGTTTGATCGAAGCTCTATATTAGTTATTTTTACCCGTGAAAAAGGGTTACCCTAGATATTATGAGAGGTTATGAGAAAATTTAGGTTGTATGTTAATGCCTAATTAATGAACAGATGACGTCATAAGTCAAGGTAGTTTAAATCACAGAAGAATGATTTACTGTGCTTGACTTAGTATTAATTGCAATGATTTTGCATTAAAGCCTAAAGTGAAATTAATGAGAGTTCATTGTTTAGGGACTGATGACGTTTGGTTTGAATTAGCAGGGGTTTGCTAAAGAGGGAATGTTTGGCTTGGAGTGAAGCTTACGACCATGAAATTTACTTGGGATAGCAAGGTCTGAGTGACACCTTGACTCATTAACCTTTGTGGGGCTATGGTGGGGTTTAGATCTTCCAGTGTAGAAGATGAAAGGATGGTGGGGAGATGCCAAACTTTGCTGGAGGGCTTTGAGAGCCTCCATCATTACTTAATATGTTTGCTGCATAGTAGCCTGGGCTTGCTGAGAAACCAACACTTGCTCCCCACATATTCCTACTTAGTCTGCGATGGTAGTGACTTCTGAGGACAACTCTCCATCTCGTTGATCCGTTTTCATTATTACTTTGGTCATTAGCCATTACTGATATATCAACACTCGTCCCCAGTTAGTCAATTGCGAGAGTTTGGGTGGACTGAGCTCAGTCTTTTTTGGAAATTATGTTGAATATTAAGAAATGGCGAGACCACCAGGGTCTGGCGAAAAGATGAGAATCAGGGCAATCTGAAACAAGGAAGAAAGAGAGATAGTAGGGATAGTAGTAGGTTGGATGCTTGATGTATCCTGGATGCTAAACACTCCCAAGAAGAGAGCTTATATATGTGAGGAACGAGTCATTTAGGGGGGAATCAGAGTTTTTAATTTGTCAAGAGAATGTGTAGCCCTGATTCAACATACCTAAGGAAGGGTAAAGGTCACCCACTTAATTATCTCTCTTTAGATAGGTTGAATGAATTCTAACAATCCCCTGGTTTTAGCCTCCAATCAACTAAATCTCTATTGATCCCGTTAGTCATTAATTCATTGATGGAGTCCTCAAACCCTGTTCCAAGTCCAAGGAAAATGGATCTTTCTACGGTAGGATTGTTGCCGTAGATGGGTTATCGTCGTGTGTAATCGAAAGTGACACGACATATAGGGTTGTGTACCACGGGATAGTACGACGACTTGGGTTGTTCAACCGCAGCCCACGTACCCACAAAGTTAATAAGAACATTTTATAAGCCGAGGAATAGTTTGATTAAAGCTCTATATTAGTTATTTTTACCCATGAAAGAGGGTTACCCTGGATATTATGAGGGGTTATGAGAAAATTTAGGTTGCATGTTAATGCCTAATTAATGAACAGATGATGACATAAGTCAAGGTAGTTTAAATCACAGAAAAAGGATTTACATGTGCTTGACTTAGTATTAACTGCAATGATTTTGGATTAAAGCCTAAAGTGAAATTGGTGGGAGTTCACTATTCAAGGACTGATGACATTTGGTTTGAATTAGTAGGGGTTTGCTGAAGAGGGAATGTTTGGCTTGTAGTGAAGTTTAAGGCTGTGGAATTAACTTGGGACAGCAAGGTTTGAGTGACAACTTGACTCACTAAGCTTTGTGGGGTTATAGTGGGGTTTAGATCTTCTAATGTAGAAGATGAAAGGATGGTGGGTAGATGCCAAACTTTGTTGGAGGGCTCTGAGAGCCTCCATCATTACTTGATATGTTTGCTGCATAGTAGCCTGGGCTTGCTGAGAAACCAACACTTGCTCCGTACGTATTCCTACTTGGTCTGCGATGGTAGTTACTTGTGAGGACAACTCTCCATCTTGTTGATCTGTTTTCATTATTACCTTGGTCATTAGCCATTATTGATATATCAACACTCGTCCCTAATCAGTCAATTGTGGGAGTTTGGCTTAACTGAGCTCAACCTTTTCGGAAATTATGTTGAATATCAAGAAATGGCGAGACCACCAGGGTCTAGGCGAAAAGATGAGAACCAAGGCAATCTGGAACAAGAAAGAAAGAGAGATAGTAGGGATAGTAGTAGGTTGGATGCTTGATGTATCCTTGATACCAAACACTCCTAAGAAGAGGGCTTATATACATGAGAAATAAGTCCTTTAAGTAGGAATAAGGGTTTTTAATTTGTCAAGAAAATGTCTAGCCCTGATTCAACGTACCTAAGGAAAGGTAAGGGTCACCCACTTAATTTTCTCTCTTTAGATTGGTTGGATGAATTCCAACAATCCCCTGGTCCTAGCCTCCGATCAACTGAATCTCCATTGATCCCGTTAGTCATTAATTCATTGATGGAGTCCTCAAACATTGTTCCAAGTCCAAGGAAAATGTATCTTTCTACGGTAGGATTATTGCCGTAGATGGGTTATTGTTGATTATTCTGTGTGTAATCAAAGGTGACACGACATATGGGGTTGTGTACCGCGGGATGGTATAACGACTTGGGTTGTTCAACCGCAGCCCAGGTGCCCAGAGAGTTAATAAGAGTACTTTATGGGTCGAGGCGTAGGTTGATCGAAGCTCTATATTAGTTATTTTTACCTGTGAAAGGGGGTTACCTTGGATATTATGAGAGGCTATAAGAAAATTTAAGTTGCATGTTAATGCCTAATTAATGAACAAATGACGACATAAGTTAAGGTAGTTTAAATCACATAAGAAGAATTTACCTGTGCTTGACTTAGTATTAACTGCAATGGTTTTGCATTAAAGCTTTAATGGGATTAGTGGAATGGTAAAAGAGTGTAAAATGTATTTAGAACCCAGGAATTCTAAAGTTATTTATGCTATATGAGTTGATTGTGAGGCCATGCAGTTGAATGGAGTACTAGAAAGATTTTTTGTTTTGAAATCTCTAATCTTATTCGCGTAAAGCCTATGTAATGGCCGATGCCTTGAGAGGTCGAAGGGTTTTGTTGATAGGGTTGCTCTCAGTAAAGTCTTGAAGAAAATAATTGGGATTTTGAGATTATCGGGATGAGAATTATAATAATAGAGAAATAAATTTTTGGAAATAGAGTTATTCAGGAATGATATTAATAATATCGATAGTGGGTTATAAGATTCCAGCCGCGGGACATTGAGGATGTGTATTAGGTATCCTTTACCAAGAATCGATGAATTGTTTGACCAGTTAAAAAGTTCATTGATATTTTCAAAGAATAATTTAAGGTTTGGGTACCATAAATTGGAAAGTAAGGCAGAAGGATATTCCTAAGATGACATCTAGGACTCGATATGTCATTTGGGTTGACTGGTGCTCTTACAATATTCATGGACTTAATGAATAGGGTGTTTAGAGATTATCTAAACAAGTTTGTGGTGGTATTTATTGATAATATATTGGTTTATTTGAAGTCAGAGGAAAAACATGAAGGACATTTAAGAAGAGTATTGCAAACCTTAAAGGATCACCAACTGTATGCTAAGTTGAGCAAGTGTGAATCTTAGTTAAGAAAAGTGATGCTTGGGGAGATGTTGTTTCTGTAGAAGGAGTTACGGTAGATCCATCTACAGTTGAAGCTGTGCTTGAATGGCTAAGACCGAAAACAGTGTTTGAGATTCGTAGTTTCTTAAAATTAGTAGAGTATTACAGAAGGTTTGTGCTTGACTTTTTCAGGTTGGATGCTCCTTTGACTAGGCTAACACAAAAGGAGTTAGATTTGTGTGGAATGAAGCATGTGAAAGATCTTTCGAAGAACTAAAAAGGAGATTGACTACAGCGCCAGTATTGATCATTTCAGAAAAAAAAAAAAAAGCAGGCTATTCGGTGTAGTGCAATGCATTTAGAGAAGGATTAGGATATGTTTTGATGCAAAATGGTAGGGTGGTCGTGTATGGATCAAGACAGTTAAAGACACATAAGCAGAACTATCAGTTCATGACCTGGAGCTAGCAGCGGCGATTTTTGCCCTAAAAAGTTAGAGGCATTACCTATATGGTGAAAACTTTGACGTGTTTTTTGATCACAGAAGTTGATGTAGATATTTACTCAGAAGGACTTGAACTTGAGACAAAAAAAGGTGGATGGAATACAGCGAGGATTATGATTTTGATTTGTACTACCACCCAGGAAAGGCTAATGTAGTTGCAGACGCTCTTAGCAGGAAGACTCATTGTACCCTAGCAAGTTTTGCTGTTAAAGAGTGGCAGATGATAAGAGATTTAGGGGAATTTGATCTAGAGTTTTAAGGAGAATGGTGAACAAGCTGTTTTGTATACTTCAATTATTCAGCCTATGTTAAATAGCAATGTAATTAAAGCCCAAATGACAGATAGGGAAGCAAAGGAAATACGAGTAAGGATACATGGTGCAGCGGTTATGCCGGGATAGACCATAGATGATAATGACGTGTTAAGATAACAGAGGAGAATCTTTATACTGTTATATGTTCGAGCGAATGTATTAAAAGAATTTCATCATTCCAGATTGATAGTGCATCTGGAAGATATGAAAATGTATCATGATTTGAAAGACAATTTTATTGGCCCAGAGTGAAGAAAGGTGTGGCAGACTTCGTCAACAGGTGTCTAACCTATCAGCAAGTTAAGGCAAAACATCAGAGACTGGCAGGATTATTACAGTCGTTACCCGTATTCGAGTGAAAATAGGAGAATGTGATTATAGATTTTGGGGCAGGATTGCCGAAAACTAAAAAGGAATATGAAACAATATGGGTGATTATGGATCATTTAATAAAGTCGGCTTATTTCTTGCCAATTCGAAGGATGGACAAAATAGATACTCTAGCCAAATTGTATATCTAAGAGATTGTGAGACTCCATGGGACTTCAGTTTCCATTGTTTCAAATCGAGATTCCTGTTTTGTACGAACCAGAGACCTATTTCCACAGTAAGCTCCTCAATTTGACCCAGTCCGTCACTAACGACTTTGCCCCGTGGGCTCTGCACTGGTAGGAATCAAACTAGGAAGAAGAACCTACAAAGGTTATCTAGGTTTTGGCAGAATTTTCAGTTATCGATGGAAACAGAGTTGTGTTTTAGTACTGGTTATCACCCTTAATCAGATGGACAATCTGAACGCACAATTTAGGTTTTAGAAGATCTACTTCGAGCATGTGTTGGACATTGGAGGTAGTTGGGAAATTTATCTGCCACTGGTAAAGTTTGTTTATAACAACAATTAACAAGCTAGTATCGGAATGACACTATTTGAAGCTTGTATGGCAGGCCATGTAGATCGTCAATTTGCTGGACCCAAGTTAGAGAAACAGTAATGATTGGACCAGAATTAGTTTAGGAGACTAACGAAACGATCAAAATTATTAAGCAACGATTAGAAACAACTCGTAGCCGCCAAAAGAGTTATACAAATAAAAAACATAAACAATTGGAATTTCAAGCAAGAGATCATGTGTAATGTTTTCTTTGATAAAAAATAACCATGAAAATAATTTTGGCCTGCTTTTAAAGAAAAAATATTAAGTGCTAAAACCAAATTAAATTTTCTTGGCAACCGCAACTCTTCGAGTTGGCCAATTTTATTTTCTTTTTGGTTCTTAAATATTATAAAATAATAATCTATAAATATATAATTTCTTTTAAAAGTATAAATGTGGGTTAAAATTTATATACTATTAAATTAATATTAAGCTGAATTTTTGTTGGCACTGGAATTTTAATTAGACCCCCCTTTTTTTTAAATTGCTATTCAGTGCTGAGATATGCTATCTTATGTTATGTGTTTGATGAGAAAGCAGGTAAAAATTAAAAATAAACATATTGTAGCAGCAATGAAAACATGAAATTGTAAAAACTGACACACTCACATTCTTAAGCTTTAATAAGAGAATGGTGAAACTTAAGAAAAATGTTAATTTTGGAGAAAATAAGGATACTATACAAAATAGGGAGGGTCATGAGATATTCTTAGGTTAAAAAACCTTAAACCTACTTAGGGTTAGGTAATCGTGCCTGTGGACTAATAATCCACAATAACAACGGAGATGGTAAAGCTTATCGTGGCTCTTAGACTCAGATCTATAAATGATGACGCAAAGGTGCTTTACAACTTGTGTATATATATATATATATATATCAACCGGCAATAATTTGAACTGCCACTTTGATTGTAGGACAGTTTTGCAAAGTATCCTTCCCCACCTTGAGAAAAGAAAATAATAAATAAAGAAAGATAGACAAGATAAAAGTTATGAATTAATGTTGTCCTATTCTGCTATGTATTGATGTATTCGATAATTTCTTACTATATTCATTATTTTTATGTGATTCATAGAATGCATTATAAAAAGTATATTTTTATACATCGTGAGCACAAGTGGTTTGCTACTCACATCCCTCCAGGCTATATTGTAGGTGTAGATCCCAAGTCTTAGGAGGGCCGGCACAATCATTCGAAAACCTACAGTTCTATTGAGCAGCTTTTACAATTTAGATGTGATAACTTTAAAAACTTATATATTTGAAAGTATCGCTTTACAAGTAGATGAAACTTATATTATCTGGTTTTAATTTAATTCAAGGTGTATATTTTATAAATAAAATAGTCATTACCATTATTTATATCAATAAATAGGATGGTCAATGGCTTTCAAAATTAAATAGTGAAACTATAATGGACCATGTGTATTAAATCCTATAATCTAATTCACTTCTCAAGATCTCAAGATTTTGGGGGTGTGATAGTCACCAATCCGTACTACTACCACTTGAGCACGCTTAATCTTAAAGTTCCAACCGAATCTAGTAATCTCACGGTTTTAAAACGCATTATACTTTATAGGTATCGAATATTACTTACTTGCTACATTTTTCCTCTACTAAGGCGATGCGAGACAAAAGGCTAATCTTCTCTACTTCACCTCCTACTTCACTCTCCCGTAGGCAGAGTCCCTTAAAGATAGATCCCTCATAGATTAGGTATTGGCTTTAATACCTATTTGTAATGACCTGCGTCTACATAGTACAATATTGTCCACTTTAAGATTGGTTAGGTGCAATGCGAGGACTTCTCAGGAAGTCAACTGTGTAAGACGATAGTGAGTAAGGCAAAGAGAAAGAAATAGAGAGTGAAGAAGAAGTTTAGGAGAGAAAGAAGAAAGAAGAAGAGGGGGGCGAACAAGTTACGAATGCTTCAATAACTCAATCTTTCATATTCATTAATATGTCTAACCCTAATATCTTAAGTCTTTAAATAAGTTAATACATCCTTAAGATCATTGAAAATAAAGCAAAATTAAATATTTTAATAAATTCTACTTAAACATAAATCTAAATAAAATCTTTCCTAAAATAAAATAAATCTTTAATAAAGTAAAATTCTGATATAAAATCTAATCTTAATAAAATAAAATTCCTAATAATAATTATTTAATATTGTTTTGGCTTCCGCATCATTCTCCACTCCTTAGAAAATCTCGACTTTGTCGAGTTGAAAATTTACATACCCCTTCAATCGTAGGGCCACGAACAAAGAGGATATTCAAGTCATTCCCAATATTTATGGACGCACGTTAGAGATGGTAGAAATCTAGTATCTCCACCAAGTCCCCCGAGATAGAAGCACCGCGATTTAGAAAATAGAACTTGTAATTGTAAATGTTGAAAAAAGACAAAAAAGAACCAACTTGTGGGAAAGGTTTAGCTGTAGGAAAGGCAAAATCCACAGAAGCACTATAGGTTTTAAGCATACTCTACAACCCAACAATACCGATAGAGATCTCAGTAACATCACTGGAAATCTATGCCTCATCAAGAGAAATGACTTCAACATTAGCAACATCTTCAGTAGTCGCAATAATTTCATCAAGTGGCTTACCCACGATTTGGTCATCATCCTCATCATCTGAAAAATAAAATTTATCACGACTAGGCTCATAAATAAATTCTTCAATTTGATCATCATTGGGCTTTCTCTTCACTTCAAGATGGTCGTCATTAGATTCTCTGTTTGATTCATCAATGACTTTTAGAATATCGATTAAGGCACCAAATGGAGAAGCTGAAACTACATTCGACTTTGAATTTGATATTTAGTTAGAATAGAGATGAAAAGGGTTACTCGACCAATAACGTTCCTTAAATCTCGTGTCCAGTCTTTGAATGGTTTCGCTCAGTTCTTGAATGGCTTTAGTGAGGGCTATTATTTGGGTTTGCATCTAGTTATCATTCAAATGAGTTGTCGACAGTGTACTAATAACTTAGAACTGCAAAATGGGCTAAAAGAGGCTAAAAAAAATATTCTGGAGTGTCCGGAAATGTTATGGACCTTCGTCGAAGTATCGCCGGAGGTCGCCGAAAGTCACCGGAAGGAGGCGATGCCGTTGGTGGTGTTCGCCGGAGTTAGGTGTCACCAGAGATTCACGAAAGTGAATATGCTAAGTTGTTGCTGACGTTATGAGAAGGGCTAGGGTTTTTGGATTACGATGGCGGCTAGGGTTTGGGATCCTTGACAGTGAATAAAATTCTGATTTGAAAAAAATTTAGTGATCGAAGTTTTGCTCTAATATCAAAGTTGATGTAAGACAGTAGAAAGTAAAGCAAAAATAGAGGAATAGAGAAAGAAGAAGAAGTTTAGGAGAGATGGAAAAAAGAAGAAGAGGGGGACGGAAAACAAGCCACGGAGGCTTCAATAACTCATTTTTTCATATTCATCAATATGTCTAGGCCTAATCATATTAAACCTTTAAATAGGATAATACATCCTCAAGATTACTTAAAATAAAAAAAAAATCAAATATTCTAATAAGTCCTACTTAAAATAGATCTCAATAAAATCTTCTTTAAAATAAAGTAAATCTTTAATAAAGTAAAATCCTAACATAAACCTAATCTTAATAAATAAAATCTTAATAATAATTATTTAATATTTTTTTGGGTTCCACATCATCACCCATCCGGATACTATTCTCTACTTGAGCACGCTTAACACTGGAGTTCCAATCGAATCCAATGTCTTCACAGTTTTAAAATATGTTGTACTTTATAGATGTCGAATATTACATACATATTACATCATTCCTCTATTTAGGCGATGTAGAGCAGAAGATATTGCTTCTCTACCTCACCTCCTATTTCACTCTTCCGCAATAAGAGTCCCTTACAAGCAGCTCCTTTACAATCCTCGACACTATTAACATGTCGATTATCAAAATAGTCACTCTTTGGTTAGTGACAATATAGGAAAAATGCTATCTTTTCACAAGCGTGTGGAAGTTGTCAAGTGTGTAAAGAATTGTGCAACATTGTAAAAAAATGAAAACTGCCTAGACATGAACTTCGAGGTCATAATATGTGCTTAATTGAAAAATCAAAATGAGAATAGTTCAAAATTGAAGAAAATGGAGAAATTAGGTGAAAATTGAAAATTAAAATAACAATGAAGAAATTAGCTGAAAATTGCAAAGATTTTTAATTTCATCCCGATTGCCAGTCAAGGCTCAGGGAGAGCATGTGTTGTGTGCAATGAAGATAGATGATGTGCATTCACTATTTGTTAGACGATTTTCAAATCACACACTTCACTAGTATTTTCACTTATATGACTCGAAAACAACTAATGACGAGAAAAAGTGTTAAGATTTGAAGTCTTTGTCATTACATGATCACGTATGTCACTTAATTTCAAATTCTTGATTCTCATTACATATATTTGATTATAACACTTGGTTTGTTTTGTTATGAATATGTCTTTTCAAACCCATCTCTATTTAGTTACTTTTAACTAGTTGATTTCCCATTCACTTTATTTATCTTTCTATATTTGCTTTCATTTAATGTTTGTTAATTCCATAAATTGAAAAAAAAAAAAAAAGAGAAATGCTTATAATGAATATTTTCATGTTCTACATACCATTTTATTTTAATACTTTTCACAAGTTTATTTTATTTTTTTTTTTTTTGAGTGGTTTACAATTTATAGGGTTTTAACATCAAGGATGAGTTCAGTTCATATTTATTTTGTCAAGAAATTTCCAATGGGAAGATTGTTAAGTCCACATTAATGTTGGCAAATTTCTTAACCTTTCATGATTGTGATTTTCTTATATTTTGAAAAAATTAGATTTGAGTCAAGTTTTAAATATGCTAAGAAATCTAGAACTAAGTTAGAGTTGATTTAGACATGGATATCTCAGTCAGAATGAAAATAGCCCATTACCAAAGCAATCTAGTACACCTCGCAACTTACTCAAACTCCTGGTCGAGGGTTCAAGTGGTCTACAGGTAGCTTGCAGCCTACTCGCAAGATGCTCGAAGGTTCGAGCTAGCGATGTTTCCTTTCCAGACTTATTTTTTAATGCGGATTCTTTTGATTCCTACATATATATTTCATCCGATTGAAAGGAGAGATAATAGAGAACAATACTTTAATATACCAAAGTGCTTCAAGAGCATTATAACATATTCCTAGTAATTTAAAACTTCATATTAACTTCTATTGGTCTTCAACACACTGAAGACTGTTTTTTTACGAGGAGGGTTCATCATAGAGATCGAGTAAGTGTTCTACATGGGGAATCGTTGATTCGGTTGGGCAACTTTATATTCTTGAAACTTGTAATCCGTGTATAACAAAAGAGTCCTAACTAGTCACTTCACATAGAACTCGTGGCTTTTCTCCCTTAATTGATAAGAGTTTCCATGTTAAAATTATGTCTCCTTTATTTTTCTGCACATGCCTGTTTGTATTTGATTACTTGATACTCGGTCTATACAAAATATTTTCAATATTACTTGTTTAATATAAGAATTTATATATATTTATATGACAAAATATATCTTGAGAGTCTCATATCCCAATATCTAAAGAAGGGATCAAATGCATGCAACCTTAACCTAATAAATGGGAGAAATGTTCAGTGTGAAGACTGATTTAAACAAGGGCGAAAGCGTACTTTTGCATTTTAGAGTTTTTTATTTGTATATGCTAGGATTCCTTACAATTATGAAATGAACGCCTAGGGTTACCTTCATTGTAACTTTGTAATCTTTTTTATTCATCATATTGAAATACCCTAACACCCCGTAGATATAAGATTAACCAATTAGCTTAAATTGAAACCATGTAAATCTCTGTATCTCGTTATCTTCTTGTTTATAATTGCTTTCTGTTCTTATTTGTCTTCGATTGTGCGCATGTGCTCGTAGGTTTGAGCATAAGAATTTTCAATAATAAACTCCAACTATACTTATTATACATTTATATAATAAAATAAAACAATTTTTGAAAATTTTACTCTTACAGACTAAAATTCAACGAGTAAGAATTATTTTTTCTTTCATTGAACAATTGATATCATTTTTATATTTTTAATTTCTCGCTCAATTTTTATTTTGGTGAACCTTACTACCGTATATCTCACAAAACGGTTTCAACATTTTAAATTTCATCATATTTCAAGAGTATAGATCATATGTAAATCAAAACTATCAACTTTTAAATTTCGTCCAATTATGATTTTTAAGAAATTGAACCTTTTAAATTAAAGCACCATAATTTATATATATATATTTTATAATGCTTATCCAAAATTAATTGGAAAAAAGTGAGCAAAACATGTGTGATAATTGCTGGAGCCTAAAATTTGAAAAAAATTTAAAATCCCTGAATTATCACATTTTATTTTTTTTTTATTTAAGCTTTTTGTCCAAAATTTCAACTAAATAAAAAAAATTAATGTTAATTTTGTTTAGAATACCATAAACACAAATTATTGCTAGTATTTCACATGTGACCACACGCCAATTGTTTGACAATTCAGTGCACCGCATTGCGGGATCTTGAGACGTATGTATTGTCAAACTTGAAAGAGTACAGCATTTAGAAGTAATTGTAGGTGTGGAACGCCCCTCCTCCTCCAAACTCTGCAACTGGTCAAAATTGTATAAATAGAACGGCTTTGCACTTGATGCAAAACCACACACGGAACAATATCTCACCTTTTTTTGGAGCTCAGAGATGGATTCATTCATTAGTTGGTTCTGCAAGAAAAATCAGCAGCAATTACATAATCTAATAAATAAATTAGAGTTTTTTATGAAAATATCCCTCAAATTATTCCTCTTTTTTTTATTTAGTCCTCAAACTACCAAATACACCTACTACATTCTCGAACTATCCAATTCCGTTCTATTTAGTCCGAACATTAACTCCATCCGTTAACTTTAATGAAATTGGATAATTCGAGGATATAATAAGTGCGTTTGATAGTTTAAGGACAAAATAGAAAAAAAAGGAATAGTTTGAGGGATATTTTCATAAAACTCTCGTTAAATTTAAGGCTCAATTGTAACATTAAAAATTTTTTTTTTATCTTCAATAATTTTGGTTTTAATTTTTTATTTTCAGTTGCTATTTGTTTCTACAATACAAATAGATTCATGTTTGGTAATATAATTTTGTTTATGGTAATTAATTTTATTTTAATAAAATATTTAATTTTATTTTTTATAAAATAAACTAAATTTAATAAAATATATATAAACTAATTGATTTAATATCATACATTAATTTTAATAATAGTTAATTTTAATAAATTATATTAATAAATAACATAATTTATTAAGGTAATTAATTTTATTTTAATAAAATATTTAACTTTATTTTTTATAAAATAAACTAAATTTAATAAAATACATATAAACTAATTGATTTAATATCATACATTATTTTTAATAATAATTACTTTTAATAAATTATATTAATAAATAACATAATTTACTAATAAATTAATATTTTATTTATTAAAATTAATTTGATTTATTAAAAATATTTTCATAAAATAAATAATTTTAAGAGGTAATTATTACTTATTAAAAAATTTTAATTAAATAAAATAGATTATTTTAATAATAAATGATTATTTTAAAAGTAATTATCATTAATTTTAATTTTACTAAAATAAGTTATTTTAATATGTAATTATTATTTATTAAAACATAATTATAATCTAACAAAATAAATTATTTTAATAATAAATTATTATTTTATTTACAGTTAATTTAATTTCAATAAAAATAAATATTTTAATATATAATTATTATTTTTTAAATAATAACTTTAGTTTACTAAAATAAATCATCATTTTAATCATAAATTGTTATTTTAAGTTTAATAAAATAAATCATTATAATAATATGTTATTTATTAAAAATAATTTTAGTATAATAAAATATTTAAATAAAATAATTCAAATTTTAATATGATGCCAAATAAAAATGAATAAAGTATAAAAACTAAAAAATATTTATAAAAGAAAGAGTTTTTTATGAAAACATCTCTCAAACTATCCCCCTTTTTTTTCTATTTGGTTCTCAAACTATCAAACGCATCTATTAAATCTTCGAACTATCCAATTCCGTTAAAGTTAACGGATGGAGTTAGTGTTCGGATCAAATAGAACAGAATTGAATAGTTCAAAAATGTAATAGGAACGTTTCATAGTTTGAGAATCAAATAAAAAAAAAAAAAAAAGGATAGTTTGAGAAATATTTTCATAAAAAACTCAACAAGCTAAAAAGCAGCTAACAATTAAGAATTCACTCATTTCACCTTTTTAGACCTTATATGTTTACGAGCAGACTCAAGCTGGTGCTCCAAATTTTGAAGCTCTTTCAGACTCAAGCTATCGAGCTCCTCTCCCATAAAATGCCTGCAAACATCCAGAATTGTGATTAATATTGACTCTTTAACTATACTGGGTAATATTGTGTACATTGCATCTCCCAAATGTCATGTAGGTGAGAGTCTCGTGCACTGATTCACTCTTTTTAAGAGTACTAATAATAATTAACTAATTCGAGGATGAAGCAGTTAGCAGCACCTTTCGTTTCTTTGCAGAACCTCAAGTCTAGCCTTGAGCTTAGCATGTTCCAGAGTCCAGCTTCCCTAGACAAAATTTATAATGATTATGCCTGAATCCCTCAAGAAGCAAGCAGTGGATAATTAAAAAGAAACATCCAACCAATTTCAACTGTGCATCGTTCAATGTTTATTGCAATACAAGTAGTCTCAAATTCGGGTAAAGCAAGGGAGTTATGGTAAATTGAAGAGTAAAACATAGTCACTTCGTATGTTGATCCCGATCGATGACATACCAGTGGTTCGAGATCAGGGGCAACAAGCTGCCTTTCTGCATAAGTGTCTCTCTCATATCGTTCAAGAATCCTTTCCATGCTGTTAAAAAGGAAACAATAGTAAAAATTAACATAGGTCAGTACTAAGAGGAATCAAAGTCAAATCTTAAAAGCACCCAACATAAGCTTATCCAATTGATTGTGAAAGCTTTTTTTTTTTTTTTTTTTTCTTTTTATCTATAATATTTCCTCTTACCCTTTTAAAAAAAGATCAGAATGAAAAAATAATGAACAAAGATTTACACGTTTACATCTATTTATGCATACTAAAAGTTATAAAAACTTTGAGGCATTTGGAGTGCCAAAAAGTTATAAAAATTGATAAAATTGTAAGTTCGTAATTCGTGCAATGAAATAAAAATAGTAACTTTTAAAGATTTTTTATATTTTTTAGTAAATTTCAGAACTCCAAATGGAGCATAAAACAAGAAAATTGATAGTTAAAAGGTTCAAGAGATGGAATACTAAAAAATACCGAGTAATACTAATTTGCTATAAACACTTGTAAGCAATTGTGGTTTAACTAAGCACATTCAAGTACAAACATTTGAAACTTACGGGCTGTCATCACAAGTGGTTACACACACATGCTTAAGCTATGAAGTTTAAACCACATAAAGACCAAGAGAAGCCAATAACTTTTTTTTTTTCTCTTAATTGATTGATTTCCCCAATTACAGCTTTTTTGCATATATATTATATTTTTGAAGATGGGAACCTACAGCCATTGCCACACGAATGTGCACTAAGAAAATCCATCGGAGTCGTATAATAGCTCAAAAACCACACAAACCAAGTACTCGCCTCCTAAGCATATGCTTCAATAGGAATCACACAATGGTAGATTAGAAACCTCTGGTAAAATGCCTACTCATAACCCAGTAATAAAATATATTACAATGACATTCAAGCATATTAGAATATGTAAATATTATAATAATGGTAGAAATGGAATCATTTTTGTTTTGATGTTCTAGTCTAACATACAGGTTTCAAAATTACTATTATTTATGCATGAGTATTATTTATTTGAAAATTTCTTTTGGTTAAATTGTTTATTAAATATTATTATTTTCAAATTACTATTATTATATTTGACTTGACAATCTATTCATAGGGTTTTTAACTCACCTCTCATTTTTAACATTTTTTAAGTGAGCTAACAGGATCATAATCAAGAATTTTGGATTGGGTTGGGACCTTGATATTATAAGCCTGTGACCTCCTATAGAAATATTTAATTGTCTACTTTGGCTTTATAAAGGCTTACATGTGACATAGGCAAAGGTACTATAGTTCACGGCTGGTTTCATCATTAATCTGGTATATGACAACGGGTCCCTACCATCATTGTTTCCATGTGACCAGATCTCTGTAACTAAATACAAGAATAGTCACCGTAAAAAGTCAATCCTACTCACAAGACAATGCAAAAGGTGACACATAGCACAAAACTCCTAACATTTACTATCAAACCCAAAGTAAGCAGAATCTAGCGCTTTGATACCATAAACTATCACACCACAAATCTTATTGTATAGGACAGATGGTACAGGAAAATGAGACCTAAATTTTCCAAAAAAGTTAAACAAGTGCTAACTAAAGTATAGTCTAAACAAGGAAGTTGTTAACCACCTATCAAAGGTTCAGGTCAATTTTGTACACTATGATTACAATAACAGCAATAAATCACTAATAATAACGTTCCTTATTCCGCATTAAATAAATATAACATAAGAAATAAAAGCATTGTCATCCAGGAAACAAAATATACGATCTACATTAAAAGTAATGATTCTCCAATAATGAGCCACAAATACAAATAATGGAAAGATAATTATGTATTAAGTCTCCAAAAGACCCACATCTTAGGTCACAACAAATGACACTCTACTGTTTATCTCTAATTATAGATTGAAATGACACTAAATGGGTATCCAATAATAATCAGACTCAAGCCCCTTAGCCTAAGCTTCTAACGTACCCTCACGATGGAATCAAGTCCTCATGGTTCTAAACTATTAATCCATGACTATTGTTTCAATTTTAACAAAAAATCACAATATGAGCACAAATAACACTAAATGGGCTGGGTTGGCACAATATAAAATGTCAATTTACCAACTCCGAAATATATTCATTACATGTGATTACCGAAACACAAATATGTATTGGGAGCACTTAAATCTCAGTAAGTATTTATTTATCCATTTTTCTAATATTAATCTCAATATTAAATTCCAAAAACCATAGGAATAAACAGTATTACGCAATAAAATGTAATTCAATGACATGTTAATATCTCCTCTAGTTTTCTATCCACCCATAACATTTTTTTTTTTTTTTTGGGGGTAATTCATCCACCCATAACATTATCTTGTGATAAATGATATTTAGTATATCATGCGGGATTATCAACAATTATCAACTCAAGACAAATTAGGTGACTCTTAGCACAGTACACTAGTTCATCACCCACCTCATTTCAATACAACTAACAACACAATGTAATCACATCATTAATCAACTCATTCACACACTGGTATGCATTTTACATTAACATCCCAACTCCAAATGACTACACAAGTTATATTTATCGACTGGGAACATTCAAGTTTAAATCTCATTTAATTTCATTTTTATGAAAATGAATCCTGTTCACATAATGACTATATACTCTGACACAAAAATATCTCAAACAATGACAATATTAGCTCACAAGCCATGAACACCAACACAAGTATCTAATGACTCCGCCTAACCCCCCCTATACATATGATATGCCTCAATCATGCATAACCAATAAATATTACTAATTTCAACATGTTGTAGTCAACACGGATAAAATCATCAGTAAAGTACATAGACAACCAAATCCTACCATCTTAACGTGAAATCTACTCATAAATCATGGAGATTCAACATACAAACACCTACCTAAATCATGATGAAAAGCAAGAGCATAAGAGATCACCAAGCAAGTACATGGAAGGGTTTAAAAACGTTACGTAACGGTAACGGCTGTTTTTTAAAACAATGGATAGGTTGTGTGCTAACCTCCCCCACCCCAAATTTCATAAATAGGACAGGATGGGCCATGAAACCAATGTTTTGGGCCTTTGTCATGAAATTATTATATGACTGAAGTTTGAAATTAATGACTGAACAAGCTTCCAATGGTCAGAGAAAATTCAAATTAGTGAATACCAAAGAGCAAACATGGCAAATACCTATCAGAACATGAGAAAAGAAATCACACAAAGTTAATTAGGTAGAAATATATCCAAAACTCACCCATCACTACTTCAAGTCATTCGAACATAAAAAGGGATAGTTCAAACTTCAACAAAATCTTGCATGTAAGTTGTAACTGAACCAGCGTAAGCTGAAAGCATCGAATCATTGCAAAAGATCTTGTGCAGAGAAATAGAGTGAATATTCCAAGTGTTCTTTTCTTGAACTTGTCAGTCTGAAAGTTCAAGCAGTGGCCGGCGCAAAAGTCATAGAGCCGAGAGCAAGGGTTTTAGTAACTAAAGTTTCCGACCCTAGCTACTTCATCTATCTCCTCGTAACCGAATTTTTGAGTCTTCACTTCAGGCCCGAAATTAAAGAGTTTAATTTCCTAACTAAAATTATCTATCTTGATCAATCTCTTGCACTTTTCATTAGGTTCACCCATAGAATTGTTGCGCAAATGGATTCAAGATTAACTAACATTGAAATTTCTTGAAACTACAACGAGAAACTTCTTCACTCCAAAAAAAAGAAAAAGGTACTCTCCAATTAAGCCCAGAAGTATGGCATTGATTTCCACGCCTACAATATATATTTTTTTTCTTTTTTTTTTGGGAATAATTATAGACTGTATCATTTTTCGTATAGAAATTTTTATTTGTTTGTGAATTTATATAACTAAAAACATATATTTGTCTGCTTTCTGACATTCGAGTTCTCTAGAGAACATTATGGCTATTTTTGTAATTATATTAAAAAAAAAAAACAAAAAAATGAAATTACACACACCTTCTTTTAATATTACACTTCCATTAATTACACTTATCACCCCTTCAATATTAAAAAATTACATTTACCCCCTCTATTTTGAAATGTTGTTATCATTAACCTCTTTCCATTAAATCAACCATTAAAAGTCAATGGAAAATATCAAAATAACTAAAATTTAGGGCCCATTTGGTTTGTTTTTTCTATTTTTTGTTTTCTGTTTCTGTTTTTAATTTTCTGTTCTAAGCGCATTTGCCATTTTGTCCTTTTGAAAACAAGAAAAACAGGTACAACGCATTTAATCACTTGTATTTTCAAAATTTGTTTTAAAAAAAGAAAATGAGTTTACACATAAAATGAAAAATGACCAAAAGTCATTTTTAGCATTTTCAACTTAAAACAAAAAAAATTTCAAAATAAGGAAAACAAAGCATATTTTATTTTCTTGTTTTGAACATAAAACAGAAAATAGAAAATTAAACCAAATGCCACCTTAGGTATTCTTCCTATCATACTCCTCCCTTTCTTACATCTTTTTTTATTTTATTTACATAAATCTACAAAAACAAGTAAAAAACAAGTAAACATAAAAAAATTTGAAAAGTTTTTGTAAAGAAAGCTAAGAAGGATGTAAGAGGAGTATAAAATAGAAAAAAAAAAATTTGCAAAGAAAACTAAGAAGGATGTAAGAGGAGTATAAAATAGAAAAAGCACCTAAAATTTTGGTTACTTTGACTTTTTTTGTTAAGTTTTAATGATTGATTTAACGGAAGAAGGTCAATCATTTCAAAATACGGGAGATAAATGTAACTTTCAAATATTAAGGAATAGTAAGTGTAATTATCCAAATATTAAGAAAAGTTAAGTGTAATTTACCTGATTAAAAAAACACGTTATAACTATTTTCATAAAATGAAACAGTGTTGTCTGTAGAATAACGAACTAAATTGAAATTGTTATTAATATCAAATCTGATTTTATATAGGTCATTAACTAGCTCAATATAGATATTTTTGAAAATATATCTAAGATAGACTATCACTGCTCACTCCAGTCTTGCACGTATTCTATCAACAGCATGCTTTTCCTTTTAGCTGTCAAGTTGGTCCAAATAAATCTTCACCAAGTTCTCTTTCTCCTAGGAGGACGCTTAATATCTCAAAGTTTCACTAATTCATTGTTTCACTATTATTAGGACTTCCTCACTCATGAAGACATGCAATTTTCGAACTCCTAAAAAACTATCATAACTCAAATTTTACCCTAGTTTGAATCCCAACATCAATCTAAACCTAAGGCTACAAGAAAGGGGGTACAAGAAAGGGGGCACCTTTTGCCATTCAAACCATAACTAGAAATGTCATTTGTACGATGGTGGACTAATGTATGTAACAAACATACATCTGACAAAAGGCCTCGATCTCAAAAGAGATGCAGCATTACAAGCCATGCGTAGAAGTGGTATACTATGAGCTTTCATATATGATGTAACTCTAATGCCACAGAATGGCTACAGACCTCCTAAAAAAAAGATTGTGTAAAAATAATCATGATTGCCAAAAGATTACACCATCTAGGAATAACCTAACAACTTAGGATTATCATTCGCTTAAAGAAAGCTAAAATAGTTACCAAAGTCCATGACCCCATGGGATCATCTACCATCACTGTTCCCATATGACCCAATATCCTTAACTAAATACAAGAATAACCACTACAAAAAGTCAATCCTACTCACAAGATAATGTAAAAGGTAACACATAGCACTAAACACCTAACATTTACTACACAAGCCCAGAGCAAGCAAAATTTGGCAATCTGATACCATAAAATATCACACCACAAACCTTATTATCTAGGACAGATGATATAGAAAATGGGACTTAAATTTTCCAAAAAATTAAGTAAGAGCTAACAAAAGTTTAGTTCTAAATAAGGAAGCCATTAACCACTAGTCTAGGTCAGTTTTGTACACTACGATTACAATAATATAAATACATCACCAATAATAACATTTCTCATTTCATATTAAACAAATATAACATAAAAAATAAAAGAATTGTCATCCGTGCGACAAAATATACAATCCGCAATAAAAGTAACAAATCTCCGGTGATGAGCCACAAATACAAAAAATGGAATGATAATATATAATAAGTCTCCAAAAGACCCACGTCTTATGTCTCAACAAATGACACATGCACTAAAATATAGAAGGTGTGAGCTCGATAATCCAATAGGTATAATAGTGTATACTTGTGCAATTATACTATTGATCTCTGAAGTCTATAGATTGAAATAATATTAAACCGGTATTTGTTAGAGTTGTGGCTAATTTTGACTCATGGGAACACATAAAAAATTAGGAGTGCAGGGGATTAACCTAACGGTATGGTAAGCCAGCACAGCAACTCGCTGGAAACTTTGTTGGGAGTCGCTTGTAAAAGCAGAAAGATGTACGGGTAAAAGGGAAGCTCATTAGATGTCATTGAGTGCTCTCTGAGAAAACAAAGAGCACTGCATTACTGCAAGAAGCTCACTGAAAAAGTCGCTTGCTTCACTAGAAAAAATAGGAGCTTTGCATCGTGACTAATTAGGTTATTGGAAACCTCATCCCATATTTTGTCACATTTATTGATGACTATTTCAAGAAGGTATGGGTTTACTTCATGCGATGCAAGTCGGATGTGTTTGCCAGATTCAAAGTGTGAAAAACTAAAATGGAAAACCAAATTAAGAGAAAGATAAAGTGTTTGAATACAAATGATGGCGCTGAGTACAGAAAGTAGCAGGGGATAAAGAGACCCTTCATAGTACACAAAATATTGCAGTAGAATGGTATGATAGAAACGATAAACCGAAAAGTAGCTGAAAGGGCAAAATGTCTTAGGTTGAATGCTAGGCTTACAAAGAACTTCTGAGCTAATACGGTGGGTAAGGTTTGCTTCTTAATTAATAGATCACCAAGGATAACACTAGATGGAAAGATTGCAAAGGAAGTGTGGATAGAGAATAAAGTTGAGTACTCTGGGTTCAAAGTTTGCATATATGCATATTTTTAGTGATGAGCGATCCAAGCTTCACCAAAGTCGAGACAATGCATCCTTCTTGGGTATGAAAAAGGGGCTAAGGGATATAAGCCATAAGATCTTAAGGAAAACAAGGTGGCGATCAATAAAGACATGATATTTGATAAAAAGTTTATGTTACAACTCAGTCACCAGAGAAGCAGAAGCTGAAAAGCAATAATTTCAACAAGCAAGTGGTACAAATGGAGAGAGAGTCTCAGTCTAAGGACATCTCTATCCAGAGTTCAGATGCTTCTAGTTCGGATGAGCGAGCTGTCAGTTCAAGTGAGCTACTAGCACCAAAGCATACCTTCAAGGTGGACCTAGCGCACTATCAAACCACCAACTAGGTATGGCTTTGAAGATTTAATTTCTTATGTACTTATTACTAATAGCAGGGATCCAATTACCTTTCAAGAGGCTATCACTAGCTAGGAGAAGAGCAAATGAATGCAAGCTATGGCGGAAGAAATAAAGTCTCTGTATAAGAACAAGACATGGGAGTTGGTAGAGCTCTTAGAGGAAGAGCGGAGGTGCAAATGGGTGTTCAAACGCAAGGAAACTACTTTAAAGAAGGAATATGAAAAATTCAAGGCTGGCCTGGCAACGAAGGATTACTGACAGAGGAAAGGGATTGAATATGATCATATCTTTTTCCTAGTGGTCAAAACACTTCTATCAGGGTTATGTGGGCTTTAGTACTACATTCTAACACGGAGCTAGAACAGATGGATGTAAAGACAGCGTTACTTCATGGTGACATTGAAGAACATCTTTATATGGAACAATCGGAGGGTTTTCACAACCCCGGGAGGAATAGTTAGCTGTAAGTTGAGGAAGTCATTTTATGGGCTAAAGTAGTCTCCATGGTAGTAATTCAAGAAGTTTTGACTCTTCTATAATCAAAACCAGCTACAGATGATGCAAGTATGATTGTTGCATTCATGTAAAATTCCTTGATAATGGTACCTTCATACATCTCCCACTGTATTTGGATGATATGTTGAAAACTATAAAGAGTATCTTTGAGGTCAATAAGTTTAAGTCTTTGTTGAGCAAGAAATTTGAAATGAAGGATTTGGGTGTGGCTAAAAATATTCATATAATGGAGGTTTGTAGGGACAAAGGTTTGAGGAGATTGTTGTTATCTCAGGAAGCTTATGTAGAGAAGATGTCAAAGAGGTTTAGCATCGCCAATGCGAATCCAATGAGCATATATTTGGCAGGTCATTTTAGGTTGTCTGCAATTCAATAGCCCAAGTTTGAAGATGATATCAGAGACATAGAATCAATTTCATATGCTAGTACAATTGGGTATATACGTGATGGTTTGTACTAGATTAGATTTGGCAAATGTAATTAGTGTGGTGAGCAAGTTTAAGGCTAATCTTGGGAGATAACATTGGAGTGCAGTCAAGTGAATCTTTAAATACTTGTGTATGGCATCATATTTAGCAGACAGAGTCGTGAGCCTTCAATTGTAAGGTTTGTGGATATGGATTACGCAGGGGACTTAGATGACAGGATGTCAACTACAAGGTATGTCTTAACTTTGGCAGTCTTTTGTTGCTCTTTCTACGACTAAAATAGAGTACATGATAGTGGCAGATTCTGCCAAGGAATCATTATCAGATGCTTTTTTATTTATAGTAAATCATTATCAGATGCTAGGACTGTCAAAGAGTTAGGTCTACAATAAGGTGGAGTTGAGATTCACTATAACAATCAAAATGCCATTCATTTAGCGAAGAACCAGCCAACCAGGTGTATCATGCTAGAACCAAGCATATAGATGTAGGGTTCCACATGATCCAAGAGTTAAGTGTCTTTAGGTGAACTAGTGTTAGAGAAAGTTCACACTTCTAACAATACTGCGGACATGTTGACAAAGTCACTCAAATAAGTTCAAAGTTAGACTTGGTTCATGTTTTTAATTGGTAGATGGGAAAATTCAACCACTGGTGTTCAAATTAGAGTTACAAGTGTTCAGTTTATTAAGGGGTGAGAATTCATGTGGAGGCTATTAAAGTTATGTCTCATTTTGACTCAGGAACATATAAAAGGCTTGGGGTGCGACAGTTTAGTCTCACAGTACAATATAGGTAGTATAGCAGCATGCTGAAAAGGTCGCTAGGAGTCGCTGGCAAAAGCAAAAAGATGTATAAGTAAAAAGGAAGTTCGCTCAAAAAAACAGAGAGTACTGCATTGTTGTAAGAACCTTGCTAGGAAGGATGCTGACACGGTCGATGAGAAAAATAGAGGCTTTGCATCGCGGTAGATTAGCTCGCTAGGAAGCTCGTTCCAATGAGCAGTGCGTTCAGTTTTAATTTTAGGCTATTTAAAAAGTTCAATTTAGAGTTTTCAATGGCTAGGGTTGATTGAAAAGCTAAGAATAAAGTAATAAGGTCTAAGAATTCTTTAAGTATCTCTCATTTTTCTCTTATAATCCCTTACTACATTGTTGCAATTCTTTATTAAAAATCTAGATCTTATCGTACCTATAGATGTAGAAAAATTACCAAACCATGCAAATCTCGTGTTTCTTCTTGTGTGTATTATTTTCCTTTGTTCGTTTATGTGTTTACCGTTGTTTGCTAGGTTGTTACATAAAGGTGATCTGATATTTCATACAACTTCAATGATATCAGGTTGAAGCCCCTTAGCCCAAGCTTCTAACAAAAGAATCAAGCCCTCATAGTTCTAAACTAATAATCCATGACTATTATTTCAATTTCAATAAAAAAATCGAAATATATGCACTGAGTGATCAGAAGTGGATCGTTTGAAACCATATTCCATAATAGCAGAACTAAACCGATCAAACCATGCTCGTAGAGATTATTTAAGTCCATATAAGGCTTTGCGTAAGCGACAAACAAGATGCTCATTTCCTGTAACAGTATATCCCGGTGGTTGGTCCATATATACCTCTTCCTGAAGTTCACCATGTAGAAAGGCATTTTTAATATCCAACTGGAACAAGGGCCAAGATTTGCACACTGCTACTGCAAGAAGGATGCGGATTGAATTAAGACGAGCCACTGGTGAGAATGTCTCAAGATAGTCCACACCATAAGTTTAGGTATAGCCCTTAGCAACCAATCAGGCTTTAAGACGCTCAACAGATCCATCAGGATAGTACTTTATTGTGTAAACCCAACGACAACCAACGGGCTTCTTTCCCGGGGGGAGAGAAGTGAGCTCCCACGTCTGATTGAGATGTAGTGCTTGCATCTCCTCATCTATTGCTTTCTTCCAACCCGGTGATAATAGTGCCTGATTATAAGATTTAGGAATAGAAACAGAGGACAAAGCGCACACAAAGGACTGGAATCGAGGTGAGATACGATGGTAAGAAACAAATTTAGTAATAGGATGCTGAGTACATGTACGTTTACCTCGTCTTTGGGCAATAGGGAGATCAAGGTCATCAATAGAAGGAGGCTCAGGCTCATCCGAACTAGTACCAGAAGTATCTGGGTCAGAAGTAGGTGTCTCAAGTGTTACAGGATCCACAGGTGCAGTGGTGATTGGATCAGGGCGAGCGCGACGGTGATAGACTCATAATGGAACCTCAAGAATAGGAAGAACCGGATTAGGAGAGGAAATAGATGTAGGTGGCTCCCCCTCTTGATAGGAAGGAGAAAGCTCCCCCTCACGAGATGACAACTCCCCCTGAACCTAAAAATAGGGTGTAGACTCAAAAAAAGTAACATCAGCACTAACAAAGAATCGATGAGATGGAGGATGATAACACCGGTAGCCCTTTTTAGTACTGAGAGTATCCCAAGAAAATACATCGACGAGCTCGAGGTGATAATTTGTCGAGACTAGGATCAAGATTATGAACAAAGGCAGTGCAACCAAATGTACGAGGAGGAAGTGAAAAAGGATTAGAAGAAGGATAAAGAAGAGAAAAAGAAGACTTATTACCAAGAGTAACGGACGGAACTCGATTGATAAGGTGACAAGCAATTAAGACAGCATCCTCCCAATATGATTTTGGGACATTCATGTGTATTTGCAAAGTGCGGGCGACATCCAACAAATGGCAATGTTTCCGTTCAGCAACACCATTCTGTTGAGAGGTATGAACACATGAGGTTTGATGAATAATGCCCCTGTCAACACAAAATTTTTCCATAACAGACTTGGTATACTCTAAAGCATTGTCAGACCGCAAAATTTTAATTCTTTTATCAAACTGAGTAAAAATTTCATTATAAAAACGTAAAACAATATTGGGCAATTCAGAACGAGTTTTCATTAAAAATAACCATGTCATACGCGAGAAATCATCCACAAAAATGGCAAAATAGCAATAACCATTAATAGTGGGGACTCTAGAAGGACCCCAAATGTCCGTATGGACTACAGAAAAAGGTTCAGACTCACGACCATGACTACTACTAGGAAAAGAACTACGGTGATGCTTCCCTATTTGACAAGCTTTACACTCTAGACTGGAGACAGAACCAAGACCAGGAACAGCAAGCTTGAGACGAGATAAAGCTGGATGACCCAATCGACAATGCCACTGGAGAGGTGAATCTGAAACATGAAAGGCTGAAGAAGACAAGGAGAAACTGGTTGGGTCAAGATAATAAAGACCATCCCGCTCACATCCCGAACCAATCATCTTCTGTGTCCTGAGATCCTGAAAAACACAGGAAGATGGAGAAAAGGTTATGGAGCAGTTTAAAAGTCTAGTTAACTGACTAACAGATAATAAGTTAAAAGGAAAGTTAGGCACATAAAGACTCAAAGGTAACGATAATGATACTGAGGGTTTGAGATGTCCTTTGCCAGCTACAGGTCGGGAGGATCCGTTAGCTAACGTAAGACGATGAGTGGTGGTAATCAAATCAGAAAACAAAGAACGATTACCTGATACATGAGCACTAGCACCAGAGTCAAGAATCCACTGTGGAGCAGATGAGGTGGAGAAACAAGCACTATTACTTGAATGGGCCAAAGTGGCAGTGGAACTGGAAGAGCGAGAGATCCAAATAGCTTGCACAATAACATCCAACTCAGCAGGAGAGAAGAGAGCCTGAGAAACTACCCCTGAGTTAACAGGATCACTTGTACTAGAAGTAGAACCAGAGGCTACTTCAGAGCTAGTAGAATCAGTAGTAACATGGTGAGCTTGATCAGGACGACCATATTTCTTCCAGCAATAAGGCTCTGTGTGATTTGTACCACCACAATGATTACACTTTTTGGTGCCGCGTCCCGAATTGCGACCACCACTTCGAGAATTACGGCCCATACCACGTGAGCCACCACTAGATCCTCCATGACCTCCAAAACTATTAATCAAAGCAGCAGAGTCTGTCCCACTGGAAGCAGATGATGTTGAACGGGGATGATGACCCAGGGAAGATCGTTGCAACCGAGAATAAGCACTGGCTAAAGAAGGAATAGTCTCCCCAGCCAAAAACTGATCTCTGTAACTACGAAAATCATCATTGAGTCCTGCCAGCAGAAGAACAGTCATAAGCTCATTCCATTGTCCCATCATCTCTGCTTTAGTCTCAGGAAAGGGAAGAAGTTGCAAGAGACAATCACCAAGGGCTTTAAGTGTGCTGTAATAATCAGATTGTGATCTATCTCCCTGTCGAAGAGAAAAGAGTTGCTCATACGCCGCAAAAACTTCTGAAATATTACTACGTTGAGAGAACGAATCGGCTAAAGAATCCCAGATTGCCTTAGAGGTGTTACACAAGGATACAGTTCAAAAAACTGAAGGTTCGAGACTATGCCATAACCAACTCATAACATTAGCATCAATAGCTCGCCATTCCAAATACGTGGGAGATGTTGAGTCTGGAGGAGAATCCGTAATGTAACTTTCCAATTGTCGACCAATAAGGAATATACGAACAGCATGAGACCAAGTTAAATAGTTGGCAGCTCCATTCAATTTCTCACAAACAATGGATTTTGGAAAATTTTCAATTGAAATAGCATGCGCAGGAACAGGTGAAAAACTTTCATCTGAAGTAGTCTTGACAGTAGACAGATTAATAGCCATTAGCCAAATATAAATTACAACCCAAATCAGAGTAGAAATACCACACAGTTGCGTATAAGGTTTTAAAACATAACAAGGAGCACGAACCAACTCACAATCGAACGATCAACTACGATTGAGCAGACAAATAAAAAAAATAGTAGAGAGTACAAGCAGCATCAATCGACGGTATATAACACACCGAACATCAGATCTGGTTGTCTAAAAAAACGTGAGAGATCCAAGATCCAATCGAGAAGGGGATAAGCCAATTTTCAAGAATTATCCAAGACACAAATCAAGCATAAGAGGAGAAGAACAGGGAGAGGCGACCGCCGTGGTGTGTCGCCGAAGATCAGCCGTCGGTGCACATGCCGACACGCGCTGGAAAGGAGAGGCACGTGAGGCTCACGCGCCGGGAACCAAGCCGCGCGTGCAAGCGCGTCAGGTCATCTCCGGCGATGGTCTTCGTCGGTGGTAGTCGCCGGTCGACGCCGAGTCTGTTGGTGGTGGCGCCGGTCAACAACGATCGCCGAAGAGTGGTCCGACAGTGATGAATAGTAGCCCGGCAGTGATGAACAGTAGCGCGGCTAGGGTTTTTTTTTTTTTTTTTTCGGGAAAAGAAGAAAATAAAAATAAAGAAGGGAAAAGGAATTGCTCTGATACCAAGTTGAGAATCAGAACAGAAAAATTAGAGAGAAAAGAAAGAGAGAGATAATTCTTCTTCTCCCTCATGCTCTATTTATAATCAAGTTTAGGTTACAAAAGATAGAAATTGAAATCAGCCAGTATATGGCAATAACCAAAAATAACTAAATCACAATCCATCAATTACGCCTTAAATATTCCTAACATATTCTAACAGAAACCAAAGGCATAAGCTTAGAGGAGAGTAGTACAGAGAAACACCATGAAACACATACACTTAAATCAGTAAGTATGCAAAGAAAAGAGAAGAAAGAAACTATGGAGAGAGAAAAGCTCGGGAAGAGTAATACAGCAGTACACAGCCAAGCAGATGAAAAGACAAGTAAAAGCCTCAAATCAGCCGTTGATGCATTATCATGGGCGGCCTAGATTGACTGTGGCAGCCTCAAATCTCAACCATCAGATCATCTTGAAGCCAACGGATAAGGCATCAACAAATGGTAGTGGCAGTAGGTGAACAATTAATGCAAAATACACATAGCTGGAAGAAGACAGAGTCTAGGAGAAGGCAAATGAGTATATGTAAAGTCAGGGAGTGACTAAAGGAATCGGGTGAAGATCTATTAGGCCGGGTGAAGAACCATAGGTTGCATAAAAGGTCCATTCAGGCAAACTGGGCTGAGAGAGTGGCCTTTTACCAATCGGGCCACCTGTTAGTTACATAGCTGTCATCATAGGACTGATTGTTACAATTTAGTTCAACTACTAGGGTAGTTAATTCTGTTACTAATCCTAGTTAGAAAGTAACCATGGCTGAATGATTAATTCTAGTTACAATTCAGTTACAATATAGCATATAAACTGATCAGAAATTCAATGAAAGCATGGCATAGCATTCTTGAGAAAATTTCTCTCTCTTTGGAGGCTAGGAAGCCCTCGAATTCTTCCGACATTCATCAAAACTTCATCCTCCTTCCAACATAGGTAAATGGAAGAACAAGCTCCCCGGGAGCTCATTCCAGTAAGATATACCGTTGGAAAGAAAACTAGCAGAGGTACAACTTTTCTGCTGAAGCCATCTTCAAATTCTATGGTTTCGGAGCCCCAAAACTGCTTGAAAGTCGACCCAAACATCTGTATGGACCTAACTACAAGTTTTCAGCCCTTCCAAGCGTGTCCTGCCCTCTTCTAGCCGTGTCCCAGCTATACTGCTGCCCACTCCAGGCTCCAACTCAACCCTTATCCAAATGCCAAGTGTCCTAGCTTGGCTGGCTAGCTATGCTGGCCTTGTTTAAAGACTATTTTGCCCATTCTTTGCCTATTTAGACCCCTCCAAAGCTAAAAATTAAGAAACAACTATTCTTAGGGAATTTTTCCTTTTCTTCCTCTCTTCTTATTTTTTGTTTTGATTGAAGAATTGATGTTTAATCTAAGCAAAAAGTTAGGGTTTACGTTATGGTATTCCTCTCTCTTCTTCCTTTCTACTCCATTTCCCCTTCCTTAATTAAGTAATGCAATTCAATGCCACATATAATGTTTAATTTTAAGCACTTGTCTTTTAATTTTAATTTCAATTTGTCATTGGGCTAGGCTCCCATTTGGCTCCAAATCATGAAAATGGTTTGTTGGGTTATGTAGATAAACAAGCTTAAGGCTTAAATTCTAAACCTTAAAATTAATTGAATGGAAGTCGCTTTTAAGGGATTCATCTATTGGAATGCTCCTTAACAATGTTATAGTCAAGTAAGCGATTCATGGATTCCTATTTCATAATATCTCTAATCCCGATTCCATGTCTTGTTAGGACAAGCCTACCATCTCCAATCCTAATAAAGTGCATCTTTTCATCACATTGAACTTATTTGCTAAATCTTTCGACCTAGTACTACTAGGGATGGATAAATAGGCCGAGATAAATGGCATGCTCAACTTACTCCACTAAAATACTATCATTGAAAATTGATCGGAGGCCAAGTCTTTAAATACAGCTTTTTACATTATCACACTTTAAATTATGTCTTTCAATACCACATTTAAATACAACTTTTACATTAACGCACTTTCAATCTTGTTTTTAAATACCTTAATTTCAATACTTGTCTTTAAATACCATAATTTCAATACTTACTTTTAATTTAATTAATCAATCCAAAGCTATTCAAGCAAATCAAACTAAAACTAGATTTTCCCTACTTTCTTAACCACCTAATAAAGTTCAAATTAACCTAATTTCAAGAATCACCTAAGTCACATCAACTAAAACTAATTAAATTCAAATCTTTAATCTAACTTCTTGCGAACTCAAACTGGACTTAACTGGCTTATTTTGTTACCAATGACCCGTGCACTTGCAGTCACCAAGCAACCATTTTTGTAAAGTGCAACAATATTGTATGCAGACATTAAATTAACTAAAAGCAACTATCATTAACTAAATTGATATAGATACTGGTTGGAAATATCCCAAAGTTTAGTTTTTTTACACCTCAAATCATGCATCTTATGGGATTTCATAAAGAAAATTATGACCATTTTTGTAAGGTCCAACGATGCTATCTCCTCAACAACAAACTACAAATGGTTGTTTGATGTTAAATTTGATCTTTATTACAATCCCAATGGCATATGTTGGGTTGCATTTGTCTCATATCGATATATGAGATGCCGATATAGTGTTTTTATATCTTGAACTCCCTCCCCTCAACAGCTAAATTTTAGGGATAAGTACTTCCAAAATATGTAACAAGTGGTATTAGAGCCTACATTATGTCTCACATCCACTGTATTGCAAAGGTGACACCATCATTGTTCTAGGCCACAACTTGACCATTCTATAATCAACACACAACCAGAGCTTCCTTGAAATTATCATGATACACAGAATGTCCCATATCGGCATGAGGTCAACTGAAACAGTTGCTTGAATAAACCTTCACTTCAATTGAAAGGGTAAATATGCATATGTATCATTAATCCAATCTTTGCTCCCTTTCCAGTTAAGCAAACCAAAGAAGCGTCCAACCATGCAACAGTATGAATGAGTCAGTGATAACATTAGAGCAAATCTAAGAATTTCCCGACCTCGCCACACTCATTGCCCTTGATCAAGTCAATATTGGATCCAATTTGATATCTTCTTTAAATACGACATGGTTGCTGTTTAATATCAAATCTAATTTTATACAGATTATTAACTAGCTCGATATAGATATAGTTAGTAATCTCTCAAATTTTAGTTTTTGACGCCGCAAATCATGCATAATTTGGGATTTCATAGAGAAAATTGTAACCATTTTTGTAAAGTACAATGTGCTACCTCCCCAACAACAAACTAACTGCCTACGGTTGTCTGACGTCAAATTTGACCATTGTTACGATCCCACTAACATATATAGTGTATGAGCTGCATTTGTCCTACATCAGTAGTATGAAATACCGGTGTGATGCTTTTGTATCTTGAACTCTCTCCCCTTAACAAACCCAGAACTCTACCACATAGCAGCATCACCAGTGAACTGAAACGTGACAAGGAAAATCCTCGTCTAAATGTCCGTGATCTGAAGGGCCTTGAAGATCTTTTCACTCTGATTGACAAAGCCCTTGGCAACATCGAAGTCTGGAACTCCGTTATAGCTGGGAGGCTTCATCCTCCTAAAGCGTTCCAAATAACCTGCCAACTAACTAGAAGCTACTAGAGGTCCCATCCGAGCTCCACCTCTTGCTAATACACTGCCATTGCTACTACTACCTGATGCATGAAGGCGGCAGGATCAAATGCCCCTAATGTATGGACCGAAGGCTGTCTTGATTGTACTTCTTCTTGTTGTGGCACTAGAGCCACTCCTAGCAGAGCCTCAAACCCTGTACTCACATCAAACCCTTGCTTGCGAGTCAACTCCAGATGAACATCCTCGACTGGAGCCCCACGACCCAAATAGTCTAAGCTCCACGACCACGACCAGCCTGAGCCACACGAACTCTGCGTCGCCCACGGCCCCTAGCCCTAGCAACTGGTGCAACTCTAAGTACGATAATACTAGAAATAAAGAAAAACAAGTATAAGATTTAAAATTTAAAGACCTCCAACATCAAGTCACATATAATACACTTCAAACACATAACCCCAAACCGTAAAATTTCCTACTGTCTCTAGGTATTCCTAAACCTAGGCTTTGATACCAAGCTGTCACGCCTCGAAATCCACAACACAGGGACGTGGGAACTAAACCCACAAATAACTACTAATCACCATCCAACCAACATAAACTAGAGCTGAAGCGAGTTAATAATGCTGTATTCATCTATTGAATACTCAATGGTCCATAATCTACCACAAATGGGCTACAATACAGCACGCCTCAAACCGAGCCCAAACTATGTATCCAAAACAATACATGAAAATAAATAACAAACAGTTAATATTCAGCTAGTCTATCTCACGGATCCATCACGAGCATTTGCTCCTGCAAGATTGACTGTAAGGGGTGAGCACTAAATCACGCGTGCTTAGAAATAAGCATATAAGAATAAGTTTCTTAATCATGAAAGGCATACAACAACTACTTAATCAAACTTTAAATTAATTAAAACTCTTTTATCAATCTCACACTTACATCACAATATCCACATTTATCATACTGTTCTAAATTAAACTGCTACTTAGCCATGAGACTGCGGGATCATGGCTAAGTCTCATACTAATACCATATTCATCATCTCAATCACATACATATATACATCTTAATGTTATACTATGGGTCAGGTACTCTGTAAATTTAGCCTGTGGTTACAAAGCTAAACCCTAAAATAATCCCCAGGCCCAAGCCGTGGGGTACAGCTAGTCCCGCAATCCTAAACGTATTCATCAAATCCCTAGACCGAAGTCATAGGGTATGTGGAGGATTAGGGTGAGTGAGTACAACCCTTTTTCTGGGAATTATGTTGAGTATCAAGCAACGACGAGACCACTGGAGTCCGGTGGAGAGGAGAGAACCAGAGGCAATCTGGAACAAGAGAGAGAGAGAGAGAGAGTGGGGATGATAATAGTTGGCGCTCGGTATATCCTTGATTCCCGACCCTCTAGAGGAGGAGGGTTTATATATATGTAGATGGAGTCCCTCAGGTAGGAATGTCTAAGGACTCAAGGAAAGGCAAGAGTCGCCCGTTTAATTCTCTCTCTAGATTGGTTGGACGACAGTCTCCTAGTTCTAGCCTCCAATCCACTGGACCTCCGATGATCCCGCTTATTTATTAGGTAGCTGAAGGGATTTCCTCGGACCTTGTTCCAAGTCTAAGGAACGATGTACATTCCTGTGATGGAACTATTGGCATGGACTGTCATTAATTGTCCTACATGTAATTGGCGTAATTAATGATGATATGGCATGTGAGGCTATATGCCATGTACGGTGTAACGACCTTTGGGACGTTTTAACTGTCATCCAGGTACCCACAAAAGTCCCCCTATGCGTGTGCTGCTGATGAAGCAGTGCGCGCACACAAGTTATTTTTATTTTTGTAGCCGGCAAACATCAAATGCGCTGTTACGAATAATACTAAATCTTCCCCAAATATTTATTGGAGTAATTATTCCATGAACCGACGCTCCAAAATTCTCCTATGAGCTTTTCATTATTTTTTGATAAATATTAAATACTCTTCAATGCTCTTCTATGAATGGTCCTTGAGTTTACTATGTGGGTCATGCTAATATTTTGAAAAGAGTTGCGAGAAAATTTATGCTTTGGGAATTTTTGAAAACTATCGCGGATTTTCATTAATCGCGTTTTCAGTTATCACGAGTTCCTCTTAGAAGCGAGCTCCATTGACTGCAGAATTCTCTGAGAAAAATCATTGCAAGTTCTTATTAGGTGATCTTGCTGTGGCTTCCCCTCTCCCTTTTTGTTTTTAATTCCTAATGCAAGTCATTGGAAGATCCTTGAAAATCTTCAAGTTCCCCGCAAAATTCTCTTAACTTTGGAACCAACCTACCGTGGGTTTTTTTTTTTTTTTTTGGCTTCGCAGAAGTCTTGATCGCACATCAACAGGTCACCGTGAAGTGGTTCGCATTGCTTTTCCACTATTTCCCTCAGGATTAATGGCAGATTGCTGCAGGATTCTCAGGGGAACTGGAATTGACGCGGGTGCCTTGAGTTTGGCTGCTGCGGGACCTTCGTCAATATGCCGTAGTCACTGCGGGGTATCGCGAGGCTTCAGCTCACTGCGAGATCTGCAGTTCAAAGCTGGAATCGGTGTGGGGGCATTTTAGAGGCACACTGCCGCAAGATATTGGAGTTACAGTGCCGTGGCATCTTAACGAGTCACCGCAGGATTTGAGAACCTCAGAGGGCTACGGTCTGGAAGTTGTCATAGCTTGGAAATTGCCGCGGGATGAGGGAGCTGCAGTCGCAGGATGAGGTAGCTTCAGTCGCACATCTCCGCGAGAGGCGGAGCTAATTCTAGTGGGGCCAGAACTTTTGCTGCAGGATTTCTTTAGGAAGTACTGCCAAGCTGCGGGTCACTTAGGAAGGATTGTTGCTGGGTCACCGCGGGTTTGTTGGTGACTGCAGGACTTGGAAACTCAGAAGCACTGCCGCGGGATTTCACAAATTCAACCTAACTCTTCCATTTTGAACTAAGCTATCGCCAATCTTCGTATTGCCGCGAGAACCCTAAAGCCCCAAAGTGTTAGTCCAAATTGCCACGTCTATCTTCAAAGTATCCGGTAATTTTGCCGCAGCTCTCTTCTTTTTTTCTTCTTTTTTTGTTTTTTGGCAAATCCTGTTTGGCTTTAGAAAATTCTCAACTTAAACAAGCCCCTCGGCGAGGATTCTTGGCTTGCACTTACGTGACCACAATCCCATAGAATTTTGGATTGCCGCGTGAGAAGAAACACTTGAAAATTGCTGCAGGAGCAAGAAAATTGCCGCGGGAACAAAGAAACTCCTCAGTTGCCGTGGGCCTTGGAAGCACGACTGACCCATGGGTCATGACCCCTCGTAAGCTACGTAAGCTACCGCGGGAGACTTCAAGTTGGCTACGAACTTGAAGAACTTCAAAATATTTTTTTTTTTTTCACAGGGCCCTTTGGAAATCGACGAACCGAGTCGGGGTTCTCCGTCTGTGTTGTTGCGGGTGTGTTCCTTGATCAAGCTACCACGACTTCTGCGAAACTCGAGGACTTTTCAAAAGCTTCAAGTAGCCGGGAGGTTCAGGTAATTCACAAAACCAAGTAGTTTTGCTCAGCCGTTTATCTTGCCGTGGGAAGTGGGATTCGAAGTTTGTTTCAAGCCACTTTCGGGAGTCGAGGCCTTGGCGCATCGCCGCGTGACCGAAGCTGCCACGGGAACTTGGGGATTCAACCGCTGCCGCGATAACTCGAATATTTTGTGCAAATTGTCGTGGGGTTACTGTCGGGTCGCCGCTGAAACCTAAAATTGGAGCAGGGTGTTGAAACCTCCTTGACTGTCGCGGGTCACTCGAAAACTGCCACTCAGCTCCTCAGAATTTGGCGCTTTTGATTTGCCGCGGGGTCACCATTGGGTCACCGTGGTACTTTCGGAAGGGCTCCTTGCCGCGGGAAGGGCTCCTTGCCGCGAGACTACTGAAGGACTTTCTTGCCGTGGAACTCAACGCGGCTTGGGCTGCTATGCATGTATGATGTGGGTTTGAGGTCGCGTGGCAAGGGATTGTGATTTGTTCACCCTACTTCCGCGGCAAAGGATTCTTTGCCGTGGGTGCTTTTCGTCAAACCATCTCGTGCGGCAGATGAGCTTTGCTGGTTCTTGTGGCAAACTAAATACCGCGAGAGGGGTATGCTTTGCTAGTCTTCGCAACGTGGGGATTCTTCACAGAGGAACTGCTGTGATTTTTGGGTGAAACAAAAGCTATCCACGGGGGCTTAGATTTGAAAGCAAAGCAATTAATATGTTGAAGCAAAGCAATTAATACGCTGGTCTTCGCAATCCGTAAAAATATATTTGCATGCACTATTATTGGAAACTAAAGGATCAGCACTATTATTAATACATACAGCCACGTATATACGTACACTATGGTGGGTCATAAAGCAAGCAATCAAGGCAAATGATGAGTTTACTGACAGTAGCAATATGTAATTAGAATATATTTTGTGGACAGACTATAAGGTGGAATTGGAATTTAGTGGCTCCGGGCAAATGATGATATCTTTCACTTTTTTTTTTTTTTTTTTTGGAACAAGCTCAAATGACCTGGTTGATACTTGAGACCTTTCATTAAAAAAAAAAAAAAGGTGGTTGATACTTCAGATCACAAGAACAAAACTTCAGTTTATAGATCAGAACAGGGCCTCCGCGGTATAATAACTAAAATGAATTGAAACCTCCCTGCTGCAAAGAAAACCGAAACCTTTGCGATGGTCATGCAGTGAGGCAATGAAGAGTCATGTGGCAACTATGCGAGAATGGATCTCACGTTGCAAGGTGCAGAGAAATTGCGTGGCAACAAAGGAAAAGATCGTGGGTTGCGGAAAAGAAGTTGGCCGCAAAGAGAATTCGCAATATGAACTCGCTGCTGTAGTGGGTGCGCGGGAGAGGGGCACGCAGTATTGGTTCTTCTCGCTGTAATAGGTGGTTCATTATTTCCACGATTTTCTTTCCTTCTCAAGTCCTACTTCTCGCGGCTCATCCAATGAGTGGAAAGTAGACAAAGTCAAGGTTACGAGAGAGAGGCATGAAGAGGATTTAACTAAATTTGGAGTTAGAAAATGATTTGGGTTTGTGATGGGTCTTAAAGGATAGAAAGACAACATCTGAAATGTAGTGTTTCTTAAACGTGGAGAAGCTGGCAACCACGACATTTTTTTTTTTTTTAATTACCCAGACATCAGTAGTTATGAAAATAATACTCTATATGAGTGCATCCAACCAACCAATTGTTCGAGCTACCCACTACTAGGATTCCCACGATTTTGGGTGAGGGTTGTTGCTGCCTAGGAAAATTTGTTGTGGGATGTAAAAAGGCTTTCATGACTTTGATTTTCACAGCCACTGAGAGGCTGTTTTTTTTTTTCTTTTTTTTTGGTAAGCATACTGAGAGCTGTTTATAATATATATATGTACATTAAAAAAAGATGCTTTAAAAAAATGGTCGATGACTACAACAAAATCAAGGAAGTCATATGCACATAAGAACAATTATTAAACTTAAAGAAGGTAGAAGGCTGTTGACTATGGAATAATTAGCTTAAAGAAGGTAGAATGCTATTGACTACATGAGATAATTAGGTTTTGAATATGTGTATGTACATGTCGAGCAATTGATCACCCCGCGGTGGCTTACATAGAAATTTTTTTTTTTGGGTTTCTGTTTATGATCCCTGGAAGTGAATTACAGGGTGTATGGATGATGCTATTTTGAAAGTATGATCTTGTTTTGATGAATGTTGGGATACAAGTGTATAAAGGACAGGGTTTGAAAGAAATGAGAAGTTTTCTATGTAAAGTCAAGGTAGGATACAAAGACTTTTCTTTGTGTTTTTCACAAAATAAATTCATTTCACAAAAGTTTGAATAAGGATTTTCCAATAGTTTCCACAGGGAATGCTCCTTTAAGAGTAATCTCATAACAGGATCCTTAGGGGTTCTATAAAGAAAATTCCCATGGAGGAAAAACGTTTGGAGAACTTCTGAACCAAGCATAAGGAGCCTCTAAAGAGAATGCCTTAGGGGTTCTCAGGAGAAAATTCCCACGGAGGGAAAACGTTTGGAGAATTTCTGAACCAAGCATAAGGAGCCCATAAAAAGGATGCCTTAGGGGTTCTCAGGAGAAAATTCCCCCCAGGGAGGGAAAACGTCTGGAGAACTTCTGAACCAAGCATAAGGAGCCTTTAAAAAGAATGCCTTAGGGGTTCTTAGGAGAAAATTCCCACAGAGGGAAAACATTTGGAGAACTCTGAACCAAGCATAAGGAGCCATTAAGAAGGATGCCTTAGGGGTTCTTCGGAGATAAAATTCCCGCGGTGCGAAAACATTTGGAGAACTCTGAACCAAGCATAAGGAGCCTTTAAGAATGGTGCCTTAGGGGTTCTTTGGAGAAAATTCCATCGGAGGGAACACACTTGGAGAATCTTCGAACCTGGCATAAGGAACCTCAAAAGAGAATGCCTTAGGCGTTCGTTGGAGAAGATTCCCACGGAGGGAACACACTTAGAATCTTTGAACCAAGCATAAGGAGCCTCGAAAGAGGATGCCTTAGGGGTTCTTTCAAACAACAAATATACAATACAATAAGTTTCATACAAATCTTTATTTCTTACCATCTTGTGGAACAAAGATCTGAATACTCAGCAATCTCTTGTAGGATGCCTCATTGTTCGATGGTAGATGCAAAATCCGAGCTTTCCTTCTTCCTACTTTGTCGAAGGATTTTTGGGTTCTGGCAAAGTAACTAAGCCATTTACAACCCGTGCTTCAAGAAGAGCCTTAAATTTACATTGGAAATGTGGGCTGGAAAAAGAGCTGGCCATTCCTCTGTTCTCGGCCATTTCCCTTGGTCCCTGTCTGTCCTATAAGTAGGCGCTGCCTCTTCGACTTTTGCTGCATACATTCTATCTCCTCAATGCCTTCCCCCTCCACGAGATATCATGATTGCTACAGGGCATCGGAATAAAAGGCATATTGAACATCCTCGGCGTTCCTTTTATTATTTCACTAAGATTTCTCGCGACTAAGCAAAGGCCAGAAAAGTCAGAAAACTGATGGTTTACCAAGTGCATTTTGTACAGCACATGCATTCCTTCTATGCACATTTTTACCATTTGATCTTTTGAAAGAGGGTCTTGAATGTTCAATACTTTTTCCCTAAAGCGACGAACGTATGACAAAAGATCTTCCACTTACTTCTGAGTTTTTCGCATAAGATGAAGCACCGTTAGTCTTTCTTCCACGTAAAAGAACTTTGCATAAAACTTCCTTACGAGATCATCCTAAGAGCTGACTGATTCTACTGGAAGATTGGCGTACCAGGTATAGGCCTTGTGGATTAGGGATTTAGAGAACTCCCTTAACCGCAAGTTACTATCTTGAGCATACACTCCCAAGGAATCAATAAACCGGATGACATGTTCCCTTGTGTTTCCCCTTCTTCCATCGAACTTTACAAACTTCGGCACAACATATGCCTCTGGGTATGGCATTTTGGCGATCGCGACAAGGTAAGGTGGATGCAAATCTAGGTCTAACCCTGTGTGATTAGCATCACTTTCCTACTGGACTATTTCTTTAACATGATACTTCAACTGATTAAGAGTTAACAAAGGAGGTTGTGTTTGAAGGGCCTGGGGTTATGTGAGATTAATAGGAGTAGGATGAAGCAGAGTTTGAGAAAAGGTAGGCAATGTAGGGTTGGTAAGGGTTCCTTGTTCCACAAGAAGTGAGGTCTGACTAGGATCGGCTAGGGTTTGTTGAGCAATGGGCATTTGGATTGGAGTAAAGTTTAAGGCTATAGGGTTTACTTGGGACAACATGGTTTGAGGGATTCCTTGACACCCCAAGTTTTGTGGAGTTGTGACGGGGTTCAATTCTTCCGACGTAGAGGGTGGTAGGACAGTAGAAATTGAGGGATGGGTCGATGCCAGAGTTTGTTGGAGGGGTTTGAGGGCCAGAGTTTGCTGGAGGGGTTTGAGGGCCTCCATCATCACCTGTTGTGTTTGCTGCATAGCGGATTGGGCCTGCTGAGAAGCTAAGACTTACTCTGTGAGCGTTCTTACTTGATCTGCTATGGCGCTTATTTCTGAGAATAACTCTCCATCTCTTGGTCTTCCTCCGTTATTGTCTGGATCATTAGCCATTACTGATACGTCAACACTCTTCCCCAGTGGAGTTAATTGTGGGTTTGATTAGGGTGAGTGAGTCCAACCCTTTTTCTGGGAATTATGCTGAGTATCAAGCAACGACGAGACCACTGGAGTCCGGTGGAGAGGAGAGAACTAGAGACAATCTGGAACAAGAGAGAGAGAGTGTGTGGGGATGATAATAGTTGGCGCTCGGTATATCCTTGATTCTCGACCCTCTAGAGGAGGAGGGTTTATATATATGAAGATGGAGTCCCTCAGGTAGGAATGTCTAAGGACTCAAGGAAGGGCAAGAGTCACCCGTTTAATTCTCTCTCTAGATTGGTTGGACGAAGTCCAACAGTCCACTGGTTCTAGCCTCCAGTCCACTGAACCTCCGATGATCCCGCTTATTTATTAGGTAGCTGAAGGGATTTCCTCGGACTTTGTTCCAAGTCCAAGGAATGATGTACATTCCTGTGATGGAACTATTGGCGTGGACTGTCATTAATTGTCCTACATGTAATTGGCGTAATTAATGATGATATGGCGTGTGAGGCTATATGCCATATACGGTGTAACGACCTTTGGGACGTTTTAACTGTAATCCAGGTACCCACAGGGTACAACTGGCCCCGCAGTCCCAAATGTACTCATTAAATCCCTAGACCTAAGTTGTGGGATACAATTGATTCCGCAATCCCAAATGTACTCATAGCCCTAGTCTCACAATCCCAGTCCATCTCATCTTGCCCTAGTGGGCAAACCGGTCCCACAGTCCCAGTACTAATATACGCTAATGCAAGTCGTATATACACTTTGGAGCCTTCTAGCCTACTAGTTATGCTATATCATCCTGCGCAGGTTTCAGGGCTTTCAACCCTTGGGCTCTAGAACCCACTCTTTTAGTACCCTCAATAACCCTAATAACCAAAAATCAATATCAACTCATATTCCATTAACAACAACACTTCATACATAATATTCTCCCTAAATTCACTTTCTTATGTTCAACCTTTATAAGTCACATGAAATAAAATGTTCCCTGAGCCTAAGTTTCATGTTGCCCATACATGCTTGTATTTAAAACAAGTAAACAATTCACACACAAACTCTTAGTACACATATTTAAAGAGTATACAATTAATCAAATTTAAGAACTCAAATAACCTTAGTAAGTCATAACATCAATTTAGAATAATTCATACCATTTTGGATCAAAAGCTTTTCAAAAATACAAAGTTTTTAAGAAAAATAGTGAACCTCACAGCCTGGGCGCATGCAGCCCGAGGCTTCAGGTCATTAATAGAACTCCTCGCAGTCTAGGCGTAGGTAGCCTGAGGCTTCCAACCTCTCACAGAATAACTCGCAGCTTAGGCACAAGCAGCCCGAAGCCTCGAGCCACTTAGATTTTAGCATTTAGAAAAATTTCAGAATACCTCGCAACTTGCCCGCAGGCAGCACAAGGCTTCGAGCCTTTATTTTTTTAGAAATTTTATAAAGTTTAAAACGTAAATGCAATTTCTTTAAACACCAAACTTATGAATCTTCTACACCGAAACATGTATAAAAATCCTTTTTAACCAAAAACAAAATATGGATATTTGACTTACTCATTTATTTAATTATAAAACCAAAATATATAGCAAATCAAAGCTTGTATCACATACCCATCCTCAAACGTGTACAAAGCATAGGTTTTAAACATACTGACTCTTTCTTTGCTACACCTCAGATTTAAATCTCAGAGATTCATATAACATATTCAAAAGAACATGGCTCATGTTTCCAACTCATGTACATATTCAAAACAAAAAAAAAAAATGCAACAAATTAAGAAAAATAAACCTATATGCTACCCCACCTACCTCACTACACATGTAGACGATCGATGTGTAAAAGCGTTACTACCAACTCAAGCTAGTTCTTCCTATAAACTCTACAGCGAACCCCCACCAAGCCACACACGGATTTGACAAAAATACGCTCCGTAAAAGGTTGCAGGAGATTCCCCTCCTCTTCTTCCTTACATGGTCTTGCAAGAATTTCACAAAGGCTCTCTCTTTCTCTCTCTCTCTCTCTCTCTCTAGGTCAGATTGTTAGGGAAAATTTTGGTAACTTAATGGGGAGTGGTTTAAATATACAATAAGTATTTATACTCACTCGTAAAGATGCATGCACCCTTCAAAATTTTTCCCCTTAAAGTCTACCCCAAGCTTCTCAAGGAAGCCATGTTTTGAATTCTAGTCTCCCCCACACTTCATTAACTCTTGGCACAACTTCAGCCAATAGGATCATACCTCTCTACCAACAAACCAAAACACATGCATCTCCTTTTTCACCCAATAAGAAAAACACACAGCCATATATATTTATACATATCATAACAAATAAATACAACCCAACACATACCTATAAACATTCTGGCATTAAATATATATACATGCATGAAATTTAAATAGCATGCCACACTAAAATACATTAAATAAAAATATAAATTTAAGTTAAATAAAAATCTGAATAAATAAATAATATAATTTTATTTATCAAAATTTTCAAATCTTTACAACGCTATTATTGTGCTTCACACTGGTACAAAGCTTGCTTGCATGGGCGTACAGGCTACATTTATTCCACATCAATAGTATGAGATACTGGTGTGGTACTTCTATATCTTAAACTCCCCTCCCCTTAGCTTTTTAATAAGTAATATATTTTATTAATTTAATTTCAATAAATAATAAATTAATTTAATTTAAATCAATTAATTTAATTAATATGGAATATATTTTATTAAATTATTTTAATAAATAATAAAATAAAATTAATTAATTTAATTTAATTAATATGAAATTAACTTAATCGTGCTACTACCTAGTATTGTGTCTTTGTTGGAGATAATTTAGTATCCTGAAAAAGTAAAAAGCAGACGGTAGTAGCACGATTAAGTGCTAAGTCAGAATATAAAGTCATGTCACACATCTTGTGAGTTGAATTGGATACAACACATGTTAAGGGAATTGGAAGTTTATCATCCACAGCCCATATAATTACTATGTGATAATTAAGCTGCAATTCATATTGCCTCTCATCCGGTATTTCATGAAAAAACTAAACATATTGAGGTTGATTGCCATTTTGTAAAAGAGAACATTCTACAGAATGTGATCAAAACTAACCATGTGAAGTCCAAAGATCAACTTGCAAATTTGTTTACCAAAGCTCTTGGAAATCTTAGAGTAAAGTTTATTTGTAACAAGCTTGGAACATATGACATATATACTCCAACATGAGAAGGAGTGTTAATAAATGTACATTCATGTACTTAGTAACATGCGTATTCATATACCTAGGAGAATGTAATTAGTCTAGGTTCATTGATTCAAATCTGTATAGTTGTGTATAAATACAAAGACTGACAACCCATTTTGGGTATGTCAAGAACCTTCAATACCTTTCAATTTATTACAGTGAACAAGCTTCTTGTTGTAGTGAATGAAGCTCAAAGATGAAGAGGTTATTAGAGGTAACTCATTGACAATGCATGCCTCTGTCTACATTTGTTCAAACCTTTAAGAAAGAAAAAAATTAAGTTTGCGAAATTTGTGAATTGAGAATTCATGAGAGAAGCTAAGATGACATAGTTTTGAGAGGCATAGCTTGGGGGGTGGGGATTTGGAAAGTTGATTGTAAAGAAGACAAGATGTTCTAAGGTACTTTTTGATTACCCAATCTTCGTTTGGAACCACATCTCACCCCATGGCCCCATTATAACCAAGTAAAGACCTAAAGGACTCTTAGGAAGACATGGTTGGAATTAATTGGCTCTCGTGTGATCAAAATGGCTGTGCTTGGATTGCTTTGTCTATGAGCTATTCTTTCTAAGAGTTATGCCAACTTGTATGTATTCTTTTTCACTCCGTCCTTCATATTTGAGTGCACCAATTTTGAACTTGATAACACTTATTCTTGAACTATGGCGTACTCACGTGGGAACCTGTCCTTCATAATTTCATCGTGAGTGTATGCCCAGTGAGAATTGAGGCTGAAGCTTGTGGGTGAGTGCTTCTTGTGCGATGGAAAAAATGGATTTGTGTCAGCCTATTATGCATAATTGTTAAGTGAGCATGTTTTAATCTTGAAATTTTGAGTTTTGAAATGGAAATTGCTCAATCTCTTGACACTTCAATCTCTACTCGTTGTGATGAATTGGATTGTGACCATAATCTTTGATTTGCATCCCCAATATACTTCATTATGATAAACTAGATCATTGGCATGAGATCGCTTTGTTTTGCTTGATCTTGGTTTGGCATTTTGCTAGGGACTAACAAAAACTTAGCTAGGGGGTTGTGATTGTTCAGATAAATTGTTACGTAGTTATGGTTCTATACCCATTTATGAACACTTTGATTGCTCATTTCTTACAAGTTATTGGACTTTTGCTCTAATGCATGCTCTTGTGGGGCTTTACAAGGATTTTGATCATCAATTGGTAGAATTGGGGATGTTTTAGGCATTGGAGAAGAAGAGAAGATCAAAAAAGTAGGAAGAAAAGATGAAAGAAGCTCCAAGTATTGAAGGAAGCACAGTGGGGCGCCCGGGTGGAGCAGGATTGCATCAGAAGATCAGTTGGGCAACCCACCATACTGTCCGGGCGCCCCCAAAGAGCAACCTTGTTTCAGAGGATCAGCCAAGCGCCCCACCATGCAACCCAAGCGCCCCAATAGCCAACCTGGGCACCCAACTAACTACTCTGCACACCCCTCTATGTGAAGAAGCTAAATAATTTATTTTTTTGTTATGTTTATTAAGTTACTATTTTACCCTTGATATTTGGTAGCCCATAAATACAGGCTTTTATTCAAACTTATATAGATTTGGTTTTCAAAAGAAGTACGTTGGGCTATATTCATCTCATCTACTTTCTTTCTCCTAAGGTTTTACAAGTTTTGTAAGCACATCGCATTTTGTTTAAATTGCAAAGTTCAATTTCATTTCTCTATTACTCCTCCTCATTTTATTTCAATCTTTATTTTCTATTTCCATCTATATTCTTAATTCAATGGAAGGATTGTGTGGTTGTTTCTCGTTTCAAAGCTTTTACTTTAAGCATGCTAGGCTAGGGTTTCATCCTTGGTTTCAATCTAGGAACGTATTGGCTAAAAGATGGTTGATTTGGATTGTATGTTCTTCAACGAAATATGATTTTTAAGGGATTCGTAAAAAGTTTAGAAATTAGGTTACTTATTGAAATCAATTCACCAGTGTTATAAATAGGCCTTGGTTACGAGTTGACACTCGTGCACACCAAATGTCTGGTTCAATATCCCGGTGATTTCAAACTCCATGTCAAAACCCTAATTCTAAGTATTTCTACTTAAACAAGTTTTAAAGATAAATCTCCCTACCTTACATCACATGTGTGGATGTAAGGTTGAGTAAAAGACATCCAAATCAACATCTTAACATTATATTATTACATAATTATATAATTATATAAGATAGCGATAAATGAAAGAACAAAAGTAAATAGATCCAAACTTTTTAAACATTTAAATAACATAACGTTGTGATTAATGGAGAACGCAGTAATTCAGGATTCCAAATCAATTTCACTAATTAATTGGACCAATTACTAGTGTACGGATATTAGATGAATTCAATAGTTCACAAACGTAGGTGGTGAAATGTGAGAAAATTATGTATTTACTGTTTCTACACTAGGAGGTTATATGTATTCTATTAATTTTGTATAGTCAAATGGAATGATCATGATGAGAAATATTTTTAGTACATCCTTATCCTCACTTTTGTTTAGAATAATTAAATTATCGGCAATTAATTATAAACAAGTGGTATCACAGATAAGATAATCAATCCACGGTACTTTTTCCTGAAGTGTGTTTATTTTGAAAGATGCTGATTCTCAATTTCTCATCACCACAAGTGTCACAGTCAAAATCGCAAAGAATGCCATATGGAGAAACAGCAGTCACATACCAGGCCTTTCAAGTCAGCTCAATTAAAAGCTGCAAATGAGACCCTTAGGTCTTTTCATCTCTATCCAACCGCTGGTTACAGGGAAAAAATCTTTTAAAAGAAAAAAAAAATTGAAAGGGTTGAATTCAAAGCAAAACCAAAATCAATAAATTACTTAGGAGATAACGATCACACCGCAGATAAGAGAGAATAAGTGGGGATGAGGTAGCTTAGAAAAGGAAAAAAAATAAACAAATAAATAAGAGACGTTTAGAGTAAGATAAAATAAAATAATTTAAGATAATTTATTAATTCATAATTTATATAATAAAATAAAAAATAAATAATTTTTAAAAATTTTCAAAACATTCTAATATTTTAGTATTTTACACTGTATCAGACGGCCATTAAAAATCACTTTTTCGAGCACAACAGTAGCTCCATTATTTCACATCCTGGCAGAGGCACAGATGGACTAACCAGATATTTTACTTTAAAATCTGACATCATTGTACACTAAATTCAGATGATTTGGACACTTCCGAAAAGAAGAACAAACAAAAATAATCTCAAAAAGCAAATCTTAAAACTTGGTTAACTATGAAAAATTTCTAAAAAATTCTACAAACCTCTAATAACTATTTTATTTTTAATTTTTCGTCATCAATAATTTCAAAAAATTTCAATATTTCACTTAAAAAAATAAAAAAAATTTAAAAATATATTAACCGAATGTGTAAATTTTTTATATAATCACATTCTTTATATCGAAAGTTTTCAAATGAGTACCATTATCACTATTTTTTTAAATATGTAAGAACGGATTTAGAAAATCGTTCCCACAGTTTATAATTTTTCAAAAAAAAAAAATGATACCAAAATTAACCCCAAATCACATTTTATCTCAATTTATCTTATTTTTTCTTACTCTAAACGAGCCCTATACATATTGATGTCTCTATATATGTTTGTGATACGTGTTTATGTTGATTGCTCGCATGATATATGGGTATGTCTGTATATATTTTGTTCAAAGAGAACGACAACCTTCTACATATATGCAAATATAGGAATTGTTCGGAGTTAAAAAAATATATAAAATATTATAAATTTCTATGAATATAAATTAAGAGATTATAAAATTTTAAATTTTTATTTATTACACAAAGCACAAAATATTAATTTTTATAAATTTATAAAACTCCAAACACAATGAGTCAACGAAAGAAAGCACCAGCAGATACAAAGAAGTAAAGCACTTAAGTACCAAGAATCTATTTCATCAAAACCCAGGTATTAAACCAAACCAATAAATTAGGGGGAAAAGAAACGAAAAGAGAGTTATAATTTTTTAAGATAACGAATGTTTTGAGTATTCTGAGCTTTATTCAGCAAGAAACATGGAATAGAAAAGAACCCACAAACAAAAAGCACTAAAACAAGGAGGGGTAAAAAAGGAATTTAAAAAGATTTAATAATCCGATAGAAAATGAGGGGGAAAGAAGATGAATACGGATCTAACCAGGAATCCGTGGCGTACTCGAAGATCTTCCCTTTGGGAGAGAAGATGATGAGGGCGACCTCAGCATCGCATAGTATTGAGATCTCGTGAGCTTTCTTGAGCAACCCAGAACGGCGTTTGGAGAAGGTGACCTGCCGGTTGATCTTGTTCTCGATCCTCTTCAGCTGTACTCTTCCCCTCCCCATTTTCCCTCCTCTCCTCTTTCTGGGTCACCAAACAACCACCAGAAACTTCAGCAAACTCAACCAAAATCAACAACAAGAAGAAGTGGGCGAGAAGAGAGAGAGAGAAACCAAGATTACGGTAGCAAGCGGTGGCGGTGGGAGTTGACGGCGTTTCTCTTTAAATATCTCTCTCGCTTTCTATCAATCGGGGCACCTTTATTTTATTCTGCGTGCAAGCCAAATTTGTTCATTGGTACGAGTTGAAAAAGGCGTCCGGAAGTTTAAAAAAATTTTAAAAATTTAATTTTTAAAGTTGATGTGACGTATAAGTGATAGATGATAAAATTTTAAAAATTTTTTGAGTTTTTTTAGTTTTGTTTTTTTTTCCCTAACGGGCTCAAAGAGTGACTTGTGTGTGCGAAGAGCAGGGAAATTTCTGTACAAACGTTATGTTTGTACACGTGGAAGGCCGAGATGTGGCGGTAAGCGGCATTGCAAAACTGGGGCGGTTCATCAAGGCCGGTGTCAACATTGATTGGTCCAAGTACCAAATCGGAGGAGAGGCAAACGCCTGGAAGGTTGGGGCCCACTGAATACATTCTGTGTCGGCTGTGGGGGACCGTTGCCTTTTCTTTGCTCTGTTTGGGCTGTTTGTTATTCTCTTCTGGTGTCGGTTGTTTCTCACCCCACTGTTACTTAATTACCGTCCTCCTCCAGACTTGACGGCTACTCATTTTGGGCTTGTTTGGCATGCAATAATTTACTGAAAATCTCTATAAATCTCTGTTAACTTTATATCACATCAATTTTTTTCTCTCACTACACGCATTACGAACTCTTTCCAAACCACAATTTATCTCAATTTATCTCATTTTTTTTTACTCCAAACAAACCCTTTGTGATTAACGTTGTCCTAGAAAATGACTTTATATTTATTAATAAAATATTAAATAATTTTCACTTTTAATTTTCCACAATTTTATTCTTCTTACACTGACTTGACATTCTCAATGTAAATTGATTTATTTTAATCAATTACTCGTTCTATGTATCCTTTTCTTTAATATAACTTTTTCTTTATTTGATAAATTTTTGACATGATATTCGCATTTATTAAAAAATAAAAACTAAACAAAAAAACAAGCTTTGGTCCTAATCTTATAAGTAAAATCACTTCATTCATTATAAGTATTCTATTATTTAAAATAGATGTGAAATTACAGAGTTTTCTTTTTAATTATTTCAATCTTGCTGTGTCTTGGCAGAATGCATGGGAATGTTTTCTTCTCATGTTCTATCAAGTGATTTTTTACTACTGGATCTTTATTGGCTCGGAGTGCTCCCATCTTACTTGATACAGGTGCTTGGAATTTTGAAATTTACTTTTATGTTTGACCCAAATGTATGACGGTTTTAATTATTGAACTGGGATGAAAAATCATATGCAAGGGGTTGGTACAAAACATATATATCGGATATGTGGCCAAGGGCGGAATGAGCCTTGGGCTCTCTCGCGCTATAATTCGAATAGCTTGGTTTTAAAAAAATTAATTTAAAAAAATTAGTTCAAAAAAATATTTTGTTTTTCAAATTTAACTCGCTCTAATTTTTTTTTTGTAACTTAACCTTTTTTACCTTTAAATCTTTTATTTAATCTAAATTTTCATAACCCAATCCAATATATTTTTAAACTTTTTATTCGACTCAGATGAAATCCAAATCATTTTTCCTGAGAATACGTGGCAATGATTTTAAGTGCAAATGCACCAAGCTCAAATACAAATCTAAGAGATTGGTTACAAGCACAGTTCATTCTCGATCTCAATGACTTAATTCCAAAACGAATAAATTAAATTCTAATTCAATTCCAACTACAAAATAAAATTATAATTCAACTAATTTGTTATTATAATTCAGTTAGTTTGTTATTTTTTTAATAAGAGATATGACGTGTCAGTTATACCTCTCAGACATATTACATTTCACCTACTCGAAAGTAATCACGTCTATTAAATATAAAGTAAACAATCACCGTAATTACTAAGAAAATGGGTAAATTAGTGCGATTAGTATAATTTTATTGTTAAATTTGTCTCCCACTAATTTATATTCTTCCCAGTCAAGATAAATAGTTGTAGAAATTCATTACTATCCACAAAAATTCTCTCACTTGAATATTCTCTAAAATTCTAACGGACTAAAATTTCAAAAAAAAACCCTTATTCTCATCTTGTTTTTTTCCATTATTCTTTTTGTTTATAATTTGTTAAGAGCTAGTAAAAACTATAAAAGTGATAACTAGGTACATTTTGTACCTGTAAACGAGTAGCAAAGATTACAAAATCAATAGCTATAACGGTTAAATTTGTGGCTATACAACAAGGAGAGAATAAATATCTTGAAGAGGCAGGGGGTAGCTTTTAAAAACTGAAGGTTTTAGTTAGGGAATAAGCTGTTTTAAGGTTATGTAAAAAGTTTACTATTTTTCATTTGTAATGCATTTAGGCAATGTAATCTTTTGCATGGAACGACGATAATTTTTTTTTTTGTCTTTTTAGTAACTAATAAGGATAATCAAAAAAAAAAATCTTAGAGTTGTATTATCCTTCTTTTATGAAAAAAAAATACCATTTCCTTTAAGAGGGTGACACGTGTTGATTATTGATAATTTTATTTAATTATATTATAAATTAGTAACGTCATGCTAGTTATTGCGAATTTAAATTTTTTATGCTATTTTGTGCGCAATAATTTTTAAATCTATTTGATCATAAATTAATTTCAATTTAATGCAAAATTTATGTTTGTTTAGTTTGAATTTTGGCTTGATAGATATTTAAAAATATATTTACTTAATATCGCTCATTAATACATATTTTCTGCTATTGCTATATAACAAAAATATAAAAATCTGATAAAAAAATGTAAAGTTATTTGATTGAAATTATTGTTAATGGACTATATTAAACCAAATTAATAATCTAATATTTAACACAAAAACAACATTTGATGTTCAAATACTAAAAAGTCAAACAAAAAAACTTTGCATCAATGAACCGAAAACATAAACATCAGCTAATTTGTTTACAAAATTATATATGGATACCTATCAACAGCAAAATAGTCAACTATAAAGTTATCAAGAAAAAATTAAAAACAAAATGACAAAATAAAGCAAAACACAAAAAGAAACAGGACTCAGAAAAAATAGACACGTGTCGTCACTACCCTATTTGTCACACTAAAAAAAATCATATTAATGTATTATAATATTTAAAAAAAGAAAAATAGTGTCAATAGAATAAAAATGAGTTATTAAAGAAAAAGCCATGTTAATAACAAAAGTCTTCAGTAAGTGAAATTATTTTTAAAGTTATTCATTTGAAATTATTGCTAGACTTTTAATAGTCTCGTTAGGCTATTAAAAAAAATTAATTGTCAAAGAAAATGTAAACATAAGTTCTTTTGTTTAAACAATGACTTAAATACTATTAACAATAGCGAGATAACTTATTATAAATTCAAAAAAATAATTAAAAATATAAATAGATAAAAACAAAAAGAGACACTACTGTGGGTAATACGTGTTCAAACTATCGGCGATCTCCCCAAAACATGTGCAAGTTTAATATATGATTTTGGAAAATAAAACTTAACGAAACTTCAAAAAATTGAAACATCAATTTAATGGAATAAATATTTAGTGAAACAGTATCATGGCATTATATTAATGATAAAGTATAATAAATTAATGAAATTAAAAGGACATTTATAAACTTTAAATCTTATTTATTAGAATGTTGACTTTAAATTTCAAAAATTAAAAATTTTGATTTTGAATAAAATGAATTATCTTATTATTAAGATTTTAATATGCATAAATGTCTTCTTATTTATTAATTTATGATACCACATCATCACATTATTGGCATGACATTATCTTTATGCCAAATATTTTCACCAAATTGGTGTTCTCCCTTAATTTTGAAAATGTGTTACAATTTAAATAAATTATGTTTATTTAGTCAAAATAACATTTAAATAAATTATGTTTGTTTAGGAGAAATAAGTATACATAAATTACTGAATAATTTGAATTGACCACTATGGGTGATCTTAGTTAGTGACACATGTTTAGACTCCAGCCACGTGTATAATAATATAACGATGCCTTGGGACCAAAAACTTCCGTCAAGCTTAATTTGCTAAATAAAATACTATTCGACTTTTTTGGGGGGTTACTTTTTTATCTTATGCAATTCTTTTTCACTAAATTTGTTTCTTTTATTTGATAATTTATAAATAAATTGGCCACTTTTTTAAAAAAATATTTGTGAAAAATGCTTAAAAAAATAAAAATTCACGTACAAGTGAAAGAAGTCAATTTCTTGTATTGGAAACTTTTTTTTATGAATTTAAATAACATGTTTAAAAATTACAAAAATTAGAAAGAATATTACTTTTTAGTGAAAAAATCATAGAAGGAAAATAATTAAAAAAAGTTCTACTTGCTAACAAACTAATCATTACTTTTTTTGTAATTTTATGAAGATAAATAACATGTCTAAAAATTACAACAATTAAAAAGAAAATTAATTTTTATTGAAAAATCATAAAAGAAAAAATTAATTGAAGAAAAGGGAAGTCTAACTTCTTGCTAGCAAATTAAGCATTAGTTAATGCATTCTTCGGACAAACTTCACTTAACGTATGATTGAATGTATTTTTGTATCCAAATATATATGCAATGCTCGTAACACCTAACCTTCATGTCTTGTAATATCTACAAATCCCACTAATTCATATGTGCTATCCTCCATTTATTTCTACCTTTCAATGCTCAAAAAAGGTACAAAACTCTATACTCAAGAGATTATAGTGAAGCTGTTAGTTATTCATTTACTTTTAGGACTTTGAAGCAACAGCTTGGCCTTGAAGAACTATTATCAACTTCATTTTTATCATTTTGTTTTTTTTGAAAAGTTTCCTTAAAATGTAGAATGAGATAAAATATCTTGTAATAATAGGTATTTTAACTTTAATTTGTTATGAGAATTTATAGAGATTTTAAATTGATTTGAATTTTTTAACATTGAGATCCTAAACTAGTGACCCATTTTATTATTTATGGGCCGAATTAGATCCAGAATGATTGTTGGGCAAGAGGGGGCCAGTTTCTTTTCCTTTGTTTTTTCTTTTTATTTTTGTCGCACCCCTATTTTAAAATACATATTTAGTTCCTTAAATAGAGGGAACGCTTCTACATCGTCCGTCCATGCTATATTAGTAAACACTATTCATATCAAAATTTTCATATTGAAAACACCACACAACCTATCAGATTTATATTTATTATTTGGCATACTAACCAAAATTTCACAAACACTTAAATAAACAAAAACTTTTAATTTCTTTCTTATTAAACCTAGCCTTAATCTGGTACTGCTGAAACTCTAGTTTTATTTACATAAACTCTAAACACTAACATATGGGCAGGATAGGAAAAACAGACCACTCAAAGTTTCCTCCAAGCACTTGCAACCACTTATAAACTCAACTTGAAATGTATAAATTTAGGTGTGAGTGTCACACACTCAGTGGAGGTATTAACCTTAAGATAACAGATAGTAAACACACATTAAGAATAATCCACAGTAATTATCCAGACAATTATTCCATAGTCGAATATTTATTAATTTAAATGTATCATAACCCAACAGTGATAAAAATATCTCAACGCACAATTTCTTGTCACTTTTCATTAATCAATCATCATCATCATCACTAGGCCCCAACTGGCCATCGCATAGCATATTTGCATGATAAATGATGCAAATGATAATGTAACACACATTCGGCCCCATCTGGCCTATGAGTTGAGCGCTCAACTATAGACAGTAGCTTTAATTTAGTATGTCCCATTAGCCCCATCTGGCCTCATCATTGATCCCATCTGACTGACCCCATCTGGCCTCATTTTATTTATTTATTTTATTTTTCTGGCCCCATCTGGCCTGGCCCCATCTGACCCATAATATACAAGTGTAATGCACACAATTTATGCTGAAATGCAATAATGTTTTTTTAGTAAAATATTACTTCCTAAACTTATCATTTCACAAAATAGTCGCATTTCATATCTAACACGATAATACAATAATTCATAAATATTCAACAATTCACATCAAAATAATTAAATAGTAACACCAACAAATAAATAGATAAGATTTGTTAATGTATATTTAATACTTTTTACCTTTAAGTTTAATACATCCACTTGGACAGTAAATATTATGAGAAATCAAACTATTAGGGTGGTTGTTGTTGATTCTCTTCGGGTCCTAAGTTTAACCCAAACAAATTATGCAGATCAGACATCAAACAGTTGAAATATAACCCAAATCAAGTAATAATATAAATTTAAGAAATAGAATCTAACCACTCCACTTTCAACATACTTAATTTATTTAAACTTCCCTGTAATTGATTTTAAACTAACAAGATAAAATAACTTACCTCAGTAACTAGCCAAAACCTCTAAATTTTCCTTTTTCCCACAAATTTTCCTCGCTTTTTGTTCTTTCCTTCTCGCTATTTTTTTCTTCCGTTCTTCCTTACTGTATTTTTTTTTCTCGCTGTTCTCCACTACACACAAGTGAGTTTTATATATATATATATATATATGCGTATACTGGGGGGAGGGGTTTAAGTCCCCTGACACACTCCACCCCCTCATTAATGTTTCTTTGACCTTTTCATTTTTTTTTACTAAGCAATTAACTTAATAAGTTAACTTAATCTATTTACTAATTAATTTGGATTAAAATAAATTAACGCCATTAAATTTCTATTCAAAAAATAAAAATTAAATTAATGGTGCAATTAAAAATAATGAAAATTTAAGATGTCACAATTTTTTAATTCTTTTCTTATTTTGAGAGAGAGAGATAGAGAGAGAGAGTATAGAGATTTTGTTCATCTCATTGCACTGATCATTTCTATGCCATGGGTCTAGAAAGATCTTCACTAGAACATGATATTTGTTTCTTCAGAGTTTGACCATAAGCGTTGACTTTTTCAATTATTTCATATTTATTTTTTTAAATTTGAGGTATATATTTTGGTGTTTATTAATTGTTATTGCATGATTTTGGTGACTTCATATCCTGATATAGATTTATGAATACGTGTGTGGATGTCTTTGTGCGATTACATATATATGTATATGAATTGAATTTTGTTAAGATTTATGACTATGCGTGGTCGATTAATATTTGATACCCATGTATTGAGATTTTATGCATGTTGTTCAATGCCTTTTGTGGATTTGAGGATTGGATGTTGAATTGGGATGATTGATGTTTAGATTTGAGTTGAATTCAACACTAGGTTTTGAAGTTTTTAATGTTTGATTAGTTCACTTGGCATTTAAGGGTATGTTTGAAAGTTAAAAATTTATGAGTTTTAAGGAGTTTTTAAAATATAGGTTTTGATGTGTTTATACAAATTATACTTTAGAATTTTTAAGTGATGATCTATAATTTAAATTTAACTTATTTGGACAATATATTGGATATTATATATTTTAGAGCCTATAATTTGGATTTAACTTATTTGAACAAATATTTTAAATATTAAATATTTTTTATGATCTATAATATGGATGTGATTTATTTGGATAAGTCATGGGTTCATAAATTATAGACAATAATATATTCGTTAAAATATTAAAATCAAAAATTGAGGGTTCCTATAAATTCATAAAATTTTGAATAGTAACAATCTCGTTAAAAGATTGAAATCCAAATTTAACTTTTCTTAACAAAATTTTATTACTTATATTTTCAATTTCACATTACTGTAAATTGAAGGTAAGAAAATTATGGATGGTTCATAACTTGAATTTGACTTATTTGGACGAATATTTTGGATGTTATATATTTTTGATAATTTAAATTTAATTTATTCAGACAAATATTTGAATGTTATATATTTTGGATGATATATAATATGAATATGACTTATTTGGATATTTGTGGATGTCATTTTTCGAAAAAAAATTTTAAGCGATTGGATTTGAAGTGTTTCAGAGTTTTATTGTTGATTTTTTTATTACTTCAATATATATCATAATATATTATTTTTTATGTATGAGTCCCAATACCAATAACTATTGTAATGCTTATTATTTATGTATAAATAAGAGTATATGTGTCATTACATGCATTAATAAACCTCTCAAAACTTATTTAAAAAAAAACTCTTAAGTATGAATTCATTATTTTTAAGCCTATATTCTTAAACACTTAAAAGTACATACCAACATTTATACCATAGAAACACCTCAGAATATATATCATCATATATCATACTTAAACATTAAAAACACCTCAAATATGATACAAGTTTTTAGTAATATATTAATATCTAATAATTGATTAGAAGATTTAATTTTGTAACCTATCACTTAATTATATAAATTTTTATTCAAATTGAATTCTACATTAATTATAAATTTTACGTGAAATATATTATGCTCAAATAAATTATTCAATGGTAGATTAATTTTTAAAATATTTAAATATATAAACACGAGCATGATTGTAGCGGGGATTTTTCCTTGTGGTGGGCCAGTCCGAGTTTCATTAAAAGTCTTAAGGCAGGTGTTTGTCTTTCTCTTTCGTACGTTTGACTAACTGATTGGTTAAATCGGGTAAGAAACACAGCCAAGCATCGCTGGCCAAACTTGGTGCTGACATGTCTTCAATGCCTTTCATTTTTCTCTTTCAACAATTATTATAGTTTTTCTTTTACGAAATTTAACGAGTAATTATTTAACTTCTCCTGACGAGTAATTGTTTTTTCCTTCAAAGATCATTAATTTGAATTATTTTCAAAATCACAAGAATTTATTTGGTCATTAATTTTAAGATAAAAATTAATGGAAGTGTGCGTAAATTGACTCAAACACTATAAATTACAAAAAATAAAAAAAAAAACTCTAATCGACTTATTTTAATTGAAAACCTTACTAGTATTAAAAAAAATGACTTTACAAAATCACGTTTAACCCATTTATTAATTTTGCCTTAGGGGTAGAAGTAGATCTAATAACTGTTTTATTTTTTTCAGGTTTGAAACAATTCTCTAATTTGATTATTTAAATGGATCAAGTTTAGAACTATAAAAATTGACTTAACTAGCCTAAAATAGTTAAAAAATATATTTTTTATATTGTTTCGTGTTTATATATTCTATTTATATTTTCTTATAATTTTTTTAGTACTATACTATTTGTTTTGATAATTTTTAAATAATTTTCTTATCTAAAGGTGCAATTTAAAATATATTTAAAACAAATAATTGAGTTTAAGTGGGTGGACTTGAGATTCAAAATTCAAACCCAATTTTTTTGGCTTGGGTCGAGCCCGGCCCATGTCCACCTCTAATTGCCACTACGGGTTACAAAAACATGAAAGAGCATGGCCTTCTTGGGCTCCAATAAAAGATGAACCGAGTAATCTTTACTATATTAGCAGGACAGTTGAAAGACATCTCAAAGCCAGTGGCGTCACTAATAATGTTGTATAACATTTTTATTTTTTATTACGACTAATTTGGCCAAAATATTTTAAACAATTGCATCCTCCAAAAGAGTTTTTAACATTGAGGGTGTCTTTGAAGTGATAAAAAGTAAGATAAAATGAGAGTAATTTTGAGAAATTTTTTGCATTTGGTGCATAGATCTCAAATTGCATTTTTTGAAGATGAACAGTAAGATTCCCGTTCCGACGGATTAGATTTCCATTTGGACAGATTCAAAATTTTAGGTAGTCGACTTCTTTACACTACAATCCGTCCAAACAGATTGTAGAAACCGTTTGAATGGAACTTGGCTGCGTAAATCTGTCGGAACGGTTTCTACAATCTCACAAAAAATAATCAAAGTAAGTGTCATTCGGTAGTTTGGGAGTCCATGGTAAGAATGAAAAAAATTCTATTTAATTAACCGAATTCTAGTTATCAACATTTTTTTGAAAGGTATTAAACTTTTTTTGATTTTTGAGAAGGTAAAAATGTGTAAAAATGTAATAGAGATTTTTAAAAATTTTCAAAAATTTTTAGAAGTTTTCAAAGATTTTCATCAAATTTTTATACACCAAACGTACCCTAAATAATAAATGGTTGTTGGGCCATTGTTGGTAATTTAACAACATGTGACGTGTTCTTCTAGTAATGGGTCCGCTTAGGTGTCAAGCCCATATAGATGAAATACAAACCACGGAAGCCCAAAAGGGAAAAATTTTGTAAACTCAACCCATAATTAAAACTCTACTGTGCAATATCAGTTTGGTGATTCGGAGCTTTAAGTTATTAGATTAAAATTTAATAGTTCAAATATATTTTTATATTTTTAATTCAAAAAAAAATGTAAAATATGTTTAGATCGTTAAATTTAAATTCAACAACTCTAAACTCGGTTGTAAAGACCCAAAATTTTTTTGTGGTTTTAATTTTATTTTAGAATTATTTACATTTGATTTCAGATTTTTTTGTGTCATTTAAAATTTTATTTAGAAATAAGATTTTAAAGTAATTACGTACGTCATGCATTAAGTGTGCTTACATTAACTTTTTTTTATTAGTATTTGTGTGTGTGCTAGCAATGGTACGTATGTATATATATTATGTGCTGTGTTTTCCCATTGGATGTAAGAAGTGGCTGAGAAGTAATTATGATGAGGGAGGTCAAAGGGTTACGGTTAAAATTGAATTTAGTGTTGGAGTGCGGAAGATATTAATGGGAGATTTATTCTGGGTGCTTGTACGAGTGGGTAAAGGGAGGACTCTTATGTTGTTTAAAATCTTCATCATCTATGATATTCCACCAAAAAAATTCTGCATTTTTCATTTTGGCCTTTCGAATTTAAGAGAGAGGAGGGAGAGAGATCATGCTATTGGTTGTACATTGGTAAAGATCGTTGAGAGATTTTTAGAAAACGCGTAATTGTCGCTTCAAAGCGGATTACCGGATCGTGTTTAAGGCCAACTTAAGTTGGTGTTGATTGTTTTACACACCTATCGTCTGCGTGCGTAGTGAGGTAGGTGGGATTGTGTTTATCTGATATATTTTTTTTATCATGTTATGTGTTTATATATATATATATATATATATATATATATATATATATATGTGCAAGAGATGAAAAACATGTTCTATGAATTGATTTTTGATTATGTGAAATTTTGAAACTTTCACATTGAAACGAGTACAGTATTTTCCCATCAAAATCATACTTAGAGATTGAATTAAATCTTGATATTTTTACTTGTGCATCTAGACATATAAAGGAGTATCTAGTAAAAATATCAAAATTTTTAGAATTTAAATGAATTTATAAAAAATAGTCGAACTTGACTGATTGGTTTGGATTTCTGTGCTAAGATTAGCACACTGTTTTTATATGAAATTCATACTTAAGTTAAATTAATTTTTGATATTTTTATATATGGGAGTACTTATCCAAACTAGTATCCAGTAAAAATTTCATATATTTTTGAGTTAAAATAAATTTTACAAAAATCGTGAAAATTGACTGTTTGTTTTAAATTGCTATGCTGATAGGAGTTTGACTTTTGGTATAAAAATGATACCTAGATATTAAATTAATTTCTAAAAATTTTATATATAAAACTAGACATGTCAGAGATTCTATAGTAAAATTTTTATAATTTTTTGACTAATGATTTATTTTATAAAAATATTGAAACTTGGATGCTTGGTTTACATTGCTGTACTGATATCAGTTAGATATTTGGTATAAAGGTATAAATAAAAGTTGATATAATTTTTAAAATTTTTATATGTTAAATTAGATATATGAATGAGCTTTCTGTGAAAATTTCAAAATTTTTGGATTTAAAATGGATTTTATAAAAATTGTGAAAATAATCTATTTTGTATGGTTCTAGCAGAAATACCCATTTAGTATTCTTAAAATCTGTATTATGTGACTTTATGAATAAATTTTAAATCTTGTTTTTATGAAACTGGACTTAATTATAAGTACTTTAGGCTTTTGAATTAGTATAAAACATTTCATTTTCTATTTTTTTATGAACTATCAAAATTTATGTCTTGAATCCTTAATTGTCATGACATGTTTGATATAAAATTTTATTTACCAAGCTAGCTGCATATATATTCTGTCACGCCCCAGATTTTCATAACCGAATGCCCAGGGTGACTTGCGATTTATTTCTTGGGTATAAAAATAAGATGATAATAACACGCTGTCACACCCCAAAATTTTTCTCCAAACTGGAGTTGACTCGCAAGAAAATTTTAAGATATTCAAAATCCCTTGTTTATCCCAAATAATATTTATAAGTCATTAAACTAAATTATTTGATGGGATCTCAACTACAGGGCACAAAATAAAGATAGAGAAAAATATTATAGAGCCATCTAAATGTCCCAACCACGCAATTGAAATTACATACCAAATAAAAGTAAATTAGGTCTAAACTTAATAATTACAATCATCTAACAATTATTATTACAGACCATAAAAATAAAGTCTTTCAGCTCTGTGCAAGAAAGAAAAAAAAATAGATAACTCCTCTGATGTAATATTTAAGTGAAATTAATCTCTTTCCAGCTCATCTTCAATATCCCTGTGCTTAATATCCTGAAAAAAAATATTCCCACAAGGGGTGAGCTACTAAAGCTCAGTAATCAGAATCTCCTAGGTGCCTATATACAGTGATTGTAATGCTACACTGTATTAAGTGACCCACTACAGTGAATGTGATTAGGTGGCATATTGTTTATGCAACAATTAATTCAATAGATCCCAACTGAATAATGTAAATTATACTTACAACGGTTCGATGAAACCGTCACCGTAACTACTATTTTACTTACATGTAAAATAGTTAACTATTGATGTGTGTACCACAATGAAGTCTGTGTCGCAGTGGTAGGGATCTCAGATTCAGATCTTTAAGGTCTCGGGATCAAACCTCGTAGCGATACAGATTTCATATATATATATATATATTTATGAAATATTCATCAAGAGGAATTAAATGTAATTAAATAATTCCAACATATCTGTTAGAATATGTTAGGAATATTTAAGGCATAATTGATGGATTGTGATTTAGTTATTTTTTGTTATTGCCATATATTGGCTGATTTCAATTTCTATCTTTTGTAACCTAAACTTGATTATAAATAGAGTATGAGGGAGAAGAAAATAATTATCTCTCTTTCTTTTCTCTCTAATTTTTCTATTTTGATTCTCAACTTGGTATCAGAGCGATTCCTTTTCCATTCTTTATTTTTATTTTCTTTTCCAGAAAAAAAAAAACCCTAGCCGCGCTACTGTTCATCACTGCCGCCACTGTTCATCACTGCCGGACCACTCTCTGGCGATCGTTGTTGATCGGCGCCACCACCAACAGACTCGGCGTCGACCGGCGACTACCACCGACGAAGACCATCGCAGGAGATTACCTGACGCGCCTTCACGCAAGGCTTGGTTCCCAGCGCGTGAGCCTCACGCGCCTCTCATTTCCAGCGCGTGTCGGCGCGTGCACCGACGGCTGATCTCCGGCGACACACCATGGCAGTCGCCTCTTCCTGTTCTTCTTCTCTTATGCTTGATTTGTGTCGTGGATGATTCTTGAAACTTGGCTTATCTCCTTCTCGATCGGATCTTAGATCTCTCACATTTTAGACAACCAGATCTGATGTTCGGTGTGTTATATACTGTCGATTGATGATACTCGTACTCTCTACTATTTTTTTTATTTGTCTGCTCAATCGTAGTTGATCGTTGTTGATCGTTCGATTGTGAGTTGGTTCGTGCTCCTTGTTGTGCTTTGAAACCTTATACGCCGCTGTGTGGTCTTTCTACTCTAATTTGGGTTGTGATTTATATTTGGCTAATGGCTATTAATTCGTCTACTGTCAAGACTACTTCAGATGAAAGTTCTTCACCTGTTCCTGCGCATGCTATTTCAATTGAAAATTTTCCAAAATCCATTGTTTGTGAGAAATTGAATGGAGCCGCCAACTATTTAACTTGGTCTCATGCTGTTTGTATATTCCTTATTGGTCGACAATTGGAAAATTACATTACGGATTCTCCTCCAGACTCAACATCTCCCACGTATTCGCAATGGCGAGCTATTGATGCTAATGTTATGAGTTGGTTATGGCACAGTCTCGAACCTTCAGTTTTTCGAACTATATCCTTGTGTAACACCTCTAAGGCAATCTGGGATTCTTTAGCTGATTCGTTCTCTCAGCGTAGTAATATTTCAGAAGTTTTTGCGGCGTACGAGTAACTCTTTTCTCTCCAACAGGGAGATAGATCACTATCTGATTATTACAGCACACTTAAAGCCCTTGCTGATCGTCTCTTGCAACTTCGTCCCTTTCCTGAGACTAAAGCGAAGATGATGGGACAATGGAATGAGCTTATGACTGTTCTTCTGCTGGCAGGACTAAATGATGATTTTCGTAGTTACAGAGATCAGTTTTTGGCTGGGAAGACTATTCATTTTTTAGCCAGTGCTTGTTCTCGGTTGCAACAATCTTCCCTGGATCATCATCCCCGTTCAACATCATCTGCTTCCAGTGGGACAGACTTTGCTGCTTTGATTAATAGTTCTGGAGGTCATGGAGGATCTCGTGGTGGCTCACGTGGTATGGGCCGTAATTCTCGGAGTGGTGGTCGCAGTTCGGGACGCGGCACCAAAAAGTGTAATCATTGTGGTGGTACAAATCACACAGAGCCTTATTGCTGGAAGAAATATGGTCGTCCTGATCAAGCTCACCATATTACTACTGATTCTACTAGCTCTGAAGTAGCCTCTGGTTCTACTTATGGTACAAGTGATCCTGTTAATTCAATGGTAGTTTCTCAGGCTCCCTTCTCTCCTGCTGAGTTGGATGCTATTGTGCAAGCTCTTCGGATCTCTCGCTCTTCCAGTTCCACTGCCACTTTGGCCCATTCAGGTAATAGTGCTTGTTTCTCCACCTCATCTGCTCCACAATGGATTCTTGACTCTGGTGCTAGTGCTCATGTATCAGGTAATCCTTCTTTGTTTTCTGATTTGATTACCACCACTCATCGTTTTACGTTAGCTAACGGGACCTTCCGACCTATAGCTGGCAAAGGACACCTCAAACCCTCAGTATCATTATCGTTACCTTCGAGTCTTTATGTGCCTAACTTTCCTTTTAACTTATTATCTGTTAGTCAGTTAACTAGACTTTTAAACTGCTCCATAACCTTTTCTCCATCTTCCTGTGTTTTTCAGGATCTCAGGACGCAGAAGATGATTGGTTCGGGATGTGAGCGGGATGGTCTTTATTATCTTAACCCAACCAGTTTCTCCTTGTCTTCTTCAGCCTTTCATGTTTCAGATTCACCTCTCCAGTGACATTGTCGATTGGGTCATCCAGCTTTATCTCGTCTCAAGCTTGTTGTTCCTGGTCTTGGTTCTGTCTCCAGTCTAGAATGTGAAGTTTGTCAACTAGGGAAGCATCACCGTAGTTCTTTTCCTAGTAGTAGTCATGGTCGTGAGTCTGAACCTTTTTCTGTAGTCCATACGGACATTTGGGGTCCTTCTAAAGTCCCCACTATTAATGGTTATTGCTATTTTGTCATTTTTGTGGATGATTTCTCGCGTATGACATGGTTATTTTTAATGAAAACTTGTTCTGAATTACCCAATATTGTTTTACGTTTTTATAATGAAATTTTTACTCAGTTTGACAAAAGAATTAAAATTTTACGGTCTGACAATGCTTTAGAGTATACCAAGTCTGTTATGGAAAAATTTTGTGTTGACAGGGGCATTATTCATCAAACCTCATGTGTTCATACCTCTCAACAGAATGGTGTTGCTAAACGGAAGCATCGCTATCTGTTGGATATCGCCCGCACTTTGCAAATACACATGAATGTTCCAAAATCATATTGGGGGGATGCTGTCTTAACTGCTTGTCACCTTATCAATCGAGTTCCGTCCGTTACTCTTGGTAATAAGTTTTCTTTTTCTCTTCTTTATACTTCTTCTAATCTTTTTTCACTTCCTCCTCGTACATTTGGTTGCACTGCCTTTGTTCATAATCTTGATCCTGGTCTGGACAAATTATCACCTCGAGCTCGTCGATGTATTTTCTTGGGATACTCTCGTACTCAAAAGGGCTACCGGTGTTATCATCCTCCATCTCGTCGATTCTTTGTTAGTGCTGATGTTACTTTTTTTGAGTCTACACCTTATTTTCAGGTTCAGGGGGAGTTGTCATCTCGTGAGGGGGAGCTTTCTCCTTCCTATCAAGAAAGGGAGCCACCTACATCTATTTCCTCTCCTAATCCGGTTCTTCCTATTCCTGAGGTTCTTTTACAAGTCTATCACCGTCGCGCTCGCCCTGATCCAATCACCACTGCACCTATGGATCCTGTAACACTTAAGACACCTACTTCTGACCCAGATACTTCTGTTACTAGTCTGGATGAGCCTGAGCCTCCTTCTATTGATTACCTTGATCTCCCTATTGCCCAAAGACGAGGTAAACGTACATGTACTCAGCATCCTATTGCTAAATTTGTTTCTTACCATCGTATCTCACCTCAATTCCAGTCCTTTGTGTGTGCTTTGTCCTCTGTTTCTATTCCTAAATCTTATAATCAGGCACTATTATCACCGGGCTGGAAGAAAGCGATGGATGAGGAGATGCAAGTACTACACCTCAATCAGACGTGGGAGCTAACTTCTCTCCCCCCGGGAAAGAAGCCAGTTGGTTGTCGTTGGGTTTACACAATAAAGTACTATCCTGATGGATCTGTTGAGCGTTTTAAAGCCTGATTGGTTGCTAAGGGCTATACCCAAACTTATAGTGTGGACTATCTTGAGACATTCTCACTAGTGGCTCGTTTTAATTCAATCCGCATCCATCTTGCAGTAGTAGTGTGCAAATCTTGGCCCTTGTTCCAGTTGGATATTAAAAATGCCTTTCTACATGGTGAACTTCAGGAAGAGGTATATATGGACCAACCACCGGGATATACTATTACAGGAAATGAGCATCTTTTTTGTCGCTTACGCAAAGCCTTATATGGACTTAAACAATCTCCACGAGCATGGTTTGATCGGTTTAGTTCTGCTCTTATGAAATATGGTTTCAAACGATCCACTTCTGATCACTCAGTGTTTGTTCATCAGTCACCATCTGGTACTATTATCTTAATTGTCTATGTGGATGATATTATCATTTCTGGTGATGATGCTAAGGGCATTTTCGAATTAAAGGGTTATTTGGGAAAATAGTTTCACACAAAAGATCTTGGTGCCTTACGTTATTTTCTTGGAATTGAAGTTGCCTGTTCTTCCCAGGGTATATCTTTATCTCAAAGGAAATATGTTCTGGATTTACTCTCGGAGACTGGACTTTTGGGTTCTCGCCCTGTTGACACTCCTATGGACTCTTCTGTTCGCTTGGATAGTGAAAGTGGTGATCTATTTCCTGATGTTGGTCATTATCGACGTCTTGTGGGTAAATTGATCTATCTCACTGTGACTCGTCCTGATATTTCATATGCAGTTGGCGTGGTCAGTCAGTTTATGCATGCTCCACGCAAACCTCATTTTGAAGCTGTATGTCGTATTCTGAGGTATTTGAAAAATTCTCCAGGTAAAGGTTTACATTATCGAGCCTCTACCACGATCGATGTAATTGGATACAGCGATGCAGATTGGGCTGGTAGTCGTTCGGATCGGAAGTCTACTTCTGGATACTGTACTTTCGTCGGTGGTAATCTTGTTACATGGCGTAGTAAGAAGCAGACTGTAGTGGCTCGATCTAGTGCTGAGGCCGAGTATCGCGCCATGGCTCATACTGCGTTTGAGATGCTTTGGGTTCGTTCTCTTGATTGTGATTTAGTTATTTTTGGTTATTGCCATATATTGGCTGATTTCAATTTCTATCTTTTGTAACCTAAACTTGATTATAAATAGAGTATAAGGGAGAAGAAGAATAATTATCTCTCTTTCTTTTCTCTCTAATTTTTCTATTCTGATTCTCAACTATATCATTCATACATAAACAAGAGAAGTTGCTAGTCACAGTAAAATTTGGTAAAAGAGTTTAATCTATATCCTCCTAGGATAATCATACTCCTATCTTCCTCTACCCTCAGCCTTGGAAACTAGTAACTTTACGGGCTTAGCATCCAATGCATACCGACGATGTCACCCACCAAAAACCTAGCCATCGCGACCGGCTACCTGACTGGCCAGGTCAGAAGGGAGCATCTCCCAAATAAAATGCATATGTTCCCATTTTCATCTAAAAGACCATTTCTACCCATCCATCACCCTATTGCCAAAATTAACTTTGGCACCAAGTGCCTTAAATTTTTTTTTTCTCACCCTTTTACGTTCCCAAGGGTAATAAGACATTTTTAATTACAACCGGTAATATCCCCGGGCGATGAATCAAAAGTGGGATTATTCAGTCACATGCAGTATATATTTTTTTGTACTTTATCTAAATCCATAATTCAATAATAATTATTAATAAATCAAAGATTTAACATAGTCACTAATATTATTATCACAAAGGTAGATACTACATGCAAATTAACAAGTAGCAAGTAGATAGAAATAATTTAGAATTCAAAGTAGTATTTTAGTTAATTATTTTGACAAGTTTTCCGTACTACCTTTGATAAGAATAAAATTATTTCTAATGGTATATTAATTAAGTCGAGGTTGGTAGCTTAGTGGCGAGCGACCCTAATTGCGATTTGAAGTCGCAAGTTCGAACCTCATTGGCTGTGATCTCGGTTTTTGCCTCTTTTACTTTTTTATTTTATTATTTTATGGAATATAAAGATAATAAATAACTCTTTGGACTCATATTAAATTTTAAAAAAATTTATAAGTTTTATTTTATTCAAAACAATTTGAATAAATTTTCAATCATCATCTTATTTATAACCAAACCCTTATCATAGGTTTTCGACTTCAAGATATCCACAAATATCCATAGAATTATTCCAATATTTAGGAAGATATTAAATAAGTTTTATTAAATTCACTGAATCATAAAAATATAGTTGTATAACCTGCTAGGTTGACAAAACAATGCCTAAAAATCAATTAGAATAAATCAAATTCATTTAAGAAATACCAAATAAGGAAAGAATAAGTTCATTGTTTCATTTGGGCATTTTTATCAAATACTATAAGTGTTTTGCTAGATTAGGCCTATTGAACAAAATCACACATAAATAAATTATTAACATAACTATAATTAACAGAGGGTAATTAGGAATTTAAATAAATCTTTAACATAAAATTCTAAAAAAAAAATCCAAACAAGCATCAATTAAAGGCTAAATAGGGACAGCAGTTTAAAAGAAAATTCATATAAAATAGAGCAGAACTCCAATATCTGTAGAAACTAGACTTTAAGACCTACAACTTTCATGTTTTACAATTTTTAAAATTCTAAGGTCTAAAGGTTCAAAAACAGCATTGAATTCAGTTTGTTCAGAAAATACAGTTTTACACGTGCTCAGTATTTTGGGCATAACTTTTGACTCAAAAATCGGATTGATGCAAATCATTTTGGGTTGGAAAAAAAAACTTAAAGGGCTACAACTTTTATGCTTTAGCTGAAGTCTAATTCCGCCATTTTAGGGGTCGAGAGCACATCAGAAGTTACAAATAGTGAGCTGTCAGCATATTAGGGTACATCAGTCAAAGTTTCGGCTTCCCTCCCCCCAATATACAGGTATTATATTTTTATCACAATCAAATTTCATACTTCAAACCTAGAAATGGCATCAAATATATTTTAGGAGGTTTGTCATCTTACCTCAATGAAGATATTGGTGACCAAGCCTATGAAGGAAAAAGGAGTTGAGCTTTGAACACCACCCAATTGAAAATTTTCAAGCCTTTCTTCTTCCTCCAAATAACACCAAATGTCCAATCACACTTGATAAAAATATATATTTTTTTCTTTCTTATTTTTTTTCTCTTTGAAGGCACATAATTTATAAAAATCATGGGAGTGTAGAGAAAGTTATTGGTGGAGAAAATAATCATGCTTCAAATCAACTAAGGTAAGATCATGCATATACAATTGGTAGCATGATCCAAGAATCATGCTTGCTTTTTGACTATCTAACCATATAATTTAAGAAAGGTGTTAGAGGATGGATGAAGATGAGTGGCATGATCCGGGAATCATGCTAGCTTTTTGACAAATTAAACAAATTATTTAAAACATGCTTTAAGTGTTTAAATCATGCTAGCTAAATAATTTAGAAGAATACTTTAAAGTCATCAATGTAGGGTCTTCTTTTTGACTAATTAGCCACCTAATTTGAGAGATTGTGTGAGATGTATGGAGGATGGAAAATGAAGTCGTGAAATAATTTAGAGCTACTATTCATGAGTCAACTCAATGAGTGATAAAGTGAGTTAAAGTGAGTTGAGGTAAGTCAAAGAAAAATGGTTGACCCATGGGTTAACGGACTTGGGTTGGACCAATTAGGTAATTGGCCTAAGAATTGTTTGGATAAAAGTTTAGAAATTCTACATTAAACTCCCACAAAGGGTGAAATTAAATCCGAAAATCTTTCTAACTAATTTTATCATTCTAAAAATTTTTAAATGCTCAATTTCTTAGATTTTTACTATAATAAATATCATCACCACACTTAAGCAGATTAATTAAGAAAAAAAATTTTCAGGTTATTACATCTTCTTGAATATGGTTGCATGATATTTATTTGATAAATCTTGTATGAGAATATTTTTATGGAAGGGCAACATGAAACTTAAACCCGAAACACATTCACACTTCATAAAACTTATAAAGTAAATGGAAGAACACACAAAAAAAAAAAAAATCAAATTAGGGAGAACTTTTGTGTATGTTTTATGGTTAATTAAAGGTATTACTTGAGATTTGATTTTTGGGTTATTGAGGTCATTAAGGGTACTAGAAAGAGTGGGTTCTAGAACCCAAGGGTTGGAAACCTCAAAACCTGCGTAGGGTGGTTAGCATAACCAGTAGGTTAGAAACCTACAAAATTCATATACAGCTTATTCTAGCGTATATTTAGTACTAAGACTGCGGGACCGATTTGCCTACTACAAATGTACTCATTTGTCTACTAAGGCAAATGAGTACATTTGGGACTGCAGGACCAATTGTACCCCATGACTGATGTCCGGGGATGTGATGAGTACATCTAGGATTGCGGGACTAGTTGTACCCCACAGCTTAGGCCTGAAAATTTATTTTGGATTTAGTTCTGAGGCCACTGACTAAACTTGCAGAGTATTTGACCCATAGTATGATATTAATGTGTGGTGAGGTGAATGATGTGAAATGATTTATTTCTAGCATGAGACTGCAGGATCATGACTGAGTAACTTTATTATTTGAATGAAATGATTATATATGGATATTTTAAAAATTTTAAGATTTTAAATTTTATTCTTATTGATTAGTGTTAATAGCTTTGCATGATTAACAAATTATATTTTGTAAACACTTTCTCAGCACACGTGGAATTTAGTGCTCATCACCTACTACAGTTGGTAATGTAGGGGTTGATACTCATGATGGACCAGTGGGTTAGCTAGCCGTCTTGGGTTGTTATAGTTGAATGATTTGTTTTATTTTGCATTCCAATAATTAAATTTTAATATAATGGAGTATTGATTTGGGCCCATATTTGTGGTATGATTTTGTAGCCCATATTTAGGGCATTTTAAAGGTATTTTTAATATTTAAGAAATTGAATAAATACTTACTTTAATTAGCTTCCGCCCTGATATGGTATATTTTTCATGGTTTGATATTTATTTTTTGGTTTCGTTCTCACATCCCCAATCATGGATTTCGGGGTGTGACATCGGTTGTCATCAAGCTAACTATGCGCACTATCAACTCCCGAATTCTATAAAAGTACCTTATTTTAGTAGAGCATACAAGAATAGGCTATCCCACAATAGGATAGTTAAGGTGTACGTGTGTTTATAAACTCAAACCTACAAATCAATTTGAATTGGTTTGTTGGATCTTAGTGTCAATTTAATATATATATATATATATATGATCCAATATTCCGTGTCCAATATTTCACTACCTCTATGAGCTACTCCACTAGTCTGGCTCTCCACTACCTCAATGAGCTACTTCCCCAGCATCTAGTGTACTACTACTTCTATGAGCTGCTTTGCTAGTCTGGGTCTCCACTACCTCTATAGGCTACTCTGCCACTCTAAGTCTCGACTCAAGGAGATGTTAGTGAGTAGATTATTCTACATTGAGAAAGTTAAGGTGTGTATGTTTACAAATGTTGGGTTCTTGGTGTTAATTCAAAAAAAAAAAAAAAAAATAGAACACATTGGAATAATGAGGAGCGTTTGGAGTGACAAAAAGTGAGATAAAGTAAAATAATTTATGAGTTCATAATTTATATAATGAGATAAAAAATAAATAAATTTTAAAGATTTTCAGAAAATCTTACAATTTTTATATGCTTTACATCGCGTCAAACACATTAGTACAATTCAGCAACCGGTGATCACATGGTTTGAATTTCTAAACAGTGCCAACTCACCCCGAATTTGCAGTTATCCAAATTAAAGGACCCAGCAAAGTTTGGCAATCCTTTGCCGGATCTTCTTTTCTTTTTTCTCAATTTTTTTGTTTTATATGATTTCTTTTTATCAAATTATTATTATTATTATTATTTATGTTTAATAGGTTATATGCATCTTATTCACATTTATTACAAAAAAGAATTACAGAATAAATGCTTAAAATAAGAAAATTCACACAGAGATGAAAAGGACAACTAAAAAAATTCATTTTTTCACATATGGGACTCTTCTATTAGAAGAATTTTTTGTTGACGTGAATAATTTGGCTGAAAAAAAAAAAGCTATTTTTTTAATCCGTGCATGATTTTTTTTTTTATTTTTAAGTAATTGTGTTGTAATGTTTTATGAATGTAGATTATACATATAATAATTACCAAAAAATAAATAAATCAAATCTTAACGAAAAAACAACACAATAATAATAAGGAAGTTGCGGAAAAGAAAAGGAAGGAACTGGTAATGCCAAACTACGCTGCTCGATTTTAGGGTTGGATTAGGTACTAAAAATTGGTTTTTGATTTTTTTAGTTTATTTTTTGTTTTACACGATTTTTTTTTTTATCTAATGTTAATTTTATTTTTTTATTTATATCTTCTTAGGTATGTTAATTCTATTCATAAAAAAAAAAGAAATCCAAAGAAATAAAAAAATTTACGTTAAGTTTAACTTAAAAAATAAAAGAAATTAACAACTAATTTTTTAACTTTTTTTTTTTAAACAAGACGTTAATTTTTAGAGTCTATTTTTTTTTTTTTATTCTTTAATGAGTGCAATTGACATGCTTAAAAAACTACATGTGCCATATGGGGGATTGTTCAATTCCACGTGAAGGCACTATTGCCATCTCTTATGACCCTTTGACATATATATATTAAACGGGTTACTTGTTAACCCATTTAATAAACATGTCCGTGCAAAGATTTAGCATTATTACACATTTAATTAACCGGCCAGGTCTTTCTACGATTAAACTTATTTGTGTTATAATTTGCTTATGACGTGACCTGTTTAGATATGTAAACCTGAATTGTCTCCCACTAAGAAAGAGAAATAAAATACAAAATTGCAAATGTATGTCTTTATTTGATCGATAAAAGCCGTTCAATAATAAATTAAAACTTTAATTTATTTATTTTTAATTTTTCAAATTACATGCCTTTTATTTTTTTATTTTCCATTGCAAACTGAACAAAATTAAAAATTTTAAATCCCCTTTCTCTTTTATTTTCTCTTTAACTTAAAAGATCCTTATCACAAACATAACCCAAAAGTGTGTTTCACATAGGGGTGACAAAATCAACCCAAACTCATCAACCCGCCCAATTAAACTCATAATAAATGGGTTTGAGTCCTATTATTTTACTAACGGAAAATTGTATCTAAGTCATATTTTGTAATCTTTTAAAGATATTAGTCATACCAAAAAAAAAGTATTGCTTTTAAGCCATATTAATGTGGAAAGTTTTGTATTTAAGTCACACTTTTGAGTGGGTTCCACGAGTTTGTTTTAAATATAATTTATAATATGACTTAAATGCCCTTTTTTCTATAATTAACTGAGATGAAATTGCCGAGAATTATGGAACCGAGAATCACGTTTTCCGTTTTTTGTTTCATTCCTTATAAATCACGTGAACAAGCATATAGTGAGATAAAAAGTCTGTTAAAGGATTATATATGAAGAAATAGATACAGATTACACGATTTGCAGTGAGATTAACGTCGGTCGAAGGAATACGTACGGATTTGGATTACGCATTTGGGTGAGTTTGTGCTGTGAACGATTTCGGTCAGTCATGTCTTCGAATTTGATGCTGCTATGTAAGTTTGGTACAGAGACTTTTGTAGTCAATTTGAACTGTGAAATGTCATTTTCAGATTTTGCGTTAAAGGTGTGTGAGAATTGGTTGAGTTTGAATTTGGAAAATGTATCATTTAGTTACTCAATCCATGAACATTCTTCATGTTTTCTGAGAAACGATGTTGATTTTCAAAATATGATTATGTTGGCTCGCATGGTTGGTTTGTGTTATATATCGATTGATGTTTTTTTCGGCGGTTTGAACACAGTACCGATCCAAAACAGTACCGGTACTGTTTCCAGCAATTCCGGTACTGTTTCTAATAGTGTGTCAATTGGTGATGTTGGTACTGGTCTGGATTCGTATGATGATTACTGTGATGTTGATGTGTATCATAGTTCAATTTCAAGCTGTAAGGATAAACCATTGTTGTGTTCTAATTGGTCGTCATTAATATTGAGAGTGGGACAGGAATTCGTAGGAGGTGTTGATGAGTTTCGTGATGCAATTTGTCGATATGCTACAGAGGTTGGCTTTGAATTTTTGTATGAGAGGAATAACAAGGATAGAGTCGAAGTTGTTTGTGCAAAAAAGTTTGCTGAAGGGTGTCCGTGGTCAATTGTTGCATCGTTATCAAAAATTAATCGTAATTTTTACATAAGGAAATTCAACAATATTCACAGTTGTGGTCCGACAATTATTAGGGATAGGTCTAAGAGGATGAGCAGGAAATCTTTAGGTAAGTTGATTGTTGATCAAGTAGCATTAAAACCTTCAATGTCGCCGGTCGACGTTATTATATTTTTTAAAAACAACTATGGCATGGAAATTAGCTATGATAAGGCTTGGAGTGCTTTAGAGAAAGCTAAAGACATGATTTATGGTGAGTATGCTGATTCGTTTAATCACTTAAGTTGTTATGTGAAGGCTGCAATGGATCTTAACCCAGGTAGTCATATTGTGTTGGATGTGGATGACGGTATAAACCGGTTTAGACGGCTGTTTGTATCATTTGGGGCTAGTATACGTGGATTCAAATATTGCAGGCCTATCATTTTTATTGATGGTACTTTCTTGAAGTCACGTTTCAAGGGTATTCTGATGGCAGCTACTGGAAAGGATGCGAATAATGGTATGTTAATGTTCATAATTTTATGCGGTACTGTTTTTATGCGGTACTGTTTTATTATGTGGTACTGTTTTTAGTAAGATGTAGTATCGTATAAACACAGTACCAAATGTATCTAGCAATACAAAGAATGGTAGTGTTTTTATGCGGTACTGTTTTTATGCGGTACTGTTTTATTATGTGGTACTGTTTTTAGTATGATGTAGTATCGTATAAACACAGTACCAAATGTATCTAGCAATACAAAGAATGGTAGTGTTTTTGTGCGGTACTGTTTTTGTGCGGTACTGTTTTTGTGCGGTACTGTTTTATTATGTGGTACTGTTTTTATGCGGTACTGTTTTATTATGTGGTACTGTTTTTAGTAAGATGTAGTATCGTATAAACACAGTACCAAATGTATCTAGCAATACAAAGAATGGTAGTGTTTTTGTGCGGTACTGTTTTATTATGTGGTACTGTTTTTAGTAAGATGTAGTATCGTATAACACAGTACCAAATGTATCTGCTATTCAACGACCACAAGTACACCATACAAAGAATGGTACTGTTTTTTTTGAACTGTTTTATTATGCGGTACTGTTTTGTAATTCGGTACTGTTTTTATGTTCATCTGCAGGGTTATTCCCATTGGCATTTGCTGTTGTTGATTCAGAGAATTTCGATAATTGGTCTTGGTTCCTAGGTCATTTGCGTGAGATATTGAACCCCTCTGAAGATTTTACAATTATTTCCGATAGAAATCCTGGATTGATGGAATCTTTGCCAATTAAGTTTCCTACATGTCATCACTTTTTCTGTCTACAGCATTTGAAGAACAATTTAAGAGATAAATTTAGTCGTGGTAATAGATCTAATGGATCTTGTGAATACATTGTGAACTTGTTTTGTCAGTGTGCTTATGCTCCCACAGTTGCAGCATTTAAGGAGAAGTTAGATGTTTTGAAGAGGGAAGGTGGTGCAATTGTGGATAACTTTTTGAGTGGATTGCCTGTGCAAAATTGGACTAATGCGTATTCTTGTAGTAGAAGGTATGGTGAGATGTCTTCAAATGCCATTGAATCTTTTAACTCATGGATTCTTGATGCAAGAAATATGCCAGTGGCACATTTGGTTGACAAGATAAGGGTTAAATTAATGGAATGGTTTGCCATAAGAAAGCTCGATGCTACAAAGTGGAATGGTGTTCTATGTCCAAGAATGGAAGAGAAGTTTAATGCACTTGTTGATGCTGGTAGAACATGGACCATCAAGATGTGTTCAGATAGTATTTATGAAGTATTTTCTAATCCTTCAACAACTGTTGATTTGGTGAATTGTACATGTTCTTGTTATGGTTGGCAAATTTCTGGTTTTCCATGCTCTCATGCATTTGCTGTTATTGGGAGGATTAACAGACCTTTGAGTGAGTTTGTTGATGAGTACTTCCATGTTGATAATTACAAATTGGCATATGAAGGTGTGATTGTTCCAATACCAAAAGACATAATCCAAGAGTTTGTAGACTGTAATAGTTCAATATTACCTCCAATAACTCGGAGACCAGCTGGAAGGCCGAAGAAGCGTAGGATTAGATCAACTGGTGAGCTTGTACGAAGAATTCGTTGTGGTCGTTGTGGTCGCATGGGCTCTCATAATAAGAAGACTTGCAAAGAGCCGTTGAGTTGAATTATTTTTTTTTTCTCCCAGAATTATGCTGTGAAGAAGTCTGTTATTGTTTATTTGTTATGGTACTGTTTTTGAATTAATAATGAGAATGAGTATGTTTCAATCCATTTTGTGATAGTTTTTTATTCAGCGATATTCATTTTTAATGTTGGTATTGAGAATGACAGCGGTATAAAATAGTACCGGTACTGTTTTTATTAATACTGGTACTGTTTGTTGGTGACAATAGCTGTAAGTGTTTTCACAAGCAAACTTCATTTGCAATATGTTGGTATTGAGATACTTCATACAAACAGTACCGGTATAAAACAGTACCGGTACTGTTAATATTAATACCGGTACTGTTTCGAATAGAGTATCAATCAGCACTATTTTGCAGCATTATCAACATAACAAGAATCAACATCCCAAGAGTTATCATACAAAAATCGCATAAACCATGACTATTTATGTTGCACAAATAGTACCATTAACTGGACATTGACTATTTGTATTAGCATAAACTGTATCATTCAATTTACAGGAAAAGAATGTTGAATATACAAGTATTTTGTTAAAAAGAAACAGAGTGTGCACTAATACTGTTTTAATTACAATCACAATGTTTGTACATCACTAATGGACAGAAATTGTGTTAGCATCTTTGCTCTGTAAGCTTGTACTGCTTCTTCTGAAAGCATCGGTTCAAGTGGCTCGTCATTTGATATGCATTACATTACGTAGCACACCATTGGCCCACAGTCAACACTGCACACAAGATGTTATAGATTGTAAGAATTTAGTTAGAGGTGTTCAACAATTTGCATGAATAAAAAAGGGTGTGGCTTACGTTGTAGATCCTTGTTGTGGGCAATTTGCTGCAGAAACAATTGGGTATTCGAATTCCATGCTGGTATGTTCAATATTTTTTGTTATTGGATCATTGAGGTATTGGTCTTTAAGTTTCAATTCCACATACTCTTTCTGATACAATATGACAAATGTGGAGACAGTATGAGTTTTAATAAACAGCACCGGTACTGTTGTAAATAGTAGAAAAGAGTACCAATGAAATTATGTATAAAATTTACATACAGAATCTTACCACTTTCCTTGCATCCTCAAGATACAAATCTTTGGAATTTGCTCTACGTGGTTTCATGGAATTATAATGTGTCCATGTCCACGTGTCTCTATCCAATACTAAAAGGGTCCAATGGTTGGGATCAGCAGGAATTCTCGTTCCACTTGTATTCAAAGGGAATACAAGTAGTCTGTATGTATCAGATAGTTTCAGCTTTTGATCAATTTGAGTGTCTCGAGCTGCATGATGTCTCTCAAATACCACAAATGTCTGCAACAAGAAAAAATACATGTTATCAAATACCACATGCTTGCGATACTGTTTCCCCCAAGATGCATGCTCTCGTAAAAACAGCACCGAATGATTGTAGTATGCCAACAGTAATATGAAAATAAAAAGAAGTCTCATATCCATCGCATGGCTGACAGTACCATATGGATGACAGTACCACATGTATGCGGTACTGTTTTTATGTATAAGATGAATGCTATTTGAAAAACAGTGCCAAACGATAACAATATGCAAACAGTACCAAATGAATGCTAGTTGAAAAACAGTATCAAACGATTATAGTATGCAAACAGTGCCACGTAACTAAAAAAGAAGTCATATCCATGCCATTTGCTGACAGTACCACATGGTCGAGAGTACCACATATATGCTGTACTATTTCTGAAAACATTTATGCTCTAGAAAAAGAGTACCGAATATATATAGTATGCAAAAAGCACAATTAACCACAGAAAGAGGTCAAAAATCTTACCCAACACAAACTGCTGAAGTATAAGCATCTTTTGGGGAAAGTGCTGTTGACTGATTCATGTTGTGTTGATTCTAAATAGCGTGCATGACAGTCAATTAGCTGGGCAAATATTGTGATTAGTAAATATCAGATTAATTTGTTGAATTTAAGAAATAGTCAACATACTTTATTAATTCTGTAGAAATATAAGTTAATCATATATGCCTACCATGTTTGATATACTCTCATTTGCTATGAGGTTGTAGATATCTTCAATGGTGATCATGCAGAGTGGTTCATTTGGTATAGCCCAAATAGTTGCACTGTGTTGTGTGTATACAGTGAGCAGTGAGATGTCAACAAGATCAGCCAAAAAAAAAAAAAAAAAACAACAACAACATGAGTTAAGTTTGAAATGTTTATGTTAACAGTACCAGATAAAGGAATGACAGTACCAATTATTGTAAAAAATAGAGAACAGTGCCAGATGATAGCAAGTAATTTTTTTTATAATTGACAAGTAATAAAAAAGAAAGAGTTAAATACTGTCTTACGCTTTCCCCTCATTATCAATAAGTTTTAAGATCCGTTCCTTTTCTATGTCCGATAGATGTGTGTTTTGTTGAAAAGTTGAAATAATCTGCTTAAGCGAAGGTTGCTTGGGCTCGGTTTGATGTGTAGACAGTTGTAGAAGATCAATGTCTATAACGTCAGATTCTATATCTTTCGTGACAACTGCCGTAGTATCTGCCTTTTATTTTTTGGCAACCTTCTTTTTACCACTGTATGTGAACTCAGGATCTCTTTTCTTTTGGCGTGTTTTGTCCTTGAGCCTTTTGTACATTGAAGGTGGTTCGTTTGCAGCTGGAGTTTGTTTTTCATTGGTATCCGACTTCTTTGGCCTTCTAGTTGCTGCATGTTTCTGCGTCACCTGGTGGACGCTAGATTCGACAAGTTCAGACCTTAATAATTCAACAACTGCATTCACATTATCAAGTTCTTCCTTCAGGTTTGTGTTTTGCAGGTTGAGATTTTCATTGTCAATGAACAACTTTGTCAGAATTTCATTTTTTTCTGCCATTTGCTTCTCCAATTCAGCAATTTTATCATCTTTTTCCTTGACTTGTTACTCCAGCTCTTCTATTTGTTCACGGTTCAAAATTGATAAAACTGAAGCAACTGGATCATTATTTTGCTGAACTGGTACTGTTTCTGCTGATGCAGCCTGTCTTGCCTTTTTGTTCTGGTTCCTCTTGTTCTGGTGCCTCTTGTTCTGGGACTTTTTCTGCTATTTTGTCTGGTAAGGTGCCTTCATCAGATTCTGGTACTGTTTCTGGAAGACTTTCAGCTATGGCAGATGGAACAGTACCAGATTGATCGAGTTCAGGAGTACAAGACACCTCTTGTTTTCGCTCGCTTTCAGTTGTCTTGTTCAAATGCACTATGTTTGTCTTCAGTTTTTGAAGAATGTCAGAAATTACTAATTCATCATCACTGGTTTTTCTGACGCAATGATGTATTCTTCTGTTTCTGTCTTTTCATCATCATAATTATCATCATCATCATCATCATTATCATCATGATATTGTTGTTGTCCATCCTCCTCCTCGTCATCCTCCTCATCATCATCATCAAGATCAGGTACAATTACCTGATATTTTGTTCATCAATTATATAATTCATTAGTATGTCCATGAATACATTGTTGAATCTAGAATGATTTTATTTATCAGATGCAAACAGTATCATGAAACACAAAAAGAGGTGACAAATACAAAATAGCTGACAGTACCACATGGATGACAGTACCAAATGTATGTGGTACTGTTTTTTTAAGGATGCATGCTCGTTCAAAAACAGTACCGAATGTATATAGCATTCAAACAGTATCATGAAACACAACAAAACAGTACCGCATACATGGAAAAAAGAATAGGTCACAAATTGAAAGAATAACTGACAGTACCACATGTCTGCGGTACTGTTTTGTTAAGAATGCATGCTCTTTGAAACACAGTACCTAATGCACGGATGACAGTACCACATGTATGCGGTACTGTTTTTTGTAAAAGATGAAGATGAATCTATTGGAAAAATAGTACCGAATATTCTTAGCATGCAAACATGATTTATTTTATCATAAATAGTACCTGATTTTTATTCAACTTTTTGAGATTTATTTTTTTCAATGCATTGGACAATGGCTTGAGATCCCAGACTAGACATCTAGGTGTTGCACTCTTCTGTACTTGTTGGACCAGAGTGGTGTGCTCACAGATCCAGTACTACATCATTTATAGGGCTGATTAGTTGAATGAAGTTCATAAGACAGTACCAACATATAATATAGAATATGATATGAAAAGGTTACCGGTAACATCATGACACAGCCTGCAACACCTTTGTTCCTAGAATCTGAGCACAAACTGTTCTCCAAGAATTCCAGTATATGTGCACTCCAGTTGTATTGGCAGATTTGATCCAAATTTTCAACCAATGTTGTGTAGTGCCACGACAATGAATGTCCTTTGTTAGGGACAAACAACGTTGCCAAACAGAACAGTGTCAAAAGTCTTGCAACATCTTCTCTGCCAATGCGTGTTTGCTCTGCAGCAGCCTGCCGCAAAGCATCAGATATGTTCTGTTTCTTAATTCGTCGCAACCCAGAGAATCTACGAGAGACGAATTCAGTGCCTGGCCTTGCGATTTTTTTGACACTGTCTATCAGTTGTTCACCATCCTCTATTGCAAACATTGTTCGCAACTCTTTCTCTCTAATGCGAAGCTTTATTCCACCTAGGTTGAAAGATTTGGACTGTGGGTCAAATGTTTTGATGATTGTTTCCACATCAACATCGCTTTTCCTCGAGTAATCTTTGTTAATTTCACAGTTTAAAATAGTGAGGATGAGCTTCCAAAATGGAGAATGTTTGAGATATACATGGTGTGCTTTTGTCAAGTTGATGGTTTCAACTTCATTAATGACTGAGATTAGGTTCGAACGGTACTGGATGTTCACCATGTTTGATTTTGTATGAGCGTGATAGCAATACCTGTATTTTCGTAACATTTGTTTTCTGTTAGAGATAAAATGCAATATCATCTAGATACAGTACCACTTCTATGACAGTACCGCATGTCTGACAGTACCACACATGCGGTACTGTCTCACAAAATATGCTTGCTTCGCAAAAACAGTACCGAATGATTGTATCATGCAAAGAGCACCATTAAACAAAGAAGAGAATCACACATACAATGAAATGACCGACAGTACCGCATGTGTGACAGTACCACATGTCTGCGGTACTGTTTTTTTTAGGATGCATGCTCGTTCAAAAACAGTACCGCATGACTCTATCATGCAAACATCACATGTAAACACAAAAATAGTTCACATATCAAGCGAATAACCGACAGTACCGCATGTGTGACAGTACCACATGTCTGCGGTACTGTTTTTTTTAGGATGCATGCTCGTTCAAAAACAGTACCGCACGACTCCATCATGCAAACATCACATGTAAACACAAAAATAGTTCACATATCAAACGAATAACCGACAGTACCGCATGTGTGACAGTACCACATGTCTGCGGTACTGTTTTTTTTTAGGATGCATGCTCGTTCAAAAACAGTACCACGTGACTCTATCATGCAAACATCACATGTAAACACAAAAAATAGTTAACATATCAAACGAATGAGAGATAGTACCGCATGTGTGACAGTACCATAGTCTGCGGTACTGTTTTTTTTTAGGATGCATGCTCGTTCAAAAACAGTACCGCATGACTCTATCATGCAAACATCACATTTAAACACAAAAAAGGCTCACATATCAAACGAATGAGAGACAGTACCGCATGTGTGACAGTACCACATGTCTGCGGTACTATTTTTTTTTAGGATGCATGCTCGTTCAAAAACAGTACCTCATGACTCTATCATGCAAACATCACATTTAAACACAAAAATGGTTGCAAATATCAAACGAATGACGGACAGTACCGCATGTATGACAGTACCACATGTATGTGGTAATGTTTCATATTAGGCTATTGTAAAAATAGCAACGATTATACGTTTTCGGAAAAACTAAATACATAATACAGTACCACAAAACCTGTTATTACAAAGATAATCGAAAACCCTAAACAGTACCACACAATAAATATTCAAACCCTCGATATGTGTTTTATCGAAAAACCCTAAAGAGTACCTTTAATCGAATATAGTACCTGTTGATTGCGAAGCACTGTAATGTGTGGATTTGCTCGGCGAAAAGTTAGGGATCGATTGAGGCTTGATTTGGAGGAAGTTTTGATTAGTTTTCAGATGATTTGTGAAGAAGTTGGAAAGTCGCGGAACGTTTCCGATAAAACAGGGAGGTTTTCAAATAAACAGGTTTTGTGAGTGAAAAGATGCGCGAGGTCTTTTTTGTCTTTTCGTTGCCCATATGACTTATTTACAAATAATTTTTAAGGGTATGACTTAAATCCTTAATAGTCTATAAATTATGACCGGCCTCCAAAAACCCCTTTTACTAATTGGGTTGTAATTGGGTAACTTATAAAACACCAATTTATAAACAGGTGCAATTGGGTTGTGAAACGGGACCCGTTAAAATACCCATTTAAATTAAAAAACTAATTTAATCCTTCTCTTTATACTGCTCTCTCTCTCACCTCTCTCTCTTTCCAGAGAGAAACAGCACACACACACACACACACACAAAAACACGCATGTACGCGCGTGCATCTACGCACATGCAAACACACCCCCACACACACGCACGCGCGCGTCCACACACATGCGCATACACGTGCACACACAAATACATGCAAACACACATGCACATACACACACACGCGCGCGTGCACGCACTCCCACACACACGAGTATACGCGCGCGCGCATACTCCTACACACACGCACGTGCGCGCTCACACGTACACACACACATGCATACACGCGCACACAAACGTATGTGCGCGCATGCGCACACGCACACACATGCATACACACACGCGCGCGCGCGGGCACACAAATATACGTGCACGGGCGCGCGCACCCACACGCAAACACACCCACACAAGCGTGCACGCGTACACAATCCCACACACACGTACGTGCACGTGCGCGCACTCACACACGCAAACACACCCACAAACACGAGCACACACGCTCCCACACACCCACGGGCATACACGTGCACACGCGCGTACATGCGCGCGTGCGTGCACACACCCAAACACACACACACACTCCCGCGTGTACACGTGCACACACGCGTAGGCGCACACGCATACATGCGCACGCACAGACGCGCGCGTGCGCACATATGCACGCACCCGCACACGTGTGCGTGCACGCATGCACACACCCACACACGTGTGTGTGCACGCACGCACACACACATGCACGCAGACACGCACTCGAGCACGCGCGCACATGCACACACCCACACAGAGAGAGGGAGTTGTTGATTTAAAATTGAATAAAAAATAAATTGATTCGTATAAATTCGAAATTAACTGAAAATTGTAAATATAATATATAATATTATATAATATGTATAATATTATATTAATTAAAATAAATATTGATGTATTTATATATATACACATTAATTGAAATAAATTTTTAATTTTTTTTAAAGTAAGTTAGGTTATAAGTAAATGGGTTATTATATGGGTTCATGGGTTTGTAATAACCCGTATTCAACCCGCCCATATCTAACTCACCTGTTAAATGAGTGGGTTTGGGTTGCACGCATTTAACTTTCAATCCGTTTAAACCCATCACTAACCCGCCCAACCCGCTCATTTTGTCACCCCTAGTTTCACATGAGGATTTGTTGAAAAAAAAAAATTGGGGATGAAAAGAAATAGGAAAAAGTTATAAGAAAATGATGAGAATATAATAAATAAAATACATTTGTTAATATATATATTTTTTTAATTTCTCAAATCTCATACATTTCTTTCCCCCTTTTTATCACAACTTAGAAGGAAATTTGAATCTATATCTCTTCTTTTTTTTTTTTAAAATAAATCTTTGATCCAAATATAAGTAAAAAGAAAAAAGATTTATGTTGGCAAAAATAAAAAGAAATAAATAAAAAAATAAAATCCATTAATTTGCAAAGACAAAAAAGTACTACAATATAACTGAGTTTCTGCCCTAAAAAACCGTGCATCCTTGCAAGTGAAAAATGCTGTAGCATTGAAGACCAAGCACAAAGTTTGTGTCTCCAATACACCAGTAGGGAAAAAACTTTTGAATGTGTTATCTATATATATATATATATATATCCTTACACGATCCCATATGTTACAAAGTTCATATAGTTACAAGCCATACATCTCATGGTTATAGACTGCCATGTTCCTTAAAAAAAGTTAAGACAAACAGTTGATTTACTTATTGTCTTCAACAATAATTACAACTTGCAGATCACAACCAAAAAAAGGAATAAGAAGAAGAAAAAGAAAGCATTATGATTTATTCATAGGTAATCCCCATTGGAAAACCAGATCTTTTCTTAATTAGAGCATCCACCCATGAACGAATCCACTGACATTTTGGGCTGGGGCTGCAACATTTATCTCATTTGTACCGACTTGGTTGTATCTGAAACCAAACAAATTGTGTGCATTGTTAAGCAATTACATTTAGGGAGTGTTTGGAATTCTGAAAAAATTTAAAAAAAATTAAAAATTGATGTTGAAGTGATATAAAAGTAACACATAACGAAATTTGATAAAAAGAAGTTGATAATTTTTAGAGTTTTTTTTAATGTTTAAAAAAAAATTAGGACTCAAAACACTCTTTTAAATATTGGGAAATTTCATGTAACTAGAAAGAGTTTATAGAAATTTTAATTAAAATGACGAGAAAATGTTCTAACTCAATCAATTAAAAATAAAAATAAGAAAATTACTAAGTTGATTTTTAATTATAACAATACCATGATCACATTATTTAATTTTTTACGATAAAATAGCTAACATTTTCCTTATATATATATATATATATATATATATATATATATATATATATATATATATATATATATATATATATTTCATGTATATTAGTAGTGGAAATTATTTTATGTAACCATTATATAGATGACTACCTCTAGGTGTTTGGATCATTATGGCCGTCACATAAGAAAATTTTCGTGTTAAGAAGAAGAAAAATACCCGATTTGTAGGGTGGAATTCGCCCTCAAAGGATGAAAAGTTCCCTCCGATTGGGGAGGATTACGGTTGTAAGGAATTGATTGTCCTCCGGCCTCCCACGATACTCGGAGAGGATTCTCCATAGTTTCTTCCAACTGATGATCACAAATAGAAATTCAAAGGGTTGATAAATCATTCTGCAACATCTGTATAATAAAACAGGACATTTTTAAAAATACCATTGTCACAAATTAAGATTTAACGATTAAGAATTATTTTTTCTTTTATTTCACGATTGAAATCATTTTTAAATTTTTAATTTTCTGCTTCTTTTTTTAGTGGACTCCATTACTATCTATCATATAAAACAGTTTGGATATTTTAAATTTTACCATATTTTAAGAGTATGAATTATATGTAAGTCAAACTTATTAACTTAAATTCCGCGTCAATTATGGTTTATAAGATGTTGAACTTTCCAAATTAAAGCACTATAATTTATGTTTTCTTTTATTATGCTTACCAAAAATTAATTAGAGAGAGAGATCAAAACACATATATAGTGTGTTTGGAGCGTTGAAAAATAATGAAAAATATGATTTGGATAACTTTTTCACGTTTGGTGCGCAGCCACCAAATCATATTTTTCAAAATGAATGGTGAAATTTTTTTATTTTTGCATCAATTTAAAAAAAAAAAGAATTCGTTCGAACAATTTTTTTAGGTTCGTTCAAGTAGTTTATGTCAAAATTTATTGAAAATCGTTGAAAAGTTATTGGAGTTTGTGAAAATGTTAGTGGATTAGTAAAAAATTTATTGAAGTTTGTAAAAATTTATTAAGATATGTAGATATGTGTAAATTTATGGAAATTTTATGATGTATGAGGAGAGCAAATTTGTTGGAGAGTTTTAAAAATTTTCAAAGATTCTCTCACATTTTCAGCGTGCCAAATAGGCCCATAGTAGTTGTTAGGTCTTAAAGTTTTGAAAAAAAAAGTTAAAACCTATGAATTATCATAATTTTTTTCTACTTAAATATTTTATTTAAATTTTTAATTATATACAAAATTTAATACTAGTTGTGTTAAGAGTGTCGTAGGTACAAATTATTACTAGTGTGTATATATATAGTTGAAGGGTTTGAAGCAATGTGAAAATGTAGAAGATTCATCACATGACTTAAGACCACCAAAATTAATTAAGGACTTGTAATGCATGAGCTGGTTCGGTTGAATCAACTCTTGGCTCAAAAATGGCAGGGAAGATGTTACCTTCTTTCTTAATGCATTGTTAGATTCAGCAAGCGTTTGTTCCTGCAATGAATAGTACTCGGTGAATGTTAACACTTATCCCACAACTATATAACACGGATAATTAAGCTACTAAATGCATGGTATAGCTCAAGATATGTGTGTGTGTGTGTGTGTGTGTGTGTGAGTGTGTTTGTGTACATACCCTTTTTTGAAGGTCAGCAAGCTGGTCAAGCATAAATTGAGTCTGAAAAGTGAAGAATAAAGCAATGGTCAGTCTATATGTATTTTTGGTTGGATTTAAGGTTATAAAGTTCTAAACAAGACAACGTTAGTCATCGAAACATCTTCGAATGTGTAGGAGGTAAACATATATAGTTCTTACAAAATATACAAATACATAAGGATTTGTAGTATGACATGGAAGTGTAGTAAGAATAAAAATATAAAATTAATAATCAAGTAATAAGTTTTACTATTTTATTACGTAACTTTACATGTAATCAACGATTTGCATACGCCTTAATAAAAGTTCAGAAGAGGTTTAAGTTGTCATATTGGAATTTCATAAGATTTGCATTAGAAGGAACGCGGTCATGATGAATTTTGGATGGAATTATACCAAAAAAAAAAAAAAGACTAAATTAATATAGCCAATCAAATTTGATAGTTTTTCCAAGTTGGTTTGAAGAAAACATGTGTAATGGGAAAATATAACAGATGTAATAGGAACGAATAGGTTTGAAAATATTATGTTAATCGCGATTTTTAGGATCGCGTTATAAGATATAATCAAAGTGGGATCGGAGATAATATATTTTTTTATTAGGACAACAACACCTCTTAAGCAATGTAGATAACGTTAATAAATAACATGTTATTATAGATGTTATCTAAAAAAAAAATGTACATTAAATGTGAGATAAAAAAAAATAAGAATACAGTATTATCTTTTATGCAACTCTATATTCAACTAAACAAACTAAACTCATGCACAAAAAATAATTTTTCACATGAAATTAAAGAAATACTTAAATTTCAATACGTATAGAAAACACTGTAAATTATATTTTACTTTTCATTGTTTTCACAATATGTATAAAGTTGCATCAAGATCTCAATTAACTACTTGTATCGGGTGTGTTTGGATCAAAGAATCGGCAGAAAGAAAGGAGAAGGGAGAATATTCAAAATTACTTTTTTTTTTTTTTTGGATTTGTTATGCAAAATGGAAGGAAATTAAAAAAAGTCCACTCAAATGAGAGCATGTGTTTAAAATTTATATTTTCTTACACTTTTTACTTCCAATTTTTTTTTCATTTCCTCTTTTAGTATCTTTTTCTTACCAAATTTTTAATCTAAAAGACTACATAAAAAAAGTAAAATAGTTTTTGAAAAAAGCATTGATTCATGTTTTTGAAAAATATTTTCCTAAAAGGATTAACAGTAGTTTCTTTTTTCTTTCTTTTTTTTTTTTTTTCATCCAACAAAAAGTCAGGACTAATGCCCTAAAAAGTTGTAGCCCATTCCACAAAATCAGAAGCCAAATAATGCTGAAGGTTTCAATGGGTAGAAAAATTTACTATTGAATTAACACATATGAGTAAAAAGGATTAACACTTAATGTTATGTTTGCAACAAGGATTTATAGATAAGCAATGAAGTGAAAGAAAAATAAGAATATTATGTGTATTTTTTTTAATACTTAATCCAGTGAAAGGTTTTGACTTTTTTTTTTTTTTTAACAATCATTATAATTCTTTTCATTTTTCAACTAAACTCAAAAATAAAATAAATTTAATCGTTTCGCGTCATTTTATTTTTATACGATTTTCATTTTTTCTTTCCTTAAACAAATACACGTTCCAAGCCTAGCATTAGTGTTTGTTTGGAGCATGTACTTATATATTGAAAAGAAAAATAAAGGAAAAATAAATCTATTTCGTACAAATTTTTTTTTTTTACATAATTAAGTATATGATTAATTTTTTTAAACAAAATATTTATTCATTTTCTTTCCATTCAGCTTAACTGAAAATTGAAATTTAATCTTTTCACTTCATTTTGTTTCATAAAATTTTTCTTCACTTTTCTTTTCTTTCCACAAACTTAGGCTGTTAATGGCTACTTCAACAGTATTTGGTCAAATTTACCCTCTTATATTTTAATCTTCTTTTAAACTTTCAAGGGTAAAAATGTTAAATTAACAAAAATAAGTTAGCCACCTCAAAAAAAATCACTTTTTTTTCCTTCCCAAACACAAATTTAGTTAGTTTTTTTTTTTTTTAGCTTAAAAGTCATTTTTAACCCCATATTAAAAAAACATTAATTTTTTTTAGCTAGCTACTAAGCTAGCTAAATTAGTTCCCAAACCAAGTCTAAAATTAATGTTTCAAACGTAAAAAAAAAAAAAAAAAAAAAAAAAAAAAAAATTAGAGTGTATAAGTATTTAATATGGGGTTAAAAAATAAAAGGGATATATACCATGTAATTACATTTGATATATTTCATAAAAATTTAAACTGAATAATATTCTCCCAATTAAGGGGCGAATACTATAAATTTTCAAGGCATTAATGAAGTAAAAGAGGTGAAAAGTTTTGACAGTTACTCTCATAGTATTTTTACCCCTTAATTTTTAACTCTATACCAAAGTTACATAATCAATTGTAATACAAAATTCAAATAAATCCACGGGGAAAAAGGCAGTTCAATACATACACTTTGGTTTACTCTAGCAAAACAAAAAATTGTTTACCTTGGTCGATCTAATTTGCTTCAAGGAGATCTCCAGTTGGTGCTCAAGCTGCTCAAGCTCCTTTGTGGTCAATGGGCCCAAATCTTCCCCAAGAAGATTTCTGGAGCACCAATCGGAGTATGTGAACAGCAGATTAATAAGAGATCACATGTTACCCAAAAAAAAAACATATTAATGATATTCTTTAATTCTAAAAAAAACGCTGATATAGTTTTAAATATCCGTAACAGTTGAAATAACGATCATGAATATAGTGCATATAATAGACATGAAATGTAACAAATATAAAATAATTAAAATGACAATTAGATAACGAATCACAATCTTTCAAAACTGTAACGTAATTTTAAATAACGGCAATGGTTAAAGTAATAGTTATAAATATAGCGTAATAGACATAAATGCAACAGATATAAAAATATTAAAATTTAATGTAACACTTGTTACGTAACGAAATTAGAATTCTCCATAACTCTTGCTTAATGTAATAGAAGGATTAACAATTCACTGTAGTTGTGGATTACCTCTGAGATCGTTGCAGGATATCAACTCTTGCCTTCAGCCTCAGATATTCATGGTAGCTGCTCTGCTTCATGACACGGTAACCACATGTTCATATAAACCAAAAAAAAAAAAAAAGGAAACAATCTAAAGGGAAACTTGCGGATAAGAATTCACAATAAATGATCAATATGGGGCTACCTGGCTCTCATTGATAGGTTGGTTGGCCTCCAGTGAACCATAGCTGCAGTTCTGGTACCTTTCAAGTGTTTTCAGCATGCTAAAATGAAAGGAGGACACAAAATCAGAGCTTTTATTATCATTATTATTAATTATTTTGTTACCCTTATTAGTTTTAAGAAGTAGGGAATAGCACGTGACATTAATTTGCAGGTTGAAAGCTGCACGTGCATGTCGCGAACATGATCCTAATTAATTCGTCTTTATAATAAACTTCACGACCCAAAGACAGCATGTATATTCATAATGTATATATGTATGTGTATACGTATATCATGTATGTATATATTGGTCTAAACTGATGCGGGACGATAATTCATCAAGAAGTTCCTGCAACCAAATGCCGACTGATTAGCTTTTAGATATATGTACAGGCCAGGACTTTGTGCTAGCAGGCTAAGCATTTCACATGAATGATGAATTACTTTATAACGACGACGAATTGAAGGTGATCCTAGACTTTAGATTCGATATTAGGCCCGTCTGTCTCAATATAATCTTTTCCGGAAAAAGCACATTAATTTATATTCTTAAAAAATACTTTTAAAAAACATAAATACAAATATTTTTCCCATCAACTTTTTATATTGAAACAAAGGAAGTCTTTGTTAAGTTCTTTCTCATCTTCCAAAATTAATCAATGTTAAAGAAATATGTCTGTGCGTGGGTACAAAAACCAATGAATCTAAGTTATCTCACCCTCGATAATTATAAAATAACTCCAAACATATAATTTGCATGGAATGAAACCAAATATTTAGAAGCTTGGTAATAGATGAACACACACGTGCGCATACATATATATATATATATACACACACACACACACAGAGCATAATCATCCATGCATCATGGTGCAAACCACTTTTATCCTGATTTCTTCAATTAATTTGAGGGATGCAAGAGAAGAAATGAGTTTCTCCCTTGCAGCACATTTGAGTAGTTAGTCTATAAGTGTACAAACGAGAAGATAAGAAAGAAAGAGAGAGTTTGAGACATGAATATTGTGCAACTATGTATAATGATTGTTATAATGATGTGTCAAGTCTATAAATTATGTTTCTAACCTTCAAAATGCAAATAAACGAACTTATTATATTGAGCAACATTGAAGTCATGAGCTTCTAACTTTCGAAGGTTGCATTAGCATATGCATAAAGGAAGTGTCCAGCGTGTGTGTGCATATTTTTATATATTTAAGCCTAGATGTTGGTAGAATGTAATTGCATTACACTAATAAAAGGTGGGAAAAAAAAAAGAGGGAGAGAGAGAGATTGAGAATGATGTAAAACTAAAAATTTCAATAGAAAATATATCATCAAGATAATATTACAGTCACAGTATTATAATTAAAAAATTTTTAATAAATTAATTATTTTAAAGTGATATGCTCACAAATATATTACATCACTCTCACAAAAAATTTTAATAAATATTTCTAATCATATAGCATTACTCATAAAAGATTGAAAATAATGTAAGACCAAAAATTTCAATAGGAAATATATCATCAAGATAATATGACAGTCACAATATTATAATTAAAAAATTTTTAATAAATTGATTATTTTAAAGTGATATGCTCACAAATATGTTGCATCACTCTTACAAAGAATTTTAGTAAATATTTCTCATTGTATAGCATTAACTGTAAAAGATAGAACAATGTTACACCATCACAAAATCGAGTAAAAATTTTAGACCAAAATAATTTGACTTTGTTATAGGTCTATTACTTTAAATAAAAGAATCCACTAAATAATATTTTTATTGAAAAAGTAACGTTACTACATTACTTTGATAGCACTTATTTTGTGAAAAAAATTTGATAGAAAAGCATTTTTCTAAAAGCTAATAATACACAACAAGAAAATATTATGAGAAGACGAAGGATGGCGTCTCTTAAAGTTTGAGCTATTACATTGAAACAAGAAGTCTATAATTAGTATTGCACCATTCTAATAATATTTTTAAGTAAATTTTTTTAGTAGAGCATTTTTGGATAAATTAATGGCAGTTTTCCACCTTTGTAGTTTGAATTTAACAGTTACCATATAACTTCAACCTCCAATTCCCCTTCAAAGTTTTCATAAAATCCTAGTCACTCTTAGAAAGAAATTCTCAAACATAATGCAAGCTCTGACTATCTGCAACAAAACTTTTAGTTATTTTTACTTTACATCCACAATTATTTTCTTGACAAAGGTTTAAAAAATACTTGCATGTCCACAATTATTTTCTCTTGATAACAAAATACATTGTTGGAAGCAAGCCGTAGCAATGTTGTCTCAAATGGTTACTTGATTCTATGTCTGAAAAATAGATTTTTGGAGGTAAAATATAATTATTGATTTGTGCAATTTTGATATAATTAAAAATTATTAAAAGTTATTTTTTTTTTTTATAAATATCTATTCATTGTATTCTTCTTTTCTTAACTCAATTAAAAAATAAAATAAATTTATTTTTTCACTCCATTTTACATTATTACAATTGCCCTTTACTTATTCTTTTATTTCACAAACTCATGTTCTAAACATAACTTATAAAGCTTTCACCATATATATAGATTACTATGGAAGATAACCTAAAAAATGCAAACTATTTTTTTCAATTTTTCCTTTTTGCATTTCATGCATGTCAAATTGTAATTTTATCTACATGTGAATTCATAGTGATCAGAAGTATCTAAAAACACAGCAAAGAAATAATGATTAACATATTTATATATTGAATATATAGTCTCTGGATTGGTGATTTATTCTACATAATTCATACATGCATATTATAATTAATTTTTTAGCCTAATTATATTATGAAATAAATAATTGTATTTGATCTTGTTATTGTTGTTAATGTGATTTTTAGGTTTGAACAGATCTTTTACATGATTTGAGTTCCAATCGACTCAATGGATATGGTTAGCTAGGAAACATGATTTGAGTTCAAACCGCGTAAATGAATATTGTTAGGAAGTATATATGGAGATTAGTAAAGGAAAAAGGATGGCCAACCAATCTAAAGATGTGATGAATTGAAGCAAGAAAAGAAAGATGGGAAGCAAAAAATTCATATGGCATTCAAAAGGGAGTTCAATATGTCTAGACGCGCAGCAAAATATTGACGAATGTTCAAATGACTATGTCCACGTTTGAATATTTAGTCTCTAAACTGATTTTACTGTTTTTATTTTAAGTTAACAATTTAGTTCTTAATATACTAGGATTATTATATAAATACACACTTTTCAAATCATAAAAGGGATCCTAAACCCTAATATTTTCTCTTTTTCTTCTCTAGGATTTTTTAGTTAAGGCTTGTGACTAAAACCTCTAGCCTAAAAATCATGGTGAATTTATGTAAAGTTTAATTTCTTAATGCAAGTTTTCTAATTTTAATTTTGTATCCTCTTCTGGTACGTAGAAGTCCGCAGCCGCTACCCCGTACTGGAGTGCGCACAGGGCGAAGCACGCTCCAGGACCCTAGCCGGCAAAGGCCCCTGGAGAGTTAACCAGCCTAGGCAAACCCTGGCTGACCGGCACGACCGAGAGGAGGCCATTAGGCACCCGCCATTACAGCGATAACCCACCCCCCGTGGGGGAGTCGAACCTGGAACCTCGAGAGGCCCAAGCTCTAAGGCGAGCCCGACTTTCACTCGGCCACCCCCGAAGGGGCTAATTTTGTATCCTCTTGATTGTTTAGATGATGGTTTTCAATATTCTTCATAAGTTTTATTTTTAGGTGTAATTTTTGATTAGTCATGTAAAGAGATAACATATTTGGCAAAGTGAATACTTAGTTTTCTTTGATTCATTGTAGAAAAAGATTCATCGTCTAACATGATTAATGATTAAATTTCCAGCCATTTTAAACTTTCAAATTAATTTTTTTTTTTAAAAACTATCAAAATTAATTTTAAATAAAAAAATTCAATTTTTAGCATTCACGATTATTCAATTAAGTTATATTCAAATATTGAGGATTGAAACTCCGTAATACAACTACATCGGAAACCCAAAACTTAAATATTTTTTTTTTTTATTTTTAAACCATAAAATCATTCTATTATTTTTTAAATTCAACTCTCTTCCAAATCTGAATTTTTGTTTTTTAAAACATCTTTGATCCTTCTTCCCTATGAATCAATTTCAATATTATCGAATTACTTGCATACACACTGCACTTGAGGAATACAACCTGTACAGTGTAATTAACAATCATACGAAATTCAACTACTCTAATCACAACATCTAAACTGACAATTTTTAAATTTGATATGCCCGTAAATAAAGGGCGATGAACGTATAAAAGGCAGCCATTTAATAGGAAAAAGGATGACTTACATTTAAGCTGATAAAAAAATGTCCAAGATAATTATTCACATGAAAGAAAATGTTTAATAAAAAAAATTAGACAAACATGTAATGGTTTGAGTTAGATGAGACTTTAGTTTCACTCTTTTACTTTCTGCAATAATAATAATAATAATAATAATAGATGAGGGGAAAAAAAAAAAGTAAAAACGAATGACAATAAAAGAATAAGGGGGTTGGCTTATAATAATAATAATAATAAAAGAAGGAGAAGAAGAAGGGAAAAGGTTGGATCCATGTCAAATTAGCTTGCGGTACTATTTGTTTAGGGTTTGTATGAGTCTGCAGCTTTATAAAAGCCCTGAATATGTTTTCTTCTGAAAATCATTCTTTAATTGAAATTAAAAGGGTGGCAGGCTTGCACTGCAAAACATCACATCTCTGAAATTCAAATCCTAGCAGTAGATCGGTCTTAATATTGATTTATGTCTATTAAAATGGCAATCAGGACAGACTTCACTAATTCTCATCATAATTTCCTAACAAAGGCCTCACTTACTCTAGATCCGGTTTTGAACCCCACCAAACAAAAAAAAAAAGTTATAATTTGAAAATGGAAGATTTACACTCCTAAACGCCATATCTAGGGCTAGAATAAAGTAATACAAATCTAAAATCCCAAAATAAAATACAAAGAAATACTTCTTCAATTTTTTTAATATTAATATAAAAAGAAATAGATAAAATTAAAGAGATCTCTTTCGTAACAATCCACAAAGGAACTTCACTGTTATTTTTTATTTTTTTTTTAATGAACCTAACCATATTAAAGCTTCATCTATAGAAGCAGATCAAGGTACGAAGAACACAGACAAAGGAAATTCAACCAGAAAAAAAATAAAAATAAAAATAAAATAAAACTTCGGTGAGATGATGAAAAATGAACAGATCTTATAGAGAAGCAAGGCCACCATCTTAAATATCACCTGAAAACCTAACCCTATGGGTCAATTTAGGAGAAAATATATAGATGGACAGAAGAAATAGATAAGCATACACAAAACACACAACGCTTTAATATACACAAAATAGTATATACATATATAGACACACATGAGAGAGAGAGAGAGAGAGAGAGAGAGAGAGAGGAGATACCTAGAGCTACTACAGAACTCATAGAGCTTGCCACGATTAGAAAATATGATGAGAGCAACCTCAGCATCACACAGAACTGAGAGCTCATAAGCCTTCTTGAGAAGCCCATTCCTTCTCTTGGCAAATGTTACTTGCCTGTTTATTTTGTTCTCTATCCTCTTCAGCTCAACTCTTCCTCTCCCCATCTCTCTCTCTCTAAAAGTAACCCTCCTCTTTCTATATATTCTACTCCTGGTCAAGAGCTGAACCTACTTTTGGAAGTGCTTGTATAAGAATGGCACCAAAAGAGATAAGAAAACAGTGGGGAGGAAAAAAAAAAAAAGAAAAAAGAAAAAAAGAAAGGAAAGAAAATGGAGAGAGAAATGGAAACCCTGATGTGGGCTATCTTTGGTTACCTTCTTCTACCTGGTCCTTTGCCAAGTTCTTTTTTTTTTTTTTTTTCCTTTTTTCTTTTCTTCTTATTAACAAATTAGAGAAAGCATTCCTTTATTATTTAAATTCATGTGTGTATATATATTGGCCTTACCATTTTTTACCCTATTCACCCATCTCTCTCTATATTTATTTCTCTTTTCTCGCTCTAGAATCGGACTAAAAACAATTATTTTTCCCTATTACATTATTATTATTATTATTTACAGGAATATAACTTGAAATGTCTACTGGTACATATCAGCACCAACCTTAAAATGTGAGTTTCCAGGCTTTTGAGTGGACAACTGTTGGCTTCACAGCTATACGTATGTTTTATGCCTATCTTCTCCGGGTTGAAATCCTATATACGCATCTTTTATGCCTATTTTTTATCGGTTGAAATCCTAAACCCTTAGCCACTTAGGAGGCGTTTGGTACTAAGATTTTTAGCCAAAAAACTATCAACTTTTAATTTTTTTAATGTTTAACAAACTACCAAATTTTACCACTTTTTTATTTTGTTATAATAACTTCTCAATTTAAAAATTATCAAAAATTAATAAAAATTACTAAAAGTTATCAAAAATTATTAAAATCTGCAAAAAATTCTAAAAGTTATCAAAAATTTTATCAAGCAGTTAAAAGTTATAAAAAGTAGTTAAAAAGTGCTACTTGCTTTACCAAACACATCAAAAAATATAAATAGCAACTTTTGATGAAAAAAATACTAAAAATTATGCCTCCAAACACCACCCCTTGCTCATAATTTTTTTTCCAGTTGAGTTGAGTTTTTGTGTAATTATAAATTATATATATTCATGTATATATTAATGAGCAATGAATCAAAGTCTTATTATTTTTTATATCATTTGAAAAAATAAGGCCCATTAAAGATAAATTATTTTTATTTACATGCATTATTCGGAACTTGTTTGGTAACACAATTTCTTGTACTTTTGATAAAAAATTATTATAAGTCACAAAATGTAACTTAATTTTTATGTGTTTGATAAAGATTTATAGATTTTTATCAAAAGTTGGAGAAAAATTTTAAATTTTGTATCTTTAGTATTTGTGAAAAATTTTTATGTAGTGTTTGATAAAACATGAACTCAATTTTTACCAAAAGCAAAAAATAAAAAATTATTAAACTAAAAGCTGCTAAAATTGTGTTGCCTAGCGAACCGTTAAGAATATTATTTGTCTCATTGACTCCTAAAATTGTAATTTTTTTTTTATAAAAATCAATAGGGGTGTCAAAAAAACTAAACAATCGAAAATTGAACCAAACCTAATCACTTAATTTGGTTTAGGTTAGATGGGATATGTGTCAAAACTGGTTCGACTCTAGGTTCAAAAATTGACAGTATGATATTTTTTATGTGGTTTTCGGCTAAGTATATATATATAAGGTTTGAACTAACCCAAAAAAATCTAAAAAATATATAATGGGTTAACTCAAAATTAAACCAAACCGAATCAATCCCGAGATTTTTGATTTGGTTTGATTCGGTTCCAAGTTAGAATTTGTTAAATTTCAGGTTGAAATTTCAAGATAAAAAAAAATAGATTTAATTTTAGATTAAGTATGAAACCATTGGCCCATGCATAACCCTTAAAATCAAGCCTAAAGTTTTTTCTTTCCATTATTTCTTTTTTAAAGAAAGAATATTGGCATATAAAGCACTTTATTTATCTCAAGGTAATAATAAAAAAAGTGAAATTTTTACCAATTTTAGGGTCCATTAGGAAAGAGTAATCTTTAGGCACTAATTTTTGTTTTTTGTTTTTAAACAATCAAAATTATATTCTTACATTTGTAAGTATTTTCAAATTATAAAGAAAAAATATATCAAATTAATAAAAAATCTAAAAAGCTAGTAGTCAAAAGTTAACTTATTTTTTCTTCCTAAACATAGTCTTACTTCCATGTTTGTGCTATAAGAATCTACACCTAAATCAACCCCATGTTGATATGAGAGAGTTAGAGAGAGAGAGAGAGAGAGAGAGAATCACTTAATTCCGTCAAATCTTAAGGTTTATTATTGGAGTTTAATTTTAAAATACTGTCAATATAATATTTTTGGAATAAATGGCACACTCCAATAGGATCTAAGTCAATTTTTAATTTAATAAAAAGATAAGAATAATAATTGAGACATGTACCGTGTTTTAAAATCCAGTTGTATAAATAATATTTATAATAACAGTGTAACAAAGTTAAATTCTTAATATTTTTCTCAATTTTTTTCACGCATTTTTCGTTTTTAAGTCTGAACTAACCCTGGTATATAGACGCATGTGTCAATATTAATGCCTTTATTTATATATTATTTTAATTTTATAATAAAAAAAGGCTGCTACCCTGTTAAAAAAAAATTATGGCAAAGAATTATTAAAATGATGTAGTAATTGTATTTTTAAAATTAATTAGTTGTATCTTAATATGTATCTTTATTTAAAGTGCATGGTAGGCTCAGAAATTTTTATTTTTTTCTGACAATTTTTTACTGACAAATCCTACTCGATAAGAGGTCGAAGCTGACCAGCCGAAATTAAAATGTACATCAGTCGATTAATTCTCGAACTTATTTTTTTTTTTAATTGAAAATATTTAGACTAAGTTGCGTGTATCTCGATTAATACGTGAAATCTTAAAAATTAATTAATCCCACTGTTTTCTTTTATGGCATGTGCAAGGCATTGCATTCGTTTAGTTTACAGCTAAATATTATTTATTGTTGAAAGGTGAGGAGTTAAAGTGAATCACATTTGGAGCGTATTTCGGGTGAAAATTTGGTGAACAAGGGAATAATAAGAAAAGTTAAAAAGAAAAAGAAATATAAAATATTCTTTATATATGATTTTATTTGGGTAGATTAAAAAAATATAAAAATAAAATCCGTCATTAATAAATTAATTTTTTAATTTAATTATTTTTAATTTTTTAAATTTTTTACGTTTTTACTTCCTTTTTTTATCATAAACTAAACACGAGTAGTGATTTTAAATTTTTGTCTTTGTCTTTTTCTTTCCACAAATTATTGATCCAAACAAGATTTATCATTTCCCTTTGTTTTTATTCACTTAGTATTCATTGGGTAAGAATCAAATTTTAATAACTTCTTACTAACTTTTAATAATATTTTTTACTAAAAATTACAAAAAGAAATTGATGTACCAGACAAACTTTTTTGTTTTAATATTAAAATGTTGTTGGGATAATACTTGTACTAGCTTTTTTAAAAATATTTTCTTAAAATATAAATAAATATAATTTTTTTAAAAAAATTACAGTAAACTAAAAGGAACCAAAATTCAAAATCTTCACCTTACTCCTTGCATTATGAATTGTAATATGAAATTGTTAAAATTTCATCTAAGTTTTCGGACAAATATAAATAAAAAATATTAAATAAAATTTAATTTTAAATTTTCATACGTTAAAAAATATTATTCATTATAAAATAATATAATATAAAGTGAAAAAAAAACAAAAATTAAAATGCATTTAACATTTTTCGTGTAAAATTTACTGCAATTCCCTGGACCTCGGAAGCAATTTGTCTAGAAGGACAATTACAGCTAAAAAAGAGTTTTACTGGTTCAAATCCAATCACATCTTAAGGAGGATGAGACACGTGTTGGGAACTACATACTGAAAAGAGAAAAAAAAAAAAAAAAAACTGCATCCCAGACTACTCAGTTGCGTCTACAGTAGTCACATTAATCAATGACGTGTCGACAGATGAGCGGCCAAACTCAATGCAGTACAACTGTTTTGACAGCGCTCAGTGAGTTCTGAACGGTGTTCGATAGTTGTAATTTGACACGTGTCGACGAAGGACCACCTTAGTATCCGTCGGAAAATGGGGTGTGTCACCCGACCCTGACACGTGCCGAAAGCGAAAGAGAACCTGTGACTTCATTCCTACCACATGAATCATGGTTGTAGTCAGTTAATATATTTATATATATTATATGTCCGTTTAAGTAATAATTAAAAAAATAAAATAATTAATTTTTCTTTTTTATTATTTAAATGAATAATTCTTATCTAAACAAATATAAATTTTTAATTTTTTTTTATAAATGTGATTAATATACCTAAAAGCTAAAATTTAAAAAAAATAAATTTAATGAAAAATGTCATAAAAGACCAAAAATGAGTTGAAAATTAGAAAAAAATTTGTAACCCATCTCAGTCTATATACACGCATAAAATTAGAGTTCGTTTAAGTAGTAAGAAATTAATTTTTTATTTTTAGTTTATCTTTTATCTTATATAAATTTATACTAAAATTTAATTTTTTTTTATTTTTGTTTGGTAAATTTTAGGCATATTGAGTTCATAAAAAATACAAAAAATTAAAAAATTCAAATCAGTTTTTTAACATATTTATATACATTATATACCCGCATAAAATTAGATTTGTTTTAAGTAGTAATAAATTCGTTTTTTTTATTTTTAGTTTATTTTTTATCTTATATAAATTTTTACTGAAATTTAATTTTCTATTTTCATTTGGTAAATTTTAGGCATATTGAATTCATAAAAAAAATAATTACAAAAAAAATTGAAAAATTCAAATCGGATTTAAAAAAATAAAAACTAATCATTATTTTTTATTTTTAAATCAAGCATGAATTTTTTTATTTTTTTATGAATGTGATTAACACATCTGAAAATTGTTAAACAAAAAAATTATAATTTGATGAAAAAATTGTATAAAAAATAAATAAACTAATTTATTAGTACTCAAACTAAGTTTTAGAAATAAGATTATACTTTAATTTTAAAAGCATGGGATGAAATTTACAGACTCAAGTGATGTATAATGCAACGAAAATTGCTTTTTTTTTTTTTTTTTTGTCTTTTTACCAACAACTCTTTCTTTGGATTGAATGAGGTTTTTATTTATATTTATTTATTTTTATATCCTAATTCATATTTTTTTTATTAAACTTTATAAATTAAAAGAATACAATCAAGTAGATAGTTTATACGATTAACACAAATTACACATAGAAAATATAAAAATAACCACCCCAAAAAAGATAATATATATGTATATATATAGAAGAATTGAAATTAAATAATTTATTTAAATTATAATTAATATATTCTATATTTACTGAATTAAATGATATAACAATTATATTTTGTTTAATTTTTAATAAATAATATAATATAATTAAATTATAATTTAATATATTATATATTTATTGAATTAAATGCTTTTTAATAAATTATTTTATTAAACTAAATTAATTGTTTTAATTGATTAATTTAATTTAATTAGTCTAATTAATTAAATTAAATTAATATGAAATATATTTTATTAAATTTAATTAATTTTTTGAAAAAAATTATTAAAATTAAATATTTTATTAAAATAAAAATCAATAGTTGTAAATAAAAATATATTTCCAAACACAATTTTAGTTTTCATTTAAAAAAAATGACAACAAAAAATAAAGAAAAAATATATATAAACAGATAAACGCTTGTGTTATTAAACGGATTCTTGTTTAGATTTTATAAGACTTTTATTTTGTTAACGTTGTTAGCAAGATTTTCCATTTAAATAAGTAGTGAAATTTTCAATTTCACTTTAAACCCCTCTTTGTTATAATGTCCGTTGCTTCACCCACTTCTCGTATGCCTCGTCACTCCCAGCTTCAAGGTTACTTTGAGTGTGTTTGGAGTTATATAAAATAAAATAAAACTGTAAAAGTAAATGTCTCGTAGTTCATGCAGTGAGTGAAGAATTTAAATTTTATTACCTCGTAATTCATATTTGTAAAGATTTGTAAGATTTTATTTTATTTTGTGTAACTCTAAACAGAGCCTTTGTTGTCCATTTTGTTACTCTTCTAACTTTTTCTAGTGAACCAACCAGAGTTTGCTACATCACTTGACATCCGTTCGAGGTGACAATTACAATTTACATTCTTGAATACGTCCAATTAAATTCAATTTAAATGAGTTAGTATCTAATTAAAATCACCAACGGACATTATAATTTGATTAATAAGATAATATTTATTTAATTAATGGATGAAAATAAATTAATAATACAATAAATATATTAAGAAAGTTAAAATCTTTAAAGATCTTCTCCTAGGTGTTAAAAGCACTTGTAGAGAGAGAAAATATATTCTTTGTGAGTTTATAATTGATAATTCTTAAGTAATTTTTTTTTTTTTTTTTTTTTACGCCCATCGTGGGGCTCTGAGACGAAACTAAGTTTTGACTAAAAGGGCTGGCCTCCCAAACAGTGAAAAAAATTATATATATAATATAAATATTTTTTTTCAAAATAACACCCCCAACTCTTTTACCTTTGGCTATGATTTTTGAGTTATGCCATTAATTCTAGACAATATATAAATGCAAACTATCAACCATAATGATTATGCTAAAGTCTCTTAAGATTTGTGTGTTCCTCTAACTCCTATCATATTTTTACACTTTTTATTAGTGCTATTTTAAAATGTGATTGAAAAATGAATTCTCATGATTGTTTTATTTAAGAATGATTACATATTTAATTATTGATTTATATTACTTGTTGAAAACCCAAATAGACTTTAATTCTGCTATTGCATTTTTGAAATTACACTTCATTTGTAATAGTAGATTTGATAGGATTTGATTTCATTTGATAAAAATTCTCATCAATTCTTATGTTTGGAATTAAAATAAAATTTTATAAGTTGAATTTGATTTTATTTCATAATTTAAAATTTGGATTTTCTATATCATTTAAAATTCAATCCAAAATAATAGAATTTGATGATAATTCATTTTTTTCTTAAACTATTTAAGTAAGTGAACAAATTTATTCTAAAAAATGATACTTATCATATTTTCTATTCTCTATTAACATGGTCATTTTTGGTATTTCTTTTAAATCAAATTAATTCAATTCTTAAATTTAAAATATGTTTCAAGCAAAAAATTTTATTTACTAAATCAAATCAAATCAATTCTTTATTTTAAAATCAACTTAATTCTAAGAGAGAAATAATTCCAAATGGAGTGGGAATAAATATTAAAATTTATAGGAATTAGCTATTTCTCTACTGAATTCCTAGTTCTGCCCCTGGTGGGACTCAATATATATTTTTAATTTTTTTTCTCTCCCAACTTAGCCAAAATAGTTTTAACTATCAAATTTTTGTGCGTAAGTTCTTTGAAGGAATTTAAATGTGTGAGCGTGTTTTTCATCAAATCTGGGTGAAAATTCCTCTTCATGTGTTGGAGAAGGCGTCTATTATGATCGGTGCAACAAGGGTTAGAAAAATAGATTATGTATACTATCATAATCCTTCTTATAATTATTTTATACAAAGTGAAAATTTTAGTTTTTGTGGTTTGAGATTTTTTTTTCTCCATAATTTGAGAGGTTTTTCTTGTAAAAATCTTTGCATTCAATATTTTTTTTTCTACATTTTTAGATTGTATGCGATTACTTAGTAATTCATAACTAGTAAGGGTGAAATTTTAAAAACAAAAACTATGAGATGTCGCCTGACCAATTAGGCCCACAACTTAAAAGTTTAGTAAACGAATGCTAAATAAGCTAATTTCTTATATGACCCATATGCAATTATATATATATGTATTCTCTCCTCCATATTCCTACATCAAGTATTAATTTCTTTAATTGATTGAAACACTATCTTACTAACCCTTATATTTCTTACATGGGGTGCTCACTTGATAAGCCAATGGGTAAATGCATGAGGAGATAGAACTAACACTTGATCCAGGCCTAGTTCAAACACTAAGAAACTTAGTCAATTGAATCCCCAATCAATAAGAAGACCCCAAATTAAAAAAAAAACATATATATAAATATATATTTAGTTAATTTAAAATTTATCCTCTTTGTAGAAACAATAAGAGTATTGATAATTTATTTATTAAAAATATATATTTTAAAATTTCAAGGGATGTAACTCAGTTTCCTAACAGAAGGGTCAAGGGGTGTAACTCAGTTCCCTGAATCTTACACCACTGAGGGTGTAACTCGGCTCCCCATTTATGATACATATTGAGGTATACATTCGCTGCAAGCATAAACAATGCAGTTTGTAATCTCGCGTGCTTTAATAAGTGTAATCTATCCCAAGATAAAGTTGAGGGTAAATGGAAATTAGAGTATATATTGACATTGTATTCCATCACTTCCCATCGCATGAGAATGCATTTATATTCTTTTATATTAAGATATTGATATATGTGACTACGAAATTGATTGATGAGATGTATTATTTATCCGATTGATTATAGGTTTGATTATGAAATAAGAGATATAAAATGAGAACTACGATAACTTAATTCCTAGAGTGGGATATGTAAGCAACTTAGATTTGAATAACCTAAGTCGGGTCTTAACTATGATTGTGTTTATTCTTCTTAATTGAGAATTTAATTATTAATATTATAAATGGTGTGACCTAAGGTGTGAATTTACTGTTTATATTTATAATGTCATTAACTTAAGAAAGTATAAACATAATTATGGTATTTGTTCTAACTGTGTAAACCTTGGATGTGGTTATTAAAAATAGTGTTAAAGTGGATTATGTTATTGATAAATTGATAATGTAATCAAATATTATTTTATATGAGAATGAGTAATGATTCTGAATATATTAATAACTATAACTCAATGTGAATTAAATTTAAATTAGATTTTATTTATTTACTTTAGTTTTCACATTCCTGTACCTGTTGTTCTAGACAATTAAATTAGAAATGTGACATATTTATAATTATAAATTGATGTTAATGAATTAAAATCTTCATTAAGCAGGCTAATTATTTTTTTGTATTTTTTGCTTAATAATAATATTTGTTATTTTTTTTTTTTGCATTGTTTTGTTTAATAATAGTAATAATAATATTTATTATTAAATATAATTATTTTTTGCATTATTCTTGATAATATTATTTATTATGTTTTAAATTATAATTTATTAAGATATAGAAAAACAAAAAATAAGAATATGTTTTAAATAAAAATAAAAAATAAGAGGTTAAATAATAAATAGAAGTGTAGATTAAATAAAAATATCAAGTGATATCGATGAAAATTGTAGTTTGAATAAATTAAAAATTATGAATAACTAGTAATTATATAAAATATTAATTTTTTATAAGATAATTAAGATAATTATAATTAGGTGTCACGTGTCATAATAATACATGTGTTATAACCGTAGTACAAGTTAGATTTTATGTGACAAAAGAGAATTATAATTTAGTGCCATGTATCAAGTTAGATGTTACGTGGTGCAGCATTGTTGACAGAATTTACTTTATATATATAATATGATATGTATATTTGCGTTTGACATGAGTAGATGCTTTATTTTTTTATTTATTTGACATATTTGCTCCTTCTTAATTTTAGAAATTCTCTAATGTTAAAAAAAATAATTTTAATAATTTTACAAAAGAATAAAAAACAAAAAAAATTATACTTGTTTACGTACATTTATTAATTATACATGCAAGTGCCATGTGCCATGTCGTGGTTGCGTGTGTGATATGTCTTGGTTGCGTGTGTGACATGTCTTGGTTGCGTGTGTGAATTGCAAAGTATTTGATCATTCTCCAATATCATTTATTGCAAGTGTCTTCCAGGTAGCATTTTAAGGCACTGTTCGGTTTGTTAAAAATCAACTGAAAGTATTTGATCATTCTCCAATATCATTTATTGCAAGTGTCTTCCAGGTAGCATTTTAAGGCACTGTTCAGTTTGTTAAAAATCAACTGAAATCTTCAAAAATCTTTAAAAATTTTTAAAATTTTGTAACACATTTTGCTCACCTCATATTTTGTGAACTTTTTATAAATTTATATATATATCTACATATTTCAATAAATTTTTACAAACTCTAATATTTTTTTACAAACATCAATAAATTTTCAACAAATTTCAACAAATCTAATATAAATATATGAAAACGGACCGAAAAAACCATTCTCATGATTTCTCTCTCCAACTTTTTCATGCAAAAGTTAAAAAGTTCAATAACTTTCAAAAAAATTCTGATATAAATCCATTGAAATAGATTCAAAAAACAATTGCCAAGGTTTTTTTCTCTAACTTTTTACCACAAAAATCCAAAAGTTACACTTTTCATCCATAAAAAATATGGTTTGAGTTAGAAATACCAAATATCAAAAGTTAACCCAAATCATATACTTTTTTTCTTATTTTTTTACCACTATTAACGCTACCTAAATAGAAACATTTTTTCCTTTCAATGGTAGGCAACAGAAGATACTCAAAACTCACTCATCAATACAAATCATATTTAATATATTAATTTAACAAAATGATAATGTCATAATTATTTTTATAAATAATTAAAAATAGACGCACACTGTGTGTGAATTTTATTAAATTTTTAGTTCAATTAAAATAAAATTATAAAAAAATTAGCAAAAGTGACGTAAATAGTAAATGATAAATAGTTAAGGATATTTAAGTAAATAATAACTAATTAAAGAGTAGGGGCAGATTTAGAAAATTTGTTGAGTGGGAATAAAATTAAACAAAAATAAATATTACAAATTTTTAAATAACAAATTTTAGGTACCGTTTAGAAGTTTAAATTTTATTAACTTGCCATATTTTTTTACTAAAAATTGCTAGTTGTAATTTTCAGTGCATTTAGTGAAATATTAGCAATTTAACAAAATTTATTAACTTTTTGTAATTTTTGAGTGTTTGGCAAAATTTATAATAATTTTTGGTAATTTTTAACAATTTTTGACAACTTTTGGAATGAGCGAGTCACTGTAGTTGAATAAAAACGTGACAAATTTTAATTAATTTGACAATACAACAAAATTATGAAGCATATTTAAAAAGGTAAAATTTAAATTCAGTGGGGGCGATTTATATAATATGTATAAAAAAAACAAAAAAATTATATAAAATATAGATAAAATACATACAAATTTTCCAGTCAATGGAGACAATTACCCCTGAGCCCATGCTAAATCCGTTCTTATTAACAAGTATTTAAAAAAATAAAAAAATTACAAAAATAGTGGGAGAGTTAAAAAAGATTTAAGGAAAACAAAAAGAAAAATGAGTAAACTTACTTAATCATGTGGTGATTAAAAAAAAATTACTTTTCAATGCTATTGAAATCGTAGATACTTACAATTAGGAGCTAGCTTAAGGTTATATTGTGAAGAAAAAGAAAATCACCGAAATAATGTTTCATAAATTGTAAAATTTCACTGTTACAATTAGTGCTTGATTTATATAATAGTATGTGTAGATGATCAAAGTATTCATTATATTTTTCATCTGTACCATATGTATACATAATGATTGTCCATTATTTTTTAGCTAAATAAATAAAACTGATCTGGCACTAATATTTCTCTAATTTAACTGAATATGTGCCTTTTTACTTTTTAAGATTAGCCTTCGGGCGGTCTTTCCTCTTACTGTGGAGGTGATCTTCAACGGCTTTTCCGACTGAACCGATCAGTCAGGACTTACTTAGGTTGGTTTACCTTTTCGTAGTTCTTTGCTGGCTAAGGTTACGGGGCGGGTTTCACCCAATGCGCACTCATGTATAGTGGCTGCGAGCTTTTTCTCTACCCCAGAAGATTAGCCTTCTCTCTTTGGCTTTGAAAGGGTGATTATTGCTATTTTGGGAATTATTTTGAGGGTGTTAAGGCATAATTTTTAATAATTTTTGTTTTTTTTTATAAAAAGATACTAATTGTAATTTTTGGTATGTTTGGTGAAACAAGTAGTAATTTTTAACAATTTTTAATAACTTTTTTACAATTTTTGGGTGTTAGTAAAATTTTTGATAACTTTTGATAATTTTTAATAACTTTTGATAATTTTGAACTACTTTTGATAACTTTTAGCAACTTTTGAGTTGAAAAGTTATTTTAATAGAATAGAAAAGTAATAAAAATTAACAATTTACCAAACGCTTAAAAATTAACAGTTGATAGATTTCTTACTAAAAATTTCGTTGCCAAATACTTCTTTTGTAAAAACATAAAAAGGAATCTCTTTATGTAAATGATAGAATAGTCCAAGAAGGAGGACAAAATTTAAAAAAAAAAAAATTGCAATAAAAGAAAACCTAAATATGTTGAATGATACTGGCTAGGAATAGAAAAATGCAGCTGGAAAGAATGTTGGGTCGGCCATTGTTTGATGGCTACTTTGGTTTTTAGTACATATTCATATGGCAGTCCATGGTGCAAGAAAACTCAAATCAAACGGGTGTGACAGTGATGCATGTGTGTGCGCGTGCTTTTTTATGAATTAATTCCATGTCTGGGCGCAAGGAGATGTTATTCTCAGTGAGTCATTGACGACATTAAAAGATTGGCTATCAATTTTACTGGAATGATTATCGTGGCTCGAAATTCAAAACCAACAAATTAGGCTTTGTTTGGTATCTTAAGCTAGTAATTGTTACTGTAATTGCTAGCTAATAATTATTACAGTGACCGATCAAATTTATTCTCTTACATTTTAATTTTTTTAAAAATTTTTAAAGATAAAAATATTAAATTAATTAAAACTTAAAATCTATCTAAAAAAAGTCACATTTTTTATTTCCAAACACAAAAATAGTTAACTTATTTTTAACTAATTAGTAGTTAAAAATAAGTTAATTACTTTCTTTTCCAAACTAAGCCTTAATGAGACACTATTTCGTACGTTTCCAAGGTAATGCATTTATTTCTTATATATAAGTGAAAGGATTTTAAAATTGAAATTTAAGTTGAAAATTAGAAATTGTATTTTTTAATTTTTAAATTCTTACGTAAGTTTTAATAGATAAAAATATTTTAATGTTGACCATCAGATGAATTTACATAAGAATTTTTAGATTGAAGATACAAATTCAATTCTGAAATCGTAGAAACTCAATTTGGCAAATTTAAGATTTCGGGTTAGTTTGGATTGAACAAAAAGTTTAAAAACAATGTGAACTGAACTATAAAAATTTAAGCTAAATAGTAGATTTACAAGACAAAATCAGCTACGTTATAAAAATTTACCATGAACTAATTTAAAAAAAAAAAATTGCGTATTTGTGTGCATATTCAATATCATTGAAATAGTGCAGCACATAAAAATTTAAGTGAAAATACATCGTAATAAATAAATGTATGCAACATTTAAAAAGTGTAAGGTAAGACTTATAATTTAAGGAGTTCAATACACTTACATATATACAAATACCCAAATCCAGTAATAATGAAGAGTAGAGAAAAGGATTTTAAAATCATGGCCCCATCACGCTCACCCCAACAACCCACTTGTCTAAATCTTAGTTTATTTTTTTCTTCAAATCCTAGCTTTCATATCTTTATTTTATGGGTTTTAGCTAATTTTCTCCAAACATAGATGCAGGAGGTAATTTTTTGAACTATCTGAGTATTATTTTATTTTAACAAAAAAGTTTTGAATTTAATATTTATTTCCTTACTCGCTTATGATTGATTAATTTTTATTCAAAATTATTTATTTAATAAAATTCTTGATATATCTAATACTCCCAACTCATTACAAACATACATATATATATATATATATATATTTTGTCGATTCCAAAATCTTAAGTGACATTTAGTTTACTTTTCTATTTTATGTTTTATGTATTAAAAATCTCAAAACGAGGAAATAGAAAATATTCTATTTTTCTTGTTTTGAGACTTTTCTCATTTTTTGTTAAAAACTCTCAAAACGATTTTTTGTCATTTTTTATCTCATGTGTAAAGTCATTTTTTGTTTTCGAAAATAAATTTTGAAAACAAAAGTAATCAAATGCGTTTTGATCTATTTCTTTTATTTTTTAAAGTACAAAATAAAAATAAAAAAATAAAAAAATAAAAATAAAAATAAAAAATAAAAAAATAAACCAAATGATCCCTTATTTTGTTGTTGTTACTTTTCAAATAATAAATATTCCGAATTAAGTGTATGTCAAATTTGAGTTACAATCTATCAAGTAAAATAATATTGAAATAAGGATAAAAAGAATTTTTAAATGCTTAAAAGCTAATTCTCTCTTCTTTTATTTAATTTATGCAATTTATTCTTCTAAAAATTAAAATTTTATTCTTTTTTTTAAATCACGTTTTATTTTTACGATAAATATATACTTACGAAGGTAAAACTACTATGTATATTTAAAAAAAAAATGGATAGGTAGATGCTCTGAGTGTATTTGGAATTGGATAAAAGTGTATAAAATTATAAAAGTTAATGTCTTATATTTTATACAATAAATAAAAAATTTAAATTTTATAAATTCGTAATTCATATTTATAAAATTTTATATTTTTTTTTACAACAAGGCCTCTATCCTTATTGGTGTCTCCCATTCATATCCCACCACTAGAAACAACATCATTTGGTTTAAAACACTCACTGTTGAAAAGTCACGTCATTAACAGTTTGTTTTTCTTCTCTCTTCACTCTCTCTATTCCGTTTGACACGGCGGATGATACGATTTAATTTTATGACTTCTATTTAATTTTAATTTTTTTTAATTTTCTATTATTTAATTTTAGTCAGTATAATATTCAGTTGAATTTTTTTTCATGAATTTGACACCTAATAATTTGATTTGGTTATTGTTTAACTTTAATAAATAAAATCCTTAATTATAATTAATTAATTTTATCACTCGAATTTATAATTACTATTTGATTTCGCTATTTTAATTTATCTCTCTCTAAATTGTTTTAAATTCTACAAATAAAGTGAGATATTCACACATTGCGTGCACTTACATTTTATGGTGTAGTTTGGCAAATCTCTATTTTTTTTTTATCAATTATCAACTTGCTCTACTAAAATTTATTAAATATATTTTTAATTTTTATTAATTTTCTTTAACTTTTATCAAAATTTTCATTTACTTTAATTTCTACTAACTTTTACAAATTTTTACCAATCACATAACTTTTTTAAAAAATGCCACAGATAAAAGTTACTAAAAAATTCATTTTTTACTTGTATGCCAAACAGCCCCTGTATAAAGGGTAGCTAAAGAATATTTAAATATGGTAAAATCCAACTTTTGAAGAATTTTTTTTTCCTTTTTATAATTTTTTTATTACTATGGTCCAAATCGTTATTTCAAATTTCACGTAAAATAACACTCAATAATTACATATCTAATTAAGTAATTTCATTAATTAACTACTTAACTACTATTTAATTTTACTTTTAAATTATTTATAATTTAAACTTTTATACACAAACACTCCCACCCGTCACGATCGAGTACACTTGCGTATCTAATATATATACATATACACACGCACGCTTGCGGGATTGTAAGAGTTCCCACATGTGACTGCTATTTCTTGTTAATTGCAAAGATTTCACTAGTCTAGTCGTTGCCGTGCTCTGCTTTAAATTTGGCAAAGCTACGTTTTAGCTTTTGCTACAAAAGAGACGTTTTTTTGGTGTAAATATAGTAACAAGGAATCTTTAGGATATATTTGGTACATGAGAATTGAATAGAATGGAATAAAATTAATTCTTGTTTTCATCTATTCTCATACTAAGTATCAAAAAATTAAGTTGAAATGTTATTTTATGGGAATAGCCATCCCATGTTAAGTGGGAAAAAAACATTTCATAATTTAAGTGATGAAATAGTCATTCCATTGCAATTAAAATTTGATCCTAAAATTAAAAAATAAAAATAAAAAACAAGCAACTACTTTGTAATAAAAAATTTTTTTTCAGTTACTCACTTCGGTTGTAAAATGACCATTTTACCTCTTAACTTAATTTTCAAACTAGGTCTAAACCCATGCCACAAAATGACTGTTTTACCTTAGGTTCGTTTTTTTTTTTCAAATTCATATTTCGAACTTCTGAAAGACTAATAAAAATATTCTTTCGTATTACTTAATAACTAAGCAAATTTTAATTTGATCCAAACTTAGGTTGTAAAATGACCATATTACCCATGAGTTCATTTTTTGCCCAAATTTGTATTTTTGACTTCCCAAAAGGTTAAAAAATATTTACCGATATGTTTCTTGCTAACTATTAAAATTTTTTCTCAATCTAAACTCAAATTGTAAAATAACGATTTTATCATTGGGCTATTTTTTGTCCAAATTCACATTCTAAACTGCCTAAGAGGCTAAAATCGTATCTTTGACATATTTCTTAATAATTAAATAGATTTTAATCCGATCTATATTCGAACTATAAAATAATTATTTTACCCCTTGACTTATTTTGGGCCGAATTTATACTCTAGGCATTCCAAAAGACTAAAAATTATTTATTAACATGTTTCTTAATAGTTGAGAAAATTTTGGCTTAATTCGAATTTGAATTGTAAAATAATTATTTTATCCCTTGACTTTTTTTAACTTAAATTCATGCTTGAAAATAAAATTTATTTTTATAGTTTTTAAAAAATTAATGTTAGTAATTTTTATTATATTTCATTATATTTAAGATATGTAATCAAATTATGAAAATTTGAATATCTATTTCATTTCCATTATTTTCATATTGGAAACCAAACAAAGGAATAAATGAGTATTTCATTTTATTTCCATCCGTATTCCATTCTCACCTCCTATTCTAATCCATTCTATTCTATTCTCACATACCAAATATAACCTTTGTTCTATATATACATGGAGGAAACATAAACTTGATAATATTTTATAACTTAGGTAGTGTTTGGTTTGCTAAAAATAAAAAAAATAAATAGATAAAATAAAAGAAAAAATTAATTGAAAAGTGACACGTAATGAAATTTGATTGGAGAAAGTTGAAAAAAATAATAAAAATTAATTTTTTTTTTTTGTATTTTTTGAGAATCCAAACACCCTCTTACATGTATAATTTAGCAACTTTATTTGTCATAAAATAAAACCGAAAATGTTTATTAGTATTTAATTTTATTTTATCATGAAATAAGAAAGAGAAAATAAAAATACAAATGGTAGCTGCCGCCGCCAACTACTATTATCCATCTCGTTTCCACGGTTTCATTTCAGTATCCCTACAAATAAGAATATAAATATAAAAATGTAATTATTTTTATATTTTTATATATTTTTTGTTTGTATTGAAGTGCATTGCAACGCATAATGCAAGTGCAACGTATAATTGCGTGGAAAATTAATGAAGAACATGACATGAATATAGTTATTATAGTTAGGTAAATGCCCTTATAGTCAGTAAGTTATAAAACTGTTTTATTTACAAAATTAAAAATTTTGATGACTTATTTTAGAAGGCAAAACTAAACTTTTTTTTTTTTTTTTAATTTTTGCCAACGTTCTTCAATCATTGTACGATAAACCAAGCCATTGATGTCATGAAAAAGATGGCACACAATATATGGTATGGCTATAAACTTTTTGAAGGACTATGATGGTGACCCCAAAGTGATTTCAACCAACAAATTAAGAAACAATATAGGTAGAGGATAATGAAATCAAACTATTCATATTTCACAATGTAATATTATTTATTTTAGGTTGATTAGATGTAATGCAACAAATTTTTAAGGAATTACTTATTTTGGTATTATTTTTGTAGATTTTGAAGTTTCAACAGAATCTAATACCCTCATTGGTCACTACTTTATAGTACATTGTATTTAGGGAGATATTGAATATTATGTATATAATACTTCTACTACACAAGTAATGTGGGATAGAAGTGTTTCAATGTGCCTTAATAATAGCTCGCTTAACCTCTCATTGGCCGCTCACGTTACTACCGATTTGTTACATCTCCCCTTCGAGCACGCTCCCTTGCCTCGCCTCATTTTTTTCAACTGGAAATTTACTTTAATACCAAATTATCATGCTCTCAATCTCATAATTTGGGATAAATGATATAAAAATTTGGAAACTAATTTGAACTAAAATATAAATATAATTCTAAGGTCAAGTCATATTTCTATTATATTGATAGTTTTGACCTAATTAAGTGCAATGCAAGGATTTCCAAGAGAGTCACTTATCTTAGCATTACTCTCATCTAAGCACGATTAGTTTTAGAATTTCAACAGAATTCACTACAGTCACACCTTTAAAACGTATTGTACTTGGGATGTGAGACAAAAGTAATTCACTTCATCTTATTAGTAGCTCACACAGTCTCTTGTATGAAAAACATTTTATTAAACGTAACAATCATGTCATGTTTTGTTGCTTTTAAATTCATATTTTTTACTAATTCCAGGCATTGTAAAATATACAAACATTTTAAATAGTTAATTCACTTCAAATATAAGATCAAATTAAATCAATTTTGAGTCAACATAAATATTGTGTTGAGTTTGTGTTTTCTTTTCACAATTTTGCATTCGCTTCAACCGTGTTTGCATTGAATTTATTAGAATTCTCGTATTCACTTCAACAGTATTTGTATCAAATCTGATTAGGACTCTCGTATCTTATCTAATATTGACACTTTTTTATATACACGGACTAAGTTATCAGTTCTCATCATTTTAAAAATTTTATTAGATTCTTTATATTTTTCAATTAATTTTTTTTATACGTAATAGTTTCCCTAAGATGTTCTTCTTTGCTTATTACAAAATGATATTCGATACTCCATATTTTTCTATTAAATTTTTTTATACATTAATTAAATTAATTCAATACAAGAATTTATGTGCAAATATAACAGTTGGATAAAAAAAAAATAACGACAGTTGCTCCCGTAGGCGTCTCAAGTTTTTTTAATCAATTGTGGTGAAAATTATCCACCATTGATTGACTAGGGAAAAAAAAGATATTTTTATAATAAAATTAATTTTTGAAGGAAAATTATGATAATGTAATAAAATTTGTAAAAATAATTTAACAAAAATGTTGAAAATTATCTTAACTTCGATAATGAACTCCCTTTAATTTGTACGTGTGTCAAGCAATAGGGATAAAGTACTAGAGGGTGTTTATGCAATTGAAAAACAGTAGAGAGTGTAGGCGTAATTTTAAATTGAGGAAGATGTTTTAATTAATTAAAAATATTCATAATCTTAATGATTAAAAAAATATAAATAAAAACTCTTGTACTAAAGTAGGATTTTAAATAAAATTCAAGACAGCAAAGGTGAAATAACCTAATCCATCGTCACCTCTGGTCTCCCGTACAAACACAATTACAAAAGTAGAGATATATCTGATCCAGTTATATACATACTATACATATATATATATATATATATATATATATATATATGACCGGTTCCTCGGAACTAGAGATAATATTACAAAAGGAGATCCAGTTTCTTCAACAACCATTCACATAACTAAAATACTGTACAATGACATGCCAGGGCTTTGTGTTCATTTTTCAAAGAGAGAAATAAAAAGTAAAATTTCATTCTCAAACAACTGAGAAATTCACAGGTAAGAAGGCACTCTTTCTGATTTACCTGTGAAACCCAAGAAAGGAAATACAAAAACTATGTACAGAAAGAAAAAGGTAGCTGGGTTTAAGATAACATCACCAGCCTTGAAGACAATTTGAGAAGACAAGTAGCCATAGAACATCATCACAATTCACAGTCACTGGGAATGGAACGAAGCTGAAGCTGAAGCTGCAGGTGGCAGCGGGGCAAGGCAGGGTTTAAAGCAAACACTCTTGAAGCTGTCGGGTAGGCTGGGAATTTTGAGGTTCGAGTAAAGCACCTTTTCGGGGAAATACTCAGTCAGGTGTTCCTTAGGTTTATCAGGACAACGCACAGCAGTTCCAATCTGCAACAAGTAACCCCTCCCTTGGTTCATTTGACAAACAAACGCATATCGAAGCCTCTGACACCAATCCACGTGCGTATTATATTTTCCCTCGAGATGGAAAGACAGGCCTCCATCTTCGTTCTCTCTCAATCTCCACACTTTGATGATGCTATAATAGCATTGTATCACAGTCAGATATCCCTCGGCATCTATAAACCCTTGAGAGACGTGCTGCGAGGAGAAGAACTCTGGGAAGGAGATGACATGAAACTCTTCCACAGCTATATCAAACTGGACGACGACCTTGTGATGTTCCTCGATCGTTGGCCAGAAAAGGGACCCGTTCCAGAATAATCCTCCCCATTCGTCGTGACTAAACATGGCGTTAGGGGCACTCAGTTCTCTCCAGGAATTTTCACCGAGCGACATGGTCTCAATTTTCCTGACTTGATTCAAAGAATTGGAAGTCCTCCGGTAGTAGTACGCTCGGACAACTTTGTACTGGTTCTTTGGGTGATCAAAGCCTAAACCAACCCCAAGAGAGTGGATATGAAATTTCGGACTTGATGATGGCAAAATCACTCGCTCTGTTGTTATAGGATTGTAGATAACCATGGGATCTAGCTTGACACCCAATGGCGCGCCCATGCAGAGCAAACCATTGTAAGAGCACATGATTTTGAGGTTTGCGAGCTTTTTATCAATAGGGATCCTTCTAGTTTTGCATTCTTCAATATCAAGTAATATCAAATGGCTTGGAGCATCGGCAAAAAACCTCTCAACAGGTGGTTTAAGGATGAGTCGGGTTGGTTGATTATGGGAATCTCTAAGCTTGTTAATAAAAGAAGTCTCTTGAGTCAAACCGGACCAAGACTTACAAACAGCTCTGCATATCAGGATTGATTCTACCGGTAGTTTAGACAGGATGCAAGAGATTATTTCTGGTGGCAAATCAACTAGTCCCTTGTTCGCTCGATTGTTGCACTCAGTTGAGCTTCTTCGTTTTGTATCCATTTGAGAAAGTTTGAAGCAACTAAAACCACTTCCTTGCAAAAATATTTCTCACCAATAACCCCTTAGAAGTGGGCTGTGGCACAGACCAAAGAGATCAAATTCAGTTAGATAAACTACAATTTCTGCAAGCCGTAAGCAAGCAAGATAAGATGAAAATAAATAAATTAAATGGTTTCTACACTATCGTCATACTTCATGGAACAGTAATAAGCAGATCAAGTATAAACGAAATTCACATGAAATGCCACATCATGTCTCAAAACTACTAGGCATGCACCAAAAGAATTAGTACACAGAAGCAATATATATATATATATATATATTGAGTCACCATAACAGTTCATTAATGGATTACTCTCTCGAGATGATCAATTGGCAATACTATCACAGCAAACTATTTTGCAGCAAGTGGTAGAAGACACTCAAACTGGATAACAAATGAGGGTTATCAGTGGCTGTAAAACCATAAGTAATGTTCCTAGTAAAAACCACACTCATCAAGAGAAGGGAACTGTTCTGCAGAAGATTAGAATCAAGAAATCACATCTATTCAAGACTTCAAGTAAATCAATATTTTCTTTCTCCAACAAGCTTGCTCCAGTTCAAAGCAAGAAATATTCTGCAACCTTACAAGGAGAAATAGCAACAAAAGGACCACCTCACGAGGGTTAACCAATGACAGTCTTCAATTGTCTAGTATAATGTTATAGTTCTGGGACCAGCAAGGTGAAAATTGAAGTGGGACTGCAATATGCACTTAAACCATAGACCTATTCTGAGGTTTGAAGCAAAAATCACACTCAAACAATAACACAAAAATGATACTCAAAGTTAGGGTGCATAGCCTTGCTCATTTAGTAACTGAAAGAGCCTAAACTGAATGACAAAGATTTATTTGTAGCCAAAAAAGGCCCAAAAAAAAATTTTTTTAAACGGTATACGATACAACAAAATATGCTACGCACCCATGGTTCAAGATGTTAAATGACTCTACAAAAGACTGGCATAACATAGAAATAGAGAGTTGTTGCTTGTTTCAGTTTCACTGGTTTGTTTTTAGTAAATGAATTTAGGCTTATTTATATTTAGTAAATGAGGTTTGAATTTAAATAACATAAAAGGATAAAATGTAAATATATAAAATATCAAGGGTAAAATTGTAAGCAGCTTTTGGAATGAAAAACACACTATATAACGCTATAAATACAAAACAACAAATCTATTAATATATTTTATATGTATATTATGTGATTATATACAAATATTAAACGAGCCCGAGCACCTAATAAGCGAAGCAAGCAATGCTTAAACTCAGCTCGTTTACCTAATGACTCTAATTGTTTTGTTTGCACCCACTGAAAAGGGTTGAATGAAGCACCCCTACAAACATTCATGCAAACGATCTCTGATGCTTGAGACAAAGCCTTCAGGATATCAAGTCCTAGTGATTTATCTAATAGCAAGAGGATGTGTTCCTCAAAAATTACAAAGCATATTTATGCTACAATATTGTTAATATATAATTTCCTACTATTTCAATCTTGATTCCAATTATGTAAAACAATTTTAAGAACCCTATGTGACTTAAAGACTGAAGTGAGGGGTTGGTTTATAGGCTCCATGAAGTGCTCCTCTTTTCAACAATAGTATAGATCGAGTTGGTTTGTATGCCCTCCTATATAACTATATCTCATCCCTCCCTGCTTGGATGATATTTCATTTAACGTAGTAAAAGAAAATCTCTAGTGAAGAAGAACCCTCAGTGAGTTTTGTCCTGCATCACCAAGAAGTGAAGTGCAGAGTTGGTTTACAAGCTCCATGAAATGTTCCCCTACTATAGCAATCCCACCATAATCACCACCATTACCACTGTCCATCACCACAGCCACCTTTAACCCAAAAAGTTACGAATATCAACTGAAGGAACAAAAAGATGCTCGCAAACCCATAGGACAAGTGGCATCCCATAACTAGGACAGTCAAGTGTGTGATGCAAATGAGGAAGGACATACGAGGAGAGATTGGGTGCTTACCCAAATAATGAAAATGAAATGAACCCATTTCTTGATGTTTGGATAGTAAAAAAATAAAAGAGAAAATGAAAACACTTGGGTTTGATTCAAGAGCAACCCTTTTCTCTCAAATGAGAAATTAATCCCAAAATGAATAATTCTTTCTCTATTTATAGACTATTGTAACAACTAAACTAACTAACAAGTTTGATACAAATGCTAACTAACTAACTAACTTGGATTCATAACAACTCCCACCCCCTTAAAAATTGACCTTGTCCTCAAGGTCAAGAGCTCAAAATACAACTACTATGGTGTTGCAATGCAAAACATTTTATTATTATTATTATTATTATTATTAAATCTGATTCTATATACACCACAATCCAATTGCTCGTTATAGCCCAATTACTAGCTCAATCCCATCTTAATGATCCAACACGTGTCCACCCATTTACAACTCGACTGTTAAGCTTCTTCGGGAAGCTTTCTCAGCTATCCTTCATCAATACCTTTATCGCTCACTGTTGTCTCTCTTCTCATCTAGACCATTGAAGCCTGAATAGTTGTACGGCCAGGATTGGGATTGTCACTGCCCGCACCCCCGCCACAAGTCAGAAAGCGGAGTCGGCAAATGCGAACTTAATCTTTGTCCAAGTGCAAAAGCAGTGAAAGCCGGCAATACAGTTTCTTGATGAGTTTGAGATTGTCAGATTGGCAATCGATTTGAGGATGGCATACCAGTTGTGGTAGCTGTTGATCTGCCGGCAGGAGGCGAGGATGATGTCAACAACGTCGAGGATCTGATCAGAGTCATCGAGCAAGGGTTCTGTCTCCTGTGCCAAGATCGCGAACTCTCTCGAACCATTGAAATACTCGTCTTACAAAAGCTTTTTGCCAATTCCCAACAACCGCTCGGCGTCATCCCTACTTGTGTTGCCTCCATTTCTTTCTTTCTTTTTTTTTTTCTCTTTTTTTTTTTTCCCTTGGATTCATGTCTCAATTAGAACTCAATTGTTTCTGTTGCCAGTGAGATGTCAGTAGCCACTAAGAACTAAATGATCCACTTGGATCCCACAACTTTGACCTAAAGAATTTGTTCTCAGCTAGCAGAGGCAGAGCACATGATTGGTTGTGGAAGGCTTTTTATTAGTCATGAAGTTTGTGGTTTTCCAACGAAGATCAACCTTCACTGACCTTCGCTGTTCTGTATCTTGCCGGTGAGGATTTTTAATTGCATTTCTTTATTTTTTAACATTTTTAATTAGATCATTTCAAACACTTCACTTTGAGAAAACATAGGCAAATTATCTTCTTGTTTTCTCTGATCTTCTTGAAACGTGTTGAAATAAGCTATCTAATCTATTGTTCATAGCTTCCATCATCTTTCATTAGTCACTTTAATTGTGAATTGATTTCTTCTTGCTACATTTGTTGAATATTTGTTTCTGCCATAGTTGGATTAAACTACTCTGATACCAATTCAAGTGAACCCACTTCTTGATTGGCAAATAAGAAAATAAAAGAGAAAATGAAAATAAATGAGTTTAATTTGAGAACAACCTTTCCCTCCCAAATGAGAAATTAACCCCAAAATGATTAATTCTTTTCCATCCCTTTTTCCTTACAATATTTTTCTATTTATAGACTATTATAACAACTGAACTACCTAACAAATTTGATACAAATTCTAACTAACTAACTGATTTGGATTCATAACAAAAAAATCCCGCACGTGCTCCTAAACTTGGGGAGAAAATAGCCTCCCCTATCCAATATGGAAGGATGAGGAATCCCCGCTACATATCCCATTATTAAGGCCATGTTTGGAAGAGGGATTGGGAGGAGCTGGGGTGTGGTGGTTGGGGCATGAAATTACTGTTATGCCCTTGTCCTTTAGATAAAGCTTCCAGGACATCCTTGTAGTTTCATTTAAAATAAAAGGGCATGATAGTAATTTCATAACCTAACCTAACCCAACCCAACCCTCCCAACCCATCTGCCAAACATAGCCTAAAGGTAGGAAGTAATTCAACATAGGGATGCCCTGACCTCTCTCTTCTTTCTACTGCTTCAGGAGCCCTTCACTAACTTGACCATCAGTGAGCCTCTGGCCAACAACCCACACTGGTCATGTGTTAGGACTTTCATTTGTTTTGCATGTTCCTCGAGGAGGAGAGAAAGAAGGTTCATCAGCATGTGAAGTGGAGATTTTTCTCAGTGCATCAACAAAGTCATCACTATTATTGCAATGGTGCTGACTAATGCCCTCACACATACTTATCAAATAAGCTGAAATATGTATTATAGTGTGCCCAATTATTTTATCATATTTTTTAATGGGAAGTGTTTTGAAACTCCTTACTCCATATGAACCATGGTTTGTCCAATTATTTTAACAGAAATGACATAACAATTTACAATCTCAACTCGATTTAAATTATACATAGTCGGCCAAAATAGCTTCCACAATGTGCCAGTGGCATAATCCATTCTTTTAACCTATGAATTGTCGAAATCATTTAATATCATAATTGCTTCAAGGCACAAAACTTTGACCCTACCATGGGCCTTGTGTTTTTTTTAACCAAATTTGGATACATCTAAAGTGCCAAATACTAAACCCATTTTTAGTTGACACAATGGGCGAGCACGTACCTCACAGAAGCATTAGATAACTACCATTTTTATTATTTTCTTTCCAAATTTTAATTTAAACCATTTACTGTCATTTTATTTTCCACTTCTAAAATATACATGACTGGAAATTTTCCAGATGCTTGTTTCAGAAGAAGCAGCTGCGAAATTTTCAGATGCTTGTTTCAGAAGAAGTAGCTGCAAGTCATACATTAACCCTCTAATTATCACTACCCCTTCTCTCCTTAGGTTATGGACTGACTGACAATACAGAAAGATGTGGAATTGAGCAAATTTGGAAACTAGAAGTCTTACGCTAACCAGCAAAATATCCAGAAATGTAAATTTACCAAAACTATAAATAGAAATCATGATAAGCATGATGTCATGACAACCATAAGATAACTAAACCCAGCCAATTCTGATGCCTTGAAATCAATTAGCCCGTATAGAAGAGTGACGGGGAGGATATGGCCTATAGACTTGGAAAAAGAAGCTGAATAGAAAAGTGCTTCATGAGTTTTATGTGACTAGAATTCCTGATAATTGAAAGAGAACTTTACAGAATAGTTTTATGGCCACACAATGTGTGATGCATAATGGTAGGTGGTACGTTACGTGATGCACAATGGTAGGCAGTAAAGTAATGTACCTAAAATGGATATATGGAAATAAACAAGTAGTAATACATGAAAAAGATAGAAAAAAAGCATGAGTGCATCCCTGGAATGTTTGGCGTGGCAAATATTAAAGATAAGATGAGAGAAACATTTATGATAGTCTCACCACGTGCAATATGGTGAACTAACACACTGGCAAGGGGGAGTAATTTTATCAAGGTGGAAAATACCCAAAAGTCTAAGGAGGGCATGGATTGAAGCAAGGAGAAAGAAGGAGGTAGTTGTGCATCTGTAGGTGTGCAGTCTTGGTAGCTTGGAGGATTAAAAGCATGACTATTGCTTTCCAATTGGCTGTTTTTGCATTAATTGCTACTTCATCAGTCTTATTGATTAGCGTACCCGTTGTATTTGCTTCTCCTGATGGTTGGTCAAGTAACAAAAATGTTGTATTTTCCGGTACATCCTTATGGATTGGATTAGTTTTTCTGGTGGGTATCCTTAATTCTCTCATCTCTTGAACCTATTCATCCCAGCTCCAAAAATGAAATGACCCCCCTGAATTCTTTTTGGTGAATCAATTTATTTTTATACGCCTGTCACTTTATCTTTGCTTTTTTAATGTTGTCTATAATGATTGAAGAATCAAAAACTTTCAATTGAACTTATTCTTTCAATTGGTATTTTGCTTATCCTCCTATCTTTCAAAAATGGAAACTAACTTAGGTAAGTGCTTTATAAACATATGTATAAAAAGAATATATTTCATTTAGCTCCTTCATGCCTACTATAACTAGTTATTTCAGTTTTTTACTAGCGGCTTTAACTATAACCTCAGCTCTATTTATTGGGTCTAAATAAGCATGGTTAGGGCAAAACCTTGATGCCTAAGTATAAGATGGGTCAGAAGAGGTACCTATATAAAATTCTAGTGGGCTGCTCATTCCATCCTTGCATTCTTGCTACCCCTAATTTGATATAACATAGCCCAAGGAACCTAAATGCATAAATTTATATCAAATACGAAGGCATGATCAAGGTGCTCAAATCTGCTATCATTCACCAATTGAAGATGCTTACAATATGTAACTAGATCACCAAATTCTTGTATAACTGACACTTACAATCTAAATAGTTTTAATCATAGGCCGGGGTCAAATTTTTGTTCAGTGTGTTGTTTTGGTTAGAATATAAATGGAATCATTTCTAGATTTTATTTATTTATTTGGTAATCGCGGATTGAAATTACATTTAATGAGATGTTTCGGTAAGGATAGAAATGGAATCATGGATTTCAATATATTTATTTTAATACGTTTATTTACTTGGCTTGGGACCTTGGGTTTTTATTTTGGTCCAAGTAATTTCATATTAGTGTTATTCAGGACAGGTAAGTTAAACTCATACAAAAATATTATCAAACAAAGGATTTAGATAAGTTTTGGAGGAAAAAAACTCTGAAATTATGTTTCTTATATATACAAGTCCGAAAGTCATTTCTTAACATGTTTAAAGTCACAATTGCAGTCGCCATATTGGCCTGCGAAATTTTGATGCGGTCGCGACGCATTGTTGAGTGATACATAGCTTTTAGCATTTTTAAACTTAAAAAAATTTAAAAAATAATGGAAAATTTCTAGAAATTCTAAATAATAAAATTAATGTATTACATAATCAAATATATAGGAACTATTTCATTAAACCTTAGATAAACTACTTATAAAATTATCAAAATAATAGTGTACTTCTTCATTTTTTTTTTCAATCGGCTACTTAATTAAGATGATTGACAATATATTAGTCCCAATAATTATTGTAATTTAATAATTTGATTTGTAAAAACCTTATTGTTTCATAAAAAAAATAATTATAAACTTATTGAATAATAGTGTAGTATTTTTTTAATTAATATGATTCACAATATATTCGTCACAATAGTTACTATAATTTAATAATTTGATTTGTAAAAAATATTATAATTCCATTTAATAATTAATATTATAAACTTATATTTTCATAATTTAAGAAAACAAAGTCACTGTGATAGCAGTCAATAAATAAATATAAGGGAAAAATACAAGAAAGGGGGAAAAAAAGAAAGAAAAGAAGAAATGCAAGAAAAGGGGAAAAAAAAGGTAAATACCATGAGAGTAGTCAATAAATGAACATAAGGAAAAAATACAAGAAAAGGAACAATAAAAGAAAAGGGGAAAAAATAAATACAATGATAGCAAACAATAAATAAATACAAGGAAAAAAAATACAAGAATAGGGGGAAAAAAAAAGTAAACACTATGATAGTCTATAATAAATACCAAAAAAAAAAAAATAATAGCAATCAATGAATACAAGCAAAGTAAAAAAAAAAAATGTAAAATAAAAATAGAAAGAAAAATTGTCCAACGGGAGAAGGTGACAACTTCAAGGTGGGAGTCTGGAAGACTTTGAGTCTTCGAACAAGTCGATGATGGACAATCAACAAACCTATGCGAACAAGCCGATGATGGACGATCGATGATTCTATGCGAACAAGCCGATGATGGACGATCGATGATTCTATGCGAACAAGCCGATGATGGACTTTCTCGATTAGGTCTCTCTCTCTCTCTCTCTCTCTCTCTCTATCTCTGTGTGTGTTTGTTTCAATCCAAATCTCTCTCTCGCCTCTACATTGTTTGCGTCCCTAAGATATCATTGCAATTTCTCCACGTCTCAGAGTATCACTAATATCTCGAACTATCTTGTTCGTGAAAAGCTGATTTACATGGTTTCGGCGATAACAGTCAACTCGGGCTGAGATCTTGGCACGGCCCCTCACTATAGCGAACCGAGATACTAATACTTTGAACCTTGTTTCTTACGGTTTCTTTTAGGTCTTGAAGCTCTTATATTCAACCTTATGTCCACTCAAAACAACAAATTTCTGACAAAATAAGCTAGTTGAATCGTTTGGCCTTGATCCAAATTTACTTGAGTGAACTTCTAATTATAGTTGGTGACAACTCTCTAAGTTTGTATCAGCTCTGTTCTCAAGTATAAGAGGTGCGATATAGTTTTACTTTGAAGTATTCAAGGTCATTTCCACAAGGAGCTAAACTACTTCAATTTTCCAAGCGGCTAAAGTGAGAAGATTTGAAAACCCGTTGTGAGATTTGCTTGCTAGCAATGACAGTAAAATAAAAAAGATTATTTGTTGATTACATGATTGATTACTAGAAAATTTAATGGCGAGTAATTATAAAAGCTTGAAAAGTAAATATTATAGCAAAAACTTAATTAAACAAGTAAGCAAATGATCTGAAAGATAATAATAAAAGGTCTTGATTACAAGCAAATTACGGTATTGGCTAAGTCAAGCATGATTTATGACTCAACCTAATATCATCAATGGGGTCATTGGATCGAAAGATTTTTCAATGAAACTCATTTGATGGAAGAACCAAACTTGTTAGGGGTTTTGAAGTTAGTTCTAACTAACCACTAAATTGAATCAAACACTTGGTGCGCACAAACTAGAATCCATGTACACACAAGCTTGATTGAAACATTGATGGTTAATTTCATAAGAACACCCTGACAAGAAAGAGTTTCCATGTATAAATATAAAGTATGAAACATTAATAACCATTCATTCTTGTCATTTTTTTGAGAAATTTCAAACAATTTCTTTGGGCACCAATCCTATTGCAATTTGGAGTCACTGACTATTCTTTCTCATAATATTTTTAGCTATTTAAGGATAGGATTTGACAAAGAAAATTAGGGCTTCAATGCATATTTTGGAGAGATCACTCTTTCTGAGATAAATGAAGGTTTTTTGTGAAAGAAGACCACAACACCTTCATTGTCCATTGAAGAACAACTTGAACACTATGGATTCTAGGAACTGCCATTTATAGAAACCTAGTGAGTTCTAGCTGGTTTGAAGAACGGATGCAATTTCACAAGCGTTGGTGATCATGGGTCACAAGCAATAATAGAATCAAGAAGTGAACCCACTTTTTTGATTGGCAATAAAGAAAATACAAGAGAAATAGAAAGTAAAATGGGTTTGATTCGAGAGCTAACCCTTCTCTCTTAATTGAGAATTTAATCCCAAAATCAATATTCTTTTTCATAATCTTTTCTCTTACAATACCTCTTATTTATAGGCTCCATTACACCAATTAACTAACTAACTAATCTAACTAATTTGGTCACATAACAATTCCCACCCCTTTAAAATCCACCTTGTCCTCAAGATGGGGTATTTATTTTATTTTATTTTATTTTATTTTTTCATTTTATTTTTTCAACCCAATTCTGTCAATCCGAACACTTAATCAGCTAATCCGCTTCATTAAAACCCACCCATATCTATTAGATCACTTGCCCACCTGTTGATATACTTCACTCACCAACCTTTATCATCAATTTAGCTTCCCCGAGAAGCTTCCTTCACAGTTGTCCATCATTTCAATCAATGGCATTCCTTTTCTATCATTCCTCCACCAGACCATCCCTCTCCATTTTTGCTTTTCATATTCCGCTTCCCAACTTTGTTCTCTTTCCTATAGCTAGTTCGCTATTTGGTTCCTTGGTTGGTCTGCAAGTTCAAGTCTACTTTGAAGATTAACGGAGCAAAGTAGATCGGAACAGAACCAAGAGTGACTGATAGAAGGAAGAGCTCGACGACCAATGCCAAAGATGATGATGACGGCGGCAACCTTGGCATTGTGAGGCAGAGCTTGGAGGAGTCTCTGTCCTCCACTAAGATCCCACAACTTAGGCCCAAAGGATGTATCCCTGAAAAGTGAGGAGAATCTCGAGTGGTCAGTGTCAAGATGGGAGTATCCCTTGGCCCAATTTGGCTTAAGGTCGACAGTCTTCTTGGCATTGGACAAGGTGAGAGAGGCGTAGGTGGCGGATCGTTTGGTGTAAGGGGCATGGTTGTTTTGGTGCGAGGCTGATTGCTTCCATTGCGTGAAGGCCGCATTACCTTTGGACTTTGCTTCGCAAGCCCTATCCTTGTTGATTTGGGGATTTCTCTCTTGTAATTTGGAAGGATTGATAGACTTCTTGAGGTGAGTTGTGTTCTTGATTTCTTGAATCACTTTCATATCGGTTTCTGTTGTGCTATCTCCATTTCTGAATCTCTCTTTTTCTCTGAAATCTTTGACTTCTTCTTCTCCTTGATTCTTTTCCTCTAGGGGCTCTGGTGAATTAAGATTGGACCAAACCAATCCATTACGTTGGTTCTAGAGTGATCTTGCTTCCATTCCATTTCCCTAGTTCTTCTGGATTGCCACTATGTTTGCTTGCACTTGAAGATATAAGTCTTCTAACTTTTTACTCATATTCTCCATCATTTTCCTCAACTGCTTCAACTATAAATTCCTTTCTTGCTAGTTTTGTAGCAATTTTTCATAGTTAGCATCATTCATTTCATTTTTCATTATTGAATCTTGAAATTGTTCCACGATTGTTGGATCTGAAACTGCTCTGATACCAACTGAAGTGAACCCACATTTTTGATTGGCAATAAAGAAAATACAAGAGAAATTAAAAGTAAAATGAGTTTGATTTGAGAGCTAACCCTTCTCTCCCAATTGAGAATTTAATCCTGAAATCAATATTCTTTTTCATAATCTTTTCTCTTACAATACCTCTTATTTATAGGCTTCATTACATCAATTAACTAACTAACTAATCTAACTAATTTGGTCACATAACAGTATGTCAATTTTGTATTTAGGTAAACTCTTGTGACCAACAATTGTTTTTCTAGTGAATTGCTTTAGGGGGAAAGCCCTCAGAGCCTCGAGGTGTTACCTAGCAGTAGTTCTAGAGTTTCCTGGTCATATTGTGGTCTATTTTACTTTATTTGCGTTATTGATCTTTTACCATCTTTTTCTTTATTTGTGTGATTTATTTTTCACCGCAACTTAGTTTTATTGGCTTGTGGTTAACCGTTGTTGTGGTTGATTTCACCATAGTCAAAGGTTATCAGAGACAAGCCAGTTTTTTTCCCTACTAAAGTACACATCCTAAAAGAAAAAAAAAAAAAAAAAAAAAAGGTAATGAATTGCTAGATACAGATTGAGTTAAATGCATATATTTTTGCTGATATCTGCTGCTTAATCGAGTGATTTTCTATTTAAAAATTCTTGACTTTTTATAGTAAAAAACAGAAAACACCACATTAAGCACGTCCTTTAATCAGCCCTAAATCTGTTTAGAATTTATATTCATGAACAAATAGATAGATAGATAGATAGATTACACTGCTAGCATTTGGGAATGAATCAACACAATAAATGATGAGACCCTAGAGACAAGAAATTCACAAAGGTTTGATTACAGAGTTAACATTTAAAATAGCAATGCAACAATTGATCAAATCACAAATCAAGATACGAAATACAGTAATCAAGACTTGCAGCACAAACCCAATTCATGATTTCAAATTGCAAGTAAATGTAGAATTAGACGGTGATACATATGTGTGTATACGAAAGCGTTTGTGCAAGGAATGAGAGTGAGAAGAATGAAACCTTGTGCCTTCTACTTGAAACCGCGTTCTTTCTTCTCCTCCAAACGAGCCCTAAGTTTGTCGTTCTGCTTCTTACTTGAGAGTGTGCTTTGGCAGGTTGAAATTTATTTTAATTGCAAAAGAGGAAATCTATTTCCCACTTTTCTTAATTATATTTTAACGGAATTTTTTAAGGGTTTTTATATAATTTATTTTTAGGTTTTTAGTGATGTATTTTTAGATATTTCATAATAAATAAATAATAAAAATAAAAACTATTTGGGAATAAAGGTAAAAGATAGTGTTTGGCAAAAAAAAAAAAAAAAAGTTGACAACTGAGTTACTATCTACTAATTTTTTGATTTTTTTAAAATGATTAAATTTACTATCTTATATTTTAAATTTCTTTTGAATCTTGAAGGATAAAAATGTTAAATTAACAAAAAGTTAAAAAAGATAACTTAAGCTAACTATTAAAAAGTTAGGTAACATTTGATTTACTTTTCTATTTTTGTTTTGTTTTTATTTTTTGTGTTAAAAATTTCAAAACGATGAAATAGAAAATATTTTTTATTTTTTTTATTTAGAGATTTTTCTTATTTTAGATTAAAAATTTTTACAACAATTTTTTACCATTTTTTATTTTGTGTGTAGACTAATTTTTATTTTCTAAAACAAAATTTGAAAACACAAGTAAATAAATTAATTTTGAACTATTTTTCTTGTTTTTAAAAATATAAAATAAAAAATAAACTTAGAATAGAAAATAAAAAATAAAAAAATAAACCAAATGACACTTTAACTTTTTTTCTTTTTTAAGCAAAAAAAAAATTAAAATTTTAGTAATTAGTTAATAATCAACTTAAAAAACAAAAAACAACTAACTTTTTCTTTTCCCAAACTCATAGTTCTAAATTATAACTAAAGGAAGGTGAAGTAATTTTCTCTCTTTACTTTTTTTTTTGGGTCTGTCTTACTCGTTGTGCTTTTCTCTCTTTTAAAGTCTAGTTAAAAATTATTTTAGTCCTCTTTTTTTTCCTCTCAAATATGTAAGAAAAAATATTTTATTCACTAACTATAAAATAATAATTATTTTTAAATATTTTTCTTTGCCCAATTAGAGGAATCGGTGCATGAGAGGTGTTAGAAACACCTGGACGGACCAGATCGGCTGTCTGGCTTGGCCTGCGGCATCTGGAGGCTCGACTGACCGTTGATATGGACAAAGCAAATCCATGCACTAGAGAGATGGGCTCAAGCAGTAGGTTAAACGGGCCCAAGTGTCATGGACCCAAGAGAGTCGAGACTCCTTAATTTTTTTAATTTTTTTTTAAATGACCAAATTTAACTTTTTATATTTTAAATTTCTTTTAAATTATGATAAATCAAAATGTTAAATTAACAAAAAGTTTAAAAATTAATTACTAAAAAGTTAGTTTTTTTTTTCTCTTTCCAAACAAAAAAAAAAAATTAAACTTTTAGTAATTGGTTACAAAAGAAAAAAATTAACTTTTTTGCTACCCAAACACTACCTTAGGTAGGTTAGGAATTTATCAAAGTATCATATATAAGACCAATAAATTAATTTGAGATCTTGTTGTCTTGCTTCCACCTTTACTTCTTACTTCAGTGGATGATATGTTCAAACAATTATTATTGTTATTATTATACTATTTTTGCCTAGTCTTTAATTGATGTTTTTGCTATGAAAATAAATTTTCACTGAAAGAAAACGATTTAATTTGGCATTTTAGACAAAAGTAGTACGTGAAAATGATTCATCCTCCAACGTTATGGGTGTGTTTGAATGGGGAATTTGGAGAGGGAAAACAAGTAAATTGTAGGAAAAAAGTAAAAGTAAATATAAAATACTAAATAAATGATTTTTTACTCAAATAAATTTAAAAAATATAAAAATAAAAAGGATTTATTGATAAATTGATTGATTTTTTTTTATTTCTTAAATTTCATATTTTCTTTCTTTCTTTCAATTTTTATTACCAATCAAACATGAGGAATGCGTATTTGTTTTCTTTTCTTTTATCAAATTATTAATCTAAACATAGTTTAAAAAAAAATATAGATTATGGAAAACCCAATCCGTACAAGATTCGCTCGCCCAAAGATTTTATCAACTAGTAACAACCTCCCATGATGTATTAAAAACTAAATATATATATATATATATATATATATTTCTCCATTCCTCTGAACTCAACTTCTGTTTCATATTTCTTTTTGTTTTTTTTTTTTTTTTTTTTACAACATGTATGTTACATCGGGGTGATGAATTATTATTGTGTTTGTTTTGAGAGAAAAATACACGAAAACTTTTCACATGGATGTCCCCTGTTCTTAGCCGTTACTTTATCCATGAACAGACCACATTTAATGATGCTATACCCATAAATTATGGTTGGTTAAATGTGTAGAAAAACAATCTGAAATTAGTTTAATATTAAATTTATTCTCTAACTGTCATTAGTTTGAGTCTTCTCAAAGTTGCTGAAAGTTTTATTTAATCATTAATTTCAAGATTTTAAGATTAATTGACGTGCATGTAAGTTAGTCCAGACATTCTCAATTACCAAAAAAAATTGTACAAAAAGACGTCGAGACGCTCTCAGTTATCAAAAAGAAATATTGTGCAGAAAGACGTGAACAATAAAGAGTGCAGTGGATATGACAGACATTGACCATTAATTTTTTTTTATCAGATCTTCAAAAGGGGGCCACAAGCGTCGCCATTTGCTTTGTGTTTTGATCGGATATGAATCGAGAACCTGTCGTCTTTCTCTGGAGTGAGTCGAGAGCACCACAATAATCTTGACTAATCTTGACACATATGTGGATATAAGCATAGGAATGCAAATGCATTATCAATAAAAATTATAGAATTGTTGGCTAGCCAAGCATCGGGAGAGCGATCAACCAGGCTATAAAATTCCAAATTCATATTTATTGATAAATAAAATAGTAAATTATGTTGATGTAATGCATATATGTAATAGATTATATTCGCATTCTAGTACTCTTGAAGTGATTACGTATTAAGACACGAATGGGAAACAAATTTTATTTGAAAATAGGATCAACAATTGGATTCCATCACGTACCCCCCCAAAAAAAAACGTTACATTTTAACTTTTAAATCCACATCAGATTGTTTTTTTTTTTTTTAGTTATCATTACATTATGAATTCGTATGGTTAAGATTTTTTATTTTCACCTATAATTTAGAATTCGTTATTATAAAAATATATATTTATAGGAATTAAATTATCACTCAAATAAATATAAAATATAATTTATAATATACAATCTATCTATCTATTTATCTCTCTTCAATTTAATTGAGCAAACAAGGGTTCTGTGTCCAAAAAATAAAAATACAGTAATAACCCACTATAAATTTAAAAGATCTCAGGAAAATTTGAGAAATTCTAAATTTATCAGCGTATAATTTTCATATAAAAATCTTATAATATTCTTGAGAAATTCAACTTTAAGCTTAAAAGCCACTAGTTGCAAACCTTTTTTTATTATTTTTTTATTTTTTTATTTTGTGTGTGTACTTGATTTTTAGAATTGGACTCAAATTTTTTACCCTTAAAAATAAAAAACTAGAAAAAGAAAATAAACTCAAACGGCTACAACTAGTAAATAAATAAAACAAAACAAAATAAATAAGAAAATAATACTCTCATAACTATAACACATAAGAAAAGCTTTTGGAAAAATGTAGGGCAATTTTCCTATCATTTTTCCGGTCCATCCAAACAAAAGCTAGTTTCAATCTATTTTCCCTTTGCAAGAACCAAAAGCAGCAGAGAGTTCCCAAGTAATTAACACTGCTCCTGCACCAACCATTTCACACAGAGTTTAAAAAAAAAAGTTAACCCAGAGATATTTCAACACACTACCATAAGAAGAGATCCTTTGAATTTAACCACATGGATCAGCCTCAAACCATGTGGCAGAAATTCAAACTCACATCTAAATAACTAGATACCATGTGGCAGAAATTCAAACTCACATCTAAATAACTAGATAAGTTTGTTCAGTTAATATAAACAAAGGTCCGTCCTACCAACTAGTTTGATACTGTGAAAAATTCAGTAATCTCCAAGCTAATTAAACTACCAAATTATGAGAACATGTATTCAAAACCATTAATCTACGTGGACAATCTATTTTAATCACCATTTTTAACTTCCCAAAAAAGGGGGGGGGTAAAAAGCACATTGACGATGGAGGGAATAAACAGTACCATCGTCACAATTTATGAGTCACTGGGAGTAATTTGAAACTACAAGCGGAGAGATAAGACTCGGTTTGAACCAGATGACGTAGAAACGAGCAGGAAAACCAGAGAGGCTAAGATGCAAGTACTGCAGACTCCGGGGAACATACCGAGTTAGCTGCTCACCACGTTGGCCCTGGCTGTTCCAGAATCCCACCTTTAGCAAACAACTGTCGTGGTTTAACTTTCTTCGCTAATATCTGCATAGTCAATCACCGTACCCCACCTCACGTGTGTGTCGTAGACGTGCTGGAGACAAAAAGATGAGTCCCCTCCAATCCAATTTCTCCTCAATCTCCATAATTTAATCTCTCCAGAAGAGTGTTCTACCAGAGTCAGACTTCCCCCCAAATCCATCAAGTCGAGAGAAGCCTGAGGCTGGGTAAGATTCTCTGGCAAGGGGATAACAGAAAACTTCTCACTGCTTAAATTAAATTAAAAAATATAGACGTCAAGACCCATCATTTTCCAGTAAAGGGCTCCGTTCCAGAATGGCACTCCGAATACAGACAACTCAAGGGTGCAAGGAGGGGCGCTCAGCTCTCTCCACGAACTTTCTCCAAGCGAAATAAGCTCAAACCTCCAGATTTTTTTACCATCGCTGCCGAAAAATGCGCGTGCTTTCACAACTTTGTATTTTCCACTCGAAGGGTCAAAGCCAATACCGACCTTATGATTGCATAAAGCACGTTTTGAGCCCGAAGATGGCAAAGTCAAACGCTTTCTTGTCATTGGGTTGTAGATGACCACAGGATCGGCCTTGTCACCCGAAGCCAAGCAAAGCAAACCATTGCAAAAAGACATGATCCGAAGGTCCAAGAGCATTTTCTCTACCGGGATGCGTCTTGTTTTCTGCCCTTCAGCATCCATTAACACAAGGTGACTTGAATTATCACGAGTGTCTTTCCCCGGAAGCGGTTTGAGAATGAGTCGGGTTGGCCGGTAATGGGAATTGCAGAGTTTATTGGTGAAAAAAGGATCTTGAATTATGCCATACCAGGTCCTACAAACAATTTGGCACGTCAAGATGGACTCTATTGGAAGTCTGGACAATATATCAGACATAATATCCATGGGCAAATCAACTCCTCCCTCGATCACTTGCCCATAATAATTTGTTGAGGCTCTTCCCTTTGAGTCCATCATTGGATAAGGATCATGAAGTTCCATAGTGAACTGGTTAATTACTTGCGAAAATCTTTTCTTACCAACAAATGTTAAAAAGTGATCTGTGACAAAAATAGATTCTGTGAGGTGTAATACAACTATTCCGACAAAAAGAATTGGGATTCCACAAATGATTTCTTTTAAAATTAATAAACAAGTAGATGAAGCCTTAAAACACAGAATGCCAAAAAATTGAATGAAGCCTTCATGCGTAGAATGCCTCAATAATCCAAGAAGCAAACGTTTTGAAAATTGTGGTACCTACCTAGCAAATCATAACGTCGATAAAAAAATTATTATAATAAAAGGTCTCTAAAAAATTTAAAGAAAAAGAAGACTTTGTATCTATCTATAGATTTTGCATATAAGAAAATCTTGTTCTATTTAGATTAAAATACCATTTTGAAATCCTATCTTATTCCAATTATAATGCTATTTTAATCGAATTGAAAGTTCAAATCCAAAAAAAATTTGAGTGGCACTTTAATTAAATTGATTTACCCATTAGTAATTTTATTTTTTAATTTCTAACATTATTTGATATTTTTTTAATAAATAATATTACTATATATATATATATATATATATATAAAATTTTAATAAGCAATATTACAATTTGATTTAAAATATCACTTATTCATCTAATGATATTTTGCATTAATTTATTTAATAATTATTATTATATTTAATATTTTTAAATAATAATTTATTTCATTATAAAAAATTAAAAATAAAAAGTTATATGATAATTAAATAGAAGTGTCGATTCAATAAAAATATCAATTGATATTCACGAACATTCTAATTTTAATAAAATTGTGAATAAGTAATAATTATGTACAATACTAATTTTATTTAAATTATATAATTATAAATTAAGATAATTATAATTATAAATTTATACTAATAAATTAAAATCTTTATTAATAGGATAAATATTTTTTATATTATCATGTTTAATAATAATAATAATATTTATTATGTTTTAAATAATAATTTATTAAAATATAGAAAAAATAAAAAATACGAATATGTTTTAAATAAAAATAAAAAATAAGAAGTTATATGATAAATAGAAGTGCAGATTAAATAAAAATATTAAGTGATATCCATGAACATTCTAGTTTGAATAAAATTAAAAATTGTAAATAAGTAGTAATTATGTAAAATATCAATTTTTTATAAGATAATTAAGGTAACTATAATTAAGTAACACGTGTCATAAATATACATGTATTCATGTGTCACAACCGTAACACAAGTTACGTGATACGATATAACTATAATTAAGTATTACGTGTCACAACTGTAACACAAGTAAAATAGGTCATGGCCAGAATCTACTTTATATATATATATATATATATATATATATATATCATGTTATATTAAATAAACACTTAACAATACTCATAAGTATAAGTAAATTTTGGGTAACAAGTAACTTATAGATAAATTTCAAGTCCGTATCAAACTCACATGGTATTAAATTTTAATCCCATTAGATATTTTCTAAAAAATTTTTATCGGATTCACCGAGTTGGGTACATCGTGTACTCGTTCTATTGCTAGGAATGAAGAATTGAAAAAATACAAACCTTCTACTGGGAGCACGGCCAATCATTCCTCGGCAGCGGCCATTCCGAGGAAACCCGTTTCACGTTGGGTGTCTTTCAAACTCGAAAACAGAGCGTGTGAAAGAGAAAAAGGGTTTTGACCTCCGGAATAGAGAACCGAAGCAGGAATAAGGCTGCGTTTTGTTTGAAAAATAATATATATATATATATATATGTTAGTAATTTTTTAACATTTTTTTCATCTTACATGAATTTTTTAATCAAAATTTAATTTATTCAAGTTGTAATTTTTAAACATATTAATCACATTGAAAAAATAAAAAATTCACATCTGTTTAAGTAAAAAAGTAATAAAAAAATTATTTTTTTTAATTTTTTCTGACTTCTAACCAAAAGGACTTGATTTTTTTTTATTTTCTTTTTTTTTTTTTATGAATGTGCTTAACAATTTTAAAATTATAATTTTTTAAAAAATTAATTTTGATAAAAAAAGTTATATCAAACAAAAAAAAAAAACTAAAAAAAAACCAAAGAAGGCTTGTTATGTGTTTCTTTTTTCATTTTATTAATAAATCAGGCAATTCTATGAAAGCAAATTGCTTAGTCATTTCACTTTAGTTTGTCCAAAAAATAAAAAATAAAAATTAATGTAAAAGTAACATGTGCTAAAATTTAGTTAAAAAAATTTCAATTAACAAAATTTAATATTTTTTAAAATCCAACACCTTTTAAAACGAATATAGGTAAACAAATATTAATATTATAATATAAACTTCGTTTGAATATTTTCATTTATGGATGACATTATTATTGTTTTCAAATAAATATAAAAAATAAACAATATCTATTAAAAAAAGAAAAATAAATATAGTTATTATAAACTTAAGTGGATTTTTTTTTTTTTTTTTGTAAGTAAGCTTTTTATTTGGATTATGGGATAAAGTTACAATATCTAGAGATATACACTCGGATTACATTATATTCTTATAGGTATATTTTATTTTGTATATATTTTTTTATTTAAATCTGTACATTGCATACTAATTTAGGATACTTTCCATTGATTCTCTTTCTCGATGAGTCTAAGCAAATAAGAAAAAGATGATGAAATGCATTTAAATATTCTGTTATTATGCTCTTGTCATAAGTGAGAGGTAATAGTTGACCACGCAAACTTTCTTATGGTATTCAAAAAGAATTTCTCACTAACAATACTCAATAATCAATTTACTTCGTCTTTCTAATTCTAATACTGCTTGATAACTTGATACTACTTGTATACTTGGACTCGAAACTCAGCTAAGTATTTACACTGGAAGATTAGGTGATCCAGATTCTCTCTGTCTTCATTGCAAAAGTTGCATATGTTATTGCTTATTAATCTCTATTTGAGAAGTTTACCTATGATATTTAACTTTTTCTTTATTGCTAGGCAAAGGACGAAGCTATACCTTAATATATACTTTGGAAACCGTAAAAATTTGTGCTAATATACCTTTGGATAAGTCCCTCCTAAACTTTTTCAAGTAGCTGCGGCTTTAGTTTAAGTAAATATTTTCTTAACTTCTTTAAAAACATCACCATATTTATGCATTTGTCAATTTATATTACATGTTACAGTAACTTTTGCCAAAATTAATATAAGTCTTAAAAATTTTATATCCAAACGCACCCAAATTCACACTTTTTGCATTATTTTTTTAGTTAATTATTTTTTTATTTAGATCCCACACACGATAACAATATGATCATATTTTCAAAAGACATGACAATTGAATTAATTAAAAGACTTTTATTTATTTTTGTATTATTTTTTAAATTTTATTGTGAGTTCCATACACTAAAATTACTCTATTGTATTTTTAAAATGCATGAAAATCGAATTACTCAAACCCATTAAAATAGTCTGGTTCTTAAAAAAGTTTTTTTTTTTTTTTAATTTTTTGCTTTTGTTAAAAATCGCCACACATCCCTCTCTTTTTATAAAATAAAATAAAAAATAAAATAGAACTTCTTAAAATGACTATGTCCCATCCATGTAATTTTCACTATATTATTTAATCAAAAGAAATCTATATATTGTTAAGATATTACATTAAATTACATGCATTGAAATGAAAACCACGACACAAATCATTAACCTAAAGACCTAGTTTGAAAAAAATAAATAAATAAAATACCTTGTCCCTAAGTGAATTACTAAAAAACAAACTTTTTTTTTATATTTGTGAAAGAAAAAAAAAAAAAAAAACCTTTCAGTAATTAATTTTTGAACTTTTTGTTAAATTGATATTTTTGTATAAAATAAGTTTAAAATATAAAAATTAAATTTAATCATTTTTAATTTCTTTTAAATCATGAAGAGCAAAAATATCCAATTAACAAAAAATTTAAAAAAAAAAAACTAACTACAAAAAAATTAACTTTTTTTTCCTTTTCAAATACCAAAAAAAAAAAAAAAAAAAAAAAGCTAATTTTTTTAGTAATGCTTCCCAAAATACTAAGAAGAGATCCTTTGAATTTAACCACATGGATCAGCCTCACATAACCCATGGGGTAAGAATTCTGATTCACATCTAAATGACTGGATGCGGTTGACCCAGTTGACATAAATAAAGGCCTGTCCTACAAACTAGCCACACTTGATGCCATGAAAGATTCAAACTCCTGACCTCCCATGGGAAGCCAAAGGCTTTGAACTAGGCTAAACTACAAGGTTACAACAAAATGTATCCAAAACCATTTTACATGTACACTCTAGTTTAATCACTATTTCTAAGTAAAAAAAACTAAGAGGTAAAAAAGCACACTGATGATGGAGAGAAGAGACAGGACCATCGTCACAATTTATAAGTCACTGGGAGTCATTTGAAGCTACAAGCGGAGAGATCAGACTGGGTTTGAAGCAGATGGTGTAGAAACGAGCAGGGAAACCAGGGAGGTTCAGATGCAAGTACTGCGGACTCCGGGGAAAATACCGAGTTAGATGCTCGTAACGCTGGCACTGGCTGTTCTTGAATCCCACCTTCAGCAAATAACTGTCGTGGTTTTCTGCGCTAATTACCGCATAGTCAATAGCCTTCCCCCGCCTCACGTGCGTGTCGTAGACATGCTGGAGACAGAAAGATGGGTCCCCTCCAATCCCATTTCTCCTCAATCTCCATAATTTAATCTGTCCAGAAGAGTGTTCTACCAGAGTCAAACATCCCCCCAAATCCAACACGTTGAGAGAAGCCCGAGGCTGGGTAAGATTCTCTGGCAACGGGATAACAGAAAACTTCTCACTGCTTAAGTTAAATTCAAAAATAGAGACGTCAAAACCCATCATTTTCCAGTAAAGGGCTCCGTTCCAGAATGACACTCCTAATACAGACAACTCAAGTGTGCTAGCAGGGGCGCCCAACTCTCTCCACGAACTTTCACCAAGCGAAATAATCTCAAACCTCCAGATTTTTTTACCATCGGTGCCGAAAAATGCGTATGCTTTCACAACTTTGTATTTTCCACTCGAAGGGTCAAAGCCAATACCGACCTTATGATTGCATAAAGCACGTTTTGAGGCCGAAGATGGCAAAGTCACACGCCTTCTTGTTATTGGATTGTAGATGACCACAGGATCTACCTTGTCACCCGAAGCCAAGCAAAGCAAACCGTTGCAAAAAGACATGATCCGAAGGTCCAAGAGCATTTTCTCTACCGGGATCCGTCTTGTTTTCTGCTCTTCAACATCCACTAACACAAGATGACTTGAATTATCACGAGTGTCTTTCCCAGGAAGCGGTTTGAGAATGAGTCGGTTTTGCCAATAATGGGAATTGCAGAATTTGTTGATGAAAAAAGGATTTTGAGTTATGCTATACCAGGTCTTACAAACAGTTTGGCATGTCAAGATGGACTCTATCGGAAGTCTAGACAATATATCAGACATGATCTCCATGGGCAAATCAACTCCTCCCTTGCTCACTTGCCCGTAACAATTTGTTGAGGCTTTTTGCTTTGAGTCCATCATTGGATAAGGGTCTTGAAGTTCCACAGCGAACTGGTTACTAGCAAAAATCTTTTCTTACCAATAACAGTTAAAAAGTAATCTGGGACAACAATAGATTCTGTGAGATATAATACAACTATTTCTGACAAAAGGAATTGGGGGTTGGGATCTTGAGGCACCAATGAAAGAGCAAAGAAATCATTAGCAATTGATTGTAATATAAATGTGCCAACCATTATCCTACAGCACTTTCATATACCAGTAATACACACACAAAGAGACACACACGCACACAAGTATGGTCCTCTAACTGAACCAATTTAAATCTAACCTACAATTCTTTCCCTAACACGGGGCTTGCTAAAAAGAAAGAATTTCATTTCACACATTTTTTTTATAAAAAACAAGCCAATTGTCCATCCAATTGAATGAAAACTTATTACAACTCAAACTCAACTCAACAAGCTTAAACCCCAACTTAGTTAATGAATTAATCAAAGAATTACACTTTCACAATATTGCATGAGGTAATAATTTTGAAATTTAGTGCAACTACAACAATCAGCCAAACAAAACCATCAGAACTTAAGTGACTATCTTCAACATGATGCAGGTGATAGCCCAGTGGAAAGGGTTACACCAGCTAGGTGTTTGATCGTATATTTGACCCACAATCTCTCCTTGGACTAAGGCCTCTAATATACCAAAAAATAAAAAGTAACCACACGTTATGATCAAGCACAACAAAAACACCAAAACATGTTATATAATTATGCAAAAGAAAATAGGATGGGGAAAAATAGATAAAAAATGAGAAAACAATTATCATATATTAAAAAGAAAAAAAAAGGAAAGAAAGCAAGAAAGAACAAATAAATGTATATCATAGATCAAATAGCAAGCAAAAGAACAAGTAGATAATCTTAGGTTCGGATTCAACAGGTCATGATAAGGTTGAACATTTAGATTGCAGAGGCATTTGAAAGGGGCATAATTTAATGCTTCATTTTGGAAAGAATGGAAGAGACATAAATTCACATACATACAAGGGATTGCATACCTCCATTATGAAGCTTGAATAAGAAATGCCTCACTCTCTTTGTACACATGTTTACTAAGGAAATATTTTTTTCTCTTCTTTTTGATAGATCTCTTAGGTAATGTGGCACTTAATAGCAAAGCGGCTTATACAACGAACATGATGTGGTTTTACCGTTTTAGAAAGGTAAGTCACCTTCCATTTTGAAGTCGAGGATCCAACAAACTTTTTATGTATCCTTTAACCCAAGAGTTTGTAGCACCGAGCATGATTTCAAATGCTTGGGATTATGATCAAAAGCAATTAATCGTGCATACAAGGTGTAGAAATCAACATATTTCCAAACACCATGGGCAGCTAACACAATTTATGCACATGTTATTGCATGTCATGAGATGAAATCACACCAAAGAGAAATAAACAAATGGGCATTTCTATAAGATGATACAAACATTACACAAGGATTGTTTTGTCTTTTTTGCGATTTTTTTTTTTTGGGGGGGGGGGGGGGAAGGGGGGAGTGCTAATTAAATAAGGTCCCACTTCAATGAGAACTCGAAAACCCGTCAATTCAGCCCACTTGTAGCCCATTTAAGTCCACCCATATTCACACATGGATCATAATCAGGCTGTTCTTTCTGGAATTGCTTAGACTAAGTTTATAGCGGTTTAGATAACGGCTAACAAATGGGTCTCCTTGTAGTAAAGTCAAATATTGGCCGAATTTGCACGCTATATAGGCTTGAATTCATGTCTAGCAATTACATGCCAACTTATTGAATCAACCACTATGGCACAATTACACTTGTGCACACAATTAGGAAAATTTATATATTAGAAGGTAAATTTATTACAATTTTAATGCCTCCACCCATTCATGCGTATGTTTGATTTATTTGTACTTTGATGTTTAAGTATAACATTTAGCCTCATATTCCACCAATGATTTCAAAAAAGTAGATAAAGTCTTAAAACACAGAATGCCAAATAAAATAAATGAAGCCTTAATGCATAGAATGCCTTAATAAGACAAGAAGCAAATGTTTTTGCCATGCCAATGTTATAAATTTACTTATTTTATAATTATTGTTTGAAACTTCTACATTTTAGCTAATTGTGTATGACATACAATCAAACTATTATAATAATTACTAGATGGACATCCTCGAGCAATGCTACCGGTGCTTATAATATTTTTAAATTTTGATAGATAAAAAATAAGTATATATAGGTGGTGTTTGAATGATTAAAAAAAAAGACAAAACAAAACAAAAAATTAGTGTAAAAGTGACATATAACAAAATTTGATTAGAGAAAGTTGAAAAGGGTTGGTAAAAATTAAGAGTTTTTTTATTTTTTTGACAAACGAAACACCCCATAACATTTGATCCAACAAAATGTCATGTTTAAACACTAAAAATGACAAAAATAAAGTACCCTAAATAATAACAAAATGATTATTTATAAAGCAAACAATAGCAAAATAATCCACTATAAACTTACCAAAAAAAAAAAGTGCGACACATTTCGCCCTTCAACAATCTCATATTTATAATGTAAAAATAATATTTAATGATTAAGCACTAAAAAAAATTTAAAATAAAAAAATTCAAACATTCCAAACAATAGCTAAAATGATCCACCGTAGATTTATGAGTGCGATACGTGTCAATCCTCCAAACAAAAAAAAATAAAAAAATATAATACTTGTCAAACCATTAATGATCCCTCACATTTTTAAAGAAAAAAAAATTTAAATACCTAAAAAACAAAACATCCAAAAAATAATAATAAAACACCCCCCCCGGGAGAAAAAAAAATCAATGGCCAAACCAAAAAAAATAGCATTGCGCATGTGTTGAGCCGTGGTGAATGCCTCGTTAATGTAAAAATAATATTTAATATACAAACACTAAAATGAGGAGCGAAAATTCTTCAAATATCAAAAAACAAAAAAACAAAAAAAATAAATAAATAAGACACCCAAAAAGTTAACAAAATAAAAAAAAAAAAGACATCTAACACGAATATAAGTAAATGTATTTTTTAAAAAAACAAGTATCACTTATGGTGGTAAAATATTTTTTTTTTTTTTGTAATTTTTTATTTTCACAAATTTTTTTATATAACATCAGAGGTATTTATACCCAATTAATACATGTCACCAAATTTTCACTAACAATTAGATTTTGACAATTTATTACATACTCTTTATTACTCATTTTATTATGATCAACCTTATTGCTAAGATGTCGCATGTGAAAATCATCCATACTTGCAAAGTGTAGCTGCTTGAAGAGTCAAAGGTCATCCCTCTCATTTTGAAATGTCAACAACACTCTTTAACTGCAGAGGAAATGGGATAGAAGAACAAAAACAATGTATCGACCTTTTAAGAGTCAACGTGTCACCCTCACAATCATTTCTTCCGTTTTAATATACTAGTATAGATTAGTAATATTAGCAAACTCAAACACTTTGAAAATTAAAAAAAAAAAAAGAACAAACAATGACTTCCATTCATAAAACAGTCTCTGGGTGTCTCTCTATGATAAGGCAATAATTTTTATGGTAATTTGTAATGGATTTCATAGTGGAACTATGTTAAATGTAATTTGTTATGGATGAGAAGATCTGAACCATACAATTTTTTTTTTTTTAATTAAGAGTTACTTCTTCAAGCTCATGGTATTGCATTATTTAAAGATCCCTATGATAAACTTTTGACCTATATTCATAGAACACAATAGATTGAAATGACTTAATTTCCTCCACCCTACCTAGATTTATCCCTCTACAGTGCAATTTTTTCATTTGTGATTTGTTTTCATTCCACCCAACAAAAAAAAAATAAATAAATAAAATAAAATACAATTGTCTCTACCCTCCACATATTTCAACTTCAACTCCAAGTTGCAGCAGACCCAGAACCGGAGGTTAATTCAAGATGAAAAACTAGAGCAAAGGACTTGAGTTAATTTAAATATTGAAGATGAACAATCATAACTTTTTTATAATATAAAATTCAGATAGCAATTACCAAAAAAAAAAATTCACATAGCAATGAAACCGTGGGAATGAATCAAAATTAGAGATAATGAACGGCAGAGGTATTCAGACAGCGATGAAATTTTCAGTAAGATCAAAGATCAATAAATCAACACCCAAGTTCCAATCACAAACGCCACAATCAAGAATATCAACATATACCCAACTCAAGATTCGGAATTGCAATCAAACAACTGATTAGATTATGTGGGTTTGTTTGGAATAGAAGAACTGAGGAGAATACAAACCCTCTACTGGGAGCACGGCCATTCATTCCTCTGCAGCGGCCATTAGAAACCCGTTTCGCGTTGGGTGTCTTTCGAACTCGATACCCTCGAAAACAGAGAGCGTGAAAGACAAGACTCGCCAAATAGAGGAAAAGACCGAAGTGGGAATAAGACTGCGTTTGGTTATTGAAAGAGTAACTTTTTGTAGGTTTTTTCTCTCATTAAAATTTAAATTTTTTTTTTTTAAATTGTGACAGCTTTTTAGCGTGATGATCACATTTATAATTAAAAAAAAAAAAACAAACACACAAAAAATTACATTAATTTGGATAAAAACTAACAGTTTACAGAAAAAAATAATGAGAACGTTAATTTTTTTTTTAATTTTTTCTACTTTTTATTTAAACAAACGTAATTTTTTTGTTTTTTTTTTTTTTCAATGTGATTAATAATCTTAAAATGTATCTATTTTAAAAAATATTTTCAATGAAACAAAGTTATATAAAATTAGAAAAAGAAAGAAATAAAAAAATTTAAAAGCTGTTTTGTAATCAAACAAAGCTTATATTGAGAAAGTAAAACTGATAGTTTGGTTAAGTGTTGCTTTTTTCATTTTATTAATAAATCAAGCAATTCTATGAAAATAAATTGCTGCACTCTTATCATTGGTGTTTGGTTCATAGAAAATAAAAATAAAAAATTAACGTAAAAATAACACGTAATAAAATTTAATTAAAAAATTTAATAAAGTTAATTTTTTTTTTTTTTTTGTATTTTTAAGATTCAAACACCCAACGTAATCAACAAAACAAATATAAGTAACAAATATTGATATCATAATATGAATTTCATTATGAGTATTTTTATTTCGGAATGACATTATTATTGTTTTCAAATAAATATGAGAAAGAAAAATAAATATTATCTCTTAAAAAAAATGACAAAAATTTCCTCAAACTCTTCTAACGTTATTGTTATGATTATAATAAACTTGAAGTAGATGTTTTCTTAATTTCATCAAAAACATCAAAATATTTATGTATTTATCAATTTATATTATATAATATAGTAACTTTTGTCAAAAAATAATAAAAAACTCTTAAAAATTTCACTTCCAAGCACATTCACTCACACTTTTTGCATTATTTTTAATCAATTAATTTTTTTTGAATCCCACACACAGTTATTATATGCTCGTATTTTCAAGAGATATGAAAATTTAATTAATTAAAAGAATTTTATTTCTTTTTCCCTCAGTATTCTCTCAATTTTGTATTATTCCTTAAATTTTACTGTGAGTTTTACACACCTAAATTGCTCTCTTATATTTTTTAAAATACATGAAAATTGAATTAGTTAAACCCTATAAAATAATCTAGTATAGAAAAGTTTTTTTTTTTTTTTCCATTTTTGCTTTTGTTAAAAATCGCTAAACATCTTTTTTCTTTTTATAAAGTAAAATAAAAAATAAAAATAAAAACTTAAAATTCTTAAAATGGTTATGGGGTAATGTTTGTGTCACTAAAATTTTCATAAAAATGATGTGATTTAGCTGTTAATCTATTATTTTAAAATAAAAACTTAACAAAACTATAAATTATTTACAAAACTATCACAATCATATTATTACAATAGCAAAATTTGTATAGCATTCTCCCTAATTATGACTTATTTTGGTACAAAAAAACATATTGTAGACCTAATAATCATCCCAAACTCTAGCATGCTAAGCTAAGATTCAATTCGACTCTAAGCTCAATTCATTTTTAATCTCAATGATTCAGTTCTAGAACGAAGAAACTAAATTCAAGTTGAATTCTAAGTATGAGGTAAAATTATAATTTATTTGTTTCGTTATCATAATTCAATTAGTTTGTTATTTTGTCAATAGAAACATGGAGTGATAGTTATACTTTAAACATGTCACATTTTACCTACCGCTCTGAACATAATTATTGACATTAAATGTAAAATAAACCGTCCCATTGTAATTACTAGAAAAATAAGTAAATTGGTAAGATTATTCTTATTTTATTGTCAAATCTATTCTCTACTAAGAGTGTATTTGGCACACTAAAAAACGCTAAAAAATTTTGTAACTCTCTAAATCTCTAAAAATTATTCACTTTTTATCTCACTGCACAAATTACGAAGTCACAAATTATATTTTTTTTGTTACTTCAAACGTCGCCTAATTTATACTTTTCCTAACTTATAAATAATACAATAAAATCACTAAGTAAGATAAGCTCACTATCGCCTATTAAATTTTTTTTCACTACAATTTTCTTTGAACTCTAAATTGACTTAATCTTCAGAGAACTTTTGGTTGAGATCATCCCCGAACCCTTTTTTTCAATAGTAGTTTGGAGTTGAAACTTGTGAATGTGATGACTATGCGTGAAGTTATTGTTTATCCCGCACAACTTAAATTGGTGAGAGATCAATCACCTTAAAGATTTACTCTGGCCAACACATGACAATGGGTGAGTGAGAAATGGAAACCAAAATATTGTCGGAATTCAAAATTTCCAGTGGAGATGGGACTTTACATGTAATTTTCACTTATTTTATTTAATCAAAACGAAGCCTATATATTATTAACATATTACACTAAATCACATGCATTGAAACACAATTCTGATGTTTTGAATTTTGTAACTAAGGATGTGTTCGGAGTGATAAAAAGTAAAATAAAATAAAATAAAATGTGATTTGAAAAAATTTTTGTATTTTGTGCAGACATCCTAAACCGTATTTTTTGAAAATGAATAGTAATATTCCCGTTTTGACGGATTAAATTTCCGTTGGACGAATTTAAAAATTTTGTATCAATTATGGTGTCTTTGCACTGCAATCCATCGAAACGATTTCTACAATCTGTTTAAACGGAAATTAGCTGTGTACATCCGTCGAAACGGTTTCTATAATTCGTCGGAACGGTTTCTACGACCCCACAAAAATAGTTAAAATTGGTGTCATTCGATCGTTTGGGAGTTCATGATAAGAATGATGAAAAATTTTTTACTATTTGATTAACCGAATTCTAATTATTGATTTTTTTTTAAAGGTATTGAACTTTTTTTGAATTTTAAAAAAGTAATAATGTGTAAAAATATATAAAGATTTTCAAAATTTTTTTTTTAAAATTTTCAGATATTTTCACCAAAATTTAGTGTACCAGAAATACCTTAACTGAGTGAAAACTATCCAGCTACTTAATTACAATTTGGTGTATATTAAAAACTTAATAAGAAAATATCACTTCATCAAAAATTAAAAAAAAAATTATATTGCAATCTTGTAATAAAAGATCTAAATTTCAGTGACCAATAATGGGGGCGTTTAGGGGGATAATTTTTAAGTAATTTTTGATATTTTTTGGTCAAAAATTATTAATTGTAATTTTTGATGTATTTGATAAAATAATTAATAATTTTTAATAACTTTTTACAACTTTTGAGTATTTAACAAAATTTCTAATAACGTTTAACATTTTAGTAACTTTTAATAATTTTAATAACTTTTAATAATTTTTAGTAATTTTTTATAATTTTTAAGTTAAGAAATTATTGTAGTATAGTAAAAAAATAATAAAAATTAATAATTTATCAAATACTTAAAAATTAATAATTAATAATTTTTTGCTAAAAATTCTATAACCAAACGCCCCCAATGTGCCTATTAATCTAACTTTATACTTCTAAACATGGAGCATTTAACTCATTAACAAACGTCACTGGCGGTCATTACTGCTCCTCTCTTCTTCAACGGGTTGACCACTGGAGTCTTTTTTTTTTTTTTTGGTGATTGACCATTGGAGTCTTGGTGTGTTTTTCCGGGAAAAATGGTCCAGAAGATGATTGGAAATAGTATCAAATTTGTTCGGAAATAGGAATTCGATTTAGTTCAGCGAGCACTCATGATCTATTTCAGCAAGTCTGTGCCTTCTCCAACTTCACAATACTTCCCACTCAGTTCAATAATAATTTCTGGTAAAGCTACATCTCTATCTCTCTCATCATTGTAGATTTTGAGCAGCTCGCCCCACCCCCCCAACCAATACCCAATCTTTTGTTTTTTTTTTTTTCTTTTTTCCTTTTTCCCTCTTCTTTCGGTCACCGAATCACTTTTTCACTCACTAACTCGGGTGCTTTCGTTTTTTGTTTCCTGGTTCTCTACTTCCTCCCACGAACATTTGGCTTTGTGGGGTTATGACTTTTTTGGATTTTCCTTCATGGGTTCCCTTTAGAAATTGATGTTTGTACAAGTTTTGGCCTCAAAGTGGAGAAAATGGTTGTGGGTTTTGTGTGCAATACTTTTGCACTGGGCTTGCGATGAACATCCTTACTGGGTTTTCCTGATTTTGATAAGCTCATTTGAGATGCTAGAGATAAAAATTCAACCTGGTAATCGAGTCAAGGTGTAAGGGACGATAGTTTTCTTGCTTAGTGGTTGGTAATTTTGTACCTGATCTCTGAAAATCTGTCTTTCGATAATTAAATATAATGGGTTCTTGGAGCTACGTTTCTCCAGAAAAGGGTTTGGTGTTGGATGAATCAATTTCTGCTCCTCGTGCGATTGAAAGAGGTGAAAATGAGTTGATGATGCGTAGTTATGCAAGCAGCTTGGTAGTCACAAATGAAGAGCCCATTGAGAATCAAGGGTTTGAGGAATTGGGTTTCTCAGAAACAAGGAAGAACTTGGTTATGGATGTTTTGAGCACCAAGGTTGGTGGTGAAAAAATTTGTACTCCCATTACATCTTCAAGAAATGCATTTTCAGGGGAGGAAAAATCGTGTTCAATGTTTTCGAGCTCTGTGGTGGAATCTAACGGTCAGGATCCTTTGCTCATTGACTTAAAGCTAGGCAGGATCGCTGATCATAGAGATGCCCAAGATTCTAGATCCTCCAAAGTAGCCCCCATGTTATCTTCAGCAGAATCATCTGCGCCAGCAAAGAGGGCGCGAGCAGCTTTGAGTTCTCAAACTCCTTTTTGCCAAGTTTATGGTTGTAAGAAAGATCTGAGCCCCTCTAAGGATTACTACAAGAGGCACAAAGTTTGTGAGGTGCACTCGAAGACCCCTAAAGTTATTGTGAATGGCATTGAACAAAGGTTTTGTCAGCAATGTAGCAGGTTGGTTTGTTCCCTTTAGTCATTAACATTTGCATACCTGTTATTTGCAGCTTTCCAGTAGGGGGGAAAAAGAGAGAGAGGAACTTGTGACTTTCAAAACTTTGATTTCTACTCAATGTCTTCCAGGCAATCAAAAGGGGAACAATTAACTTGGGCTTTTGAGACTGTAAATTGTGGCCATTACTTTTCTACTTATCAAAAACATAAATAAGAAATATTGCGGCCATTAGTTTAATATCTATTTTATTTTCTCTCCTGTCCTTCTCACCATTAGTTTTTTTGTGTTTGTTTAAGTATTTCTTTTTTCTATGTTTGGCAAGTGTTAACTGATTTCAATGTCTTTTACATTCTATTCTGGAAAATTAATTATATGCCTTGAAAGCAAGTTTGTGGTTATAGGAAAAGCTAAACCTCTTCCTTTGAAATACAATAAAGCATTTTTTTTTTCCCCATGTTAAATTGATATGTAACCCTGTTGGCCCCAAGCTTTCTCGGTAAAAACTAAGAAAAGGCATGTTTTGCATTGCTGATATTATGTACATTAGCTTCTGGTTTGCAGGTTTCATTTGCTGGCTCAATTTGATGATGGTAAACGCAGTTGTCGCAACCGTCTTGCAGATCACAATGTGCGTAGAAGGAAACCTCGTGCGGGAATTCACTCTGACAGAACTGGGAGGTTATTTCAGTCATGTAATGGTATTTAATGAACATTTTCTTCTAATTTAGAGTACTTCCTTACAGTTAATTCCTCCCCCCCCCCCCAAAAAAAATAAAAATAATAAAAATAACAACGTCTTCTTTCTTTCTCTGCTTAAGTTCCGGAGAACCAAATTTCTTGATTAAACATGTCATCTGTTACCGCTTGCTACTACAATTTTTATGTTGTTATGCTAACATAATGCCATTGCTTATCAGATAAACATTTCAAAATATACTTATCTGAGGAATATCACTTCCGTATTCAAATTTTGGGAGAAAGTTAAATAATGTTCCAGACTTTTCAAGTGTTTTTCTGAATGGATGAGGGTAGAAGTTAGACATGAGGAAGATAACCTTGTTCCTTGTATACCTCTCTATCCTAAGGACCTTTGTTTTGATCTCATAAACCTGCCTGTAAAGGACCAAGGGTGCATAGATTGATGAAGAACAAGTATACCAGGCCTTTAAATCCTAGACGTATTTTAGGTTATTCATTCTTTATTTCTTCTTCTTCTTATTTACTTATTTATCTATTAAATCAAAAAAATATTTATTTATTTTTCTTGGCTTGGAGGTTTGTGAGGGGGGGTGTGTCAGGTGAATGGAAGTTCTATTGTACATTCTTCTTTAAGATAATCTCTCTTCTTTAAGATAATCTCTATCATTCTTCAATATAGACAAAGTTGGTTAAATCTGTCTGCAACTTGATTAATCTACTATTACCCATCTGCGATCAGCTCCCATGATTAGGCTTTGATTGGATTTTGTATCAAAACGCTGTGTCCGTAATTGTGGAGCAATAACCACTTTCTTGTCCATCACCATTATTAACATGTAAAGTTGATAGCTCTTGCCAATAAATGATAGGTCTGAACGGCAAGTAATCTTGGACTTTTCTCCATACAAGAGTCAAGTTCTCCATACACGCTTGCGTTCATAGTTGAGGATTTTCTTGAATGTGCTTATTGAGGCTGAATATCTGCTCGTGCAATTCCGAAAGGAAAACCCTTGAAACATCTATGTTCTTTTGCTTGAATCCATATCTTCTTCTGTCAAAATTCTTGCAGAAACCCTTATGAGGGGACATCTATGTTCTTTTGCTTGAGTCCACACAATTCTGAAAGGAAAACCCTTGAAAATAGATGTTCTTTCGCTTGAATCCATATCTTCTTTTGTCAAAATTCTTGCAAAAACCCTTATGAGAGGTTATATTTCAGTGTGACCACATTAGATGACGGCTGTTCTGATTTGTTCCTGTGAATAGAGTGATTAGATGGGATTCTTGATGGGTGGTCTTGGGTCTATCCCAATCCCCAAAGCTAACTCAAAGGGTGAGCCTTTGCTCAAACCCAAAAGCTAACTTAAGGGGTGAGGCTTTCCCTCACACTTATAAATTGACCACTAGCTTCTTCCACAATGAATGTGAGAAATCCCAACGATCTCTCTCTTCACACATCTGGGTTTAGGTCAAAGGAAGTGACAGCCTAGAGAAATCCCAACAATCTCCCCCTTCACTCATTCGGCCTTGAGTCAGAGGGAGTGACAACTCATTTCTTCTAATGGGCTAAGATTGATGGTAAACTTAGGCTATGATACCAATAATGGGTGGCCTTAGGCCTATCTTAATCTCAAAAGCTAGCTTAAGAGGTGAGATTTTCCTTTACACTTATAAACTGACCACCTGCCTCTTCTACAACCGATGTGGGAAACCTTGACAATTCTCTCAGGTTGCTGCTGCAGAAACACCACTCATACGATAGTGCCACCTGATTTTCCCTTATGAAGAACCCTAATTGGCTCAAAATATGAAAAGAAACTGAGAAGGCTTGGGAGAATTTGTCACATCCTAGCTGAAATCTTTATAAACTATCACTTTATGCTGTAGCCTTTGAACAATGTATGATGCAAGCATACGCATACACATATAGGGTGCCTGCATGTTAATTCATAGTAAGAAGTTCCCATTTTTTGAAAATGTTTGTTTTTCTTGTTTTCTAACAACAGACAAGTCTGCGCTACATTGCATACAGATATGCTTTAGTATTGGAAATAAAAAATTACATGTAAACTTCATAGCAGGAACTTTGCCTCAGTCAGGTTTATTATAAAATTCAGAGCGTTGACTTACTTTATCTTGTACCCTATATTGATATTCATATTATTTGAGCAAAATACATTTTTATATACGATAAGTGATTTACAATACATGCATGGATACACTTTAGTATTGCAAATAAAAATTACATGTAGACTTCATAGGCAGGATACTTTCCCCATTGTGATTTATTCTAAAAGTTACTGGCTTGCTTGCATTGTTTTGGGCTTATATAATTAGGGATGCAAATGAACCAAGCCATTCATGATTAGATTTGGGCTCTGTTTAACTCATTTATTTAATGAATGAGAGGAGCCTAAATAGAAAAATTAGGCTTGTTTAAATGCTCCAAGTCTAACGTTAAGAGCTGGGGTCATGTAATATTTAACTATATAATTAAATAAATTTATATAAATATAGTTTTATACATGTACACATAAAATGTAATTTAACTATCATTTACCACAATAAAAATATTTTATATTTGAACTATCATGCCATTCAATTTAATGGATTTAAAAATTGACAACACTAATTGATTATTGTCATAGCATTACAGTAGTACAAATAATGCACTAATAGGTTATATCTATTTATTCCTTGTCAAAATGGAGATATAAATGTCTCCATCAAGTGGGGTTATAAATAAATTTCACTTTCATGTGTACTTCAAGCTCAGCTAAGGTGGTTTGCTTCGTAAAGTCATAGGGTTTGAACACAAAATATGGACTCATTTAATAAAAGAACCAAGCTTGAACAGTACAAAGTTTGGCTCAGCTCAACTCATTTACACACCTAGGATGCATTAAAAATTAAATTATTTTGGAGGAAAATTCATTTTTGTATATAATGATTTGTTTATAGTATACATGGACACATTTTAACATTGCAAATAAAATGGGTAAATTACCTTTTACACCTTTACACTTGCACCATATCTCAATTTAAGAATTCACCTTCTAATTGTAACAAATAAACCATTACGCTTTACTATTATTATTATTTTGCAATGTCAACCATGAGGAGAGCTGTTGGAAACTGTCCCATATTGGTTCATGAGAAAAGTTATGTGGGTTATTTGTCCCACATAAGAGATGAACTTCCCTTGCCCTAGCACCTAAATTTTAAGGTTGCGGCCACTTCTCTTATATGTTGTTGGGTTTCTTGACCAATTGAACTATGAGATGCTAAAGTGAGATTAAGTGTGTAAAGTGTAATTTACCCTAATAAATAAAACTACATGTAAATTTCATAGACTGGAGCTGCTTTCTAGTAAGTATTTTCAGGATTTTCCTGTCAGATTTACTCTTAAAACTTTCAGGCTGGCTTGCATTATTTTGGGAAAATATATTTTGAGATCTTCATTCTTATTCCTTTTGGGAACTATATTTTTTATTGATTTCACAACATTGTGCAGGCAGTAGATTTCAGGGAAGTAAGTTAATAGCATCATCTCTTACTTGCCCGGCTATACAACTCCCAAGTAACCTTCTGTGTCCACAGAAATATGGCATGGGTGACTGGATTGGGCATACAAAACTTGAAAGGGGGGCCAATTACTGTCCTCAATCAGCGACTCCGGTCACATATGAATATCTGTGTCCAAAATCACCATTCCCTAATGGTTATGAAAAACAGAATAATTAAGTCAAAATAATTAAGTCAGCAACGGGAAGAGACTTTAACGAGAACGGTAACGAATACCGATATGATCTAGTGGCCCTAAATTCTGTCTCAGATTCTTTGACCCAGAACACCTCAATGGGAAGTGAAGACTTGATTCTTTTTGACTCATCATCATCTGATTTAGGGGTGTCAGGGATGTTAACCTCTGGTTGTGCTCTCTCTCTTCTGTCATCTCAATCACAGAGTTCTTCAAGCCATTCACCAAGAATTCCAATTCCTCAACCCTTGACTGTATGTGGCAGTCACACTTGTTACCATGTTAGTCAACTCTCGAGAAAGCTATTGGAGCAAGCTTCAATCAGCAGAATGTCAAATAAGTGTACTTCCACAGGAATGAATTCTGTAGAAGAGGATCACTTTGATCCCATACTAATTTCAGACGAAGGTTATACTGTCAACTTCACTGCTGGAATTCTCCAGGGGTCACAGTACATAAATGCCAAGGTCCATCTTTCTCGTGAAGATGAACCTATTATTGATTTGCCTCAGCTCTCATCACAGCTTCAGCGGGTGGAGAGTCAAAGGCAAGCGATCCAGGCGAAGCAGGAAAAAGATGCTTTCTCTGGCCTCAAGGTCACTTCAAATGGTCCAGGAATTGAAGAATTTCATTCCCATAGATTTCTCAACTGAAATGGTAACTGCTGATATTATGTGCTAAAATTTGACTGCTTCGTTGTCTCCTGATATTATGTGTTTCCTTGAATAATATACCATTTACATGCTGGAGAAAGAATTCAGAGTTCAGTTTCTGCAGCATATCCTAAATAATGCCTATAGTCGTGGCATGGCATGACCCAATTGACAACTAGCCATACTATTCTAAACATTTGCATTTTTTTTTTTCCTTTTTTAGGAGACTAAGCCTAAGCAATTCTATTGAGACAGGTCAAGTCACTGCAAGAATTAATGGTAGCACTTGGAAGCGGGCATGGAGGAACTTTGACATCTATTCAACCTTTTAACTTACCGCTAACGTTCTCAACCTTTTAGCTTTCTCTATGAGCAAAGCTTTTAGTGATTTTCACTATAAAATAAATTCTACAAAGTGGTACAAATTCTCTCTAGCAATTCTATAGGCTAGTTCATCTACATGTCTGTCAAAAAAATTATGAGAAAAAATCCCCACGGTTATGTTGATTTTGTACCATGCAAGGTTGCTTAAACAAGAAGGTACGCTTTTATGGCTTCTTGTGACTTTTCGTTCCAACAGTAATAATAAGGCTCCATTTAATAACGTTTAGGGGTTGTTTGGAGTAAGAAAAAATGAGATAAATTGTGGTTTGAGGAGAGTTCGTAATGCGTGTAGTGAGAGAAAAAAGTTGATGTGATATAAAGTTAACAGAGATTCATAGAGATTTTCAGTAAATTATTACAAACCAAATGGGTCCTTATTATTATTATTGTTGTTGTTGTTGTTGTTGTTGTTTTATGTTTGCAGATTCTTAAAATTTGACAAGAAAAATGTGTTTGTTAAATTTATTTTTATTTTTTATTTTTGGAAAAATAAAAACTAAAACAAAAAAACTCTAGTTCTTTTTTTTTTTTGGTTATTATAAATATTTTGTCAATTTTAACATTTTGTCTATTTTTATTGCATCACATTAAAATGGGTTATTTATTTAAATATTTTTATTAAATTAAAATTATTTTTAATAAATAATATAATTAAATTATGTTTAATGTAGTTATTTTTATTGAATTAAATTATTTTTAATAAACAATGTAATTAAAGTAATTTAATTAATTAAGTTATTTATTTTTAGTGAATTAAAATATTTTTAATAAATAATATAATTAAAGTAACTTAATTAATTATTTAAATTAATAATTAATTAAAAATTTTAATTTAATTAACTAAATTAGTTAATTAAATTAATATAAAATATATTTTATTAAAATAAAAATTAATTATTGTGAATAAAATTATTTCAAAACGTAACTTTCATTGTCATTTTAGGCATAAAAAGTGACAATAGAAAATATAAATAGAAAAATAGTAGCATTATCAAGTGCCTAAGAGAAGAATATTATCTGATTGGAAATGGGCGCATGCATGATTATTACCTATTTGCAATTATACATATAATAATTGGTAAGGACATTAAGGGTATGTTAAAATTTTGAAAGGATTTAAATAAACAACGTTTTTTAAAAAATATTTGCTTTTTTTTTTTTATATTATAGATAGGTATAAGTGATTGAAAATTACTTTAAAAAAAAAATCTTTATCTTTATTAAAAAAATGGTTGCTTCACCATATATCCTTCGTAATCAAACCAAACCAAATTAAGCTTTTTTCTACTAGGTGGGATCGGTTATATGAATTTGAAGACACCAATAAAATCTGTTTAGGTCCATGTCCTCTGTTAGACCTAAGTAGGTAAGGTCATGTTTAATAGTTTCTTTCCAACTTCTCTTGAGTCTTTCTCTTCCTCTCCTACTCCTGTCAATCTCCATATTTTCACACTTTCTAACAGATGCCTCCGTTGGGCGCCTTCTAACATGGCCGAACCATCTTAATTGATTTTTTCTCATTTTATCTTCAATCGGTGATATTCCTACTTTGTCCCTAATCTCCCCGTTCCTAATCCTATCTCTCATTGTAATTCCGTACATCCATCTTAACATTCTCATCTCCGCAACTGCCATCTTTTGAATATGATTATGTTTTACTACCCAACACTCTGATCTATATAGTAATGTTGGTCTTACCGCCACCTTATAATACTTTCCTTTCACCTTGAGAGGAACTTTTCGATCGTACAAGAACTCCGAAGCACTTCTTCATTTGGTCCGCCTGACCTGAATCCTGTGACTTACATCAGTATCAATTCTTGCATCTTGTTGTACCATAGATCCAAGATACCTAAAGTTTTCTCTCTACAATCTTGTGTGCCTAAACTTATTTTTATACTACCAATTACTCACCAAATACCCTCCATGTTTTTATTTTTTATATTTGTTTTTATATTTTATGTAATGGTATGGATTCATGGGTAGTGCATCTTTACAACAAGTTTCTACAGTTGAAAAGTTTCTTATAAGTGATGAATTGGTTTCGAGAATGGGGACACCACTCATGAATTTCGGAGGAAAATTGGAAGAATTTAAAAAAAATAAAAGTTTCTGAAGACCTAAAATGTGCTGCTCCTAATTTCATTTTTTTTATATTTAATAATTTTACTTTTCAATAAATATTTTTACTATTATACAAAAAAAAAATTAGGAGTAATAGCGATATTTTAAAATTGATGAAACTTTATTTTAGTGAATTATTTTAGTAAACTTTATTCTGCAACTTTAATGATATTAAAAGGTAAATTTTCATAACTACCATGTAATCAAGTCATTTTACTCGATATTTTTGTCTTCCTTGAATAATTTTTAATTACCCAGCATTTTTATAAAATTTTATTTTTAATTACTCTTTAACTAATTATTATTTACTTAAATACATTTAACTACTTATAATTTATTACTTGAGCTACTTTTACCCTTTTTTATAATTTTATTTTAATTAAAATAAAAATCACACGTTCTCACTTTTAGTACGTAGCTATCCTGATAATGTGAGGACGTGTTGATAGCATCTGCTTTGGATAAATAACTCTACATTGAAGGTTAACAGCATCCAAGTCGTTGTAGTATAGTGGTGAGTATTCCCGCCTGTCACGCGGGTGACCCGGGTTCGATCCCCGGCAACGGCGATTTTGGTTTTCCATTAATTATTTTTGTACTCTAAGCTTTCCAAAATTTAAAATTTAAAAAACTTTCGTGGAGAGGGAGATATCCCCACCAGTTTGTCATGGGATGGGGACACGTGTAAATGGTCAAGACGCGTTGTAGAAGAATTAGACTTTTGAGGGCATGCTTGTTTCTTTCTAGGAAACTTTTTTCCGGTTGCCGTGGAAACAAAGCTGGGTGCTTTCCAGCACTTGCCAGTTTGAAATTCAAAAACGCCGGGAGACAATCAATGCGTTAATTGATATTGTTATATACCCCACCAGCACACCAGCTGGCATTTGTCATTTGGATTTTCAAACTCGCCCATCTTCGATCTTTCCCAATCATGAACCAAACGAATCTCAAAAGCCAGAAACCGCGGGACCTAATTCTTTGGACTGCGCAATAATTTATTATTGCCGCAGACTCTCCACCTAGAAAGTAACAAACAGTGGTAGGGGCTGTTCGGACTTAAAAACATACCAAAAATTATACAAAAGTTATTAATTTTTTTCGATTAAATTCTTTCATATATTACTTTTAGATTAAAATTTTATATTTTTTTAATTAAATTTCATCACATATCACTTTTACATCAACTTCGAATATGTAAAAATAAATACTTTAAAGTGGTTTGAAAGATAAAAAGTAAAAAAAAAAAAGTATAATGTATCAATTATTTTTGAGTTTTTTTATAAAAATATCTCTCAAAATATTTCTCTTTTTTTTTTTATTTTGACCTCAAACTATCAAATATACCTATTACATTTTCAAACTATCCAATTTCATGCTAACTCATAGAGTTTTTGTTAAATTTAAAGGATATTTTTATTAAAAAAAAACTCTTATTAAATTAAAGACTCATTTGTAACAATTATGGGTTTTTTTTCGTTTATCTTCAAAAGTTTTTATTTTTAATTTTTTAATTTTTAGTTAATATTTTTTCTTCGAAATAAAAATAGAAACACGTCTGATAGTGTAGTTTTGTTTACAGTAATTAATTTTATTTTAATCAAAAATTTAATTTTATTAATTTTTTTATAAAATTAACTAAATTTAATAAAATATATTTAATCTAATTAATTTGACATTATATATAATTTTTAATAGTAATTAATTTTAATAAATTATATTAATAAATAACTTAATTTAATAATAAATTAATATTGTATTTAGTAAAATTAATTCGATGTAATAAAAATATTTTAATAAAATAAATAATTTCAAGAGGTAATTATTACTCATTAAAATTTTAATTTAATAAGATAAATTATTTTAATAATAAACTATTATTTTAATACTAATATTAACTTAATAAATAAATTATTTTAATATGTAATTATCATTAATTTTAATTTTTCTAAAATTAGTTATTTTAATATGTAGTTATTATTTATTAAAACATAATTATAATCTAACAAAATAAATTATTTTAACAATAAATTATTATTTTATTTATAACTAATTTAATTTCAATAAAAATAAATATTTTAATATGTAATTATTATTTTTTAAAAATAATTTTAGTTTAATAAAATAAATCATTTTAATCACAAATTATTATTTTAATTTTAATAAAATAAATCATTATAATATTATGTTATTTATTAAAAATAATTTTAGTTTAATAAAATATTCAAATAAAATAATTCATTTTAATATGATGCAAAAAATGAATACAATGTTAAAATTGAAAAAATATGAAAATATCCCCCAAACTATCTCTCTTTTTTCTATTTTGTACTAAAACTATCAAATGCACCTATTACAATCTCGAATTATATAGTTTGGTTTTATTTGGTCCGTTTAATGGATGGAGTTAGTATTCGAACCAAATAGAATAAAATTGAATAGTTCGATGATATAATATGTGCATTTGATAGTTTAAGGAAAAAATAGAAAAAAGAGAAATAATTTGAGAGATATTTTCTTAAAAAAACTCGTTATTTTTTGACATTTGAAAGACTAAATTAAATTTTTTAAAATTCTTTAATCATTAAGTTCTTCAAATATATAGATGAAAACAATTGAAATTATTAAGGCGTCATCTTGTTATTTTTCTATTTTCTGTTTTCTATTTTTATTTTATATTTTCTGTTTTGAGTTTATTTTTTATTTTGTACCTTTAAAAATAAAGAAAATAATTCAAAACTCATTTGATTATTTGTGTTTTCAAAATTCGTTTTTGAAAATATAAAATAAGTTTTCATATGAAATGAAAAATAATAAAAAATTGTTTTGGGAACAAAAAGTAAAAAAAAATCTCAAAATAAGAAAAAAAAAGAATATTTTTTGTTTTGAGATTTTTAACACATAAAAGTAAACCAAATACCACCTAAATTTTTACAATTCTAAAAATAAATAGGATATTATGAAACTAAAATTTATGCGAATATAATCTAATTTTTTTGGTGGTAGAATTAAATTTAAAGTCAATTGAACTTTTATGTCAATCCATTGTCATAAATTATTTAACATAAATTCACGTTAAAATTATGAAATTAAATTCAATAAATAAAAATTATAATTTTTTAAAAATACACGTAAAGTTTTACAAGTAATATATATATATATATATATATATATACATATAATTGGACGAGTAACATTTTTTATGACTTATAAATTGAAAGAATTGAAATTATTATGTTTTTACATTTCTAAAAATAAATGGGTTATTTCATAGAACTTAAATTTATGAATTATTTTATTTTATTTGATTATATTTAATTTTTCTGAACTATTTGTGACAAGAATTAAAATAAATAATTAAATAAAGTATTTATTTTCAATAGCATTTTTTTTCCAAATTGTATTTATTCTTTTAAGTTTCATGACATTTGTATAAAATTTCATGTTTAGCATCGCTATTGATTTATTTATTTTTCAAATATAAAAAGTATCTTTTACAATAATAAAAAAAAAACTTAATTAAGAATGATTATTTTATTCTATGCATAAATACAGTTTTTTTATTTTTAATTGATAGACTAAAAAAATTTAAAATAAGTTATGCATAGCATTACGGTCTGTATATAAATGGTATGTAACTATGGATAGTATATTTTTATAAAATTTTATTGTTTACAATAAATAGATAGAAAAATAATGTCGGCTGAAATTGTCAACCAATTTTTTCTAAATTTTTAATTTTGATATATTAAAAATAACATGTGTCAAAATTTAAATGGTTCAGAATATAATTTTTTTCTCACTTTTTTTTTTTGAAAGGTAAAATTTTTTTTTTTTTTTATAAGGGAGAGTGAAATCTCGAACTCAAGTTATAAACGGATAGAAAAGACTCTTACCTACTAAATTACAAGCCACGCTCAATTTTTTTTTTTGACTAATTTGAATTATTTTTTTAAAAGATATAAGCTCATTTAATTGGAACTTTTTTGTAAGAAAAAATTATAGTCTCTGGTCACAAATGTGTATAGTTTTACTTTTCATATATCGATTCCATTTAAAATAATAAAAAACTTTAAAAAATGATGAAAAATATTAAAAATTATTTACTTTTTATCTCAGTACACAAATTACAATCTTATAACTTATCTCATTTTATCTCATTTTTTTATTACTTCAAACGCACTTATTATGATGATATCAAAATCTAATTTTTGATTTATATGAAAACATAACTAAAAAATATCAAAATTCAAATTAAGAAGTTTAAAGATATTAAAATTAGCATTTATGCAATTTATGACATCCACAAATTAAGGAAAACAGATTTAAAAGGTGACTGTAATTTAAAAATATAATATCTATTCATTTTTTTTTTTCGCGCATAACAACTCTGATAAAGATAGAGGCTACATAAGATATATGAGAAGACGGTAAAAATGAATCGGATTCTGATAGAGATACAAGCTATATAAATATATATATATATAAGATCTATAGAAGACAATAGTAATAACGAATCGGATTCTGATAGAGATATAATAGCCATATATAATATATATAAGATCTATAAGAAGACAGAGTAACAAAATGAATCGGATTCTCTCTATTTTCCGGGTCCGTTGGAGCCTAAAGCAGGAGCTCCTCCCCCAGATGCTTTATTATTGATTTCATCCCAAGCTTCAATCCACGTGACCATGGCATCGGCGAGCTTGAGGAAGTATTCGTCCACTTTCCCCAGCTTTGCCCTGACTTGCGTGGAGAGCTCGATGTAGCATTTCTGCACGGTGGTGCAGTCCTTTGGGAGGGTAACAGATTGGAAAAACGGGATCAGCTCCTCTTGCCAGAAGATGCCTTTGTATTCCTTCTTAAGGTTCACAAACGGGTTGCTTGCTTTGCTGTGCCAGATGTAAGGCAGCCCCGTCTTCACTCCCAATCCCAAGTGATCGCATATCACCTACACAAATTAAGCACGATGAAGGGGTGTTTAGAAAGCAAAAAGTTGAAAAACAAAAGTGAAATGTATCAACCACTTTTTGTCAGCTGAAAAACAAATTTAAAATTTCTAATAGAATCTGTTCGAACGTAGATACTTTGCATTTTGCATTCCAACGGTTTATGACAAAAAATATCTATTATGGGGGCGTTTGGAGTCTAAAAAAAACCAATGAATGGGATTGATGTGATATAAAAATGATTGGTGACAAAATGTGATTGGAGAGGTTTGAAAATTTTTGAAGTTTTTTGGTTTTTTTCATGACTCTAAACGAGCCCAATGTCAGTCATTTCTAAGTGTTGGGCCAAAATAACACAGCAGGTACAAAATGAATATTACCTTCGTACACCAGCCAGCCCACATGTCGTCGTACCGTCCAATGGGCTGTCCATCGCCCATGAGTCCAAAGTACATTGCAGGGCCGATCAGTTCGCGGTTGAATGCCAGATTCATGCCACACATGGGGAAGAGGGTTCCCTTTGGAATTGTCAGAACAGCATCCACATATCTACCAAAGATAATGACAGAGATGAGATTAATTGTTCTGCTGCTGAAGATTGATGCATTTGGGGAATTTTAGTGCACAAATCATAATTTGTACCTGGTGTTTCTCTCGCGAGGCTTGACAAGCTGCGTGGGGGCATCATAATCAGGGATGTTCAGCCAGAGACCGTGAGAAACTGCCGTAGGGACACCCTCGCGGAGACTGAATGGATATCCGCGGACAAAGTCAGTGCCCTCTCGGTATGGATCGTACAGGGTATTGAAGAAAAATGGAGTGGAAGGGCTCAGAATGTTCTTGATATGCTGCTCCAGCGCATTGATGTCTTTGCCAGATGGATCTTTAGCGACCTGCGAGTCATCAACAAGGAATACTCAAATACAGAGACCAAAAAAGCGGGCTATGGAGTGGAAGTATATGAGAAACAATTCAAATTTGGCACAGCAATAAAATCCGTCTAAATGTAAATACATAATCAAAAGAGTTCAATGTTTAGGCATGAATTGAAAACAATCAGCCCTCAAAGGGGTGTTTGAAGTGGTAAAAGCTAGTATAAATTTGTAAAAATTACGGCTTTGTAATTTGTACTGTGAGATAAAAAATTTAAATTTTATAGAGATCTGCAAAGATTTATCACATTGTAGAGCTCTATAGACACCCTAAATGCAAGAAATTACTGGTCTTGCATAGAGTTGGAGCTAACACACACAAAATGGAACACGATTAGATCTAGATCTGATACACAAGTCGAATTAATGACATTAGCAACTTGGGTTGTGAAAATAAAAACATCCAGTCACATCTAATCGAAACAAAATTTGTGTTCCAGAACATCCTAGGATTACATGGAGAACCAAATTTAACTACAATGAAAGAAACTAGGGATCTATCAGTGGTAGAGGCATCATGTAGTCTGTCTATGAGAACTCATTGACTGAAGCCTGAAAACATTGCCAATATTTTCAGATCTGGATAGTTAGTACCATAACAGATCTATACTACATGTATAATTTGTGGAATGATATAAATAATACTACAAAACTATGGCTTCCAGGTAAATAAATTGATACATATAGATCACATTCATATGCTCTTTCCCAGCAGATCAAATTCCAATTTGAAATGAGACAAGAAAGAAAGCAACACAGATCAAACGCAAAGCACGAACAGAACAGAAAAACACCCACAGGACCAAAATTTGAAAGAAACTCAAAACACAAAGGTAGATCCAAATTCTTCAAACCCCACTTCACCCAATAACAAACACAGATCACCAAATCAATCAATTGACCCAGAAACAAAACAAAAAATCAAAAAGTTCAAAGTACCCACAAATCAAATCAAATCAAATCAAAATCCAACTTGCTCAATAAAAATCTCTCAATCCATGAATAAATAAATAAAGGGTAATAGAGAGGGGAGGGGGAGGCATACAAAGCAATCGTCATCAATGGTGTAGATGTACTTCTTCTTGGAGACCATGTAGCCGAAGCAACGACAAGCAGAGTCCTTGAAGGAAATGCAAGAGGCTTTGGGACCGAGGATTCGGTTGATGTCGTTGCGGTTGTAGAGCTCGTAGTCGAAGCCTTCGGGGACTTTGATGGTCTTTGAGGGATCGCCGTCCTGGACGATGATGAGGTGGTACGGCTGGAAATAAGGCCTCCACATCTCCAGAAAATCGAGGTTCCGAATCGTTGGGATCACTATGTCGAGCTCATCTTTGAGAAGCGGTGTCGGAGAGACCGATGTTCCAACCATCGTGGAGAGAGAGAGAGAGAGAGAGAGATAAAAATCGAACACAAGGAACAGGTTGGACTCGACACAGAACTGAAGAGAGCGAAGAGGGGGAAAATTTATAACCGTGTACTTCTAAATTGAATGCCGGGCATCGAGCCGCTTGAGTGTAATATATGTAGACTGCAAATGGTTGAACGGGTCACGGTAAGAACATCCTTACCCTGTAACATAAGGAAGGCACCGCGGGTATTTACCTTTTTTTTTTTGAAAGGTAACCGCGCGTATTTAACACATACTGAATTTTTTAACAGATTTCAAATTTAAAATATATATACAAAGGTGGTGTCCGATTAGTAAAAGTATAGTTAAAAAGTATAGTAAAAATATAAAAATTTAATATAAAGTGTTATATAATAAAATTTAATTGGAATTAATTGGAACAAATTACAAAAAAAATTAATAGATTTTAGAGACTGTTTGAAAGAAAAAAAGTTGGCAAAAAAATACTGTAAAATTAGAAAAATGTGACATAAAGGTAATATGTGTTAAAATTTTATTGGAAGAAAGTACGAAAAATAGTTAAAGTTTTGTAACTTTTGATAAGTTTTAGCTGGTCAAACGGGGTTTAAGTTGATTTTAACCAACCAAATACTCCTAAAATTTAAAATCCAACTAAGAGTGCGTTTGGCAACCGCCAACTTTTATCAACTTTTCACAAATTACCACCATCATTTATTAATATTTTTTTAACTTTCGTCAATTTTCTTTAATATTTTTTATTTTTTAACTTTTATAACTTTTTATTAAACACACTTTTTTTTTCTAAAAGTAATACATGGCAATATTAGGATAAAAGTTATAAAATGTTTTATTTATTTATTTTTTTATTTTTTACACCAAATACACTCTTAGAAGGGAATTTGAATAATATCACATCTTACTATAAAAGCATAAATTATTTATTATTTTAAAAAATTGAGTTTTTATAAATATGAAAAAAAATGTTGTATAATTTAAAATAAATAAAAACATTAGAATTATAAGACTTCTACATAACTTTTTGGATCTCAATATTTTGAACGCCAACCTTTTTTAAATGTGTTTATTTAAAATATTTTTAGACATGTTGTGTCCTATTTTTACTGGCTATTGGACATGTCTATAAATTTTAGTGCTCTTAAATCCAAAACTTTTTGAATAAATATTTAAACTTTTAAAACTTTTATATGTTATCAATGACAATTTAATTTTTAAATATAGTATTAAAAGGGTAAAATCTGCTAAAAATATGTTATCAGTAAAAACAAGTTAATATAAGTAATCTAGAAAATAAAGAATAGAGGCTAACACTACAAGAGATTTGGTCCCGTAACATTAATGTTATGAGCTGTCTAATCAAAATCAAACGATTTATAACAAAAATAAGTTTAATAATTTTAAGTAAGACTTTTTAAATTACCTTTACTGTAAACCATCCGATTTTGATCAAACAGCTCTTAATCCTGATATCATAGGATCCACTAGAAAAAATCATGAGAAATGATTTTTAGGCAGTCCTTCACATCTTTGCTACTCCACCACATTTTTCCCTTTTTAGACAACCGTCCCCTCATGACTATAAATAGTGCCTTTAATACTATTTGTAACAACTCATAATCTTTATCGTAAAATATTACCAGGAGTCAAATATTCTATTAATAGTCTTGCCCAAACAAAGTAAACATCGAAATTTTAATGAAATTTAGTGCATCTACAATTTTAAAACACGTTGTACTATAGAAATGTTAAATATTATATATATAACATTTCACCGAACTTCACTTAGGTAGCATTGGGGGTGGATATGGGCTAGGCTGAGCTAAGTTAAGGCTAGGCTTATTTGGGCCGAGAGATAAAACATTAAAAAATATAAAAATCATACAAAAATAACTATTTACCTGTTTATTCTACAAAATAGGTGCAAACAACTAAACTAAGAATGATAGAGAACGTATAAGAATGATAGAGAATGTATAAGAATGATAGCTCATAAATTCAACCAAAAAAAAATGAAGAAAAAAAGAAATAGAATTAGTTTTTTTACTAATTAATTTTTTCTTGTCATATTCTAAAATTTTAGTGACCTACACATAATTGACCAAAGAGATTTAATATCAATTCGCTGACAAAATTAGAGTGTTTTGGAAAGAGAGAGTGAGAGACATTGATAAAAAAGAGTGAGACAAAGAAGAAAGAAGAAAGAAGAGAGAAGAATTAAGACTGGAGAGATGAAGAAGCGAGACGAAGAAGAGAGTGAGAGTAAGAAATACAAAGTTTGTGTCACAGACTGAGAAAAAAAGAAGAACGGTTTAGTGTTTTAAGGGTTTGCAGGGAAAGAGAGGAAGATCGAGGCTAGGATTTGTGTGTTGGGGGTTGTGGGGTTTTCGATAGACTCACTTATTAACTTCGGGCCAAGGCGAATTAGGCTGTGTTATGATGCATAAACTCAAATCCAATCGAAAAATGGATCAAACCTAAAAAACTAGCCTAACCTAGCCACACAGGCTAAATTTCCAAACCCAAGTTGTACAAATATTAGGTAGGGTTGGGTGGATTCTACTAGCTAACAGGCCGATATCCACCCCTAAGCAGCATTGGACATGAGTATTTTACTACATCTTGGTGGTAACAACTCCAGATAACTTCAAGTGCCTACCTACATCACCACCATTCCATCACAATTAAGAGGGTGTTTAGAGTGACAAAAAATGAGATAATTTGTGAGTTTGTAATTCGTGTAGTGAAATAAAAAGTAAATAACTTTTAGAGATTTTTAGAAATTTTCAGAATTTTTTAACATTTTATATTGTGTCAAACGGAAACGGACCTTATATTAGTTCATATAATATCTTTTAAATTATTTAGATAATTGTCATAATTTTTTTTTTTACCACTTTCACGTTTTTCTCAAGTAGTTATACGTATGATTAACGATTTTATCTGGATTAAGGCAGCCATTTTTCTAATTAATTAGAAAAATGTTATCATCACAGAGTTGTAGTACAAAATTATGTACTTTCATGTATAATTATATATTTTTAACCTTTAAAAAATCAATATAATCAAACTGATTTGTGTTAGACTTCTTGAATCCAAATAAGAATAATATTGCAGTTTACACTTCTCCAACCTATTTCTCTCTATATATATATATAGATTTTTAATCCCCCTCCCTTTATTCCTCCACAATTATTATTTTTTGTCTGAATAAATAATTGATCGATTCTTCAATATTTTAAAATTTTTGTGTAAAAGTACAAATATAAAGGCATTTGAAAGATAAAAAGGTGAAAAAGGTGTAACACGTTAGTCACTTTTTGAGATTTAAAAGACCAACTCAAATTTTATAACACAATCAGTTCTAATGTGGTTGGTGCACACCATTGGAATGGTTTTGATTAAAGAAGTTGTCAAAGTTAACAAAAGTTAATAAAAATTTGTAAAGTTTAAAATTTAAAATAAACACGTGAAAGACAAAAATAATCAAAATTTTTTATAAGTTTATAACTTTTTTATAAAATTTGGCCATCTAAATGGATCCAAAATGCTATTAGACAGAGAGTATGTATAGTAAATAAATTATATTTTAAAGAATTGATTAAGATATGCTAGGCTCCATTTGAAAAGTCTAGTTTATTTCTTAACTTCTAGCTACTTGATTTTTTTATTTTTTCTAAAATAACTAAAATTATTCTCTTATATCTTAAATTTTTTTAAATCATGAGGACAAAAAAAAAAAAATCAAACTAACAAGAAATTAAAAAAATTAACTATTAAAATAATAAATTTATTTTCAAACACAAAAAAAAAAAAAAACTTTTTAATAGCTAGCTGAAAAGAAAAAAAAATTTCTTCCCAATTAGGATGTGGGAACCTTATTGTCAGTTGAAGATGGAATTACAAGCGAGACAGACCAAAGAATGGGAAAGTGTGGTGAGGTGGCGGATGAAAGAGCCGTCAGCTAGCTGAGCGGCTTCAGCGGCAAGACTGGTGTATTGAAGGAGAGACGTGTGGAAAGGTTCAAGCGCGGTTGGTGGGATCAGATGAGATACCCAACTATTCTTCATTCAACGTCAACCCGGTGGCTCTAACTTGGTCCTTGGACCCATCTGTGCCTTTTTTTTTTAATGTAAAAGTGAGGGAAAATAATTTTTTATTAAACATTTTGAAGCCAAAATAATACGACAATATTATTTTTATAATAAAAATATATTTCATAATTTTTTCATTTAAAGTTATTGGTCCTCAAAGGAGTGGTTGCTTTCTCCTTTGTCCTAAAAACTGAAATAGGAAAGAAAATGAAATTTTCTTAGATATCCCCCCACCCAAAAAAAAAAAAAAAAACAGAAAATTAATCAAGAATAACGTAGAAATTGTATTTTTTAATTAAAAATAATATATTTCTGAATTATAAATTTTAAGGTGATTGATTCATAACTTAATACATAATATTAATTATGTCTATTTTTAGGAATTTTTCTTAAATTACATTGTAGCATTAAAAAAATTGTACTTGCGCTTGCATGGCTCCACCCCCACGGATGTTTCCCAATTTTTGTTTTTATTCTGTTGATGTTGATCCCAATATTTAATCAATTGTAGCTAACTGAAATTTACGGGGCAGAATAGTATTATATGAAAGGGTAAATTGTAGATATTTTTCGTTAATGTTTGAATAATTAGATTTATTATCTTTCAATATTTAAAAAATATACTTATCTCTCTTATTTTTTGAAATATTATTAATACTGATTTTTTTTTTGTTAATTAGCCTAGGGATGGCAACGCGGTAGATTGGAGGCAGATATGGTATTATCTAAATCTTTTGTCTACCTCCAAATTTACCCCGAACTTCAAACGGATATTTTTTTGAACATCTATCTCTGCTATAAACGGAGAATAGATATATTTATAGATATCCAAAACTCTAAACCATTTGTTCACTTCCGAATCTGCCCTTAAGTTGTATGTAACATATTATTACCAAATAATTCATCTCCAAAATCAAAATAATACATAGTAACATATTTTATAAATAACGTAATACGTTTCAATAATCCCAAATGATATACCCTATAAAATTTTAAATTTATCTCTTTAAGTTTTCTTTATTTTTACGTATAAAAGAAATAAATTAAACTTTTAAACTTCAATGTGCACAAAAGTAAAAAAAAAAAAAAAATTAAATTTAAAATTTCTTTCCCAAACACACCCTAATTAAATTTACTTATTTAAATTTAAATTTATTTATCAATATTATTTTAATGATAATAATAGTGAAGTTCAATAAGTCTAGAGTATTTTGAATGTGAATATTGTTTACCATGGTATGGCAATGATGTTGTCATCATAATTTTAAATGATTCGGAATTATTCAGATATTTTTCGGGACAGATCAGGATAGATCGGGGCAGATTGGGACAAATTCGGATTAAATATCGTATTTGGGACAGATTGGAGCGGAGGCAATCTTATTTCTATATCCGATCCAATATCCAAATTTTTTTAAAAAATCAAATCCAAATCCGATCCAATCTCCAAAAAAATTCAAATTTCACATTCATTCGGATCAGGTAATGGATCGAATTCGGATGGGTCAACCGAGATGACCATCCCTAAATTAGCTGTTAAAATTTTACCAAAAAAATATTACCCATCTCTTTCTTATATTTTTATTAATTTTTTTTCAACAATTCCTAAAAATACTGTTTTTACATGTTTTTAAGAATTTTTACGAAGAAAACTAATGAAATATGAGAGAGGAAGAGGTAAAAATAAAAAAACACCTAAAATTTTAATTATTTTGATATTTTCTATTAAGTTTTAAAGATTAATTTAACAAAAGGGTGTTCATATTAATAATATTTCAAAATAAATGAGGTAAATATAATTTTAAACAATTAAAAAGTGTAAGTGTAATCACTCAAATATTGAAAGAATTGTATTTGTAATTTACGCTATATAACTAAAAAATGTAAATTTGAACAGAAAATACATCTATAACCTCCAATTGCGTTTTTCTGAACTCTGCATTTTCATATTGGGTTTCCAAGAACTTATTTTGAGGATGCAAAGATAGACAAAAATGATCAATTCGAAAATCAAAGACAACAATAAAAATGCATTCTCAAATTGTATTTTTTGGTTAAAAAATTTTAAATTAAAAAACAGTTTGCCAAATAAAAGTTTCCACCGACACTATTAGGCTAAATTCTGGATCCAAAAATCACTTGGCTCTTCTCGTCGTACCGTGGGCATGTTGGCCGACCGCCTAGGTGTATTCTGTCGGTTCTCTGCGCTGGATTGATGCTGCTGATTCGAATTCTGGCTCCTACCGACACCATCATTAACTCAAAATGCACAGTTCCGTTTAGGCTTGATTCGTTTGAAGGACACTCTTTATTATATTTCAGCAAAAATCAATTTAACGAAAAGTTTTTTTGAAGGTATAATTTTTAGTAATTTTTAAAATTTTTTCGTTAAAAGTTGATAATTGTAATTTTGGGTGTGTTTTGTGAAACAAGTAGTATTTTTAGTAATTTTTAAGTGTTTGGTAAAAATTTTGATAATTTTTAACATTTTTTGTAAATTTTGATAACTTTTAATAATTTTTAACAAATTTTGAAACTTTTAAATAGAAAAATTATTATAGTAGAGTAGAAAAGTAACAAAATTTAATGTTTTGTCAAATACGTAAAGAGCAAAACTTAGTATTTTTCTGTTAGAAATTGTGATGCCAAACACTACCTAAATAATGATGTATAAATATATTTCATCTTAGTTACTTCTGAATGGTTCGCATTCAAAATTTTTTTTCTCTTTACAACTCTTTCTTAAAATAACATTTCTTTCGATTAGTATTTCAGTATAAATATGTATTATTTCATTTACATGGACCGCGACATTTACTTACTGACACTTAAATTTAGAAATATAATCAATAAAAATATTATGTGTGTGACAAAATTTAATTGATAATTCCTTATCATCTTTAAAGTTTGCATCCTTTTATACATAATTCACGCACTTACATAATTTTATGATAGTCCCACAAGATACATGATAATATTTTATTTGTTAAATTTTTTATTTATTTAAAATTTAATAAAACACGTCATAATTTGTGATCCATCAAAATTTGAATTTATAGGTATCAAAAAAAGTAAGAATAAAAATTATGGGTGATTACACTTATCTTTTTGGGTTTGGCCTCAACACATTTCCATTTTTTTAGTTTAAAAGTTAATGTATAATTTCATCGTTTTTTTGGACTAAAGTGTAAAATTGTCTGAATCTATTAAATTATATTAAATTTATACATTTTTATGATAAAATAAAATATTATTTAAAAAAACTCAATTTATTGTTATTTTTTTAAATAATATTTCTTGAACGTTAACATTTGAACTTACATGACACATGCCATATAAACTTAATAAAAGAATCAAGTATTTTTTTTATTCAAATTATAAGATATAAACCCTAAAAATTACAAATTATATATATATATATATATGCATATATTAATCAATCTCGGTCAAATTTTAAGCCGGCAACGGCCGTAAAATTTTGAGCTGGCGACTATTTACAAATTTAAAGGTAGAGGATTATTAATCCCATATCTCCGATAAGATTTGTTATCCGACATTTTGACTCATTTATCATCTAATTTGTGGGGCCCATAAATTACACAAATACTCAAATAAACGCTGGTTTTCGGTGGAGCCCACGTAAACTTTGTCCACTCTGACCATTTCATCCCGTAAACAAACGAGACCTAAGTTAAGAATTGGTTTGGTTGTCCTTCGGAGTGGTCCCAATTGCTATTCACATGTATAATTGGCAATGTTAATTGCAACGGCTGGCCACCGACAAAGCGGTCACAATAAAAAATCTAATATCTAATGTATAAATCAAAGAGAAAGATGTCCTTCGTTGCTGATGTGGCATCTTCTTTTCATTTTTTTATTTTAAATATGTTTGAATCATTATAAAATTTTATAAATTTACATAAAGATTGCGTTTGAAAAAATCCTTAAAAGTTATTTAATTTTCATTTCATTACACACGAATTACGAATTCATAACTTATCTTATTTTATCTCACTTTTTGTCACTCCAAACGTTTTCAAAATTTAAATTTTTTATTCACAGTATAAATTATGAAAATATAACTTTTATAAATTTATACTAATTTTTCTATTTTTTTTGTCTATTTGTACAGTTTTTTTTTTTTTTGGGTGTATTTATAAATCTTATATCTTAAAGCGTGCAACGTGGCAATTTCCAGATTTTTTGTATTTTATAAAATTTATTGAAATTTTTTAAATACAAAATCTTGCTATTATAAAATAGACGATCTATTTGATAGAGAGGTATTGCGTCACCACGTCGCATAATATATCAATTTAAATACGATAATTGATAATTTTCATATATGGCACCCAAATAATAATAATAATAATAATTATTATTATTTGATGTACTACTCTTTCCGTCACGCTTGCGTATTTTTTTTTTACTCAAAATTTTTGAATTAATTTATACACAACTTGATTAATTTTTAAAAATTCTGAAATCAACGATCAGATACTTACGTTAGTACAATTTACGTGATATAATGCTCATATATATAATAGTTTTTCAACAGAATAACTCTTCTTTTGTTGACGTGGTGCATTTTTTATTTTTTTCTATTTTATTTTCATCTCCTTAAACAATTTTTTTTTTTAAAGTCGCTAATTTCTTATATTTAATGAATAAAATTATTTTACAAGCAAAATGCCATAAATATCCCTTATATCTTTGCGAAAATTTTAGATACATTTTGACGTGTGCTATTTCTGTATTTTTATATAGGCTACTGTTTTAACTAATGAAAATCAACTGTCTTTTTTATATCAACCTCTTATATTAAGCGGAGAGTTCATTTTTGCTGTAACGTTTGGAGTTAAATAAAATAATATAAAATTCTATAAATCTCTACAAACATCAATTATGAGATAATAAAATTTAAATTTTCTACTCACTACACAAAACACGAGATATTAATTTTTACAATTTTATATAATTTTATATAACTTCAAATACACCAACACGTAATATCGTTATTTTTTATCAGCAAGAAATAATTGATTTTTTATTGACATGGCATGGCTCAAAATTAGTTTTAATTTTCTTTTTTACTTTTCTTTTCTACCCATTTATTATTTAAAAATTAATCTCTCTTTCTATCTCTATTATTGTCAAATATATTTTTGAAGTTTAATAATCATTTATTTATGTTAATAAAAAGTTAAATTTAATTCATTAACGGTGGCAAACAAGTTATATTGTTAATTTATGATTGTTTACATTTGTGAATAAAATTAAATTTAATTCATTAATTTATTAAAAAGTTTATATTTTCAATATATATATAAGAAATTCAAAAGTTATATTTTCGGAGTTAATTAAATATTTTAATTTTTTACAATAATATGTTTCCAAATTAACTTAAATTATTATTTTACATTTTATTTCGTTAATCCTTTTTTTTTTTGTAATTAAGTGTGTATAGTTTGGATTAATGGAAGAAGTAAGTATTTACATCATCTTAGGGGTATACCCCCGTATTTACATCTAGGCGATTCCCCAATTGCTACAAAAATCTATATTTACATTAGGAACATTCTTAACAAGGGAATGTGAACATCTAATTTTGACTTCTTGTACAATCTCCTTAATGATTTTGGGGGCTAATGGAGTGAAGCTATTGAAGATTTTTGCATTCCTTCTCTTTCATATGTGGTAAATCATAACCACCCATGCAAGCTTGTAGTTTCTTTAATGAATAGCATTTCCACTAAACTTTCTCAAGGCCCATACTATCTTCTCTCTCCACGGCTACACTTATTTTGAGATATTACATCTTTGCAAGATTGAATTCCTCACCTTAGCTGACAATGGACATTGGAAAAACAAGTGGTCAATGGTCTCATTACTTTGTCTACGTAAAGCACATAGTGGATTAATGTTCATTCCGCAAGCTGCTAATTTATCCTTGGTGGTAAGTCTACCGTTTATAGCAAGCCATGAGATAAAATTGTGCCCTGGTATATAATTGGAAAACCACAAAAGATTGAGCCATGGTACCTTAGAGGCATGTAGTCGAATTGCCTCCCATGTAGTAGCTGCATTGTAACTTTTAGTCTTTGAAACCGTACATATAAACTCATCATCTATAACTTGATTGGGTTAATCCTTTTGATATATTTCATTTTTAATTTATTTTTCTCTAGATGAAATATTGTTTTTCTTTAGTAGGACAACAAATAGAGATTGATAAAAAATGGAAATTATATATATTAAAATTTTTATTTTGAATTAATAAAAATAATAGGAAAATAGTAAGACTTCTTTTATACTATTTAGAAAAGAAAGTTTTTTTTTTTAATTTTTTTAGGATATATAAATATTTTTCCTTTTACTTTTCATTGGAGGAGTTCTAGATATTTGAAGTTTCCCCCCTTTATTATGATTATTATCATTTCGGTTAGGTTTTCGGATATTTGAAATACTAGTAGCAATGCACTATCATCATGCATAAGGAAATGGAATAATACCAACTGCCATGATCTGTCAAACAGTCTTTTTAAGCACTATCACCAAAGATTTTTTTTAGAAATTTATACCATTAGCCGTGAATTATTATTGATTTTGAGTCGTAATTATTATTCATTTGTTATATTATAATTAAAGTATTTTCCTATTTATTATAATTATTTTTTTAAATTAATACAACACAATTTAACTTCTGTAAAAAATAAAAACCTTGCAACGCACGGATGTTTTGCTAGTACTGAAGTAAGAAGGTTTCGCGGCCAATGGGATTAGATGCGGCATTTTAATTTCGTTTTTCATTTTCAGTAAATATTAATATATACTAGTAATTAACTATTGATAATTTAGGACCTGTTTAACAACGCTGTCGTTTTTTTGTTTTGTGTTTTTTGTTACCGTTTATTTTTTGTGAAATGAAAACAAAAACTGTGTTTGGTAATATAAATTTGTTTACACAAATTTGTAAATAGAAAATAGAAAGTTTGTTTGGTAAACACAGTTTATAGTTCATACATTTTAAAAATTTTTTCATTTACAAAATAACTAAAAAAATATTTTTTTGATGCAATTTACCTTAAAAAATTACATTTATACCTCTATTTTGTCCTTACATATGTAAAAATTACACTTTGACCTATTTTTTTTAATCTCTACTTATTAATAAAAATTATATTTTTATCTTAATAATTATAGATTAATTTTATAAAATTTTAAAGTGTTTCCAAACCTTGTCAAACAAATTATTTGCTACATTTTCTGATTATTGACAGCAAAATTTGCACAACTCCACACTACGTCAAACAACTAAACACCAACCCTCAATTTAAAATCATATAAAAACATCAGTAAACTACATGTATTGAAGAAGAGAATGAAAATAAGAAATAAGTCATAAAAAGAACTGATAATTTGATATACAACCATACTATATACAATAATAGCAGCAAAACTATAAGGAACAAGGATAGCAACAATAATACTAGCAGGCAGCAAAAAAATATGACACCATCAACCGTTCGTGCCATATTCAAAAGTATAGTACTACTTTATATTACGTTTCTTCCCAACTATTTACTTTAAACTAACATTGATCAACAGTACAAATATTATTATAAGCAAGAGAGTTCCCAAAATCATGTTGCATCCACAACATGCGCACATGAGTATATGAACCATGTTGCTTGACAAGATAATTCCTATTGCAGTGGAGAGGTGCTTGTGTTATAAGGTACACGGTACTCATCAACCAATATGAAACCATTAACATGGTCCAATCCACGCAGGTACCGGAAAAATGAATGATCATTATTCCTCGTAGTTCTTGCAACCAAAACTCGCATCCGACCTGCACCACAAACATATGGCGGCCCATATTGCGAACTAGAGACATAGCTGCAGATGAAATATAATGAAAATGTAATTTTGAAACAATTACCACGAAATTCATAATGTACAAAACACAAATCAACTTGTTTCATATAAACAAGTTTTTCATACAAAAGTAGCACATTATATCGTACATAACTAGTTTTTACACAATGTATCTAAATAACAGTAATGCAAAATAAGTTCTAAATTAACTAGGTGCTTACACTATGCCAAATTTGACAAGCTATTTCGTCACACACTCTACTCATTTCTCTCACTTGAGAGCCAGAGAAATCAAGTTCAATTGAATTTTTGAGAACTACTGCCTGCACCCCCACCATGGCTTGGATCTGCAATAATTTGCACCTCCTTCCATGATGCATTTAATGTGCCACCCTGATCTCTTAATCGAATAAAGTTATGGATAGTACAATAAGCAATTGGGATATACCTCTAGGTCTTAACTTTGAAATGTGGTATGCCTTTTAAGATAAGAAACCGTGCCTTTAAAACGCCAAAACACCTTTCAATCATATTATGCAACGTTGAATGGCGGTAATTGAACCACTCTTCAATATTTGTAGATCATCGTGTTCGCCCATGGTAATCTTGTAAATGGTATTGTTCCCCACGGTGTGGTACCAAAAATCTGGCAATGTTCATGTAATTGGAATCAACAACATAGTATTTCCCTTGGGGTGGCGTTAGAAATAAATTATCTAGATTACTCAAACAATCGCTTAACACATGGGAATCATTTGCTGTTTCTTCCCACCCCATGAAACGTATGTAAATCGCATGTCAAATGAACATACTGCCATAAAATTTTGTGTAAGGATGGTTTGCTTGCCACGATATGAAACTTGTTTGCTGGTCAGAACATGAGCGACAATATAAGTCTCGTCGATTGCTCTAATGCAGTCCTAATAACCAGAGAAACTATTAATTCTCGAAGTTGATTATTATTAATCAATGAAATGCATTACAATTTGAAATAGTATACCTTAAAGAAAGGGTACAATGTTGGGTTATGTAAAATTTCCAGAGACACTTCATTCATGTTAGGTGGTACTATAATAACAACACCCAACCTGCACACGGCTTTCAAGACTTTATGAAAGTATGTGTAAATTGTTTGCGCAGAATGTTGAAATCTTTCAACTACTACACGAAACCTTTCATTGTGTGATATGATGAGCAAAAAAATAGCAATTTGCTCTTGAAATGTCAAATATCTAGAGTGGTCTAACAATCTATGTGTTCTTACGGCTTCACAAAAGCTAAAAAAAACATGTGGCTGCATTTTAAATTGGTCATAACAATGATCCTCATGCCTATTAATCAACTCTGTAATATAATTATGCCCTGTTAATGCTAATGTTCTACATGGTTTACTACCTATATTTTTTCCAATATAATCAGCGATTACCGCTACTATGACAAACTTATTGTTGTCATCATCCGAGTCACTGTCGAAAAGATTTTTAGGATCTCTAATGTTCATTGTTAATTGGTCTGTAATCAATTAAATTAAATGAAATTATATTAACAAATAATTCATAACATTCTATTCTTTAGTTGTAAGACAAGACATAATCTTATTTGCTCTTAAACAAAGTAATTTTATCCATTTACAAAATAAAAAACATCATGCATCATAGTTTCAATTTATTGCATTGTTAAAAGGAAAAAAAATCAACATATATCACAAAAGTTTGAAACTAGACAAAAAATCTCCAAGTAATAATAAACTATTAAAATAAAGCCAGCATACATAAAATAACATTTTAATCCAAACATCATAAATCCAAACATTATAATCTAAAGACAACAGTCAAATAAAGATACCAAAAAAAAAAAAAAAGCAAATAAAGTCAATCAATTCTTAAAATAAAAAAAAAACATAAAAGTCTCCAAACTTAGCAACATAAACATCCTACATCATCATGATCCAATCACTCTTCATATCATCAGGAATCTCTAAGAACATTTCTCGAGAAATGATGTCCTCACATATCAACTTCATAGCTTTTGCATATATCATTGCATCAATACCCGATAAACTGTTCAAGGTCGCTAAACATTCTTTGATATACAGACATTCCTCGTTAGGCCTTTTCCCACTTGCAGTGACACTTATTTCTGACATTTTCATTTCCATTAACTGCATCTTTCTCGCATTAGACTCGGTCATTGTCTGTAAAGCTGCAGTCAGTGAGGCACCATAGCTTTCCTTTTGGCGCACTTTCTTTGTGGGCTTCTCATTGTCTCATCAATCTCTAGTTTGGCCGTATTACAATGGTCATTTGTACTACTAGTAGAGGAGGTAGGGGGTGCCTTGGTAGAAGGGTGGGCTTATCCACCAGTTACGGATGTATCCCCAAAAATATGCATCAGCTCCTGATTGTATGGCAATCCATGTTTTTTGAATTTTTTGGCATATTTGTTTACCTATACTACAGTTTAAAAAATAGTATTAAATTTATTAGAATAAAATTTATATAACGTAATAATAGAAAAGAAGAATAATAACAATATTGTATACGTTAATATTGCAAAGGATGTGTAATAAAAAGTTTATATAGCTAAGTACTAGAACGAAAGAATAATACAAAGTTTATATAACTTAATACTAGAAATGAAGAATGATTTAAAAAACTAATTTAAAACTGCCTTGAAAAGTTTCTCCTAAATTTCATCTAGAGCTGTGACAGTATTTGCAATTGGTCCCATCCGACACCAATTTGTTTTAGAATTTGTTGAAATTTATTGAACAAAATCCGTAGTTGGTTGTACTTGTTGCACAACTGGTCATTAGTAAAAGCATAACCAGTTCTGGCCACCATTTGCTCCCCCATGTAGGTCCAAGCCTTCTTGGTGAACATCCTCGTTCGCCTATTTCCTTTCTTCACCTCCTCATCTATCAAGCTAATAAAAATCTTTTCATTCTATTTTGGCCATGGGCTGGTTTTTTTGTCATCATTTCCCTCAACATCAAGTGCCACTACATTGTCTTCCTCAACATTGTCTACGTTATGTTGACTACTCGTCATTACAATATTCCTGAATATCAAAGGCTTATAAGTTCCTTACCAATTCAACCAAAGAAAGGATAAAGACTTTAGAAATAAAGCCAATAAAGAACCCTAAACCCCTCAGGCACCATACCTATTAGTATCCCATCATTCCTATCACACAATCCAAAAGCAGGATTTGTTTCTATCCGATGGTTTGCTCTCTTTCTCTCTTTCTTCTTAAATTTTGTTGGACATATATATAAATTCTGTGATGATACAGGATGAACTAAGTTTGGTTAAAGACTTTTATTTTAATTAATTAAGAAATTAATGACTACTTAATTTGATTTCATAAATCTTCATGTTAGGTTTGGAAAAATTAAAATAAATACATTTTTTTTATAGAAAAATTAAATTTTACTTGATTAAATATAAAAAAAAAATTGTATGAATCAGTAAATTTAACTAAGAAAAAAAAAAACTAATGCAGGATGCACAAGTGCAAAATATTCGAACATTTGCAAATTGAGGGGATGTCAACAGCAACTTCAAAATTTTAGAATAAACAAGACCAATGATTAGGTTAAAACAACAAGTCAATATAGGCAATCACAGGAGAAGGGAGATTGTCCCTAGTTCTCCTTTATCCCAGTGAAAAGGAAAAGTGATGGTATGAATTTACCCAACTATTCTTCTAAAAGATGGTAAAAAATCTAGAATCATAAGCAAACAATCCTTGGTCACTTAGTCAGTAAAACAAATCTAGATATAAAAGTTCCTTATAGCAAGACCTAAGATAAAAATCTGTTTCAAAGGGTGCTCTTCATCTGTGTAAAGAACATAACCCACCACTCTAGAAGCTAGTAAACTGATACCCATTGTACATACTTTTAGGAAAGAACCTCTGGAGGAATGCAACAATTAATTAGCAATAAATCCATATATGCCAATATGTTTAAAAATAATAGGAAAATAATTGTATGAAACCCTTATCTAAAAAAGGGGGGGAACACTAAAGAAAGGGAAAACACTAAAGAAAGGGAAAACACAACACAAATAACATTGTAATTGCAGAATGAACCGATTCAAACTCCACAGTGCATTATAGATCTAGTTGGTCCGAACCTCGAGGCTTCAATGCTATAGTCAAAGGTGGAACCAAATGAAACAAAAATCAAGTTTGAAAATTGCAATCATATTTTAGGGGCTTACTTTTGTAATTTCCAGTAAAGATGCAAGAATCCCACAAGCTATGGAACTCAGAAACAAGCCATACATAGTAGAGAAATAAATAGCTCAACAGAGTAGGAAACATGAAACTTTTGTTATCCATAACAGTACCCATAAAAAAGATAATCCATACGCAAACTAACTAGTTACTCCGTAGTTCATGGAGAAGTTATCAAGAAGAACAAAAGTTCAGAACAAATGGTGAAACATCACACAACAATTTAATGATAAGTGAGAGAAAAAGTGGTTTGCATCCACACCAATGATTATTGTGGGAAAAATTCCTAACAAGTTACAAGTAGCCACCTCAAGGTGGTGCTTATAACTAGCACTGGCTAAGGAGGCTACCTTAAAGCCATGGACAAATGCAAGCAAAATGTATAGAACACTATGTAGCTTAATCTAATAAAAATACTAATCATAAAACTAAACCAGTGGAAATCTAGCCTCGAGTACAAAAAACCATCATTCCAACTAAAAATAACCTTGGATCTTGATAATGTCAAAAATACTTCAGATGACTTTGGCACCTTGTTGTACTTCTTTATGTGAAATTTGTAGCAGAGAAAAGAGAACTAATTGATGTTTTGTGTATCCATGTTGTTATAATGATTAGTCTGGGGGGAAAGTTTCCAAGTTTTAGTACATACCGATCCAATTGAAACATTCACTAAAACTATTTTGACAAATAATACTAGGAAGTGCTAAAATGAAGCAGGCAACCAATATATATATTCAACAAAAATCAACCACAAGCAGCAGCAATGGCAAGGAATAGAAGAATTTCTTTGTTAATTTAACCAAATCAAAGCCAAGTTGAAACATAGCTTGAATTTATTTTTGCACCGAACTGAACGTTTCCTTGATGGAGGTATTTGCTACGGTTGGTGAGGCATCACATCTTACTACCAGATCAATTTAGAAGATTCATAAGCATATCTCAAATATTGGGATATAACCCCCAAGTTATGATTTCTACGCAGTACTTCGCTGATGGGCAAAAAAAATAAATTTTGATTTTTAATTAAAATTACTCACGCAAGCTTTAGCGTTTCACTAAAACACACATATCATTTAAGCACAAAAAAAAAATAAAAGAAAAAAGCTGGTACTTGAAAAATATTTACCACAGTCACTGTCAAGGAGGCTCTTCAGATTTTTTTATATCCTGTTTCTTCAATAATCACATTGTTGAGCAAAAAAAATAAAAATAAAAAAATAGAAAAAAAAGTTAGGGTTATCATAGGTTTGCACAAATTTGGGGCAAAAATTAGGGTAAATTAAAATTTCCACTATGGTTGGACAAAGAGAGCTCAGGTGAGATCAAATCTGGCAATAAGAGAAGAAAGAGAGGCCAAAAAAAAGAAAAAGGACAAACCCAGATCGGGTAGTTGGAGATGTAAAGATCAGATCTTCATCACAAAAGAGAATAAGAAGAAGAAGAAGAGGCCCAATTATAGTAGCGACGAACCGTTAGGTTCGGGGGGAGAGGGAAAGTGGAAGAAAATGAAGAAAAAGAATAAGATTCAGGGGAGAGAGGGGGGACAAAGAAGGGGAGAAAGAGAGAGAGAGAAAAATGAGGAGGAGACACACCTGGATAGAGGGAGAGGTTGGAGCACAGCAAGCTGGGAGCTTGTTTTCTATTTTTTGGGCCTAACACTTTATTACAACTTGTTGTCAGGAAAAAAAAAACCCAACCTGAAAACACCTCTCAAGGTGTTTCCATTTGGCCCTGTTTTGACAAAAATTTTCATTTTTTTTCACAACAAAAAAATAGAAACATTTTTACCAAATGCATTTTTGTTTGCAGTTTTCAAAAATATGAAAACAAAAACAGAAAAATAGAAAACAAAAACGTTACTAAACGGGGCTTTAGGTTTCACAATTCCCGGGTTGCATAACTTTGATGTAATACTATATAAAATGGAGATATAAATTGTAATATAGATAAATTTTAGGACAAATTATATTTTATGTTGGGGTTCCCACATCGATTGAGAAAGAGGTTGGTAATCAGTATATAAATGTGAGGGAAAATCTCATCCTACGAGTTAACTTTTGAGGATGAGAGAGACTCAAGACCACCCAACAACTGGTATAAGAGACCAGGTTTACCATTAATCTTAGCCTACCGAGAGAAATGGGTTATCGTTACCTCCGGCTCAGGGTCTAATGTGTTAAAAGAGAGATTGTTAAGTTATCCCGCAACGATTGTAGAGTTGTGGAAGGGGATGGTGGTAAGTATAGCCTAGGTTTACCATCAATCTCAATCCACCAGGAGACACGGGTTGTCGTTACCTCCGACCCAACCTCTGACCCAGGGTCTGATGTGTGAAGGGGAAGATTGTTAAGTTGTCCCACAACGGTTGTAGAGTTATAAAAGGAGCTAGTGATCAGTATATAAGTATGAGCCTCACACTATGAGCTAGCTTTTGGGGATGAAAAAGGTCCAAGACCATCCAACAACTGGTATCAGAGTCCAGGGGTACCATCAATCTCCCTCCATCGGGAGGAACGGGTTATCGTTTTTTCTGATCCAAGGGCCGAAGTGTGAAGAGGGAGATTATTGGAATTCCTACATTAGTTGTAGAAGGGGGTCAAGGCTCGATGTGTGAAGAGAGAGGAGCTGGTGGTCAGTATATAAGTGTAAGGGAAAACCTCACCTTACGAGCTAACTTTTAGGGATAAGAAAGGTTCGAGACCACCTAACAATTGGTATCAGAGCCCAGGTGTACCATTAATCTCCCTCTATCGAGAGGAATGGGTTGTTATTTCTTCTGATCCAAGGCCCAATGTGTGAATGGGGAGATTGTTGGAGTTCCTATATTAGTTATGGAAGAGGGCCCAAGCCCCAATGTGTGAAGGGAGAGATTGCCCGATGTGTGAAGGGAGAGATTATTGGAGTTCCCACATCAACTGTGGAAGGGGTTGGTAATCAGTATATAAGTGTAAGGGAAAGTTTCACCTTAGCTACGAGCTAACTTCTGGGAATGAAAAAAGTTCAAGACCACCTAACAACTAGAATTAAAGCCCAGATTTATTATCAAGTAGATGAGAGAGGCTCAAGACCACCCAACAACTGGCATCAAAGCCTAAATTTGCCATAAATCTTAGCCCACCGAGAGAAACGGGTTGTCGTTACCTCTAACCCAGAGTAACATTTGGAAGACCAACTTTAAAAAAAAAAAAATTTGATAAACTTTTTTTTTTAATTTTTTGACATTAATGGAGATTGATGAACTAATCTAAAAAGGTCCATTCGAATCTGACATTCATATCCTGTTCGAACGAGTAACTAACCCAATAATAGTCATAAGTAAGATTGATTTGACAAAGTTCATAATTTTCACACCAAACGCATTACAAATTTTAAATTAATAAAAATTGAACATTAATATGTACATTTTTTGTCTCAAACTACTAAGGCCCCATTTAGTAACGTTTTTGTTTTCTATTTTCGTTTTAAAAATTTTGTAAACAGGCAATAGAAACATATTTGTTAAATTTATTTCCGTTTTTTTTGTTTCCAAAAAAAATGAAAATGGAAAAAAAATAAAAATAGAAAAAATATGTTTTCACTCTATTTTCTTTTTTTGTGGCAAATATTTTGTTAATTTTAAAACTTTGTCTATTTTTGTTACATTACATAAAAATAAATTATTTTATTCAAATATTTTATTAAAGTAAGTTATTTTAATGAATAATATAATTAAATTTAATAAATTAATTATATAAATTAATCTAAATTATTTTTAATAAATAATAAAAATAAATAAATTAATTTAATTTAATAATTAATTGTTGCTAAATTATCTGAAATAAATATTATAATTAATTTATTTAATTTAATAATTAAATTAATTTATAAAAAAATAATTAAATTACATTAATTTTTAATTTAATTTAATAATAATTATTAAATTATTTTAAATAAATATCATAATTAAATTAAATTATTTATGATTTAATTAATTTAATTTATATAAAATATATTTTATTAAATTATTTTAATAAATAATTAACTGAATTTAATTAATTTAAAAATAAATAATTTAATTTAATAATTAATCTAATTTAATTATTTATTTAATATGAAATATATTTTATTAAATTATTTTTAATAAATAATATAATTAAATTATAATTAATATATTTTATATTTATTAAATTAAATGATATAATATTTATATTTCATTCAATTATTTTTAATCAATAATATACATTAATATATTTTATATTTATTGAATTAAATGATTTTAACAAATAATTTACTGTATTAATTTAATTAATTATATTAATTAAATTAAATTAATATAAAATATATTTTATTAATTTCTTTTAAATTTTTAAAAATAATAAAATTAAATATTTTCTAAAATAAAAAATTAATAATTATAAACAAACTTCTATTACCAAATGTAGTTTTTAATTTTCATTTCAGAAAAAATAAACGATAATAAAAAATAAAAAATAAAAATAAAAAAATGACAGCATTGTCAAACGGTCCTTAAGGGCTTCAACTTCGTATACCTTTTTCTTTTTGTTTTTTATTCTGAAAGGTTAACCCTTGGAACGCACCAAAAGGCAGAAAATTTGACTTTTGAGTGGTAGTACCCCACTACTATAGACTTTTCCAATTAAAATTTTAAGTGGTAGTACCTCACAACTGAAGACTTTTTAATTTACCTCACAACTGAAGACTTTACCAATTAAAATAAGTATGAACCTCCGAGAGCATTCAACAACTCAAGCACACATAAAAAGTACAACATTTCTTAAGGTCGTATGATTGACAAAAAATTCATTATCAAGTAACAAGATGAATTGGGGGCAAGTCCGGTGTACTGGACCGTTCGGTGCATCGCAGATCGTCGGATTACCGCAGGATAATGTGCACAGTACACTGTGCGAGAATCCGACAGTCTGCGGTGTACCGGACCTACTCCCTTCCCATAACAAGATAAGGAACACTATTATTTTTATTTAGTTATTTATTTATTGTTATTATTATTATTATTATTTTGTAACTAAGAGCGCACATCTCGACTAATCCTTAGATTCTGAAGAGTTAAGGAACACTACTAATTAATTGAGAAAATTAATATTTTATTAAAAATAAAATAAAAATAATGCCGAGACATTTAAACTTATTACTTTAAAGATGTGTTTGGAATAAGAATTTGATAAAAAAAAGAAAAAATAAAAAAGATAAGAAAAATATGAAAGAAATATAAAATTTAAAATATTTGTCTCTATTTAAATACATTAAAATATAGTAAAATAAAAATTATTCGTCAATATGATAATTTTTCAAATCTCATACTTTTTCCTTTTATTTTTCATTACAATCCAAACAAAATAAGAAAATTTGAATATTTACTCATTTCATTTTCTCTTGACAAATCTTTAATCTAAACAGGGCATAAATGAAAACACTCTTCAAAATTGAAATAAATTTTAATAAAAAATTTATCATAGGCACATTATTCTTGTAATTTCATATAACCACTTATTCTTATCACTCATTAATGTTATATATATACAAACAGTCACCATTATTATAATTATAAAATTTTATTTATAATTAAATTATTGTAAAAGATTTATGAATAAACTATTTAAAAATAATAAATTCATATAATTTTATTTAATTACGGTATTATCACTGCCACAACATTCATACTATATTTAACATTCAAACGGGCCCATATAAGAACTCATTTCCTCCCAACATATACATATATACCTAGGTCTTAAAGACCGGCCTCAAGTCAACCAAAATGATAGCTGATCTCTTTAGAATAGAAAATGCCTACCCCGTTCCCTTACCGTCGGAGGCGACGATAGCGGTGGCAGCGCAACCACCGAAACAAATAGCTGATGAGAAGCGGGGGATGATTTTTTGCCGAAAATCTATGGGGATTGGTGGGTTGGAAAGCCTTTGTCTTTCACTGTGATCACCCCGCATATATATATATATATATATATATAAACAGAGGGGATTTTTGGGTTGGGGAAATGAACAGTGGCTTCCAACTCCACCCATTCCTATGGTTTTCGGGGTTCTCTCTCCTTTCTCATCTCCAGCTTCATAAGCTCACCGACTCTTCAATATTAATGCTCAACAGGTACGTACTTTCCACCGTATACTCCATCATCAATATTATACATAGATACACATACCTATTGTTATAAATATACATACACATATTTCCTATTTGTTTGGATGCCTCTTTTGCCTTCAAAGATCAAAATACCTTTATTACCGTGCAATCTTGCAGATCCATGCACATTGATGGCGCCTGGTGATTAGCGTGCATTATTGTACAATTATATATATATATTGAGCATGCTAATTATGAATTTACAGTTATTATTGGCGATGTGTTAGCGTGATTATCTCATTTCCATGCATTCTTAGTATATGTATATTTCAGGTGATATAATATGGTATTTTTTACCCAAACAACACCAAGGTTACATGTGAGGAGGAGCCAAAGGTAAGCCAAAATAAAGAAAGTGCAAGAAGAGTCCAAAGACTCCCAAGACTTCTTCAACTTCCCAAGAGCCATCCCAAGGCATAAGATCAACTACCATGGGTGTCAAGGAGAAGGAAGTGGTTTGAAGTTCAAACTAGTTGAAGTGATGTGCGGTTGAAGTTTCAGCTCAACACCCTCTCAGTTTTCTAGCCATAACTTTTTTGTCACAACTCGAAATGGTGCCTTTTTTTGGGGTTAGAAACAAGACTTGAAGGGCTACAACTTTCGTGTTTTAGGCAAAGCCCAAATCAATCATCTTGAGGGTCAAAATCGCACTAGAAGTTAGGGACAGAAAGCTGTCAAAGAAAAACTATTCATTGTAGTTGCAGACAGGCGCCCCACCTCAACCATGGGTGCCCCACAGGTGGCATGGGTGCCCCACCTAGACCCATGGGCGCCCCTGAGGACCCTTGGGCACCCCACTCTTCATCAGGTGGGCGCCCACAGAGAGGGAGTTCTGACTGCTGTTTTTGGCTATCTCTTTGAGGACTTCATCAAACACTTGTACCATGGGCGCCCCACCTTAGCCATGGGCGCCCATGAGGACTCTTTCAGCACAAGTTTAGAATAAGTTTGAGCTGTGTTTATACCTTTATACCCTTGTAATATACGTTGATATAAAAGGGTAAAAATCTGATATATGAGGGGTCGAAGCCCTACGCACTTCTTCTCTTTTCTTAGTTTAGTTTAGATTAGGGTTAAGGTTTTGATTTCGCTTCAGATTGTTCAAGTTTTCTTTCATCTTTGTATTAAGATTAATTTGTAAGTTCTACTTGTTACTTCATTTTAATTAAAGTTTTCCTATTCTCTATAGTTTTGTCTGTTAATCTTGCTTCGTAGTATTTCGTAGTCTTAGTTTGGATTGATTTGCTTTCAAAATTGTTTTAAATCTTTTCAGTCTATTTCGTTTTTATGTTTTGTTGCATGATGAAGATGTTTCTCTTTTCAAATTGCTTTGTTTATACTTTCGCTATGCTAGGCTAGGGCTTTTTCTTGGTTTTAACCTAGGTTCGTAATGAAATCGAAGGTCTTGGGCTCGGATAATGCAAAGTGAAATGGATTTATTTTCTTTTGAATGACAACGTAAAAATTGTAATTCTAGGTTAAATTTCGAAAGCGAAACCCTGTGATACAATTGATCTCATTTACACTAGTGTGAATCGAAGATCAATTCCATGTCCCGGTGATTTTGGACTTAACTTCAAAACCCTAGAATAGCAGTTTCTTTACGAAATATGGTTTTCCAATGTTGAATCTTCCGACCTAATTTTACATGTGTAAAGATTAGGTTGATTTAATCAAATATTCGAGTTCAAGCCTTCGAGGACATTATAGGACTAGGTTAAAGCCAAGTGTTTTAATTCACATAGTTGTTTAAGTTCAATTTACGTCGTCTGTTAAGTTTTCAAGTTGATTGTTTTGCTTAGTGTTTTCGTTTTTCGTTTAATTTGTGTTTTCAATTTTCAAATCATCATTTCAATTCCCCAGTCGAAAACTCCAAAAAGATTTTCATCTTTACTTTTTATAAAACTCTTGTAAGTGTTTTCAAAACCAAGTTTTCCAACATTTAGCCACACCCTTGCTCCCTGTGGAAGATGACGTGGGACTCACCTAGACTAAACTCAACCGACCTCTTATACTTGAGAGTGAGCCATTACCAAATTAGAAAGCGGTCACCTGGTCTTGGCAGGGCTGTAACGAAGACGACCCACTCTTGAATATGAGTAGGTTGTTTATATTTGGGTTGAAAATTTTACCCATTTTGAAAATGTGTCTAAATTTAATTTGTTAAATTTCTGAATTAAGTTTTAATCGAACCAAGTTTAAATAATTTGATTGTTTTATGTAAACTGGCGTTTGAAACTTCAGTTTTTGTCATGTTTTGTCAAAAATTGCAGTTTTTGAAAATCAAAGTTGTAAAAATTTGATAAAAGTTAAAAAAAAAATTATTAAAAGTCAAAATTTTATGGTATGTTTCGAGATTTTAAAACGTTGTCTAAATTTAAATTTACTGAACTCAACTTTAGATGAAATAAATTTAAGATTGTGTTTGAGGTTGATTTGATTCCATAACAAATTACCATTGAATGAAATTTTAATGAGTAATATAACTCAAATGATTTAGTTCATTTAATTGTTCTATCTGATGTTAGTCATAGTGAAAGGATTCTCATAAGGCTATGTTTGGAAGGATTTTTATAAGGCTAGTTTTTAATTTTTTCAGTTTTATAAATACAAAAATCATAATAAAATTGAAATATAATTTAGGTCTTAAAAAAACCCAAAATCAAATTAAGTGTTAAAATAATCAAACTAAAAATCAAAGCTTGGTGTCACACTCCGGGTTTTCACAACCTGAGTATTTAACAAGAGAACACACATTACACCATTTAATAACCTTCCCTGTCTCACATCAGAGCTATACACACACATTATGGAGCAAAATAAATAAATAAATAAATAAAACTAAACTTTAAATTTAAATAAATGCCTCAGCTTAATCCACTAGGCAAATAAAGCTCCAAAACTAAACCCAACCAATCTCTAAAAAAAATAACAATAATAATAATTAACATTCACCTCAAAAATAGAGGTTTGTCACAATCCACTCAAAAATAATTTCCTACAGTCTAAAATAATTATATAAAAAAAATAATAAATAAGACTTTAATTCCTATGCTCAGAAGGTCCAGCACGTGATTCAAATTCATTACCTGCATCACAAGCTGTAAGGGGATGAACACTAATACCACGTGTGCTCGGAACCCTAATAATAATAATATAAATGTAGTATGCCCTAGTATGCTACTAAGTGAAACAATTATGCACAGATAGCAAACTCAAGAAAGAAATTAAATTAATTTATCAATTTGTCTTCATTACAATTATTGGTGTTTTAGCAGCACATCACACATCAAAGAAAAATAATTCGATTTTAAGGTACTGCTGCTTGGTTGTCTCGCAGAAACAAGACCTAACCAATATACATCATTCATTGATGTCTGCTTGGTTGTCCCGTAAAAACGGGACCCAACCAATATACACCATCCTTCGGTGTATGCTTCCTAAGCTAAAGCCTTAGGAATGTAACATGCCACCCTTAGGCATCTGCTCGTTTGTAGGTTACTAGCCTACTAGAATCGATAACCAGTCCCGCGCGGGTTTCGGGACTTTAAACCCTTGGGTACGTATACCCGATATTTTCAGTATCTTTCAATTTAAACAAGATTAATAATAATAATAATAACAATAATAATAATAAATAAATCCATCTAATCCTTATTTATTTATCTATTTAAGAAATAAAAATACATTAATCATCAGTTCACGCTACAATTTGTACACAATTAAATTAACCCAAACTGCTTTCATAAAGTGACCAATCAACATCAAAGCTGCACGTACACATTCCTCAAGTAAACACCAAAATCATCATGATGCTTTTATATATATATAATCAAATGAATAGTATATTTATGTATATATGAAAACTAGCCGTGAATTCCATGAATCCTTTACATATATATGTGTAATCAAATTTAATATTATATATATATACATGAAAACTACCCGTGGACCTGTGGATTCCATGAATCCGTTATATATATATATATACACGAATGCCCAAATCAATTTCACTTTTCAATTTTGTCTTTTATCTTTTACGTTGTACCATGCCAGGAACTAATCAGTCAAGGCTAATCAATGTCAGAAAATTTATAAATTTTTAAACTTGAAATGATGCAAACAATCTAAGGAGTAGAATGACTATCCAATATAAATACATAAGGTTCCTATTCCCGTTACCTTGGCTAATCCAACAGACGAAGAAAACGCAGTCCGGCAATCCGTAAAGAAAAAAAAAACGCAACGTACTCAAGAAAATTAGGCGGCCGCAATCGTATTAGGGTTTTATTTATAAAATAAATACAGTAATATATATATTTATAGTAGCAAAATTTTAATCCTAACCAATTTAAATTACTTTCCTGCTCCCCATAAGTTTAGGAAAATTACACATTTTTCTAAAAATTTAAAATCTTTTTAAATAAAACCCAAAATTAATATTTTTAAATACAACTTAAAATTAAATACCAAAATTATAAATTATTAAATTTAAATAACGAAATAAATTCACTGAATAAATAAATATATATATAATAACTAAATTAAATGAAAAATCGGGTCATTACACTTGGATTCATTTATTCAGTTATAATTTGGTTTTACTCACCCCTATGATGCATTATAGAGTTTGTTTAGAGTTGTATAAAATTATAAAATTTAATGTCTCGTGTTTTGTGTAGTGAGTAAAGAACTCAAATTTTATTGTCTCTTAATTTGTCATTGTAAAAATTTGTAAAATTTTATATTATTTTATTTTAACTCTAAACGATGTTGTAGTTATTAAGTAGATTTCGATAAGGATAAGTCCAAAGCAAAATTCTATTTTTGGAAGGACAAGCATGGGTCTAAACGCATATTCCCATTTTTATTTAAGCATATTCTCTTCATCCTCTTTATAAAGAAGCAAAAAAGGAATTTTAGCATATTCCCTTCGTGACCATGCCTTGTGTATTTTATTTAGCATATTCTATTATTGAAGGGACAACCATGCGTCTGCATATTCCCATTTTTATTTAAGAATATTCCCTACGTCTTCTTTATGAAGAAGCAAAAAAGGAATTTTAGCATATTCCCTTCATGAGCTTGAGAAATACGCCATCATTTCCCTTTAGTCCACGGATATACAGTTTTGGCTAAAATTCTGTTATTGTTCTTAGTTAGTGAAATTAATTTGGGTAAAGTACAAAAAATACCCTTATAGTTTATCCTCAGTATCACTTTGGTCCCACACGTTTCAATTGCAACAGTCAAATCCCTACACTTTCAGTCAAGTATCAATTCAGTCCTTCCGTTAGTTGACCGTTAAAAACAACCGTTAGATTGAAAATGACACTGAGGGTAAACTATAAATGAAATTACCATTTTATCCTCAGTCTAACGGTTATTTCTAACGGTCAAATAACAGAAGGACCAAATTGGTACTTGACCGAAAGTGTAGGATTTGACTGTTGCAATTGAAACGTGTGGGACCAAAGTGATACCGAGGGTAAACTGTAGGGGTATTTTTTGTACTTTACCCAATTAATTTTTATAGCTCAGTTTCGAGCTGCAAATTTTTTTTTTTGGAAAAAATTTAATTTACAACTCTAAAAGTTTTTAACTTTTTTTCTAATCAAATTTCACTACATGTTATTTTTTATACTAACTTTTATTTTTTTTTTAAATTTTTGCTAAAAGTTATTTTTTCTTTTTCTTATCAATGAACAAATTTCTTTACTTATATGACTTAAATGTCTCGTATTTCTCGAAAAACTGATTCGATTGATGAGATTTGATATGATGCTTATGAGATCGATTATATCAATGAGATTGATATTCAAATATTTCTTCTTAGAACGTATTAATTTGACCCCATAAGCGGGACCACTACCTAATAAACATGTTACTGCCAGAAACATCTTTCAATAAAATTTCGTCATGTGTCACTTTTACACTAACTTTTGATTTTTTTAACTTTTTCAAAACTCCAAATACTACACATATATGCTAGCGTTTAGAATGGTAAAAAACAAGAAAAAATAAGAAAATATGTGGTTTGGGGTAACTTTTGGCATTTGGTGTTTCTAACCAAAATCACGTTTTTTGAAAAAGAATAGTGTAATTGTTGTACTTTTGCAGTAAAAAGTTAAAGAGAGAAACTGTGAGAATAATTTTTCGATCCATTCACACAGATTTATGTTAAATTAAGTTGAAAGTTGTTGAACTTTTTAACTTTGGTATGAAAAAGTTGGAGAAAGAAACCGTCGAAATAATTTTTTCGGTCCGTTCCCAAGAATTTATGTCAAATTTATTGAAATTTGTTGAAAATTTATTGGGATTTATAAAAAAAAAGTATTGAAGTTTGCAAAAATTTGTTGAGAGATGTAGATATATATAGAAATTTATAGAGATTTCACGAAGTAAGAGGTGGGCAAAATATGTTAAAGAGTTTTAAAGATTTTCAGATGTTTTTAGAAATTTTTGTTAGTTTTTAACAAACTAAACACTGCTTATATGTATAACTCAGAATGTCACAATCAATTTATGTGCACGTCAATTAATTTTTAAAAGCGTAAATTACACTTACCTTCTCTTAAAATTCGGTTAATTACATCCATTTAGCACGGCAAAAAATAGCAAACAATGTGGTTGGGGGAAATTTTTGGCGTTTAGTACATACATCTCAAACTGCATTTTTTAGAGATGAATAGTTCGATTCCCGTTTCAACATATTGGATTTCCGTTTGAACGGTTTCAAAATTTTGTATCAGTCATGGCTTCTTTGCAGATCAAACGGGACTCAAAACGCCACTAGCATTGGAACGGTTTACAGTGATCCGTTTGAAGGGAAGTTCGTAGTGCCAAACCATCGAAATGGTTTACGGTGGTCCGTTTAGACGGAAGTTTGCAGTGCTTAACCGTCAAAATAGTTTGGTGCCAACCGTTTGGATGGTATTGAATTATTACACTTTATACTTTATCCTTCCATGCAAGTATCTAAACGGTTTCTATAATCTATCAGAATGACTCCGAAAAAATTAGTCACAGTGGGTGTCATTCGGTAGCTTGAAAGTTCGTAGTGAGAACAGTAAAAAAATTTTTTACTATTTGATTAACCGAATTCCAGTTATCGATTTTTTTAGAAGGTACTGAACTTTTTTCAAACTTCGAGAAGGTAAAAAAGTGTAAAAATGTAATAGAGGATTTCAGAAATTTTTAGAGATTTTCAGAGATTTTGAGCAAATTTTGTTGCGCCAAACATGCCCTTAACATTCTTAACATTTAAAGTTATACATGCCTCCCTTATTTTAAAATATTGTTAATATTGACTACCTTCTAATAAAATTAACCGTCAAAACTTAATAAAAAATGTTAAAATAACTAAAATTTTAAGTATTTTTTTTATTTTACCTCTTATTTTCTCACATTTTCGTCAATTTTTTTTTTAACAAAAACTCCAAAAATTGTTGAGATGTGAGAGAGTAAGGAGTAACATAAGAAAAGCACCTAAAATTTTAGTTAATTTGACAATTTCTGTTAAGATTTAACTATTGATTTTATCGGCGAAAAGGCAAATATTAATAACATTTCAAAATAAGAGATACCAGTGTAACTTTTAAGTGTTAAGGGTGCTAAGTGTAATTGCTCAAATGTTAAGGAGAGATATGTCTAATTTATCATTTTTTTAAAAATTTGAAATTAACAACATAGTATCTATTTAATATTTTGTAGTTTGTCTGTTATGTTTAACTATTTATATTTTTCATTATCTTTTTTTCTTAAAATGAAAATTAAAACTGTATTTAGAAATGTAATTTTATTTACAATAATTAATTTTTATTTTAATAAAATATTTAATTTTATTATTTTTTAAAAAATAATTGAATTTGATAAAATAAATTTCATATTAATTTACTTAAATTTAGTTAATTAAAATAAATTAATTAATTATATTATAATATTTTAATTTTATTATTTATTAAAAATTATTTATTTTAGTTAAATAAAATATTTAAATAAAATAATTAATTTTAATATAATGTAACAAAAATTAACAAAGCGTTAACATTAACAAAATGTTTGTAACAAAAAAAATAAGAGTGAAAACATGTTTTTTTACATTTTTTTATTTATTATTTTCAAAAAAAAATATAAAAATAAATTTAACAAATATATTTTTGTTACCAATTTTTAAAAATTTGTAAACATAAATAAATAAATAAATATAAATGTAATTTCAGTGATCTAATCAAAAGACTGGAATTGGTGAACATTAAAAAATAAATTTAAAATTTAATTATTTGAGCTACTCTCATAATTAAATAAATTAATTCATCAAAGGCCTAGAGATGCTAAGAAATGCAAATGACTGTAAAAAAAAGGTTAGAAGCTATTAAAATCAGTAAATAAACATCCGCCTTATCCGTAAGCACCTCCAATTCGTTGTCCTTATTGACAGATGTAGAAAATGACAATTTAGCCGGACAATCCAAGGCTGCTTGAAGCTAAAATGGTCAACAAAACTTTACCAAGCTAGGGATGATAAAATCGCTGAATTCATGACCCATAATATACTTAGAAGGTTCCTATACAAATCCAAAATTGTAATCTGCACACAGAGGAGTGTAGGGGAAGAATACAGGAAAATAAAGCCTATGAGTTAAAAAATCAGAAATTCACCCATTAGATATTTGTTCAAATTCCATGTAGCCATCAAGAGACAATAATTACTCAAGGGAATTAATCTTTACATGCCCTTACAAGGGCAGATAGCCCACTAAAGGTTCCTTACAGAGGCAGGTAGCCCACTAATTAAGTACAGTTGCTCAGTAGCCCCTTCGGGGGTGGTCGAGTGGGGGTTTGAGAGTGCTTGAAGACTTGGCCGCGTCAGGTCCTAAGTTAAAGACTCGGTCGAGCCGGTCAGTCAGGATTTACCTAGACTGGTTTACCACCTCGTGAACTATTGCCGACTTGGTCCACGGGACAGGTTTTACCCAGTGCGCAGTCTCGAATAGTGGCTGCGGGCTTCTTCCCGATCCCAGAAGTACAGTTGCTCAGTAATAGAGCGGTCGACTGACTGGTAGGTTCAAATTTAATTATAAAATTTTTTCTTTCCTTTTACTCTCAACAAATTCATATTTCAAACACAGTAATTGAAATAATTGAAACATATTTTAAGATACTTGTTTATTTGTCACACCCTCATTCCATGATACTTTAACTCATATTTAGATATTTTCTTAAGTAATCTAAAAATTTATGCAAACAGAACTCTATCAACACTTGCTTACCCTTGCACATAGAACTAACAGTGAATCAAACTATTAACGAGTCGCTCGAATTCGGTTCAAAAATTGTTTGATGTGAACACAATTCAAAATTTAAACAAGTCAAACTTAAGACTGAATTTTAGTTCCGTAAAATTTCAAGTCCAACTCAAGTACTAGGCTTGTTTACATAATATACACTTTTTTAACTTTTACGGCTCGTTTGAAATTCAAACGGGGAAGAATTTTTAACAACTTTTTCACATTAGACTAATAGTAAGTCAAATTATTAATGAGTTATTCAAGTTTGACTCAAAAACAATTTGATGCGAACTCGATTCAAAATTTAAACAAATCAAATTTAAATATAAATTTTAGTTCCATAAAATTTCAAGTCTAACTAAAGTAGTAGGCTTGTTTACATAATATACACTCTTTACCTTTAGGGCTTGTTTGGGATTCAAAAAAAGAGGAATTTTTGGCAACTTTTGTATATTTTGACGTTTGGCAATATCTCAAAAATAGTGAAAAATTCTTCAAAAATTTTCAAAAATTTACCAAACAATCAAAAGTTTCTAAAAGTTTCTAAAAGTTCTTGAATTTTTTTTTAACTTTTTACCAAACAACTAAAAATTCCAAAAAATTTCAAAAATTTTTTTCAAATTTACATCAAACAATCAAAAACTACTAAAAAAATTTCTAAAGCTTACTAAAAATTTTATATTTTTTACCAAACGCATAAAAAATTACAACTAACAACTTTTCCTAAAAAATTATCAGAAGTTTCTAGCCTTCATTTGGTAATGTTTTCGTTTTCTGTTTTTTTATTATATTTTCAAAATTTTGTAAATTAGCAACAAAAACATTTTGTTAAATATATTTATGTTTTTTTATTTCCAAAAAATGAAAATTTAAACAAAAAAAACGTAAATAAAAAAATATTTTCACTCTATTTTTTCTGTTACAAATATTTTGTCAATTTTAACACTTTTTTTTATTTTTGTTGCGTCATATTAAAATAAATTATTTATTCAAATATTTTATTAAACAAAAATTCATCTAAATTAATATGTAATATATTTTATTAATTTATCTTTAATAAATAATTAAATTAATATGAAATATATTTTATTAAATGGAAGGCCAAATTGACATCCCCTCATCCCTTGGTGTACAAAGAGTAGGGAGGAAAAAAACCTCCACCTTATCACTTTTCCACCTAGCCGCTTTCTCACTACCTGACAGAAAAGACACAGTCTCTCATGCCAAAAAAAAAAAAAAAAAAAGAAGGTATGTTTTGAAATATGTATATATACACATATATATCTGGGGGCTCAAGGTACGTTTTGGAACATATATATATATATATATATCTTTCTCTGGCTCTCTCTGTGGCCCTTTTTCCTTTTTTTTCTTTTTTTCGATTTCTCTCTTTTATTAAAACCAAACACTGACTTAGGAGTCGAAGGACTTTCAGCCGACTGCCACCGGTCCGACATCTAATATTGTGTTATTTTGTAGTGTTATTCACAGGTTCAAAGGAAGAAAAGGAGGGAGGGGGTTTATAGGAGAGATGACATATGATTTTTTTTTTCCTTTCCAATTGACGCCGTATGTGGGAATCGAGTTAATTCCCATACACATGTTTTGCAACTAGATTGTTGAAGTTCTCTCCATCAAAGGCTCACTAGGTACACTGGGGGACAACATATGTGATCGGATGCCAATATGGATGTTACACAAGAATGATTCAGGAGGAGGGTGCATTATCATGCAAAGAACTTTCGTATTTCACATCTGAATGCAAATGGCCTAAAGCTTGGGCATCAAGCACAGTAACATTTACTAGTAAAACCCACACCAAGTCAGCCATAAAATATTTGAATGATTTGATGTTATGACTTTAATCACATGAATGATTATTTTCTTTCTAAGTCTAAGCTAAGCATGAAAATAGATGGTTATTTTGTGGTGACTGTTGTTTCTAAGCATACTTATATCCAAGCACATGAATCATCTGAGCATGTGGTATTTGTTTTACTAAGGAAACATAATCATACATATAGCATGCAATATTTATTTTACCGAAAATGTTGAGGTATTTTTTGAAAATAAAGACAAGCATATTAACTCAGGATTATAAATACTTATATCTTCAGTCACATAGCTGAGTTCACATTGTGGGGCATATTTTTTATTATGATCTTAGCTTAGCATTATAGATGTTTATAGCAAAATGCCGAAGTGTGGCTATATTTCCTTCATCCAACCATGCTTAATTTACTTTATGCTTCATATTGATTGTTCGGCATAAAAAAGAAAAAAAAAAAAAAAAGATAATCTCCTTGAGATCAAAACTTAATATTATTTCCGAGCATACTATTTGACTGATAGCATTTGTTATGTGCAACACCAATTTATTTGTCACAATATTGTCCAATGAGGAATCATAGTCTAGCTGAAGATTTATTATTTTATTCAAACTTGAAGATTTATCTGAGCACTTTATCTTACTAACATCTATAAAAATTATTTATATACAAAATTACAACTACATCTTTATGTTCGAATAAAATATAAGTACTGCCGATCAGCTCTTGTGCAGTCGAGCAATTCTCAGGCACGACGAACAGTTCACCCATGCAGCCGAACAATACAGACAACATTGTTCCACGAGCACTAACAGTATAGTCGCTAAGTACAAATTTATATCATATTATTATGAACTTCCTCCTTGTCGGACCATATAAATCCTACTTGCCTAGATATTTGGTGTCTTAAATGAATCTTGGTAAAAGCTTGGTGATTGGCTGAAGACTAAAGATGATCAGCTTGAGTTGATTACACACTTTGGTTTGACCTTGGCGAATACTGTGCTGATTGCTGATTAGAATCGTGGAATGGCCTCCGTTTAATTAGAATACCAGCTGTAACACCAAATCCAATCATCTTCTTTGTGACATTTTTTAGGCGATATGAGGTCTACTATAGTTTTATCCCCAAGAAGCATGGTAAGAGTCCAATTAGCCATACTACAAGCTAAGCAATTCGCCATGAATCTAAGCATCAAATGAGCATCTATAAACAATGCCAAGTAGTTACCGTCAAATAAAATGGCAAGCTCAATTTTCGAGTGGTTGTAGCAGTAATTATGACGTGTACCAGCTAGTAAACTTTGCTTGAGTTCCATATGTGGCTGTTCAATAAGCATATTATTTAAAAGGGTTGCTCCGAACATAACAAAATTATTTCGAAGGAGCAGAGCTAAATCTGACCAAGCAACTGCTTAATTGTCGAACACCTCTATCCCAAGCATCTTCATTGTCGAACAAATCAAATGCCGAATAATATTTCTAACTGGCAAGCACTAATATACACAACATGCATGAACCAAGCATGGCTCGAACACAAGTAATTGCATATGTTTATACCACGTATGCCTGAGCATAAGTTGAAAAACATCACTCGAGGGAGGACAACATCGCCTTAAAAAGCTCTCTATGCTACCTTTACAATCAAACAACACTTGAAATTCTAAGAACGCACGTATGTATTCGAAGTAGGTATGACCTTTGAACACGTAAATATTGCACAATTGTATTATAAAATGTTTCAAGTTACATGTTAGTGAGTAAAGTTGAATCGAAAGCATTTTTTTTAAATTTTATATATTCTTAAGTATTTATTTCATTTGTACCGTAATTTTGATATATTTTATGTATGTGCATCCATAGTGAGTAAGACTATCACACGAACTACTACTACTTCCATCGCCTAAACAATGTGAATATGGGGAGCAAGTGTTGCGTATTATAAGAATTTGTTGAATGACTATAGGTCTATATAACTAAACATAAATGTCAAGCTTGCATGCATGAATGATTTTATGACTTAAATATTTAAATAAAAATAAATAATAATTAATCGTTGATTATTTATATAAAAAATATTAGTGCTATTTAATTAGAGATATGTATAATCATTAATATAAAAGGTACAAGTGGATGAAATAATATAAAATGAATTAAACATTTATAGCATTATCATTTCATTGTATATACACTTTTCTTAAATAGAAATGTAAACTATTAATTTTTTATTTCCTAAAATTAAACATGAATTTTAAATATTTTCAAATTTATGGTTGGATATTTGAAACTTATTTTCAAAATGTTATATTTTTAATCCGATTTTGTTAAATTCTTGAGAAATTAAATTGGATAAAATTTTACCATATTGACAAAGTATAGATATATAACCTATGGTGTATGATGCATTTATATATATTGAGAAAAATAATTAATTGGAGAGTTCTAATGGATGTTAGAATAAATAATTGATTTTAAATTTTATATTAATTTATTAGGTTAAAAAATTAAAATTTTTTCTATCAGTATAATTATTTTATATTAAATATTTTTTCCTTTTAAATTGTTTTAACTTGTAATCTATTTTTTGCGCTAAACTAAAAATTTACTTGTTGATTAATTTCAGAACTCCTTACAAGAAAACACTAAGAAATATTTGCTTCTTTCAAATGGGACTCTCTATGATGGGGAGCAAGTTCAAAACAAACAAGGAAAAATTAATTTATAATAAAATTAGATGTTGTTAAATATATTTAAAATTGATGAGTGCTTTGATAGTAACATGGTACATATCTTTTATTGGCTTATTTATCTAATTTTTTGATATCTAATTCATTTTCAACATTTTTTTGGTCTTAGTAGTTTTCGTTGCAGTCTTCAACACTTTATGATCTTAGCAGTCTTCAACACATGTGGTCTTCAACACTTCTTAGTCTTTAAGACTTATTGGGATATCTGAGAGATATATACTTGGATATTCGTTTTTGGATATCTGATTCATTTTCAACACTTTATTGGTCTTGGCAATGTCTTCAACTAGTCTTAACAATCTTCAACACTTCTTAGTCTTAAGACTTGTTAAGATATATGAGAGATATATGTTTGGATATCTGATATGAGTGTCAGCTGTCTTCATAAATGCTTGGCTAGTCTGATTTCACCATCACCAAATCTAATTCAGAAAGGTAATAAAAGCTTATTCCATAGTTGTTTTAATAAAAGTTGATTCTCAGTTGTCTTGATAAACACAGTCATCGTCTTGAATGTCAAATCTAATTCAAGAAGGTGATAAAAACTGATTCCACAATGTTGTCTTGAGAAACATAGTCGTGGTTTTGAATGGGTTCACTCGATCCAATGACTCAACATTGGAATATTTACTTGAATATCTGAGATAAACTTGACTCAACATTTGAATATTTATTTGGATATCTAAGATAAACTTAGATATTTGAGATAAACTTGAATAATCTCATTTCACATTCAAATCTGATTCAAGAGTGTGATAAAAGTCAAAAAAATCTACCCACATTGATTACAACTCCCTAAAAGATGTTAAAAGATATTATATACTGATGTCTTTTTAATTAAATATAAATATTAAATCATTGATTCAAATTTTGAGCGATTGTTTGCGACTACTTATGAATGATAAAATCTAGTTTAACTAAAATTTTAATAGAAGAAATTGTTTTAATATGTAATTAATAGTTATAATAATAGTAATATGAGTAATAGGTGCCACAATCTAAGGACGAGTACTTCCGTGTATGCAAAGAATCCTATATTAATTTCGAATTCAAATTTAAGCAGTTATCAGGAACAAAATTAGTAAAATTAATTTTGGTTGTAGTTCAAAAAATTCAAGAAAAGTAATTAACAATGGTGTGTTTGCTTTTCCTTCCAAAGTTTGAAGAATATACTAAGAATAGAAGAAAATTTGAGAGATCACTATCGATGAAAATTAGAAAAATAATACATATATATATGTATGAGTAAATCTGAAGTGTTGTAACACTTTACGATTGAGGTACGTGGGCATTATGCTATGCCAGCTAAGTCTGGTAAGCGCTCAGCTATCTTCTCTTCTCGAATTTGTTGAATGACTATAGGTCTATCTAATTAAACATAAATGTCAAAGCTCACATGAATGATTTTATGAATTAAATATTTAAATAAAAATAAATAATAATTAATTATTGATTATTTATATAAAAATATATTAGTGTAGTTACTTACAAATATACAAATATTTGCCTCTTTCAAATGGGACTCTCTACGATGGGGAGCAAGTTCAAAACAAATTGAGAAAAAATAATTTAACATAAAAGAATTAATTTATCATTAAAGTGGATGTCGCTAAATATATTTAAAATTTATGAGTGTTTTGATGGTAACATAATACATATCTTCTATTGGCTTATTATTTGTAATTTTTTTTTTTTTTTGGATATGTGATTTATTTTTAACACTTTCTTGGTCCTAATAGTTTTCTTTGCAGTCTTCAACACATGCAATCTTCAACACTTCTTAATCTTTAAGAGTTGTTGGGATATCTGAGAGATATATGCTTTGATATCTATTTTTGAATATCTGATTCATTTTCAACACTTCCATTCAAGGGATATGTGAGAGATATTTGTTTGGATATCTGATATGAGTGTCAGCATCTTCATAAATGCTTGGCTAGTCTGATTTCACCATCGTCAAATTTAATTCAAGAAGGTGATAAAAGCTGATTCCACAGTTTCCTTGATAAAAGCTACCACAGTCATCTTGATTACCAGTTGTCTTGATAAAAGCTGATACTACAGTCGTAGTCTTGAATGGCTCACTCAATCCAATGACTCAACGTTTGAATATTTACTTGAATATCTGAGATAAACTTAACTCAACATTTGAATATTTACTTGGATATCCGAGATAAACTTGGATATTTGAGATAGACTTGAATAATCTGATTCCACATTCAAATCTGATTCAAGAGTGTGATAAAAGCTGAAAAAAATCTACCCACATTGATCACAACTTCTTAAAAAATGTTAAAAGATGTTATACACTGACGTCTTTTTAAATAGAAATATTAAATCATTGATTCACAATTTGACCGATAGTTTGTGACTACTTATAGATGGCAAATTTTAGTTTAGCTAAAATTTTAATAGAAAAAATTGTTTTAATGTGTAATTAATACTTATAATAATACTAATTTGAGAAATAGGTGCAACTGTCTAATAACGGGTACTTCAATGCATGCAAAGAATCCTATATTAATTTGGAATTCAAATTTAAATAATTATCAAGAACAAAATTAGTAAAATTAATTCTGCTTGTAGTTCAAAAAATTCAAGAAAAATAATTAGCTATAGTGTGTTAGCTTTTCCTTCAAGTGTTCGGAGAACATACTGAGAACAAAAGAAAATTTAAGAGATCACTGCCAATGAAAATTAGAAATATATATATATATGTATGTATGTATGAGTAAATTTGAAGTGTTAGAACACTTGACAGTTGAGGTACGTAAGCACCGTGCTGTGCTAGCTGAGTCTAGTAAGCGCTCAGCTGTCTTTTCTTCTCGAATGATAACGTTAACTCTTTGTGGCAACTAAAGATATAATCTCGGCAATGAGGAGCCAATGTAATGTCCTTTCGTAACAAATAAATAATCAAATGCCCGCCTGCGTATTTGCTTGACCAAAGCTGGAAGGAGCCAAGTAAACATAAGAGTCCTCCAACATGCTGCCAAAAGTCTCTTTCCCCTAAAAATGCCTCCCTCTCTGTTCTCATATATTATTAATATTGTTAATTGAAGTCTGAAAATTTGCCCCCAAAACGATATGGACTTCACAATATATATCAAGAAATTGGCTAATGTATAGGTGCAGGTGTAGAATGCAGCTTTCCATAAATTAATTCACTGATCCTATATATATAGTCTTTTACTCCTTTGTAGCGTTTGTTATAGGTCTCTTTAATTAGACATACATGCCACGCTTACACAAAATAGTTTCAGGAGTTAAATATTTAATTAAAAATATAATAATAATGATTAATTGTTAATTATTTATATGAAAAATGTTTTTGTCTGTTAATTAGAACTATGTACAATTTTAAGTTACAATCTATTTCTTCTTTTTTTATTTTTGTGCTAAATTAAAAATTTGCTAGCTGATTGGGTTCAAAATGATGGGGGGTGGCAAGCTTTTAAAATTTATCAAGTACAATTCATTACTTATATGAATCGGTGTTTATTTGGCATATAAATAATGATTACTTTTATGGATCCGTATTTGTTTGACATGTAAGATACTGCTTGAATATATAAAGTTTGGAATGACAAAATAATAGATAAAGTGAGTATTTTGAGATAATTTGTCCAACTTTTAAAGGTTTTCAGAATTTTTTAATGAATAACCTTTAAAGATTTTCAGAGTCAAATGCACTCATAATTTAAGAACTTGGATATCTAATTTAATAGCCTTATATTTCGATATGTGATTTAAAACAGTCTTTAATAAAGTATAAAAGAGTTTTTAACGATAGAGTTTTCTTTGGATATCTGATTCAACATTGGATGGATATTTGAATATTCGATTCTGAACAATTTTCAACACTTGAATATCTTATTTAATGATAAATATTATAGTTAGTTAATTATTTATATTGGTCACTGTCATAATTTTAGTACTGTGCAAATTAACTAAGAATATGACTTATAAAATAATTACCAAAAAAAAAAAAATATGACTTACAAAAACATTTGATTCAATATTGGATACACTTAAAAGATACGTGATTGAGAACTCCTTTAAGTGAGGGCATCTTTTTAAACATTTCATTAAATGTTAATATGCTATATATTTCTTTAAATTTATTGTAAGATTTTTAAAATTTTAATTTTAAATTTTAATATTTTTATTTGAATTTAAATTAGGTATATATATAGCTTCAAAGTTATTGTCGAATTTTTGAAAATTGAATTTCAAATTATTATATTTTTTAACCAATTTTGTTAAATTAAGTATGTTTTTACCTAAAAAAGAAAAAAATATTAGTAATTGTATGACACTTGTTAAATGGGAATAAGACTCTTTAATTATCAATATTATTTATTTGTAACTCTTATATGAATAGTTTCAGGACTTAAATTTCTAAATAAAAATAAATTAAGAATTAATTACCCACTAAATATGTGCGCGTGCTCCCTTTAAATGGGAATGTAAATGTTTATTTTTGTATTGTTTGAAATTAAGCATGAGGTTATAATTAATTTCAAATTTATGGTTGAATTCTAAAACTTTTTTTTTTTCCAAAATGTCAGATTTTTTTTAATTCGAATTTTGTCAAATTATTAATAAATTTGATTGAACAAAATTTGATCTTATTAGCAAAGTAGAGACATAAAAACTAGGTGCATAATGTATTTATATTATTCAGACAAATTTTGATCTTATTAATCCGTTTTCGATTAATTTTTTTTTTTCAAAAATAAATTGGACAAATTTTGCTCTTATTAGTAAAAGGTGGATATACAACATACTTTTATAGAGTATTTGTGTATCAATTTAACTAATTTGATTTCATTTATTAAATTAGACTATATATTACAATAATTTATTTTATTAAAATTAAATACCTAAGACACAAGTAATTATTTAAAAAGAGATTATTTAAGTATGGCTTGTGGTTTATGTGAAAAAGAGCTTTCTTCCACCCGCTCATAGGTGATAGATATATTTAATTTTTTTTTAAAGAATTTGATAAATATTAGTATCCTATATGTTCCTTTTTAACTTTTTACATCTAATGTAAAAATAAAACTTTTATTGAAAATTCTATGTTGTCTAAAAAATAAAATTTTGATTGAACTTTAGGGCCATAAATAGGAAAAAAATTTAACTTTTTCACCATTTTTTCTTCATTAATTACTTTGTAAATTTTCATTGCGTCATATTAAAATAAATTATTTTAGTCAAATATTTTATTAAATCAAAAATATTTTTAAAGTAATATATTATTATAAATAATAATTATATAATAAAATGATTTATTTAATTTTATTAAAATTAATTACAATTAAAATAATAATTTATTATTAAAATTATTGATATGTGAAAAGCATGCAAATCTGTAGATATTGAAGCACAACATTAATATCTCTAAATAGTTTTAGATATCTCAAGCATCCAAGGGTTGAAGTCCCAATATTATTATAATTACTTCATACATTTTCTCTTGTTTCTTAACTGTCTATTAGAAGACTACTAGTGGTCAAGTGAGATTTAATTAATTAATTTTCTCCTCGTTCAAAGTTAAGGTCGGATTTTTAAAAAAAAATTAATTTCAATTTGTTATATCACTTTTGTTAAATTTGACATAAATTAGATATCCCGAACATAAAACATAAATTTACTTTGTCCTAAACTAAAAAAATTACTTGTTGAGTGGTACCTTACGTTATGACACTTTACAAATATTTGTTCATTTTTCTTTTTTTTTTCAAATATTTGCCTCTTTCAAAGACAACATGTTCTTCAAATATATTGCTTGGATAAATTCAAGAGCCTCAGTGTTCAACGTAGTCTTCAAAATTCTGATTGAATGCACAACTTGATTCAAAAATTAATTGAATGCACAACTCTTGATTTAAAAATCTTAGTTGTCCTCAGTCTTTAATATTCTTATGCAAATATGAGATATTTGCAACGGTCTTTCTTATGGATATTTGTGCTATTGTCTTTTTAATGTTATCAGCAATCTTATGGTATTTGTGTGATGTTTGATATTGAGATATCATATCTGCAAGTCTTTCTTATGAATAACATGAATATATGAGATATAATCTTCAATGTTCTCGTGAATATATATCATTAGTCTTCAATTCAACATGGATATATAATCTTTAATTCAACATGGATATATGAGATTCTTATGGATAGTCTTTTGTGAATATCTGTGTGATATTTGCAATTTGCAACAGTCTTTAATGTTATATGATATTTGTAATTTACAACAGTTTTTAATGTTATCAACAGTCTCTAAAGATATCTGTGTTGAGATTCTTGTGAATATAATATATGAGATAGGTGGATATATGAGATGAAATTGTTATAGATATCTGAGATGTCTTTGGATAGTTGTGATAGTCTCTTCTATATAGACATGGTTATATGAGATACTTGCAACGATAAAAATATCTAAAATATGCCTTTAGATATTTGTGATAGTATTTAACATGTCTCTTACATAGACATAGATATATGAGATACCTCCAAGTTTAACAGTCTTTTTTTCTTTCTTTCTTATGGATATCTATGTCTTTGGATATTTGTGATATTTGCACTTTAATGTTTATTAACAGTCTTTAATGTTGTCATATTTGCAACTTCAATGTTCTTATGGATATATAAGATATATGCATTAGTTTTCAATTCAATATGTGTATATATGAGATGTATAGATATCTAACATATATGCATTATGGATATCTAAGATATATACATTAGTCTTCAATTTAATATAGATATCTATGAGATATCTGCAACTTCAATGTTTCTAAGATATATGCTGTAAGAACCCAGAATTTAAAAAATATATATATACTTTTATTTTATTCAAATTTTATTATTTAAATTTTATTTTATTTATTTTATGTGTGACATGTTTATTTAATCGGTTGTGTGTGTGCATATATTGTATGATGCTAATGTATATTTGAAATAAATATATATATATATTAGCTGAATGTGTTTTCTACTTATTGGGGGGGGAGATGTGCATTCTTATTGGCTGAGTGAGTGACAAAGAGTTAATATAGTATAAGGAGATCAATAGGGGTTGTGGGAATACGTGTGTGTAAGAGAGTTGGAGGAGGAGTTATGACAAGAAATTATTGCCATAAGAGAGGCCAAACGGTTGCAGCTAGGAATTAATGGTTTAGAGATGTATTGATGGGTAAGTTATGGTGGTACATGTATCGGAAGCGAAAGATGAAACATTTTTACATGTGATCATAAACCACTCTTCTTCATCTCCCATCATTTTCTTCGCATACATAACTTACACCAGAGAGTTTTCTCCTTCCCACTATTCTTCTATTTTGGTTTCAAAAGTTCCAACAAGAGGAGGTTGGTACAATCATACCTATTAAGAGAAATCGGTGTAAGACGAACAAAGTCTCAAATTAAGTTCGAAAGAAGGGATCGTTGAAATCACTCTAGAAGGCCAACTTAAGTTGGTAGTAATGCAATACACACCGATCGTCTACGTGTGTAGTGAGGTAGGTGGGATTGTGTTTATTTGATATATATTTTTTATCATGTCATGTATATATGTGTGTGTGTGTGTGTGTGTGTGTGTGTGTGTAAGAGATGAAAAACTTGTTCTATGAATTGATTCTTTATTGTATGAAATTCTGAAACTTTTACACTGAAATGGATACACTGTTTTCCCATAAAAAATCATACTTAGAGATTGATTTAATTCTTGAAACTTTTATATGTTAAATCAGACATGTAGATGAGTTTCTTGTAAAAATTTCATAATTTTTCAAATCGAAATGAATTTATAAAAAAAAAGTCAAACTTGACTGTTGGTTGGGGATTTCCATGCTAGGATCAGCACACTGTCTTTATATGAAATTCATGCTTAGAGGTCGAATTAATTTTTGATATTTTTATATATGAGAGTACATATCCAAATTAATAGTCAGTAAAAATTTTATATTTTTTTTGTTTTAAAATGGTTTTTATAAAAATTGTGAAAATTGACTGTTTGTTTTAAATTGCTGTGCTAACAGGAGTTTAATTTTTGGTATAAAAATAATACCTAGAGATTAAATTTATTTCTAAAAATTTTATATATGAAACTAGACATGTTAGAGATTCTACAATAAAATTTTTATAATTGTTTGACTAATAATTTATTTTATAAAAATATTGAAACTTGGTTGCTTAGTTTACGTTGCTGTACTAACAACAATAAGATATTTGGTATAAAAGGTATAAATAAAAGCTGATATTATTTTTGAAATTTTATATGTTAAGCTAGATATATGAATGAGCTTTCTGTAAAAATTTCAAAATTTTTGAATTTAAAATGGATTTAAAAAAAAATAGTGAAAGTGAGCTGTTCTGAATGGTTCTAAAAGAAATACCCGTTTAGTATTTTTAAAATCTGTATTATATGGCTTTATGAATAAATTTTAAATTTTGTTTTTATGAAACTAGAGTTAATTATATATATTTTAGGCTTTTGAATTTGTATAAAATATTTTATTTTCTATTTTCATGAATTATCCAAATTTATGTCTTGAATCTTTTTTTGTCATAACATGCTTGATATAAAATTTTATTTATCAAGCTAGTTGTATATATATTCTTGAATATGGTTGCATGAGATTTATTTGATAAATGTTGTAATGAGAATGACATTGATAAATGGGCAACATGAAATTTAGGCGCAGGAAAATTAACTTCATAAGACTTATTGATTTAAATGATGAACACGAAAAAAAAAATTAAATTAGGGAGAACTATGGTGTATGTTGTGTTGTTAATTAAAGGAATTACTTGAGATTTAATTTTTGGGTTATTAGGGTCATTAAGAGTACTAGAAAGAGTGGGTTTTAGAACTCAAGGGTTAGGAGCCCCAAAACCTGCGCAGGGTGATTAGCATAACCAGTAGGCTAGAAACTTACGAAATGTATATATAGCTTATTCTAGCGTATATTTAGTACCAAGATTACGGGACCGATTTGCCTACCAAGGCAAATGAGTACATTTGGGACTACAGGACCAATTGTACCCCATGACTGAGGTCTAGAGATGTGATGAGTACATTTGGGACTACGGGACTAGTTGTACCCCACGACTTAGGCCTGTGAATTTATTTTGGGTTTAGTTCTGAGGCCACATACTAAACTTGCAAAGTATCTGACCCATAGTATGATATTGATGTGTAGTGATGTGAATGATGTGATATGATTTATTTTTAGCATAAGACTGCGGGATAATGGCTAAGTAACTATATAATTTGAATATAATGATTAAATATGGATATTTTGAAAATTATAAGATTTTAAATTCTATTTTTATTAATTAGTGTTAATATCTTTGAATGATTAAAAAATACATTTTATAAATACTTTCTGAGTACACGTGGAATTCAGTGCTCACCCTCTACTACAGTTAGTAATGCAAAAGTTGATACTCTTGATGGACTAGTGGGTTAGCTAACCGTCTTGGGTTGTTATAGTTGGATGATTTGTTTTATTTTACATTCCAACATTTAAATTATAATGTAAAAGAGTATTTATTTGGCCTTATATTTGTGGCATGATTTTGTAGCCCATTTTTGGGACATTTTAAAGGTATTTTTAATATTCAAAAATTAAATAATACTTACTTTAATTAGCTTCTACTTTGATATAGTACATTTTTCATGGTTTGATATTTATTTTTGGGTTTCGTTCCCACGTCCTCAGTCGTGGATTTCAGGGCATGACACGTGCAATAGTTTTCAATTCAAAATATAAATATCTGCAACTTATGGATATATAAGATATATGCATTATATATATGAGATATGCATTATGGATATCTAAAATATTTGCATTAGTCTTCAATTTAATATGGATATATATGAGATATCTGCAACTTCAATATTCTTGTAGCTATCTAAGATAAATGCAATAGTTTTCAATTCAATGTGGATATATGAAAGCAACTTCAATGTTCTTGTGGATATCTAAGATATATGCATTACTTTTCAATTTAATATGGATATATATGAGATATCTGCAACTTCAATGTTCTTATGGATATCTAAGATATATGCATTAGTTTTCAATTTAATATGGATACATGAGAGCAACTTTAATGTTCTTGTAGATATCTAAGATATATACATTAGTTTTTAACTTAATATGGATATATATGAGATATGTGAATATCTAAGATATATGCATTGTGGATATATATACATTAGTTTTCAATTCAATATGGATATATATGAGAGCAACTTTTGGATATCTAAGATATATACATTAATTTTAAATTCAATATGGATATATATGAGAGCAACTTTTGGATATTTAAGATATATACATTAGTTTTCAATTCAATATGGATATATGTAATAGTAACTTCTAGATATCTAAGATATATGTTATGATATGCAACTAAGACATAAATATATGCAACAAAGATATCTACAATAATCCATAGATATATGCAACAGTCTTCAATGTCAACTAAGATATTTGCAACAATCCATAAATATATGCAACAGTCTTACATCTTCAATGTTATCCACAGTCTTCAACAATAATATCCATAGATATATGCAAGTTTTACATATTCAAAAATAATAATTTTGAACGTTATGATTTAATGTTTGGATATTTGAGATATCTACTTTTTAAATGATGTTATACGCTAACATAACCACATGTCAAACAAAAGCAACACGTCAATATTAAAAAAAAAGAAAAAGAAAAACTTTGAGAGATAAGAATAATTTCAAAAATTATCCTTCCCCTCTTCTCTTTGTTTTAGCCAAACTTGATGTAATTATTAGTATACATATTATATGATGGGTTGGACTGAAATAAAATTTTAGATGTGAATCATCGAGTCAAACTAGATTTGGCCGAACAAAAATAGGTATAATAAAAACCCGGCCCGAATATCGACTAACTAAAATAGGTATAAATAATATGTGATAACAATCAAACTGTAGCAAGTATGTATAAAATTCGTTATTAGTTGATACCAAAGTTTGGTGAAATTTACAGGCTTCAAGCCACATTTCTTTTGAGAAGTGATTTGGCCACCAAATCATCCCAAAGTGATTGTTGTTTAGGCATTTGACAACCCGATTCGAGATTCTTCATTCTGATATCTTCTTCTCTTTTCATCTTCATTAATTGTCCCATTCTTCTATTTGAATTTTTTAAGTATGTAATTGCGCATCGTTTTTTCTAACTCCTCTTTAGAACTATATATATATATATTTCCACAATTCTTGCTCTGTTATGTCTCTGATAGACTCTTTACCTGTAAAGGAGATAAGGATATTGGAGGTAGTGGCCTCTTGTTGCTTGATAATGGTGTCGTTATTGGTTGAGGAGATGGATCTTTTTGAGATTTTTCTTAGGTTTTCAATAATTAACAAAATCCTCTTTGAGTACTATTGCTTGGTGAGTAATGAAAAACTAGTGAAGTTTCTTTAAGTAATACTATTGGTTGATGAGTGAGTGATGAATGTTCTTAGAAGGAGGCTATATATATATATATATATATATATATATATTATAGGGGTGGGAAATGAAATTTCAAGTACCAGGCTTGGGCATAAGATACTCGACGGTACATTCTAAAAATACTTTATGAATTTATATGTCTATAGATCCGAGTGTTTTTGCTTCCCCCTTCACATGAGAGCAAATTAGACAAAGCATTCAGAGACGTGGGTTTATTTACACCCTATAAAAGGTATTTTCTATTTTATTTGTTTTTTATTATTTGAAATTATATAATTGTTATATATTCTTTTATCTTATATTTTGTATATTCATAATATCATAAATACCTTTATACAAAAATTCAATTCAAGACATAATTATAATGTCATAAATACTCTTATCTTATAATAAAAATAATTTAAAAAAATATATAGAGAGAAAGTAACTTATCAATTTTTTTTCTAGATTTTTTTGATAAGTAAGGGTAATTACCATCTAATTTTTTTTTTTTTAAACTTCACTTATGCATATAAATTACCTTATTATGATAAACATTTCTAATTCTAGATTTTATTTAGAAATAATTCTTTTTACAAAAAATTTAAATTAATTTTTAAAAGAAAGACACTTATAATTTATTTAATAAATCTGTTTTTATACTTAAAAGTTATTTTTTTCATATTTTTTTATTTAAATATTTTTTTGGTAGCTTTATTTTTTTCGATACGTGAACGGTGAAAATAAAAAAAATTAAAACAGTGATTTTTTATTATTATTATTATTTTTTTTTTGAATTTGGAATTGGTGAGCCATAACAATTGTTGATGAACTCAACATTGTTAGGATCTCATATAGACCCTTATGGCCCTGCCCCATAAATGGACCTTTATTAGCTTTTTAAATCTGTTTTAGACTATGACCAATGTCCTAGGCCCGAGCCCAATTCATCCAACCAGGAGGATGCATCTATGACGTCAAAACTTTAGTAATAGTGTTGGGAGTAGCCCAAGCCCAGGTTTACTTGCTATTACTTGTGGGTCCAATGAGCCCATGATTCATATCGGTTATTAACGTTAAAAAAATCAATAATAATAATAATAATAAAATTAAAATCAACTTTAATTTTTTAATTTGTTACTGCCTAGCTTACTAGGAAAAGAGCCAGTTTCTTTTAAGCAGCATGCAAGTTAACTTTCTAGGAACGCAATGGCTTTTTTTTTTTTTTTTTTTTTGTTTAGTCGAGTATAAAATAAATAATAATAGGAGAAGTTTATTAATTTATACTTTGTAATTTGATTCTTACACTTTATTATTTTTTACTTTTTCATTAAATAAAATTAATAACTATAATGCTATAAATACTCTCATACAAAATTCTAATAAGACAAGAAATACGTGTATTGAAATGGTGAGGTGGATGGTGACATTATAATTAAAGTATAATTCTATGACTTTATTTATTTGAAGTATTAGGCCCCAACCATTTTATGTTATTCTGAATTATCTTTTTGAGGCACTAAACTTTTATTTGAAGGGATTAGTTAATAACGTGGTTTACGTCATTTTTGTAAGAGCAGTGCCATGCAACCAAAATTTATTACAAGACAAAATGACTAAAATGGTAATATTTTCTTAGAGGTTAATTATTTTAAATAATAAAACCTAGAGGTAATCACACTTTTTCATCAGACGAGTACCTTAACTATGAGTAAAAGATGATTTTAATATATATATTATTAATTATATTTAAAAAATATTACCACTGAACTGGAAAAACGCACCCGGAGGTGTAATGGATGGAACAAAAACGAATGGGTGATGTCAACACTGTAATCAAAGCAAAGCAGAGCAAAGCAAATTGCGAAAAGGGGCAATGGCCTCAACGAAGACAAGACAAGGCAAGGGATTTGAAGCCATGTGAGCCAGACAAATGCTGAATGAATATGTAATATTTAATATTTATAAATTATAACATGTTTTAAAAGTTATGGGGACATTGAATTTTCTTGAAACTTAAGGATTAAGCATATAAAATATGATTTTAATATATTATTATATTTAAAGAAAATATTAAAAGTGGACTAGAAAAACACACCCGAATTGAAGGTGGAATGGATGGAACAAAAACGATTGGGCGATGGCTACAGTACTGCAATCAAAGCAAAGCAAATTGCAAAAAAATAAAGATATAAGGGGGGGAGGGAGGGGCAATGCCCTTAAAGAAGACAAGACGAGCGCTTCGAAGCGATGTGCAGAGTCAGAAGACAGAGGCTGAATGAATTTGAGTGGCTTTACTTATAAAAATAGGCCGAGTGGCATCCCATCCTGGTCCAGCATCCCATCCTATACTCAGCACTTCATTTTTTTCGCTGGGGCTCCTGCGATCGACTTTTTCACTGCAACCCTGAAATCACTTTTTGCAGTCAAAAATTAAAAGTTGAGATTTAATTATTTGTATTTAAAATAATTTTAATTTATTTTATTTTATTTTATTTTATTTTTTAAATAAAAATTAAAAAAATTTAATTAAAACACCATTAATGTTAAATATAAAAAATTACACATCATTAAAAAAAAATAAATTTTAACATTTTATTTTTTCACTGTAACCTACAGTAAAATTTTTTACTGCAGCCTTTGAAACCCTACTTAAGGGTACACTCGCGCACCTTCGCATCTCCGCACCAGCACTACTTCGCATGCAATCTTTATTTGTAATTGTCTCTCTCTCTCTATCTCTGCAAAAGAAAGTTTTTAAGATGTCATCGTCGTCGTCTTTGTCGGAGTACTACTCCTCCTCCTCCACCTCCCTGTTCACTCCTGGAACTGGGAGCTCTGTCCTGAGTGTGGAGGTCTTTGCCTGTGTTTTGCTGTTTGCTGCGGTGTTCGCCTTCTGGCTGGCACCGGGAGGCCTCGCCTGGGCGCTTTCAAAGGCCCATGTTAAGGAGGCTCAGACCGCCGCCATTCCTGGACCTTCTGGTTTTCCCCTTCTGGGTCTGGTCTTTGCCTTCACCGGGTCCTTGACCCACAGAGTCCTCACCAAGCTGGCCGAGACCTCCAAGGCCGTCCACTTAATGGCCTTCTCCATCGGGTTCACCCGTTTCATCATCTCGAGCCATCCGGAGACGGCCAAGGAGATTCTGAGCAGTTCCGCCTTTGCCGACCGGCCGGTGAAAGAGTCAGCTTACGAGCTGCTCTTCCACCGGGCAATGGGTTTCGCTCCCTACGGGGAGTACTGGAGGAACCTGAGGAGGATCTCAGCTACCCACTTGTTCAGCCCCAAGAGAATCGCTGCTTTCGGTGGGTTCCGGAAGGAGATCGGGCTCCAAATGGTGGGCCAGCTGAAGGACTCGATGGAGAGAAATGGAAAGGTGATGCTCAAGAGAATCTTGCATTTTGGGTCGCTCAACAATGTGATGTTGAGTGTGTTTGGGAAGTCCTACGACTTCGAGAATGATCACATTGATGCGTCTGAGCTCGAGGGCTTGGTGAGTGAAGGGTACGAGCTCCTGGGAATATTCAACTGGAGCGATCACTTCCCTTTTCTGGGTTGGTTGGATCTGCAAGGAGTCAGGAAGAGGTGCAGACACTTGGCGGCTAAAGTCAACGTCTTCGTCCTCAATATTATCGACGAACACAGAGCCAAGAGGGCTGCTGCTGAGAATGGTGGTGATGATGAGAGCTCTGGTGACTTCGTCGATGTCTTGCTTGACCTTCAGAACGACTACAAACTGACTGACTCCGACATGATCGCAGTTCTATGGGTACGTATAGCTACTTTCTTTATATATTTATATATATACTATGACTACTCACTCGAATAATATTCTCTACCATTACTATGGATAGGTTATCTTTTTTCAAACTTTCTACTGTTCTTATGTTTAAGAATAGCCATATATAGTTATATACTCATGCATGCATGCATGATGTAAATTAAATATGTTTCCTATTCCTATATATTTTGTGCACGTTCATGGCCCAAAATCAGATTTTTATAATAAAAGGAGATTTTGAAAATAAAGTTGTATTTCTTTTGAAATGATAAGAGTGGCAACAACAACATATCATTCCCTTGAATATTTATCTACAGCGGTGTACCTATTTGCATTGTTACCCCGGTTTGAGATTGCGTGCATGCATGCATGCATTAGTAGTTCAGTATGTTCATATGCTCATGCAAGGCTGGACCGACTTGGATATTGTTATCCGTTTCACATTTGGTGCATGCATGCATGTATTAGTATATGCATACACACATACATATACATGCAAGGGTACTAGACCCTCATGGATATACATTGAGATGATCTATATTTCAACTACATGTATTATACACACATGCATGATGCATTCTTACATATAACTAGTAAATAGTAATATTGTTCTTATTTTTATTTTTCCTCTCTTGTCTTGTGAGTGATCTGCAGGAAATGATATTTCGGGGAACTGACACCGTGGCGATTCTGTTGGAGTGGATAATGGCAAGAATGGTTCTGCACCCTGACATTCAAGCGAAAGCTCAAGCTGAGATCGACTCGGTAGTCGGTAAAACCCGAACAGTGTCGGATTCGGATCTTCCAAACCTGCCTTACCTGCAGGCCATTGTGAAGGAAACTCTGCGCATGCACCCTCCGGGTCCCCTCCTGAGCTGGGCTCGCCTGGCCATCCACGACACCTACGTCGGTGAGCACTTCGTCCCCGGGGGCACAACCGCCATGGTCAACATGTGGTCCATAAACCACGACGAGCCAGTCTGGTCCGACCCGGATGCATTCGAACCGGAGAGGTTCATGAAAGAGGATGTGCCCATAATGGGTTCTGATCTGAGGTTGGCTCCATTTGGGTCTGGGAGGAGGGTTTGTCCGGGGAAGGCCATGGGTCTGGCCACTGTGCAGCTCTGGTTGGGTCAGTTGCTCCAGAGCTTTAACTGGGTTGCTTCTGATGATGCTGATGCTGATGCTAATGCTAAAGGGGTTGACCTGTCTGAGGTTCTCAACCTCTCCATGGAAATGAAGCATCCACTGGTGTGCAAGGCTCTTGCTAGGGTTTACTGAGACAGACATGTCCGTTAGTCTGGTCTCTTCTGTTCTGCTCTGTTCTGTTTATAAGGTGCGGCATGACTACTTTTATTTATGTTTAGTCTGTGTGTCCGTCGAGGTTTATCCTCCTCTATCTATTAGTAGTTGTAGTTTAAGTTCACAGCTAGCTTGTTCTAGGTTTGTCTATCAACCTACCTAGCTGTTCTTTGGTGTGTTTTTTCTTTCTTTTATCCTATGTTGTTGTCTGAAGAAATGCACTAGCTAGTATGTTGCCAAAAGCTCTGTGGTACTGTTTCTGTGCTCTCATCTGTTTCTATCGGCCTTGATGGCTGCAGCAAAATATCATGCATGGTACCCCAGCTTTCTAGTTTAATACTCCCAGCTTTCTAGTTTAATACTCCCAGCTTTCTAGTTTGTATGCTCTCTCTCTGACTCTCTGTTTCTCTCTCCTCTTTTTGGCATTGTGCTCTCTCTCTCTCTCTCTCTCTCCCCTTTTTTTGGCATTGTGCTCTGATTTCATGTATGGGTTTTGCACCACGGCACAGCAGTTTGAATGATTTTCCCATTCAAGTTGTCATTTGTCTCTAATTTATATTTCGTTGGTAAAACACGCATAATTAGCAACAAAATATTTGTGGAAAAAAATAAACTTTTAGGACTTTGAGCTCTCCTTTTAACAATAAAATATTTCATTTCAAAAAATATTAGTTTTACAAATTTCCTATTTGTAAATCCATAAATCTTTGAATCCAACCATAATAATACATACACTAAATGTCATTGCTCTTAATGAGAAGTAGCACTAAAAATATATATATATATATATATATATATATTATTAGTAAATAAATTATACAAAACAATAAGTTGTATCAAATTTACAAATGCTTTTAATTTCACAACTTCAAAATTAACTTCCCAAGAAAATCCTCTAAATAAAAAAAATACAAATTAAAATTTAAAAAATATAATGTCTCCAACAAAGGTGCTTAATGTTGTCTCTTTTGTTCTCCAATCCAACCTGCAAAAGAAATAAAAGTAACATATCAATATATATAAATTTAAAAATTTCAAATGGAAGTATACACGCATACATAATTAGATATTAAATTTAATTTATTTTTTAATTTTTATATTTTATCTAATAATTTTCTTCCACAATTAAATAATTTTATTTTATATATAATATGATGTTAAAATATTATATTTTTAGCAATAAAACTTGATTAGTTTGTAAGCTTTATGTTTTCTCTTTTTTTTTTTTTCATACAATAACAGCTCCTTTTTTTATCATTTATCATTTATCCACTTCATATCCTTTTATTTTAGATCGGCATTATCATTTTTTTGGATAACATTTATTCTTCACATTTTTTTCATTTTAGATAGGCAATATTTTTTTAGATAACATTTTTCCAACTTCATATCTTAAATAGGCCTTATCATTTTTTTTAGATAGTATTTTTTTATCATTTATTTTTTTTATCCAACTTCACTTTTTTCATCATTTATTATTTATCCAATTTTAATCCTTTTTTGGATATGCTTCATCATTTTTTTGAGATAGATTTTTTTTTTTAATTTTATCATTTATCATTTATTGGTTTTTTAGATAAGCCATATCAATTTTTTAGGTATGCCGTATCAAATATTCCATCTTAAGTATATTATGGAAAAAAGAAATACATATAATATAGAAAAAAGAAAAATATTTATTTTTTTTATCCAACTTCACTTTTTTTTTATCATTTATCGAACTTTAATTTTTTTTGGGGGGATATGCTTCATCATTTTTTATACACTTTTTTTATTTTATCATTTATTGTTTTTTTAGATAAGTCTTATTAATTTTTTAGATACGCCATATTAAATATTCCATCTTAATTATATTATAGGAAAAAGAAATATATATATTATAAAAAAGAAAGAAAAAGAACAGGAATTTCTTCTATAGTTTTCCTAGTTCCTTCAAATTGTATGGATAAGAAAACATAAAATCATAATAACCTATGAAAAATTAAGTTTTTAATCAACTCTAAAAAAAAAAAATTGAAAGTGCATATGAAAGCTAAAATTCTTTATCAAGAATCAAAAGATAACAAAATAGGAAACAATCTGACAATAATACATTCAAATGCTTTATACTAAAACTATATGCACGAATTGAAAAATAAATTACTTGTAGAAGATTTTCACAAACGCACAGTTTGATCAAATCCTCTTATCAAATCCAATCCAAACCATGTAAGAAAAAATTAAAGCAGAATAAAAGAAAATAATAATAATAATAACACACACAAATTAACTTGGTTCGGCACTCTTAGCCTACATTCACAGGCAGAAAACAAAATCTACTATATAATCACAATAGTGAATACAAAATTTTGCCTTTCCCTCTCTCATTCTCTGTCTTTCTCTGGATTATTTGAACTAGAGTAAATCATGTATCCAGGCAAACAATTTTTTTTTTTTCTCATGCAAAACATCTTTCTCTTTTTATCAATAGTGGTCAAAGGAGGGTAGGTAGGTATAAATGTGATTTAGTTGATAACAATATGCTTAACAAATGAGGGAAGACCATCTAGTAAACAACACAGGGATGTCAACGGGGCGGGTATGGGGCGGGTATAACCTTTCCCGTCCCCGTCCCCGTTTAGCAATACCCTTACCTGTCCCCGTCCCCATCCCCGTTTCGGGGAAAAAAATTTTTTCCATACCCGTCCCCACAAAATAATGAATTCCCCATCCCCGTCCCTGTTTACCCGCCAAGTATATTAATTATTATAAATTATATATTATATGTATAAAATAAATATTTAAAATTATTATAAATATTATATATATTAAATAAAAAAATATATTACATATATATATTAAATAAAAATTAAAAATATATATATAATATTTGACTTTGACTGATACACTTAACCAAAGATGAAGTAGTCTTTATTTATAACCTCACAAGACCTTCACTTCTTTGTGAGAAACCGATGTGGGACTTCTAAAGAAGTCACCACGCCAACAAAATTAACAAAAAAAATATTTAAACGGGTATGGGGCGGGGTGGGGACTATCGTACCCATCCCCGTCCCCATACCCGTGCGGGTAACATTTCAAATCTCCATACCCGTCCCCGTCCCCGCTATTAACAGCCCCATACCCTCCCCGAACGGGGCGGGTGAAGCGGGTATCCATCGGGTACGGGTATATTTGACATCCCTAAAACAACATAACATTAATGGGTGAGAGGATCCCCAACAAATCTCCCCCTCCGAACCCATGGAGAGAGGAAATACTATCTGATCAGCATCGTCTGGTACCTATACCGACCCTATCTCGGCAAAATTCAAACTTCTCTCTGGTGACAACCTTGGTCAACATATCAGTAGGATTCTGATCTGTGTGAATCTTCTTAACCTTTAAGAACTGCTTTTCCATAGCTTCACGTATCCAGTGATAACGGATGTTAATGTGCTATATCCGGGAATGATACATGGCATTCTTGCTCAAATCCAGTGCACTCTGACTATCACAGTAAACCACATACTGATTCTGTTCTTGGCCCAGTTTTTGGAGAATTCTCTTCAACCAAAGCATTTCTTTACCTGCTTCTGTCATAGCAATATACTCAACCTCTGTAGTAGATAGAGCTATACATTTCTACAACTTGGACTGCCATTAGACAGCTCCCCCTGCAAAAAGTAAAACACAAAGCCTGAAATGCTCTTCCTATGATCAAGGTCTCCTGCCATATCTGCATCTGTGTAGCCTTCCAAAACTGGTTCTGAACCCCTAAAGCACTAGCACAACTTTTAAATACCCTTAAGATACCTCAGTATCCATTTTACAGCTTCCCAGTGTTGCTTTCCTGGATTTGAAATAAACCTGCTTTCTGGATTATCAAATCCAAGTGGTGCTGAAGGTGATCTATTAATAACATAGCAAGCAGTACGAACAGCTTCCCCCCAAAATGACTTAGGTAGTGTAGATATCCTAAGCATACATCTAACTCTTTTCACAATGGTTCTGTTCATTCTTTCAGCTACACCATGGTGTTGTGAAGTTTCTGGTACTGTAGTTTCATACCAAATTCCATGTCTGGAGCAATATTCCTCAAATTCACGAGAAGTATACTCACCACCATTATCTGTTCGGAGACATTTGAATAGTTTACCGGTCCCCCTTTCAACCATAGTATGAAACAACCGAAAATAATAAAAAACTCCATCCTTAGACTTCAAAAAATACACCCAAACTTTCCTAGACCTATCATCAATGAAGGTTAGGAAATATTTATTGCCACCAATAGACTCAACCTCAATTGGACCACAGATGTTCGAGTACACCATGTCTAACACATTAGACTTTCTTCTGGAAGAAGAACTGAAAGACACCCTATGTTGCTTACCAAACAAATAGTACTTACAAGGACTCAAGCCTATAGAGCTATCAAGAGGTATAAGAGACCTCTTGGCCAATATCTGCAAACCTTTCTCACTCATGTGAGCAAACCTTCTATGCCATAAGTTAGGGGAAGACTCCCCCTCAGCAGCATTCAAACAATTTGGGCAAATTTTTACTTGGGTTTTGTACAAATTTCCTGAAATCAGTCATCGAGCAACAACTAATGCTCCCTTGGTCAACTTCCATTTTCCATCTCCAAAATGGCTAGTGAACCCCTGGCGATCCAGAGCAACTCTAGAAATTAGATTGAGGCGCAAGTCTGGAACATGCCTCACATCCTTCAATAGTACTAAACAACCTGCACTTGTGTGAATAAGAACATTCCCTATTCCAACAATCTTGGAATAGCTGGTGTTATCCATTTTTACAACACCGAAGTCTCCATCTATATAAGAGATGAAGAAGTTCTTGTCAGGAGTTGCATGAAATGAAGCTGCAGTGTCCACAATCTATTCAACTGTTGAATCTGTCACTTGAAGGCACTGATCCTCTTCAAGTGATAATAAGACAATATCTTCAGCTCTTACTACAGTATTTTTGTCTTCTTTCTTCTCCATGTTGCCCACTTGTCTTTGTTCACTCTTCAGTTTCCAGCAATTTCTCTTCATGTGACCCTCATCACCACAGTGGTAGCATCTATACTTGGGTCTAGACTAGCTGCGATTTCTGGATTGGCCACATTTTCTGGACTTGTTCCGGTCAAAATTATTTCTGCAGTGTCTACTCTTACTCCTGCCTCACTCTTGATTTCTGTTCTCTGTGACAAGGGTTTGAGATGACTGAGAGCCCATTTTCTTTCTTTTTGCCTCTTTATTCAACAAGGCATCCCGAACCATTTCCATGGTCATTAATCCTCCAGGAGCTGAGTTACTGAGAGATACAACTAGAGTCTCTCAGCTATCAGGCAAAGCACCTATCAAAAAAAGAGCCTACATTTCATCATCCAACACCTTATTTGCAGAAACAAGCTGATTCACCAGACTCTAGAAAATTGCTCATATGTTCTGTCATGTAGTTACCATCTTTGTATTTTTGATTTGTGAGCCTCCCCATTAACAATGCTTTGTTTCTGCCAGTTTTACGTTCATACATATTTTTTAACTTCTTCCAAATTTCATAAGCATCAGTTTATTTAGCCACATGATGAAAAATGCTTATATCAATTTGTTGTTTTATCATCCCCACTGCTTTTCTATTTATCTTAACCCATTCTTCATCTTTTATGTCAGTTGGTTTAACCCCTTTATTTTTAATTGGGTCAGCTAAATCCTTATAATAAAGTAGGTTCTCTATCAGTGGCTTCCAAATTGAGTAATTGGATGAGTTTAATTTAGGTATGCCACTATGTGAGTCCTCCATTTCACCAATTTAGGGTTGAAATTTACTGAAATAGACTTTATAGAACTGTCTGGGAGAGCAAAAAAATTTAGGAGGGCCTAAATGAGAAATTTCAAGAAAATATGGGCAAATCTGTAATTTTCTAGGGGTATTTTTAAAATTTTTTTGGGGCTTTCTGCAGTTTCAAAAAATTTTCTCCAGCAAAGAGATAAAACAGCCACACACAATCAAATGAGGGACACGTGTTAGCTAGTGATTGGCTGACTCAGAAAAATTTGTTTGGCGTGTGCCATGTGTCCTTTTATTATTGGGTGATTATAATTTTCGTCAGACGCCACGTGGTATAATACAATTGGCTGTTACAAATTATTACATCAACAATCCCACATGGCAGAATTTGATTGGGTCAAATTTACAAATAGACTGAGGTGGCAGTGGGCCCTTGATGATGTGGCAATGTGACACTGGACAGAGTGTTGTGGCAGATGATGGCAAATGACGTCGCAATCTGATCTGGCCGCTGATGTGGCTCGCTTTTATGACACTAATGTGGCAGTGGGCCTCGGATGGAGCTTGTGAGGCCGCTGATGTGGCAGTTGATGTGGCCTCCCAGTGGATGACGTGCAGTATGATCTGACCGCTGACATGGCCTATTGTTAGGGCGCTTATGTGGTAGTGGGCGTGGATACGATGGATGATGTGACCTTCTTATTGGATTTCTTTTTCTCACCCCAGAAAAAAATGATGTTGTGCAAAGAATTCGAACACCTAACCTTAGGGATGTAATGCGAGGCACTGTACCAGCTGGACTGGAGAGCTCCTCGTGATGAGCTTTTCTCGAAAAAATACCCATAAGGTATTTATCTGTCTCCACAAACCAAATCTGCAACCCGTCTTCTCCGGCAACGATTAGTTTTTCAGGCAATCTTCATAAAGAGACAGCAAGCACATCCAAGCTCCGATTCTAACATGGTTTGGACCGTTGCATTCATCTCAAAGAGCTTTACAATTAGATGAGGATAAAACACAATTTTGCCCAAACATTACCCGATCCGGCTCTGATACCACTTGTCAGGGAAAATTAAAGTAGAATAAAAAGATAATAATAATAACAACACACACAAATTAACGTGGTTCGGTACTCTTGACCTACATCCACGGGAAAAGAACAAAATCCACTATATAATTACAACAGTGAATACAAAATTTTGCCTTTCCCTCTCTCTCTCTCTCTGTCTTTCTCTGGATTATTTGAACCAAAGTAAATCCTGTATCCAAACAGACAATTTTTTTGTCTCATGCAAAACTTCTCTCCCTTTTTATCAATAGTGGTCAAAGGAGGGTAGATAGGTATAAATGTGATTCGGCTGATAACAATACGCTTAATAAATAAGGGAAGACCATCTAGTAAACAACATAACATTACTGGGTGAGGATCCCCAACAAAACCTAGGCTTAGACACAACGTTAAAAGAGGTTAGAAAGAGATTATTCGAATAGTGTGTTAGGAAATACAGATATTCATAATGGTGTTGCGAAGGAATGGATAGCGTTAGGAAGGAATGGGTGAGCGATGAGTTTACGGATATTCTTGATAGTGTTGGGAGGGATTTTGATTCAAGTGGAGAAAAAATAGGGAAGAAAAGACTCTGGGAAAATCTCACGCGCAAATAGCAACCAAATAAACAATGGTTATAATTAATTAAAAATTTATGGATAAAACATCATAATATGACGCAGTTTAGCGCGAGTAAATTTGAAATGAATTTGTAACTAAAAAGATAATCTTTATCCACAAAATTAAATTTCCTCCCAAGAATTTGTAACTAAAAAGATAATCTTTACTCACAAAATTAAATTTCCTCCCAAAAAGTGGTGGCCAGTACTGTTTTCTGTTGTAGTAATGCATCCCTTTAATTAAAGTCTTACGAAAAATTCTATTTATTCTAGTTTTCACCTAAACTAATATCACGTGATTTCACAAAATAAACAAATTTAACACATTACCTATTGATGGTGCCTCGATAAATTTCACAATAAGAGATTTCTCAGTAAAAATAATAAGTATCTAATTTATTTCACATCATTTACTAAATTACAATTTACTCTTCTGTAACTTCTATTTTGATCACTCCGATATTATCAAAGCACCTTTAGCTAGCTAGCGTCATGTGAATGAATAGGTGAATGTTTACAATTAAATCAATATACACGTATACATAGATCTGCAAGCAAAGCTAAAGCACTTAACTCACCCCAATAACTGCTGTGCAGGTAGAATGCATATATCTTCATCTATAAAAATATATAGGCATATTTGTATATAACCTATTGTGTGACACTAGTATTTTCGCTCACATTAAATATATATATGTAATATATACAAATCTATTCGTCTACAATATATTGCACTTAACAAAACAGTAGACTTAATCCTTTTAACTACATGCCATTAAATTATATGTGTTCAAATAAATCTAATTCACAACAATGATTATCACATATAATTAACTATGTAAATGTACACTCACCCCCTACTTGATTAAAAGTTATATATATATATATATATATATATAATATAAGGCTCACGGTTGAGATATGCAACAAGAGAACTTTTATACCCTTACTATTAATAAAAGTAATATTTATATTATAATATGGTGTATTTTTTTATATAAAAATTACAATATAATTAATTTATTAAATTTTTATGAACCTTTTCTGCATTAGTAGTTTCATAAAAAAAATTAATAAATTAATTATAATGTGATTTTTATATAAAACACATAAACCATATCATAATATAAACATTACTTTTATTAATACTAAGGGTATAAAAGTAATTTTATAGTACTGAATTAGTCAAAATTAATTTTTAGAGAAAAAATCTAATAGAAAGGGGTTTGAGTGAACGTAAAACAAACCTTAGGAGGTATAGGGGTACATTTATGAAACTTGTGGTGTGTAAGTGTACGAAGTCAAAAGCACAGGAGATCTAGGTGCACATTTATGAAACCTATAGGATTTGAGTGTTCAAAGCCAAAACTACAGGGAATCTAGTTAAAATTAACCTATAATAGAAATATTAAATAATATCTTAAATCATTAAAATTTAATAAATTTATGAAACTTCCTATTTCTCCAATTATCACATTTTTTTAATTTTTTATTTTAACTCTATGCATACATACTATAATCATCTTATATAATTTTTATTTTTTAATTTTATTTTAACCAATAAAAAATTTTTAAATTTCTTATTTTAACTCTATTTGTCATAATTATCTCATATTAATATACACCCAAAAAAAGGTTTTCCAACTTCCACTTTAATTCTATTTTTTATCTCATATTTTAATTTTATTTAAGATTGAGATACCAACTTTTTGAACTTTTTACTTTAATTTTATCTATACATGTCAAAATTATCTAATATTTAATGTATTAATTATTTTTTTTTTAGTTTTGTTTAAAATCCCATTTGACAAACAGTTAGAAAAGAATTTTGAATTTTTTATTTGTCTAAAAATTATCTCATATTTAATATATTAATTGTTAGTTATTTTTAATTTTATTTCAAATTTTATGATATCAAATAAGTTAGATATCCTTAAAAGTTTTACCTAAATAGCCTAGACCTTCTTAAAAATTTTGCCTAAAGTCCCAAATTTCTAGACACTGTGATGAACATAGCCTCACTTCTCTAAATCGCAAAATAATTAAAATTAAATTAATTTATATTTTTTCCTCCCTCTTCCTTCCTAAATTCAGAATCTTAGCCCATCCTGCTTGATTCAGTCCACGATGTTTTGTAATCGGATTGCTTGAGTAAAAATAAATATGTTTTGTTTTTAAAGTACTTGGTGGTTGATATAAAATTAAATAGCACTTCTGTAACTATATATAACATTAAAATATAATAAAAATAAGTGAAAAACAAGTATGCATGTTATTCAATCATACAGACGAAATAGAATTATCGCTCCTGTACTTAGCAATAAAAAAAATTACTTATTTTAAATGATAAAATCATACAAAATCTTGAAACATTTGTTTAGAACTTTACAATAGCTTGACGTCAATTTAAAAGAAAATAAATTAATTAAATTTGAGCTACGATTTTAAACTTGTTATATACTGAATTCAACTAAATTTTATAGATCAATACTACATAAGTATGGTGTAAAATATTCAATAATTAGAGATAATTTGATTCTTATTTATTTTAATTATTATATTATTTTAATAAATATTATTATATTATTTTTGGAATTAAACTCAAAAATAAATGATCTAAAGTGAACTCAATTTGTAAAAACATCCAACGACTCAAATCGATTTAATTAATTTACCCCAACAACCGCCCCTCACCAGCATGCAACATTCACCCACCAACGCCACCAACACTTCCATCAAGTATAACAAATCAACAATTCAATCGAGTATAGCAATTTGATTGTAACTGAAAACTTGAATGGAAAAATCATTCAGACTGCTGTGCTGTGGTGCAAAAGCCATTTATGAAATCAGAGCACAAAGCCAAAAAGGGAGGGGGGAGGGAGAGAGAGAGAGAGAGCATACAAACTAGATAGCTGGGGTACCTTGCATGATATTTTGCTGCAGCCATCAAGGCCGATAGAAACAGATGAGAACACAGAAACAGCACCACAGAGCTTTTGGCAGCATTCTAGCTAGTGCCATTTCTTCGGACAACAACAAAGGATAAAAGAAAGAAAAAACACACCAAACAACAGCTAGGTAGTTGATAGACAAACCTAGAACAAGCTAGCTGTGCACCTAACAACAACTACTAATAGATAGAGGAGGATAAACCTCAGACGGACACACATACTAAACATAAACGAAAGTAGTCATGCTGCACCTTATAAACAAAACGGAGCAGAACAGAAGAGACCAGACTAACGGACATGTCGGTCTCAGTAAACCCTAGCAAGAGCCTTGCACACCAGTGGATGCTTCATTTCCATGGAGAGGTTGAGAACCTCAGACAGGTCAACCCCATTAGCATTAGCATCAGCATCATCATCAGCAGAAGCAACCCAGTTAAAGCTCTGGAGCAGCTGACCCAACCAGAGCTGCACAGTGGCCAGACCCATGGCCTTCCCGGGACAGACCCTCCTCCCAGACCCAAATGGAGCCAACCTCAGATCAGAACCCATTATGGGCACATCTTCTTTCATGAACCTCTCCGGTTCGAACGCATTCGGGTCGGACCTGTAAATTTGAATTAAAGAATTTGATTTAATTTTATGTATGGATCTTTTCAACAATTTTGAATCATCCTTGTAAAGTTTTGTTCATAAAACTTTAGAGAAATCAAGAACTTACCTTGATCCATGCCTTCTTGATTTTTCTTGTAGTATTTCTTTCCTCTTTACCTTCTTCCTTTCTCTTTTCTTTGATGATCAAGAGAATTCAATAATAGCAGAATTTTTTTTTTAACTGCTCTCTGGTTATTAGTTATTGAAGGGAGAGGGGAGGGTCTTTCAAATAAAAACCATTTCTGATTTTTATTTTCCTTTTAGGCCTAATCACGATCACACTAGGCCACTCTCATTAAAACCAGCCCATAATTACATGGGCCACATAATTAGATTATTAAAATAATCTAACAATCTCCCACTTAGCCCATGTTATGACTTGGTGATTCAACAACAAACTATAAATGCGCAATTTACATTGAACCTTTTAAGTCATCATCCTTAACTGAATTAAAAGACTGGATCATGGCGGTCACAGGTCATTTAACAATATGATTCCTTCCATGTATCACATAATCGAATTAATTTAGAACAACTTAAGCAAGGAATACTGTAATCCTTAACTTTATTAACTTTTAAAGATATAACATGTTATCACACTAAAACAATACATGTATACAGCATAATGTGGACAACAAGTAAACAAGCAGAAACATAACTTTAATTGAATTCATAAGTGTCACAATGATATGAGCAAGACAATTATATATATATATATATATATATATATATATTATACCATTATGCTAACAAGGACTTATTCATAATACCCATCCATTCAATATGATCAGTAAATGTTTTGGGTGGCAATCCTTTAATTAACGGATCCGCTATCATCAAATCAGTACTAATATGCTCAATCAACACTTTTTGCTTCTGCACTTCTTCTTTAACAGATAAGTACTTCAAATCCATGTGTTTTACACCCTTTAAGTACCTATCGTTCTTAGAGAAGAAAACTGCTGCGGAATTATCACAGTAAATTCTTAACGGCTTAGCTATACTGTCAATAATTCTAAGCCCTAAGTCATAGTTCCGCAACCACGATGCATGAACAGTGGCCTCAAAGCATGCCACAAATTCGGCTTCCATAGTGGAAGTAGCAATAACAGACTGTTTTCCACTCTTCCATGAAACTGCTCCTCCAGCTAACAAGAACATATAGCCAAATGTGAATTTTCTCGAATCCACACATTCAGCATAGTCTGAATCTGAGTAGCCAACCACCTCGAGGTGACATGATCTTCTGTATGTGAGCATGTAATCCTTGGTGCCTTGTAAATACCTAAGGACTTTCTTTGCAACTTTCCAGTGGTCTATTCCATGATTGCTTTGATATCGGCCTAACATTCCAACGGCAAAGCTGATATCTGGCCGAGTGCATGTCTGAGTATACATCAAGCTCCCAACCACTGATACATAGGGAATAGATTCCATTGCCTTTCGTTCCAAATCATTCTTAGGACATTTCATTTCACTAAATTTATCCCCTTTTTGAATTGGAACTATGCCTGCGGAGCATTTTTCCATTCTGAATCTCTCTAGCACTTTATTGATATAGCCTTTCTGAGACAATCCTAACAGTCCTTGTGATCTATCATGGAATATTTCTATTCTTATCACATAAGATACCTCACCCATATCTTTCATTTCGAAGTTCTTAGAAAGAAATTTCTTTACATCATGTAACAAGCCAACATCATTTGCAGCAAGAAGAATATCATCAACATATAAGACTAAAATAATGAACTTGTTCCCACTGATTTTCATGTAGATACACCGATCAACGGTGTTCTCTATAAAGCCATATGACATGATGGTATTATTGAACTTAAGGTACCACTGTTGGGAAGCTTGTTTTAGTCCATATATTGACTTCTTTAACTTACACACCAAGTTTTCCTTTCCTGTAGTCGAGAACCCTTCTGGTTGGTCCATATAAACTTCTTCTTCTAAGTCACCATTCAGAAAGGCAGTCTTTACGTCCATTTGGTGAAGCTCCAAATCATAATGAGCCACTAAAGCCATAACAATCCTCAAAGAATCCTTCTTTGAAACTGGAGAGAAGGTTTCTTTATAATCAATGCCATCCTTTTGAGTGTAACCTTTGGCGACAAGTCTGTCCTTATACTTTTCGATATTGCCTTTCGAGTCTCGTTTAGTCTTAAAGACCCATCTACAACTGACTCGTTTTGAACCTTTAGGCAACTTAACTAGCTCCCAGACTTCATTGTCATCCTTAGATTTCAACTCTTCTTTCATAGCATTGAACCATTTTTCAGAATTGCTACATTTCATGGCTTGTTTGAACGAGACTGGATCCTTATCAATGCTTAAGTCACATTCATGTTCAAGTGAGTAGACCACATAATCATCTGAAATAGCTGGTCTTTTCTGCCTTACAGACCTTCGCAATGCTATTTCTTGTGTTTTGTCTACTACTTGCTCATTCATGACTTGCACATCATTAACTAACTCATCACCTACATGTTCATCTTGTGGGTTTGGAATATTAATTTGTTGTTCCGGCATGTTGTTTGACCGTGTCACAACAATAGGGACAACAACCTGAGGAGAAACACTAGGTGTAGTGGTTTCTACTCGAATCTCTTGCATATCCACATTTCGTGGTTGCCCACTCCCACTAAACTAGCCATTCTCAATGAAACGAGCATTACCAGTCTCAACTATTCTCGTACTATGGTTAGGACAATAAAATCTGTACCTTTTTTACTTTTCGGGATAGCCGATGAAGTAACCACTAACGGTTCTTGCATCAAGCTTCTTTTTATGTGGATTATATACCCTTACTTCTGCCGAGCAACCCCAAACGTGAAGGTGTCTTAAGCTGGATTTCCTTCCTATCCACAATTCATAAGGAGTTTTGGGAACTGCCTTACTAGGAACCCTGTTAAGTAAATATGCAGCGGTCTTTAATGCATGCATCCATAAGAATAAAGGTATAGTGCTATAACTTAACATACTCCTAACCATGTCCATAAGAGTACGATTTTGCCTTTTAGCTACACCGTTTTGTTGTGGTGTATTAGGCATTGTGTATTGTGCACATATGCCTCGACTTTCAAGAAACTTTGCAAATGGACCTGGACATTGTCCACTTTTATTAAATTTTTCATAATACTCACCACCTCTATCTGATCTCACAATCTTTACTTTTCTATCTAACTGCCTTTTTATCTCATTAATGAACACCTCAAGGATGTCCACCGATTGAGATTTTTCATGCAGTAGATATATGTATCCATAACGTGAGAAATCATCTATAAAGGTAATGAAATATTTTTCTCCACCCCAAGATGGAGCATCAAAAAGACCACATATATCAGTGTGTATTAATTCAAGGAATTGTGTACTTCTTGTGGCTGCTTTCTTTACTATGTGTTTAGTCTGTTTACCTTTAATACAGTCCATACATATATCTATGTCAGTAAAATCTAATTGAGGAAGAATTTCATTTTTCACCAACCTCAACATTTTTTCCTTGGATATATGTCCTAATCTTTGATGCCACAAGTACACATAATTTTCATTATGTGCACTACGTTTACTTCCTACACTATGTTCAACATGAAATAGGGATTCAGCATAATCAACATCAAGATTGAAACGATAAAGACCATCCATTAAAACACCAGAACCATAATAGTACTTATGTCTAAACAAAGAAAATGTACCATTTCCAATCTTAAAATGAAAATTAACATCATCCAACTTTCCTACGGAAACTAAATTTCTAGCACAATTAGGAACATGGAGACACTTTTCAAGATCCAAATGACATCCAGTGTCCAAGATCAACCTATACGTCCCAATTCTTTCTATTCGTGCCTTCATTATGTTCCCCATGAACAAGTACTTTTCAGTTCCGTTTATAGGCTGGATCGAAAGGAATCCCTGTGTAACATGAGACACGTGAGTAGTTGCACCTGAATCTAACCACCAGGTATTATTAGGAACTTCAATAAGGTTTGATTCGAAACAAACAGAAACATAATAAATACCTTTCTTTTCGAACCAAGCCTTTCTTTTCGGGCAATCCTTTTTAAAGTACCCAGTCTTCTTGTAGAAAAAACACTTATGCTCCTTCTGAATTTGGCCATGACTGACCTTCATTGGGGCTTTTCCCTTTTTCTTGTCCTTCTTACCTGGTTTAGCCTTGCTGCTACTAGCTCCATCATGAACCGTGAGATGGACAGAGTGTTTCTTTATCTTCTTTAACCTCCCTTCCTCCTGAACCAACATGGCCTTAATTTCTTGAAGGTTCCATTTTTCATTAAGGGTGTTGTAGTTCACCTGGAACTGGCCAAATTCAGGAGGGAGTGAGTTGATAATAAACTGAACTAGAAATGACTCACTCACATCCATACCCATTGATTTCAGCTTTGCTGCTAGATTTCCCATGCTTGTCACATGATCATGAATGGGTTGTGACCAATCAAATTTCTTGGTCGTCAGTTCACTTATCAGGCTCCCCACAATGGACTTGTCAGCTATGTCCGATTGAGAGTATTCTTTAATTTTCTTCATAAATTCTCTTGCATTGTCCGTTTTAGGCACTGATGGCTTAACATTTTCAGCCATCATCATCCACATCAAGCTCAAGCTCAGCCTGTTAGAACGCTCCCAAGCCTCGTAAAAAGATTTTTCATCTTCTGTACTGGTCTCAGTAATGGCTGCAGGCTTTTCATCTGAAACTATTGCTACGTCAAAGCTTATAATACCCAGTTGAAACTGGATTTGCTCAGACCAATCCGCATAGTTCAGCCTATTGAACTTGACCAGTCCGTTGCTCAAACCGAACAAATTAGTAGTAGCTACAAACATTATACAAGATCACACGTTAATGCTTTGAGTAATCATAATGGATTCAAACAAATAATAAATTTTGAATATATATTTAAGTTCACCTTTGGGTGATACTTGAATACATAATTTTAAACCAATAATGATTCTGACTTAAATAACTATTAATAAACAATCAATCATACTAAAATTAATATTCATGTTATCTTTGGATATACAATCATATTAACTAAGTATGTCGATATGTTTCTTTAATGTCATTAATTATAAGCAATGGTCCACCTTTGGGTGACCTCCTAGCAATATAACTAATGATCTCAATTGTTCAATTTCAACTTTTATGTCATTTAATAGCATCACATAAATATGAACAATTGAAATGTGCATGAATTAAAATGTCTAATTAATCCTTTAGCTAGGTCACTGTGGTGACTAACAAGCCTTCATGCTATAGACATTTTATTATCGCTAAAATTTCAAAACACAAAATTGAGATGATAATATCAATAATGAAATTTCATGAGAATTAATTATACCATACAAAACTCTACGTAAGTTTTCCAATTTTCAATTCAAAACATTCTTGAATTTAGGAAATCAAACGGCATGCATATACACATATATATCATCATATACATATATATCATCACACGACAGGCTTCGGCCAAAAGAAACCAACACACGGCAACCAAAATTTTCGGTCATAATCACAGACTTGATCCACATGGATTAAACCCTTAAGCCAATCAAATTCGACCAACTGCCGAAGTCCTTGAAAGGTTACATACACGGCAATGGCAATTAATCCATTCGGCAATAATTAATGGCCATACAGGTAATCAATTGCATGCATCATATATATTCATCAATTGCATCAATTGCATACTTGCATGCATAGACAATTGATTTGTTAATGCCCAGTCACTTTTCTGGACAATTTGACTATCGAAACAGAAACAGAAACATTTCGGTAACATGCATATATATTTTGGTAACATGCATATAGATTTCGAAACAAAAACATGCATATATATTTCGGAAACAAAAACAGAATTTCATAGAGATCAATGCAATTCTGGGCAATTTATGGCTTTGACCGAAAACTTGAAAATTAATGGCAAACCATTCATTCCCTGATTTTCTTTAAACAAAGATATCAAAAAAATGTTGAAATCTTGCTCTGATACCAATTGTAAACTTGAATTAAAGAATTTGATTTAATTTTACGTATGGATCTTTTCAACAATTTTGAATCATTCTTGTAAAGTTTTGTTCATAAAACTTTAGAGAAATCAAGAACTTACCTTGATCCATGCCTTCTTGATTTTTCTTGTAGTATTTCTTTCTTCTTTACCTTCTTCCTTTCTCTTCTCTTTGATGATCAAGAGAATTCAATAATCGCAGAATTTTTTTTTTAACTGCTCTCTGGTTGTTAGTTATTGAAGGGAGATGGGAGGGTCATTTAAATAAAAATCCTTTCTGATTTTTATTTTCCTTTTAGGCCCAATCACCATTACACTGGGCCACTCTCATTAAAACCAGCCCATAATTACATGGGCCACATAATTAGATTATTAAAATAATCTAACAGGACCAGACTGGCTCGTCGTGGGTTATGGACCGCATGTTGACCATGGCGGTTGTGCCCCGGGGGACGGAGTGCTCACCGACGTAGGTGTCGTGGATGGCCAGGCAAGCCCAGCTCAGGAGGGGACCCGGATGGTGCATGCGCAGAGTTTCCTTCACAATGGCCTGCAGGTAAGGCAGGTTTGGAAGATCCGAATCCGACACTGTTCGGGTTTTACCGACTACCGAGTCGATCTCAGCTTGAGCTTTCGCTTGAATGTCAGGGTGCAGAACCATTCTTGCCATTATCCACTCCAACAGAATCGCCACGATGTCAGTTCCCCGAAATATCATTTCCTGCAGATCACTCACAAGACAAGAGAGGAAAAATAAAAATAAGAACAATATTACTATTTACTAGTTATATGTAAGAATGCATCATGCATGTGTGTATAATACATGTAGTTGAAATATAGATCATCTCAATGTATATCCATGAGGGTCTAGTACCCTTGCATGTATATGTATGTGTGTATGCATATGTATGTGTGTATGCATATACTAATACATGCATGCATGCACCAAATGTGAAACGGATAACAATATCCAAGTCGGTCCAGCCTTGCATGAGCATATGAACATACTGAACTACTAATGCATGCATGCATGCACGCAATCTCAAACCGGGGTAACAATGCAAATAGGTACACCGCTGTAGATAAATATTCAAGGGAATGATATGTTGTTGTTGCCACTCTTATCATTTCAAAAGAAATACAACTTTATTTTCAAAATCTCCTTTTATTATAAAAATCTGATTTTGGGCCATGAAGGTGCACAAAATATATAGAAATAGGAAACATATTTAATTTACATCATGCATGCATGCATGAGTATGTAACTATATATGGCTATTCTTAAACATAAGAACAGTAGAAAGTTTGAAAATAGATAACCTATCCATAGTAATGGTAGAGAATATTATTCGAGTGAGTAGTCATAGTATATATATAAATATATAAAGAAAGTAGCTATACGTACCCATAGAACTGCGATCATGTCGGAGCCAGTCAGTTTGTAGTCGTTCTGAAAGTCAAGCAAGACATCGACGAAGTCACCAGAGCTCTTATCATCACCACCATTCTCAGCAGCAGCCCTCTTGGCTCTGTGTTCGTCGATAATATTGAGGACGAAGACGCTGACTTTAGCCGCCAAGTGTCTGCACCTCTTCCTGACTCCTTGCAGATCCAACCAACCCAGAAAAGGGAAGTGATCGCTCCAGTTGAATATTCCCAGGAGCTCGTACCCTTCACTCACCAAGCCCTCGAGCTCAGACGCATCAATGTGATCATTCTCGAAGTCGTAGGACTTCCCAAACACACTCAACATCACATTGTTGAGCGACCCAAAATGCAAGATTCTCTTGAGCATCACCTTTCCATTTCTCTCCATCGAGTCCTTCAGCTGGCCCGCCATTTGGAGCCCGATCTCCTTCCGGAACCCACCGAAAGCAGCGATTCTCTTGGGACTGAACAAGTGGGTAGCTGAGATCCTCCTCAGGTTCCTCCAGTACTCCCCGTAGGGAGCGAAACCCATTGCCCGGTGGAAGAGCAGCTCGTAAGCTGACTCTTTCACCGGCCGGTCGGCAAAGGCGGAACTGCTCAGAATCTCCTTGGCCGTCTCCGGATGGCTCGAGATGATGAAACGGGTGAACCCGATGGAGAAGGCCATTAAGTGGACGGCCTTGGAGGTCTCGGCCAGCTTGGCGAGGACTCTGTGGGTCAAGGACCCGGTGAAGGCAAAGACCAGACCCAGAAGGGGAAAACCAGAAGATCCAGGAATGGCGGCGGTCCGAGCCTCCTTAACATGGGCCTTTGAAAGCGCCCAGGCGAGGCCTCCCGGTGCCAGCCAGAAGGCGAACACCGCAGCAAACAGCAAAACACAGGCAAAGACCTCCACACTCAGGACAGAGCACCCAGTTCCAAGAGTGAACAGGGAGGTGGAGGAGGAGTAGTACTCCGACAAAGACGACGACAATGACATCTTAAAAACTTTCTTTTATAGAGAGAGAGAGAGAGAGACAATTACAAATAAAGATTGCATGCGAAGTAGTGCTGGTGTGGAGATGTGAAGGTGCGCGAGGGTCTCCTTAAGTAGTAGTGCTGGGCCAGGATGCGATGCCACTCGGCCTATTTTTATAGGTAAAGCCACTCAAATTCATTCAGCCTCTGTCCTCTGACTCTGCACATCGCTTCGAAGCGCTCGTCTTGTCTTCGTTAAGGGCATTGCCCCTCCCCCAGCTTTTATATTTTATTTTCTTGCAATTTGCTTTGCTTTGATTACAGTACTGTAGCCATCGCCCAATCGTTTTGTTCACTCCTAATATTTTCTTTAAATATAATAATATATTAAAATCATGTTTTATATGCTTAATCCTTAAGTTTCAAGAAAATTCAATGGCCCCGTAACTTTTAAAACATGTTATAATTTATAAATATTAAACATTACATATTCATTCAGCCTTTGTCTGACTCACATGGCTTCAAAGCACTTGCCTTGGCTTTTCTTCGTTGAGGGCATTGCCTCTTTTTGCAATTTGCTTTGCTTTGATTACAGTGTTGCCATCACCCAATCATTTTTGTTCCATGCATTACACCTCCGGGTGCGTATTTCTAGTTCAGTGGTAATATTTTTTAAATATAATTAATAATATATATATATATTAAAATCATCTTTTACTCTTATTTAAGGTACTTGCGTGATGAAAAAGTGTGATTACCTCTAAGTTTTATTATTTAAAATAATTAACCTCTAAGAGAATATTACCATTTTAGTCATTTTGTCTTGTAATAAATTTTAGTTGCATGACACTGCTCTTACAGAAATGACGTAAAACACGTTATAAACTAATCCCTTCAAATAAAAGTTTAGTACCTCAAAAAGATAATTCAGAATAACATAAAATGGTTGGGGCCTAATACTTCAAATAAATAAAGTCATAGAATTATACTTTAATTATAATATTACCATCCACCTCGTCATTTCAATACACGTATTTCTTGTCTTTTAGTCTGGAAAATTAGAATTTTGTATAAGAGTATTTATAACATTATAGTTATAGAAAATATGTGAGAAAAAGAAAGAGAGTAGTCATTAATTTTATTTAATGAGAAAATTAAAATTAATAAAGTGTAAGAATCAAATTACAAAGTATAATTAATAAACCTCTCCTGTTATTATTTATTTTATACACGAATAAATTAAAAAAAAAAAAAAAAAGCCATTGCGTTCCTAGAAAGTTAACTTTGTATATTGCTTAAAAGAAACTGGCTCTTTTCCTAGAAAGTTAGCCAGTAACAAACTAAAAAATTAAAATGGATTTTAATTATTATTACTATTATTATTAATTTTTTTTAACGTTAACAACTTGTATGAATCATGGGCTCAGTGGACCCACCACTGGTAGCTAGTAAACTCTTTGGAATAGCCCAGCCCTTTTGCTAAAAAGCGTAAAACCTGGGCTTGGGCTACTCCCAACAGCATTCGTAAATTTTTGACTTCAATTCTGCACTGCTGCGTGGCCGTAGGCATGCCCCAACACTTTCCTGGTTGGATCCATTGGGCTCGGGCCTAGGATATTGGCCATGGTCTAAAAGGGATTTTAAGAGCTAATGAAGGTCCATTTATAGTGCAGGGCCATAACTCAAAAGGGTCTATATGAGATCCTAACAATGTTAAGTTTTTTAAATATTGTTATGGCTCACCAATTCCAAATTCAAAAAAATAAAAATAATAAATAATAAAAAAAATCACTGGTTTTTTTTTTTTATTTTCACCATTCACATATCCAAAAAAATAATACCAAAAAAATATTTAAATAAAAAAATCAATACACTGAAAAAAAATTAACTTTAAGGTATAAAAACAGATTTATTAAATAAACTATAAGTATCTTTCTTTTAAAAAATTAATTTAAATTTTGTTGTAATAAGAATTATTTTTGAATAAATTTTAGAATTAGAAATTTTTATCATATAAGGTAATTCATATACATAAATGAAGTTTTTTTTAAAAAAAATTAAATGTTAATTACCTGCTCACTTATCAAAAAATCTTTAAAAAAATGGTAAGTTACTTTCTCTCTATATTCTCTTGAAATTATTTTTATTATAAGATAAGAGTATTTATAACACTATAATTATGTCTTGAATTGAATTTTTGTATAAATGTATTTATGATATTATAAATATCCAAAATATAAGATAAAAGAATATATAAAAATCATATAATTTCAAATAATAAAAAAATAAAATAGAAAAGAATTTTTATAGGGTGTAAATAAGTCCATATTTCTCTGAATGTCTTCTCTAATTTGCTTTCGTGTGAATGGGAAGCATGTACACTCTGATCTATAGATATATAAATTCATAGATTATTTTAGAATATACCGTCAAGCATTTTATGCCCAAGCCCATTACGCGAAATTTCATTTCCCACCGCCCCTAATATATATGGCCTCTTTCTAAAAACACTCATCACTCACTCATCAAGTAACAGTACTACTTATAGAAACTTCACTAGTTTTTCATTGCTTACCAAGCAACAATACTCAAAGAGGCTTTTGTTGATTATTGAAAACCCAAGAAAGATCTCAAAAGATCCATCTCCTCAACAATAATTACACCATTATCAAGCAACAAGAGGCCACTACCTCCAATACCCTTATCTCCTCTACAAGTAATTAAGCTCTTTTTTTTTATTAAGGAAACCAATTTATTTCTCTCATTCTTTGCGTAGGACTTTTTTTTTTAAATTGAGTTAAGTGTGTATTCCAAATTTATTTTCCTTACAAGTGAAAAGTTTGTCAGAGATATAACAAAGCAATAATATGGAAATATATATCTATATAGTTCGATAGAGAAGTTTGAAGACAACGATGTGCAATTACATACTCAAGAAATTCGGATAGAAGAATGGGACAATCAATGAGGATGAAAAGAAAAGATGATGTAAGAATGAAGAATCTCAAATTGAGTTATCAAATGTCTAAACAGCAATCACTTTAGGATGATTTGGTGGCCAAATCACTTCTCAAAAGAAGTGTGCATGGGAAGCCTGTGAACTAAGCCTGTAAATTTCACTAAACTTTGGTGTTAACTGTTAACGAATTTCATGCATACTTGCTATAATTTGATCGTTACCAAAGAGAGCTGACCAAACCTGGATTTGGGCCATGTTTCTATTATACCTATTTACTTAGGCTAAATCCCGGTTTAACTCGATGATTCGAATCTAAAATTTTATCTAAGTCTGGCCCATTACATGATATGTATACTAATAATTTGATCTAGTTTGGCTCAAAGAAGTATGCCATTTTCCTTTAACATGTGAATATGACGTCAACATATAACATCTTTTGCGGAGTAAATATCTCAGATATCTAAGAATTAAATCAAAATGTTCAAAATCTCATATGTCCAAGACATGTGGATATGACATTAGCATATAACATCTTTCAAGGAGTAAATATCTCAAATATCCAAGTATTAAATCAGAACGTTCTGTTAAAATCAGTGATGATTGTCACAGACATCCATGAAGATCAACGTTGAAGATTGTTGCTAGACATTCATGTTGAAAACTATTGTGTCGAAAATTGTTGTTCATATCTTTTCAAGGCTATGGTTACAAAAGAGTTCTATTGCATATATTGTTGTAAATATCTCATATATTAATATTAAAGACCATATAAACATTTGAGACTATTGTATATATCTCATATATCTATAAGAACATTAAACACTGTATTGTAAAAAACTGTTACAAAGACTAATATTAAAGAAGATATCCTATTACAACATTGAAGATTGTTGCTATAGAAGAAGATATCCTATATCTTTTCATGACTATTGTTATAAAGGCCCCGTTTGGTTTACAAATAAACTCCAAAAAACTCTATAAATCTCTATTAACTTTATATTACATCAATTTTTTTCTTTCACTGTACGCATTACGAACTCTCAATTTATCTCAATTTATTTCACTTTTTTTTACTCCAAACTCACCTAGAATAGCACTGCCGCATATATCTCTTCAAGATTGTTGTTGTAGATATCTCAAATATCTATATTAAAGACTTAAAAACTGTTGTTCTCATATATCCATAAGAACGTTAAAGACGACAAAGACTGTTATAGAAACTGTTACAAATATTAATCATATATCCATGTTTAAAGACTGTTACAGAGACTATTACAGATATTAATCATACATTCATAAGAACGTTAAAGACTATAAAGACTGTTATAAATATTGAAGAAGATGTTCATAAGAAAGTATATTAAAGAAGATATCTTATCTCAGGTATTCAGCATTCAATTGCGATATCTATAGAAAAAAAACTATTACAGCTATCTCAGGTATCTAGCATTCAACTGTAGAACAGATATCTATAAAAAATACTAACATTCAATTGAAGATTGCTATTGAGACTTTTGAATTTATCCAAGCAATATCTAGTCACATATCTAAGAAAGTGTCAAAGATAGCTCCATTAGAGAATAAATTTGAAAGAATCACATCCTTTTTGAAAGAGGAAAATATTCGTTAAAGGGAGAGAGATATTTTTAAAGTGTCATCTAATCATGTGAGAAGTTCTAAAACCAATCAAGCAAATTTTTAGTTTAGCACCAACATGACTCATAATTCAAATCTATCGACATTTTACACTTTGATCAAGAATCAGATATCTAAATAATATTAAATCAAAGCTTGATCATGTTGACACTTTCAAGGATAGATCGAGAAATTTGGTTGAGTAAGAGCAAAATTAAACAAAAATAAATATTATAAATTTTTAAATGATAAATCTTAAGAATCGGTTCAAATTTTAGTCAAAAGTTATTACTTGTAATTTTTGGTACATTTGTTGAAATAAAAAGTAATTTTTAACCATTTTTAGTAACTTTTTATAATTTTTAATTGTTTGGTAAATTTTTCACAATTTTAGGTAATTTTTAACAACTTTTAGTAATCTTTAGGTTGAAAAATTCATATATCATTAGTTTGTCAACCTAAAAATGTTACAGGATATCAATTTTTAGGTTGATAAATTCATATATCATTAGTTTGTCAACAAATTTTTAGGTTGACAAACTCATATATCACTGTAGCTAAGTAAAAAAGTGCCAAATTTTAATTCATTTAATAATAAAAAAATTATCAAACATATTTAAAAAGATAAATTTTAAATTCACTGGAGCAATTTATATATTATATGTATCAAAAAAGTAAAAAAAAAATTATACAAAATATATATAGAATATATAAATTTTTCAGTTAGTGGGGGCAAGTGCCCCTTTTCCCATGCTAAATCCACCTCTGGACACTTTTAATCAAGAGTTAAATCAGATTTCCTACCAATGTTACAAATAATAATTACATATTAAAATAATTTCTTCTATTAAAATTAAAATTATTTGCAATTAAAATAATAATTTATCATTAAATTTTGTTCTTTATAAATATAATTTATTAAAATTAATTACTATTAGACAATATTTTACAAAATTAAATGTATTTTGTAAAATTAATTAAATAAATTAAATAAATCTAAACAAATTTATTAAAATAATTATTTGATTCAATATAAAATTTAAAGAAATATATTATATTAAATTACTTTGATCTGATAAAATATTTTATTCAGATAAAGTTATTTATTAATTCAGTTAATTTTCATGAATAAAAGATAAATATATAAAATTCAATTTTAGAACTAATTATACAAACTACTCATGTTTCTGTTAATTAGTAAATCAATTAATAAAATTTATTATATCGAATTTTAAAAACTAAAAGATAAATATAAAAATTTCAAATTGTAAAACTAATTATCCAAACTCTGTTAGTTACTAAATCAACAAATGAAATTTATTATTAAAACAAATTTTATGACTAAAAAAATAAATTTATAAAATTTAAATTTTAGAATTAATTATTCAAATTACTCATACATTTACATTTTGATTACTATTATCATATTAATATTTTTAAAAAACAAAAAAAAAAAGTAAAATCTGTTAATAAAATTTCATTATCAAATGTATTTTTTGCTTTTTATTTCAAAAAATTAAAATGACAACTAAAACAAAAAAAAACAAAAAACAGTTAGACATAAAAAGAAAAGATAAATATTACCAAACAAGCATTTAATAAATAATTGAAATCTATAAGTCAACTTAAACAAGAGCTGATCATGGGTAAAAAAGCTCGGTAGATTTGACTGGTCCATATTTTGGATGAGTTTATACTAGCTTATTAGCCTCGTGGGATAGATTTAAGAAAAAAAATTAAAAGAAAATAGCCCGATATGAATTATTTGTCGATTGAGAGCATAAATTTTGGCCTGCCTGAATTTTTTTAAACTAAATTTAATTTGCATATTATTTGACGAGTTATGCTTGGACCCAACTAAACCGTATTACACCTCTATAAAAATCTGGCCTAATCCCAAGTTTCATTAGCCAACTTAGACCTGTCGGGCTGACCCAAATTTTGGCTCACACATAAATATTTTTCTTGGGTAAACTTAGTCAAAGAAAATAGGCCCGGGTGTGATTTTTGTTTTATTTGAAATAATAATATTTATTAAGCAATACACAATGAAAGTTAATAGATTGAGAAAAGAACTCAAAAAATATTAAAATAAAACTTGAACATGCATTAGGCTTTATTAAACTGAAAACTAATGGTCTATGAATATGTTACAGGGGACTAGTGCAGAAAATAGGCTGCCGTTATATTCTAATGGAAATGCAAACACAATGATACGAAAATTAATGTTTATCATCAATATACGTGTAAGTTTTTTTTTTTTTTATGGATATCTTATTCAACTGTTTTCGCGCTCTTCAACACTTGCTTGGTCTCAGTCTTCAACACTTGAAAGTTTTCAAGACTTGCTTGGATAACTAAGATATATATTTAGAATCAAGAGTATTGATTGTCTGATATCTAAGATAGACTTGGATATATTTGGATATCGGAGTCAAAATTAACACTTACTTGGTCTCACTCTTCAACACTTACAGTCTTCAAGACTTGCTTGAATATCTAAAATATATATTTAAAATCAAGAGTGCTAACCTCTAACTCTCTACTTAGATATACTTGGATATGTAGTTTTGAATGAGTTATACAAGGATATCTAAGTCAAAAGGTCTGTGTAATGACCCAGAAAATTTAAATCTTGATTTGATTGTTTTAATTTAAATTTTGTTGAGACATTAGTTAAAATTTTATTTTATTATGGGATGCGCAGGTTGTATGAGGATTTTTTTTAAATATTTATATATATATATATATATATATTGTTTTTGTAAATTATAGTTTTAATTAAATAAAATATTAACATTTTCCTAAACTAATGCTACCCGTGCATAATGCTTATATGTGTGTGTATATATATATATTATATGATTGTGCTGTATGTTAGGAAAAAAAAAAAGTAAAAGGTAATTTTGAATCCACGTTGGATTCATTAAAGGCGGTGATATATATATATATATATTTTGGGGGTGGGCGAATGCCCAGAAGGGAATTCGGAAAAATATATATATATATATATATAAAAAGAGAAACCAAATTTGAGTCCAATTAGGACTCCTTTGAGGCGGTTAGTATGCATATATATATATGTGCATGGGACAAACGTCCAGTGAGCATTCGGCCAAAGGAGAAAATTTTTCCAGTGTTCGTGATTTGGTAGCATCGTTCCTTGTTTTTCTTCTGCAAATTCAGATTTAATATTTGAGGTGGGGGTGGAGTTAAATAAAAATTAAATTTATTACGTGTGGTTTAATTTTATGAATTCTGTGATTATTTGATTTATTGTTACGTGATCAATTATGTGATTGTAATTGTCTTGTGAATAGAAAAAGTATGTATAACTTGATTTTGATTTGAGGAATTAAATTTAAGTTAATTCAAAATTTTATTATTATTATTTTTAATAAAAAAATTATTTTATTACGAAACCTTGAATAAGGAAAATAAGTATTTTTTTAAAGAAGGATTTGAATTCGAATAAATAAATAATTATTTATTCGTTGATTTTTACGATTTTGGTTTTGGGTTTTAAGAGGTGCCAGGATAAATAGTTGGTGTTGAAAGCTCCGCTGGTGAAAGACTAGGAACCCGCGCGGGGTTGGGTTATCGTATCCAGTAGGCTAGTAACCTACGAAGCATTGATGAGTTGATGTTTTTGGTAATCTATGGCTGAGGCATAGGTTGACCGGGTAGTGATACCTAACCCACTAATTAATAATATGGTTGCTAAAATATTATATTTTATTTAATGTTGTGATCAAAATATTTAAATTTAAATATTTTAATGTGTGATGTACGTTGACATGTTATGTTGGAAATTTATAGGACACCCATGTATGATTTATTTAATTTTTATTTTTCTCCGAGCACCAGTTGATTATTTTAATATACCTTGGTAGATTGTGCTCATACCCCTATAGCTTTAGATGCAGGTGCAAGTGTTGCACAAGACAATGGTAGAGATGGGATCGCTTAGGCAAAATAGAGATTTTTTGTTCGTTAATTTTATTTTAGGAAAAGAACTATACATTTGTTTTCAGTTTATTTTTTTTATTGGATTTTTATGGTATATATATGTCTCGGTTTGGGAGACTAGAGATGGATTTATTTATTTGAAATTTCTTTAAGTTGGGGATTATTAATTCTTATTATTAAATATGATTGGCTCTGGTTAATTTGAATTGATGGTTTTGGTGATTGTGGTTGTTCGTTCATGCTCCCGAGTTTGTGAAAAATTCAGGGCGTGACAGTCTGATTCAATGACTTGCTTAGTCTTAGTCTTTACTGCGTCTAATATCTAAGATGAATATTTAAAGTCACTTAGATGCCTAAGATATATATTTAGACTCAAGAGTGTCACCCCTCTATCTGATACTTGGATACTTAGATATTTAAGTGACTTACTTGGTTTTGCTTGGTCTTACTCTTCATTGCGTCTGATATCTAAGATATATATTTAAAATCACTTAGATACCTAAGATATATATTTAGAGTCAAGAGTGTCACCCCTCTATCAATACTTGGGATACTTGGATATCTTAGTGACTTGCTTGGTCTTAGTCTTCAACGCGTCTGATGTCTAAGATACATATTTAGAGTCAGTTGAACACCTAAGATATATATTTAGAGTCAAGAGTGTCAGCCTTTAGATACTTAGATACTTGGATATCTGAGTCAAAATTGCCAGAATGCGTTATTTAAGGATATCTAAGTCAAGAGTATTTTCAATGACTCAACATTTGAATATCTGATATGTGCAACTTGAATATTATATGCTTGTCTGATATCTAAGATATATATTTAAAGTCACTTGAATATTATATACTTGTCTGATATCTAAAATATATATTTAAAGTCACTTGGATTCCTAAGGTATATATTTAGAGTCAAAGAGTGTCAGTCTATACTTGAATACTTAGATATCTGAGTCAAGATTGTCATCAAAATGCGAGGATATTTAAGTCGAGTGTTTTCAATGACTCAACATTTGAAAATCTAATATGTGCTTAACTTGGATATGATAGACTTGGATATCTGATTCTATATTCAAATCGTGATAAAATATCTCATTTCATAAATATCTATGTACATTAAAAGCTTATTTAAATAGTCTCCTTAAAAAATGTTATATGTTTGACATCTCTTTAAATATTAATAATATATTACTAATTCAAAATTCCATCATATACCTCAAAATTGGTAATATTAATATTATGCTATATTCCTTGAAATTTATGGTCTATTTTCAAAAATTTGATGTTAAATTGTTATATTTTTTTAATATAATTTTGTTAAATTTGTGATAAATTAATTATTGAAGGCATACAATATACGGGTATAAAAAACGTATTCAATCTAAGACTGTTGTATATTTAATTCAAGATACCTTAAAATGTATATATATATATATATATATATCAAATTCAAGACACCTTTAAAAAATATATCCTATTTAAGATTGCTTGGAAATTCTAAATATGCAATGCAAAGCCGCTTCCGTTTCTGAAAAATCAAAAGTATGGTCGGGTAGAAATATTAAGTTTTGTAGCTGATTATTGTTCCGCAACTTGAGAACTGGCTGTTTCCTTTTCATTATTTCTCTAAGCAAAGCTCATCGTATCGAATAATTTGCAAACTACTGGCATGGGCAGAGGGAGCAGCATATTAGGGCTTTAAGTTGTTGTTAGATACACAATTGGTTTCTGATGAGGAGTACTGTTGTTATGACACAATTTCCATATCATCGTCTTTGCATTTCTGTAGGAATATGACGGTAGCCTATTTTCTGCACTAAATCTCCTATAACATATTCATATATCATTAGTTTCCAAGTCCGCCCAAGAAAAACATTTACGTGTTAACCAAAATTTGGGTCGACCGACGAGTCTAGGCTAGCTAATTAAATTTGAGATTAGGCCAGATTTTTATAGAGATAAATGTATTTTAATTGAGTCAAGTCTGATACGTCAAACAATGTGTATACTAACTTTAGTTTAAAAAAAATTTAAGTTGACTAAGCATGGCTAGGCCCAAATTTATGCTCCCAATCCCAAGCCCGACCAAAAATTCATATCAAGCCAATTTTTTTTTTTCAAACCCATCCAACGAGCCTAATAAACTAGTCTAAACTCATTCAAAATACAAGTCAATCGAAACTCATTGAACCTCTTTACCCATAATGAGCTCTAGTTTAAGTTTACCTATAAGTGCTAATTATTTATGCATTAGTAGTGTTACTAAGAGCTTATTTGGTAAATTTATCTTTTTTTTTAATTTTTTTGTTTTTTATTTTTTATTTTTAGGAGCATTTTATTTTTTTGAAATAAAAATAAAAAATGCTTTTGCAAATGAAATTATATTTATAATAATTAACTTTATCTTAATAAAATATTTTATAAAATTAAATTAAATTAATAAAATTTATTTTATTTAAATTTTATATTAAATTAATAATTATTTTAATAAATTTATTTAAATTAATTCAATTAATTTAATAAAATATATTTAAATTTATAAAATATTTTTAGTAATTATTATTTTAATAAATTATATTGATAAAGAACATAATTTAATGATAAATTATTATTTATTTAAAATTAATTTAATTTAAGAAAATAAATCAATTTAAAATAAAAAATTTAATTATTCTTAATTTAATTTGAATAAAAAATTATTTTTAGTCTAATTTAATAAAATAAATCATTTTAATCATAAATTATTATTTTAATTGTAATTAATTTTTATTTTAGTAGAAAAAGTATTTTAATATGTAATTATTATTTATAATAATATTAACTTGAGTACTAAGTGCTACTATCTTAATAAAATGGCTATAAGTCTCTTTAATTAAACGTAAATGACACGTTTACATGAATAATTTTATGACTTAAATATTTAAATAAAAAAAAAATAATTAATTGTTGATTATTTATATGAAAAATACTAATGCCAATAATTAGAGTTTCGTTCAGATATCTCAGATTTCCCAATGAGTACGGACGACTACTTAGATAGCCTTGAAGTTTTGTACAAATATCTCAGGTATTCTAGTAAATATTGATGACTATTTAGACTTGAAAACTAATCACTGTTAAATCAGAAATATTCCATTGTGTATAGATATCTCAGATATCCTAACAAATATTGACGTCTATTTAAACTTGAAAACTGCTCAAACTGTTGAATCAGAGATATTCTTAGGCTGTTGAATCAAGAATCAAATACCCAAACATCCATCCATTGTTGAATAGGATATTAATTCAAACATTCATCTAATGTTAAAGACTAGGTATTGAAGAGTGCTTTGAATCATATATCCAAGCATAAGGATGTTGAATTATATATCCAAGCTCTTAAATCATATATCCAAGTAAAATCTTACATGTTAAATAAATACCGACCCATAAAAGCAAATTAATTATTTACATGACAGATAAATACCGATCCATACAAGTAATAAATTATAAAAATCACATTCCCATCAAAACACTATAAATTTTTAATATATTTAGCAATCTCTACTTCATATTTAATACAGGAATAATAGTACATTTGTTCTATTTAACTGGCACTATCATCTTTCTTATAAATAATTAACTATTAATTATTATTTTATTTTTATTTAAATATATAAGTTATGAAATTATTTCGTGTGAGAGTGGCATATACATGTAATAAAGAGACCTATAGCCATTTAACAAATGCTACGAGGGAGTAAAAGGCTACATATATACATATATATATAGGATCCATGAATTAATTTATGAAAAGCTACATTCTACACCTGCACCTATACATTAGCCAATTTCTTGAAATATATGGTAGACCCGCCCCGGGGAGGTGGGGAGTAAGTCCATTTATTAATCCATTCTGTTTTAGGGGGCAAGTTTCCAAACTTCAACTAATTACAATATTAGTAATATTTGGAAATACGAGGAAGCATCGTTTAGGGGGAAAGAGACTTTTGGAGCATGCATGCTGGAGGACTCGATCAGTGTTTACTTGCATGGCTCCATCCAGCTTTTGTCAAGCAAATACGCTGGCATTTGATTCTTTGTTGCGAAAGTACGTTGTATTGGCTCGTCATTGCCGATCCATCTTTAAGCAGGAGCTGGAGCTGTCATTAATTAACTGGATTATATCTTTAGCTATCGCAAGAAAATGCAAGCTGGACTTGTGTAAAGGTGGGAAGGTTGACACCAAGCTAAATCCGGACTTGTGATGGGTACTCTGGAGTTCCAATTTTCATTCTTCTACTCAACTAGTAAACATCTGAATTCCAGAACATTTTTACTTGTTCGCAGGTCAGTTAAATGCATATTGAAATTAACAAAGAGTCAAAACTATTAGTTAAATTTCATATATATATGTTAATTCTCTAATTTTCATCGGTAGTGATCTCTCAAAATTTCTTCTATTAATTCTCAGTATGTTCTCTGAACAGTACTGAAAGGAAAAACACCGGCCATAATTAATTATTTTTCTTGTATTTTTAAATTACAAGTAGAAAATTTTACTAATTTTGTTCTTAATAACAATTTAAATTTGAATTCGAAATTAATGCATGAGTACTCTTGGAGGTACTAGTCCTCAGATAGCGGCAGCTATCACTTACAAATTTTGAAGTGTGAAACGCTTTTTTTGGGTAAACTAGATTCTAGCATCGGTAAGTAATTATGTGAAATATTGAATTAATGATTTATTATTAGTACATATTTAAAAGGATATCAGCATATAACATATTTAAGGTGTTATAATCAATGTGGATGGATAAACTTTTATCACACCTTTGAAAGTTTTTACTACATTTGAACCTAATTTCACTACTGTAGAGTTAGATACTCATCTAAAATTTCTAAGTCTATTTAGTATCCAAGTACATCCAAGTAAATATTCAAATATTGAATAAATATCTAAGTCTTTTGACATCCAAGTAAATATTCAAGTTTATCTCATATATCTAAGTCCATCAACACTGTGGAATCATTGAATCAGCTTTTATCAAAAATGTGGAATCAGCTTTTATCTCTTATCAACTCTGTGGAATCAATTTTTATCAAGAATCAACTTTTATCAAGTTTAGTGGAATTAGCTTTGAAAGGCTATGAATTAGCTTTATTTTATCAAGAATCTTAGTGTGGAATCAGTTTTGAATAAGAGAATAAGCTTTTATCAAGAATCAACTGTGAATTAGCTTTTATTAAGCTTTTATCAAGATCAAAAATCTCAAGAATCTTAGTGTGAAATCAAGAATCTTAGTGTGGAATCAGTTTAATTTTTATCAAGAATAAGCTTTTGTCAAGAATCATTTATATATCAAGAATCAAGACTATAAATTAGTTGACAAGAAAGAATCAAGAATCAGCGCTTTATCAAGACTATGGAATTAGTTTTAAATCAGTTTTAAATAATCAGCTTTTATATCAAGACTGTGAATCAGTTTTAAATTAGCTTTTATCAAGTGATAGGAATCAGTTTTGAATCAGTTTTAAATACTTTTATTAAGAAGCAGCTTTTATCAAGAGTTTTGAATCAGTTTTTATCAGTGAATCAGCTTTAAATCAGCTTTTATCAAGTGATAGTAATCAATTGTGAATCAATTTTAAATGCTTTTATCCAAGAAGTAGCTTTTATCAAGAGTTTTGAGTCAGCTTTTACCAAAAATATGTTTTTATATCAAAACTGTAAATCAGCTTTTATCAAGTGAAGCTTTTATCAAGACTATAAACTGCACGACTATTTTTATCAAGATTGTGGAATCTACTTTTATCAAGACTGTGGAATCAATTTTTGAATCTCTTATCAAGACTGATTAAGACTGTGGAAAACATTGACTATTAAATCATATCAAATCATATCATGATTGTGGAATGTAGCTTTTGAATTAGACTAAACGACTATTAAATCATATTATGATTGTGGAATCAGCTTTTGAATTAGACTAAAAATTATATCAAATCATATCATGACTATGGAATGCAGCTTTTGAATTAGACTAAACGACCATTAAATCATATTATGACTATAGAATCAGCTTTTGAATTAGACTAAACACTACTGACACTAATTATTAAATCAAGAGTTGAATCAGATATCTAAGTATATATCTCAGATATCCAAATGTGCTGAAGACTTCGCTAAGAAAGACTAAGAAGAAAGTGTTGAAGACTGTGAATCAAATAACCAAAAAAACCTTATATGTTAGATGAATAAACCAATAGAAAATATATATCAGGTTACCATTAAAACAATGAATATATTTTACATTTTAATTTTTTTTGGTAATTAATACATTTTAATTTTCCTCTATTTTTTTGAAGCTTACACCTCATTATATGGAGTTCTCTTTGAAAGAGGCAAAACATTCAATACATTTTAAACACATTTTAATTTTTCCCTATTTGTTTTGAAACTCGCACCCTATTATATAGAGTTCTCTTTGTAAAAGGCAAAAATTTTGCGATTGTCATCATATGAGGAGTTCTGAAACTAATCAATAGTAATTTTTTAGTTTTGCACAATTTAAAATAGCAAAGTATTTAATATAAAATAATTATCTTAATAAAAAAATTAATTTTTTAACGTAAAAAGTTAAATAAAAATTTAAACTCAATATACTTATTCCCACATCGATTAGAACTCTCCAATTAGTTACTTTTCTCAATATATCTAAATACATCATACATTGTAAGTATTCTTTGTCAATATGGTAAAATTTTGTCCGAGTTAATTTATCAAGAATTTAACAAAATCAGATTAAAAATCTAACAATTTGAAAATATGATTTAAATATCTAGCCATAAATTTGAAAATATTTATAAAAACTCATGTTTAATTTCAAGAAATAAAAAATTAATTTTTTACTTTCCTATTTAAGGAGAAATGTATTTATTATTTATTTTTTTAATATTTAAGTCATAAGATCATTCATATAAGTGTGACATATACGTTTAATTAAAGAGACCTATATATATCCATCTAACAAATTCAAATCTAAATTGTAAAAATATCAACGTGCAACACTTGCTCTACACATGTACATTGTTTAGGTGATGAAAATGGTAATAGTTCATGAGATGGCCTTACCCACTATGGACGCACACGCATAAAAAGTCGAAATTACAGGGTGTAAATGAAATTAATAGATATTTAAAAATATAAAATTTGAAAAATAATATTATTAAAAAATACTTATAACTAAAATTGTACTTATATTAAAATGATATTTATTTTACATGATTACTAATATATAAAAGGTGCGTCTATTTGTATTACATAAATGAATTTTGTGCATCTATTTGTATTACGTAAATAGATTCTTATACTTTACTTTACATTTTTATTAAATAAAATTACATAATTATCCTTATTTTTGTAGAATGATATTTATGACGTTGAAAATCACACAACATATTTTATTACAAGGATGAAAATAGTTGTATAATTTTATTTACTGAAAAAATAAAGTGAAGTATAAGAATTTATTTATAAAATATAAATAGACCCATCCATAAATAAATTATGATATTTTATGTCTAATCATTTAACTTAAAAAAAAGATTAATAATTCGAATTGCCATGTACATAATTTTAGTTTCTGCAGGGCGTTTAATATATTTGATATTAAATATAATAGATGTATTTTAGCTTCTCTTCATTGAAGGGGGGATTTTTTTTTTTTTTTTTTTCAATATTAGAGTTATGAAACAAGTCATGGGCATCTAACAACTTGAATTTTAACTAATAGCCACATTTTGGATGGATTTGTACTAGTTTATTAGGCTGAAATGGGCTTAGAAAAAATTGGTCCGGTACAAATTTTGTCTGCGCTTAGGATTTTGGACCATAAACTTGGGCCCAACCCAATTTGCAAGTCGAATGTTTTTAAACTACAATTTGTGTCCCTATTTTATGGCAAGTAAGTTTGGGACCAACTAAAATGTATTATATTCCCATAAAAAGTCAGTCCGATCCCATGTTTGATCAACTAAAATGTATTAAATATATTTTAGTTTTTCTTTTTTTACTGAGAAATTATATTTTATTTTGATAATAAATATATTTTTTCATGCACATCTCATTAATTACTTAAATTTTAATTGCTTATTACTTAGGCTATACGAAGACATAAATATGAATTTGATTTGATTTGATTTGATTTAATCATGCAAAAATAATAATAATAATAATAATAATAATAATAATAATAGTAATAATAGAAAGAAAGAAAGAAAGAAAATATTGATGAATTTTTTATTATTATGTTTCTGGGAAGGAAGAATTTATGTTAGTTGTCCTTGGGAGATTTTGTTTAAGGCTTTTTCCTTTTTTTTTTTTTTCTTTTTTTTAAGCAAACATCTCATATATCCAATTTTATTTCAAACAAATATCTCGTATATAAAGCTTATCTCAAGTGTTGAATTAGATATTCAAGCCGATATCTTAAATATCCGTATAAAAATGATGATTTTTGAATCAAAAGTTAATTGTAAATCAAAATAATATTAAATCAGATAAGAACAATCGCAGATATGTTTAATTAGCTGGCACTAACATTTTTTATATAAATAATTAACTATTAATTATTATTTTATTTTTATTTAAATATTTAACTAATGAAATTATTTCGTGTAAGCGTGACGTATACATTTAATAAAGAGGCTTATAACTATTTAGCGGGAAAAAAATAAAATAAAATAAAACAAAACAAAACAGAGAGAGAGAGAGAGCTATAACCATTTAACAAATGCGACAAAGGAGAAAAAGACTGCGGGAGCTATGAATTTATGGAAACACCTGCACTTATGCATTGGCCAATTTCTTATGGAGATATATACATATATATATATATATATATATATATATATACGGCGGACCGAGCAGCAAAGTCAATTTAACCCATCCTGTTTTTTTTTTTTGGGGGGGGGGGATTTTCGGACTTCCACTTAAACAGTATTAATAATATTTGGGAATAGGAGGAGGAGGAGGCATCTTTTAAGGGAAAGAGACTTTTGGGAGCATGTTGGAGGACTCTTATACTTACTTGCCGATCGCTATGAAGGAGCTGGAGGTGATCTCTATGAAGGAGCTGGAGGTGTCATTGATTAATTGGATTATATCTTTAGCTGCTAGAAGAAAATGCAGGCAGGAATTTTGATGGGTGCTTTGAAGTTTCAATTCTCATTTGAGATTACTTGTTCACAGGTCACTTAAATGCATGTTGACATTAACAAAGAAACAAAGCTTAAATGCCAATATATATATATATATATATGTTAATTTTCTAATTTTCATCCGCAGCAGTGGTCAGTAAAATTTTCTTTTATTAATTCTTAGTACGTTCTCGGAACAATATTGAAAGGAAAAGTGAACACACCGTAGTTAATTATTTTTCTTGTATTTTTAAACTACAAGTAAAATTAATTTTACTAATTTTGTTCCTGATAATTATTTAAATTTGAATGCAAAATTAATGCAGGAGCCTTTGGAAGTACCAGTCCTTAGATAGCGACACTTATCACTTGCGAATTTGAAGTATAAAAGTTTTTCTTTTAGGTAAACTAGATTCTAACATCCATAAATAGTCATATAAAATTTTGAATATGGGTAGATAACTTCTTGTTGTTTTTATCACAATAAATGTGATAGTCTTTTTATCTTTAAATCTACCCAAGTCATATCCAAGTAAATATTCAAATGTTGAGTCATTAAATATTCGATTCTATCTCACATATGACATATAGGAATGTGAAATCAAAGCATTTAAGGTGACTGATCAATACTCCTTTTATCAAGACTGTGGTGTCAATACTTTGGAATTTATCTGAATATCTAAGTCTATCAGTATCTAAGACCTAAGTAAATATTCTAAGGCTATCAGTATCCAAGATCTAAGTAAACTTAAGTAAATATTCTGAGTTATTGAGAGTGTTCAAGAAAAGTCTTCAAGACAAGTCTATCAATATCCAAGATAATATCGAGCGAGCGTTCAAGACGACTGTGAAGCAACTTTTATCAAGAAACAATTGTAGAATCAACTTCTACCAAAAAACGATTGTAGAATCAGCTTTTATAAATCGTGGAATCAAGAGGATTGTGGAATCAGTTTTTATCAAGACTAAGCAATCCCTTTATCAATACTAAGCATTCAAGAGAACTGTGGTGGAGTGGAATTAAAAGGACTGTGGAATCAGCTTTTATCAAGACTAAGCAATCAAGAGGACTCTGGAACCAGTTTTTATCAAGACTAAGCAATCAAGAGGAGCTTTTATCAAAAGTACATAATCTATCTCAATATCTAAGTCCATCGTATCCGAGATCTAAGTAAATATTCAAAGAGTTATTGAGTTAGACGAATATTGTGAAATCAGAATCAAGAGGACTGTGGAATCAGTTTTTATCAAGATTATGGAAATTAACTTTTATTAACTGTAAAATCAGTTTTAATTATATTCTTGAATTAGATTTGATTGTAAAATCAAGGCATAGCCAATCATATATCTCTAAAGGTGTTGAGACCAAGAAGAACATGCTGAAGACGACCAAGATCGAGAAGAAAGTGTTAAAGATTGCGAAGGCAGGATATCCAAAAAAATCTTACATGTTAGATGAATAAATCAATAGAACATATATATCAAGTTACCATCAAAATAGTTGATAAATTTTAAATACAAGCAATCTCCACTTTTATAATATATTAATTTCTTTCTCTAAACTTGCACCCATCATACAGAGTCCTCTTTAAAAGAGGCAAGTATTTTTTAGTATTATCACGTGAGATGTTCTGAAACTAATTAATTAGCAAATTTTTAGTTTCGTACAAAGAAGGAATTGCAAGTTAAAACAACTTAAAGTGGTAAAGTATTTGATATGGAATAATTATCTTAATAGAATAAATTGAATTTTTTAACTTAAAAATTAATTACTTATTCTCACATCCATTAGAACTTTTTAATAGTTACTTTTCTCAATGTATCTAAATACATCATACATCCTAAGTTGTATACGGTAAAATTTTGTCCAACTTAATTTATCAAGAATTTAACAAAATCGGATTAAAAATATAACATTCTGAAAATATGTTTCAAATTTCCAACCATAAATTTGAAAATATTTATAAAAACTAAGGTTTAATTTCAAGAAATAAAAAATTAATATTTTACATTCCTATTTAAGGAAAATGTATATATAATGAAATGATAATGCCATAAATCTTTCATCCATTTATATTATCTCATCTACTTGTACCTTTTATATTAATGATTGTACATATCTCTAATACAACGGCACTAATAATTTTTTTATATAAATAATTAATAAATAATTATTTTTATTTAAATATTTTAGTCATAAAATCAGTCACATAATACGTTTAATTAAAGAGACCTATTTATATCCGTTTAAAAAATTCAATCCAAATTGTAAAAATATCAACGCGCAATACTTGCTCTACACATTTACATTGTTTAGGAGATAAAAAAAAACAATAGTAGTTCATGAGGTAGTCTTGCCCACTGTGGATGAACACACTTAAAAAATTCGAAATTACCGGAGTGTGTAAATGAAATTAATATATATTTATAAAATATAAAATTTGAAAGATAATGTCATTAAAAAAATATTATAATTAAAATTATACTTATATTAAAATGATATTTATCTTACATAGTTACCAATATATAAATTATGATATTTTATGTCTATCATTCGAGAAGACAGCTGAGCGCTTACCAGACTCAGCTGGCACAACAATGGCCACACCTCCAGCGTTAGTGTTCCAACAACTGTAATTTACTAATATATATATATATATATATATATATTAATTTATTTTTTAATTTTCATCGGCAGTGATCTCTCAAATTTTCTTCTATTCTCTATATGTTCTCCGAACACTGAAAGGAAAAACGAACACACCCATAGTTAATTATTTTACTTGAATTTTTTAACTACAAGCAGAAAATTTTATTAATTTTGTTCATCATAACTGTTTAAATTTGAATTCAAAATTAATATATGATTCTTTGCATGCATGGAAGTACCAGTAGTTAGATAGTGGCATCAAATTAATATTATTATAAATATTAATTACATATTAAAGCAATTTCTTCTATTAAAATTTTAATTAAACTAGATTTTACCATCCATAAGTAATCGTAAACTATCGTTCAATTTTTGAATCAATAATTTAATATTTATATTTGAAAAAATGTTAACATATAACATCCTTTAAGGAGTTGTGATCAATGTGGGTAGACGGCTTGTTTCAACTTTGCTCAAATTTTGAATTAATAATTTAATATTTATATTTAAAAGGATGTCAGCATATAACATCTTTTAAGGAGTTGTGATCAATGTGGGTAGATATCTTCTTTCAACTTTTATCACACTTTTTTTGAATGTTGAATCAGAATAATTCAAGTTTATCTTAAAATATCTAAGTCCAAATCTACATTGGATGTACAAGTAAGTATTCAAATGTTGAGTTATTAAAGCAGTCAGAGCGTTGCTTTTTTATCAAGACAGAGTCAACTTTTATCAAGACGACTATGGAATTCAAGTCTATCTCAAATATTCACAAGACGACTATGGAATTAAAGTTTATCTTAAATATTCAAGTGAATATTCAAATGTTGAGTCATCAAATTAGTCACGTTCAAGAGATTTTATCAAGACGACTGTAGAATTAGCTTTTATCACATTCTTTTATTACATTCTTAAATTAAAATTGACGACTCATATGTTGAGTAATTGAATCAATCAGAAAGTTCAAAACAACTGAGAATCAGATATCCAAATAGAGACCTCTCAAATATTCAAGTGAGTCTTAAAAACTAAGAAGTGTTGAAAACAACTAAATCCAAGCAAATGTTAAAGACTGTGACGAAGAAGTATTGAATCCTGCAAATAAGATATATCCAAATATATATTGATACCCAAGCAAGCCTAAAAAACTAAGAAGTGTTTAAGATTGTCTAAGTCTGCAAATGTTGAAACTAAGAAGTGTTTAAGTCTGCAAATGTTTGCTAAAACCAAGAAGACTGCGAATAAGATATCAAAGCATATATTTAATAGATATCCAAGCAAGCCTTAAAGATAAAGACTAAGAAGTGTTGAAGATTGCTAAAATTAAGAAAATATTAAAACTACTAATTCGTGTTGAAAGCTGAAAATCTTAAAAAAACTTTTACATGTAAAATAAATAAGCTAATAGATTACCATAAGAACACTTGATAAATTTTAAATATATTCATCATAATCATATTTTTAAAAGAGATAAATATTTGTAAGTGTCATCACGTGAGAAGTTCTGAAACTAATCAACAAGCAAATTTTTAGTTTAGGACTAAGAATAGATTAAAAGTTAAAACAATTTAAAACGGTAAAGTATTTAATATGGAATAATTATCTTAATAGAAAAAATTTAATTTTTAACCAAAAAATTAATTAAAAATTTTAAATAAATTATTTATTCTCCCACCTATTAGAACTCTCCCATTAGTTACTTTTCTCAATATATCTAAATACATCATACATATTTGTCAATACATTAAATTTTGTCCAATTTAATTGATCAAGAATTTAACAAAATCGGAATAAAAATATAACATTTTGAAAATATGTTTCGAATATCCAACCACAAATTTAAAAATATTTATAAACTCATGTTTAATTTTGAGAAATAAAAATCAATATTTTACATTCCTATGTATATATAATGAAATGATAATACCATAAATGTTTCACTCATTTTATAAATAAATAAATAAAAAGAAACATTGATGAATTTTTTATTATTATGTTTATGGGATGGAAAAATTTATATTTGCTTCCAAGTGAATAATAGCCGCTGCATCAGTACTTTGTTAGTACAGTGACATATTTCCCTTCTTTCCCAAATAGTGTAACAAATTTCAATTGAGGGCTTCCAAGTATACCGGATCAAATGACAAATAACAAGAGGTCCGGGGTAACAAACAGAGGACAGCTACACAAATAGGCAGATTCATAATTTATATAGGTAATGTTTGAATTAAAAAAAAAAAGTTCAAAAAGGATTAAAAGTCAGTACAAAAGTGAAGTGTGACAAAATTTGATTGAAGAAAATTGTAAATTTTTGAAATTCTTTTAAAAATTTTCAGAAAAAAATTTAAAATTACGGAGTCATAATTTTCATTACCAAACTTTTTTCCAAATAGCACCACCAATCACTTATCAAATTCAAATTGTAACAATATGATGTGAAAAAATTTTAATTACAGCTAAAAAAAATTGAAACATTTATATTAAATAATAAATAATAACATTTAAGTAAATAGTATGTAATTGACAAAATCTGCTTTATTATTTAAGTAACAGCAGCAGCACTAGAATTGTTAGAAAATTAAAAAGTGTCCTTGGGAGTTTGTGTCAAGGCTTTTATTTTATTTTATTTTTTATTTTTTTGGGTTACCTTTTATGTTAATTTAATCTATTTATTTATTTATTTATTTTGGGTTTATAAAAAACAATTTTCTCACGTTAAACTCAAACACGTGGGATTTTGCGGGTAAAGCATTCCAGTCTAATTAATGAAAGTGCTTGCTGGGTTGGGTCGGACCTATCGGATCTGTTTCGACCCGAACCCGTACGGTTGATTTGCATAGGAATGAGACATCCAAAATGGGCATCACAAGTAGGTGCGGATAACAAGTGGGGTGGGCCCAGACCAAGTCGGCATTAAATTTAATATTTTTATTCTAATTCTATCTCCATGTTAATTTTTAAATATGAAATTCGTTCAATTAAATTCACCCAATTAATAAATTGATTTTTATTATTTTGTCCTATAAATATTTTTCACAATGTATGCGAATAAAATTTAATTAAACAAAGTTATAATATCAATCAGTGACCAAAACAAAAATTATTTCCCAAATTTCCATAATTTAAATACAATTAATAGAAATTAAGGTATTGCCAAAAAAATTGCCAATGCTTTCAAGATTGACTACAAGTAATACTCATATTGTTAAATCACACATCAAATATTGAGGACTGCTCAAGTATTCAAGTATTTAAGCAAGTGATAAAAATTGCTCAGTATAAAATACTATTCAACATTCAAGCATTTAAGCAAGTGATAAAGACTATTTAGCATAGAACACTACTCAGACTTGTTGAATCAGATATCTGATATTAAAAACTGTTCACTCAGATATCTAAGTATTCAAGTAAGCGATGAAAACTGATCATGAAGACTACTTAAAATACTCAGTTCAAGGAGTAGAATTAGATATTTAAGCATCCAAGCAAGTGATGAAAACTGCCATGAAGACTGCTTAGAATGCAGCTTGAATTAGATACTTAAACATTCACGAAATTAATGAAAATTGCTCAGTATTGCTTACAAAACCGTTAAATCAGATATCTAAGTGTTAAATCTGATATCGAATACTTTGAATCAGAGCTTTAATCATATATTTAAGCAAAATCTTACATGTTGGATAAACAATGACTAATTAATCATGTAAATCGCCTTACCATTAGAACACTAACAATCTCCACTTTTGTGATAAATTATGTTTTATTCGTTTGAGTTTTGGAGCTTGTAACTCCATTATTATAAACCAATCAACAAGCAAATTTTTTTATCAAATATTAGTTTGGCACGGAGAAATGGACTGCAAGCAAATTTCTAATTTAGCACGGAGGAATGGATTGCAAGGTAAAACGATAAAGTATTTAAGATGAAATAATTATCTTAATGGAGAATTTAATTTTTAACTTAAAAGATTATTTAAAAAATTTTTAATCAATCATTTGAGTAATAAGTGCCACTATCTAAAGGTTAGTACTTCTATGTGCGCGAGGGCTCCTCCATTAAATAATAAATAATAATATTTAAGTAAATAATAAGTAAGTAACAAAGTCTACTTTATTATTTAAGTATAACAGTAGCAGTTAGATTTGTTAGTAAAAAAGTGTCCTTAGGAGATTTTGTCAGGGTTTTTATTTTATTTTATTTTTTAGTTACCTTTTAAGTTAATTTATTCTATTTATTTATTTATGTTTTGGGTTTATAAAAAATAATTTTCTTTTATTAAACTGAAACACGTGGGATTTTGGGGATAATGTATTCCAGTTTAATTAATGAAAGTGCTTGTTGGGTTGGGTCGGACCCATCGGATTTGTTTGGATCGGAACCCGTGCAGTTGACAGTCACAGAAATGGGCTTTACAAGTTGGCGCGGATAATAAGTCGGGGTGGGCCCAGACCAAGTCGGCATTAAATTTAATATTTTTATTTTAGTTCTAACTCTATATCTTAATTTCTAATTATCAAATTCATACAATTCAACTTTTTTTTTCAATCAAATTTTATTATTTGTTATTTTTACACTAATTTTTTTAATTTTTTTTCCATTCAAATATCACGTTAATACATATTATGTAAAATTATGTAATTCTGAAGGAGAAATCAGTCAAGGCCACCAAGTTCAAAAAAATGTCATTGGTATATATAATTTTTTTAATTAAAAATATTTTATATTATAATTTTATTCTCTAAAATTTAAAAAATGATAAACTTAAATTCAAAAAAATATTATTGGCACATATAAAATTTGTTTGAAGCTATAATTTGTCGAAGTAATTATTTATGTCATGAAATTATTTCATGTAAGCGTGACGTACACGTCTAATAAAGAGGCCCATTGGCTATAGCCATTTAACAAATTCTACAAAGGAGTAAAAGGCTATGTATAGGATCTATGAATTCATAGAAAGCTGTATTCTACACCTGCAATTATTGTGCATTAGCCAACTTCTTGTTGAAATATATATATATATATATATATATATATGTGGTAGATCCCGTGGGAAAGTACATTTAATTCGTTCCTCTGTTTGGGGGCCGATTTCCAGACTTCAACTAATAATATAATAATATTTAAGAATGGGTGGAAGCAGTTTCATCCAGCTTTGGTCAATCAAGCAAATGTGCGTGCGGGCATTTGATTATTTCTTTATTACGAAAGTACGTTGCATTGGCCGGTCATTGTCGATCGATCTCTAAGCCGGAGCTGGAGGTGTCATTAATTAATTGAATTGTATATCTTTAGCTACCACAAAGAGTCAGGACAGCTGAGCGGTTACGAGACTTAAATTTACTTCTATTCTTAGTAATGTTATCTTGTTAGGTGCCCGATTTAGGCGAGCTCTCGCTCGGCCTCTACCTCGTCGAGGAATGATGTCCGACGAGAAGAAACTCTCAAGGAGGACAAAATTCTGCAGAGTGTAGAATAAAATTTGGAAAAAAATTTTTCATCCATCTTTCATTTCCCTCTCCCCATTTTTATACACTGTTTTAGAACTGAAAATAGAACTGAAAATAACTACCCATTCCCATATTCTGCTGCACTACCTACGAAAGTGGAAATAAACTGAAAATAGAAACTAAAATTAACTACCTATTCCCATATTCTGCTGCACTACCTATGAAAGTGGAAATAAACTGAAAATCATGAGAACATGACCAAACAACATGACCCAACATAGCAGGAAACAATTAACAGAATTGAAAAAAAGTCATAACTGCAACAGAATGTGCTGAGTGACCCGTAACATTTTCCACCCCCTGGGAAAGGGCATTGTCCGCAAGGCCATTAGGAAACTTGATCTAAGTCCACTTCATCTACGTCCTCTGGCAAAGTTTTCCCCTCCTTACTGCGATCCTTGAGTTGTTTCTTGATCAATGATACATGCACAACCGGGTGTATCTTGCTCCCTTCGGGTAAGAGCAATTTGTAGGCCACCGGTCCTATGCGCTCAACGATCTTGTAGGGCCCATAGTATTTTGCGCTTAACTTGTGCCATCGATTCTGAGATAAGGAATGCTGCCGATAAGGTTGCAGTTTGAGATATACCCAGTCGCCGACTTCAAAGTGGCGCTCATTCCTTCCTTTATCATAGGTGGCCTTCATTCTTTCTTTGGTTTTGGAAATGTGCTGTTGTAGTTGGCGTAGGACTTGATCCCTTTGCCGCAGCTCTCGGTCTACCTCGCCATCCTTTGCAGAACCAACCTCATAAAATGTCAAGACGGGTAGTGGTCGGCTGTAAATCACCTGGAATGGAGTGAACCCAGTGGAAGAGTGCCAACTAGTATTATAGCAAAATTCTGCCCATGGTAGCCATCGGGTCCATTGCTTCGGGTGTTCTCTTGTAAAACAGCGTAAGTACATTTCAAGAGTGCGGTTTGTTACCTCCATCTGCCCATCCGTCTGCGGGTGATAGGACGAAGAGAAACGAAACTCAGTCCCCTGTAAACGAAATAGTTCCTTCCAGAATGAACTGGTGAATAAGGGGTCACGGTCGCATACAATTGATTGCGGAACGCCATATAATTTGAGCACATTCTCATAATATGCTTGGGCGGCGTGGATTGCAGTGACTGGAGTTGCCAGTACGATAAAGTGTGCCATTTTGGATAATCGATCCACTACCACCATAATTGTTGTTTTACCTTTGGAATTTGGAAGTCCAGTGATGAAATCCATGGAGACCTCAGTCCATACATCAGTGGGTGTTGGTAATGGTTGGAGAAGTCCGGATGGTGCGGCCTGATCTCTTTTATTTCGTTGGCAAATATCGCATGCTCTGATGAGTTCCAATACCTGCTTCTTCATTCCCTGCCAATAGAATTGCGACCGTATCCGTTGGAGCGTCTTGTGGAGTCCTTCATGAGTAGCGGAATGGAAGCCTCGTATGACGTCCATCGTTAATGGAGAAGAGGGAAGCAGGTAAATGCGATCCTTATAGAAAAGTAATCCATCTTTGCATGTCCATGGCCCCAGCAGTTCCCCTTCTTCAAATAACTTATGAAGCCTTTGCATCTCCACGTGGCTTTTATTTTCGTCTTGAATGGTCTCTAACCATACTGGGATTAACACTGATATTGCCGCCATTTGTGCTGGTTCGTCCCTTCTGGAAAGAGCGTCTGCTACCGAATTCTCCTTCCCTTGCTTGTATTCTATGGAAAAGTCATATCCCATCAACTTGCTAAGCCACCTTTGTTGAGCCATGGTAGTAATTCGTTGATTCCACAAATATTTGAGACTCTTGTGGTCGGTGCGCATCACAAATGTCCTTCCCAGCAGGTATGGGCGCCATTTCTGAACTGCAAGCACTAGTGCCAACATTTATTTGTCATAGGTAGACAAGGCTGCATTCTTTCTTTTTAAAGCTTGACTGAAGAAAGCTATTGGTTTTCTTTCCTGAGTGAGCACTGCACCAATACCCGAATTAGAGGCATCACATTCAATAATAAAGGTTTTAGAGAAGTCAGGCAAAACCAATATCGATCCTTGTACCATCACCCGTTTGAGCTCCAAAAATGCACCCTCGGCTTGAGGAGACCACTTGAAGTTATTCTTTTTCAGCATGTCGGTCAATGGTGCTGCTATCTTCCCGTAATTCCTGATGAATTTTCGATAGTACCCTGTCAACCCCAAAAATCTTCGTAAAACAAACACCGAAGTGGGTTTGGGCCAGTCTTCTATAGCAGCAATTTTGCTAGGCTCCATTCTTACTTCTCCGTCCCCAATTATGTGCCATAGATACTGTATCCCTGTGGTTCCAAAACAACATTTCTCTTTTTTGACATAAAGCCATTGGTCAGCTAGAATTTTGAACACTATTTGCAGATGTTGCAAATGTGCTTCCCAAGTGGAGCTATATACCAGGATATCATCAAAAAATACTAAGATAAACCTCCGTAAGTATGGTCGAAAAATTTCATTCATCAACGCTTGAAAAGTGGAGGGTGCATTAGAGAGTCCAAACGGCATTACCAAGAATTCGTAGTGCCCCTCATGTGTGCGGAATACTGTCTTTTCCACGTTTGCAGGATGCATTGGTATTTGGTGATACCCAGCTCGTAAATCCAATTTCGAAAAATATTTGGCTCCAAGTAGTTAATCGAGTAGCTCATCTATTATCGGTATGGGAAATTTGTCTTTGGTAGTAGCCAAATTGAGAGCTCTATAGTCCACACAAAAGCGCCATGACCCATCCTTCTTCTTGACTAGCAGCATTGGTGACGAGTAAGGACTAATACTGGGTTTGATTATCCCGTTCTCCAGCATTTCTTCCACCAATTTTTCTATCTCTCTTTTCTGGTAATATGGGTATCTATAGGGTCTCACGGAAATTAGGCCACTTCCTGGTTTCAAATTGATCTGGTGACTGTGGGCTCGGTCAGGTGGGAGCCCTTTGGGCTTCTAGAAAACTTGCTAGAACTACCCAAGAATTTGGGCCAATCTTGGGTGTTAGGTTTCGGTCCACACCTTCAATTCCTTCCCTTCGTCTGACCCGGTCTCCCTTGATGTTTTCAGAACCCCCTTTGAGCCCTCAATTTCATTCTCTGCAATCAGCGTCATCAGAATGCCGTGCCCCCCATTGACTCGTAGCTTCTTTTGCATTTGCCGTCGATCGACTGCCTGGGCTGCCGGAGCTCGCATGCCATTGAGAGTCACCATTCGCCCCTGCCATTGAAAAGCCACTGTCAACCGAGCGAAATCCCAAACTATCGGTCCGAGCATCGTCAACCACTGTGCTCCAAAGACTGCGTCACACCCCTCCATTGCGATCACAAAAAAATCCACTCGAAATTGGTTCCCCTGGATTTCTATGGGAATGTCAGGGAGGCGTCCCATGCAAGGAAGTTTTTTGCCGTTAGCCACCATTATGTTCAATCGTGCCCCCTCCTCTGCTTTCAGCCCCAATCGATTGACCCACACTTGATTGAGGAAGTTGTGGGAGCTTCCGGTGTCCAGCAAAGCCACAAGCAAGCGTCCATTGATCTTGGCAGAAACCCGCATGATTTGCGAAGCGGTGGTTCCAGTGATGGCATGGAGAGAAATCTCAGCCACTTCCGATTCGGTCTCGGGTTCCTCCTCCTCCTCAGAATCTCTCTCATCCTGAGGTCGGCAATCAATGAGGAAAAGTCTCTTGCAACGGTGACCTGGGGTGTAAACTTCATCACAATTGTAGCACAAGTTTTGGCGCCGGCGATCCTGAATTTCGGCAGCAGTTAGGCATTTAATTGGTGGGTTCAGGGCTTGATGCGTTTGATTTGGTGGTGTTTTGGGTTTCTGGAAATTTTGGTTGGAGGATAAAGATGTGGTGTATTTGGGTTCTGAATTGGGGTTTTTCTTCTGATTTTGATACTTGGTTTCATAGAGACAGGCGAGTCTAGCCGCGTGCGGAAGAGTTTGCGGGTTTGCTGCTTGCACATCAGCCCGGATTGTCTCCCGGAGCCCACTGACAAAACAACTTACCTGTTGTTGCTCGGTCAATGATCCAGCCCTCGCTAGCAGTCGGTCAAATTGAGCCTGATAGTCTCGAACCGATCCACTCTAAGTGAGCTTGGTGAGCTTTCCGTAGAAGTCATCCAAGAGTGTTGGACCGTATCTATCATTGATCGCTTGCTTGAACTCTTCCCATGAAACCCATGCTCGCGATCTTCTAAATGATTGGTACCATAGATGAACTCCTCCTTCCAAATGATAAGCGGCTAATGGTACCTTTTCATTTGCAGGGGTTCCGTGGAACGCGAAAAATTGCTCTGCCCGATCGATCCAAGTGATAGGGTCATCGCTGCCATCATACTGCGGAAAGTCTAGACGGACTACCCGAGGTAAGATTGTTCCTTGTGCTTGCTAGGTATGGGATTGTTGTCGTGATGTCTCGATTCCTGCAGGTCTTGAGCTCAGCTCCTCCATTTGCGTCTGTAATTGGATGAACATCTCATGCATCTCTTGTTGCATTTGCATCATCTGTTGTTAGGTTGCTTGGAGAGTTTCCTCCAATGGTTGTTGAGTTGGGTTGCGCTGGGCTCCGTTGTCGGATCCCTGCTCTGATACCATGTTGTTAGGTGCCCGATTTAGGCAAGCTCTGGCTCGGCCTCTACCTCGTCGAGGAATGATGTCCGACGGGAAGAAGCTCTCAAGGAGGGCAAAATTCTGCAAAGTGTAGAATAAAATTTGGAGAAAAGTTTTTCATCCCTCTTTCATTTCCCTCTCCCCATTTTTATACACTGTTTTAGAACTGAAAATAGAACTGAAAATAACTACCTATTCCCATATTCTGCTGCACTACCTACGAAAGTGGAAATAAACTGAAAGTAACTACCCATTCCCATATTCTGCTGCACTACCTATGAAAGTGGAAATAAACTGAAAATCATGAGAACATGACCAAACAACATGACCCAACATAGCAGGAAACAATTAACAGAATTGAAAAAAAGTCATAACTGCAACAGAATGTGCTGAGTGACCCGTAACATATCCGAACACCGAAAGGAAAAGCAAACTCAGTATAATTAATTATTTTTTTAATTGTTCTTTAAACTACAAGCTGAAAATTTTACTAATTCTATTCTTGATAACTGTTTAAATTTGAATTCGAAATTTAATTAATTATTTTTCTTGAATTGTTTTTTAAACTACAAGCCGAAAATTTTACTAATTTTGTTCTTGATAATTATTTAAATTTGAATTTGAAATTAACATAGAATTCTTTGCATGCATGGAAGTACCGGTCCTATTTCTCAAATTAATGTAATTATAAATCTTAACTACATATTAAAACAATTTCTTCTATTAAAATTTTAGTTAAACTATATTTTACCATCTATAAGTAGTTGTAAACCATTGCTCAAATTTTGAATCAATGATTTAATATTTATATTTAAAAGAGATGTCAGTATATAATATCATCGAGTTATGTGATCAATGTGAATAGGTTTTTTCTAACTTTTATCATAATATTGAATCAGATTTGATTGTGCAATTAAAAATCATGAATAAGATTTTATCACGATATTCAAGTCTATCTCAAATATTTTTATCACGGATATCTAAGTAAATATGTAAATGTTAAATCATTGTTTTTATTCAAGTCTATCTCAAATATTAACTTTATCTCTATCCAAGTTTTGTTTAGTCATTGAATCAGTTAGAAATTCAAGATGACTGTGGTAATTGTAAAAACTGCATTCAAGATGACTGTGGTATCTGCTTTTATCAAGACACTACGCTATTAGCTTTTATCTCAAGACATTGTGGAATCAATTTTTATCACATTCTTGAATTATATTTGATTGTGAAAACCTTTTATCAAGACAGCTTTTATTACATTATTGAATTAGATTTAATTGTAGAATCAGACATAGTGAAGTGTTGATGGTATTAACTTTTATCATATCAGATTTTATCATATGTTGAGATACCAACTTTTATCTCAAAAACTGCGTTCAAGATGACTGTGGTATCAGCTGCTTTTATCAAGACACTGCGATTTTTATCTCAAGACACTGCAAAATCATATCACATTCTTGAATCATATTTGATTGTGGAATTTTTTTTATCAAGGCAACTTTTATTACATTCTTGAATTAGATTTGATTGTAGAATCAGACATAGGCAAGTGTTGATGGTATTAGCTTTTATAGTAGAATAATAATAGAATCAAACATAACTAGATTGTAGAATCAGATGTTGAATCAGACATAGCCAAGTGTTGACTTTCATATGTCGAGTAATGTTATCAACTTTTATCATATGTTGAGTAATAGTATCAGCTTTTATCACATTCTTGATTTAACTCTTGAATGAGATTTGATGTTTGACTCTGGAATATAGCCAAGCTTTTTATCACATTCTTGAATTAGATTTGATTCCAGACATACCCAAGATTATGACTCTTGAATCAAGAGTTAAATTAGATATCCAAACATATATCTCTCATATATCTAATTAAACTTTAAAGACTAAGAACTTTAAATACTAAGAAGTATTGTTGAATCAATTGTTGAATAAGCTATCCAAGCATATATCTCCCAGATATCTAATTAGCAAGCCTAGCTAAGCTTTTTATCATATTCTTGAATTAGATTTGATTCCAGACATACCCAAGATTATGACTCTTGAATCAAGAGTTAAATTAGATATCCAAACATATATCTCTCATATATCTAATTAAACTTTAAATACTAAGAACCTTAAAGACTAAGAAATACTGTTGATTCAATTGTTGAATAAGATATCCAAGCATATATCTCTCAAATATCTAATTAGCAAGCCTTAAAGACTAAGATTTATTGAAGATTGCAAGTGTTGAAGACTGCTAAGACCAAGAAGGTGTCGAAGACTGCCAAGAATATCCAAAAAAAAAAAAACTCGTACATGTCAAATAAATAAATTAATAAAAAATATATATTTGCCTCTTTAAAAGAGGCAAATATTTGGTTGTTCTAATCAACAAGCAAAATTTTAATTTAATGCCAAGAATGAATTGCAAGTTAAAACAATTAATTTAAAACAGTATAGTATTTAATATAGAATAATCTTCTTCGTTGAAAATTTTTAATTTTTTTTAGTATTTAATATAGAATAATCTTCTTAGTAGAAAAAATTTAATTTTTTAATCAAAAAAGTAATTAATAAAGTTAAAATCAGTTATTTATTCTCACATCTATTAGAACTCTTCAATTAGTTATTTTTCTCAATATATCTAAATACATCATATATGATAAGTTATATGTCTATGCTTTGTCAATATGGCAAAATTTTATCCAATTTAATTTAATTATCAAGAATTAAAAATCAGATTAAAAATATAACATTTTGAGAATATGTTTCAAAAATCCAACCATAAATTTGAAAATATTTATAAACCCACGTTTAATTACAGGAAATAAAAAATCAATATTTTAAATTCCTATTTAAGAAAAATGTATATAATGGAATGATAATGCCATAAATGTTTCATTCATTTTATATTATCTCATCTAATTGTACATTTTGTATCAATGATTGTACATATCTCTAATTAATTGGTACTAATATTTTTTATATAAATAATTAGCAATTAATTATTTTTATTTTTATTTTAAATATTCAAATCATAAATCATTCATATTAGCATGACATTTACGTTTAATTAACAAGAAAAAGCTATAGCCATTTAACAAATTCCAATGCAAATTGTAACAATATCAATGTGCAATGCTTTCACTACATATTTAGGCTTCATTTGAGATGACAAAAAACTCTGAAAAAGAGTAAAAAATATTTAAAAATTTTAAAAATTATTTATTTTTATGTCACTGTACAAATTACGAACCCACAACTTATCTCATTTTATCATACTTTTTGTCACTCCAAATGCACCCTTACATTGTTTAAGTAATGAAAGTACTTGTCCTTAAATAGTAGCAACGATTACTTAAATTAATATTATTATATTTAATAATTACATATTTATCTATTAAAATTAAAATTAATTATTATTAAAATAATATTTTATCAGTAAATTATATTCTTTATTAATATAATTTATTAAAATCAATTATTATTAAAAATATTTTATAAATTTAAATATATTTTGTTAAATTAGTTAGATAAATTAAATTAATATAAATAAATTTATTGAAATAATTGATTAATTTAATATAAAATTTAAATAGAATATATTATATCAATTTTATTTTATTCTAAAAATATTTTATTAAGATAAAATTAATTATTGTAAATAAAATTTCATCATGGAATTTGTTCTTTTGTTTTTATTTTGAAAAAATAAAATGACAACTAAAATCTAAAAACGAAAAACTATTAAACATAAAAATAAAATGTTACCAAATAAGCTCTTAGTAACACTACTAATGCATAAATAATTAACATTTATAGGTTAATCTAAACTCGAGCTAATTATGGATAGGCTCACTTGTGAAGTGGGTTTGCAAAAAAAAAATTGACCCAATATGAATTTTTGGCCGAGCTTGGGATTGGAAGCATAAATTTAGGTCTGGCTAAGCTCAATAAGCCTGATTATTCTAAACTAAAATTAGTGTACATATTATTTGATTTGGTGGAATTAAACCCAATTGAAATGCATTGTATTTTTATAAAAATTCAGCCCGATCCCGAGTTTGATTAGCTAACCTAGATCTATTGGCTCGACTCAAATTTTGGTTAACACCACACCTAAATATTTTTCTCGGGCAGACTTTGTCAAAGAAAATAGGCCCGTTGTGATTTTTGGGCGGGGCTTAATTTTTTTCCTGGCTTGATTTTATTTGCAATAAAAATATTTTATTAAGCAACGCACGATGAGAGTTGATAATTTGAGAAAATAACTCGAAATAATAAAAATAAAACTTGAACTTGCATTAGGCTTTATTAAACTGAAAACTAATGATATGATAATGTTACAGGGAAATGGGTTGTCGTTATATTCCTATGGAAATGCAAAGACAACGTATCTTAGCTTTACATAAGAACGAGGTTCTTGGTAGTAGAATCCGCATCAAGATATATTCCAATTACAAACGTGTTTAACTCTGCTACTCCAATGGTTGTATGAACAACTCCTATAAATCTTTGTACCAATAGTTGTATTATACACGCTACGTTTATGAACGCTAGAGTATTGAATATACATATATCCAAATATCTTGCATAACCAATTCTATATGAAGTGTCTTATAAAATATTTGAATCAAATATGTAAGTAGATATATCATATGTTTAAGTGCTGAATATTTGTATTTCAATTATGAATTGTTGAATCAATCCAAGCAGACATCTCAAATATTCAAGTGAATATCTTCGAATCTAAGATATCTAAGTTTATCAAATGTTGAAATAATCAAATAAATATCCAAGATATCTAACTCTCTAAACGTATTGAATAAAATATTTAAATATCTCTAAGATATCTAAGTTTATCTTAGATATGCAAGTATTGAATATATCAGATATTCAAATATTTACTGTTAAATAAAGTATTCAAATATCTCTAAGATATCTAAGTTCACCTTAGATATCTAAGTATTGATTATATCAAATATTCAAACGTTAAATCAGAGTTGAATTAGAGTATCAGAGACCTAAATATCTAAGATATTTAACTCTCTAAAAATGTTGAATAAAATATTCAAATATTTCAATGCTGTTGAAAACTATTGACATTCTTAACTCTTGAATCAAGAGTTTAATCACATATCCAATCAACATTGAACACATTGGATATCTCAAATATCCAAGCAAATATTGAAAACTATCAAGTATAAATATCTTAAAGTATTCAAGCCGAATTACATATTTAAATAAAAAATTACATCTTTTAAGTTATCTTGAATAAGATATCCTCAAATATTCAGGCATTTTTAAGGAGTTAAAAATCACATATCCAAGCAACTTTTAAGGAACTTTGAATAAGGTATGCAGGAGTTTTTTAAGGGGCCCGAATAAGATTAAAAAAAAAAGACGTGTATGGAAGAGGAACTTCAATTCCGTAAAGAGATGAATTTCCATGGTGGTGTTACTGATGTTTTGCATCATTATAGTTGCTGGAAAGTGACATATTTCTCTTGTTTCCCTACTAGTGTAACAAATTTCAATTAAGGCTTCCAACAATTCCGGATCAAATAAAAAATAACAAGAGGTCCATGGTAACAAAAAGAGGACAGTTACACAAGTAGATAGGTTCATAATTTATATAAATTCCATTGCCAATTGACACCACCAATCACTTTTCAAATGCAAACTGTAACAATATCAACGCGCAACAATAATAGTTAAGGTGATAGTCTTACCCACAGTGGATTCACACAGTATTATGAAATATTTATTATTTATTATTTTGTTTTTATTTTTTAATATTTTTTAAATCGTCGAAAAAATTTTAGTATATTGTATGTCTTCAATACTTAATTTTCACAAATTTAACAAAATTATATTAAAAAAATATCATAATTTAAAACTAAAACTTCAAATTACACAATATAACAATTAAAAATCAAAATTTGGAAAATTATACCATAAATTTCAAGGAATATAGCATACTAACATTTACCAATTTATAGCGATTTTTATAGTAGAGTTTTGAATCAATGATTAATATTTAAAAAAAGGTCAGCATATAAAATCTTTTAAAGAAACTATAGTTAAATAAATTGGGTCTTGAATTAGCTTTTATTTGGATCAGATATATATCTCTAATATATATATATATATATATATATGTAAATGTCAGTAAATATCAACAATAAGAATGTGAAATCAGATAAGTGTTTAATTAAATATCCAAATAAATATGTCAAATATTCAAATATTAGGTTGAATTAACTTTAGAATCGATTCACATATTTAAGTAATATTAAATCACATATCCAAGTAAATATCTTAGATCCATGAATCTCTCTCTCTAATTTCACAATTATTTTTTTTAATATTATATTTCCTTTAATCAAATTAGCTAACCTAATTTCTCTCTCTTTCTTGTTCTCCCTTCTCCAACATTTATTCTTTAGCCAATCTAAGTTATCTAATACACTCAAACCATAATATCTCATTCATAATCTCTTCCAATCATACCTTATATCTACTACATCAACAAATGAAAAATAATAACATTACAATGACAATATCTATTTTCTTATAAACTCATAACCATTACTTATTTGTATATTGCACAAGAGATGAATGACACGATGAATAATAAGATAAGAAATTAGTTCTTGAAAATAAGAATACATAAGGGGAAGAAAAAATAGTTATGGTAGTTAGTTTTTCTATAAAAAAAAAATGGAAATCATTCTAAACTAAGAACTTGCTCCATATTTATTTCAAAAATGTAATATGTTCCTTTGAAAATTTAAAAACCCACCAACATTCTACACAGCACCACTCAAATTGTACGTATTATTTTTTCTAATATGTATGATTTCTTAAATTAGGAGTTGTTACAATTATGTTTTAATTTTTTACTCAATTTTATCATCTTTTATATATATATATATATATATATCACATTGATGAATAATATTTATTTTTTACCTTTTAACAAATATATTTGGATAAAGCAATTAACCAATAAAAGATATAGTAACATTAATTATTTTGGTTTTTTTCTTAGATATCTATTTTCTTTAACATCTTTTTAATTTGTTAGTGATCAATTTTGTGTTAATAATTTATTTGGACAGTATACATATTAATTTTCTTAAATATTTTTGATTTATTAAATCAGTAAATGTTGTAAATTTATTTCAATTCAAACTCTTATACATATGCCACCTTTAATTAAAATAGATACTAACTTAAAAAAATATTAAATTAATACGTATTTTATTTATACCCTTTTTTTTCTTCTTCTTCTTCTTCTACTACTACTACTACTATTATTATTATTATTATCATTATTATTACTCTGTTTGATAATAATTAGTATTGGTTAATGACTAATGGTTAGTAGCTAGTTAAAAAAAAGTTAGCTAATTTTGTGTTTGGAAAGAAAAAAAAGTGACTTTTTTTAAAGTAACTAACTTATTTTTATTAAATTAATATTTTTACTTTTAAAATTTTAAAAGAATATTGAAATAGAAGAAGGTAAAAAAGTTTAACTATTATTGAAGTAGCCATTTCTAAACGGATAAACTTCAAGCCCAAGCACGAAGCAGTAAACTAGCAAGCTCATGAGTCATGCTTTGAAATGGGCTCTTTTGCACGCGTTTCACTATTTACATCATTGCACTAATTCCCTCACTTTTCTAGTAACTTAATTAATGTTATATTTTGATTATAAATTTGGAAGAAAAACTAGAAAAATAATAAAAAAAATTCTTATTTATATAACTTTTATGGTCAATTAAATAAGAACACATTTTCTAGAAAACATATACTTTTTCAAAATTTAAAATATAATTAAAATCAAAATGTAATTAATAATTTTCAATTTAAAAAGGAAAAATTAAGATCCAGACATGATAGTTTAAAAAAAATAAAAAACAAAATATTGGGCCAACGGCAATTCAAAGATCCACTACATCTTCTTGTTGATTTATTTACGGATATGACCTCTCCCGATTTATTCTTTTTTTTTTTTTTTTCATTAGGCAGTTCTAACAGAGAATAAATTTAAAAAATATATATACAAAATAAAATAACAGCTCCCTCCCAGAGGAAAAATGAAAAATGGCTAGGTGGGTTGAAGCATATTTGCCCAAAATTTTCAGGAAAGCCATAATTGATGACTACTATCTCCCAGCAACTGCTGGAAAGATGTCAAAATGGGAAGCTTCCTTCTCTATAGAGACCCAGAATTTAAAAACTTCTTGTTTCGGAGTTATGTTCACAAGATCAACCTCTTTTCATGCTTTGTGGAATTTGAAAATTTTGGACCCAGAAGGAAGAAACCAATACACCATGTTATTAACCCATCTCTATAAAAGTACAGATTAATTTTGTTCAACTCCACTGTTTTCTTTTTCTGGGATCGAAGGGAAATAACAATGTACAGGTTCTCAGAGTTGCATTCCCCTGGAAGTGACAGAACTCCTTTCCTTGATAAAGAAGTAAGCTTTTCTCTTTCGGGCTTCTTGTAGATTAAAATTTTTCCAATTTGATTGCTTGGTTCTTTTTTTAATTTTAATTTTTATTATTTATTTACTTTTTTCTTTTTCTCTCCTGGGATTTTCCATGTAGATTATTCTAGTGGCTGTGTTGAATTTGGGTGAGTGGTTGACGGGTCATGTTGAGTTTGATTTGTTCGAATAAATCCCATTTCTTGATTCCTTTCCAAATGTGGTTGTTTGTGATTTCTGCCCCCTGTGGAGATTAAGAAATTGCCCTGAATTTGCTACAATTCTAATGAATCTAACAAGTAAATAGTTCTTGGGTCACATTCCCAGTGCTTACCAACTGTTCGTCTTTTGAGAACCTGTGTTAAAAAATTGGAAATTTGATTTCCTGAATGGATTTATTCCATACGCCCATAAAAAGACAGTTGTCTGGAGTTGTTTTTTTATTTTTCATTTTTTTGTTTTTTTTAGAAGTTAAAAATTATTTAAGATGGACTTTCCTCATTTTAATAAGTTTTATGGTTGTCCTCCTCTTATACCTTGTTGGACTTTTTGGCAATTTTTCAATAAATTATCTCAAAATGACGTTCACATGGAATGTCGGTTCTCTATAATTTTAGTATTATGATACACATGACATCACTTAACATGTCTTAGATCACAAAAATCACTTATCAATTACGTATTTTGCACTTCTCGAATTTTCGGGGTTTTTCTTTCTTTGATTTTTTTTTTTTCTATTCTACACAGGAGACCTTGGGAAATGGTCATCAAACAGACCTTGAGGATGGAGATGCGGTACCGGTAATTGCAATCACCGTTGTACCCCGCAATTTCAAATCATATTGATATATTGCTTGTTGTTTATGGTATTGTTTATGGTGCTAACTTTATTCTTGGAAAATTCAGGCTGCAAATGTGGGGTTTTGTAGGGTACTCTCACTTGTAAGTGAAAATTATCTGGTTTTGTTATGGTGGGAAGCATAACTATAATGCTGAAATACTTGGAGTTATTAATATCTCATTACTTGGCAGGCAAAGCCTGATGCTGGAAAATTGATTCTTGCTACAGTAGCTCTGTTGATTGCATCCACATCAAATATCTTAATTGTATGAAATCTCTCTCTCTCTCTCTCTCTCTTCACAAGAGTAGCTTGTACTCAATAGTTCAGTCAAACACACTCTATCCATGGGGTGTTAATTTGTATTAATTTTGATATGTTTGCTGCAGCAAAAATTTGGTGGGAGAATAATTGACATTGTGTCAAGAGATATCCAAACACATCAACAGAAAGCAGAAGCATGGGGTGCAGTGAAGAACACCATACTTGATATCTTTCTGGTTGTCATGGTTGGGTATGACTATTCCTAGTTTGTTGGCATCAGCATCAGTAATGCATTCACTTCATCTGTCCTCAGCATCCTGCTTGCCATCCTTCTCTTACAATAAAAATTTTCACATTATGGCACTGCTGTGGGTTTTTGCTGTAGAAAACTGGAAACTTTTATTTTACTATGGGGGTGAAAATCTATCTGCGTTATATTACTAAAGCTTTCGAGCTTAGAGCATGAATTTCTGTCGAGCAAGTAATTTTGTCTTCCAGTTGGTCAATATGTCATCTCATGGGATTATCCCTATTTTTCTTCTATGCAGGGCTGTTAGCATAGCACTTCGGGCATGGCTATTTTCTTCTGCTAGTGAAAGGGTTGTTGCTCGGTTGAGAAAGAACCTGTTTGGTCACCTCATTCAACAGGTTCAGTTATCTTCACAAGTTCCATGTTTGTTTTTTCTTATCTATAGAATTCAGTTTAGCGCTTAGGAGAGTGATGTTATTTACCTTTTTTCTTTATATGCGTGGAAAATTGCATTTCAACACTTTCCACAGGAAGGTTTTCACAGCAGATTATAACTTTGCAGGAGATAGCCTTCTATGATATTACTAGAACAGGGGAACTTCTAAGTAGGCTATCTGAAGACACCCAGATCATAAAAAATGCAGCCACTACTAATCTTTCCGATGCCCTAAGGAATCTCTGTACTGCATTGGTTGGTCTTGCATTCATGTTTGCAACATCATGGAAGTTGACGTGTAATTGATCTATCAATTATAACCAAAACATGAACTATAATATTATCATCCAGTTTGTAAAATGCTCATTTTAGTTTCTTTTTGATTATTTGTCTTCAGTACTGGCATTAGCTGTTGTTCCGGCCATCTCTGTCGCTATTCGCCAATTTGGTCGCTTTCTTCGTGAACTGTCTCACAAAACGCAAGGTGCCGCTGCTGTTGCTGCCTCAATTGCTGAGGTTTGTTGGTGGCATTAGAAAATTTTCTTAGATTTTTCTATATTTAATCTCTTAGTTCGAAACTTTATGCTATACAATCCTGCAATCATCAACCATGAGCAAATTTGATGGCATGATAAGAAATGATAACTGGATAAGAAAATAAAATAATTTAGGTTTTTAATGTGCCAGTCTGACATTTTAAAATGCTGTTCATGGAAACGCAATAACAGCAAGTTGTAATAGAACATGTGCTTTCTATGAACATGTTTTCCTTGTATTGCTTTTATTGCTCAAGAGAGTCAACTGATTGTCTTTACATTTTTTTTTTGTTTGTTTGTTTTCTTTATTTCTTTATTTTATGTCTCAATTGGCTCGTGGCCAGTAATTTAGTTCTTTCTCTAAAGGTTGAACGTAGAAAATGATTTACAAGTGTTCTGACAGCTTAATCAGAGAGGGACCTCATGCAAAGTAGGACAACCATGTTATATGTCCCTGCTGGTTTGAAAATTGTCAAAGAAACCAACTCGTTATGTTAAATCAAAACTAGTACTGCAAGGCACTTGATTTATGCTGAAAAGTTTCCAGTTGTGTGGTAAACAGCTTGAATTGACTAATCTACGTATTAGTGTTATAAAGATTTTGAATACTAAGCAAAAGGGTCCATGTTGTAGGGTAAGTTTTTGTAGTTGTTATTAATTTTATTTTTGGTGCAAGTTTTCATTATTAATTACTATTACAGCTTTCTGCTAAATCTGCAACTGTTGTTTAGGAAACTTTTGGTGCCATCCGTACAGTGAGATCTTTTGCTCAGGAAGATTATGAGATTTCACGATACTCGGAGAAAGTTGATGAGACATTAAAGCTTGGACTCAGACAGGCTGTGAGTTGCATAATGCCTCTCTCTTTCTCTCTCTCAACACACAAACAGCAATCAGGGGCAGCAGCTTTTGATGATGTTGTTTTCTGCTGCAGAAAGTAGTTGGATTGTTCTCTGGAGGCCTAAATGCAGCATTGACACTATCAATTATGGTGCTAGTGATCTATGGAGCCAATCTGACAATCGGAGGCTTCATGACCCCGGGTGCTCTTACATCCTTCATTCTTTATAGCCTCACAGGTATTCTTCCTTCATTGTCATCTGCATTCAATTGAGGCAGTAATGCCACTCAAGTGAAATAGTTTTAATATGAATCTATTCAAGATGGTTTCAAAATATGACTTATCAGTTAGCATAACTGTTTTCACTGGCAGTGGGATTATCAGTATCTGGACTGTCTGGATTATATACAGTTGCAATGAAAGCTGCGGGATCTAGTAGGCGGGTTTTCCAGCTTCTAGATCGCGTATCATCCATGCCAAAGTTGGGAAATAAGTGTCCTTTGGGGTAAGCTCTTTTGACGTTTCCATCCACTAATCTTCCATTTTTTTTTTCCCCTTGATCTTGGTTACTTTTAAATTTTGGATCGGAATTTCTGAAACATTGAGATCTATCAGAATCTTATCTTGGCTTAACCTCCTCTCCTGTTCTTCCCTTGGATACCTAGACATATATATCCACCCATTATGATGAAAGAAAAAGATTGTGATCTTTAGGCTATGTTTGGAACATGGATTTGTAAAGGAGAAGGAAAAGTGAAGAAAAATGGTAGGAATGCAAAATAAAGTGAAAAAGTCATATTTATTTTATTTATTTTTTATTGAGTTAGAAAAAAAGACAAAATGAATAGATATTTATCAACAAAATTTAACTTGGATTTGGTTAAGCATACAAAAATTGCACAAATTATAAATTTTATTTTCCCTTCATTTTTCCTTTCCCTCCACAAATCCATGTTCCGGACATAGCATTAAAGTTTTTAAATTTTCCAGAGAGGCTTCAACGTAAAAGTTTGTTTCATTAAGCAGGCGTGTCTCAGATTGTTGTTAACATCAGAGATGACATGCATGTTCCATTGCTCCATTCCTTATTCTCTATCCATTAAAATTCATGCTTTGTTCATTGAAGGATTATCCTGAGAACATATGCTGAGTAGGGATTTGACTCCTAGGTTTCCTCTTTTCTCAAGATATTTCCCAATTCTTTCAAAATTTTAAGTAGCTGTCTATACTCTGTTCTTCTTTTTAATTGGGAAACTAACACAGTTCACTGAAGATTTGAATGGGAGAAAAAATAGAATGATAAATGTGAAGTGTGCCCAAATAGACAAATTTTATATTTGACAATGCGATGTGCAGAATTGATATTGTATTGTCACGTATTTCAGTGATCAAGATGCAGATGTGGAGTTAGATGATGTATGGTTTGCCTATCCTTCCCGTCCAAACCATATGGTGCTCAGGGTAATTATCTCTCACTGATTTCTTTAATATGGAACACATTTACGGCTTTGAATATGTGTTCTGATAGAAGCATCTCTTGTTCTGTGAATTTAGGGAATAACATTAAGATTGCAGCCTGGTTCGAAGGTTGCTTTGGTTGGTCCAAGTGGTGGTGGGAAGGTAAATACTTTGTTAAAGATCACCAACTGAATTCATGCATTTTTCCTTTGTACCCAAAATATATATATTCATTCCATGTTATGGGAAATATGTCAATACTTTGGAAATAGAGGCTTCGGCCGTGTACCATGACTCAATATCTTTCAATTGGGATCTGCAGACCACAATAGCAAATTTAATTGAAAGGTTCTATGACCCCATCAAGGGAAAGATTTTGCTAAATGGTGTTCCTTTGGTAGAGATATCTCACAAACATCTACACCGAAAGGTAAGGGGTTCTACTTTCTACAATCAGGAGATTTTAAACAGGTTTCATGACAGTTTTTATCAATGAAGTGTTTTCTTCTCACTCAATGTCAAGAAAATCTTTTGCTGTCTAACAATCTATCCTTGAAAATACAGATCAGCATAGTGAGCCAGGAGCCCATTTTGTTCAATTGTTCCATTGAGGAGAACATCGCTTATGGATTGGGTGGCAAAGCAAGTAGTAGTGAAGTGGAAAATGCATCTGTGAGATTTGTCGCCTTCATTTTACCATTTTGCCATGTCCTCCTCCCCCAAACACTTGCAATTCTGATTAGTTCAATTGTGGGAACTGCAGAAAATGGCAAATGCCCACGAATTCATATCCAAATTCCCTGACAAATACCAAACCCATGTTGGAGAACGCGGGTTGAGGCTTTCTGGAGGTCAGAAACAGCGAGTGGCGATTGCAAGAGCTCTGCTGATGAACCCAAGAGTCTTGCTCTTGGATGAAGCCACAAGCGCTCTGGATGCTGAAAGTGAATACCTAGTCCAGGTGAGACTTGACTTAATGTCACTTTCTTTGGAAACAAAGCTCGATCGTGATCTTTAAACTATAGGGGTGATTTTTATACTTTACCCATTCTTTTTTCATTTAAAGCATGTAATTGAATATCCATACGCGATGCTGTTCTGTAGGATGCCATGGATTCCCTAATGAAGGGCAGGACTGTTCTAGTTATAGCGCATAGGCTCTCGACTGTCAAAAGCGCAGACACTGTAGCGGTGGTTTCCGATGGTCAAGTGGTTGAAAGTGGCACTCATGAAGAGCTTTTCAGCAAAGGTGGAATTTATACTACACTTGTGAGGAGGCAATTACAAGGATCCACAACTGGAACTTGATATCAAGGGCTTGTCATTTGCCTGGCTGGCAGGTACACTATTTTTCATGAACAGGTCATTCTTCTTTTCGGATCAGTGGTTGCTTACTTGAAAGCAAATCCAACCATCAAAATACCCTCTTCTATTTTTATTTTTTATTTTTTATTTTTTTTCCTTTTCATATGAAGTAGGGATATGTGGTTGCTGCCCTTATCCCTTACTGTCACAGATTATAAGGAATTAAATCCAGTTGTTTATATATTTTACTTGTATCTAACTTTTGCCATATATATCACAATATATATAAGCTTCTGGCCTTGTAATTTTTTTATTTTTACTTCATTCCAACAGATGCTAATTAATCCATCTTCTTGTTCATTTTAGGCATTCACCAAATTCACCTATGTGATCATGGGCAACTCAATGAAACGCTCAACTGAGATGTATTGTGTTTGAAGTGATAAAAAGTGAGATAAAGTGAGATAATTTCGTGCAGTGAGATAAAAGTGAATAATTTTTAGAATTTTTTAATATTTTTCACCTTTTTTTACAATTTTTTGTCACTCTAAACGGAGACATAGTTTAGTTATATATATTTGGTTCTCTTATACTATGTCTGAAACATGAATTTATAAGGGGAAATTAAAAGTGAAGGAAAATGGTAAAAATGCAAAATGAAGTAATTAAATTTATTTAATTTTTTATTGAGTTTGAAAAATATAACTAAAATAAATAGATATTTATTAACAAAATTTAACTTTTACTTAATTAAATGTAAGAAAATTGTACAAATTATAAATTTTATTTTCTCTTCATTTTTCCTTCCTCTTCACAAATCCATGCTACAGACATTGCATTAGAGAATCAAGTTGAGTGCATTTGATTCAAGGTTAGAATATCATGTCCTTTGGAATCCACAATGTCAATTGTTTTTCATTTTACATTTTTTTTTTTTTTATGGGGACCTGAAATGACATTTAGGGTGAGATTTTGGTTCCTAAATGGAACTGAATTTTTACAGAAATTTAAACTCAATTACATCGGTTTGGTTTTTTATTTAAAAAAATTATAAATAATAAATTAATATAAATCTATTAAAAATATAAATATATTATATGTTATTAATTAATTATAATAGAAATTTCGGTTTCTTGTTCTAAAGTTTAAGTGAAAAAATTCGGTTTCTTGTTCTAAAGTTTAAGTGAAAAAATTAAACTGAACCAAAAAATAAATTTAATTACCAAAAAAAAATCCAAAAAATAAATTTTTAAAATAAAAAATAAAAAATCGAACCAAAGTGAAATAATTGAACATTGACCCAAAAGAACTAAACTTATATGGCTTGATTTTTCGATTCGGTTTAATTATGCTCTATGCATGATAATGTCTGGAGTCTCTTTCTTGATGAATTTAACTGTCTGTAGTTGGGGGAATTTATGCCATCACCTTAACAAGTATTAATTTTGCAGTGGAAATTTAAACTGCATATTCACAGTCAAATGCTGCCACAAGTGAATTGCATAGGCAAAAATCATGAACTAGTTATGAACACTAGGGCATTATTCTTAACTACTCCACTAATAGGATGATTTTGAATAATTATACAGGTAAATATTTCAACTGGTTGTCAACCACTTAAAAAGGGTAACTTAATACGTATATCACGTTCTTGATTTATCGTAAATAGAGGTGCATGTTATTCATTTGCAAATTTCAACTAAACGTGCACACATGTTTCTAATCAGAGATAAACCACAAAAGGAATAATGTTAGGTATAGTCCTATAATAATAAAATGAGTTTCTATCGTCTTTACAACCCTATCGAAGTAAAAATATGTAATAGATATAAAACTATCACATAAATGATAAATAGTCTCTCAAAATTATAAATAACAAAATTAAACAAGTTCAAATTAGTTATACCTAACGACCAAGTAATCTAGCTAATAGTCCCGTCAAATCTGTAATGACGTCAATAAGGAAGTGAGTGAGTATCAATGCAAATGTACTCACTATACAAAATAAAATATTTAACTCTCATGTTAAAATAATATTAAATTACAATAAACTTTAAAATGATTAGAATAATCAATTGAATATCTTTTATAACATTTTAAACCTAATATCATACTTTCAAACCATTGCTTTACTACCCTCTTAGATTTAGATTTATTTTAAAGTTATTCTTATTTACAAAATAAGTTTATTAACTATCTTTTTTAAGTAAGAAAGAAATGTAAATTACCATTCCACATCCCTCCTTTAAAAATATAACAATAATCATAATTCATAAGAATTTTGATTCTCTAGCATTTTTCCATAAGGTTGAACGCAATTATATTTACATGGAAAATTTTGCCTCATTCACTTTTGTATAGACAACTTCACTTATACACATTCTTTGTAGAGATAGAAAAAGAAATAAAAAAATATTATGTGATATGGTACAAATGTAGAATAGTAAAACAATTAACTACTTATATTGTAAACGTATATACCTGATCTCAAACATTCTTCCTCTTAATGTAAATATTTTGCATTTTTTTTTAAATTAGTGCAATAGCTTCTTTTAATCAAAAAGTTATTATAATAACAAAATTAATACTGTGGTAGCGTTTAGAGTCATAAAAAATAAAAAAAATATATGATTTAAGATAATTTTTTACGTTGGATATTTCTAACCTAAATTACGTTTTTTGAAGATAAATAGTATAGCTTTTGAATTTTTGTAATAAAAAGTTGGAGAGAGAAACCATAGGAATTATTTTTTCCATCTATTCCTACGGATTTATGTTAGAATTTTTTTTAAATTTGTTAAACTTTTTGATTTTTGCGTAAAAAAATACGAGAGAAAAACCGTGAGAATGATTTTTTTGGTCCATTACCATAGATTTGTGTCAGATTTGTTGAAAAGTTATTGGATTTATGAAGAAGTTATTAGATTTGTAAAAAAAGTATTAGGGTTTGTAAAAATTTGTTAGGATATATAGATATAAATAGAAATGTATAGACATTTCACGAAGTACGAGGTAATCAAAAAGTGTTAGAGAATTTTAGAGATTTGCAGAAGTTTTCAGAAGTTTTTGTTAGTTTTTAACGAACCAAACGCTGCCTATATTAATATAATAAAAGAAGAATATGTGGATAATTTTTCAAATACCTTACAAGTTTTAACTTTCTCTTTGTTCTCTTAAAATAACCACAATTATTTGAAATTTTTCCAAGTTATTTGAGGTTTAGTTGTGACTTTTATCTAGCTTGATTTATGATCCATTTATAACAGGGCTTATGCTTAAAAAAATTTGGTTCGAAAGTTTGTGAATCGACTTAATAAAATAACACATATATTAATTTTAAACCAAAATAATATTATTTTAATTTAATTAAACTATTAACTAGCCAATCTCAAATTTAAATTATTGTTTGTTGAGCCAAACTCATTTCTATAAAAAAGTTTGAGATAAGCCAAAATTTGACTAATTTGGTTCAAATCTACCTCGCTAAATGATCTTGCAATAGTATACAAGAAGAAAAATGGTATATTAAAATGAGAAAAGACGAATATTACTTTCAATATATTTTTTCATAACATTAAAATTGTAAGTCATCAGTCAAATTAATCAAAATAAGATGGTTACTATCCGAATTTAATTGAACTATTCATAATTCTCATGTTACATAACCAACATTAGATGTGATTGCAGCTTCTAAGTCTGATATACTGTCTGAACTTGTTATAAGAATTTATTGTCGTTCCCTTAACACGGATATGATTTTAAATTTTAGTGCTATAATATTCCAAAGTACGAAAATATTAGAGGAAAAAAAAAGAAATTGAAAAAATGGTAATCGCGAGGTGATACAGTTAAAAAAAATTACCAAAAATTTTTTATCAGGGTAACGTGACGCCCTAATTTGAACGATGAAACAAATGGCTATTCCATTCTTTTACCATTCAAAACAAAACCCAGAATCCTCAAAATGCAGAGACTAGTGTCTCTCAAACTGGGTTCAAAATTTCTCAGAAATCACTCTAACAACTCTCCGTCTCTCCAATCAATTTGCCCCAAAAGCTCACTCTCTCTCCCAAAAACAAACCCAAATCACCTCCACCGCTATTCTCCGATCAACCAGCCCCGCCATTTTCTCTCCGACTTCACAACCGCTTCGCACTCATGGCGGTGGCAAAACGGCATTGCGGAGAGGATTTACAGGTTTCTCTCTCACCCACTACTCATGAAGCAGTTATTGCCGAATACCCTTTTGAAGGGTACAAGTAAAGGGGTTGCTGATTACCGATTTTGGTTTCTGAGAGGAGGGCTTCGCAAACGAAGTTCACAACTCAACCTACCATTTGAGGGTAGTCTTCGTGGCTGGTAATGTATTTCCTTTCTCAAATTCACGGTCTGTTTTGTTGCTGAGAAAATGTTAGAACAGATTTTCGTCGAGTTTGGTTCCGAATTTTCTTAGCTAGCTAACAGAAAAAAGGTTCCTTTCATATTGTTGAAATTATAATCTGGATGACCATGAGATTTCAAAATCGCTTTCTTGTGGACTAATTTTGTTTTTGTTTTTTGTTTGTTTGTTTGTTTGTTTTTTTTTTTAATTTCGGTGATTTTTATTCTCTAGCAGAATGTGTAGAATTGTTTTAAGTAATTGAAATGCATAATCTATAGATAAAATGCATAATGTATGATTTATTGATTATGGCTCTTCATGAAGAGTGAAAGAAAAACATAGGGGTGAAATATATGTAGGTTACTTTCTTGGGTTTAAACCCAAAATCAAAGTGCCTCCCTCAAGTTTGATTTATGACACTAAACCCCCTTAGTGCATTTGCATTAGTATCCCTTGTTATAGAATCAAATATCATTTTTTTTGGGGGTTGATTTACATTATAGAGTCTCTACTCAACAGCAAAATCTCTACGAAATTAAAATATTAGTTTCCTCTTCTTTTTCCATTATTTGTTTAATTTGTATAATTTTCAATTTAAATTATATTATTTAAGAATTACATTATTACTGATTATATATTATTTTAGAAATAAAAAAATTTAATTGAACTTATAAAAAATTAAAATATAAATAAAAAATTAATATTCTCTTTTAATAAACTAATAAAATATATTAATTGATAATAAATGAATATTTAAAAATAAAGATTCAGTTGAGGGAGGAAAAAAAAAAGGAAAGAAAGAAAAGTAATGGATTATTTTATTATTATATTTTTTAATCAGTAAAGACTTTGATGATGCATGTAATGATCATTACAGATGTTATTGTACTCAAAGTCAAGTCTTTAACATTGATTATGACCAGTGGCGGACCCAGGATTTTGTGTAAGAGGGGGCCAATGTAAAAAATTTTGTATTGATTGGAGAGTAAAGTAAAATTTTATAAATTTTGGGGGGGCAAAACACTATATTATATGAAAAAAATCTTAAAATTTATGAGGTATTAAAGGATTTTCAAAACTTAGGGGGGCCAAACACTATATTATATGGAAAAAATCCTAAAATTCATGGAGGTATTAAAAGATTTTCAAAACTTAGGGGGGAGGGGCGTGGCCCTCACTCATCCCCCCTTGGGACCGCCTCTAATTATGACATCTTAAAACTAATTTTGGAAAATAGTTTCTTATCCTGTTACAGTTGCTAGTCTGCTACTTACTCGCGCTACTTGTTTAGAATCTATTTGTTTTTATGTCATAGAAAATCATAACATTAATGCTGGATAGTTTTTAAGCCTTTGGTCAGAAGGAAAAAGGTAATTTTATATACTCTTCTTTGCTGCTTCCAACGGCCCTGCAGTCTCATATTTTCTTTCTGTACTGTGATCTTTTGCTTCCATTACAATTGCTTTTGGTTTTTTTTTTTTTTTAATCTTGACTGCTATTGAATCCGCTTTATTTGCTGTGTGCTTGTGTCCTGTGAAGCTTTCTATTGGCTTAAGTTCTTGTAATTTCCACCAAACATACAAGCCACCTTATGTTTGTTTTTTCTTATATGCTTTCTGCTTAAGACAATTTAAACATGTTGCTATATGGAAATAACATCCCTTCTGTCAATAGGCAGTCTTGGCTTCGAAGGCAAACAAATGATAGCGTGGTTTTGGGCTTGATTTTAACTAATGTAGCTGTTTTTCTTTTATGGCGGATTGCAGATCGTCAATTCATGACAAAGAACTTTACAGTGAGTTATATAAAATAATGTTGGTTTTTCTTTACATGATATTGAACAGAATCTTTGAAAGGCTCCGTTTGACAAAACTTAGTTTTCAGTTTTTGTTTTCATTTTTTTTGAAAACTGAACATGAAAATTTGTTTAGTAATTATATTTCCATAATTTTTAAAAATTTTGAAGATAATTTTCATTTTTTCAGAAACTGAAAACTGAAACAAATTTGAAAAAAGCATTTTCTCAAATTTTCATTTCAGTCTTTGTTTTACTCAACAACCAACACCACCACCACCAGTCACAAATCCACTGCCGCTATCATCATTGACCGTCACCCCCTCCGACCATTACCACTGCAACCACCCACCTCTGACCATCGCCAACACCAACTACTGTTGACTAGCCACCGCTAACCTCTGTTGACCGATCACTACCCCCCGCCATCCACTTCCGACTGTACCTCTGCCTCCGGTCGCCATGCACAACCGCCAGCCACCCTATTAACACTATAACTACCAACTAACAATTATTGTTACCAAATGTATTTTCAACTTTTTGAATTTTTTTTCTTGCTATGAAAATGAAGACTAAAAATAAAAAAGTTGAACGTACAAACTGAAAACTAACAGTTTTGTCAAATGGACCCTAAGCTTGTAATACATACAAGTTTTCTTTTTTATAATAACAAGCCCTAACCTTGTACTACATACAGTTTTTCAATTTTTTTTCATAATTTATTGTTTTCACTGATCAGATTTCACTGGAGAATTTTAAGAGTGGGCGTGTACACACGATGATAACATCTGCATTCAGTCATATCGATGTTGGGCACCTTATCCATAACATGATCGGACTTTACTTCTTTGGGATGAATGTATGTTTACATTCCTCTTGATTTTCTTCTCGTCCATGATTCTAATTTTGATTCATTTTGAAAATAGGTAATGCATTTAGCATAGTAGGGGAGATTCAGAAGCAACTTCATTCATGAAATCAACATATTTTGAAATTGATGTAGATGCAGCATTATTTTTGTTGCATGGAAAGTTCTACACTCTAATATGGGTTAAATGATTGAAACTTCGATAACACCGTCTGGCCTTTTTTGTCCAATATTCCATTTTGGGATTTCCAAGAAAGTTTGTGAACTTAAATTTTATAAATTTTGAATATTATTCTTTTAAATGAGTATGTATGCACCACTGATATACTTAAAAGTTTGATTTTCAAGGTCGATTAAAAATATTGAATGGAGGGGATACTTGTCCTATATTGATACCTAGAAAAAGTACATTATAAACCTTGGTTGAAATGAGCTGTAATATATTGTGTTAGTTGCAAACACAAGAAAATCTGTTTCGAATTTTTGGGTCACCATGCAATTACTCTCTTGGTATTTTTGACTTCTTGCAAATGTTAACAGACCTTCTGAAACTTAAGAGTTTGGTGTTTATAACTGTCCATTAGATTTTCAGCCAACGGTGTCTCTGGCATTTGTTATATTATCTTCAAAATGAGACTTAGGAAATGACATGATGAAACCGAAAGGAAAACTCTTTTGTCATTGGTTTTTTCCCCGTGAGATTCCCAGATGGCACTAGTTTATTAAATTGTTTTTGAGACTGGTTTGAGATAAGAGTAACTGAGGGTTTCCAGCAGAAACCCATGTTTTACTGATGGGGGAAAAAAAAAAGAAATGGAAGACCACATTTCAATTTTGACATTTAGGTTGATGTTACTGTGCTGATTTTTAATGCCACTTCAAATTCAGTGGGCACATTAAATTTCCACAAACTTCCAAAGTCCTCTTTTAGAAATGAGCAAAACCTAATAAAATGACTGTGAGCATCTGATTGATGGCAAGTTGGCAGATAGGTATGGTGAGAGGAAGACCAGTGATGATTGATGACACCTTTGAGAAATGATATTCCGGAGTGATTGATTAGGCTTCAAATAGATGCAGTGGGAAAAAGCATTCCTAATCGTGAAATTAATTATATTCTTGACATTAATATTTTTATTTTCAACAATGTTCCTCTAATGTTCAGTAGCTAGGCTTGTTAACCTTCATTATTTATGTCATAACACCAGTACATCTAAATTTGTTGAGTTAAAGGAAGAACAGGAATAGAATCGAAGAAATTCAAAGTCACTACTTACAAAAGTAATCAATAATTAACTACATTTCATTACTTCCCATTTAGATGTATATTCAATCAGAAATTTCTATTTGCTAATTCACTGTTTTGGCCAGATTGCAAGGGCTTTTGGACCAGATTTTCTGCTAAAGTTGTATTTATCTGGGGCAATAGTCGGCTCAGTCTTCTATTTGGTGCATCATGCCTATTTGGCCTCATCAGCAAAGGTACAGTGATGATCTAAAATGTTCTGTAGTTGCTAAGCCGCAGTGAGAAGGTAAATCTCAGGGATAATCCTCTTGCTTGTAGTCAAGGATGGTCAAGTTTGCACTCTTTCCTGTTCAAAGTCACAAAAGGAGATGAATAAGTATTATCTTTGGTCTAATTATGGATATATAATATTTTTTTAAAGGCAACTAAATGAATAATCCTGAACCTTAGATTCCATAAATGATGTGCAAAGGTCCAGTTCTATTGGAATTTGGAACTACATGTGGATCTCGATGCATGAATAAAATCCTTGCTTGATTTGGTTTATAGAGTTTAAATTTATGTTCATTCCTGCTTATGCTTGGTGTTACAATTGAGAATGTCTGAACCTCTATAATTGAAAAAAGGGTTGTGATTTTTGCACTTGGAATGGTTATATAATTTTCTGCTTGAGGTGTGATGATAATGCACACTTTTAAGTAGTAATCTTTGGCTTTTATTTGTTATCTTTTTTTTGATAAGCACTTCCATTTTGTATCTACAGAATGAACGAACATGGAGCATAAACCCTTCAAGAATTCCAGGACTGGTATGCTGCATTTCTGCTTCAGTAGCTCTGCTTTCTTTGATGCCAGAAACCACCACCCCCTCCCACTCTCACAAAAAGCATACAATAAATAAGAATGATACCAAAGTAAAGCTACACGATTATCCTTTATTATTATTGAATATTGATTAAACTAGGCAAGTTAATGAATGTATATATAAACCTGTCCTGATTTCTTAATTCATTTCTAGATGCATGGTGCATTAAGGATGATTCTCTTTCTACATCTCATATTAAGTAATGGTTATCCAACGATGAATCTCAAATATCTAAGTTTTTAACTTTTATTTAGTTCTATTTGATGCCTCTTCTCAGCGTATTATTTGAATCTGTTTTTCTCCATGACATCTGGAGTGAGACCTTTCTTTCTCTATAGCTTTCTTAATCGTTGTTATAATTCCATTTTGAATGTGTATGCATCCATGTGGAGTGAGTCTGCGCTGCCTTTTTTTTTTTTTTTCGGTTGGTAGGTTTCCCCCTGCTTTCTTTTTCTCCCTATCAAAAGAATTCATGGTGTCTCTAAAACTTGTTTCTTCATTTGATTTGTCTTCCTTAGACTTCAACCCAGGTGTAGGATTTATTTGTATGTTAAATAATGCATTATTTTTGCAGTAGTTTCTTCCTTTTATTATCTTCATTAACTGCTTGAATTACTCAAGGAAGGATGGTCTTTAGGGTCTCTCTCTCTCTCTCTCTCTCTCTCTTGCTCCCCTCCTCCCCTTTTGGATTGCTTATCAAGATTATTATTTTTTTTAATAATTCGATTTGTACGATCCATTCTATGCATAAAGAAGCCGTAAGTTGAAAATTCTGCTTCATCTGTTCTGACTTCTGATTCTGCATGTGCAATTCAGGGAGCAAGTGGAGCAGTGAATGCTATCATGTTGCTTGATATATTCCTCTTTCCAAAGTCTACTCTCTATCTAGAATTTATAGTACCCATTCCTGCTATCTTACTGGTGGGTTTTTCTTAATTCCACACAATCATATGTGGAGAGAATTGATTGTCTAAAGCTAATTTGCTGAATGTCATTCCAGGGGATCTTTCTTATTGGAAAAGATTTGCTAAGAATATTAGAGGTATTATCTTCCTGGGACTTCTTGTTTCTTTTTTCCATGAAAGTACACCTTGATTTTAATTAACTAATACAAAGAATCCATCCATATATGGTGCTGAAACACATTCGCACAGTGCACACGCAAAGGGCTTAATAATGGAAAATGCTACTCACTGTCGTCATGACTCGACTCTACATAAGACACCCCCTTATAGGCTTGAAGGTTATCGTGAACTGTTGTCCTTTCAAGCCACTAGTAACTCATAGAAAAAGCAACTTGTGCTGTTACCCTTGTATCTCCTTTGGACTTAATAATAATAGTAAGATTTTGGTCAAGAATCTATTGGGTTATTACCGTGAACCTTGAAAATTTTCTATGTGGTTTCACAGTGATATACAATTAATACATTTGTTGTTTGATAGATACAAAGGATGTCGAATGTGATTGATTTCGTACAATGGTTGATCAATTGTTGTTTCAGGGGGACAGTCAAATCTCAGGATCTGCTCATTTGGGTGGTGCTGTTGTTGCTGCCATAGCTTGGGCTCGGATTAGGAAGGGACTTTTCTGAACTACATTTTTTATGTGAATTTTTCTATACAAACTTTGTTTATAAGGAGGCCATTTTCTGGGTTTCCTCTCTGGATTGATACTAAAACTCTCCCTTGTTATCGAATTATTCACAAGTTTTTTCTTTGGTGGTGGAGATTAAGAAAGTTGGAGTAGGTACTACTGAAAGAAAATTTGATATCGGCAATACTGGTGGTATTTGAAGCAGTTGCCTTTTAACTTAAATTGTGTACGAGCCACGTGTGTGTGTGTGTATATATATTAATTAGTGGATGAATTATTTTAACTTTTCCTGAGCTGCGTCTTTGGAAAAATTTTACCCTGCTTGGTTTGGTTGGAAGAGGAGTGGGAAAAAAAAATTAAAAAGTTTTTGCCCTCTTGTTTGGTTGTTGAGTTTGGGTAGAGGGGAAAAAGGAAATGATAAAACAAAATTTACCTTAATTTCTCTTCACTTTCCCTCTCTTTCCCCTTGTCTTCTTCCCAAAGCAGACAGTTCTGAGTTCTGTGGATAATGCTCTTTTCGGGTCTGCAGCCTAGAACTGCATTTCAAGTATGGTGATTTTTCAGATACTAAAGTGCGCTTTCAGAATCATGGGTGAAACAGGGCAAAGCAAGTGCCTGAATGACAAACCATTGTAATTGTATTTGTTACCAGTTAATAAATCAATTATAGATACATATATATATATATATATATATATATTTATAATGTACTCCATACGAAAGTTCTTATAGTAGCTAATGGGTGTGCTTGAAAAGAAAAATGAAGGGAAATTTGGCTATTTATATGTACTTTTTGTGATTAATTAGATAAAAAAGTTAAAATATTTTAAGAAAATATCTATTTTCTCCTCCTTTTTTTTTTTTTTTTTATAATTATACCAGAGCAATGGGTGATTTCAAGTGCCATGTGATTTACTTTCCAGGCGCATGACCTGCGTTCGAACCCGACCAAAGATAATTTTCGAACTCCCATCTAATATTTGATTGTGTTTGTCACACTTTGAATTTTTATAATTTAGAGATGTAATTTAGATAGATATAATTTGATTGTGTTTGTCATGCCTTGAATTTTCATAATTTAGAGATGTAATTTAGATAGATATAATTGTACATATTTACTAATTTCAACTTAATATCAAAGCTAAATACAATAGTTAGAGTAAATTTAAAAAGAATATATATATATATATATATATATATATATGTAATATTAATAATGCAACTGTGCAATTCCAACTATTAGTCACATAACCTAAATTCAAAATAGGATATACAATATTATTCTACTTTTAAGACAATCTAAAAAATTTGGAGGGTCTAATGAACAACTCAGATTTTGTGGTACTTGGACTTGCAAGATCATGTGTAGAGGAGTGAGTAGTAAATCACGTATGTTTACTAAACAATAAAATATATAACAATATTCTAACATGCCACTACTATCATAATCTTACAATCTAGCCTATAATTGAACTGTCTCATCATCGAACTCTTGTGCCTTAATCGCTCAACTTAACAACAATGGCTGAGAGACTAATGCACACAAAATTGTCTATCTCACCTTTTTTGAAACTCCAAATCAAACTCTTTAATGCTAACCATCATATTCCATTTTCGTGTAACAAAACACATTAAAGATTAACAAGTCTTGCTGCTAAGATCATTCACAATAACATTAGTCTTGCTCAAATGATACTGCAACTCAAAATCACGGTCCTCTATATGATTCATCCACCACCTCTGTCTCAAATTCAAGTCCTTCTATGTAAACACATATTTTAAACTTCTGTGATCGGAATACACTTCAAACTTCTTACTGTATAAATAATATCTCTAGCTCTTCAAAGTGAAAATGACTATAACCAATTCTAGATTGTGAACCAGGTAATTTTGCTCCTGTGTTTTCAATTGATGAGACTCATAAATCATTACTATATCACCCTGCATCAGCAAATAGCCCAAAACAATCTTTGAAAGTATCATAATATACGACAAACTCCATTCCCCTCTTCGAGATAACTAATAGTAGTAGGGTAATCAACTGCTTCTTCAAATCAAAAAATGCCTACTCACAAGCCTTATCCCAAATAAACTTAACTCCCTTTCGAGTTAGCTAACCTCAAGAAGTCAAGTACGAATGTTTGATAATGCCCAACCAACCTAAGAAAACTATGGATTTCAAACACATTCTTTGCCCTTAGCAACCCAATACCACCTCAACCTTAGATGAATCAACAATTCTTTCCCCATTCACAACATGCCTAAGGAACCGTACTTCTTTAAGCTAGAACTTACACTTGCTCAACTTGGTGTAAAGCTGGTGATCTCCTAGAGTTCACTATACCATCATCAAATGCTCAACATGCTCTTCCTTTGACTGGGAGTAAACCAAAACATTATTAATAAAGACAACCACAAATGGTCTAGATAAGCGCTCAACACCCGATTCATTAAAACTACGAACACTGCAGAGTATTAGTCAACCCAAAATGCATCATGAGAAATTCATTGGGGACATTTTGCCTCACTCTCAACTGATAATATCCAAAATTTAAATCAATCTTGGAGAATAGTGTTGATCTTCTCAACTAGGGATATCAAATATACTCGTACCCCGCGGGTACTCGCTTTACCCGCCCCATTCAGGGAAGATATGGGGATACTAATAACTGGGACGGGGACGGATATGAGGATTTAAGGTGTAATCAAAGGAGTACAGGAACGGGTATGATAGTCCCTACCCGACTCCGTACCTGTTTAAATATTTATTTATTAATTATATATATTTTTTTAATTTTTATTTAATATATATAATATATATTTTTATTTAATATACAATATTTATAATAAATTTTAATATTTATTTTTTATCTATAATATATAATTTATAATAGTTTGTATGTTTAGCTGGTGAACGGGAATGAAAACGGGAAATCCATTACCTAGCGAGAATGAATGTGGGAAATTTTTTTTCCCCCAAACAAGGATAGGGAACGGGGATGGGAACGGGAACATGAACTGTAAAAAATATTGCTAAATAGGGAAGGGAACGACCATACCCATCTCGTTGACATTCTTACTCTCAAATGATTAAATAAAGCATCAATACTCAGTAAGAAATACTAATTTTTTATGGTCACACAATTAAGCTTCCAACGGTTAGTGCACATACGAAGCGATCCATCCTTCTTCGCAACAAACAACACCAGCACACCTTAAGTCGAGGCACTTGACCTAATGAACCATTTTGCAGTCAAATCAACAATCTGAGCCTTAAACTAAGTTAACTATATGGAGCAATAGAGATCAGCTCAGTACCAGGAACCAAGTAGACCCGAAAATTTCACCCCATACTCAGGAGGCGACTCGACAAAACATTCGAAAACACATCTAGGAACTCACAAATTATTGGGGGCAATTCAATATTACTCGTCTCCTCTTTTTTTTTTTTTTAAATGGTAATATTACCCGACTCCTCATTCTCAACCACTAAACTGACAAATTTTGACTTTTAATATGCAATTAAAAAATAACAAAATTTATTTATTGTTTTTAAAATGTATATATATATATATATATATAATTTTAAGTTATTAAATAAAATAAATTTTTAATTTTCTTTTCGTGATTTTCTCAACTTATATGGCTCCGTTTGGAGCTCTATCAAATAAAATAAAATCTTACAAATCTTTATAAACACGAATTACGAAATAACAAAATTTAAATTCTTCACTCACTACACGAATGACGAGACATTTATTTTTATAATTTTATTTTATTTTATACACTTTTATATAACTCCAAACACAATGATACTTTTACAATTTTATTTTATTTTATACAATTTCATACAACTCCAAACACAATAGGTGTGTTTAAAAGTGTATAAAATAAAATAAAATTATAAAAGTAAATATCTCGTAATTCGTGCAGTGAGTTAAAAATTTAAATATTTTTGTCTCGTAACTCATGTTTATAGAGATTTGTAAAATTTTATTTTATTTTATTTGCCACCAAACAGATCCAATATCATAGTCAATATTACCTTGGTATTTCGTTTCCACAGTAATCAGATGCTCCCTAGCGACCCACGCGTCCAACTTTGATATGAGCAGTACACACGTATATGTGATCTCCGTCTTTTCGCATTTTCATATTCCGGAATTACCCTTATGGTTTGGCAATATTTGTCCTCTTGTTCTTTACCATGACACTTGTTAATGGCTGGGCATTTCTGTTTTGCATGAATCATCAAACACCCTAAAACCCAATCCCCAAAATCAAAAATCAGAGCAACAAACCCCCCCTCTCCCTCTCTATCTTCCTCCCTGCTTTCTCTTGATTTTTTTTTCGCTGGAAAATTTCAACTTGTAAGTTTCTGGGATTCCCTTCAATCTCGAAAATGAGGTGGGAAAGGTTGCAGATGCAGACCCCGGTGTGGGGAAGAGGGCAAGACATGGGTCCGATGCGTGGTCCCGGGAAGAGGTGGGGACACACCTGCAACGCCATTAGAGGGGGCAAGCTTCTCTACGTTTTCGGTGGTTATGGCAAAGATAACTGTCAGACCAACCAAGTTCATGTCTTCGACACTGGTGGGTCTCTTTAAACCCAAATTCCTCTACTTCTTTTCACCCTTCACTGTCATTTATGTTTATCTTCAATCTGTACATTTTTTCTTAAGATTGTCACTTAAAAATTTGAGATTAAGTTCTCTCTCTCTTGTTTTGTTTTTGCTAATTAATCGTCACTATAAGTTTTGTTCTCATATTTCATCTTTTCTTCGGGGTTCATTAGGTTCGTCTACCATATGCTTGACTTAATGCCTTATAGGGGTTGTGAAATTTACTTTTTGTTCGTGTTGGGTTATGATCTTTCCACTGTCAGCACTTTTCAATGGTCTTTACATGGTATTTTTTATGGATTTGTGATGGGTTAGATATATATTTGCATATGGTGTACTTGTATTTTCATGTGGATGGTTGTTTCCACATTTATATATTATATATGAATTTTATTTATTTTTGTCTATATACTGTCGTGCGCAGCTACACGGATGTGGAGTGAGCCTGAGGTAAAGGGCATGCCACCAGTGCCGAGGGATAGTCACAGCTGCACTACTGTTGGGGATAATCTGTTTGTGTTTGGGGGTACTGATGGAAAGAATCCTCTTAAGGATTTGCATATTTTAGACACATGTGAGTTGCCACTTACTTTCCTCATCCTTTTAACAATTAAGTTCAAGTAATTAACTTTTATGGTATGTATCAAATACGTATGACGTTATTATTTGACTGAAGTAGTGTGATCCAAGAATTACTAAGAAGTTCACGTGATTTGTAAGTTCTGTGCGTTTCTCATTTCATCTCTCAAGCAATGTTGCCAATCCTGATCTAAAATGGACCTTTTGACGATTTGAACAATCAACATGCTCACTCTCATCACCACGAACTGTTTTTCCTACATTTTCTTTTCCTGTCAGGGATTGTGTCCAGAAGATTTTGTGGTCTCTTGTTTTTGTAGCTTAATGATGCTAAGAACTGTAAGGATTAATATCAATTCGTGTTGCTTCTTATTGTTATTTTATTTTGCATCACTCTGACGGCCTGTGCTTCCTGATCTGTTTAATAAATACATAGTTTCAAACACATGGATCTCACCAAGTGTAAGAGGCACGGGACCAGAGGCACGGGAAGGCCATAGTGCAGCACTTGTTGGCAAACGACTTTTCATATTTGGAGGATGTGGAAAATCTTCGGATAATTCTGATGAAGAGTTTTATGATGATCTCTACATTTTGAATACGGGTAAGTCTATGGGGTCGAATCACTTGAAGATGGATTTTTATTTTGCTACTATTGGCTTGGGGCAGGGTCATTTCTCTATCACTTCAACTTTTATTTACAAACCTATACTGCAATATTTATGTGGTGCATCAGTTTGTGATTTTTCTTTTTGGTATGAATCATGTTTTTAATAAAGCCTGGTGTTTGCTAAAGCATAATTTATTCTTCACGACTTTCATGGCCTAGTGATGCTAGTAATATTTTGATTGAGAGAACATTGTGGAAAAAAGTTTTACTTATCTTCTACCTTATCTGTAGAGACTTTTGTGTGGAAACGCGCTAATACAACAGGCAATCCACCAGCGAAGCGTGATAGCCATAGTTGCTCATCTTGGAAGAACAAAATCATTGTAATTGGTGGTGAAGATGCGTATGACTATTATCTCTCGGATGTTCACATCCTTGATGCAGGTATCAATTTTTCTTGAAAATGCCCATATTGATTGCCAAAATAGAAATGAAAACTATAATTTTCCTTGTTGGAAAGGACTCTTAATATCTTGAGCTTGTAGTAGTTTTGCCTGGTTAATAACCTGCTAAATAGTGACTCTGTTTTAATAGATACTCTTGTGTGGACAAAGTTGAACACTTCAGGCCAACTACTGCCACCTCGAGCTGGCCATACAACTATTGCCTTGGGCAAGAACATGTTTGTCTTTGGGGGTTTCACTGATGAGTCGAGCCTATATGATGACATTTATATGCTTGACATAGGTATGTAATGACATAATCATATATATGCTTTTTATGTTTATCCAACTATAGCCCCATGGTGGGCAATTTGTCAATCATTTTACTTATCAAAAATGAAAAAGTTAAATGCTTATGCAACTATACTTGTATCTTTTTTTTTTTGAAAAAGAGTTATTGTTTATGGGTACGTAGACATTTAATGGCACTGAGAATCAATCTACACTGATGCAAGTTGTTCTGAGTTCTCCTATGCCAATTATTAATCCAAACGAATGGTTATAAACCTTGTAGTTAGGCGTATCCCTTCCAATGTTTGTTGAGCACTTTATACAAAGTTTGATTGCTCAGGCACTGGGATCAACCATTTGGTTGAGAATCGCAAGACCTGTAGAATGGTATATTTAGGAAGGGAACATCATGCATGTTGCCCGTCTTGTTTTAAGCTTTTAACCACCTTTCTTTTTATGGGTGGTCATTCAGAGTATAAAGCTGGTTGTATCCATTTGTCTTCGCATCCATACTATTATCTAAAGCTCAAAATGTTCAATTCTGACAAATATTAATGCAGATACTGGTATATGGACCAAGGTGATGGCTACTGGCGAGGGGCCTTCTGCTAGATTTTCCATGGCTGGGGACAGTTTGGATCCACAAAAACCTGGTGTTCTTGTATTTCTTGGTGGTTGCAACAGGAATCTTGAAGCTTTGGATGATATGTATTACTTATATACAGGTTTAATTATTATAAGTAACCTATTTTTCTGAAAGTTATACAAATGTTCCGCTACATACTAAAATAAGATCTTGAGATATTGGCTATTTTTACGAAATTTCACACCAGGACTTGCAAACGAAATTGAGAGAGATGAACGACGGCTAGAGAAGTTATCTATGAAGAAGCAGTTGAAGTTAAAGTGCCAAGAACAGAACATGCTTACTTCTCCTGTAAATGATAAGGCACTGGTCAGAATTGAGAAAGATGCTGATATGTACCAACCCATGCGCATGCCAAGTACAGAACAAAGTAAGAGCTAATCTACTTCTTTTTAGAATGATTTCTGGCTGCGCAAATATGGTATTTCATTCCTTTTGTTGTTTCTGCTTTTGTTGATGCAAGCTTATTTTTTGTAGGATGGAGACAATGTTGGCATATGTCAACTATAGATTAATCAATCCTGTTTGAAAACATGATTACTTTTCTTTCTTTCTTTCTTTTTAAAGCTTGTAGAAACTGTACTTTTCTCTTCTTTTTATTGTTTGATGCTTCTAGATGTATCACTGTGAAAATGAACTTAACTCAATTGAGGCTAATTGAAATTCATTTTCAAAGTCATATTCCAGCTTGGTTATTGAATGAGTTGCATGCAGTTAGACTGAGCTTGGCTCAATTGGCCACCAATTGTTCATGTCTTCTCTATTGTGGTTATGTAAAATTATTGTTTTGGGAACCAGTATTATGTACATGCCCTAGTAGTAATGTCTTAGTTCTACTTTTACTGTTTACAGTGGAATATTACTTAGCAACTCCACTTTTAGCTTATACTAGAGAAGAAGCTCACACAATGCACGTGTAAATTGAATTAATTACAAATTTTAGTTTAAACTCCAATTTTGAATAATTTATTTAAAAATTTGAAAAACTATTCAATTCTGTCTTACAATAATTGCAACAAAACATAGTACCAAATAAAGTGGACTAAATCCTATGAATCTACGATAGCTGCAACATAACATTAAAAAAGGACTAAATCCTGTGAACCTACATATTTCATACACACACATTGCAATAAGATAAGAGTAAGAGAGGAAGAAAAGAGTTTAAATAGAAAAAGAAACTATTACAGATGGATGTTTTTTATAAATAAGATAAGAGTAAGAGAGGAAGAAAAGAATTTAAATAGAAAAAGAAACTATTACAGATAGATGTTTTTTATAAGGGATCAAAATTTATTAAATAAAGCGTCGAGTGGATGCTACTGATACAAAGAACCGAAAAGGAACCTCTGAATTCTTAAAGATAGTGTTGAGGCAGAGAAAGAAGTTATCAGGAAGATCCTTGAAAGAAGATCAAGCATATTGTTTCTACTGGGGATGGCCACTCCGTAAACCCCTCATCCCTCTTGACTCTGATCCCAAGATTGAATATCAGCTCAGCCTGGTGGAGCCAAGCATGAACAACCTACTACTTTGCTCATTTTAGCCCTATATATTGTCCAAATTAACTAGCTTTTCTTTTGATTGATTGGAACCTGGTAATGGGAATCAGTATATCCTGTAAGATGCAGCTTTAAATATCAAAGAAAGAATGTGCATGAGAAAATTATGTCCTAAGAAACTTGGGATACAGGTATGGATATGAACACAGAATACAACGATTTTGAAAAAATAAGGATATGGGCGGATGGGATACATCAAATAATAGAAGATAAAATTATATATTTTATTAAAAATATATTTGAACAGGTATAATTGCAAGTTATCTGTGCGAGTTTTGATTGAAAATGTATCATTTTCTTTGAAAGTGAATTTTTATTTTTTACATTTTGGTCTCAAATGGATACCAAAATTATATAATGACCTTTGAAAAAAAGTTTTAAATATTATATTTTGACTCCTGACATGTCCTTCCCGTGTCCGAGTGGAAAAAAATAAATAAAATAGCAAGACATCCCAAGTGGGTTGTCCGATATGTATCCCACTGTGGATACGAATATGATAAAGTGCAGCACATCTTTTGGAGTGTCTGTGCTTCTTAGATTATGTCAAATGGTGGCAAATTCTGGATTTGGAAGGACATCAGCTGCATACCTATTTAGTAACAATTCAATCGCAGGCAAACCAAATACATATTCAAGGGAATACCAACCTTTTCCTGGGAAGAGGACATTTCAAGCCAAGGTAATGAAAAGCTTCCCCGTTGGTTACAGTATTGAAACAGTCATTGATGGCAAGCTTCTTCATGGAGTATTATTCTCCAACAAAATAACCTTTCACCATCCTGATGATAGTTGCAAAAGGTAAAACATGATCAATTTGTATCACTAAATTTAGTAGTTGACAAAATATCAGTTGCTAGAAACCCGTATTACCTGAAAATTCCTATTCAAACCATTATGTTGTATTTTCAAATCAGGAGAAAGGGAGGTGTGGAAATAAATGGTGTTAAGCTGAATGATGATCAGAAATCTAACTCAGAAACTGCAAGACCCATCCTGCCGGATAAAATAGATGATGACAGGAAGGCAGATGTTGTTTGTGGAAATAATGATAGGGAAGCAGCTGCTGTTTCTAATATAATGAGTCCAGCACGTTATGGAGTTTCTCAGCACCATGAGGTTACATCTTATTTCTCTTTCGTCTGATGGAAGAACTCAGTTTTTTCTTTGGATGGTACTAAATTTGGTACATTTCATGTTAGGAAGCATTTGGTGTTGCTTTTCCCCCCCTTTTTGTTTTTGCTAGATATCCCAAACTAGCATACTTATGTCCATTTTCCAATTTCTAGAGACCATAATAAGGGTATTAATGTGCTGGCCCACATAGAAGCCTTCCATAATGCCTCCTTGCACTGCCCTCCTTAGCATAGATCAATAACTGTGCCTATTAGATATTTTCATATGGAGGGCCAATTGCAGGATAATCCTTCTGAATCCTTTCTTAATCAACAATGCCTTTTATTTCTTCTAGTCTGCATTATGGTTTTCTATGACATTGGCATGCCTTAACTAGGTTTCTTTTGTGGGGTTAGGATCTTTGTTATAATTTGTAAGGAATGCCTGGAATTCATGTTTTCACATTGTTAACTTTTCAGCAGGTCTCTGGAAACTTAGTTCCGTCTGTGGTAGGTGATGTTAATGCAGAAGATTGTAAGAGAAGTGATGCACCAAATGCCATTAGCAAAATCCAAGAAGAGAATACTTCTTTGTCAGCCAAGGACTGCACCAGTTTGCCCCCAAACCTAGGTAAATTTAAATAAACATTAGTCATCTGTTTGGCATACATCTCTACCCTTGACCACAGTTAATATTTTTTATGTCATCGATGCTATAATTTTACCGACTTGAGCTATCCTATTAGGGAGCTGCCTCTTGGATTTTCTTATTTTGTTCAATGATTTTTTTGCCCATGTTTTAACTGAATGAAAGGGAGTATTTTGGATTCTTGGGATGTCAAATGATAATTTGCGTGTGATTATGGTGGTTTGATGCTGCTTCTCCTTGATTAATGATAATGCATTGGCTTAGCATTGGGATGAAAAAAAATTTTTTTTTTGGGGGGGGGGGCTAAGATAAGCTCAGTGAAGGTGCGGTACCCTCATGATAATAACTTCACTTGGAATGAAATGGAATTGAAGGCACCAATGGCCATATATCAGTTGGATAAATGTGGTACAGAGTAATTTTTTTTTATTTTATTTTTACAAAGATAAAAGATGGATTTTTTTCCCCATTTAGAAAAGTAATATATAGCTAGTATGGTTTTATTAAGCATTAGTATGACCTTGGTGATATAATTTAATGTGGTTTCAGTTACAATGGTATGGTACAGAGTACAGTGTGTTTTCGTAGATGTGTATGGATGTCCTAACGAAGTTGATAGTATCTTCTGATGCAGTTTCTAATATCCTCTGTTACAATGGATTTTCTGGTACATAGATGTTTTATGATTGCATGGATGTATGTGTCTGGATGTTCTCTGATGAACTTGTTTGCTTATCTCTCTGCGACTAAAACATGATGGTTCTATATTTGTGATGGCAGAGAGCAGAGCAATGATTCCTGAACCGCACAGCTCCTTCACAAAAAATGGGCCACCACGGTCAGTTTGAAGCAGTTGGGGAGAGCATCGTTTTGAGGTGGCTTTAGGACACAACTTAAAGAACTAGACAAGCCTTTGTACATTTGTCACTCCAAGATGGCCATAGACAGTTGACAGGTGATAGAATTTGTTCCTTTGAACTGGTGGGTATTTGCCACCCGCTCCAGCTCCAGTTTCTGTTGTGTAGTTTTAATTTAAAATACAGTGTATGTAGTATCCTTCATCTAGAACTGTAGTACAGCAACTGCTTTGGATTTTCAGCTGCATTATACATTGAGATCAGCAAGAAGAAAGGTTGTCTGTTAGGAGTAGATCACTGTTTTTGGATTTATTCGTTGTTGTTAAAATCCAAATCCGAATCTTCTTGTCCTGTGATCTTGTTGATCAATTTTGGAAAAACCATGCATATGGTGTAAAAAAATTGTCCCTTGGAGGTAGGATTTTATGATTTTTGTATCGGATCTTACTTGATTGTAGGATCCTTTTCATACCCAATCCAGATTTTATTTTATTATTATTATTATTATTATTTATTTTTTGGGACAGAACCCAATCCAATTTTTAAGGTGAGTTTTGCTTAGCATGTTGATTTTTTGTTGTATATATGTTTTGGAGGAAAATTTTAGGTTGGTTCCAAGTCAAGTAAAACCAAGTGAGTCAATATGCTAAGGATAATCGATCAGGGTAATTGATATTTATTTATATATTGGAAATATTTTCGCAGGAATAGTGATATTGTGGTTAATGTTTTACTATTTAGGCTTCCTGGATATGTATCGTGATTAGTGCCCTGTTATTTATTTTCAATGCTTGTTGATGTATTTATAGCGTCATGGTTTGATTCTGATCGCACGAGAATAATATGTTAACGGTTAAAATATTTTTTTTTGGGGGGGGGGGGGGGATTGCATTTTGGTTTTGAAATTGAAATTCCCTTGGTTGGGGCCCCAAGCGAAGATGAACTCCCCAGAATTGTACGGTTGAAAATTAAGGGATGAAATTTGTTTATATTTAATTTAATGGTTTCAATTTAATTTAATTAAAATTATTTTCAAAATAAAAATACAAGTTAAAATATTTTGATTGGATTACAATTAATACAATTGTGAAAGGTAAGTGTGGATAAATTTCAATCTTTACTATTTTTCACTGTAATCTCCTGGAGTCTGAATTGTACATGGTTTTGGGTATTTTTGCTGGTGTATCAGATGGGTCGATGTTTTATTATTTTTGGAACGCGATGGGAATTTGAAGTTCCGGTTGTTCTTGGATCCAACCTTAATTTTCAACTATTTATCCCAAGTGTCTTTTAGCTCAAATTCATTAAAAAGGTGAAACTCAATCGAGTAGGACCATCCTGTTTGGTATTGTTTTCAAGATTGCAAAGCCAGTGAAAAAAAAAAAAAAAAAAAGGGAAATGTGATTTGAATTCGGATTTTAAAAATGTAAAATTAACATGAATTTGTGTCTCACGTAATAAAGAGAAATATTTTTTTGGAAAAAAAATAGATATATAAAAGTATATTTTTATCTATTTTTATGTTAAAATAATATTTTAAATAGTTTCAACACAAACAATATTTATTTTCAAAACCACATTTGAAACTAAATAATATGTAAAATATTAACCTAATTAAATTTAACATATTTTGTCAGTTTTAAATTTTAATCAAAATCACAAATATGATATATGTGGAGGGTGTTTGGCCACGCAATTTCTAGTAAAAAACTACTAACTTTTGATTTTTATATGTTTAACAAACTACCAATTTTTAATACTTTTTTACTTAGTTATAATAATTTCTCAACTCAAAAGTCGTTAAAAATTACCTAAATTTGTTAATAGTTGTCAAAATTTATCAAAAGTTGCAAAAAATTTTACCAAACATAAAAAAATTGCTAAAAATTATTACTTGCTTTACTAAACAAACTAAAAATTATAACTAACAACTTTTGGACAAAAAATACCAGAAGTTATTAAAAATTATGCCTCCAAACGCCCCTTCATTTTTAAATCAAATGAGAACATATATATTTTTGGAACAAATATCAAAAAAGTGTTATTACTTTTTTTACGACATTGATCTTAAGTTTAAGGTACAAATTAAATATCAAGATATGTTCACATTTATAATTCATTTGAGTCTATTTTAATATAAAATATAATTCAAAAGAAGTGTTTATTCGTATTTTGAGTTTATGCTACAATCGGGTTAGTTCAGTTTAACGTCTTATTTTTACGTAAAAATATATATATACAAGCGAAATCAATATGGGGTGGGTTGGATTGGGATTAAAAAATAGTCAAAACCCAAATACAAGCCAAAAACAATGGAATTGATAAATTTTAAACCCAAAAATGAACCCTAATAGACCTGGAACCAACCCGAACTAATAAGATATGAGTTGATCCAATTTTTGAGTCTGAACATATATATATATATATATATATAAGACAGGGCTGAACTTGATCGATTAACATTTAAAAATGAGTGTGAAGCGCAGATAATGGGAAACAATCATACCACTTAAAAACCACAATACCACGGAGAAATGGACATTTTACATTCGTGAAACTTCTGAACAATCAAGGCAACACATCAATCATTTGAAGAATAGCAACAAACAAACTTTACTCAATATATATATATATAAATAAGATAGGGCTGAACTTGATCAATTAACATTTAAAAATGAGTGTGAAGCGCAGATAATGGGAAACAATCATACCACTTAAAAACCACAATACCACGGAGAAATGGACATTTTACATTCGTGAAACTTCTGAACAATCAAGGCAACACATCAATCATTTGAAGAATAGCAACAAACAAACTCAATTAAAGATCCATTAACCCTGTCTCCAGGAAATATGACCATTATGTTACAGGATATCTCTGAAGACACAGAACAGAACAAAGCGATATTGTTTTCCCACACTTATGAAACTTGGACAAAACAGATAAACCCCACCGATATTGTTTTATCCTTTGAAAGGACAAGACCCATTAGGCATTAGTTGTTGCCGCCACCAAACAGATAACCCAGGGAAGATCCGCCGCCTGGGGCTGCATGGACTCTAGTTGAAGGCCGGTCCTGTAACAGAAATGAAGAAAATTCAAAGTATCAAACAGGATATCAGTGGTCGTAAGTATGTTCAGTTGTGAATGTGACAAGGAGTACTGCTCCTGGATCAACATGTTTGGAAAATGAAAAATTTTCTGTAAACGTATTAATCATGTCTCTCCATACTAAATATGATTTTGTTCTTTGTTTTTTCCAGCAACGTACACGTCCCAGCAACTACACAACCTTTACCAGTTCATTTTGTTCCACATTTAGTTAAGAGCAGCCTTCAAAATTGAAAGTCGAGGCCGTTAATTAGAGAAAATCTCAATAAACGGAAAGCTAGCACATTCAAAAAACACAAGGAAAATCTAGTAACCTACAACCATGACCCTTTTAAAGCCATGTTTGTGTTTGTACGTGCATCTTTGATGTCCATTTATCAATCCTCAAGGGCCTTTATCAGTCAACTATTGGCCAAGTCTGTCCTGTGTACTTAACTTCAGATAGAAGTTCACTACAACACTACCTGAAATTGTAAAGTAAGGGGCCCGTGTACTTGACTTTTCAAATCTGTCTTTTAGCTACATCAGTTTAGGCATCAAAGTTCAGTCAAAATTCTGCCGTTCCCAGCTTCATTCTGCATAGTAATTGCTTTACTACAATCCTTTCCCAAGCATCTGGTAATTCTGGCCACCTTTCCACTCCTCAAGACTCCAGTTCCGGTCAATCGTGCTTGTCAGCCTTCATCACCGCTGCTTTGGCGACCCGACTGAACGAATGTGGTGACGCGGTGTCAAAACAGGAGTGCCAACACATGCCCTAATTTAATTGTCCGTAAATTTGCCAGCTTCTCAGTTCCAAGCGCTTGGTAGACTCTCAAAATTAATTGAATACATGTTTCCGATATTATAGCAAATTTGATAGCAATTAGACATTCAAGAATGACACGCTCTCTCAGAGTCAAAAAAAAAAAAACACACACACACACACAAATCAATAGTGAGAGTATGAATACAAGTAAGACCACTCACCAACCATGAAAATGATACAAATAATGCCGGGAAAGTTTGGAAAATATTACAAACACGAAGGCAATTTCCCAAGCAAAATTCTGACTTAAATCCTGCCTCAGAGACACTGAAGTTATGTAATAGATTTTAGGTTACCTATTGTCGGGGTATTGCTGTAATTTCATTCTGTGTTGTACCATGGGCTGCCATTTTATTTTGTAGTGGGCCTTGTTTTGTAACCAAAGATAGGTCCAAAAGAGCTTAGTTTGCCCATTAACTAAGCCCAAGCCCTGTACCCAAGTATTCTTGGAGACCAAGGCCCTTCCTCTATATATAAAGCTTGTAATGACTCATTTCTGGAAAGAAGGAATGAAGCAAAAGTTCACCTATTTTAATTGTGATGTGTGAGACATCCTTCTCGTAGGGTGCAGCCTAAGAAGATAGATATGACTCCAGGCTTGCTCCTTATTTCTTTATTTCCCTTTCTCTTGTCTTTTCCATTAACTTCTACACTTACAACCTCTAATAGACCTAAAAATTCTTCAGAAAACCACTATATGAAGTCATATGAAGTCTGTGTGCTGAAAGTAAAGATCCTGAGTCAAAAAAGAATGCAGAAACAATAAAAACTGTGAGACAGATTTGAAGCCTCTTATGTTTGAGAATAGGAACTTACTAATGAAAAAAATGTTTAAGAATATCAATTGCACTTAAAATTAAAATATAATTTGAAAAAATATTAAAACCGGCAGGACAGCCAAAAAGCAAAAGCAAAAAGTGAACAATAGCCTGTGTGCATCAAACTTTCCACAGGAGAATGACACCAGTGCTCTTATATTGACCTTGCACTTTCTAAGTGTTCCTCCAAAATTCCATATCTAGAAGAACCATCCCCACATCAGCCTAAATAATTTTTTGACCTTAATTCTAAGTACTTATGATGCCAAAAATCTCAAATCAAGCGATGATGAAATAATGTACATCTAAATTGAAGATTCTGATACAGAACTTGTGCGACCAAAAACGGAGTATAACAGTGATTCAGATCATACCGTGAGGAAGCTTCCTGTATTCTGGCCATCAGCTCGAAAGCCTGCTGGAACCTGTTTACTAACATCTACTGGCGGTGCAGCAGCAGTAGGCTTTTGAGAAGGACCGTTGTTTTCAACCTTTCCTGAATTTTGGGGAGCTTCAGCATTGTTAATGGTGGCTTTTGGAGCCTCCCCACTTCCAAAAAGGTAGCCAAGAGAACTCTGTCCCCCGCCACTGCTAACTCCACGACCCATTATTTGATTTGAGTTTTTGAATAAAACCCCCCGAAAACAACCCTGCAGAAATAACCAAGTACATAATGAAGGAAATGACATGGGGCTAGACACAGCAAGCATAGAAGTTCTACAAAAGAATTGTAAGGTTGGAGTAATGTTCTTAACATTAACTGAGCATGCTTACTAGAGTTACTTGCCAAAAAGAGAGACAAAAATAAGCAACTTGAATTGGATAAAAGTAGCTGTGTATGCTCTTGGACCTTTCACTGTAAGAATTATCTTTAGAAACTTTCTATACAAGATGCCTATAAGCCCCATGTGATTTAAAATTTAAATCAAAATGAACTCGTGAATGTGAGAGGGTAAAAAATGATCTGATTGGTGATAGAAACTTATCCAGTTTACAGCAGGAGGAATATATTAATTCAAGAAGTAGAAGAAGAACAAAATATCCATAATTGAACAAGCACAAAACACGTGCTCTTCCACATTCACATTGAGCAAACATAAAGCCAGTACCCATAATTGATATATGCATCTACAAATTTTAAAAGTTCTTACAGTTCAGCTTTGTGGTCTTGTCAGCAAAAAAGCAAAAACAGGTCATTGCTAAGGGCACAAAAGGTGGTAAATGTCAATCAGCCAACAGCAGAAGAGAAGGGGGAGCGCCATTGAACTAACTTCTTTAATACAACACTAGCCCAATGGGTGGAAAATGTCAATTGCAGAGGCCACCCTTGTGGACTCACTTCTTGAATACAACATTGATCAACAATTTTTGAACACAAAAGGCTCCAATCACTCTGCCAAGCAAAAACAACTGCACAATTGAATCTAAAACCATATTTTTCAAGAGAATTCCAATCACACTGCACCACCCATTATATTAGGAGACAACAAATTTCCTGCATCGGATAGAAAATTGATAGTCCAAAATGATGAGTTTTAATTTATTTTTTTTTCTACCTAACTATTTTTTTTTTAATAACTCCTTTTTCTTGGTAGAGCACATTTGAACTGAAGTTCCAAACTAAGATTGTCAAAGAAATTGGGTTCGTAGAGACCGTATTCATGTAGAAGGAGGATTCCTGGAATCTGACTTCAACAAAAGATGTGTTCTTGGATGTTTCTGAATGGAGTTTATAATCAACTTTAAATAGAAGGCGGTTTTGTGAATCCCAGATCTAAAAAAAAATGCATATTGCTATAATTCAATTTAAAAGGTGGATTCCAAGAACCCAACTTTAAGGAAAAGGTGGTCGTTGTAATTCAACTTTGAATGAAAATTCCAAGAACGCAACTTTGGAAAAAAAAAATTGATTTGCTAGAACTCAACTATGACTAGAAAGGAATTACTAGAGCCAGTAATTTATTTAGGTCGTGTTTGGATCAAGGATTTGTCAAGGAAGAAGGAAAGAGACAAGCGATTCAAAATTCCTTCTTGTGTTCAGATTGTTATGGAAAATAGAAGGAAAATGCATCCAATTTGATAAATTAAAAAAACTAATATATTGATGAATGCTTTTTATGTTAATATGTTTTGTAATTGATTCAAATAAGAACATATATTTAGAATTTTACATTCCCTTCCCCTTCCCCTTCCCCCACCTCTTTCTTCTCCATTTCCTTCCCTCTTCTTTTCCCTCATCAAATCCTCGATCCAAAAACACCCTTAAATGTGGCATCTAGAAATTGCCACTTGTTATTTGACTGCATGAACTTTGGAATTAAGTTCAAATGGACTGCAGCGCAGGAAAAATTAAATAATTCATAAAAACCATTAATTTTGTAAAAGTCCCCCAAATTGATATATAAGATTACATTTACATACCATTCTTTAAATTAAAAAAAAAATGAAGAAACCCTAAATACATAGAGTGTAACATCACAAATTAACCAATACAAACGTCATCGTCACAACATCATAGCTATTGAAATCAACATCGCATAAAGATAACTAAGGATCTACTTTCAAGCTTTCAACAGAAGAAGTAAGACGAGCAATTATGAAGCAAACTGAATTGAGGAGCCTAAAGGGCTAAGCTGAGTACAGATCCACATGAAATGAGCTTAATCTAGAGCAGCAAACGCAGTCTAAGTAGTAGCAGTTGACATTGTAGAGAGGGAGAGAGAGCGACTGTTCTGACCTTTGTCTGCGAGCTGTGCTCTTCGGATCAGATCTAGAGCAGGATGGGGCGAGGAATCGCCATTTATACTCTGTTTGATGAATGAGCTGAAAATATAATTGATGATAAATTCAGGGGTCAAATGAGGATTTAACGTTCTTGTCAATTATTTGCCCCTTTTAACGAATACTTTTTTTTAATAACTAAATAATTATTTTATACATTAACATGGCCTCGTGATTTTGAGAGTGAGTGTCAATTTTTTTTTTCTTTTTTAAGTTTATTGTTAATCAGACGAAAATGTAACAAAAAAAATAAAATAAATAAAAAATTTACAAACTTCGCTGTCATCCCTGTAAATAATTTTAAAAGAAACTAAAATGTCAAAGGACCTTTCAACCAATTACAATAGTTGAGTTATACAAATTCAACTTTAATGCAGTTCACATGTTTAATAATATATAACGTAATCTATCTCAATAATATAAATATGACGGTAAAAAGTGCTAAATTCGGGATGATTAATCGTGTACAGGTGCTCATAATTAGAATAGATATTTTTAAAATAATTTTTGAGAATTTATAAACGTAAAAAAAAAAATCAAAATTTGTTGTTCAACCGCCTCTTAGACTATCTAAACACTGTTATCCAAAGATCCAAACATAGTCTTAGGCAGCATATTGTCTGAATGCTTTTGGGCACATTTGAATGCCAAATTCCAAAATTTTAGTTTTGGGTTTTTCTAGACTATATCCAATCCAAAAACGTCCTAACTTAGTAACTTTACCATTCATTCTCAACAAAAACACAATACAATATGTATATAACATTGATGCATGACTATAATTCATCAATTCACAAATATATGCAAGAATAATCGCATTCGTATGCATATTTATACAACTAAATATACATAATTACATAAATCACATTTGTACGTATACATACATATATATATATATATATATATATATATATATATATATCTATCTATCTAATAACAGGTCATTACAGTCTATATAATCAACAAATGGCTGCTCATTAAATGCTTAGTTATGATGATTGTCCCACACCTCGACATGCTCTTAATGTGCGATATGTTAATTTGTGCCTAAGTGAACCCATCAATCGAGTGCATGCAATGTGATACTAGTGTTGCAAGTAATAGGATCCCCTTATAGTAAACCAAACGGATGCATCACTATTCTAATGGTATCATCATCATTTACATGCCGTGCCCTACGACGAGTCGCATTGCCAACAATAAACAATGTCGATAGGTTACTCGTTGGTTCATAACCATCATTAGGTCACTTATTGGGCCTCCTACCAACGTGCTGCTTTCAATTGGTTTTTCAGCCAGTCACAACTATTAAGACTATTAGTCCATAATCCTTAACAAATAAATTATATTTGTGCTTCTAATATCATTTAATTTGTAAGTTACTTTTAAAAATATTTTGTAAATGTTTGTACGTAGACACTACAGTTAGGGTCACTCAATTGGCAATTGATATACTAAATTTTACTTACATTGAAGAGATACATTACATGGTGTTGACCATCAAGAGTGTTGATTGGAAGATTGTTGCAGCCCTTGATGAAGAGTATCGATTTATCAAGGTTGATGGGGTTGACACACGATCTAGATCTTCGACTTCAACTAGAGCGGGACCATCCATATCTGGAGCAGCTGTATCATCACCTAGTAGTGATCCGTTTGAGCCATTGCTTACGGGCACCCTCTCATTTTCATGCCTCTATTGATGATTATACCATAGTGATGGCGCACATCACCTATGCCCATGATGGTACTAAATGGTAGTCAAATTATGTCACCATCTTCTAGACGTTTTGTGAGGAAAAAGGCAAGAGTTCGTTATTAGTCGGATATGGATCCATCAACACAAGCACAATTGCTTAATAATCAATCGAGCCAATCATAACCGACAGAGCCACCCACTTAACCACAGGTTAAGGAGAGGTGCAAGACCTCGACGTACCACAAAGAACTAAGTTATGGGACATTAGTTTTTTTTTCCATGTAATTAGATAGAAAGCAATATACTTTAATTTATTTTTCATGAAATTATATGGAAAGTAATAATTTTTTGATGATAGTACGAAGATTATATATAAAAATAAGTTGCTAATATTTTTGATACTTGGTTGTTAGTTGTTATATTGTGTTTAACTTAATTGCATGGGGTAGGTTTTGAGTAGTATAAGATGTAGGATGAAATTTCTCCTTCTAATTTGGAGTTTTTAAAACTTGCCATTTCATTTTTGTTTAAATCCATCATCTTGTTTGGCAATTTTAAAGTTGCTATCTTATTTTGGTGATTGTTTCTCACCCTTATAGGGTTACATGTAATATGAAAATGGTAAGCACCATTGCTTAATGGGTAGAAGGATTTTGCAAGTAAGCATAAGTATACATAACTCAACTTTTATAATTTAACTCATAATAATCTCAATAAAATATAATATAATCAATGCAAGTGTGAGCAATGGGCAATGTATTCTGTAATCTCCATATACTCCAACTTTATCTTGGGGCGAGGGTGACGCTTAGCAAAGCATATGGGGCCACCAATCGCATCGTTTATGCTTACAATCAACGTTATCTAAATATATCACAAGTGATAAACTATATTACACCCCTATAGGTGTAAAACTAAGGGAAACTCCTAGCCATTCCGTTGGGGAACTGTATTACATCTTTAGTCAGACATTTACTTATTTCAAGCAAAATCCCACTGTAGTTTGGAAGAATAAGCTTATAATAATATCTCAATATTAACGTTTCAACTCTAATGACAACTTTCTAATGATATATATCTAGTGGGAATCACTAGGTATTTCCAAAAATTTCATTTTATCATTTTTTTTAAATCGTAGATCCTGTTTATGTACATGACTGTATCTCAGCAAGTCAATAATATAAATATGGCACTCTCAGCTAATCAACAATCGTGATATACATATGGATGATATTATCCCAACCCCATACATATGATACGCTAAATTATGTATGATCAACAATAATATCTCAACGATATAAAAAAGGCATGCTACACTTAAACATCCATATAAACATCTCATAATCTGAATAAGTGCATAATCATAACACATATATATTATACATAACATACCATTCAAGTAGATCAAACGAACATAACATCATACACGGCCAAACTTTCTTATGGGTAGGGCCTTGGAAGTTAAGAAAACATATTGAGAGCTCATTAAGACAACCAAATTGTGCGAGAAGCTCGTGAGAAGCCTACTTTAACTCGTGGAAAAATATTGAGAGCACCATTCCATAGTCACAAGCCTTGCAGGAAGCTTGATCTTGTGGCTTGCGATCTGTTGTGTAGATCTAAGCTACAACTAGCCCAATTCAAGCATCTTTGTCCCAACTCTAAACATCTAAGCCCGAAAATAGAACCACAACCAGCAATAGCCCAACATATCTTAATATTATTCATCAAATCTTAATAGTGAACAAGATTCAACATGTATATATAAACCCTCATACATGTATATACACATGTGCGCAATTTTTATTTTCAACCAAATCCAACCATAAAAATATAACAACATGCTTTGAACATGCTAATATTCACAAAATAAACATAAGTTCACCCCACCTATCTTGGATCCGAGAAAAATAATAGAAGAAATGACAAGGCAACCTTAAAGCCCCAAAATTTCAATCTTCTATATCTCTCACCTTAAGTTAAAATAAGACAAATTGTTATCATTACTACGATCACGATGTTGAAAATATTCAATTCTGCCAACTTCTAATATCCGACCTTTACTTTCTTTATTTTCTTTCTCTATTCTCTATTTCTTTTTCTCTTTCTCACAATTAACAGTTTTGGGAAAAGAAAAGAAAGAAGAAAAAAATAAGAAAGAAAAGAAAAAGGAGAAAAAGAAAAATGGGTTGAGCTCCAAACCCAATTCCAAGCTCAGTAACCAATTTGGACCAAATATGGTCTAGAAAAATAAAATAAATTTAACAAACCAGACTAAGTCTCAGGTCCAAATATTTAAATAGGCCAAAATCTCAATAAATAACAAAAAATAAATATCGAATACTACATAAACTTTATCTTTTGTATGGGTAATTTGTTTCTCTTTCATAATTCCAATATTTTTATGCCACAAGTTAGGATTTCTGAATGTACTTAATAAGGAGCTGCAGGGGTAGACAATTTAGTCCTAATTCGAAAATATATAAAAAATATATTTTAATACGTTTTCTTAAAAACTTAGTTCTTACATTAAAAATTTTAAAGAATTATTTTTTTATTCTAAAAATATAGTTTAAATATTTGTTATAAAAATAAATAGGTTTTCATAGATAGGCTTGGGAATTAAACCTAGATTGATGGCAAAAAAAAAATTCTTAACACCATCCATCAATTGACTAACTCATTGTTATCCTCATTTCTTCGAAAAAAATAAAAATTAAAAATAATTACTTATAAATTTTGCAAAAAAATAAAAATCAAAATTTTAATTAAAATTTTTAATGAAGATTCTAAATACATGATTTTTTTTAATTTGAGTATAATTAAATTATAACGAAATTTACATATTTAAAATTTTAAATTTATTAAAATAGATTTTTCAATCGAAAATTTCGAAATATAATATTTTATAAGAAATAGCCGGAAACAGCGTGAACGCTGGACTCTTCGAATCCGAATAAGCAAAGGCAGGAATCGAGTCGATTATATACATGTATCTCTCAATCTCAAGAGTTTCAACAATCTTGATCACACGCCAAAAACCTTGTAAATTGCAACCATTTTTATCATTGAATTCTAGGGTTTCTCTCTGATCACTCGTATTTCCACGCTTCAAATATATACATATATGCATCGCACGCCTACTACTTGTTTGTATACACTGTTTGCGACGTTCGTTCCAATTGAAGTTGTTTCTTATTTTAATTTGATCGTTTTGTTTTTTTATAGTTTGTTCTAATCGAACAGCGTATATATGTGTGTGTATATTAAATTGTGCTATGCCAGTGTAATTCTGTCCAACTTGGCGTTTAGTGCCTCTCTGTGTGCATTCTTGTGCGTGACTGCTGTTAAAGTATCACCTCAAAATCAATTGACAATAAGCGGATAGGTCCCATTAGGATCTCCCAAACCTAGCTACATACTCTGATAAAACACCCAACTCAAACCAATTAGCCAAGAGGGGAGAGGTCCCGTTAGATCTTATTTTGGTTTGGGAGACTTAATTTTACCACAAGAGCATCTTGAGTGATCACGAGAATAATTTTATTTGTTTGACATGTAGTTTGGTTTAGATAATCAATTGATAGTCTTTAATTGGTGGGTCATTTATTTATTTATTTTTTGGGGTGATTGGAATATGACAGATGGAAAATTGAAGGTTCATGGTAATGGGGGTGGGTTAGTTGGCAACAGGGGTTGGTGATGTTGGGGTTGCATTTTGGAAATTGCTGTTGCTTTATGTAGATTTTGTAATTGTTGTGTCTGAACAAACAAGAATTTGTTAATAGACTTCTTTTTGGCACAAGAGTTCATAATTATCCTTACCTGCTACAACTTTATTTATCCATCCCCTGCAAAATTCTTTATTGCATTCCACATTGTTAATTGAAGTAGCTTGAAAGTGAATTATTTAATTGTGCGTTAGAAATGCAAGGTTGTTATCATGATTTAATATGAAGCTGTTGTAAGGGGAATAGAATCAGAGGATAATAGGAAGGATAAAAAACTCGGTTGACTATGATTTAACAAGGATTTTAGTTTTGCAAATTATTGAGTGAGGAAATAAGACTTTATGCTGCCTGCGTCAAGCATATTGGGCTATAGACGCCTCAATTGTTTGGTTGCAGCAATTCAGTAATTATTGACAGTTGTAGCATGTGCTATTTTTTTTTTTTATTTTTTTTTTGTGGTTTTTGTGATGTTCCCCTATCTCCACATATTGATACGTATTAGTATGTAGATGCTCCCACTGACCAGTTTTATTCTTCAAGACGACTGCTGACAGTTCCTGTTTTATGTTTTGTTTCAGAGAGGCTTCTTGTACTTTCCAATTGACTAATGTTCTTGTGCTAGCAAGGTTCTATTCAGAAAGCTTAGCAAGCTTAGCATAGAGTTTGATTTATTTGGTAGTTAAATTTAGCTGTTTGAGATGTATGGCAAGGGTAATCATGCTCCTCAGGTTGCGCAAGTTTCCCATATGCCCGTGCATCCATTCCAACTGAGGCCCTTGCCTTATCCATCTCCTCCTCTCCAACAGGGTCCGCCAGCCGTGCAACCTTCTATGACACAAACTCCTCCATCTATTTCCCTTCATGTAGGTTATTCTGACCACTTTGTATATCAGTGTGCCCGTCCTCCCCCGGTCCAGCAAAGTCGACCTGTTCAAGTCCCAACAAGTGGAATGTTGAATACTGCTCAATCTTACTTGCCACCACCACCACCCCCACCCCCACCCCCACCCCAGCAGCTGCATGGAAACACCCCTGTGGCAAATTCCTATCCAACTGCTCAGTTGAACAACCAATGGACCCAGAATATGCACCATACTCCACCCCCTGCCCCTCCTCTCGGTCCACCTCCCATTGGTCCAAGCCACCTAGAAATGTTCCGACCCTTAATAACTCCTAGAGTATTACCTATTCTTCCTTCACAAGGACAAACTCAATATACAGGTCCAATTCATTTGTCACAGCCTGGTAGCTTGCAGGGTACTCAACAAATCCCATGTCCACGGCCACCGCCCCCTCCCCCTCCCCCACCCACTTCTAGTTTATTCACTCCTGCTCCATTTGGATCTCTTGTACATTCAGCACATCAGGATTCTCAGGTGCCAGCCGTGGTTCCCATGCCACCCCCACCCCCACCCTCTTCTCCTCCACCCATGCCACCTTCTCCACCACCACCTACCTCTCCCCTGCCTTCATGTGAAACCCTGTCTTCTAAACCTCATCTTGCTGCTCCTGATCTGTTTCACAATTCTGAGTCAGGTCAAATTTCCAGTTGTTCTGGCTTTAAAGTGATGGGTTCTGATTCCATGGATAATGTCATGGTTACTGTCCAAATAAAAGATGATGCAACTGCATGTGATGACTATGAAAATCCTGAAGGCAGGACAAGCTGTGAGGTGGGTTCCTATGTGAAAGAGAATTTATCCTCAGTAGAAGGTACAAAATTGGAGCTTCCTCGAGCTCCACCCAAGCCAATGGAAGAGAAAGTTGTGCAAAACATTGAAGTTCTATGCCATTCTCCTTCAACACAGACTAATTGTTTGATGGATGCAGATGTATCTCATTCTCCTTCTGATTCTGACATGGATGTGGAAGGTTAGCACGACTGGGTCTTGCTGGATTATGTTTCATTCCTTAATGTTTATTTGATTGATACTACCATGTTAATATCTACAGATCTAATATATGTATTTTAAATTGCCTATGTTCCTTGAAGCTATGAAGCTATGAGAGACTTTTTTGTCTTTATCTCTCCTCCTCCTCTCAGAAATGTGGAAAATTGAGATTTCCGATGGACTGCATGGTATGAAAAAGCTGACCATGTCAAAACATGTGTAGTCTGCAATAATTGTGCTTTTGTATCTGGTCAAATTTATGGAAGTGTATTAATTAGACTGAAATTTATTGTTTAAATTTTTTTTCAAGCATTTTTTATGATTTGTATTTTATATTGCTTGCTATTTGTGATATATTTATTTAATATTCATTATTGAGAGGTGAATTTTTGATAATCTAAATTCATTTGTCTCTATTCTTATAAATTTTACGTTTTCTGCTCCACATGTCCTCTATTGTGGGTTTCCCTGATAATTTGGTTTACTTTTAGCATGCTATGAGGATGTAATTAAATGAACATCTTGCATGAGTCTACGTAAGAAATTAGATAACAAACTGCTCTATGATTGCATTTGGTGACAAGTATTAGGCTCCAGTTGGATAAATAGGGATTGGAAATCAATGGATTTGATATTTAGTTGTATTAAAATATAAGATAGTGGGAGTTATTTATGGAATAATAGATGAAATATTTCTAACAATTACTATTGAAGTAGTTGTGCCTATACTTTCTAAAATAGCATGGTCACTAGTATAAATGATTTCAAATAGCTATTTTTTTGTGGTGATTTCAAATCTATCATTTTAAAGTACTTACATTCATGATTAAATACCTATCTAAACCAACAAATTTATAGTTTTCTTACATAATTGCCACAAAATTCCTCGATTTCAAATTCATAAATACAAACATAACCTTAAGGGATGAAGTTGATTGTTTATCATAGTATTTTACTATTTTTGTCAACATTACTTTTATGTCATTCATCAAACAATTATCCACATGGTAATCATTTTGGGGCTTGTGATTGGGCACCCAAATGGATGCATTTAGGTGACTTTCGTTATTATTTGATATATAAAAAGCATTTTATTAGAGAAAAGCATAAAGGGGATGCTGCCCTATTACGTCAAAGGGTGAAAGGCTAAGCTTAAGACAATTTTGAGCCAAGGACAAACAAATTTTAGTAAATTGGTCTTCTTACCACCATATAATCACCTATACAAAGTAGATAAAAAACATTTTTCAACCAATAAAGTGGAAGCTCCAACCTATTAAGTTGACCTCCATTAATTGGGAGAAAGGCTTGTTGAGTCAAGTTCAATGGAGGTGTTTAGTTGGATACTCGGATGATAAACTTCCCCTTTGAGTTATGGATCTTGCAGAAATTCAAATTTGTAGGTGTTATTGGGGTGGGGGTGTATTGTTGTGGTTTAAATACATCATGTATTTTGACCATATGGCTCCTGTGATGATGATATGTACTTATAAAGACGATAGGAAATATTCCTCTTTAAAAGGTTAATGTTTATACCATATGAATTTAGTAGAGCTATTATTTTATTTTTCTAATATACAAAGGTCATAGAAGGGGGAAAAGAAATTCCCAGGTGTCTCTGTCTTGTCCCCAATTTAAGGAGATTGCCCATATACACACTCCAATTACTTTTATGGGTGGTAATTCAGGGTCGTCCTTGTTAGACTTTGGACTTCCCTTGAGTCATAATAATAATAAAAAATTAGGAACGCTTTTGGAGGCAGAAAATTATAAAGAATCAATTTCAGAGGAAGTCCATTTTTCTTTGATAAGTAAGAGCAAGAATTAAATAAATGAGCATCAAGGAGATGCGACCCGTGATATAACGCAGAGCCTAGCCCTAACAAGACGGAAGCAAAAACAAAGAAACAAACACTAAAATTTTAAAGAATCAATAAAATCCAAAAAGGTATGCACATCCGGTTCCACTGACCAAGATGGCCGACTATGCAAGGTAGACCAGAGCATACTCTTGACCATGAAAGGATGCAACTCTACACTTTGGAAGGTTCTTCTATATCTTTTGCCCCAAACTAGCAGACAAATGCAAAACAGTATCAAATTCCACATGGTCCTTCTCGTTTTTCCAATGCAAGCACCCTGCCATTCAGACAAAACATGAGGCACCCACCTGGTAAACTCATGTTGCTGCATGACAGAGCCAAACTTCGCAATGCCTTAGTCACTAGATGGTGGATCAAAATATGAGGAACTGATTCTCCATTACACTTACATGATGAACACTAGCTAATAATGATTATCCTTCCCTTGTGTAAACTATCATAGGTGAGGATGCATCCTCTCACAATACACTATATGAAGAAGCTCACCTTTGTAGGAACCACACTGCTCCACAGCTTTTGCCAGGGAAAATCCACCTTGGTGTCTCCTAGCAGGGAGGGATAGAAAGATTTAACTGAGAATAACCTTGAATTTGATGCTTTCCATAAGAGCTCAGCTTCCCTACCTCCCCCTGCCTCTCCCACCTTAAGGTCATAAAACATCTCCAAAAGAGGGAGAAGCTCTCCAAATTCCCAGCCATTGATGTTTCTGTAAAATCTGAGTTATTAACGGAGAAGTAAAAGGGTTAAAGGGAATTAAGAGGCTTCAGATTTGACTTATTAATTGATCATGATTATTAGGTTTTGAGTCAAAGGGAAGATATGAATGATAAATGAAGACCATGAGTTGAAACATTAGGGGTTTGGGGTCAAGTAGGAAAAGGGGATGCATAAAAAATATGTTAAGTTTCATTAATTGCAATTGTAATTTTACAGGAGACTAAGTTAGTAGATGTGGATAGGAGAGTGGTGAAGCACATTTGGAGCAGTAGACATATAGAATGGGCTTTCCTTCCATTATGTGGTAGATTAGGAGGGATTCTCATAATGTGGGATGAGAGAATTTTGAGTTGTTATGAAATGGGGGAAGGTTGTTTTTCCCTCTTGTTAAAATTCAAGGATGTTGGTGATAATGTATGGTGGTGTTTTGGGCTTTATGGTCCTAACAGACTAGAGATAGATTTTTTTGGTAACTTGGAACCCTCATCGCCATCGGTTTATTATATCTCTCAACAAACTGCGTAGCTGATGGATAAATCGTGGAGATTTATACTGCCCTTCACACACCTCGCTTGAGTCAAGAATTGAACCCTTGTGATCTTTGTGGGAGGAGCTGGGTTTTTTGTTTGGATTGTGTTTGCCCAACTTGATATTAGGGGGAGATTTCAACGTATGTATATTTGCTCATGAAAAATATAACGGAACTAGAATAAATAAGAGTATGAATGACTTTGATGAATTTATCAGAGACAGTGGATTACTGGATTAGTTGATCCTCCTCTTAAGAAAGCTAAGTTTTCTTGGTCTAACATGCAACCAGGTTTGGTTTGCAGCAGAATTGATATATTTTTAGTAGAAATCCTAGGTACTTTGCGAAGGATTACATTAGATCATTTCCCAATTGTACTGGAAAGCCAGCCTTTTAGTTGGGGTCCTACATCTTCTAGGTTTGAGAATATGTGGCTGGATCACCCTGGCTTTAAGGATTTGTTTAAATCAGAGTGGATGGAATGTGATGAACAGGGTTGGACGGATTTAAAGATATGAGGAAACGTAAAGCTGTTAAAAGGAAATTGAAGGTGTGGAATAAGGAAATATTTGGTATCATCAGTAAAAGCAAAAAGGACATAATTATAAGGATTGAAGAAATTGATGTAAGAGAATTTTTAAGCAAAAACATGAGGATGGAAAGGCTTACTTTTAAAGAAAAATTTTGAGGAACTTTTATGGAAGGAAAATATTGCTCAGAGCCAAAAACCTAAAATTAGGCTTAGAGATGGAGATATTAACTTGAAATTATTCTATAAAGTGGCCAATGGCAGAAGAGTCAAGAATTACATAAAGAAATTGGAGTGAGAGAGGGGGAATTTGTGACAAAAGATAATCTGATTGCAGAGGGGATTTTTAATTACTTCTCTGACCTTTATATACATCAAGGGGATTTGGTGCTTATGAAATTGAAGGTTCAAATATTTGTCCCATTAATTATGACAGAAACACTTGGCTTGAGAGGCCTTTTGAAATGGAGGAAATTATAATGGCTATATTTGAGTCTGGCAGAGATGGATAACTTGGGTTAGATGTGTTTACATTGGCTTCTTTTCAGGATTGCTGGCAAGTAATCAAAGATGATCTTATGAAAATTTTGAGGAGTTTTTTCATTATGGCATTGTTAATATTTGTATTAATGCCACCTTTATATGTCTCATTCCTAGTAAAAAACAGGATATGAAATTGAAGGATTTTTGGCCAATTAGTTTTGCATCCTTGTTATACAAAGTCATATCCAAGGTGTTGTCTATGAGATTGAGAGCTGTTCTTAGTGATACAACCTCAAGAATACAAAGTGCCTTTGCTGAAGGTAGGAATATTCTTGACAGTAAATTGATTGCTAATGAAGTGGTGGACTTTAGAGCTAGGGGTAGGAAAGGCTTTGTTTTTAAGATTGACTTTGAGAAGTCCTATGATCATGTGGGATGGGATTTTCTTGATTATGTAATGGAATTCAAAGGCTTTGGATTGAAGTGGAGAAAATGGATAAATGGATGTCTTACAACTACTAATTACTCAGTGATTGTCAATGGCAGTCCTGCTAAACCATTTTAGGCATCTAGAGGCCTAAGGCGAGCAGATTGCCTATCTCATTTTTTGTTTATATTGGCAGTTGATGTCCTTAGTAGGTTTCAACTTCTGAAATAAATGTAAGCAATCCAATTGTGGATAATATTAGCAGACAAATTAGATGTGCATTTGAATATTCGACTTGGACATATTTGAGTCTTCCTTTAGGTGGTAATCTTGCATCAGGCAATTTTGGGGACCCTGTCATGGATAGAATTAGGAAAAAGGCTTCATGTGTGGAAGAAAGCCAATTTGTCCCAAGGGGGAGGCTCACATTAGTACAGGTAGTTCTATCTAACGTCTCTTTTTATTTTATGCCATTTTTTAAAATGACTCCGAAAGTTAGCTATAAAATTGAATCCTTAACTCAGAATTTTTTCTAGGAGGGAGGGGAGGTAGGTAGAAGGGTCCATCTTATTAGTTGGAAAGTTGTAACTCTCCAAAAGAGTATGGGTGGATTACGGATGAGAAACTTAGGTGCTAGGAATGATGCTTTACTGGCCAAATAGTTATGGAGACTTCAAATTGAACAAAATTCTCTTTAGTTTTCTGTCATCAAAAGTAAATATGAGTTATTGAACTATGATTGACATCCTAATCTGTCAGAAGCTCCTTGAAGAATCCTTAGAAAAGTATTGCCAGATGCTCATTGGTGTTTTCTCAATATAGTAAGTGGCTTTGGGTGGTGGGTGGACCATTCTATTTTGGGAGGATAAATGGATAAAAGAACAACCTTTTGCTTTACAATTTCCTAATCTGTATAGAATTTTTGAGAAACCATTCGACTTCAATCTCTGCCATGATCTCTCTTGGGTAACCATTGATTCATCACCATTAGCTTGTAAATTTATCTTCATTCGCAATCTATTCGAAAGAGAGCCAACAAAACTTGTAATACTTGTCAACATCCTGGATGGGATTTCCATTAGACCATACATTCTTGACAGAAAATAGTGGGTCTTGGAGAAGTTTGCTATTTTTTCTTGCAAATCCTCCTCCCCCCCCCCCCCCCCCAGGTCTTTAATTGATTCCCTAATTCTAATACTTCCTTCCAGATGAGATGATTTGGGGGTTACAGGTGCCAATCAAAGTCTAGATATTTGCTTGGGTTAGTGGCCCATCATAAAGTCAACAGCTGTGACATGCTTCAAAAAAGAAGACAGGGTGTTTGTATTTCTCCAAACTGGTGGGTGATGTATAAAAGCAGTGAGGAATCTGTTGACCATATCTTCCTTCGCTGTTCAGTAGAAACATGCATGTGGTGTAAATTATTTAATGAGGCTAGTGAGGATTGGGTATGTCCTCTAAGATGTACCAATATTTTCATTACTAAAATTTCAGGTTTTGGCTAGGGGAAGAAGGTAAAATATTATGGAGCTGTGCAATATTGGCAGTCATCTGGATAATCGGAGTGAGGCTGGATGCTTTGATCATTTGGGAACAATGTTGTACATAGTTAATGGTGGGGTTACTGGAGATGGATTGGGTGAGAGCCAAGGCAACTTGGAGCGTGTGCGCGCGCGCGCGCGCGAGAGAGAGAGAGAGAGAGAGAGAGAGAGAGAGAGAGAGAGGTGACTGGAGAGTTGTGAGGAAGTATATCACATGTATATGGGGATTATCATTGGGTAAGGGTATCTGTGATAGTAACACCTCTGCATGGTGGGTTAGTATGAGGGTTGTAGCCATATAGATACAAGGCAGTTATATGGTATGGAGTTGGTTTTGTTGGATAGTGATCCTCTTTCCTCGGGTTAGTCGAGGGTGCTTCGACAGATCCCCGGCTCTAGCCACCAAACTGCTTGTCATCAGATGATCCCGCAAGCAAGTGTTTACTAGTAAGCTCTTTGATTGGGCAATTCTTGCGCCTCGCTTCTAGCCTTTGGCAGTAGGGTAAGTCCTTGGATGTTCAATCTCGGGGGTTTGGGAATTCCTTCTGACCCAAATGCCCCCAACAGGGGAAGGATTCTAGGCGGAAAGTATCCGCGGTAGGGGTATGTCCATAGGGGTTCCTCAAGTGGTGCCACCTTGCCGTGGTGAAGAGTGGCGCGGGGGCCTCTTCTCATGGCGAGGATGACTCAGAACATCTACATGGATTAATGGGAAAAAAGGAGTAGACGAATATTCGAAAATAAGGAAATGAGTATTTGTCATTTGTGGGACAAATGCATCATTTAGGCATCTCAGTGGACTGCTGTGACTAATGCTTTTGAAGGGATTCCTCTTAAAATGTCCTGGAAAGGGGCTTATTCTTGGGATATTTCTCTTAAAATGTCTTGGAAAGAGGCTTGTCCTTGGGATTTTTAGTTTTCTGTTTTGTTTTTAGGGTTCTTCTGTTGTGGCCATCTCAGCACATTGTATGTGACTTTTATTTTAATTAATGGTATTTTCATTGCTTATTAAAAAAAAAATAAAAAAAATAATACAACGAGTGCACTAAGCTTTTGCTATGCCAAATTGTAGAAGGAAACTCAATGACTTGGAAAAATATGTAGATGGGAGACTTAGTGTGTGGATGCAAAATACATTTTCTAGGTTAGCGGAGACATTGCAGGCGGTTATCTTCTAGTATACGGTGGCATTGAAGTTCTCTTTTCATGCCATATCTACAGGTTTGAAGTTATTACGTGATGCTTTAGCTTTTATGCAAAGAAATTTATTCCTTTACAGTTTATATTTTCTTTTGACAGATTTCTCCTTTGTCTCTCCAAATAGTCTTTTACCAAATATATTTAAGGCCACTTTAAGCTCAATCACCTTTTGATGCCTTATGAAAATTAGTTCACAGTTGTGAATTCCCCTTGCACGTGTTTTTGGTTTTTGAGAGTATATGGTACTTGTGTTCCTTTTGATGACATTTCAGTTGAAATTCTCGCAGGAGAAGAAGAAACAAAATTAAAAGCAACTGTAAACTTGTATTGTGTTTTGCTTAGATGAGTTATAGACAAATCCATATTCAGTTGGAGGGCTGAAGCTTTTCCTTTTTTTATTTATTGGCGGTCTTTAGATGATATTATCCAGCCTGATGAAGAGCAGCATGTTTATAATGCATTAGAAGGTCCAAACTATGAGACTTTCTTGACACCTAAAGAGCTTGATACTCAAGACCAATTACGTGAACCACATAATGTTGTTGAATATCAGCTTGCCAAGGATGCTGTATCTGGGCTGTCAGGACTGGCTGAACAAGAAAAAGGTAGCTAAGGACTTGTGCCTCCTTTACTATCCCTTTCTTTTTATGAGTTCCCAAGTTGTTGACTTTGTTAATTGCTCAACCAATGCTAATTGTAACTTGTAGTATATAAATTTCTTAATGCCTCTGGCTTGTCCAGGGAATTTGTAGGTATACAATTCCTGTGGAATCTTCCTATTGTGATCAAAAGTAATTTAGCCTGGAGTACTCTGCTCTATGTTTTTGCACTCTGTAAGCTTGTTTTTGCTTTTGGTTAATTTAATCTTTTCTAACCGAGTGCCTTCTGAAGATAGAAGATTTGGTGTCGCATTCAACTTTAACATAATGCATATTGTGTACCCTGGTGATATCTACAATTGTGTAATGATCTAAGAAACATGGACATAGACACCTGATATGGACGCAACATGGGTATTAACACGGGAATTATGATTTTGTTGTGGATATGGCAAAATAATTAATTTTTTAAAGATATTTTTATGATATATATTTGAATATAACATCCAAAAATTGCTTAAAAGGTAATTGCTAGTTTTGCATTTCAATCCATAATTGAGATATTTTTCAACATACAAAAGACGTAGGATGAAAGAAGTGAAACAATTTCAAGAGTTCAGCTGCTTGATCGCATGCGTGTTTGGGACATGGCATGCGGTGTATGAGATGTGTGTCCGTCAAGTATGTATATTCAATATATTAGATATGGATGCGGCACTTATTTTTGAGTTTTGTGTTTCATATAATGACAAGGGCTTCAAGATCTAATTTTTCTGTAATTCCACTATTATTTGCATTATAACAATTTCATAGTGTTGAAACATGATGACTACTAACTATTAATGAAGGTAAAACTCAGGAAGTGAAGAGTTGCATGGCTTCCTTTCAAGGAAGAGCACATCTTGTTGCGCTCCCTCCACTAAAATAGTACTTCAATGCAGCATCACCCTAAGTAGTTTTGTCTCCTTGACTTCAACTTGTCATGCAGTGGCTTTAGTTATAGAACCAATTTATTGAGGCTTTCTTAAGCCAATGGTCTATCTGAACTGTCGAAACTCATTCACACATGACATACCTGTAAACAGAATGTTTGCACTCTGAGCGACCAGCATCGTAAAATATTCTGCTCATTCAAAATTTTGTTTCTGACACATCTTATGAAATTTATCCCTTTTTTTAAAATTTTTTCTGGCCATAATCCAGCTTTTGATTGGATACCTGTTTCTGTGATTTAATAGTCACTGAATGGTATGAGTAGTATTTTGCCTGTTTACAGACAGACGAGGTAATGCTTTGAAGCAAGGCCTACTTTCTGTGTCTTCCTGTTAATTTTTTTTCCCCCTTTTTTGGATTGAATTTTAAACTTAAGCTACAGATTCTCAACTTTTCACTGGCACATTTCTTGAGTTCTTGATATTGTTTTCTTAGTTCAGCATTCCTTTCTTCAATATGCATGATAATAGAATACTGGCTGTCTCATGGTTGATGAGTTTGAAATTTTTATTTTTTTCTGTTTATCTACAGGGTCTAAATATTTAACTGATCATGATAATTTTACCCATGGAAAGACACGTTCCACAGTTGATAGCTTAGTCACAATTTCAGCTGGAGGTGCTGCGTTCCCCTCAAGCAGTGACATGGAAAAATCTCATGTTCCTTCCGTAGAAGGTCTGAGTCAATCCAATGCATCAGCAGCTGTATCAGGCTTTATTTCTGAGAAATTTGCTGGTAAACTCATTGAAGGTGCTAGCCCTTTCAGACTTCTACAAGGCTATGTTTCTGATGACAGTTCAGATAATGAAGATAAGCATTGTCTTGAAGATGTCGGCCCTGTTAAATTATCACCATCAGCTACATTTGGTTCAACAAGTTTGCTTGGAGATACAGGATCTAATTTATGGAGAGATCCAGGATCAAAGAGTCTCCCAATTTCGGAGATGGGATCTGGATCATTAAATGCTCTGGAATTTTTCCCAGAATCACAAATGTTTGATAAGGAAGATAGTAAAACATCCATTTCAACTATTAAAACTGAAGAACACATTGATGATAACTGTGGAAATCTAGAATCTATTGATAATGCTGTTTCTCCCGAGGCATTTCAACAAAAAGATGTCTTGGATGGTGTTCATGATGCTGCTCTTGAGACTGGCAAGTCTGAGTTCCAAAAGGAAGATTTTAAGGATGCATCTACTCTCCCTAAAGTTAACGAGTTTGGAAGATTGATCAGAGAAGGTGCTAGTGACAGTGACTTTGAGGATCCAAGTGTTACTAGAAGGCATAGTAAGAGAGGGGGATCCCCTCATGATAGGAGGAGGAGTCCCCGGAGAAGAAAGGAGAAGAGAAACCAGTCTTGCAGGTACACAGTTGTTCAATTTTAGAATTTAGACTTGATATCTATTGATTTCTGTTATATGGTTCATAATGGCTGGTTTTAGTATCTTTGGATTGTGAACTCCTGACTTGATTTTTATGGATTTCCTATTGTTAAGTCACCCAATTGTCCCAAAAGCTTAACTTATTAAGAAATGGGCCTCAATAATTTATATTAAGCTAACTTAACACTCTCCCTCACTTGCAACCTTGTCTTGCACGGAGAGTAGAGAAATTGACAAATTAAAATAAACATGTGCACCAACAAAACAGAGTGCACGAGAATAAATGGGGAACAAACATGATAACAAGACTTGAACGCAGGACCTCATGGAACCAGCGTTGATGTCATATTAAATTACCAATTGTCCCAAAAGCTTAAGTTGTTAGGAAATTGATCCAATGATGTATGTCAAGCTACACATATGGCTGTGGGGAAAATGTGATTGTGTTTTGGTGGAACCTACTAGACGGACTGTTGAGTTGGACAGGTCTTTCGTGAAAAAAAATATGTTTGGCTTTTGGTTGAAGTCCATCCCTTAAGAGAAACCCATTTAGGAGAAGCTACCTAGTATTGGGGTAACTTTTCAAATGGCTACTCAGGAAGCTAATGTACTAGTTAAAGTTAAAAAAAAAAAAAAGGTTTAAGCCCAATTTTATCCCTAAAAAAAAAAAAAAAGAATTGACAAATGTCATCACATATTTGTTTCACCAGAAGTAATCTTAGTTTAGAAGCTCCTCCTATAGAGGACTTCTTGAGGAGTGCTTATGAAGGACTTCTCATCACCAAAAAGCCACACAAACACCCTCTTAAGTTTCTTGGTTATTCTATTTCAGCTGCTCTCCCAAGAAACAAAGAAGCACGAGCAGGTCTCCCTCTTGTAGGCATGGCAGTGAATCTGGTGGTGGCAAGATGAGATGGGACAAGGTTCAGTTTCCAGAGTGCTTTGACTTTCTTCGAGGAAGGTGCCATCGAGGAGCATTTTGTCAGTACACGCACCATGACCCTGACAAGAGCGGTGGTGCAAGATGCTGCAGGAGCAAACAGCAGTTAGTGGAAGTTCCACCTGTTTCAAGGACTTCTGATTTCCAAGAGGGGTGTGAGAAAATCCCTCTCAGAAGATCAGTTCATAAGCATGAAATTCCTGCAAGCAGCTTTGGTTCTTTGAGGGATGAGAATCTGGACAGCAAAAAAATATTAGTTTCTGTGCAGGATGCTGTGCAAACTAAAATTTTTGATCGAGAGGATAAATCGTTGGTCACTGATGTAGCTAAATCTGAGAGGTCTGGAGAGGTAACTGCAGTTGTGCAGGAAACTCAAGATATTAAAGAAGAGATACTGGAACTGGAATCTACCACAGAATTTCCTTGTAATGAAAAATATGTGGAAAGTATGGGGTCTTTGCAAAACATTGATGGTTCTCTTTCTCATCTGTTAACTGATTGTGGTGCCCCGAAGTCGCGTGGTGATACATCTTATGGTGTAGCTTCTTCAATTGAAAATTTGGTGATTCCGCAATCTGAAGCTAATCCCTTTACGCCCCAGCTGCCTGGAGAACCGATGCAACCTACTTCAACGTTTCCATCTCCTCCACCTCTCATGGGAAACTGTCCTTCCTATCAAGCCCCAAGGCCCCTACTGCAGAACCAGCGTTCTCAGTATGCTGTACCACCAAAGACCACTTGGTCGCCATCGTTGCCAATGCAACTGCCGTTTATTAACCATTCAACTGTAGCTTCAACAACTTCCACGCTAGATGTTCCTTCATTACAATTTAAGCAGAATGAACTGCCTCCTAGGAATAACTTCACTTCACAGATGTTTGTGAGGCCATACATACCCAAATTGCCTGCTCATTCTCAGGTGGGTGTGTTTCAGCATCATAGCTACCCTCTATTGCAGGAGCAGGAGGCTTCACGACCCTTCTCGCACATGGAAGCTTTTAGACCAAAGCATCTACCAATTAGTGAACCATTTGGACGTACAGGTCTTGTTGGAGAGAATAACTTCTCACGGTTCCCAGTAGGGGGTCTAAGCCCTCCAAATTCATCTGATCTGGGAAACAAATCCCTTCAACCCGTGCCTTCTCTGAGGGATTCATCAGCAAGGAGAATGCAGTCTTTCCCAGGTGACAACCTGCCTTCAGATGAATTTTCTGCTTCATCTTCTCAGATTCATCTTTACTCGCCACAGCAACAGTCACACTATGGACCACAGTGGGCTGCAGGTGATGGTATTAGTGTAAATATGGGTGATCATGGGAACATTAATTCTAATATGTCAAGGTATACATCAGATCTTCTTGGCAGGAACTGGCCATCTTATTTGTCGGATTTTGGGGGTTCAAGAATTTCAAACCACTTCAATCCTTATGCGTCCACTTTTGACCAACCACTAAACTCCAAATTCAGCTCAAATGTTTTCAAGCAAGAAAAAGACATGCCCTATAATAATATATTTAATGCTTCTTTTAGTTCTAGCCATGTTGCAGTTGATGAACAACATGTTGGAAGTTTTAGCTTGAAACATATGAATTCCTTGCCAAAACCTGCCCAAACTGCTGATTTACCCAAGTCAGGCAGTGAACAGTATGATCCACTTTACGACAGCATTGAGCCATCTTCAAACTCATTGAAGAAGCTTGATCGTGGTCAGATGCATGAACGCTCATTGAGGCTCAGCAGTTCCTACAAACCATTAGATGTGGAAGAGAACAACAAGCAAAAAGAAGTTGAAGCTGTTGCTATAACTACATCTATAAAAAGTGAAAATGATGAATATGGTGAGACGGCAGATGTGGAAGTGGAGAATGCGAGTGCAAGCAATCAGCCTGATGAAGCAAACACAGCTGTGGGAGAGATTGAGATCGATCAGGTTAAGATGCCAGGGAAGAGCAAAAAGAATAAAGATTCAAGATCAACGAAACTTTTCAAAGCAGCCCTTGCAGATGTTGTGAAGGATATGCTAAAACCAAAGTGGCGAGAGGGTGCCATGAGCAAGGAGGCATTTAAGACAATTGTGAAGAAGACTGTTGACAGGGTGTCTGGAGCTATGAAGAGCCACCATATACCCAAGACTGAAGTTAAGATAAATCGATACATTGACTCTTCACAGCAGAAGCTAAGAAAACTCGTCACGGTAAACTTTCTTTTTACACGTCATATATGTAAATATATATTTTATGTTTACTGAACTTGAAGCTGTAAACTGAGTCATTTCACATGATGCAAACATCTATATGGTTGTGCATATCTCCATTCTCATATGCTATGTGATTATATCCTCATTCTCCAAGTGAAGAAAACTTTTTATTAGGAAAGATAAGATATCTTTCAGAACTGGTGTGTTTTTAATTACCATAACTAGCTGCATGAAATCGACGAAGGTAGTGGGGGACTTATGCTTGTTGGCTCTCATGGTACATCAATGTTGAATAAATTATGTATGAATGAGTTTGATGTTTCTTATTTACATATTTTCTTTGCGAAGTTATTTATCCAAAAAAAAATTCTCCAGAAAAATGCTCCGAATGTGTGCATTCATTTTTGGTTGCTTGTTGGCACCATCTTTTATTGTAACATTCTAAGGTCTCAACAATAAGGTGTTTATGGGGCTTTTAGTTCTTGGATTGATGTTTTACGCAATGGAAGTGAGGCTCCTTTGCAAACAGGTGATTGCTCAGGCATCTTTGAATGAAAGCACGTCTAATTGCGCCTCTCTCTAGGATTTTTTTTTTTATATGTTTTTTTGACTTAATACATGCATCATATGCACATATGAATATTTGTGTGTGCTTCAACGGTAAGTCCTGAATTTTTTTGTTGTGATAAATAATGGCTTTACAATGCATGAGAATTTCTGAACAGCCTCCTGAATTTGTAACTTCTAACTAATTTACATGATGCTTGGATAAAATTTCATCTTTTCTTACTAGTAAAATTTCATGACATTATTCTACAGGGCTACTTTGACAAATATGCCAAACGTTGATTTCTGCTGTGGTTTCAGCCCATGCTGGATGGAAATTCTGATTCAAACTGTAAGTCTGTGTGTGTACATCTCCAGCACTTGGTGTTATACACATTTCATTGCCTTGAAAATCATTTTAGGTGCTTTATTGAGGCAAGGTGCTTGAAAACTACTTCAAGGATTATACTTAAGCTGGCTTTTCTGAGGCATAGACTTTCTAGGCCTAGTTGACCCCTATAGCAAGCACGATTGATGAGATGATCATTTTGCCCCTAAGTGTGTGAGAAGAGGTGTATTGCATCTTTTCAGCAATTTAGCAATTTGGTGGTGTTTAGTTTTAGAAACAAACCACAGTTTAAGGTTTGTCAGCCCTATTAAAATTTGAAGACCCCATTTAGAGTTGTGGATATTGATATGCATGAAAGACTGCTTTCATTTTTGTTGACTTCCTGTTTTTCTTTCAAAAAAAAAAAAAGGCTTTCTTCTAGTGCTTCTCTTTCCAGTGAATTTTATACTGTTTTTCCAGTATGTGCCTCATTCAAGGTTTCCCACGGGGTCCTTTCCTAATTGAGGTTGGACAATAAGCTCAATTCCTTTGTACTTCTGTATCTGTTCATTTTTCTTCTTTTTCTTTTTATTTTTTTCTATTTCATTGTTTTCAGCTTGATTTTCCCTTTTCTTTCTGAAAGTTTGCTTGTCATTGTTATATATCATGATTAATTGGTTGTGCTTTATTATTATGTAATTTTCTGACCAACAATGTTGCTAGGCCTAAAATAGACCTGAAATTTTATTGGAAAGATAATTTACTATAGAATTTCCATCTTAAATTTATGTGCAGACTAATTTTACTTTTTGTGCTATAATTTGTGTGTATTCAAGGTTTAAAATAAAAACAAAAAATTTGAAAGTATTATTATATCTCAATGTCTGAAGTCTGTCATAGGATGAACATGGCTGTCCTTTTCTTTTGGGTGACCCATATGCCCGCTGCAAGGAACCCTTAACCCATTCCATAGGCTGAGCTCCCCTTTGTGACGCCCTCCCCAAACAATCCTAACTCTATAAGCCCAACATTGGTATTTGAATCCCATCTCCCCTATTCCTTATTTTATGTTTTCCCCTTTTAACTGGAGTTGAGTATTTCATTCACATCACTAAGTTATATTTAGGTTAATGGCTGTGGTACATAGAAGCTTTACATAACATGCCTTTTGTTGCCAGACTATGAAAAGGAGAATCTGCAGTTGGTCTTGTGAGTAAATGTTAGGCTGTGGTTGGTGTGTGAAGTTAGCGTACACTCATAATGTAATGTCTCTCTATTTAATATGCCAAACTGTTTGTAAAGTCTCCTAGCTTTACAATTGTTTCTTGGATTGATATATCATTTTCAGTAGTAGAATCTTTAAGGTGGATTGCTTGCTAAATACTTGGATTGGAAGTCAAATCAGTGGTAAATCTTTTTCTTCACAGTACTTTGTTAATTTTTGTTTATGATCAAGCACTGATCTCTCCCATAGTATCAACCTAGCCTAATAGAATCTTGGAAACCGTTAGTGGGTGATGACAACATAGCATGCATGGAATGTCGTCCAATTCAAAAGCTTAAGCCCACATTTTAGGGTCCATACCATGTTCTATTAACCACACACTCGTCTCTTATTTTCTTGTTATCTTTTCACATATGTATACCTGACAATCTACCCTTCACATGTGGACTACCCCCTCAGAAGTTTTTCTCTCTCTCTCTCTCTCTCTGGTGTTTGTGGGTTTTTGTGTGCTTTCTTATACACACTACCCATGTGCATCTTTCACTATGCTCACCATCTACTTTATGGGCCAGTTCTCTTGGTTATGCCAAGTAAGCCCATGCACACCATCTGTCATGCAGGTCTCCTGCACCGGGAATTGAATCCTTGTATGTCTGCTAGTCCCTAGGAGTGAGGGAGTTGTTGCATATGGCGATACACGTGCATCAATTGAGCTTTAATACCAACTGTTGAGAGATTTTAGAACTTCAGGAACATTTAAGTGGGTAATAATGTAGCATGTCTAGGACACCCTCCAACTCAAAAGCTTAAGCTCATGAGTTAGGGTCCATACCATAATATATTGTACATACACCTATCTCTTATCTTTCCGATGGTAGGACAATTCCTTTTATTATACCCATCAATGACTTAATTCAATAATGTTTGTTCTCATTGTCTCTGGTAGCAGTGTCTGAGGGAATTTTGTATTTTTTGGGTGAGGGGTGCAAATAGTTGGTTTTAAATTTTTAAACCATGCCAAAGGCACTGCCAGCTGATTAAGTGGGAATAGAAATGGTGGTGGCGTGGTGATTCTTCTTCTTCCGTGGTGTAAGTTCACAATCTTGTTTTCTCTGTGCGCACCGATTTATGCTTTTCTGACTCTTCGTTTAAATTAGTTTCGTTTTAATTGTTTTTCAACTTTATGCATGGATACTTAGAGCACTTAAATGTTTCTCGTTTCCATGCTCGCGTTTTATTCATGGTATTCTCAAATTTGCAAGTAACAGTTCTATGGTACACCGGAAATATTCAGTCTTGTGAGATGCGAAATTTTTTTTCTTTACAATGTGAATTAGTTTGATTGGAATTACATGCTGAAGCTCAACACTTAAAGCTACCAATGCTTCAGGAACCGAAGAATGATGATGAAAGCATACACCAACGTCAATGGGGAGGGGAATCCCACAGCTTGTTCTGCGCCCAGTTGGTCTGCTGAGGTTTGGTTCATGGTGTGTGAATTTACTTGCACTAAATTTGCTCTGAGTTGTCAGATTTTTTTTTTATTTCAATTTTGATACCGCCGGTAATTTTGAAGGGGTTAGCTTGTTTTTGCTTCTTGTTTGTCTTTTAATGTACATAGTATTAGTACATAAATATAGTTACACGGTACACTAATAAAATTAAAAGCTGTAGTCTCTGAAACAGGTGACTTCCACTCTGACCATTGAGTTATAATTTTTGAGTACCTTGAATGTTCAGAAATTACTGTAACATAGTTTCTCTTACTTGTGTTGTTAACTCCTATTTTAGGAGGAACGTTTTTAATGCAGTGTTAATAATTTAATAATTATCTAAAAATTATAAGAGGATAATTTTAATTATTTTACAATCAGTCAAAAAAGTTAGCTAGCTAAAAAAATAAAGGTTACTTGCCATTTACAAATTTAGTGTCCATTTGGTAAAATTGTCAGTTTTTAATTTTTGTATTTAGTTTTTAGTTTTTGTGTTTGAATTTTTATTTTTAATTTGTATTTTCATAGTAGAAAAAAAAAAAAAAACAAAAACTTAAAAGCATGTATGATAACTATAGTTATTAATTGATAGTTATAGTGGTTAATTAATTAAATTAATTAAATTTAATTATTTTGATTATATTATTTATTAAAAATAATTTAATATAATAAAATAAATGTAATAAACATCATCTATTATATTATTTTTTGAAAATAATTTAATAAAATACATTTCATGTTAATTAAATTAATTAGCTTAAACTAATTTGATTTAATTAATTAATTAAATTTTTATTAATAATAACTTAATTCAAAAAATAAAATATATTAAATGTAAGTTAATTATATTATTTATTAAAAACAATTTAATAAAATATTTTTTCAATTAATTTAATTTTTTAAATTTAATTATGATTAATTTATTTTAGTTAATTATTAATTAGTCATTAAATTATATTTAAATATATTGATATAATATATTTAATATTTTAAATTAATTATTAACTAAATTATATTTATTATATTTTTTTATATATTTAATATATTAATTTAATATTTTTAATATATAATTTCATATATTAAATTAAATATTATATAAATCATATTTATTATATTAATTTAATATATTAGTTCAATAAAAATAAAATATATTAAATATAAGTTATTAAAACTATTTAAAAATAATTTAAGTAAATATTTTTAATTAATTTAATTGATTAAATTTAATTATAATTAATTTAATTTGATTAATTCTTAATTAAATAATATTTAACATATAATTTAATATATTAATCTAATATCTATGAAATAATATATATATTTACAATGACGGCAATCGGAGGTAGTTGGAGAGGCTGCGGTTGCTAACGATGATCGGAGGTGGCTGGAAATGGTGGTACTAGTTGATGGTGGTGGTGGCGGTAGTTGACGGTGGCTGAATGTGGATGATGGTGGCTGATTGTGGGTAATGATTGTAACTGATAATAATTATAAAAAAAAATAAAATTTGAAAATAAAAACTTATTTTCATAATTTTTAAAAACTTTCAATTTTTATTTTTATTTTTTTAAAAACTAAAAACTAAAAATAAATTTACCAAATGAGTGTTTATGTTTAGTTTTCAAAAAAATAAAAATAAAAATTGAAAGCTGAAAACAAAATAATTGCCAAACAGGCCATTAGCTCTTTATTTTTTTTCTCGAAAAAAGTTAATTTTTTTTTTTTAGTTAATTTTTTTTGGGTTCATTTAACATATTTGCTATTCATTATTTAAAAGAAATTAAAAAGATGTAATAGGGTAGTTTGGGTTAATTTAAAAAAAATTAAGAGTTTTTTTTGTTTGGTAAGTAAAAAAAAAAAAAAGAGAGGTTGGTTGGCCAAAAGCTAAAAAATTGAGAGTTTTCAATCAGGTCCTTAGTTAATCAGTCGTTCAGTTTGTAGTATGGCAAGTACTTCATCTTTCCTTGCCATGAAGCGTCACGAAAAGATTAAGAGGGAGATTTAGGCTTTGGGAAGTCAAAAACTAATTTTTTTTTTTTTTTATAGATAACTAGCAGCTAATTATTAAAGTAATAACTTCTTTTTTTGTATTTGGGAAGAAAAAAAAAGTTAATTTTTTAGTAGCTTACTTTTTAATTTTTTTGTTAATTTGATATTTTGCACTTGAAGGTTTAAAAAAAAGAAGATTAAAATATAAGAGGGTAAATTTAGTATTCGTTTGGCGTGGCAAAAAAAGTGAAAAATGTGATTTAGGAAAATTTTTGACTTTTGGTGCACACATCTCAAATCGTATTTTTTGAAGATGAACAGTAAGATTTTGGTTTCGACGGATTGGATTTTCATTTGGATGGTTTCAAAATTTTGTAGCAGTTATGATTTCTTTGTAGACTAAATTGGACTCAAAATGCCACTGCTGTCAGAACGGTTTATGGTGGTCTGTTTGGACGGAAATTGACAGTACCAAACCTTCGGAACAGTTTGGTGCGAATGGTTTGGATGGTATTGAATTATTACGCTTTACGCTTTATCCTTTTATGTAAGCGTTTAAACAGTTTTTACAATCTGTCGGAATGACTCCGGAAGAATTAGTCACATTGGATGTCATTCGATGGTTTGGAAGTCCGTGGTGAGAATAGCAAAAAAAATCTTTGCTATTTGATTAATTGAATTTCAGTTACCAATCTTTTTCTAGAAGGTATTAAACTTTTTTCAAAATTCGAGAAGATAAGAATTGTGATAATGTAATAGAGGTTTTAAGAGAATTTTAACAAATTTTGTTGCACCAAATGGGTCTTTAGTCATTTTATAAAAAGCCAAGAAACTTGTAGTTGGTATTTCTTAACAAATGGAGCCTTAAGGTAGTAATAATGTTAAAGAAAAAATTATTAATTCAAGTGCTAATTTAATTTTTTTAATTTTTAACAAAAATACTTTTTTTATTTTTTTAATTGTATAAATTTTTAATCTTTTTTTATTTTATATAATTTAGATTCCCTCTCTATAATTAATTTCTTTTATGTGTTGCTATTTTTAGTCTTATTTTTTTCTTTACTTTCTATGTTTACTACACATAACCCACATTCTAAAAAAATCCTACACAAGCAATATCAACAACCACTTGTTGAAAAAATCAAACAAATTTGACAATCACTTACTAAAATAAAATTTTGACAGATAAATGAAATATTTTAGCAACTGATTATTGAATAAATTAAAAAATTTTAACAAATATTTGCTGAAAAATCAAACAATTTCAATAATCAGTTGCTAAAAAAAATTAACAATTAACCACATAAACTTTCAACACTTTCACACTAAAATAAATAAAACATTTTAGCAATTGGTTACTATAAAAATTATAACATTTCAGCAGGCTCTTATCATTTTGATCGATGGATATTTTTGGAACTTTTAGGTGTAAGTTGTGGGTTGTATGAAAAAATTATTGACTTACTTGGTGAATTAACTAGACTACGTGTAGAAAAAGTAAGATTTGCTAATAGCGACACAATTTCCTTTTTCACATCTATTCATCTCTCACTTTTTTTCCTTTGAAAAACTAACATTACTTTTAATATTCGCTCGATGACATTGAGATTGGGGGCATTGAATTAAAATTTAATAGTTTAGATACATTCACATTGAATTTTAATTTATCGGCTCTTGATCTCAATGTTATAGAGCAGACATTAAAAGCAATATCAGCCCTCCAAATCCATTAAAAAACACCTCTCTTTTTAAAACCCACTATGCTTTTCTCTCTATTTGAAAAATATAGGTCTATATTTTCTTCAAAACATAGTTGAATAATAAATATATTATTTTAAACAAAGAATTATTAAGTTCACATTGCATTATTTAAATTGTACTACTTGTTTTTAATATTTTATTTAATATATTTGAAGATTTTTTATTTGCTTGAATTTTTTTAAGATTAATGAAATTTTAAAGTAACTGTATAAAAGAAATTTATACTATTAAAAATTTAAACTCATGTTTAATTGTGATTATGTTACTTTAAATGAAAATTATTAAAATATTTTATTAAAAATATTATTACTATTGCTTTTTTATAATATTTTTTAAAAAATTATCTTTTATATATACATATTATATGTAGTTATGAGAAATTTGGGATGTAGTTTGTTGCAAAATTATTAAAAATAAAATCTTATTTATTTTATATTAATAAAAAATAAATAATATAAATTTTTTTCCGAGAAGGGGGTAGTGACCTACATATGGTCTTGCGACAATATTTTTTTTTCTTTGGAAAAATTAAAAAAATCTCTTTTGAAAAGACACAACATATATATTTGTATTTATTGATACTGATAGATAGGAATGAGAGAGGGATTTTTCGATGAGAGAAAGAAAACTATGGCTTTGAAAAAGATAGAGGGGTGTTTTTTTTTTTTTTTTTTTTAAAGGGAGAGAAAAGATAAATATGAATGAATTAGAATGGGAAAAATTAGTTTAGGAGAAAGAATTTATTTATTTTTAAAGAAATAAAGGGATAGAGATGAATAAACGAAGAAGATGAGAGAAATTATTTGAGAAGAAAATGAAGAATATGTGAAGAGGATAATTTTGTTAATAATAAAAAAAAAACATTAGGGTACTAACAATTTTTACTCTAATATTATAGTGATTAATGACGTGTAAGATAATTTTATATTAATTAATTATTTGTATTAATAATTTGATAAGTATTATGGTATTGTTGTCACAATTTAGACTCCAATTACTATTAAAAATAAAATAAATTAAATTAATTGTCAAGCACACCAGTTTTAAATTTTAACATAATATCATTTTCACTTTGAATTTATAAATATTAAATTGAGATATTTTTATGTCTTAAATTTAATCAATTAGCTTTATTTTTTTCTCAATACAAGAAGGACAAAAATATTAAAAAATAACTGTATTTATATGATGTAAAAATATAAAAAAAATCACACAAATTATGAATATAGCATTTTTTTATCAAATTTTATTTTTTTTGTTACTTTAAATGTCTCTTAAGATCCATTTAAAGTACTAAAAATTTAAAAAAAAATAAAAATTTTAAAAATTATTTATTTCTACCTCACTTTTGTCACTTTAGGCGGATGCTTAAATATATACTTAAATATATGTCAAACTAAAAATAAAAAAAAAATTTCCTTTCTTCTTGACTGTCTTGCGACTCCTCGCTGTCTCTCTCTTACTCTCATCACATCTGTCATGAATCGAAGTTAAAGCTTCCTTCTTGTCAAATCGCTGCGAAAGCGTGTGTTCGAAGATTGGTGAAGTTGTCCGTCTCTCTTGCTGTCTTTCAAATGTCCTCACATTTCTCTCTGTGGCATTGCCTGCTTCATTGCCCCTCTTCTGGGTACCCTTCCTTCTCTCTCTCTCTCTATAAAGTTTCGAGCTGTGTTCTTCCGGGTGTTTGACTCCCTTGCTTTCTCTACTTTGAATTGTTATGCAATGGAAGTAATTGTTGAGGTTCTGACTCTTGAATTTATATATATATATATATATATATTTTGTGGGTATATTTTGGAATATGCCTTTGATAATGTTTCTTTCCAAGGTTTAGTATTTAAAAATATATTTTGTATCCTTCTTTGGGGACTTGTTTTGATGTCTATTTTTGGTAGACGAAGTAACTTTGCAGAAATAATTTTCATTCTGTAGTGACAATTGGGGGGGGGGTGTTGTCTTTGGGAACAATTGACTTTTTAACAGGTGCTACAGATTCACAAGGAGAATTGGGAATTTGGGATGGTCTTTTGTTTGGCTTCAAATGTGTAATTTGTTGTGATATTCCCCCCCCCCCTTCTTTTGCAGCGGGTGAAAATGTAATTTGAATTTTGATTTGGTGATAAGATTTGCTTTGGTGTTAAATTTGTTGGTTGTGTGTTTTATCTATGCTTAATGTATTATTCTGCATTTATTTCTTGTCATGTGAGGAAAGGGGGAGCCAGGGAGTGCCATAATTTCGTTTTAACACTTTCTATAGATATATGAGTTGTTTGCCTTATGCGAGTGTGATGATTTTTTTATTGATGATGAGCACCAGCCTTGTATTTTTGGTTCTTTGCATTGTTAAAGTGGAAGATGATATTCTCTTACTGTGCTTGTCTTGCTTAGTTGTTTGATACTTAATTTTAGTTTTCATTGATGTTTTGCAGGTCAAAGGAAAGAAATAAATATTAAGTCTTTTCCCTCTGGTTTGAGGAAGTTGCAAAACACGTATCAGAACTTGTTGATACTAGCTCAAGTAAGAATGGAAGGATACAGAAGGAATAGCTGGATGAGAATGCTAGCATTTCTGGCTGATATAAAACTACTCCAGGGAATGGAACTCCCTTAGATAATTGCAATCCTATTCAGAACCTAAGTTATTGGCGCAGATAACTAAGCAGAAGAAGAGGCACGTAGAGCTTCCTCCCATGTCCTACTGAAATATATTATTATTATTATTATTTTTTGCGCTGTCCAGTCAATACATGCTAAGCATATCTGGAGATGACACCAGCTGATGCAGAAATGAATTTATCTCAAAATCTGGACAAAGGAAAGGAGCAAAGCATGAGGCATACCTTTAAAAGTAACGATATCAGTCAGGTTCTTCAAGAGGGTTGTAACCCTGGCCACTCTTTTACCAATACTGAGTATGCTGAAAGAGCAGATGATGATTGTGTTTTTGAAGATGCCGATCAGCTTAACAGTTTTACAGAGTGTGTGGATGGCAGTTCAATAATGAACCACGATGACCATCCTCAGGCTGATATTTTATTGCTGGAGGCAAGCTATTTCAAAAATTGTCAGAGGAAGAGACGAATGCAAGTGTATCGGAGGAAAAGGAGGAAGTTTTCCGATCTCATTCTAAGCAGCCTAAGATATGTCAAGGACAGTGATGATGAGCCAGTGCTGGATGTACAACATAGTTCTGTGAGAGATACTTCTTTGAAACATTCTGATGAAATACTTGCATCTGGCTACTTTGAGAAAATGTCAGGAGATGTGGTAGCCGGACATAGCAGCTTATTACCGGTGGCTGCAGATATTTCAGTTGGGAAAGCTTCTGGTGAATATGAGGATGGTGAAATTGCATCTGGGGAACGGGAGGAGAAAATTAAGATGGGAAACTTAGAAGAGATTGTTAATGAACAGACTGTTGAGAAGGATGCCTCTGGGGTAGAAGCCCCAGAAAAGAATTTGGAATGGGTAAATGTGGATAAGCTAAATGTCTTCCACAATGCAGTGCAGGATTCTGCAAAAGAAAGAGTTGATAATTATGTGACATTTTGCAAGGAGGGCAAAGTTTCTGATAATGAAACTGGTGATCCTTCTGCTGAGAAGCTGCATTCTGACAATTTGGAGATACATCCTGAGACTAAATATGTAGTATCTTCATCATCCCACTTGGGTGGAATGACCGAGGATGTTAGCCTCCTTGCCGTAAACAAGGATGGGCCTCAACAGATGTTGCGGTCTTCACCTGGAGGAGCTGCCCCTGGAAATTTCAGAAAAAAGCTGCTTGTCCTTGATGTAAATGGACTGCTTGCTGATATAGTTTCACATGTGTCTGAAAGATACAAACCAGACAGATACATAAACCAGAAAGCAGGTAAGAATTGTTTCAGAAACAAGTAATCTTGCTATTAAGTGTTCTCTGTTTCCAACTGATTGGATCTAACTTCATTTTCACTTCCTATATCAGTTTTTAAGAGGCCCTTCTGTGCCGATTTTCTGCTATTTTGCTTTGAGAGATTTCATGTGGGTATCTGGTCATCAAAAACCAAGTACATTTCTACTCTCAGCTGATGAAATATTTTGTTCTTGTTGTTTACTTAACTTGCCATATTTGATCTGTAATTTTAACTTTTTGTTGTTTTCTGTAATTAACTTGGTCATTCTTTGTTTTTCTTAGTATTTATCTGGTACATTTTTTAACAGGTAGGTATTTATTTTCTGCAGGAAAAACGTGAATTATGTTCTTGATTTTCTCATGGGAAAATCCAAGCGCAATTTGCTTTTTTGTTGGGTAAGATGTTCATCTTTTTTATTCTGCTTTCAACTTCTATTGGATAAATAGTTTCTGCAACATTCATTTTTCAAATATACCTGATCAATTTACATGAAGTCTGTAAAGACACTCTTGGTTACACACTGCTTATGTATCACATTTTTGCGATGGTTGCATATCATATCAAGATTATAAGTTGTACTTTTTGGTCTTTCTGTAATTTTTTGAGCTTGAACAGCTATAATGTTCCTGACATTTTGCTTGTCAATATATTTCAATTTTATGATATTACAAAGTAGTACATACTAGTTTCTCTTTTAGAATTGTCCAGTGCTTAGGATGAGAATTTTTTTTGGGGACCAGCAGGGTGACCATTTTTATGAGTAGAATATGTGGATGGGTAGATTTTTATACAGCTGAGTGTTTGTGTGGTTTGCAGTTTCAATTTTCTCTAGCTGAATCTTGTTTCATTTTGAGCTACACGGTTGAGTTGTTAAAGATGGAAGTATATGTATAAGACTTGATTCAGTGCATAGTTGTGCATGTATTTTAATTCTCGTGTCATTCTACTCACGTGGTGGTCCCTCATTAGTTAGACTGTCTTAGGTTTGACTCTTTGCTATGCTGGTTTATCTGATCCATGTTGTGGTTTGTGGGTGATTTTCTGAATCCGTATGTACTAGTCCATCTTAGAATTTCTTGTGAGCTGTAGTGTACATTAGTTGGAAATATTATGCATTTATGTAAATCCTTTAGGAGGAAGAAACCACCTCCTTAAGTCAGCTTCATTCTTTTTGCTCATTTTAGGTGGTATTTGGTTTACTTTTCTATTTTTTGTTTTCTATTTTTATTTGTGTGTTAAAAATCTCAAAACGAGAAAATAGAAAATACTTTGTTTTCCTTAATTTGAAAATTTCCTTGTTTTTTGTTAAAAACTCTCAAAACGACTTTTTGCCATTTTTTATTTTATGTTTAAACTTATTTTCTGTTTTTGAAAACAAATTTTAAAAACATAAGTAATCAAATGAGTTTTGAGCTGTTTTCCTTACTTTCAAAAGCACAAAATAAAAAATGAGCTCAAAACAGAAAATAGAAAACAAAAACAGAAAATAGAAAACAAAAACAGAAAACAGAAAATGGAAAAACAAACCAAATGACACCTTAATTTTTGGGTTTTCTCCCCAACTGAAACATTTTTTTCCTGATCAGTAGATTCGTGGAAAAAGTACACAGGCTTGCATAGATGCATTTAGGATTCAGTACTAGCTTCTGGAAGGAGGTAAACTATATGCTGGATGTCTTTGCAACTGAACGCTGACAGTTGCTTCATTTAGGAACTCCAGGACCAAATTAATCATTGAGAGCAGGCTCCACACAAACATATTCTTCCTCTCATTTTGACTAATGGGCTCCATTGCCAAAGCTAACTGGTTGGTCGGAGATTATTTTTTGCTATAAGGAAAGAAAAAAAGGAGCACTAATTACCACAATGAAGCAATAAGAAGAAAGGTGGTCGTGTGGAAGAGGTTACCATTTTGGGATGTTTTTTCTTTGGTCTTGTGGAGGAGGCTGAGAAGCTCTTCTTTGATAAGATATTTGGTGGCAAACTTCTAGAGAAGGAAAAACATTGGAAATTTTATGTGAATTCCTGTCATTTATCCTAGTTGATGGAGAGAGCTATTGGCATTTATCTTGATCCATGTTGCATAGATTGTTGTAAGTATTAGTTAGTACATGTGTTAGATACTGTATACTTGAATAAGTGTATGGGATATGCATATACCCTACCAACACATTTAGTAATTTGAGTTTACCACAAAACTAATTATAAAAGTCTCAGACTATGCATGGAATGCGTCATACAATCTTGCAAACATCATTTTTTTTCTGTATATGTTATTTTGTCACCTAATCCGTGAACATGCGAATGAGATAAATACATGCGAACACACAAAAACTGATACACATAGGTGCTAGTTTCCAATAAAAACATGTGAGCATTTTTTTTCTTTTGATTAATAAACTAGAATTGTATTGAAGAAGCATTAAGGGGATGCTGCCCATATACAAAAGCCTCTATATATACACGTATCAATTAACACCCATGTATTCAAGGAAGTGAAAAACACCTTGTATTCCCGATTCTTTTCTTCAGGACAACCAACTATGAAAATAGAAAAGAATATACTTTTCAGCCTAACACAAAAACCAAACTATCTTGAAAACATCTCCCATTCCTCTGCTTCCCAGATCGATAATACTAAGCGAGAAGGTGTTAACTGCCAAGCCTTCCTCTTCCTTTAAGAATATTAGCTTCCTACCAAGTTTGGAAAACTTGCTTCACTTTCAATGGGAACCACTTCATTCCAACACATTTCAATGCCAAATCCTGTAAATCTCTCATCCCTCCACACTACACGAACAAGTGGTTGATGGATTTCCCATTACTCTTGTACAAACAACACTAATAAAACATTAGCAAGACTTGAAGCCAACACTTAACAGGGTATGACTGAGTGTTTTTTGACACAATTGTAACATGTCAATTTTGTGTCAAAATGTCTCAACCTTTTTGTCACCACTAAACACGCATAATCCATGTATTTTTCAGCTTATCGTGTAATTTTTGGGTTGACATGTTAAAGTGTTATACATATTGTGTATTTTTTAGGTTGACGTGTTAAAATGTGTTAGACAAGTTGTGTTACGCGTCTTGACACAAAATGACCTAATATTAAGCGGGTTGTGCCTTTTGTGCTGTATTACCTAGAGATAAACAGGTTGTGTTAGTGTTTGGGATCTTGACATGTTTAATTAATTGTGTCGTGTTGGTTTGGGTTCACTCTTATAGTCGTATACCTAAATCTCGATATGAGACAAACAAAACATGATATAACACCATTGTTACCTTAGATATATGCACCGATACTTGAAATGAGTCCGTGGAACATATATCATGACACCCAGAGTATAAGAGAACTAGAGACGAATGACATGATCCTTGCGATGCAAGGATTCTGTTGCATGCTATTTTTAAAAATTGCCTAAGTGGTGTCGCTCCTTTAGTTACTTTTCTAGTTTAGGTTTAATGTTAAGCATGTAATTCAATTGTCATTATCAGAATCCAATGGGCCAACCTAGTTGTTCTGCAATAATTCTTTAAATGTTGTTTATAGATCCAGATGGAAGGTGTCATGGTCAAATTGTTAATGTAATTTTTCTCATGTTCCTCTGAACCTGAGGACGTATAATTCAAGGGACCCTAAGGGTTAGAATCTTGCTTTAAATTCTTTAAGGCTGTGGTTAAAAAAATGCTTATTAGAGGAATTTACTTACTCCCATTGGGGGTGGGATTTAATTCATGGGGTTTGGAAGGATAAATAATTTACAAATATGAAGCAGAATAAAGCCAAAAAAAAAAAAAATCAGAGAGAGAGAATTTACTGGTATGAAGGGAACTCAAGGAGTTATTCTATCCTAAACTCTGGTGTTTAGGTGGTTTTTTTATTGCTTCTCTAATCATGGAGACTACATACTATATGCGCTCTCATGTTTCATGTTTGTGCTTGGGTCCTGTATTTTTGTCATGGATAAACATATATATATATATATATATATATATTTGTTATGCTTTTTGGATCCATTAGCTACTTTAACTGTGCAGCCTGTGAGCGAAGTTGGTTTTGTGCAGGATCAATCCCACTGTACAGATACGGGTTTTTGTACCGTTGAGAACAGGGACAAGCCTCTGCTTCTAAAGGAGCTTAAAAAATTATGGGACAAACATGAGCCAGATCTTCCATGGGAGAGGGGAGAGTTTAATGAGTCTAACACAGTTTTGTTGGATGATTCTCCATGCAAGGCCCTGCTCAATCCTGTAAGTTGTTCATTTTTCCTCCCCATTTTCTTCTTTTTCTTGTGCCAGGTTTTCTTGTTCAATACATAGATATATAACATTTGCAACATTTTCATTATTCTGACCGTTTACCATTTTCTTCATTGTTTTCTTATTCCATGTATTTATTCAGCCGTACACTGCAATCTTTCCCTATTCATACCGGTACAAGAATGTAAGAGATAATTCTCTAGGTAAGTCTCAGAGTCACTTAAATTATGAGTTTGGTCTTTTGGGTATGTCAGATTATTGCAAGAGGTTCACTATATCAATTATCCATGTGATACATATGTCTTCACAAAGACCCGTGGAGCTTTATGTTTGTCTAAATTCAACTCCCGTGGATGTTTCTAGCCTAGCTTTTATTCTGTGAATCTGTTGACAAATTTGGCAACAGCTCTTTTTACTACTTGTGTTGATCCACCTTATTTTTCAAAATTTCATATCTCTCATATTTTCCAAAGCATGATGGTCATGAAAATTTGGAATAAATTAGGGGTGGAAACGAGCTGAGCAAAGCTGGGCTTTTGCTTATTCGAGTTCGGCTCGAGTTATTTATAATGAGCTCGAGTTTGACCTTGGCCCAAACTTTTATATAGGTTCGAGTTTGGCTCAATAAAGAAGAATTTAAGCTCAAGATTGGCTCGCGAATAGTTCGATTAAATTAAAATGACGTCGTTTAATCTAAAATATAATAAAAAGATTATTAAAAAAATATAAAAATATTAATAAAAATATATATGTATATTATTTTATCGAGCCGACTCGTGAGCTTTCGAGCTGAGTTTTTCTAGGCTCGAGTTTAAGCTTGAATCTAAATGAGTTACAAATCAAGCTTGATTCACGAACCGAATTTGAGCCAAGCTGAGCTCAAATAGCTCACGAATAACTCTGTCCATTTCCATCCCTAGAATAAATACCCGCTCTTTCTATTTTTGTTACTTTAGAAAAACTTGGATTCTCTAATTGTGTAATCTTGGGTACCTGATTCATTACTTTATTCCTGCATGATAATTTTTGGTCGTTAAACCCCTTGTTTTTATTTTTCATCCTAGTAGCTATAAGCTATCATAGCTTCTATAGATAAATGTACGAGCCAAACTAATTTTTCTGAATCTTTTTTCGAACAATGACCAGTGATTTTTCCTATTCTTTGATCGATAACAGGGCCTAGTGGCAATCTTCGAGTTTATCTGGAAGGATTAGCTTCCGCAGAAAACGTTCAGAAGTATGTGGAGCAGAATCCATTCGGTCAACGGCCCATCAGAAGTACAAATCTATCATGGCGTTTCTATCTTAAGGTAATCCAGGCAATGTCGTCGTCCCAACGGGAAGAAGATACTAAAACTTTGGCATCATTCCAACGGGAAGAAGATGCTAATACTTCGTCGGGTCGTCGACACAGATCTGGGGAATGACACCGCTGCAAAGAAGCTCCCGAACCAATTCTGCTGAAATGAATACTAACTTGATGTCTTGGCAACTTTGAAGTGTAACTGGTGGATCAATGTTGTAATGAAGGGCTTAGAATGGTCCTTTTTTTGTGTCATATAGATCGATGTACCCTTTGTTTGTTGTTCCAGTAGCAGGGTATATACTATATGTGTATATATATGTATATATAGTTGGATCTTTTGCAGACAGGCTAAAACTTTGGTGCCGTGTTCCGCATGATGACAGTGTCCATAGGCGTCTGGCTGAAGTGTCTACGCCGCCATATCTTGTGTGTCTCGCCCACTGGTTGGCCAGTGTGCTGTGCGGGCTGCTTATAGGTCTCAGTTGGCTCCATAGCAGTGCCATGGTGGCCATTAGGCTTTGCTTGGGTTTTTGTTGAATTTTAGGTTTGAATCGCCAGTTTAAGATGAGAAATGGTGCTAATACATGTTGATTCATGTTTGCATTGGCTTGGTCAACTTATGGAGCGCACGCCTACTGTTCTACAAAATGCTTCAATGCAAGTTTAGTTTTTATTTCTTCAAATTTGCTGCTCAAATGAAATGGGTTCACTTTAATTGATTTTTGGACAACGTTTTGTCACTTTAACATCTTGGGTGACCTTCTTACATATTAATTCGTATTATTTTTGGCTCGGATCAAATTAATGAGGCTCTTTTTTGACGAGTAAGGCATCCCCATCCCTTTGTAGAGGGCACTTCACAATCCCAACCTTAACAGGCCTGCTCATAGCAGATTTCGAAACTCCCAACCTCTTAAATGGAGCGTTGGTATATGGGCCACTAGGCCAAGTGGCCTGGCTTTTTGAGTTTATAATTGTTCGATAAAATGTTGAAATAAATAATTTTGTTTATTAACTTAAATTTTGCTTCCTCGAATGACATTGGCATATTATAATGGGATATTTGGGATATTTTATGACCTCGGATCTTATTCAAATTATTAAACTAGGGTTACTCTTTTACAAAAATTTAATTTTTAAAAAACAAATAATGGTTTAGTTATAAATTATTGAATAGGCTAGAAATGATTCGAACCATTTATACTATTGAAGTTTTTAATTGAAAATATTATAAATTTCAAATTTATAATATTATAATTATTTTTAAAAGAAAGAGGTATTATTTATAAGAGATTTCAAGGGTATGTAAAATTAAAATTTTTTTGAATAAGTTATAATTTCTCTATTGTTCGGACTCGTAAAAAAAATTATAACTAATCAAGTGTCTGGTTAATCACGATCAATGTTAAGTTCTCTATTTTGTAGCGTAGTTGGTTTAGAAAAGAGAGAGGGCCCGTGGCATTGATTGTGGTAGTTGGCTTAAAAAAGAGAGGGCTGACATACCCTATGACATTGATCGTGAATTTTTGAATTTTAATTCATCAAGTAAATTCACATTATTTTAATTTAAAATAAATGTAAATGCATTTAGTGGTCTAGATTCCAACTCATGTAGTTGACATTGCCACGTCAGTTCCCCAATTTCGTTGGTTCAGGCGAAAGGTCGCCAGCTCGACCCGCGCAGGGAATTTCCGTTGTCTCTTAGATTTGGCAACTCTATATTTTCTCAGGAAAGTTGGACTTTACCTTCTTTTCCCTAAACCCAAACACTCTCACTCCTCAGATAAGGAGATAAGGTTTTGTTTGTTCATCCGCAAACAAACCGAGACTCCAAAAATTAGAGGACATGGCATTAACACCTCCTTCAATATCATTCCTCTTCCACCCCAAAAACCAATTTCCATCCTTCACTCTCCTCCGCTCCAAACCCTCTTCCCAAACAGTACTCAAACACAGCAGCAGAAGATCAGCAACCGTCAATTCGGCAGCAGCGCTGCTGCTGATGATTATCAGCAGCACCTCATCACTTAATCTGGCCGCAGAAGAAGCGTTGGCGGCCGCGTTGGATCTGAGACTGACAACTCCGGGTCAGACGGTGGAGGAGGCGGAGAGCGGGATTAGAGGGCATGCACAGAGCTTGCTTCAAGTGAAGGCGTTGTTCGAATCATCGTCATCGGACGGTTGGAAAGAGGCCCAGAAGGAACTGAGAAAGAGAGCTTCGTATTTGAAGCAAGACATTTACACCATCATCCAGAGCAAGCCCGGCAGCGAAAGGCCTCAGCTCAGGAAGCTCTATTCCACGCTTTTCAACAGTGTCACCGCACTCGATTTTGCTGCCAGGGACAAGGACACGGCCCGTGTCTGGCAATCCTACACCAACATTGTTGATGCTCTGAACCATATTTTGTCCATAATTTAGAGTTATATATATATATATATATATATATTTATGCGCCCATTATTCCAATCCTATACAATTTTGTTTTTTTTTAAGAAGATTTAACCTATAATATACTAGGGCGGGGGAATGAAATTCCAAAGGAATTGAGCTCGGGTCATGAGCAGACGAAACGAAGTTATAAACAAACTGAGCGACAAGTCATGCTCCAATTCTATACAATTGTTCAATCATTGAATGTGACTTTCCACCATAGTTTCTTTACTTTGATTTAATTCTCAATATTTTTATATAACTCAATTGAACATCTGTGAACGCAATAAATCTATTCGGCAGATTTTTCAAATAAAAACTAAATTTAACATTCTCAAATAAAGAAAATTGGTTCAAATACTTGAAAACCCAGAGAATTTAAGATGGTCCTGTGTCTACAGCGAATTGAAGGAAATTCTAGGCATTTATTGTGTCAAATACCATCTTTGTTTATGATTAATAACTTTTTATAGAACCTTTTTTTTTGGGATGAGTTAAGGTGTTCGACCCAGTTTACGTGCACTTTAATTAATTTCTGGAGGTTCTAAAGTTAACAATCGAGTGAACTTTTACTGGTGTTGAGGAGATTTGAACTAGTGACCATTGAAAAGAGAAGCTAACATTTTACTTGTTGAATTAAATTTCATGATTTTTTTTTAATAGAAACTAAATCTTATGAAAATATTAAAAAACATCGTTCAGACGAACAATAATTCACTTTACAAATGAGGCATTCGCATACTCATACACTGACTAGATATACATAAAAATTCCCAAAAATCACAAGAATCATAAAATCAAATGAATTCAAACGAGCATAATATCATGAATAGAATGATACATATCTACAAAAAATGAAATAAAATAAAATAACACAGCATAGAACCAATTCATTAAGACGTGACCACAAAACATAGTTTTCCAAAAGTTATATAGGTCTTTAAAGGTTGTGACTTGACCAATGGTTAATGAGTTACTAAACTATAAGGATAGGAGTTCAAATATCATCTTAGGGGCAAATTACTTCTTCCATTTCACCAATTAAAGGTTTCAACCATCTACCATTGAACCTTACTCTCTTTCATTATCTCACTATTTTATTGCTATTTTTTATTTAACAATAAAAACAAAATGAAATGTCCCCGAATTTTCCTTTTACTTTTTTCTCTCATTCCTTCACCACTTCTATCCTTCATTTTGAAGTAGGTCAGTTGAATTTGTTTCTTCCAAAACAATAAACGTATGGTCTCTTATTTAGGTTCAGGGTCAAATATTCACTTTCAGGGTTTAAATGCGCAAATAACAATATTTTATATTATTTTATAAGGCTTTAGAATGGCTCGTAAGCATAATTTTCAAGAAATGGATAAAGGGCTTACAAATAATCAAACAAAGCCTAGAATCAATATCAAGAGTGAACATATCTCATAGCAGGTGTTAAATCATAGTTCCTATAATAATTATGCATTTTTTGTCATATGAAATTCAAAACAATATAATGTGCAGAAGCTATTGAAAGAAATTGAGACAATGAATTCATAATAATAAGAGTTTTTTTTTTTTTTATAAAAATATCTCTTAAACTATCCATTTTTTTTTCTATTTCGTCCTCAAACTATCAAACACACCTATTACATTCTGGAACTATCTAATTCCATTCTATTTGGTTTCGAACATTAACTCCATCTATTAAAATTAATAGAAAAATTGTCATGTGCGGGTCACGTAACCTTTTTTACCCCACTCCAGAGGCATAATGGTCAATTCATGTCTATTCCTCCCATCTAGCGTCAAAAAGTGTATATTTTTTTTTTCAAATTACTAGTTGCTGCTATATAATAATAAATTATTATTCATTTTAATAATAAATCATTATTTAAATTATTTTAAGAATAAATTATTATTAATTTAATAACAAATCATTATTTCCAAAATAATTATTTTTAATTTTAAAAAATATTTATTTTTGTTTTAATGATTTTTATTTACATTAATAAGTATTATATTAATAATAAATAATTTAATAATAAATAATTATTTATAGAAAATTATACCATAAAATTAGTGTTAATAAAAAAATAATTCATTAAAGTAAATTTAAATTTATTTATTAAAAATAATTATTAATTTAATCAAGTAAACCATTTTAATCATAGATTATTATTTTAATATTGTCATTATATAGCTGCAACTAATAATTGGAGAAAAAATATATATTTTTTGGCACCATATGAGAGGAATAGACATGTATTCACTATTATGCCCCTGCGGTGAGGTGAAAAAGGTCATATGACCCACAAATGATAATTTTTCCATTAACTTTAGTTGATAGAGTTACTGTTTTGATCAAATAGAATGAAATTTGATAATTTGAGAATGTAATAGGTACATTTGATAGTTTGATAGTTTGAGGCGAAATAGAAAAAAGAGGGATAGTTTGAGAGATATTTTAATAATAAAAATTCTAATAATAATATTAAAACTCTCAGAAAAATACTATAAACTCAAAACTTACATAAGGTAATTAATTATAAGTTTCCAATTAATATAATGATATGAACAAAGTGATACAATCTTAAAAGTACAAAATTCAACTTGTACAACGTACAAGCATCACGATTTCGGATTTTTTTTTGATACAAAAGATCAATTTATGATTATTTCTTAAATTAACCTACTACTCAAGACTCATAAAATTTCTTCTTTAAACATATAGTCGAAAGGTTTTACAACCCTAACTGAAAAGTCTTTACTCCCCTGTGACACGAAAAATCATGCAAATCATACTCAAAATATCTATTTGAACAGAAGATCTTGAAAATCTTGGGCCATTTAAACATAGGATGCAAGCTTGTAATTTCACTCCAACCTAAACTCAACATTATCTTTAATGTGAAATATAAAAAAACAATCCAAGCATAAGTAAACAGGTAACGTACTAGTGAACAAATAGAGTATAATTACAGAAACAAAGCATGAGAAGAAATTTAGTGTTTTTTATTTTATTTTGACAAGGTTAATTATTTCTACTTAATTATACTTGAAAAGTGTAATTACAAATTATGATTTAGATAATAAATCATGCATTTGTTTATTTAATTTTAAAGTTTTCAGCTATTTTTATTACTTATGGTATTTTGTATTCAAAATGCAGGAAAAAAATTGAAATTATTGAAATAAACAGTAGTGAAAATACTGAAGAAGCTACTGTGATTCGGACATCCCAACGAATGGTCTGGACTAGAGGAAGAGCGAGAATAGAAAATAAGAAGAAGGAAAAAAATTAAAGCTGGGATCTTACTGCTATCTGGATACCCACTCGGGTGGTCTAGACACCTACGGGCCAATTTGCATGAAAATTTAAATTTTAGGGTTTAGATTTAGACTATATATACAATATTTCTTTCAGCCGTCGGGGAGTCATTTTTTTCCTCTGTAATATTTAGTTTAGTTTTTCATTAAAAATAGATTAGTGTAGAGAGTTTTTAGTTTAATTTTTGAAGAGCTTTTGGATTGATTATTTTCGGATTCAAATTTAATTCATTGCGAAAAATAGTATACGTTTCATTTTATTCAATGAAATTTATTTTGTTTTCGTATTCTCTTTTTATTTGTTATTTTATTATTTCATCCATGCTAGGTTAGATTTTTATTCTTGATTTAACCTGGCAATGATGGGTAGATCACTATGATTGATGAGATGCGTATAGATCCATACATGCAAAGTGAAAACTTGCATATGTGGGTTCATAATTTTTAGATCTGTATTATTTATTTTTAAAAGCCTTCAAAAACAAGTTTTCTTAATCATATTCTCTACAATAACTGATAAGAATTATTGATTAAATGTTTTTTAATAATTTTAAAATAAGTAAATCAGATTGGAATCCAAAAATAAAATATCATAATATTTTTTAGATTTCTAATCCTAAACGAGATTTGAAAATCGTGTTTTGGAATCTGAAAACATTTTCAAGAAAATAACTTCTAGTTTATTTTTCCTTTACATGAAACTTAAACTAAGATAAGTAATTAGTAAATCAAAACTTTTCAGAACCCAAAATCAATTTCCATTCTTATTTTTAAAACAAACCAGTAAGTAGAAGAACTTAGAAACCCTAGTGTTCAATCTTAAATTCCCTGTGGATACGATCCTGGACTTACCAGGTAAAACTACACCGCACGGTCTTATAATGGAAGGTTTATTTCTAGATACAATATTTAGAGACGGTCACTACCCCTACCTATTCTAATCAAAATCTCACAAAATATATCATTAGAGCTCAAAAAGAAAAAAAACTATATGGAATAAAAAGAAAGCATATATATCTTCATTTGACAAAAGATTACCTACAAAACAAAGTTATAGAAAAAAGAAAAAGAAAAAATAATATTATATACAAAAATTACAAGACTAACTAAAAATTCTACTTCTCAACCAACCCCCCATTCTCAAAGTGCACTATGCTGACCAAAGCACTAGAAATACTGGGCCTCAAACATAGACTTCTTTCTCTCCTTAGAACCATAATAATCACTAGTCACATGATTGACTTACTTTAAAAATCATGAGATAACAAAAGTAAATAAGTTTCAACAATATATAGTTGAAATGTTAAATTGGTGGAAAGGAATAAGTAACTTCCCCTAAAGTGATTTTTGAATTCTTATCTTTTGTTTGGTAGTTTATTAACCTTTGGCCAAGTTATAACCCTTTAAAGACCTGGATAACCTTTGAAAAAGTATGTTTTATGATTATATTTTGATGAACTAGATCTAAATCATGCGTGTTATTTTCTTCTTTTATATATGGATCATTCTACGCATGAAATTCTGCTTATTTGAGTTCATTATTTAGACAACCAAGAAGACATAAGACGAAGCATAAAAAGTTATATTGAGTAATTAAAACTTACAATAATCTATCACGGGTTTCCATTTGACCGCTCTCTAATTTGGTAGTGGCTCACTCTCAAGTATAAGAGATCGGTTGAGTCTAGTCTAGGTGAGTCCTAGGTTATCTTCCATAGGGAACAAGAGTGTGCCTAAGTGTTGGAAAACTTGCTTTCACAAGCACTTGCAACAATTTTCAAAAATAAAAGATGAAAATCTTTTCTTTTTTGGGTTTTCGAATAAGTAATTGAAAATCTGATTTGAAAGTAATTGGGAAAACGATTTGAAAATTTAGAAGAAATACACTTAAACAAAAAAAAAATGAAACACTAAGAAAACAACCAATTTAAAAACTTAACCGATGATGTGAATTACTTAAACAATTAGATGAATGGAAATAGTTGGTTGTAACCTAGTCCTGTAATGTCCTCGAAGGCTTGAACTCGGATGTGAAATTAACTCAACCTAACCTTTACACATGTAAGATTAGGCCGGAAAATTCAACGTTAAAAACCTTATTTCGTAAAGAAATTGTAATTCTGGAGTTTTGAAGTCAAGTTTGAAATCACCGGGACATGGAATTGAGCTTCGATTCACGCTAGTGTAATAGAGGTCAATTATATCACAGGGTTTCGTTTTCAAAAATCAACCTAAAATTACAATTCTTACGTCATCATTTAAAAGAAAAGAAATTCATTTCAATTTACTTTATCCGAGCCCAAGACCTTCGATTTCATTATGAACCTAGGTTAAAACCAAGAAAAGCCCTAGCCTAGCATAGCGAAAGTATAAACAAAGCAATTTGAAAAGAGAAACATCTTTATTATGCAACAAAACACAAAAATGAAATAGACTGAAAAGATTTAAAACTATCAGAATATTCTAGAATATATATTATGAGTGTGATTTGGGCATAATTAATTAGGATTGATTGTTGATTGTATTTTCCTTTTTAGAATTGATTTCAATTTCCTTTTCCGTCGTAATCTGAGGTTATAAATATAATTGAAGAGAAGAAGAGCTAATTAAGCTCTTTGATTTATCTACTCAATTTCTAACTTGGTATCAGAGCAATTTCTTTTCTCTTTCACTCAAAAAAAAAAAAAAAAAAGGAGGAAGGTGTGTTCTCACTGTCGGAGGTACTCCGGCCATCCACCGGTCACCGGTGTCGGTCAGTCTTCTACCCAGAGGATCATCTCTTGTCGGCGACTAAGGTAGTCGACCATCGGCTTCCTCTTATTACTTGACGAAGACTCACGCGCCGGCAAGAAGACCTAGGCGTAGCTCTCACGCGCCTCGACGGTAACTTGAACTCTGGCGAGTGAGTGGGCGTCGTCTCTCCGGTGACCTGTGACGGGGCTCACCTGATGTAGGAGAAACCTTTTTTGCCATCGGATGTTGATGGGTATCCTCGATCTCCTCGTTCTCGGCTCTCGTATGTGGTCGTTGCCTTTGGATGTGGTCGTCGCCTCCTCTGTGCTTTGGGTCTTGGACTCCAGTTGCCATTGCCAGTCGGTGATTGTCGCCTGAAGGCGATCGATTCACAGTGTATCTCGTTGGGCTGTGTTTAGTTGATGTCTAATCTGATGATACTTGTCTAGTTCGGTTGCTTTCTCGTTTGGTTTGGTTGCTGCTTTTGAGTTCAGTTGCTGTTTTTTTTATTACGTAGATCGGTTGCTTTCTTGTTCGGTTTGGTTGCTGCTTTTGAGTTCGGTTGCTATTTTTTTTATTACGTAGACATTGATTTACGTCTCGCTGCCTTGATACTGTTTATCTTTGGGTATGGCTGCTCCTAATAAATCTGATTTGACTGATTTAGCCTTGATTCTTATTTCCACAGTACCTGTTATTCCACTAGATAGTCTACCCAAATCGATTTCTAGTAAGAAATTGAATGGAATGAACTATTTGACGTGGTCTCATGCTGTAAAAATTTTTCTCATCGGCCGACAAATAGACCGCTTCCTCATTGACATGCCTCCAGATTCTCAATCTGTTTCTTATCGACAGTGGCGTGCTGCAGATGCTGTTGTTATGAATTGGCTATGGCATAGCTTAGAGCCTTCTATTTTGCACTCAGTATCATTATGTGAAACTTCGAAGGCTATTTAGGATTCTTTAGCTGACTCATTCTCTCAGCGGAGTAATGTTTCTGAGCTTTTTGAAGCCTATGAATGACTCTTTTCTTTCCGACAGAATGGATGATCTCTCTCCGAGTATTATAGCACCCTCAAGGGTCTTGGCGACAGATTATTACAGTTTCGTCCTTTTTTAGAAACTAAAGCTGATATGATAAAGCAATGCGAGGAACTTATGACGGTTTTACTTTTGGTTGGTCTTGATGATGATCTTCGCGGCTATCGGGATCAGCTTCTAACTTGCGAAACTATTCCTTCTATGGCTAATGCATATTCCAGATTGCAGCGTTCCTCTTTGGGACATCATTCTCGCACAACACCTACCGCTTCTAGTGGTTCTGATTCTGCTGCTCTCATTGGTGATGGAAAAGGTAGTTCTCGTGGCACATCTCGTGGTGGTTCCCGTGGTGGTCGTAATTCTCGTGGTGGTTCTCGTGGTGGTGGTAGAGGCTTTGGGCGAGGTACAAAGAAATGTAATCATTGTGGAGGTACTTATCACACGGAGCCCTACTGTTGGGAAAAGTATGGTCGTCCCGAACAAACACATCATGTTGCTGTAGAGCCAACAAACTCTGATTCTAGGATTGGTGTTGCTAGTCAGAATGAACCTTCAACTTCTCATTCTGGTTCACAGGGTCTATTCTCTGCAGCTGAATTAGATGCTATTGTGCAGGCGCTTCACATTTCTCGCTCCTCCAGTTCGACGACCACTCTAGCTCATTCAGGTAGTACTGCTTGTTTTACTACTTCTACTCCACAATGGGTCATTGACTCTGGGGCTAGTGCCCATGTCTCAAGTAATTCATCCTTATTTTTTGATTTAACTATGACTACACATCGTATCACCTTAGCTAATGGGTCTTGTCGGCTTGTTGCCGGTAAAGGCCTACTTTGGCCTTCCTCTTCCCTACCTTTACCCTTAAGCCTCTATGTTCCTTAGTTTTCTTTTAACTTATTATCTGTTAGTCAGCTCACTAAATCGTTAAATTGCTCCATAACTTTTCTCCTTCTTCTTGTGTATTTCAGGATTTCAGGATACAAAGGACGATTGGTTTGGGATGTGAGCGGGATGGACTCTATTACCTTGATTCTACCAGTTTTTCTATTTCTCATTCTGTCTTTCGTATTTCTGATTCACCTTTTCAATGGCATTGTCGCTTAGGTCATCCATCTTTGGCTCGACTCAAGTTGGCAGTACCTAGTTTAGAGTCTGTTTTGAGTCTAGAGTGTGAAGCTTGTCAGTTTGGGAAATATCACCATAGTTCTTTTCCTAGTCGTAATAATACTCGTCAGTCTGAACCTTTTGATGTAGTCCATACGGACATTTGGGGCCTTTCACGAGTTTCAACTTATAATGGATATTGGTACTTTGTTATCATTGTGGATGATTCGTCTCGTATGACTTGGCTTTTTTTAATGAAAAATCGTTTTGAGTTGCCTACTATTGTCTTACGATTTTATAATGAAATTCTTACTCAATTTGGTAAACATATCAAAATCTTTCGATCTGACAATGCCTTAGAATATACTAAATCCACTATGGATCATTTTTGTGTTGAAAGGGGAATTATTCATCAGACTACTTGTGCTCACACCTCCCAACAAAATGGTGTTGCTGAGCGCAAGCATCGTCATTTGTTAGACATTGCTCGTACCTTGAGATTCCATATGAATGTTCCCAAACAGTATTGGGGTGATACGGTTTTGACTGCTTGTTATCTCATTAATCGGGTTCCCTTCATTACTCTTGGCAACACATCATCATTTCCTCTTCTTTATCCCTCAACTCCACCATTTCTTCTTCCTCCTCATACATTTGGTTGTGTCGCGTTTGTTCATAACCTTGATCCTGGTCTGGACAAACTTTCTCCTTGAGCTAGATGATGCATCTTTCTTGGCTATTCTCGCACTCAAAAGGGTTACCGATGCTATCATCCCCCTCTAGACGCGTCTTTGTGAGTGCTGATGTTACTTTTTTTGAATCTACTTCGTATTTTCCTCGTGAGGGGGAGTTCTCTCATTCCTCTCGAGAGGAGGAGTCAAATCATTTAGTTGATCCTGTTCTTTTTGCTCTTGATCTTAGTCCTAGTTTGCCTCTCTTGCAAGTGTCTCCCCTTTTACAGGTATACCAACGTCGCTCTCGTCCTAATCCTACCGCTCCATCAGCTCCGGTCAACTCTACGCCTGTGGGTTCTAAGACATTTGAGTTACCCACCACTGATACTCCTGAGATCTTTGAAGAACATAAAACTGCAACTCCTGAACATACACCTTCCAGTGATGATCTTCCTATTGCCCTAAGATGAGGTAAACGAACCTGTACACAACATCCCATTGCTAACTTTGTATCTTATCATCATCTGTTACCTCGTTTACAGTCATTTGTTTGTGCCCTATCCTCTATTTCTGCTCCTACCTCTTATAAATAGGCAATACTACAACCGGACTGGAAGGCAGCGATGGATGAGGAGATGCGTGCATTGCATCATAATCATACATGAGAGCTTACTTCTCTTCCACCTGGAAAGAAAACAGTGGGGTGTCGATGGGTATATACTATCAAGTATTTGGCAGATGGATCCATTGAACGACTTAAAGCTTGTTTGGTTGCTAAAGGATATACACAGACTTACGGAGTTGATTATTTGGAGACTTTCTCCCCAGTTGCTCACCTTAATTCAGTCCGTATTCTTCTAGCAGTGGCAGTAAGTAAATCCTGCCCATTATTTCAATTGGATATTAAAAGTGCATTTCTACATAGAGAGCTTCAGGAAGAAGTGTATATGGATCAGCCACCTGGATATGTTGTTTTAGGCAATGAACATCTTGTGTGCCATCTCCGTCAAGCTCTGTATGGCCTTAAGCAGTCCCTACGTGCATGGTTTGATCGGTTTAGTAAAGTTCTTTTGGACTATGGCTTCCACCGATCCACATCTGATCACTCAGTATTTATACATCATGCATCTTCTGGTACTATTATTTTGATTGTTTATGTTGATGATATTATCATTTCCGTGGATGATAAGAAATGTATTGCTGAATTGAAAAATCATCTTGGAAGACAATTTCATACAAATGATCTTGGAGCTTTACGTTATTTCTTAAGGATTGAGATTGCTCGTTCCTCCTAGGGTATATATTTATCTCAAAGGAAATATGTTCTAGATCTGCTTTCTGAAACCGGACTCTTGGGCTCTCGACCTGCTGATACTCCTATGGATTCTGTTGCTAGACTTGATTCTGAGTATGGTGATCTTTTTCTTGATTTGGCCGATACCGTCGTCTTGTGGGGAAATTGATTTATCTTATTGTGACGCGACCAGATATTACATATGCTGTTAGGGTAGTTAGTCAGTTTATGCATGCTCCTCGGCAACCACATTTTGATACTGTATGTCGTATTTTGAGGTATTTGAAGAAATCTCCCGGTCAAGGTCTATTTTATCGGCCCTCTACCACACTAGATGTAGAAGGATAAAGCGATGCAGATTGGGCTGGGAACCGTTCTGATAGGAGATCTACCTCTGGGTATTGTACCTTTATTGGTGGTAATCTTGTGACTTGGCGCAGTAAAAAGTAGACCGTAGTTGCTCGCTCAAGTGCTGAAGCTGAATATCGTGCCATGGCTTATACTGCTTCAGAATTGCTTTGGATTCGTTCTTTGCTTCGGGATTTTGGCATTAAGATTTCAGCTCCTATGTCGATATATTGTGATAATAAAGCTGCTATTTTTATTACCAATAATCCAGTGTTTCATGAACGGACGAAACATATAGAGGTGGATTGTCATTTTATTCGTGATCTCCTAGTTAAGAAAGATCTCATAACTCCATTTGTACGCTCAGATTCTCAGTTAGGCGACATACTCACTAAGCCCTTGCCTTGCTCTCAGTTCCAGCAATTTTGTTCCAAGCTAGGCATATTTGACCTTTATGCTCCAACTTGAGGGGGAGTGTCAGAATATTCTAGAATATATATTATGAGTGTGATTTGGGCATAATTAATTAGGATTGATTGTTGATTATATTTTCCTTTTTAGAATTGATTTCAATTTCCTTTTTCGTTGTAATCTGAGGTTATAAATATAATTGAAGAGAAGAAGGGCTAATTAAGCTCTTTGATTCATCTACTCAATTTCTAACTAAAACAATTTCAAAAGCAAATCAATCCAAACTAAGACTACGAAACCCTACGAAGCGAACATACAAGACAAAGCACAGAGAACATGAACCTTATATGAGAAATGAATTGACAAGTAAAACTTACACGCAAATCTGATTGCAAAGACCAAATAGAACTTGAACAAATTAAAAGCGAAAACAAAAACCCAATCCTTAGTGCAACATATTAATGTAACCCTCATCTAAAACTCTTAGAGAATAAAGCCTAAACTTCTCTTAGGGTTCTGAACCTCGATACATCAGAAATCTACCCTTTTATATCATTACATAATTCAGGGGCAAAATGGTAAAATTACACTCTAATTTCTTCTGAACATGTGTTGGAGAAGACATCATGGACGCCCATGGTTGATGTGGGGTACAAGTGTTTGATGAAGTCCTCAAAGAATGGCATGAAAAATAGTCAAAAACTTCCTCTCTGTGGACACCCACCTGATGAATAGTGGGGCGCCCAAGGGTATAGGTGGGCCGCCCATGCTATGGTTCTTCCAACTGTTTGATGAAATGCCTCTTAGGCCTGACTTTCCCTTTCAAAGCCAGCTCTCTGTGAGCGCCCACCTGATGAAGAGTGGGGCGCCCATCCTCAAGTGGGGCGCCCATGGGTCTAGGTGGGGCGCCATGGTCCTCTTCCTCAGCTTTCTCCTTCATCTCTTCATTTTTCTAGCTCATTTTTGCACCCATTTCCTCAAGTTTGAGCATGTAACCCTGCAAAATCCCATAAGTGCATCAATATGCTTATTTTATAATAATAATAATAGCAAATAAAGGTCCAACTAACAGTTAAATGAACATAGTAATTTAACATGGAATGCACCCAATCACCATTCTAGCCTAAGCTAGAGTTTTTAGTTACAAAACGTAATTAAAAACTTTAAGAGAAGACGAAAATAATTTAAGATTCAAAACTTGTTAAACTGTATTGCAACTTCTGTTGCAATTTCTAATGCTAAATAATAGGCTGGTAGTTGCAAATTTTTAGTTATCTTTTGGATAATTATTAGTTTGAATTATGGTAGTTATCTTTTAGTAGTTATCTTTTGATAGTCATCTATTTGAGTTTGAATTCTAGTCAAAGTTGTTGCTATTTTCATGGAGATAATCTTTCTTTTCTGTTAAAAAAACTTGTATAAATTTGATTCTTATCAATGAGAAGACGTAGACAAGTTTCAATCTCCAAAAACTTCTTTATTCTACAATTGGTATTAGAGCTCTCATAGACCTTAGAGGGCCTGTGTTTGAGTGAAAACCTGTGAGGAATCATTTACCACCTAAATCTTCTGATTTGAGACTTCATCAATGGCTTCAAACAATTTTTCCCTGTCTTCACCTTCTATTTTCTCAAGAGAAAATTACCAGTTTTGGGCTTTCAAAATGAAGGCCTACTTGCAGGCATTTGACTTATGGGATATGGTGGAAAACGACACTGATCCAAACCCATTGCCAGCCAACCCAACTCTGGCTCAAATCAAGAATCACAGTGAAGAAAAATCAAAGAAGCTCAAGGCAAAAACTTGTATTTATTCATCAATTTCTGAGGCTATTTTCATAAGAATTATGACTTGTGAAATAACAAAAGAAGCTTGGGACTTAATCAAGGAGGAGTACCAAGGTAATGAAAGAACAAAACAAATGCAAGCCTTGCATCTTAGAAGGGAGTTTGAAACCCAGAAGATGAAAGAATTTAAAAGGTGAAGAGCTACTTGATAGGAGAGTTGTTGAGAAAATCCTTGTGACTTTTCCAGAAAGGTTTGAATCAAAAATTTCCTGACTTGAGGAATCAAAAAACCTTTCTCAGATTACTTTGGTAGAGCTGATTTATGCACTGCAAGCTCAAGAACAAAGAATGGCCATAAGAAATGACGAGGTGACAGAAGGAGCATTCCAAGCAAAAGGTAAGGAATCTGCCCAGTCAAGCGGAAAATATAGAAAGCTACATTAGAGTAAAAGGAATAAAAATGAAGAAAAAGGTAGTAAAGGTGGCGAAAGAAGAAACAAATATCCCTCATGTCCACACTGTAAAAAAACTTCATATAACCAAAAGTATTGTTGGTATAGACCTGATGTTCAATGTAGGGCATGCAACCCAATAGGTCACATGGAAAAGGTGTGCAAAAATAAGAAACAAGAAAGTCAGCATGCATATACAGCTGAGAGTCATCAAAAGCAAGAAGAGCAGTTATTTGTGGCAACCTGTTTTGCAACCAACAAGACTAGTGATGCATGGCTTATTGATAGTGGCTATACTCATCATATGACATTTGATGAAAGCTTGTTCAAGGAGCTGGATAGGACAGAAATCTTAAAGGTCAAAATTGGGAATAGAGATCACATTGAAGTAAAAGGTAAAGGAGTTGTTGCAATTGAAGCTCCAACAAGTATTAAACTTATCTCAGATGTTTTGTTTGTACCTGGAATTGATCAAAATCTCCTTAGTGTGGGTCAATTGTTGGAAAATAATTATTTTGTGGTGTTTAAGGATAAGGCATGCTTGATATATGATTCTAATGGGTGTGAACTATTTTCTGTTAAGATGAAAGGAAAATGTTTTTCACTAAATTGGTTGCAAACTAATTCAAGGGCATATCTTAGTTCAGTGGATCAACTGAACTATGGCACAAGAGATTAGGCCATTTTCATTACTTTGCATTGCATTATATGCAGAAAAATAAATTAGTGCGGGAGATGCCTAATATTGAAATGTGCTCAGAAGTATGTGAAGTCTGTCAATATGGAAAGCAATCCAGATTACCATTTCCACTGAACAAAGCTTGGAGAGCAGTTGAAAAACTACAACTTATTCATACAGATTTATGTGGGTCAATAAGAACTTTATCATTGAATGGAAACATGTATTATATTGCATTTATTGATGATTATACCAGAATGTGTTGGGTATATTTTATGAAATAGAAATCTGAGGTTGCAGATGTGTTTTGAAAGTTTAAAAATTGGATTGAAAATCAAAGTGGCCACAAAATAAAGGTGATTAGGTCTGATAATGGAACTGAATACACCTCTAATCAATTTAATAAGTTCTATGAAGATGCAGGTATTGAGCATCAGTTGACAACAACATACACCCCTCAGCAAAATGGAGTAAGTGAGAGAAAGAACAGAACAGTGATGAAGATGGCTAGGTGTTTTCTCTTTGAGAAGAAATTGCCAAAGACATTTTGGGCAGAATCTGTTAATACTGCAGTGTATCTGCTCAACAGATTGCCAACAAAAAACCTGAAGGGAAAGACTCCATTTGAAGCCTAGCATGGTTACAAACCCTCAGCGCAGTACTTAAAAGTATTTGGTTGTATTTGTTACACACATGTGCCTGTTATGAAGAGAGATAAACTTGACAAAAAGGCTGAGATTGGAATTTTTATTGGCTACAGTAGCATTTCAAAAGGCTACAGGGTTTATCAACCTCTAACAGGAAAGGTGATAGTCAGCAGAGACATCAAGTTCAATGAATTTGCAGCCTGGAACTGGGATAAATCAGAGAAGGAACCTACAAAAACTAGAGGCACCATAACAATTCAAGAAGAGGAGACTGACATGTTTGGAGATAAAGCTGTTGATCATGAACCTGTAAGAGGTACTAGACCACTTGTTGATTTTTATCAAAGCTGTAATATTGTTATACTTGAGCCTGCAATATATGAAGAAGCGGCAAAAAATTCAAAGTGGATAGCAGCAATGGAAGAAGAGCTGAAATGATTGAAAAGAACCAAACTTGGATTCTTGTTGACAAACCAAGTCACAAGAAACCAATTAGAGTAAAATGGGTGTTCAGGACCAAACTAAATGCTAATGGTTCAGTTAACAAACACAAAGCAAGGCTGGTGGTCAAAGGATATGCTCAACAATATGGCGTGGATTTTTCAGAGACATTTGCTCCTGTTGCAAGGTTGGACACTATTAGAATGCTGTTGGCCTTAACATCTCAAAAAGAGTGGAAAATTTTTTAGCTTGATGTCAAATCAGCATTCATGAATGGTTACTTGGAGGAGGAAATTTATGTTGAGCAGCTAGAAGATTTTATTGTAAAGGAAGTGAGAACAAGGTGTACAAGCTCAAAAAGGCCTTGTATGGCTCGAAACAAGCCCCAAGAGCTTGGTACAGCAGGATTGACAATCACCTACTCAAGCTAAGATTCAAGAAGAGCTTAAGTGAATCAACTTTATATATCAAGGTTGCTGAAAAGAATGATGTGCTAATTATTTCTTTATATATTGATGATTTGCTTGTCACATGAAGCAATTCAGCCTTGGTGAATATGTTAAAAGCTCAATTGATGAAGGAGTTTGAGATGACAGACTTGGGTGAAATGTCATATTTTCTTGGTATGGAAATTTTGCAATCTCAAAATAGAATTTTCATATGTCAACAAAAGTATGCAGGAGAAGTGCTTAAAAAATTCAACATGGAGAACTGCAAGCCTATAAGCACTCCATTGATGCAGAATGAAAAACTAAGCAAAGAAGATAGCTCTTTCAAAGCAGATGAAAGTTTGTATAGAAGTCTTATGGGTTGCCTGATGTATCTTACAGCAATAAGACCTGACATCATGTATTCTGTGAGTTTACTCTCAAGGTTTATGCACTGTGCAAGTGAGGCCCATTTTAGGTCTGCAAAAAGAGTTCTAAGGTATGTTAAGGGTACAATTGATTATGGAATTTGGTTCCAAAAAACTGACAAGATGAAGTTGTATGGTTTTGCTCATAGTGATTGCGTAGGATCATGTGATGATATGAAAAGCACCTCAGGTTACTTGTTTAGTTTTGGTTCAGGTTGTTTTTCTTGGAGTTCAAGAAAACAAGATGTTGTTACTCAAGCCACAGCAGAAGCAGAATATATTGTTGCTGCTCATGCTGCGAATCAAGCTATTTGGTTAAGAAAGTTGCTGGCTGATTTAAACTTTGTTCAAAAGGAAGCAATAGAGATTTATGTTGATAATCAAGCTACCATTGTAATTTCAAATAATCCTGTGTTTCATGGCAGGACTAAGCACTTCAAGATCAAATATTACTTTATTAGAGAAGTTCAGAAAAGCAATGAGATTGTTCTTTTGCATTGCAGAACTGATGAACAGTTAGCTGATATTTTGACGAAGACAATATCTAAGGTCAGATTTGAATAGCTAAGGAAAAAGTTGGGAGTCTGTAGCAAAAGTGGCAAGGAAGAGTGTTGAACTGTATTGCAACTTCTGTTGCAATTTCTGATGCTAAATAATAGGCTGGTAGTTGCAAATTTTTAGTTATCTTTTGGATAATTATTAGTTTGAATTGTGGTAGTTATCTTTTGATAGTCATCTATTTGAGTTTGAATTCTAGTCAAAGTTGTTGCTATTTTCATGAAGATAATCTTTTTTCTGTTAAAAAAACTTGTATAAATTTGATTTTTATTAATGAGAAGACGTGGACAAGTTTCAGTTTCCAAAAACTTTTTTATTCTACAAAACTCCTTTACAAATCTAAAAAGTGTATATTTATAGAACATAACAATCTTTATTAAAATAGAAAACAAACTCTACATGAATCTGGAATTAAAACGAAATCAGGAAACTAAAATTGCTTTGCAACATTCCAATGTTTCAAACGCACGCTCGACACAAAATTCTGATGCACCCTGCCGATTGATGTTAGAATGTCCAAACTTCATTCATACAGAAGCCAACGTTTTTCCTCTTGACATATTCATGTTCAAATGTGAAGGTACTTGTTTGAATGAAAATTTCCCCGTTTGAACATCACCTAATTTGTTGCTGCCGTCCGAACGTCCTTCCAGCTTTCGATCGCTTTATAGATATGTATATATATATATATATATATATTAGCCTTTTCTTATTCTGAATAGAATTCTCTTTGACTTGATTTATTCCCACTCCTTCCTTATTGTATCCACAACTTCCTAATAATTTCTTAAATTGGTTGAATTTCAAATTATGTAAAAATTCTGTTTTTACCTGAGAATCGCATTAGCAATAAGAACAAATTCAAATACAATTATCTACTCTAAACAATTTAATTAATATCAAAATATAATTAAATATGTATAAACTATGCTCAGTAAAATACAATATGCAGACTAGTCACTAAGTTTACCAAAGAAACATAATTAAAAGAGGTAAGCCAAGTAGTCCGAGCGTGTTTTGAGGCCACGGATTGCTTAAAACTTTTTAGGTCCATGTGGTTTTATTTGCAAGTGGTATCTACCACCTGAAGCTCCCTGAATTTTTGTTGATTAATTTGAATGCAATGCTGCTGGGTCAATTGTGTGTAAAGAATGAAAATAGATAAAATATTACAGATTAATATTTACCCCTTTTAACCAATATCAAACACACTTTCGACATATTTTTAGTAAGGTAACATTCACATGATCATCATAATTTATAAAGAAAGGGCTCACTCGATGCGCAAGCACTCCCCAGCTAGTGTGGGGTAGGAGAATAATAATATCATTAATATTATAATGATAAATTATAATTTATCCGACATTAAAATTATTTTGTGATAATTATATCATTGAATGATAGTTTTAGCGATGAATCATACTTAATCACTAAAAATTTATCATTATAAGGTAGTAATAATAATTAGAATGATTTATATATAATTTTAATATTTACCCTTTTTAACCAATATCAAACACACTTTTAACATATTTTTAGTAAGGTAACATTCAAATGATCATCATAATTTATAAAGGGCTCACCCGGTGCGTAAGCGCTCCCCAACTAGTGTGGGGTAAGGGAATAATAATATCATTAATATTATAATGATAAATTATAATTTATCCGACATTAAAATTATTTTGTGATAATAATATCATTGAATGATAGTTTTAGCGATGAATCATACTTAATCACTAAAAATTTATCATTATAAGGTAGTAATAATAATTAGAATGATTTATATATAATTTTAATATTTTTAGTGATGTATTAGAGTACAATATTTGACACGACTATTAAGCCAAAAAATAAATTGAGAATAAATGTTAAAAGTGTTTAAACTGGCTAAAAAATCTATCTAGAGTGTTTGGTAACATGTAAAAAATGTTAACTTTTAGCCAAATTCTGATGCATAATTTGTCTGGTATATTAGCTGAAATAAAATTGATTGTAATGCACAAAATAACTAAAATGCCTTCGTAATTAAATAAATAAATAGTATTATTCTATATTCGTTAATTGGTAGTGTTAAATTATTTTTTAATTATAATTTTAGAAACTTGGTATTAGTTGATTTATTAGTAGTTTTAGAATTTATTAAAAATATATTTACTTTAAATAATATATTTGTTTAAATATAATTTTACGATTTGATTTTATAATTTTAAATATGTTTGTTTAAATATAATTTTATAATTTATTTAAATTTAATTTTAAATCATTTATGTATCAGCCTTGGGGGGGGGGGGAGCAAGGGAAGACTTGCTGCCAGAAGGATTGCAGAGGGGTTAATTTCTGCGCGACCTTTTGTATTATTGGAAGCTGCAGGCATTTAACATTGCTTTCATCACTAACTTTTCTAGGGAGTGCGGCCCCTGCTATATTAATAGCTTGCAGCACTATGTATGTAAGACAATGAAATGAAATATATATATATATATATATATATGAAAGAATCTCCCTCTCTCACTGATCTGACCAGCTGATCTCTAATTACCCAAAAATTATTTATGGGTCTTGATGATGATAGCTCACGGGGATGGTAGTTGTGATGTTGATAGTTATTTGCCCTGGGCCCTTCTATATTGAAGTGCATTCAATAGTGTCTCCTAAACATTTGTAATATCACCTTCGCATAAAAATCAATAGAAGGTTTAATTTTCATTGACTGATTTGAAGGTTTTAAGAATAGCAACGGCACATGTTCATTTAAATATTATTCTGACTTTGTGCCTACTTGAAGTGTTAAATTTTGGAAAAAATAAAAAATAAAAAAATAGTTAAAATTTTAGAGTTTTTTTGGAAAGTGTGAAAAAGTTAAAAAAATGATCCAATTACAAAAAAGTTGAAGAAAATTGAAAAGAATCGATAGAAGTTAAAAAGTTAAAAAAAAGGTTAGAGAAAGCCGAAAAAAATTAAAGATTTTTAGTGTGGAAAAAGTTAAAAATTTTGGAAAAAGTTAAAGATTTTTTTTCCGAATTGGGTACTCTTTAATAAGAAAAATTGTTCCAAACTTATAATGGATTAAACTTTTTCATTTTATATCTATCATATGTTAACTTAGGTTAAATGATTTTAATGAATTCACTAAAATTTCAAGAGTAAAAAAAATTATATACTAATAATATTTGTATATTATTTTTTCTATTGATGGTATAATTAATTTGTATACCATCATAATAAAAAATAAATAATTTAAATATAATTGGAACATATTCGAGTTAGGATAGTTGAAATCTTAACTTATTTCATAACCATGTCAAATTCTTATTATTTATCACCTACCCATATCAAGTTTTATTAACTAAATCCCAATCCTTTCTTGTGAAGGTCAAGAAAATGAATAAACCCGTTCATCGGTGAAATTAAAATATGTGCTCGATGTTTGATTTATTAAACTTCACCAAAAATCATTAATTTTTTTTAATTAAATTTTATTACATATCACTTTTACATTAATTTTTTATACTTGTATTGCACTTAAATTTTGTTACATATCATTTTTATATTAACTTTTTATACTTGTATTGCACTTTTTTCTCATCCAAACACATTGTTTATTTAAGAGATTATGATGACCAAATGTGAAAATTGTATAGCCTTTAGTACACAATGGTTGCAGAACTAGTTCTGCTCTATCTTCGTGGAACAATGAGCACTATTTTTGAATTAAATAATGCTACATTTACATTTTTTTATTTACATTCTTCTTACATTTCACTGGTCATAACGAGTCATGAATAGTATAGTCTACTCAAAATCATCACAGTCGCACGTAGAAGGTGACACCCAACGGCTGTGATGATTTTAAATAAAATATACTAATTATGACCCGTCATGACCAGTGAAATATAAGAAGAGTGTAAACAAAAGGGTGTAAGTGTAACATTACTATTTTGAATTTGTGGTCATGACAGGAAAGAAAGTAAGCCATGTCACTGGATACATATATTCTAATTTTTCACAGATTTCTATGTTCGTCTGAAAATAGTTTTCTTTCTCAGAAATGACTCCTTCCTAATGCAAGATCATTTCTTTTTGCCTAGCAAAAAAAAAGATCATTTCTTTTTAAATTGTTTTTCTTTTTCAATTTTAATTTTTACACAAATCAACATGAATTATTTAATGTATATATATTATTTTTACGAAGTGCATTAATTGAATCTTCAGTTTTCTTTTTGTTTGCTTTCCGACGCTTAACCGGGGCCAATACCTTGCGCTCTGAACTGATATTTCGCGCGAGATGCGTGCAAGGTGAATGTCTAGTTTCATTTTTCCACGGCAGAAAGGGAAACCCAGTTGCTATAATTCAAGACTTTCTAAAACCAGCATAGTCCTTAACCCAAGCCAGTTGAATTAATGTTCCAAATGTCCACTCATATGTTCCAACATAACTTTGCCATATGCTTAAACCATACACTATTCTTACCGTGGAAAATTAACAAAATGCTCAGGCCCGTCTAAGTCCTTGTTTGGAGTTAGTAAAAAAAAAAATACAAAACTCTATAAACACGAATTACAAGACTATAAAATTAAAACTTTTTACTCACTGCATGAAACATGAGACATTAACTTTTATAATTTTATACACTTTTATACAACTCCAAACACACTCTAATACTAGTTGTAATCAAAATCAATATTGTGGCGTGTTTTTTAAAACTTGTACTTCACGACTTGCCACGTTATTTAAATTATATATATATATATATATATATATATAATTTTTTTGATAATGTACATTATAAAGGTCAATTTTAAAGTAATTATAAGGTTGTTATCTCACCGGAAGTGGGGTTAAGCTTGCGTGGGTATAACTTTTTGTAACTCTGCACGATACAGCAATTAATGTCACGCACCGGGTTACTATTATTATTTTTATTTAATTACAAGGACAATAGCAGTATATGTATCGTAATGGACGTTTTCACCGACACATAATTAAAAATTTTCACTAACAGGCACACCATGGATTACCGTGGTTAAGTTGGAAGAAGTTTTTCTGAAATCCTATGAAATATATAATTCTTTTCTCACATAAAATGTCATTTATATTAAGCAAATGTATATGATTTAATCTACCTTTACCATTATTTTTTTTCCACACAAGTCATCGCTCAGCTAATTTGTAATCATTTATACATTTCGTTCAAAATTATTATAATTATAGTATAATGTCTTTTATTTGAAAATCAATAGTGAAAACATAAGAGATGAAATGTGCGAGGTAATTATGCGGTAGGATAGCCGAGCTGAATGTACGTTCAAGCTTAAATATGATTTAGAGCCACCTTCAACACGTTTAAGGAAATTTTCAACTTCAGAGGGAGCTTAGAACTGCCTTAATTAAAATTCTGAAAATTTTCTAGACGAAGTATCTAGAGAGCTTCCCATCCCGCTCCAAAATTTTGCAGCTTGAAACAACAAAATCCGTTTTCCCAACGAGCTTCCTAGTTAGTCCCAACAAACTTCCTAGCGCTTAATAAAACTAAAACTACATTAAAAGTGCAGTTTCTTTACTGGACTGTTGCTGGCACACAATTATATATCAAATGTAATGGAGTATGGTTAGGGATGGTAACAAAATCATTCGCACTTATTCAAAGCAGTAGGGGACGAGTATAACATACGTCCGTAAATATATAGTTGCATGTAGTTAGTAGCCTGAATCCAATTAAACAGCCATTTTTTGTCGCTTCATCAAGTTCAAAGGATTCTTTTTCGAGCGTTAGATCCAAAACCAAAAGTAGTACCGGCTGGAACTCAGCTTTGTTTCCTAATGTGTCTTTGGCAAATTTGCTCTGAAATGTCATGTGCGGAGCATAATAGATTAAGTAGGTCGGCAGCATGTGAATGATGTAGGTAAGGAGTTACTTCAAGGCACATATGTATAGATGTGGTGCATACCCAAAGCTAAACTTACAGGAAATAATTATACTCCCCTTTTGTCGGACTAAGCCGAGAGAAGGGGAACGAGAAGGAGAAGGGGACAACTGTGTGAAGTGTCGCGAGTGTGTGTGTGTGTTTGTATATCTATATCTATATTTATATCTATATCTAACAGCTAGTAAAGACTATTTGTTGTCTGTGCAAAGTGCAGTGCTGCACTCTGCCCTCAGGGGGACCAAAAAAATTATTCACACTGCTTCAACCTTTCTCGTAATTCCCACCCATTTTTCTCTTCTTGCTTGCTTCGACATGCACATGCAGGAGAGAGAGAGAGAGAGAGAGGGGGGGAGAGAGAGAGAGAGAGATTTTCATTTGTCCAGCTGATGATAACCCTAAGACATCGCAGGCTGTCCATAAATTTTATTTTTATTTATTCATTATATAGTGATGTGGAGGTGATTTTTCTTTTTTATTTATCATGATTATCATTCCTTTTGTGGGTATTTAAATCAGAGGGTGATACCTCACCACACATCTAATTGTGTTTGTTAAGAATAAGTACTAGGCATTGATTAGCTCCAAGCGGTTGAAATTAAGTAGCATGTTTTAAGGTTTGCAGTTGGGGTTCAAATATTTTCCCCTTCTGTTTGTTTGTTTGTTCGCGTATACAAATATATATTTTGACTTAATTCCATGCTAAGGGAATCCTTAAGGCTATGTTTGGTACTCCATTCTTACTTTAATCTATTCTCATGGTTAGTATCAAAAAATTAAGTTAGAATGCTATTCCAAAAAAATAACAATTCCTACATTAAGTGGAAAAAGATATTTCACAATTTAAAAGATGAAATGCCCATTTCATTATAATCAAAATTTGATCTAAAAATTAAAAAAATAAAAATAAAATACAAACAGCTATTTTGTAATAAAAATTTCTCTCTATTACTTAATCTTATTTTCAAACTAGATTTAAACTTGTGTGTAAAATAACTTTTTTACCCTTATATTCATTTTTTTTTTAAATTCGTATTTTAGGCTTCTGAAATGTTAATAAAAATATTCATTTATATTATTTAATAACTAAGCAAATTTTGATCCGATCCAAACTTGGGTTAAAAATGACTATTTTACCTCTGGGTACACTTTTTTGCTCAAATTTGTATTTTAGACTTCCTAAAAGATTAAAAAATACTTTTCGATGTGTTTCTTAATAACTAATAAAATTTCATCTCAATTCGAACTCAAATTATAAAACGACAATTTTATTCCTAGGTTATTTTTTGTCCAAATTCACATTATAAATTGCCCAAAAGGCTAAAAAAATATCCTTAACATATTTCTTAATAGTTAAACAAATTTCTGCCTGATCTGAATTTAGACCATCTAATGACTATTTTGCTCCTGGGCTGTTTTTGGACTAAATTCGTATTTTAATCATTTCAAAAGAATAAAAAATATTTATTAATATGATTATTAATAGTTAAAAAAATTTTGGTCCAACTCAAAATTGAATTATAAAATAATCATTTTATCTTTAAGCCCTTTTTTAACTCAAATTCGCAATCTGAATATAAAGTTTATTTTTATAATTTTTAAAAAATTAAAGTTAGTAATTTTTATTATAGTTTAAATTATAGTTTATTTTATTTCATCATATTTAAAATATGTAATTATTTTATGAAATTTTGAATGTTTATTGTATTCTCATTATTTTCATATTGACAACCAAATAAAAAAATAAAATGAGTATTTCATTCCATTCCCGCTTACATTTTATTCCTATCTTTATTCTATTCCATTCATTTTTATTCTCGCATATCAAATATAGTTTAAGTTTTTCGTTTTCGTTTATTAATAATTAATATTATATATTCAGGTTGGCAAGCAGGTTCTCTCTCTCTCTCTCTCTCTCTCATTGCATAATAGAACTTAAGTTTTACTTTCTTGTGATCTAATATTAATTGACTTTCATGAGAAAGGCTCCCCTTCTCTTATCTGCACAATTAAAGTAAGAACGAAACTTTTCGGGTTTCTTTTTGTCTCACTTGGATTTCAGATTGCGAATCTTTTTAGCCGATTAATGTCTAATAGGCTCTATTTGTTATAATATAAAATTTTAAAAAATTTAATTTTACTCAGGATTTGATTTGAAAAAAAAAAATATTTTAAAAACAATATAAGTATTTTTTAAACATTATTTTGCAGGCCGTAGAGTTTGCACCGGCAACTTAATTCATCAACTTCATGGCTGAACACTAAAGAGAGTTCGCACTGACTGACGTACGGATGAACTTTTGATAGTTAATTACGGCTTAAAAAGTAGGAGAAAAAGCTAGAGTGATCGATCATTTTTAGCCGCTGACAACCACGGAGACAAAAAATCTTTATATGCCATCTACGTACAATCCATAGGATTTTGATCTTCAAATAAGCTCTTCCTTTCTTTTTATTCTTTGTCGAGAGATATTAAGAAGAGATTAATATATAGATTGGCCGAGAATTAATCGTGAAAGGGATTACATTAATTAATCATTGCCTAACTTGATTGGGCAATACCAAATTACCCTCCGGCCTCTAGCTCTTGCAAAAAAACTTACTGCCAAATATTGTGGTCCTATTGAGTACAAATTAGTGAAGGTCTTAAAGAACCGTCAATGTTGGTCCCTCATCTATATATGAGGTAGCTGGCAGATCAATCTATTAGCTAGCTTATCCAGCCTGAATTCTCTAATATAGAATGTATGGGCTAGAGACTTTGGGAGCCACATGCTGCAACTTATCTGATATGGATGATCTTTTATTGTAAATTAAGTCCTAATGTAAGTGAAATTTTACATGCAAATTCAATCTCACCTCATCCTTTTTCTCTTAGGGGAAAAAAAAAAAAAAAAAAGGGGAGGAGGCCTAACTACCTTTGAATGTGGCTTCTAAATACTATATGCAAATTCATTATAATTACAAAAGTTAAATTTGTTTTTTTTTAAAAGAAAGGGCAATAATTGTATAGTTTATGTTATTATTAGTTCCATTAAAGTAGCGGTAAAATGACAGATACCTGAGTGAAGAATGAAATCTTATAAGGTGCAAGACTTAAAATTTAACTCAGTTTTAGGTTTTTTTTTTTTTCTCTAATTTTAGTGTCCCTAATATATGAAAGGCGTGTATATTAGAAATGGATCCAGAATTTTCATCCTGGGGTATCAAATATATTTAAGAAGAGAATAACGAGTTATGTTAGAATTGTAGGAGAGAAATAATGTTACTTTTTAGGAATATATAAAATTATTATTAGATATTAAACCAGTAAATATACTTTTCACAATTTAATAGTTCAACTGATTTTTTAGTAGAACTTGAGATTTAATAAGAATTTACCTCCTTACTTAAAAAAAAATTATTATTATTGTTAAGTTTAATTATTTTTAAAATTTATTATGTTATATTTTATAATATTACGCTCAAAAGTATTTAATAATTTAGTGACAGAATGTATTTTATTTCATAAAAAATACTTGGGTTCAATTTTTATACATTCTTTTTATGTTAAAAAATTTTGGGTTAACATTAATTTTTTAATAAAACTAAAATACTTTAATTTTGAATTAATTTTATTTTCAATAAAACTAAAATATCAAGAGTATTTTGATAATTTCATATCTAAAATCAAGAGATCACTTACTCCCTGGCTCTTCATAGCTCTGCTATTTTTTTTTTTTGGTAATTTTTTCTTTTCCTAACTACTATAATTATAACCATTCATTTCTTTACTCATAGCTCTGCTATTGTGTGTATAGATTATTTAAATATAATTATTCATTATTCTTGAAAAGAGAGAAATAATAAGTCGTATAACCCTAACTTCCATTTTTAAAGATCTTGAATAAAGGTTCAAATCTGCATTTTTATTACTTTCTTTTCTTATTTTTCTTGTGTATATACACACACACATATATATACACACACACTTAACTGCACAGAAATGAATTCTCACTTCACAACAAAAATACATATTATTTAGCTCTAGAAAAGATGGAGAGAATACCGTCCAAAAAATGGTTCAACATCACACTTTCTTTTATTGAGATAGGCATGCATTCTTGAACCCATGCTATGTGGAATTCACTGATAAAGCCACTTGAATATGTCAATAAAGCATTAACCCTCCTTTTCTAATGTCTTTGATGGTCCCCCTACATATAGAAGTTAAATAAAAGCCTACCTTACTTATGTTCTACTTAATTATATATATTATATACATATATATATATGTGTGTGTCTGTGAAAATGTTTGAGCAGCAAATTTAAGAAAATAAATGCCCAATTATATATATAAATATATATATTTCTGTATTGATCTGTGAATTGAACTCCTAGATGTAAACCCACGCATCAGATTGACAACAAGGAAGCCACGTGGTGGCAGAACACACCATATCTTTTTCTTTTTTTCCTTCCGGTGCAACATGGATTGGTAAGATTCTCTCGGCTTTTCTTTCCCTGAAAATTTTATTCGATAAGTTTTTATATATTCTCTGGAGAGGAATTAGGTTTTAAATACCAGATATTTACAGAAGTCATCAACACTTAAAAGACTACTTAAAAAAAAAAAAGATAGACTTTGATGTCGCAGGTGCTCTCTCTCCTTTCTCTTGCTGCTCCTCATTTTGTACACAAATCAATCAGCTGCAAAAATCACAAGAGGTAGAGTTTCAAACCATTTCCACTGTAAGTCTGTTCTTACAATCAATCTCCAACTAGCTCGCAAATATTAATCATCTTCTCTAGAACTCGGGGGAGGATTTTTATTTTCCTGTTCAATTCCTCTGGTTTAAATCATTTTTTGTCCCATCAGCCCTACAATTAACCTAATTATTAATATCTTTCCTTTTTCATGGATGGAGATTCTTGAAGGGGAATTGCTATTTTGGATACAAAACAGGAAAAGAAAACTTTTTTTTCTAGTCATAGCTTTTGATTATTTGTTTGTACATTTGTCAAACAATAACTAAATTATATGGGAAGCCGATCTAAGTTATTTTTCTAGAATATGCAGCTCATTGAAGGTGGATAATTGAATTAGAAAACGTTTTAGTGAAGAATCTTCTTCCTGCAGATTTTCCAGTGAATTTTAGCAAAAATTGCTTGAGTTGATGCGAACCTAGAAGATTTTCCAGGTAAAATGACAGGAGAAAGAAGATTGCGTGTGATCTACTAACTACTGGAAACTTTCCTTTTGTTTTGTTTTGTCTTTTTTTTTTTTTTTTAATTTTTATACTAGGGTTAAATTGTTCTTTTGAAGCTCAGATATTAGAAGATGATCACAAGTTCAAGCAAAAAAGATTTTCAAGCAAAGGTTGAAGGCGATACCACGAATATTAGCAAGTTTACTAAAGCACAATCGAGCTCATCATCAAGACAATGGTCGTCAATACTAAAAAATCCGAGGATTGTACGCGTCTCGCGTGCCTTCGGAGGAAAAGACAGGCACAGCAAGGTTTGCACGGTGAGGGGATTAAGGGACAGGCGGATTAGGCTTTCGGTACCCACTGCGATTCAGCTATACGATCTTCAGGACAGGCTCGGCCTAAGCCAGCCGAGCAAGGTCGTAGACTGGTTGCTAGATGCTACTGAGCACGAAATCGACAAGCTTCCACCGCTGCAAATGCCACCAGGAAATTTCATCCAATTCCACCAGCCGAACCTAGCTTCTCATCACGAGTTAAATCCTCCTCAATCCACTTTCGCTTCCTTGGTTTCTAACAAGGGAGGAATTAATAAGATCAATTACGGTCTAGGGGATGACCAATTGATGGGGAATTCAAGAGCTTGGGAATCGGGTGCCGGTAATATGGGAGGAAAGCTTAAGGAAGTTGATGATCAGAGGGGCACAATTGATGCTGAGAAAACCAAATGGATGAGAACAAATGATCAAGGGCAAAATCATCAAGATGGGACTGGAGGTAATTCCTCACATAATGTCTCAGCTCAGAACTTCTTCCCAATTGCAAGCAATTCTCCATTTCCAATTCCATACAACAACAACAACTACTATCATCACTGGGAGCCCTCCAATTTGTCCTTGTCCCAATTCGGAAGCCATGGATTTTACTCCCAAACAGAAGGCGCGAATTCCAGTAACTTAGCCGCGTTTCCACCGCCATTTCTTCCCCCATCCGGTTCTCAGTTGTTTCTTGGACCGCCTGCGGTGACACCATCAATTTTTGCCCCGTACCCTTCTTATGTTACCAGTATTCCAGGAGAGAACCACACAAGGCAAACCAACCACTTTCAGTTGCTGAATTCAAGTGCAAATCCTCTCATTAATCCATCCCTTCACTCATTTAGCAGCTCTCCGTTGAATGCTGCTACCAGACTTCATCTTCACTCACAGAATGATGAGAGGCAGCCCAATAAGGGCAGCAGCACTGGTTCTTGAAGCACATAAATACATGCTTACTTACATACATATATATATATATATGTATCCATTCCTCTTTATAAAATTCAATACTTTATTTGTATTTGCTTGTTTGGAGGTACATGAAGGCATAACCTGCACTATATAAAGCAAGACACAAAATCTATGGCAGTGACAATCTTGGAAGCCTCTTGGAAGGAATTGGTGCAGTATACCATTAAGGTGTGAATGGATACCCCTAGATGCCTCAAGAGTGGATATTTGGTTGAAACTAAAGAGAATCCCAAACAGCTTTATGGAATATTTTCCCCTCTGCTGATTCTTCAATACATGCGGTAAGACACTTTTTCTTGTGTGTGTACGTTAGTTTCATTACATATATATGTCCTAGATGAAACCTATAGATTGAGTTTGTTGCTGTCCGAGTAATATATATGTTTTATTTCATGCTTGGTTTATTTTTATTTTTAATCTATATGACATCTCATAGATTAGTGAAATTGATAATATTATAGTTGGTTGTCCCAAAATAAAACATATCCACCATACCATATGATTTTTCTAAATTGGCAAAAGTCAAGTGAAGATATTTCTTATTTTCTTTATATTTTTCTATGAATATTCTTATTAGAAAAATAGTACATAATTTTCATATTTAATCCAACAAACTTAAAACTAAATTGATTATCTAATATTTTTGTTATACATCTTTTCCTAACTTCAATCACTCTCTTCTAAAAATTCAGCATGACTCATAAATTTAATATTACGATCTTGGAAATACCTTCAATTTTATTTTATTTTTGATAATTTTCACTGAATCTAAACTTTATTTTAAGCAACAAACTTTTAAAAAGCCAGGTACTTAAAAACGAAGCTGGCCTTACCACAATAGAACACTTTTTTGGAAAACCATATATATGTATATATAATTATGCTGCTAATTATCACCTATGTAAATATATATATATATATATATACACTATTGCAGTAAAGTTACTTGCGGGAATTCTGAAGAAAAAATAAGCTGGTTGGCTGTTTTCTCTGTATATATTTTTCCTTTCATTGGTTGTGAAATACGTAAAAGAACGAAATAGTTCAAATTCAAGATATTCCATTCGCTGCCATGGTTGATCACTCAATCTATCTCCATTTGCAGCATTTTGCTAATCTAACTATACAATTTCTACTGAAACTTTACACACGAGGGGAAGTAAATTTTGTTTGGAAATTTTATTTGTGGAGTTAATTGAAAGCAATTAGAGAAAGTGTTCTCTATTTCTTTTTCTTATAACTAATTTATTTTCCGAGAAAAATAATCAAAATAAAACTGTTCTTGTGCTTCAACCCATATTATGTAGGAGGCTTGAAATTTTTTTCTTATAATTAATTTTTTTTTATTGCTATTCTTAATGTTTTGGTTATAATTTATACTATTGAGTTGTCTAAGGCCATAAAAAAAACTTCAATTGCGCTTTTTTTTTTTTTTTTTAAGCTTCACAAAACATCTAATATTTAATAAGATACTCTTGTTCTTTAGTTTCCATAACAAATTTCTTGAACAATTATTTCCACTAAAGTTTTCCATCTTTCCCACCTTCATCTGTAATTTGTTTACGTTGAAATAAAATCAATCATTATCAAAAAAGTAATTTCTCCTTTCTAATTGATAGTTAATTTGTGATTAATTAAGCGAGAGACCTAAAGTTAGGGTCCATTAATTTATTTCAATATAAAATATTTTTTTAAGAATATAAGTAACATACATTTTTTGAAAAATATTTTACATTGAAGCTCTGCTTACTTCAATGTAAAATATACTTTCTTTTGAGAAAAAAACACTTTTACTCATTGTTTTAAAATATTTTTACTAAAACACGATTGTAAATTTATTTTCTTCAAAAATATTTCACATGCTATATATACTTTGGTTTCTACCAACATATGTGCTGGATCTCATTTTTCATTTTTATTTTTTTGTTAGAGAAAAGACATTAATATCAATTATTGTAAAGACTGCAATGAAGTGCATGTGGATTTAACTTTGATTTCCTCCATGCATGACTGTGTAATTAACAAACATACAAGTTGTCTTATGCAGCATGGCATGGATACATGGCACACAAGAAGATTTTTATCTAGATCGATAAATGTTGCATGAACGTGAGCAAACAAAAAATTACATAAAATGATTAATTGACAAAAAAATTTCACTGCTTTTGGCAATCTTAGAAGGAAGATGAAATGACCGCCTTTAATATATAAACATTGCTTCCAACATTAATACTAGCAAGTTTTGAGCCACTGAAATTGGGTTTCTGAGACCTTATCGGCCTCTGTAATTTGGAAGCCTTTAAACAATAAACCTTCAAGATTGTTTGACTTGCTTATTTAATTAAGATTCAAGTGCCCTTACATATATATATATATATATATACTGCAAAAATATTGTCTCATATGGACATAGTGGTCACTGTCCCAAATTCCACCTTGGAATGGACAATATCATATATGACAGACCAAATTAAATTTTGGGATTAGTTAAGACAGACAATGAACTCATAAACCCTAATACTACATATATATATATATATATATATAAAGTTAATTTATGAGATGGTCCATAAACTCGGAAACCCCTAGGTTTATATTTTTCCTAATCTCTAGTTTAGGTTTAGCTGATGGTACGTTTTAGGGTTTTGCGTATAAAGGAACTATTAATTAATTGAAAGGGTTCTATTACCAACTCACTCAAGAAATGAAAAGGTATATACAAATGCATACACACGCACGCACTGCATGAAATTAACGGCATAAAAAAGCACAAGTTAACCTGAACATTATTTCAACCTCCTAACCAATTTATCACACTAAATCATGTCTACTTATTAAACATTTCCATAGGATAATTTTTTGGCTGTCTTTGAAATAAAGATTTGTAGGGGAAAAAAAAAGTGAACGTACAGAAAATATAGGAAAACGAAGTAAAATGAAAAATGTCAAAGTTTATTTTATTCCTTAGCATGATTAAAAATAAAATAAAATAAAATGAATACTTAGGTATTTGTCATAAAATTTTAATTTTTTATTTAATTCATTAAAAAAATAAGTATATATAAAAATAATTCCATTTCCTTTCACTTCCTTTTTTTTCCTCCATAAATCCCTATTCCAAATACACCATGCTGAGAGAAAAGAGGCAACCATAGTTTTTTTTTTTTTCTTTTTTAATATCTAATCTCATATACCCATACAGAGATTTCTAGTTAAGGATGCATCTATTATTTTGTTTTTCACCAATATGTAATAAGATTAGAAACCCTAGCCCCATCCTTGCTTTAGATGCATTGCAAACAGTTCACCACTGCAATATTCATAACAATTTAATTTCCTTACAGTAAATTTGATAATAACTTCTTTCTAATTGGCTGGTCCAGAACAACATATATATTGTATTTAGGTTTATATTAAAATTTTTGACAAAGCAAGAGATTATATAAAAAATTGCAAACACTTGTCATTTTAAGAATAAATCTAAAAGTATGAATATAGAAAAAAGGAAATAAATATAAAATATTTAATATATGCCCTTATTTAAATGAATTAAAAATATAATAAAATAAAAAGTATTCATTAATATATTAATTTTTAATTAATTAATTTTAATTTACTAAATTTCATGCATTTTTCCTTTCATTTTTTTAATCACAATCCAAACAAAAGAAAAAAAATTAAATTCAACCCTTATTCCTTTCATTTTCCCTGGATAAATTGTTACAAACGATATTTAAGTGAACATAAGTTTGGACTTTCAGCTTTCATAATCGGGAAAAAAAAAAAGCAGTGATTTTCTCAAAAAAAAAAATTAAATTAAAGCACAACAAGACTCAAAAAAAAAAAAAAAGGAAGCATAAGCAGACAAGCTGGTTTCTGTTGAACTTTTATAAATATAATAAAATAAAAATACTTATTAATATATTAATTTTAATTTTTTAAATTTCATGTATTTTTCTTCCATTTTCTATCACAACCCAAATAAGATAAAAAATTTTGAATTTCTATCATTTCTTTTTTCTTGACAAATTTTTGATTCAAACATAGTTTAAGTAAATATAACGTTAAGTACTTTTAACTTTCATAAAAAAATAAATAAAAAATTTAGATTTTCAAAATATTAAAATTATTGTGCAAACAGATATCAGATAGAGAACTGTGAATAGTGTGGGTGAGAGAGAATAAAATTAGATAAACATGAAACAAAATAATGAAGAGGTAGAGAAAAATAATTAAAAAATAATTGATTTTTTAAAAAAAATAAATAAATAAAAAGCACGAGGAGACTCTCAAAAGAAAGAAAGCAAAAAAATAAGAAAAGCACAAGGAGACATGGTCTTGATTGCACTTTAATTTATATATAGTATGAAACTTTTTTCGCCCGCTTATATGAAGCAAAAGGTTTTGAAGCTATTGAAAAGAAGCAGCTCTATATATAAAAGAAATGTACATACAAACATAAAAATCACTAGTATATTTATGGATTATATTTTTGGTATACAAATTTCACGACATGATATATACATTTGTGCTGCAGCACATTAAATTTAATTATTTGAAGAGATTATACTTTTATTATGTTTTGTATTAAAAAATTTTTCAAAAATAGTGAATTGATAACATAAAGTATACCAATAACCAATAGATTTAAGTTTATATAAATGATTAATAAGCAAATATAATTATCAAATAAAAAGTGTGCTTAGTTTAATGAATATTTATTTTATTTTATTTTATTAATTAATTATTTTTAAAATAAGTAACTTTCATATAACTAAATTATTTTAATAAGACAATTCTTCGATAAGTTTACTCCAATTGTACTATTTTTTAAAGTATAAATATATTATTTCTTTTTTCATATACCAAAATGATTCACGTTTTAATAACATTGATGCAAACTATAGATAAGTGTTAGAGAAATCAGCTCCATTAAGGGGAGGGAATGGTGTTGTGATTTATTCAGTTTTTGAAACCAAGTTAGCCAAAAATATCAGCAAAGAGGACAATGGAGAAGGAAAAATGGAGAATTTAATCTAATTCTATGCTAAAGGAGCAGGGTCATGAGGGGAAAAAAAAGGTTAAAATTTAGTAGAGTTTGAAATAGATGTAGGGTTAGAGTAAATTCCCCTCCTCACCCTAATTAGATTTAAAATTATAAAAATATTTTATATTAATCCCACTTTATATATTAAGAAATTGAAAGGTTAGTGTTAGAATATTTATTTTTATTATTTTATTAATTTATATGATGATATTTTTTATTTTGTTGATTATATATAACTAATTTGTATATATTTTATTTATTATTTCATTTTTAAAATAAAATGATAAAACATTATTAATTTTAATAGGGTGAGGGACCTTGAACTAATAGAAGTTTTTTGTACATATTTTGTTTGTTGCTTTCATTTTTAGAAATAAAATAAGAAAATGATATTAACTTCTATCAACATTCAATTGGCAAGCATATATATGACTTGTGCTCTTTACAGTATTATGTGCAGGCAGGCAAAGTCCTTTGGGAAAAAAAAAGGAAAAAAAAATTACGTGTGTTAAGAATTAGGATTTTTGGAAGAAAAATAGAAGCCGTCGGGAAAAAGAAGAAATAAAAGTAGATAAAATAAAAAATATTAAATTTAATTGAAAAAATTAATAATTAAAGACATAACCCCTGAAATTAGGATTTGCGAAGGAGAATTAAGGAAGCTTGCTTTTCCTTTATTGGAAAAGGTACAGATCGATCGGTCTCGCCATATTCATGTATATTTGGCCCCACGGTTACATTATACAAAACCCTGAAATAGTAGAGAAGTCGTTTCTGAATAAAGCCAAGTGTTTAATTAATTTATTTGGCTTTAGATCCAAGTACTTATCATAAAAAGGCCTCAGTACTTGCTTCTACAGTCATTTAATAGAGCTATTGATTTTATAGTGCATATATACATATATTTATATATAGTATACCTTAAACACAACTAGGAATCAATTAGGAATTGTCAACAGTGGACTTGATTGTAACAGACATGATGAAGATGTAACACAAACCCAACTAGGTATATCCATTCAGGGTGGGGCTCAGCATAGCAGCTTCAACTTTCTTGATCTTCTTCTTTTTTTAATTTTTTTTTTCTTCACCCTTCTTTTATGTGTAGCGCTCTCTCTCTCTCTCTTTCAAATCTAATCTATGCTCATCAAACACTTTTCGAAGCACATCAAATAATTAATATATATATGCTGTTACAAATAATGATCATTATTTTGGGGTGATGACCAAGTTAATTAAAATCAAGGAAACCCTAGAAGAGAAACCCTAATACAAGAAGCCGCCGACAGTATTTCAGAGTCCTATATATATATATAGAGAGAGAGAGAGAGAGAGAGAGAGAGATAGATAGCATGGAAGAAATCAACACCAAGGAAAGGTTAAAAGGTCGATAATTCATCTGAAATGAAAAGGAAAGAAAGACAGTACTTTACAGAGATGTATAATTGGGATTGTAAAATTGCCACAAGATCCAAGAAAAATTAAAGGGCTCAATATCGGCATATATAGCAAGTTGTGTTGGGGCTAAAGATCTCCCATTAAAGCAGCATCGAACAAAAGTTAATCAACTAGTGGTCCTCTGAAGAAAAATAAATATAAAGATAGGCATGAGATTTTGAATTTATTTTATTATTTTATTTAAAAAAGAAAAAAAAAAGGAATTGATGAGTGTAAGGCCAATTTGCTATAGAGTAGAGAGCTACATGTGATGGTTGTATGGGTTGATCTATAGAGGCATGCAGCTGGTAACTTGTGTCCTAAGACTGATAATGACTGTGGAGGTTCTATGGTCCTCTTGCAAGCTCTGTCCTCTATGTATCAGATAAGGGACCACATCTCTACATATGTGTGTGTGTGTGTGTGTGTGTGTGTGGGTGGGTGTGTGTGTGTGTGTGCGTGTGTGTGTGGTCCTTTAATATAGCTAGCCAACCCCAATTAATTTCTCTAGTGCCCTTTAGGGACAGTTTGCTTCTGAGCAATTTTGTTCATCAAAATAATAATAATAATAATAATAATCTGGGACTGGTATTTGATCAGCAGTGGACTGAACAAATTTTTCCTTTATACTTTTGTATTTTGCCTCATCCCAAAATCTTGAAAGTGCTGTTCATAATTGTACTGTGTTCATTTAGCTCTCTAGGAATTATTTAGAAAGTAACCCAGCTTGCTTAATTTCAGCTGTCAGAATCATAAAATGAATAAGATAACCCAAGGCATCCCACGCGGTGTGGAAAAGGGCCGGGTTCAGTTTCAATGCCAAAGCAGTTGAGACGCATGGTGAAGTTGAGGTTGAGTTAGGCACTTGGTCTCAGTTTTGATACAGGCAGTAAGTCTCTGGTTACTTGGAAGAAATAAAGAATTATAATGAAAAAGAAAAAGATTGTATTGATGTGTGTTTTATAATGGTACAGAATGAGCCTTTTATAGGTTCGAACTAAAGCCTAGATTAGGAATGTACATAATTACAATATGCTAGTTACTATATATAAAATATATTATAGCATATATAAAACAAATCAAATCAAATATATATGTTAACTATTATATATAAAATATATTAAAATAAATTAGAATCAGATATATATATATGTTAACACCCTCTCAAACTCAAGATAGTAAGGAAGATGTTAACTTGAGTTTGGACACAAACTCACGATGATGACCAAGAGAATGAGACTTGGTGAAGGTGTCGTCAAGTTGGTCAGTAGAGGAAATATGATGCAACTGGAGCGTACCTTGCTTGACATGGTGATGAATAAAGTGACAGTCAATCTCTGTATACTTCGTTCGCTCATGAAAGACATCATTATGGGCGATTTAGATGACACTGGTATTGTCACAATACAGAAGAGTGCTACTAGTAAAAGAGAGACTCATATCTATAAGGAGCCAACAAAGCCAAAGAAGCTCAAAAATAGTGTTAGCAAGTACATGATATTCAGCCTAGGTGCTGGAGCGAGCAATGACAAATTGTTTCTTACTCCGCCAAGAGATGAGTGAAGTACCAAGAAGGAAGTAATAACCAGTAGTAGAACGATGATCAGTAGGATCACTAGCCCAATCAACATCCAAAAATGCATGCAATTGTAATGGAGAAGATGAGGAAAAGAGAAGCCCATGAAATAAGGTGCCCTTGATATACCTCAAAATTCGAAGAATAGCTGCATAGTGAGTATGTCGGAGTGTATTCATAAACTGGCTAACCAATGTAACAACATAAGAGATGTCTAGACGAGTCATGGTGAGATAAATAAGACTCCCAACAAGGTGTCGATAAAGAGTGGGGTTGAATAAGAGTTCACCCTCAGTTGCAAGTAGCTTCACATTGGAGTCCAAGGGACTTTCAAAAATTTTATTATTAGTGAGACCAGCTCAAGAAAGAAGATCAAAAGCATATTTAGCTTGAGAGAGATAATAGCCTTGTAAACTAGAAGTGACCTCAAGACCCAAAAAATAGTTAAGTGTGCCCAAATCCTTCATCTTAAAGTGTTGACTAAAATATTACTGAAGTGCTTTAATTTCAGGTAGATTATCGCCAGTTATAACCATATCATCAACATAAAGTAAGATAAAAGTGAGACCAATGGAGGAGCGGCGAATAAATAAGCAGAATCATAGGCACTGGGAGCAAAACCTTGTTGGGCTAGCGCAGAGCTGAATTTAGAAAACTAAGCCGTGGGAGATTATTTAAGTCCATAAATTGCCTTACGAAGTCGGCAGACCTTGTGAGAAGGATGAGAATATCCAGAAGAAGGCTTCGTGTAGACCTCGTCAGTGAGATCACCATTAAGAAAAGTATTTTTTACATTCATCTAGAATTTTTTACATCTCTGAATAGCTTCAACAGCTAGTAATGATTGAAAAAAAGTCAAGCGAGCTACGATATGGGAGCAAATGTCTCCTCATAATCAATTCATATTCTTGAGCGAATCCTTTTGTAACAAAGCGAGCTTTATAATGCTCCACTGACCCATCTGCTCAAGTCTTTATTTTATAAACCCATTTACTCCCTATTGCAGCTTTGTGAGAAGGCAAGTCCACCAAGTCCTAGGTATGGGTAGAGGTAAGAGTAATAAGTTCATTATTCATTGCTTGTTGCCAAAGTGGGTCAGAACTAGTCTCACAATAAGAGCGAGGCTCATAAAAAGAAGCAATAGCAGAATGGCAATGGTAGTCTTTTAAATAAGAATGAGGAGCTCTTACCTGGGTGAGATGGTGAGAATGAGGAGATTATGAAAGAGAAACAGTAGGAAAAGACTCTAAAACATGGGAGGTGGAGGTGAAGAATCCATAGGTATGCCAGTTGAAGTAGGCAAGGACGTTGAGTGATCACTGAGAGAACTGGAGGAAACTACATCACGAGGGTTAGTATCAGAAAAGAGGTTAATAAAGGGATTGGTAAATATAGGTGAAGAATGGGAAGAGTTAGAGGGAAGCTTGTTCATATCAGAGAATAAACGATGTTCCTAGAATTAAACATGGCAAGAAATGCGTATTCATTTGGAAATAGGATCATAGCAACGATAACCTTTTTGTTCAATTCCACAGCTAAGAAAGAAGCACAAGCAAGAACAAGGTCCTAGCCTGGTACACTTATGTTGAGGAAGAAGAACAAAATAAACACAGCCAAAAGTTTTAATACAATAGTAGTCAGGCACTTTCCCATACAACTTCTTATATGGAAAGAAATTAGAGATGGTAAAAAAAGGAACCCTTTTAATTGTGTAAACAACTGTGAGAGCAGCTTTCCCTCAAAATTCTTCAAGTAAAGAGGCAGAAATAAAAAGGGAGCGAATAGTGTCTAACACATGACAATGTTTTTTTTTTTTTTTTTTTCAGCTCTACCATTTTACTTGGATGTACAAGGACAAGACAAATGAAAAAGAGACTCATTATGTTGAAGATTTGCAAGGACAAAATAATCTTTATATTTCATAGCATTATCAAAACGAAAGATCTTAATCTTACGAGAAAACTAGGTTTGAACCATTTTGTGAAAAGTATCAAAAATTTTAGGTAACTCAAATCGATTATGTAGTAAGTAAATCTAAGTATATCGTGAAAATTATCAACAAAGATCACAAAATAACGATTTCCCCTCTTAGTGGTAATAGGTGTAGGCCTCTAAATATTAGAATGAACAAGATCAACTGAAGCAACAGAAATAGAATCACTTCTATTAAATGGCAAAGCAGTTTATTTTCCTAATTGGCATAGTAAACAATCAAAAGAAGAAAAATTCACAGGACCTAAATAGCTTTTAGATGCTAATAAATGAACACAAGATAAAAAAGTATGACTAAGTCTAGAGTGCCATAATCTGGAAGTACTAGTGGTGGTAGCAACAAACTGGGATTTTTTTTTTTTGGTGACCCAGAACCCCACCGATCTATTGCAGCCCTCAACGAACTGTGTAGTCAATGAGTAAACCGGGGACTCGCGCAATACCCCACAAACCACGCGAACCGATTAAGTCCAAGGCTCACACCTTGTGTAGATACCTGCAAGGCTTGTTGGGCCTTGGAGTCGAACTCCTAACCTCCCTTAGGGAAGCCAAGAGCTCTGGCCAACTACCCTAGAGTAGTTGGTTAACAGACTGGGAATTTGGTGAAGAAAGATTAGGAAGATACAGAGAAGTAAGCTCAAACAATCAACCAACTTTACACCCTGTCCCAATCAACCAGTCCATCTGTGGATCCTGCACAACACACCTTTCATTCAAAAATTTTATAAGATAACCAAGTTCAACAAGTTGACCCACAGAGAGAAGATTTAAGAATAATTTTAGAACAAGATAAGTGTTAGGTATATAAACATTAGGGCTATTAACAGAACCAACATGACTGACTGACATATCAGAACCATTAGCAGTATAGATTAAAGGAGCTTGTGAAAAAGAATGCTTTTTAGAGATTAAAGAAGAATTAGAAGTCATATGATTGTAACAAGCAGAATTATTATACCAGGGAAACATACTTGCGGCGACGAACAAAGCAGGGGAAGAACAAGTGATAACCTGGTAGACTATAGTCTCAACATTAGCAACAGTATGAGATGAAAAGGTGATAGAGAATGCTGCAACTACTTATTGTGAAAAACAAGGCTGAGAATTAGAGCGTTTGGCCTTGAGTTTATAGGGGCATTCACTGATATGATGACCTTTTTTCTTACAATAGTTATACTAGACTTTGTTATGTTTTCAAGCTGCAACAGAGCTGTAACAGAGATAGCCTAAGTATGAGTGCTTGCCATGACTAATTCTGAAGTCTATAGTTGACGAGTCTTCTATTGAGTCTCTTGAAAAAAAAGCTTAGTAAGAGCAATTTCAAGAGGTACAAGAGGAAAGTGATGCAAAAGAAAGGCTCAAGTATTCTCAAAGTCATCCTAAATCCCCATCATAAAATGAATAAATTTCCATCGATCTCTATATGCCACAAACAATTGGATGGACTCAACATCTTTGAATAAAGGGTCAGATTGAGAGAGTTGATCCCAAAGGCTATGGACTTAGGCATGATAATCAGTAATAGACTAACCTAGGTTTTACCGCATTTGATAAAGCTTAAGACTCTAATTGGAATTATAGAGTAGCATTACTGGTACAATTATATCAATTAACGAGAAACTTCCAAACAATGTGAGCATTTTGAAACTTAGGTAGAAGACTCTAAATTACAAGAACGAAAGTATTGATGAACCAAGAAATAATCTTACAGTGAGTACTGTCCCAATCTTCAAGGCAGTTTTCAAAATCTTCTTGTGTCTCTATGTTTGCTTTTTGTGGCTCAAGACGTTCACCAGTGACACGCTTTCAGAGTTTACGCCCAATAAGGAACACATAGATTTGTTGAGCTGAAATATTATAGTTGGAGCCATTAAGAATAGTGTCGATTAGATGAACAACATCATTCTGGGAAGCCATGGTGAGAAATATACCACAATGATAGAATTTGCAGAAACAAAGGTCAAATTCAAAACCAAAAGGGTCAAAAAACCTTCGAAATCAATCTGAACCGGTCAAAAAGCCCTACGGGGGGCTGAACTGAGTATAACAATGTCTGGGCCGGTCTGGACCGGTTTAGCTAAACCGGATAAAGGTGGCTAGTGGTCGAGCTGCAAGGACATCAATTGAGTTGCTTTGAGCTACACGGAAGCCGGGAAAAGGGAATTGTGCCGAGTAGCTACAGAAGAGACATGCTCAGCATGTGGAACTACAAGAACGTGTCCAAGTTGCACGTCATGCATGAGAAAGAAGGACCAAGCCTTCTCGTAGCTGTGAAAAAACAAACGGCGCGTTGATCAACATGTGAATAGAAGGGCTTAATACAGAAGCTTTTAGAGCCACATGGGCAAGCATCCAGTTTGTTTTCATTGGAAAATTTTACAGAACGGTCATCTAGGAAAAGCTACAGCTCTTCGTGAAATTGCTCTTGAGTTCCAAATGTTTGAGAAGACAAAATAAAGGAACTCAGAACAAAAAGAAGAGAATAACCCAGAACTGAAAAAAATGACCAGTTGCAATGGAAAAATTTCAGAAACTGAATACGAATGGCCCTGATACCATGAAGAAATAAAGAATAAACAAATAATTATAATGAAGAAGAAATGGTATTGATCTGTGTTTTACAATGGTATAGGATCAGCCTTTTATAAACACAAGCTAGAGCCAAGATTAGGAATGTACATAATTACAATATGCTAGTTACTATATATAAAATATACTATAACATATATAAAACAAATCAGATCAGATATATGTTAACTACTATATATAAAATACACTATAATAAAGTAGAATCAGATATACATGTTAGTACTTGATTTGCGGATTTTGTATTGATTTAAAGTTTAAGATTTACTCAACGACCAAACTAAAAATTTATCAAGAGAGAATTAATTCTTATAAATTTTAATACTTTTCCTTCAATTTAAAAAATACAATTCTTATAATTGTCTTTAGAGGGTCATGAACTTAAAAACTCATGTAAATATATAAAATTCATTCATAAACTTGCTTAAAAATTATTCAATTGATTAAATTAGATTATTAATAGCTTAACTCATAAATTAAGTATTACATCGTATTAATGACCCAACTTAAGAGATGAGGGGAGGTTGATAGCAACTTCACTATTAGTTGCGTGATATTGGTCTTATGAACCGTTGAATTAAAATCCAACCGTCTGAATATGTTTATTTTTTTAATTAAAAAATATATCAATATGCTTGGACCGTTGAATTTTAATCTAACGGCTAGAAAAGTGTTGTCATAAAACTGAAATCAAACTTGATGTTAGCTTTCCAAATCCAACTCAAAAATCAAGTCCCATATGTTATTAATGGCCCAAGGTAAAAGGGTGGAGTGGCCATTTTGAATATTTATATATATATATATATATAGATACACTTATACTATATGTACAAATTTTTTTCCAATACTTCGGCAAGGCCCCCTATTGTCATAAGGAACTAAACCCGGGACGCATGCATAAAAAAGCTCGTGCGCACCACTGAGTTTTAGACCGAGCGCACACAAGGAGCACATTTTGGGGCAGACTTAATTTAAAGATCATTGGAGCATTTCATCGAATTCTTGGTTCTTCTATAAAACTCCCTAAATACACCCCACACCTCACACACATATATATAAACCATGAATCATTCGCAATAAAAGAATAGAGATGTAAATGGGTCGAGGTAGAGATGATAAGGCCAGGGAATAGGCTTAGTTATAGGGTGGGCGGCAAATTAATGGAGTCAAGCTTCAGTCAAAAATCAGAAAAAAAAAAAAAAAAAAAAAAAAAAAAACTTATATATGTTGTGTGCACGGGAAAGAGTCTAGAGTTTGCACGACAAAATCAAAATCATAATACAAAGTCTAAATTCTAACATGACATATCTCAATCAAAAATCAAGCAATCAAGTTAACTCGTACATCAAATTAATCACATCATATAATATATGAAACCATAACTCAGTCTATTATGAATAAAATAGTATATATCAAAGTATTGGTCATTATAGTAAAGTTACAAGGTACAAGCTAGAGTAATCTAATATATAAAATTAGCTTTGGATGACAAGTCCATTATATAAAATTATAATAGTTACTGATGTACAAGCTAGAATAAGCTAATATATAAAATTAGCTTTGGATGACAAGTCTGTTATATAAAATTATAATAGTTACTGATGGTGCATGGAGAGAAGTTAATAAAACAACGGTTATTGTTTGGATAGCAATGGATGACAAAGGAAATTTAATATCATCCTGGGCAAAGAGGGCGGTGGCTTCATTAGCTGTAATGATCATGAAAGCTATTTAACAAATTGTTTGAATTTAGTAAAATGAAATGATAAATACACTTCTTTATTGATTTTTCTCACTCTACGTTACTTTTTTTAGTTAAAACTATTATGAAGCAGGAGCAGTTAAATGAGGAGCGCAAATATCTTAATTCTTTAGTAAATTATCTAAGTAATTTATCCATGCGTAATTGGAAAGTTAAGAATATAATAAAAATATTTTGTATTTATCTAGTTTGGTTAAAGTGTGGTGTTGCAAAAGTGTTTAGAGAAGTGGTTAAAGAGTGGTTAAATATATAAAATTTAAATTTTAAAACTAATTATCTAAACTAATATTTTCACTAAATAGTAAATTTTTTTATTAAATCAATTTTCATGATTAGAAGATAAATATGCAAAATTTAAATTTTATAACTAATTATCTAAACTATTCATGTCTCCGTTAATTAGTAAACCAAATAATAAAATTTATTATTAAATAAATTTTAATACCTAAAAGACAAATCTATTAAATTCAATTTTAATAACTAATTATCTAAATTAATGTATCTGCTAAATAGTAAAATTTTTTATTAAATCAATTTTCATGACTAGAAGACAAATATACAAAATTTAAATTTTGTAACTAGTTATCTAAACTATTCATGTTTCTGTTACTTGGTAAACCAAATAATAAAATTTATTATTAAATAAATTTTAATACCTAAAAGACAAATCTATTAAATTCAATTTTAAAAACTAAAAATCCAAATTAAAGATAAATATATAAAATTCAATTTTGGAACTAATTATCCAATGTTTATCTACACTTCAATTAGTAAATCAATTACTAAAATTTATTGACAAAAAAGATAAATATAAAAAGTTTAAATTTTAAAATTAATTATCCAAACTTTAATAAATCTATAAAATTCAAATTTTAGAAGAGCTGTTATTATACTAATATTTTTAAAAAAATAAAAAATAAGATATTTTTTTTTGTGAGAAAGTGGAGAAAAAGAAATAAATACTAATATAAAAGTTTTTTATTTATTTAATAAACAATAAATATAATATTAGATTCTCCATTAACTAAATAAGGGTAAAATCGTCAACGTATAAAAAGTGCATTAAGGAGGTGTTTGTTTTACCAAACTCTATCAAAAGTTATAAAAAATTACCAATTTCTTCCAATAAAATTTTGTCACATATCATTTTTATACTAACTTTTTCATTTTTTTATTTTGCCATTCAAACACCCCCCAAATATTTCTTGTATAACTTTTCATTAACTTAGTAAAATTGCCAACATGTAAAAAGATATTAAACATGCCCTGACATTAACATTTTTTTATTTGACATTATCACCACACCATCCCATGAAAAAAATCAGAATATGTCAAAAATTTTACTATATTATATGTATATATATATATATATATATCTCTTTACTACTACTATTATTATTATTATATAAAAGTCCCAATACATGTAAAACATTTTTGAACCATAATATCCTTTTTTCTCAGACAAGTTCTTTTGCATCATTTTGTCCAAAACTCCCAACTCAAGACTTTCTATTTTCTATAATTAATTATTAAACACATTCATTAATTTTTAATTTTACATAATTATAAATATATACACACCAATATATATGCCTACGGTTAACAACAAATTCACAGGAATAGATTTCAATAAATTTTATAAACTAAACAATTAAACTATACAATTTTTTAATGAAAAATATTCATCTAAAAAATAATAAAATATTAATGCAGTTCTCCATATAATTACTATAAACCAAACAATTAAACTATATAATTTAATAAAAAATATTTATGCAAAAATAAAATAAAATATTAATACTTTGATATTTTTTCTTATTTTATTAGTATGGAAGTAGTTGACTATATAATTTAATTTTTAATATCATGCGGAAGAACAAATCTCACCAAATTATACCACTTTTATAATTAAGTTTTGGTGTAAAATTTAATTTTTGGGATATTTGTGTATATATATGCTACTATAAAAAAATTAAATAATTGTAAAACTTTTTCTTTTAACTATTTTTATCCTTATTTTGTGAAATAAATATTATATTCTTCATTCCTAACCCTCTCGATTTGAAACAATTCATCTTCCTTAACAAGATCTCCCATTTTCTGTAACCATGATATCATTTCTTTTCAAACAAGTTCTTTTTTGTCATTTTGTCTAAAACTCCCAAAGCCTTCCATTTTCTATAATCAATTGTTAAACAAATTCATTAATTTTTAATTTTACATAACTATAAACATATACACACCAATATATATATATATATATATATATACCTTTCTATTTTCAAGTAAATTCACTTGTATCCTTTATAACTGACCGATTTAAGAATATTAATGTAGTTCTCCATAAATTTATTATAAATCAAACAATTAAACTATATAAATTTAATGAAAAATGTTTATCCAAAAAACAATAAAATATTAATGCTTTGATATTTTTTCTTATTTTATTAGTATGGGAGCAGTTAACTATATATCTTAATTTTTAATATCTTGCGGAAGAATAAAATTCACCAAATTATGCCACTTTTATAATTAAGTTTCGGTGTAAAAATTAATTTGTGTGATATATGTATATATCTATGCTACTATTAAAAAATCTAATGTCGTGCCCTTAGCCTCAAAGTCTAGGACGGACGGCATGGGAATGTGAAAATTAAATAAAATAAATAAAGTCTAATCTAAATTTGATTCACTATGAATTATAATCGTCGATATATCCAAAATCATTATTCATTCCTATATAAAATAATATTTGAATACATCACCGTCAATTTATCAATAACATAATTCACTTCAATACCATTCTCAATGATCACATCCAAGGTTTGCACAATCAAAACATGCATTATAATCATGCTTATATTTCTCAAAATAATGATATTATGAAGAAATGATGCAAACCCACACTTGGGTCATACAATCTGTAATACAAATAATTTAACTCAATTTAGAAGAATAAATACCATTATTACTATCCACAACAGACTTAGGCTATTCAAATTTAAACTGCCTACGTATCTCACATCAAGAATTTCATGCCCTTAACTTAATCGTCCAGGACGGACAACATGAAAATGTGAAAACTTAAATAAATGATAAAATCTTATTCAAATTCAATTCACATTGAATTAAAATTATCAAAATACCCAAAATCATTACTCATTTCCATATAAAATAATATTTGATTTTGTAATCATCCATTTGTCAATAACGTAATTCAACTCTCAGTTAAGAAAACTAAACATAATTATTATCACCCATAATTTAGACTGATCTCAAGCTACTCTAGCCTAAGCTGCCTACGTATCCCATCTTGGGAATCAGGTTACCGTAATTCCTATTTTATATAATTTATTTCATGACCAAACTCGTGATCAATATAATAATCCCGACATCTCATCAATAGATATAACAATCACATTATCTCAATATATGTATATAAATCGAATGGGGAACCGTGTTACACCCCCTGATCCTTCTACTAGGGAACCGTGTTACACCCCTATTCATGCATCTGCTTACCTCAAGAAGGGTAATCAATATAAATAGCAGTTGGGGAACCGGGTTACGCCTCCAATCAGCTAAGACTCAGGGGAACCGTGTTACACCCCCTGGTACTTCTGCTAGGGAACCGTGTTACACCTCTAGTCAGGCATCTGCTTATCTCAAGCAGGATCCGGCTATAGTTCGAAAAATCTCATAATATCTCACCTCAATATTAAACGCTCAACTTCAAATGACTAACCTTTAATTATATATATCGCTTGGGGATCATATGATATTTTTAAAATCTTATTTTCTCATTTTTTTCAAATCGTAAATCCCATCCATATATATATAACCGTGCCTCAGCACGTCACAATATGAAGGTGGCGCTCTCAACCAATTAATATTCTCAACATAAATTACATGATGCCGCCCCAGCCTCAACGTACATGACATGCTCAATTATGCATAATAATTCTCTTCAAGAGTTCACAACATTAACAAAGCATGCTAGATTAATTATCAATTATGTCTCATATAATTCAATCATCAATTATATCTCATATACTTTAATCACAAATAGGATTCTTTTCTACTATTAGCAATATAAATTAAAGCATGTCTTAAATCTCAAAATTTACATTTTTTCTAATATCTTTCTAATTCTGTAACATCAACTATAATTTCTTATAACTCTAGGGGGCAACATTATTATCCTCCCTAATTCTTTAGGGGTAAAATTATAATTTTTCTAAACTTTTGGGGGCACTTTGTAATTATTTAAACCTTTGGGGGTTATTTTGTAATTATTTAAACTCTTGGGGGTCACTTTGTAATTATCTAAAACTTTGGGGTCAATTTGTAATTACAAAAAACTTGGTGGACAAATGGTAATATCTCTAAATATTTTCTTTATTCTTTACCTTTTTTTTTTTTTCTTGTTTCATCTTCCAATGAATGCCCAATGAAGTTAGCTTCCAATTTCGGACTAATTTCACATTATCAGTCTAAATTTACTCACTTCCACACAAAATGAACATATAGAAACTTATCCTAAAATCTCTATATCTCATTTATGTAATTATCATAACTCAAAAGTATGAAAAATTCAACACGTATACGCATATATATATATATACATACCCGTGTATATATATATATATATATATACATCTCACAAAAGTTCATCAAATCAAGCATATAAATATACCAAAATGATCATTACAACGTCTAGAACACAAATATAAGTCCTATTTACCTTAGATTTGAAGAGAAAATGAGAAATGAAGAGATTTTAGTTTAGGCACCTAACCTTTCAGCGTCGATTTTTTCCACCTCGAGTGAAATCACGTGAAACAGACGCTGCCACAACGTTCACGGCGTCAAAAACTACCCGGGTCCGCCTTCTTTCCTTGCCAGATCGTGTTTTCTCTTCCTTCTCTCTCCCCTCTCTCTTTTCCTTCTCTCTCCCTTTTCTCTCTTCTCTCTCTCCCCGTCCTCCCCTAGAAGACCCACAAGAGAGACCCAAAAAAGAAAAGAAAAAGAAAAGGAAAAGAAGAAAAAGAGAAGGAAAAGAAAATAAAGAAAGAAAAGAAAAAAGAAAGGCTAGGTTTGGCTCTATTGTCCAACCAAATATCGATTTTGGGCCACACCCGGCCCAAAGAAAAATAAAATAAATTATCTAATCTTATTTTAAATATTTTATTGGCCCAAAATAACACATAAATGGTCAAAATTAAATATTAGGTGTTACAGAGAATCAAGTCACTATAGTTTCTATCTTTATTATTTTATGTTTACCACTTAACTCTTTGTCAATAAATCACAAATTAGATATTCTTATAATTAATAACTTCAAGATAATAACACACAACAATAATAAATGCAATGTCATGTAATGAGTAATGATGAAATGCAATACTAATGCATACTCTAATCTCCACCAACCCCTAATCATATCCTGATGTTAGATTTAGTAATATATATAATTCCTAATATATATATATAATTCCTTAATTTATGTATTCCTTATTTTGTATATTGTTAGATTTAGTAATTCCTTAATTTATGTATTTCTTATTTTGTATATCCTATCATAATTAGGATTACTATTTCCTATCAGTATTAGGATTATTGTTCTCTTATATAAGGGACCTTGTAACCTTGTATTCATACACACAATCATCAATATTAATACATAATTCTTTTCTCCTTCTTTTATTCTAACATGGTATCAGAGCTAGGTTTAAACTCATAATCATCTTTTTTTTTTCGCATTATTGCATCATTCACCAGAAACAATTCTTCTCAGTTTCTGTGTTGAACACTGCCAGAAACGATATTTTCTTCTCTGCACTGTTGCCTGTACCTCTGTTTCGCCGCCACAATATACCGTTGGATTCGTCTCTTCATTACGAATTCAACTACACAAAAATCAGCCCAATCCGCCGCCGCACGCGCTCTCACGCGCCAGATCAGCACAATCTGGTTCAGCCCTCTTTCTGCAGCCGGTTTAGCCATCTTTTGGCCGGTTCTCTTCCGGTTCAGACCGGTTTCTGACTATTTCGACCCCTCTGAATCTGATTTTGTGGTCGGTATATTTCGGCTTTGTTTCGACTGTGACTGCTATTCTCTACACCCTTTTCTGCTGTTTTTCTCTACGATTTGGATTATTTTTTACTTCTGCTATCTTATTATGGATCGTTCAGAAGTTTCCAAACCTATTGTTATTACTTTGGAGGGCCCCAATTATATTCCATGGTCTCAGGCGATGTCTAGTTTTCTCAAGGGGCGAAAACTTTGGCGCTATGTCACTGGCGAAATTGTATCACCCATTAAAAATGTTGATGAGACAGATACTGCGTACACTGAACGTCTTGAGGAATGGGATAGCAAGAATCATCAGATCATCACATGGTTCCGTAACACCTCGATTTCCTCTATTAGTTTACAGTTTGGGAGGTTTGACACAGCGTAGGCCATCTGGAAGTTTTTGGCCACTAGATACACCACTACTGATCTGTCCTATCAGTATCAACTTTTGACTTCTCTTTGTCGACAGCGACAGGAGCCTGGACAGTCCATCAGTGCCTTCCTACCTCAGCTTTATTCTTTGTGGGACCAGTTGACTCCTTCTGAACCTAAGTGGGTCTCTCCTGTTGATTCTGCTCTGTTTGCCACTTATCGCGATCAGCAGCATTTGATTTTGTTTCTCATGAGTCTCTCTGATGTGTATGAGCCAGTTCAAGCCTCTCTTCTTCATCGTAGTCCTCTCCCTACACTAGAGCAGGCTATCTCCGAGCTCTTATCTGAGGAGACTCGCCTAGGTCTTGTTTCGACTACTCATGTAGACACTGCTCTTGCGGCACCTAGTTCCAAAGCTCGTAGCTCTTCTGGTGGTTATCGGGTTTCCTCAACCTCAGGTGGATCTGGAGGTTCCTCCACTTCTAGTGGTCAGTTCTCAAGCACTGTTTCTCGACATGATGCATGTACCTTCTGTCATGCTACTGATCATCGCTTGCTTACCTGTCCTGTTCGAATTTGCAAGCATTGCCGCCAGAAAGGTCCTGGTCATTATCTGTCTGATTGCCCCAAGAATCCTACTCGTCGAGATACTCATCCCCAGTCCACTGCTGCTGCTACTGATAAGACTTCATCTACTACTGCCACTTCACCTACTCTGATTGATGTCAGTGATCTTCCTGCTCTTGTTTAGCAGATTATGTCAGCCTCTGGTAATCCTTCTACTGCCCTGTCTGCTCCTTCAGGTATACCCTCTTGGTATTTTGATTCTGGGTGCAGTAACCATATGACTTCTGATTTATCTATTTTTTCTTCTAAGTCATTTGAGTCTTCTTTTCCTGTTATTTATACTGCTAATGGCTCTTCTATGACTGTTGATCATGTTGGGCATGTCTCCACCTCTACTTTGTCACTTCCCCATACCTACTATATTCCTAAACTTTCTCTTAATCTTATTTCTGTTGGTCAACTATGTGACCTTGGCCTTACTGTTTTATTTTCCTCTACTGGTTGTGTTGTGCAGGATCCGAGGACGGGACAGACTCTTGGGATAGGCCGTAGACATGGTCGACTGTTTCAGCTTGTGCATCTTCACCTTTCACCTCATACTGCTGCCCCCACTGTCACCACATCCGCAACATCTACATCTCCATCTTTTGGGATTTGACATTCTCGTTTAGGTCATGTGTCTCCAGGTCGTTTACGGTTTATTGTGTCTAAAGGTGTATTAGGTCATGTCCCTAATGAACACCTTGATTGTTAGTCTTGTCAACTTGCTAAACAACCAACTTTACCTTTTAATAAAAGTATTTCTATTTCTTCTGCTCCTTTTGATTTAGTTCATTCAGATATTTGGGGACCCTCTCCCACTCCTACAATGGGAGGTTCTTCGTATTTTGTTATTTTTGTGGATGATTTCTCTCGATTTACTTGGATTTATCTCTTAAAGAATCGATCCCAATTACAACAAACCTACTATAATTTTGCCCGCATGATTAAAACCCAATTTTCCCGTGATATTAAGGTCTTTCGCTCAGATAACGCTCAAGAATACTGTGATACCTCCTTTCATGCTTTTCTAAGATCCCAAGGCACCATTTCCCATCGCTCTTGTCCTGGTACTTCTCAACAGAATGGGCGGGCAGAACGCAAACACCGTCATCTACTTGATACCATTCGTACCCTCCTTATTTCCTCTGGTTGTCCTGAAAAATTTTGGGGTGAAGTTGCTCTCACAGCTGCCTACACTATTAATAGAGTCCCATCTCCACTTCTTGATAACCTCACTCCTTATGAGCGTCTATATGGTACTCCTCCAGATTACCATTCTCTTCGTGTCTTTGGTTGTGCCTGTTTTGTCTTATTGCAGCCACATGAACGTACTAAACTAGAACCTAGATCTCGTCTGTGTTGCTTCTTAGGGTATGGGATTGAACATAAAGGCTATCGTTGTTGGGATCCTTTATCTCGTCGTCTTTGTGTCTCTCGTCATGTTGTCTTTTGGGAACATAAGATGTTTTCCTCTTTGTCTTCCTTCCAGTTGTCCTCTTCTTCTGCCTCTCCTTACTTCACTGATCCTTCTGTTGAACTGTTTCCTGAGTATGTAGATGTTCCTGCTGTGGTTCCATCTTCTGTTCCTGAAACTGTTGATATTCTTGATAATCTCCCTAATGAAGTTGTGCCACCTGCTACAGTCTATCCCGTGGCATCCCCGTCTGATGATCCTGCACCTCCTGTTGCACCTTTTATCTCTCAATTTAGTGATTCTTCTGTCAGACGATCTACTCGGGTAAGCCAAGTTCCTTCTTATCTTCGAGATTATCACTGTTTTTTCTACTGTCTTAACCCAATATGAGCCTCGTTCTTATCGCGAGGCAAGTTCTAATACTATTTGGCAGCAAGCTATGGCTGAGGAATTACAGGCTCTTGACAAGACTCACACTTGGGACCTTGTTGATCTACCTTCTGGCAAGTCTGTCATTGGATGCCGTTGGGTTTATAAGATCAAGACTCGATCTGATGGTACTGTGGAGCGATACAAAGCCCGTCTAGTTGCTAAGGGCTTTACTCAGGAGTATGGTATAGACTATGAGGAGACCTTTGCTCCTGTAGCCAGACTTACCTCTGTTAGGAGTCTTATGGCTGTTGCTGCGGTTCGTAAGTGGCCCTTATATCAGATGGATGTTAAAAATGCATTTTTCAATGGTGATCTGACTGAGGAAATCTATATGCAACCTCCTCCTGGTTTTTCACCTTCTACTCGACAGGTATATCGACTTCGTCGTGCTCTTTATGGTCTTAAGCAAGCACCGCGTGCCTGGTATGCTAAGTTCAGTTCTATCATCAGTACTATTGGCTTCTCTGCTAGTACCTATGACTCAGCTTTATTTGTTCGCCAGTCTACCCATGGCATTGTTCTTCTTCTACTCTATGTGGATGATATGATACTTACAGGAGATGATGTTCATGGTATATCTGAGCTCAAGGACTTTCTTCATCGTCACTTTGAGATGAAAGACCTTGGCCCACTGAGCTACTTTCTTGGTCTTGAGGTTTCTTCTGGATCCAATGGGTATTATCTTACTCAGGCCAAGTATGCTTCTGATCTCCTTACCCGTGCTGGACTTACAGATAGTAAGACTGCTTCTACTCCTTTGGAAGCTAATGTTCGTCTTAATTCTATTGATGGTGAACCACTATCTAATGCTACACTGTATCGACAGCTCGTTGGCAGCCTTATTTATCTGACTGTTACTCGTCCTGACATTGCTCATGTTGTCCATCTTGTCAGCCAGTTCATGTCCGCACCTCGTTCAACTCACTATGCTGATGTACTTCGCATTCTCCGGTATGTCAAGGGTACTCTTTTTCATGGTCTCCATTTCTCCAGCCAGTCCTCTCTTCAGTTACATGGCTACTCTGATGCTGATTGGGCTGGAGACCCTACAGATCGACGTTCTACCACCGGCTTCTGCTTCTTTCTAGGCGACTCCCTTATTTCTTGGCGTAGTAAGAAACAGACTCTGGTTGCTCGCTCTAGCACTGAGGCTGAGTACCGTGCCCTTGCTGACACTACACAGGAACTTCTTTGGCTTCGGTGGCTCCTTCAAGACATGGGTGTCAATCATTCTGGGGCCACTGTGCTTCATTGCGACAATCGTAGTGCCATATTGATTGCACACAATGATGTTTTTCATGATCGCACTAAACATATTGAAATTGACTGTCACTTCATTCGACAACATGTGGTCTGTGGTACCGTCCATCTTGCTCCTGTTTCTTCAACTGATCAAATAGCTGATATCTTCACCAAGTCTCTTCTACCCGGGCGGTTTGATGCCCTCGTCACCAAACTCAAGTTGGTCTCTGCTCCACCATCTTGAGTTTGAGGGGGGTGTTAGATTTAGTAATATATATAATTCCTAATATATATATATAATTCCTTAATTTATGTATTCCTTATTTTGTATATTGTTAGATTTTGTAATTCCTTAATTTATGTATTTCTTATTTTGTATATCCTATCATAATTAGGATTACTATCTTATTTCCTATTTTGTATATTCTATCATAATTAGGATTACTATTTCCTATCAATATTAGGATTATTGTTCTCTTATATAAGGGACCTTGTAACCTTGTATTCATACGCACAATCATCAATATTAATACATAATTCTTTTCTCCTTCTTTTATTCTAACACCTGAGATGGGTGATGCTTAGCAAAGCGCGTGGAGTCGCTAACTGCACCATTTACGCTTTCGACAAATGGTTATCTCAATATATATATACCGAGTGGAAAACCATTTTACACCACCATTGGTATAAGACTCAGGGAAACTGTATTACACCCCTTGACCCCTCTACTAAGGAACCATGTTACATTCCTAGTTAGGCGTCTACTTTTCTCAAGCAAGGTACAATCACAAGTAAAGAACCATGTTACACCCCCACCAATGTAAGACTCAGGAGAACCATGTTACACCCCTTAACCCTTCTGCTAGAGAATCGTGTTACACTCCTACTCAAGCATCTACTTTCCTCAAGCAAGAATCAATATAAATAGTATCTCAAGATTAACGTCCCAGTTCCAATAATTAAACTCTAGTTATATATATCAACTGGGGATCATCCGATAATTTTAAAATCTCACTTTATTATTTTCTCAAAATCATGGATCTCGTCTATGTATATAACCCGTGCCTCAGCAAGTCAATAACATCAATATGGCACCTCGGCAAATCAATGATCACAATATAAAATCGGATAATACAACCCCAACTCCATACACATGATATGCTCAGTCATATAAATAAATATCATTTTAATATAAACATGCATTCTCGTTAGACTTGATAATAATTTGGGGTTCATTTCATCTTTAAAAATTAATAATAATTAAGTTTGGGTATAAAACATACATTTAGAAATCAATTTTGACATTTTAAGAAATTCTGCCAACCTCGTGCTCGAACACCAAAAGCTACGGTCGGGACACCCTGTCGAGCCAGTCCAGACACCAGAGATTAGTACTTAGTTCCTGGTTTCGTTTTCAATGAAATCCAACTCCAAGTCTTCTCTAAATCACCCATCCAAGCCTCAATCTCAACAATAACTCATATATAAACACTTAAACACTTAAATCACATGTTTTTACAACATTTAATCGAACAATAACTCAAATATATGCAATATCTTCACATTTATATATATATACACCCATTCATATATACATATATATACACAAATCTCATGATATTCAACCAAATCAAGCGCATATATACATTAAAATCATCATAACAACGTCTATAACACGAATATAAGTCCTATCTACCTCAAATCCGAAGAGAAAAGAAAAAAAGGAAAGATTTTAGTTTTAACCTCCAAACTTTCGGCGTCGATTTCTCCTACCTCGAGCAAAACCATACGAAACGGACACCACCACGACGTTCACGACATCGAATGCTACTTCGATCTGTCGATCTCCTTCCTAAAACCCACTTTTTCTCTCTCCCCTCTCTTTTCTCTTTTTTTTCTTTCCCTCTTTCTCTCGATTTTAGAATGGCCGAGAGCCAAAAGAAGAAAGAAAGAAAGAATAGCTAGGCCTTTTGGCCTAGTTGTCCAACCCAATATCAATTTAGGCCACAGCCAACCCACGAAATCTAAAATAAATCAACTCAATCTCATAATAAATATTTTATTAGCCCAAAATAATACATAAATGGCCAAAAATAAATATCAGGTGTTACATCTAAATAATTGTAAAACTTTTTTTTTTAAACTATTTTATCCTTATTTTGTGGAATAAACCTAAATATATTTTTCATCGCTAACCTCCTCAGTTTGAAGTAATTCATTTTTTCTAACAAAACCTCCCATCTTCCGTGACCATGATATCTTTTCTTTTCGAACAAGTTCTTTTTCGTCATTTTATCCAAAACTCCCAACATCTTTCATCTTCTATAATCAATTGTTAAACACATTCAATAATTTTAAAATTTACATAATTATAAATATATACACACCAATATATATATGTTTATATCTTTCTATTTTCAAGTAAATCCACTTGTATATATCAGTTCTCCATAGATTTATGATAAACCGAACAATTAAACTATATAATTTAATGAAAAATGCTTATCAAAAAAATAATAAAATATTAATGCTTTGATATTTTTCTTATTTTATTAGTATTGAAGCAATTGACTATATAATTTAATTTTTAATTGCTTGTGGAATAATAAAAGTCACCAAATTATGCCACTTTTATAATTAAACTTTGTGATATAATTAAGTTTCGGTGTAAAAATTAATTTTTGTGATATATGTGTATTATCTTTGCTACTATTAAACAAATCTAAATAATTATAAAACCTTTTTTTAACTATTTTATCCTTATTTTGTGAAATAAAATAAGACCTCCCATCTTCCGTAACCCCGATATCCTTTTTCTTTTCAAATAAATTATTTTTTGTCATTTTGTCCAAAACTCCCAAGACCATCCATCTTCTATAATCAATTTTCTATAATTAATTGTTAAACACATTCAGTAATTTTTATTTTTACATAATTATAAACATATACACCAAGCGCTTGGCATGACGCTCGAATGGAAGAAATGTTGGGGTTTGAAATCTGGTAGATTTGCTATTCTTTGCTACAAATGCGAGTAAATTTTCAATTCCAATTTTATCATTGCATTCTTAGAAGATTAACATATTAGTTGTATTGGGTTGATTTCTTGTTCCAAGGGTAGTTTAGGGTTGTGAAATTTGGATCCCTGGTGAGACTTTCTTGGGATTTTCTTTTTTGATTTACACTTCCTCTCTTTAAATATCAAAGTTTGACTAAGATTCTCTATATATTATATTCTTTTGCGATGATAATTGTCGTTTAATTAAATTCTTTACCACCATGATGGTAAAGATGACTTTGGCATTGACCTTTGCAGGTAAGAGGATAAAAGCAAATATTCTTGTTAAAAATCTTCTTGGTATGTGACATTGGGCTCTTCATCAAGATGCTCTCTCTCTCTCTCCTCCTGTTTTGTTTTTGGTCTTTAATTCTAAATTATATTTTAAATATTTGGGTTTTTTATATTAGTTATCATATTTACCCATTTCCGCGAATTGTGAATATGGTTTGCCTTGTGTATTTGTGTTATGTAGAGAAGCAACTGTTTCTTTATCCGTGAATCATTAGTAGTGGATGAAACCATTTCAAAGACCATTATTTGTGCATGTTTAAAAAGTAGATATATATACCTATGTTCCCACTAAACTTGAAGTTGAGAATTATAAACATCAATCTTATGGAAATAATTGTTCAAAAAGTCAAGTCTTACATTAATACAGTCCTATTTTAATTTGAAAACATGTTTGTACTCTTAAAATTTTGGTATTAGTATAATGAATAAATGGTACAAAGTTGCTATTGGTAAATATACATAAAAATAAGATCTATCACATAGAGGAGGAAAGCAATAAAGTGGAAGAAATGGACAAGATTGTATTTTCTAATTCTTTGTGTTGAATAGCATTGTTAATATTCATAAGTCATGACTTTTGCATAATTTGCTTACAATTTGATTGAACTGCGACCAAAAAAAAAAGTGTGAAAGTATATGCTATAAATTTAATGTTCATTTTGCACCCGCAATTGACTCAATTAATTTTTTTTAATTAATGTTTTATTTACCTGTGAGGAAGCCACACAAGTAACTAAAAGGTTCTGCATTTTATTTTATTTTTGGGTAAATTACACTTAGATCTCCTGAATATTAGGCTAATTATATCTAGACCCCCTAAACATTTGAACCTTATACTTAGACCCTTATTCCCAAATGTTTGTAACATTTTGGTCCTTCCGTTATTTTTCTCTGTTAACTACCGTTAATTACGTTATAAAATGACGAAAATGTCCCTACCCTGTTAGCAACATTCAGGAAGTCTGCGTGTAATTAACCTAATGTTCAGGGGGTCAAGGTGTAATTTATTCTTATTTCAATGGTATATTTTATTTAAATAATTTATTAAATTATATTAGTTTTATTAAATCTAATAATAATTTATTATTAAATTAAGTTATAATGATACATTTTATTAAAACTAATTATTATTAAAAATAAATATTTATAACATTAAATTAAGGATAAATTACACCTAGACCCCCTAAACATTAGGCTAATTACACATAAACCCTCTTAACATTTGAACCTTACACTTAGACCCCTTAATTCCAAATATTTGTAATACTTAGGTCCTTCCGTTAGTTTTCTCCGTTAACTACGTTATAAAATGACAAAAATACTCCTGCCCCATCAGCAACATTTAGGGGGTCTGCGTGTAATTAATCTAATATTCAGGGGGTCAAGGTGTAATTTATTTTTATTTAAATGGTATATTTTATTTAAAATTTTATTAAATTATATTAGTCATATTAAATCTAATAATAATTTATTATTAAATTAAGTTATAATGATACATTTTATTAAAACTAATTGTTTTTAAAAATAAATATATATAACGTTAAATTAATTAATTTAAATATATTTTATTAAATTAATTAATTAAATTAAATTAATTACTATAAATAAAATTATATCACCAAACGTATTTATGTTTTAATAAAATTATATATTTATGTTTTAGAAATATCTAATAAAAACTTTTCAAATAAATATGGCTAAAAAACGATTGTTCTACAAACATTTTCATCTAAAAATTTATTATTTTTAATTACACCCATCCTTAAATATATTGAACTAATCCTTTAAATTATTTTTTCTTAAAAATCTACTCTCACTAATAAAAATGTTACAGATTATTTTAATTACTTAATTACATATGATTAAAGATGTGTCAAATGAAAAATGAAATTAAATTAAAACATAATTTGCACTTAAAAAAATTTAAAATAATAAAATTTTTAATTTTTATTATTTAATTATTTTTAAGTATATTTTTCTTCCATTAGACTCAATTTTTGTATAGGATTTTTTAAAAAAATAATTAATAAAACAAAAATATTGATATTTATCAATTTGATTTTTGATTTTTTTATAGTTGTAATTTTTTGTAATTTATAAAAATTATTTTGAACATTATAGGATAAAATTTAAAAATTATTAATTAATAAAAAATATTGATATTTATTAATTTGATTTTTTATTTTTATATAGTTTTAGTTTTTGTAATTTATAAATATTATTTTGATCATGATTGGATAAAAGTTAAAAATTACTAATTTCTTAAAAAAATACTCAACTAAAATTGAGTCTGATCAAAGAAAAATGTATCTAAAAATTATAAACATTAATTATTTAAAATTTTTTTAAATGCAAAGTATTTTTTAATTTAATTTAATTTAATTTTTCATTTGACACAACTTTAATCATATAATTAAAAATTAAATTAAAATGAGAAAAAATATGTAATTAAGTAATTAAAATAATTTGAAATATTTTTATTAGTGAGAGTAGATTTTTAAGAAAAAATAGTTAATTCAATACACCTAAGAATGGATGTAATTAAAAATAATAAATTTTTAGATAAAAAAACGTTTATAGAACAATTATTTTTTAGCCATATCTAGTTGAAAAGTGTTTACTAGGTATTTCTAAAAATATAAATATATAATTTCATTAAAACATAAATAAAAACATAAATTGTTTGTTGATATAATTTTATTTACAGTAATTAATTTTATCTAAATAAAAATATTAAAATTTATTAAAAAATATAAAATTAATTGAATTCAATAAAATAAATTTAAAATTAATTTGATTATTTAATTTAATAAATTAAATTTAAATTAATTAATTTAATGTTATAAATATTTATTTTTAATAATAATTAGTTTTAATAAAATGTATCTGTATAACTTAATTTAATAATAAATTATTATTAGATTTAAAAAAATTAATATAATATAGTAAAATATTTTAATAAAATAAACCATTTTAATAAGAATAAATTACACCTATACCCCCTGAATGTTGTTGACGGGGCAGGGGCATTTTTGTCATTTTACAATGTAATTAATGGAGAAAACTAATGGAATGACCAAAGTGTTACAAATATTTGGGAATAAGGAGTCTAAGTGTAAGGTTCAAATGTTTAGGGGGTCTAGGTATAATTAGCCTAATGTTCAAGAGGTCTAGGTATAATTTACCCTTTATTTTTTGAGTATTTTTTATTAATTAACTATTCTTATATTTAACTAGAATGAACAGGAACAAGCTTAGACGAAAGCTAAGGCAGAAGAGAAAAATGAAAAGAAAGTTGAATAAAAGACATGTTGCCTCCAAAAGAATATCCCATTCATCAACCTCACCTTAGTTCACCATTAATTAAAAAATACAGTCTTATACAATCTTATATCACAATCTTATGAAGATTCTAATGTAGGTTTTATTTTTTAAAATAATATTTTTATTTTTTGCCATTAGCTTTTTTTTTTAAATTTAGATATATATAAGAATAGACATACACGTGCAATGCACATGCATTTTTCTAGTTTTATAAATGACTACATATCCATTCGTATTAGCATATAACTAAAACTAGTAACAACCCATGCATACGATACTTTTAACAAAATTAGTATTAAGTTTTTTATATAGTTGAAACTTTGGACAAAAAATTCAAATCGAAAAAATCATGATAATCCATGGGTTTTAATTTTTTTTCTAAAACTTTAGACTCTACCAGCTACTATATATGTTTTGAATTCTCTCGCTCTAACACAAATTATGGTGTTTTAATTTGAAAGGTTCAACTTCCTAGAAATCATAACTGGGCGAAATTTAAGTTAGCAGTTTTGATTTACATATGATCTTCACCCTTGAAATATGGTAAAATTTAAAATATCAAAACCGTTTTGTGAGATAGATAACAGTGGGGTTTACTAAAATTAGAATTGAGTGGGAAGTTAAAAATATAAAAATGATATCAATTGTTGAATAAAAGAAAAATAAATTTTAATCGTTGGAACTTAGTTTGTGAAAAAGACATTTTCAAAAATTGTCTTGTTTTATTGTATGGATAAGTGTGTATATATCATGCCCCATATCTCATGACCCGAGAGATGAGTAAATTATGCTTCACGTACACGCATCAAATATACCCATTCCCTGATCAGAGCCATGTCACCCTGGAGCAGACACTCTTAGTCCATAATAATAATAATCTAATAGTAAAATAATAGGTAGCCTTGATTTAACTAGGCCAAAATGCTCCAATTATAGTCCCAACAATAAATTAAAAATAAAATAAAATAAATATCTTGGCCTTATGGCCTTACAACCTCATCGAACTACTCCAAATAAATTTTTAATACAGTTTAGGCTAGTTTAAGGTAAAAAAATTAATAATAATTATAATAGAAAACACTTTAAGGCTAGTCTGATGTAGTCTGATGCAGTGGCCCCACCTGATTGCTGGGTTCCGCACCTGCAACATAATCTGTAAGGACGTACGCAATAATCCATTTGTGCCCACGATGCATAATAAAGGCATATATGATATGTAACAAAATAACATGAATAATAATCCATACCAGATTAATCGATAACCCTAATCCATCACAGTATATCATCCTTTAAAGTCAATACCCAACATAAGCGTGAATCTTAATAGTAATTCAAGTTTATTAGTCTTATAAATCTTATCATCATATCACATCCACTATTACATTCATGTTCTCATTCCTGCAGTGGGTACCACCAACGTCATCTTTTATGGGTCAATACCCAATGAAAACGATGAACCAAACACGTCGTCATTTAGGGCCAAAGCCCTGGGCCACAATTAGCCAAATACACGTCATGTTATAAGCTACTAATCTACCAGCATAAACACCAATCCCTGTGCAAGTTTCGGGTCTTTCAACCCTAGGATAATCTCTGTACCCTTCCTATTTTCTAGTACCCCATTCGTTTATTTATAATCTCAATCTCATTTCACATTCTTTTTCCATTATCATAGCTATTTCCATTATTTTTTTTTAATGTCATATTTAAAACACTTTATCACAAACCATATTACATTGTAAGTAATCTATCACATGCAAAATCGTTTTATCGCAACAATATATCATATCAGTTATCATCATCTTTAATACCATCCTACAAATCCTTTCCTAATCAACCCATCACACCTAATATCATCTCATAATTTATCATAATCAAACTCATCTCGTACTTATCCTTATCACAACAACTCATCATCATCTACCATTATCACACTAGTATTAATTATAAAAGTCTTTCATATGGCATTTTCTATTTAATTAAAATCATCTAAATGCTTTAAAATCACACTTTTCTCATTTACCTAAAAAAAAAGAACCCATCCTCATGAAATCTTTTTTTTTTTTTTTTGGTTTTAGGAAACTTTTACCAATGGATATCATTAAAATAAATATAATAGAAATTATCTCATAGGCTGAACTATGATTCCCGACAACTTTAGGTACAAAATTGTAATTTCTCAAAAACACTTGGGTCATTTCGCAAATATTCAAAAAGTTTGGGGTCACTATGTTATTATCTAAAAATTTAGGGGTCAAATCTAAAATTTCAGTAGCTATGAGTGTCAAACTGAAATTCCTTTTTCCTTTTTTTTAACATGTGGGGTTAGTTCATAAATATAAAATCTTTTTGGGGTTAAATAGCAATTTAAGAGCTTTCAAGGAATATGCTTCCCTTATAAAATCTCATCCCAAGTTCCAGAAGGCTTCTCGTAACGTCTCGGGTTTAATTTGGACAGTATTCATACAATATAGTCTAAATTTAATCACATTTATGTAAAGTAAAGACATACAAAATTATTAAAATATTTTTACATCTAATATATGTAAATAAAATACATTAAATCCCTACCTCAAATTTTCAAGCGAGTGTCAGTAGGTTACCCACAACCTTTTTCTGTGCTTAAGTTTTTAACCCTAACATAAAAAAAAAAAAAAAATTACCAATAGTCTTAACATATTTTTTTTTTTTGGTAATTAATAGTCTTAACATATTTTTAATTGCAAGATCTCAAAATATTTTGAGATTTAGTAGAAGTTTGGTACACTTACCCGGTATTATGTTGTTATTTTACACTCTCAATTTCTCCCCTTTTCAACCGAATGACATCCAAAATATTTTTCTCACTTCCTCTCCATCTCTCTCTGTCTTACTATCTTTTATTTTGGATCATTATTTTTTTTTTCTAATAGACACATATGCACCCATATTTGTACATGGAGATGCTTGATGGCCAAGCATTGTTTGCTTAGGACTATACCGTTGCTACCTCCTATACTGTCCATTTGACTCCTCCCCTATGAGTCTCTTTCATCTTTTTGGAAGGTCACAAGCTGCAAAAGCAACCTGCAACTCCTCAGATGTCCACGTTATTTTTATTTTCATTTTTTTCCTCAAATGCTACAAACAGGCAACACGTATACTTATATATATGGCCCCCTTGTAGCTTTGAAGGTTGCAGGCCATTCTTCTTATGCAATTTTTTTTTTCAAATGAGACAAAAGTCATACACACACACACACCCACACACACATATATATATATACACACACACACACACATACATATATATGATCTTTAGCACCCTTAAAGGTTGCAGGCTTAGCCACAACATTTTTTTTTTTTATATTTCAAAAAGACATGTTATTACAGTATAATAACCTATATACGTAAGTGTATATACAGATCAAAAAAATAGTATAAATTATAAGAAGCACAACCATAGTGGGTGAAGGTACCATGAAAAATAAAGATAATTGGTCTTTATGCCAGTACAGACATACATAAGGAATAAAGGATAATCAAGATATAAAAAACACAACTTAGGAAGAGATAGCCATTAATTCATCCAAGATACTTTCCCGAATAGTTATGGCATTGTACTTCAACTAAATAGCACTATGGACTTCAAAATTGCAAGGCCTTAGAGGCACGAAGCATACAAAATGAGTAGAAAGCTTTTCCAGAATAGCAGGAAGTAACAAAATCATCTTATACATGATTATACGTTAATCAATAATAGTTTAAATAGAAAAAATAATTATAAATGATGACAGAAAATTAAATGAAAACAAGCTTTAAGTTGTAATCTCCATCAATTGAGAAACCATAATAGAAAATAATCTGTCATCATTATTGTCTTCAACATGGTTTCTTCCATGGCACCATAATCATCTTGAAGTTCAACTTCAAATCAACACCTAATAACAAAGAAGATTTAAAAAATAGATAAATAAAGGTAACGAGACATGAAAAAGAAAGACAATTAAAATAATTTTTAACGAACTTTGGTATGGTAACCACATGCATTTAATTGCAAACCAGATCATCATATATTGTTCCAACGTAACAAAACAATATAAATGTTGGAGATAATAGCGAGACATCTTTTGTTATTTATTTTTTAAATTAAATTTATTCATCAAATTAAACATATTAAAATAATTAATTGAATTAACTCTAGTTTTTAAAATATATTTTATTAAATCGAATTATTTTTATAAAAATAACCATTAAAAATAAATATTTTATTATGATAAAGTTAATTACTGTAAATAAAAATGCATTACTAAATATATTTTTTATTTTTATCTTGATAAATTGCTAAAGTTTTAGCAATTATGTTATTAAAAATGCAATAATTTATGATAAGTTTACTGTAATTTTTTATTTCAAAAAATTTTCATGCATTTTCTTAAATTTTTAAAATAACTAAGCCGTAGCTATAAATATCATGTGTCATAAAGCTGACTAAAGACTATTGGATAAATTATATTTATCTCTCCTAAACATGAGGCACAATTTAGGATATCCCTCAATCATTTAAATTTTACACTTATCTCTTTCAAACGCTAATATTTGAAACATTTACTCCCTTTCTATAGTTTAACCGTTAAACTCAGGTAGCGTTTAGAGTGATAAAAAAATAAGAAAAAACATAGTTTGAAATAAAGAATGTTGTTTGGTGTTTCTTTTCAAATCACATTTTTTTTGAGATGAACAGTACCAAAACCGTTAGAACGGTTTCCCAAATCTGTTCTAACGGATTCAAAAAAATGCCTTTTTTCTTTTTAGATAATGCCAAAACCGTTAGAACGGCATTCTAAATCCGTTCTAATGGATTCTATACCGATAAACCGTTAGAACGGTTTGTTCAAATTCGTTTTAACAGATTTAAAAAAATAGAGATGGATTAATAACAATGGTATTCGTTTGAAAACTTTCAATGTGAAAAATATGATTATAAAAAAAAATTCATACTCAATTAATCTAGTTACGAATTTTTTATTTTTTTAACAAAATATTAAAATTTTTTGAAATTAGTAAAGGCGGGAAAAATAAAAATATAATGGAGAATTTTAGTGAGTTATAGAAGTTATTAGATTTTTATAGAATTTTTTGGAATTTTATCGCAATCCACAAACGGTGCCTTTAACAGTTTTTTACATAAAAAAAAACAGATATACCCCCAATAAAATAAAAACTAAAACCAAAAACCCAATCCTCCCTCGCACAGACCACCGCCGCTGCTAACCCCACCCCACACCCCTACACTCGCACAAAGCACTCTGGGTTGCTCTCTTCCATAAACCCTATCCTCACTCAACTCCACACCTCGCGAGCGGCGGTGATGGTGGAGTTGGCCCAACCTGAAGTGTACGCGCCGAGGACTCTGCAGGGGTGGAGGGCGCTTCTGAACTTCTTATTCCGGATCTTCCTGCAGATCATAAGGAATCGGCCGCTTCCGAGGAGCTCTGTCTTTCTGATTGAAGGTCCGTTGTATCTCTCTCTGTTTCTCTATATCTCTCTGTTTATGTGTATACATTGTGTAATGTAACCATGTCAATTGAAACACAGGTGAGGCAGAAATGGCGGAAGAAGTAGATCAACAAGTGGTTGGGGCTAAGACTGGGCAGACTCACGGTAAAGTGAAGCTCTTCAACAGATGGTCCTTCGATGAAGTCGATGTAATATTTCTCACTTCCCCACCCCCTCTTTCTACTGTTGTTTTGAACGCCATTCTCATACATTACCTGTATTTGTTGTTCTATATATATATACACACACACATATATATGGACTTCTATTTTGATTTGTCTTTGTGGTTTGTTTTTAGATTGGAGAACTATTTTCCTCTAACTTCCAGAGCTATTTTGATTTGTTAGCTAATTGGTTGATTATGTTGAATCCAAAGGCTCTAATGAACTGTTTCATGCCTGCAAGTGTGAATATATATTTCTTTTGTGTGTCTTTAGATATATAGATTGACTATTTGTTGTAAACACCCTATTAAGAATATCTAAATTGCAAGGTCATGTAAAATTGATCCATGAGATACTTGTGCTATGCAGACCAAGGAAAAACTAAATCAGAATTAGAAATTTAGTTTATAAAAATTATTAGATTTAACCCCCCACCAAAAAAAAAACCTGGTTATGTAATTGGTCACTTCATCGCATACCCTATTAGCTTTAATATTTTCAGGAATTTGTTAAATGATGAATGGGTTGCATCCATCATAACCATGGTTTTCCCAACATGCCCAATTGTTCAAGCTTTAGGAGGTTGATGCATTACTGACCTTTACGTGATGGGACATACAAGTGACCCTTACCAGACTATCTCCATAGGATGCACCATCTGACATGGGATTTATTTATTGATTTTTGAAATGCCTACATCGCATTGTCTTCAATCAAAAGATAATTTGAGCCATTCAGGCTCCTATGTCTAGGGTGCTGAAGGAGTTGTTTATGTTGGATTAGATATCATTTGATGTTCCTTTGACACCCAACTTCGAAATTGAGGAATTTTACTTGGTGTGTACTTTGGAGTAGTTGGAGTTTAGTACTACCGTGTTTGTTGTGTCCATGTTACTGTAGTGTGTCATGTCTGTTATGCTATCAATTCCCATGTTACCGTGCCTTGCAAAATGTTCTAATTTAATTTCTTGTGGTATCCAATAATCTCCTTGAAAGTTGAAACTTTTAATATCTGTATATTGATAATTTTGTAGTGTATTTTTAAAACCATTTGTTATGGTGTTTCGAACAGGTCAGTGGCATGTCCTTGGTTGATTACATTGCCGTGAATCCTGCAAAGCATGCAACTTATGTGCCTCACACAGCTGGAAGATATTCAGTCAAGAGGTTTAGAAATTCACAGTGTCCCATTGTGGAGAGGCTAACAAATTCCCTGATGATGCATGGGCGGAACAATGGAAAGAAGTTGATGGCCGTTTGCATTGTGAAGCATGTTATGGAAATTATTTATTTACTTACTGACGGGAACCCTATCCAAGTCATTGTTGATGCTGTAATCAACGGGTAAGCAAACACTTTGGTTTGTGTTATATCTTAATTTTCTTGCTGAAAGTGGAAGGCTTACTCCTTCACTGATGCTTTCCTTCTGCCCTTCTTAAATTTTGCACATGGCATTGCGATGGATCTAAGTGCAACTCCTCTAAGTTCTTGTACCTAGTTAATAACATGGAAATTTAGGACTAGGCTATGTACAATGAATTTTATATTGTTTTAGAATCCTGTCTTGAAATTTCATTTATTTTTTTGTTAATATAATGGACCAAGGGAAGATGCCACTCGGATTGGATCAGCTGGTGTTGTGAGGCGTCAGGCTGTTGATATCTCTCCTCTTCGCCATGTTAATCAGGCCATATATCTTTTAACTACTAGGAGACGATGAAAATGGAGAAAATGTATGAACATTAAAACAAGATATGGGATGAGCTATTGGAGTTTGTATCAAAATTAACACAAAAGCAAACCATTTACCATGCCGATACGGTCGTCTTCCCTCTTCTTGAAGCCTCCGCCATTGCCACCATGGGTACCTCCCTCAATCAAACCACGTCAGCAGTCCCGAGCATTGCCATCGCTGACACCGCTGCCATCCCTACCCAATCACCTCCATATGATCTTGATTTTTTAACTGTCAGTTCGCCTGGGATTGTTAAAACAAGGGATGAGGAAGAAGACATTGCCTTCCCTTCCCTTGAAACCATCACTGATTGTTTTTCCGTCAACGTCACCTTAACTGACACCGAGCGGGTCGATGCCAATAATCAAATCATGAACAAATAAATTGCCATCTTTGACGCCAAACGGCCAATCAATCGGTTATTCTCCAAACCCTCGGTCCAAAAAATAGAGTTGATTTTAACACACCAATCTTCTGATTTGCCGATGTTCTTTCTATCGCTGACTCGTGCCTAGCATCTCGCTACTATGTGTGCTTCACTAACAAGAAGGAAGAGGGAGGTGATGCTGAAGAATTGGATGAAGACAAAGGGAAAGTAACCAAGAGGCCACCCCCAAAACCACCACCTTAAGAGATTGTGCTGAGATTCTTCAAGCATTGCAAAGGTTGCGCCAGATTTGCATGCCAACTGTTCCATACTATGTCTGACATGAGTTGGGTTCCATTGTCAACAAAGATCACTTGCCATGCAGAACATGGCTTTGTAGAAGAGTTGTGACGCTGAGTCCAAAAGTGGTGATAGCTGGAATTTGCTTATGAGATTTGATTTTTGTTTTTCATACCTTACCGTTGAGGATGGGGGTTTTAGAGGGGAAGGTATTGATACAATTTAATTGATGGGGCTGTTATAATTGGCAGAAAAATTAGTTAAAGATTAGTTAGGCAAATTGATTTAGTTTGCTGTAAAAAAGAATTGTATCCTTTTGAGCTTCGGGGGAATGGAAAGAAATAGCAGATGTTCTGAGGGGCCTTTAGGAATCATTCCAGGGATTGGGGTTTATCACCACTACAATCCACTTCAACATCTAAACTTAGTAGAACTGCAATAAAACTAAATCAACAGCTTACTAACTCAACAAAAACAAGGATTCATTGTAACACAATATTTAATTATGGAAAGTGCTAAGTGCAGCCTGCATTGATATGATATCAGTTTGACTGTAGTTCAATTCCTTTGAATTTGCTTTTTGTGGACCTTTTATAGGCTTTGCCTCTCTTTCATTCAGTAAAGATGGCATTGGCCTCATTGTGCTTCTTGTCTCATTGCATTAACAAGTGTTGATGTCAAGAAGAATGTTATTGTTACAATTTCTTCTGACAAAGGTCTTTGTGGTGGAATTAATTCCACATCAGTCAAGATAAGCAGGCCCTTCATAAGCTGAACTCTGGTATTGCTGCTGGCAACTGTTGCTATGAGATTTGTTCTTTTTAACTATTGAAAGTTTAAACTTCTAAAGTATATGATGTACTACTAATAGGACCTGAAAAAGAAACTAAATATGTTGTGTTGGGAGAGAAGGCAAAGGCTCAACTTGTGCAGGACTCAAAAAGGGACATTGGGATAATTATAATTGAGCTGCAGAAGGATCCTTTATATTACACTCAGGTTAGTTTTTTGAGTTTATTACTACTTGTGATTTTTAGGAAGAAATTGCCCTCGAATTTCACAACCCCCCCCCCCAAAGAAGAGAGAGTATTGAGCTCTCCTTTGTCCCCTCTCTGAATTTGTTCATTTCCTCGCGAATTTTTGGCCTTTGGTTTCACGCTTAACTATGAAATTCTTATTGGTAGTTCCTTTCATTCTCGTAGAAGGTTTTCCCACTGATCCATTTAATAAACCAGGAGCTTCTTCTACAGTAAGTCATGCTTGTTCTAATGTAAATATATGAGTGGAAATAAATAATTGCTTCACTCCATTTAACAAGGGGCACTACTCTCAAGAGTCTCAAGTATCATAATGTGACAGAGTTAATTGAAGCTTGAGGGCTACTCAAGTATCATAATCCTAAAATTACCATGATATTGCCACGACGATTTAGCTTCACTAATTTTTTTTTAATTGTACTTCTTGTTTGAGCACTTCAGAATTATTCTTGCTTGAGTGAGTGATGCATTTAAAAGCTCCTTCCTTCTCTTTCCAAGCCATAGTTACCGAATTCGTTTACCCCCCCTCTGACCCTCGAACCAGATCGCACGATCCCAAATTGGGTACATTCGCGATCCAAATCGTAAATATTGACGATCCACTTTCACAAGAGGAGAACACATACTTAAGATGAGAAAGAAACGAGTTTTGACTTGAAATTGCTACTGTCGTGGTTGCCTTCCATCGGAGTTGGTCCAACAAAGAACTCTATAACTTTCTTTAATATTTAGGTTAAGATTAGGTCCAACTGTACAACTTTCTTCCTTTCATTTTTTCAAGTCAAGATAATTAATTTATGTTTTTTTTGTTCCAATCAAAAAAGACTATGAATTTTCTTTGTTTTTTCAAATCAAAACAAGAGACTTTGTAACTTCTTAGTATATATCTGCAACTTCTTTTGATATTTAGGTCTGCAACTTCTTTTGATATTTAGGTCCAACAAAGGACTCTACAACTTTCTTCCTTCCATTGTTTAAAGTCAGGATAATTAATTTGTTTTTTTTTTTATGGTTCCAATGAAAAAGGACTCTACGAATTTCCTTTGCTTTTTCAAACCAAAAAAGACTCTACTCTTTAAGTACTCCATACATATTTTATAACACACAAATCATACTGCATGTACTACTACCCATCGAACGAAATAAAATTTTAAAGTGCATTGCGATCCAAAATAGCATTCCAGCTAAGTGTACCCACACTATACCGCGAATTCGTATCCGTACCACGTACCAAATCGACCCGCGAACTAGGTAACTATGTTCCAAGCTCTTCTTTCAATCAAGGTACAAACTTCCCGAGCTAACACTTCTTCATCAGATGATTAAAGAAACATGAAATATAAGGAAGGAATTTGATGACACTAGAACAATCCATCAAAAATTGGATTGGGTTCATACTTGATTTTGTTTGTTGCCCTTGCACGTTTCTGTTCTTGCAAAAGACATCTTGACGAATGTTGAGTTTGATGCATTGAGGATTGTTTTCAACGAATTTCAATCGGTTGTCTCATTTGTGCCAACAAATGCAACTATACTGTTATAGGAAGACAAAAGGGCTTGAAGATGGAAGGGATTCCAGGGACCAAGGATAGAATTGAGTTAGTCTGAAAAGGGAGGGGTATAAGAGTCAAAACAAAGTTTTGAACATATTCAAATTTAGTCATAATAGTATATAGTATACATATAATAGAATTTTTGACATATTCAAAGGTAGTGGGGCTGTTTGAAGCTTTACAAAACTCTACAAAACTCGACAATTCTCTATAAAATTTAAATTTTCTTCCCACTTTGCCAATTACGAGGCAGCAACTTTTATAAATTTATATTAACTTTTATAGCTCCGAACACCCCTAGTATATAATATATATATATATATATATATATATATATATATCAAAGTATAAATAAACATCATTATAAATTAAATATAGATATAGATAGATATAGACACTTATTTGTGCAACCAAATGTCTCGTCATCTCGAGCTCCTCCTTTAAATCATCGTCCCTTGACCAAAGATGTGTGGTTGAGATTGGGAACCTCTTTGTTTGATGAACCATGAGATTTGAGGGTTCTGTGCCTGATCCAAAAGTTGACATGCGACCAGGAGCTACTTGATATCATTGAGAACGGGAGATCAGAAGATTTGGTGGAGGATAAAGTTAAAAATGAACCAATACCAGATTTGATCATAGCTACAATGAAGTGTTGGGATGCAAAGGTGATGGCTTTTAGATTCGGCAAACATGAGAAATGAGTCAAGTTGTTGCCTTTGAGAATAACAGTGATCATAGCCGTAGTGAAGTGTTGGTATGCAAAAAGGCGATGGCTTTTACTCCCAAGTGGGTGTATTGGGGATGAGGCGGCGAGAGGATCTTTTGCCTAAGCCCAATTCTTCATCTTCTCCACCTTGTTCATAGATCAACCGATAAGCGGGGAAGATGACAATAGATTAGCAAGTAAGAGCAACGCAATAAAATTATTATTATTATTATTATTTTTAATAGAAGCATATGTTTTACCTGCATACAATTAATTGGTGTTTTGAATGTTTGAGATTTGGGTTTCCCTCAATCTGTTTGTGGAATTAAATTTTTATTTTAAATTGAAAAAGTGTCTAGTTATGTGGTTTATGTTCGTTGGCATGCGGTTGGGGGAGATGTTATTTTATTCTCAGTCCCATTTGGGTACTAAAATTAAAATTTAGTTTTTTTTTTCCCTTGCCATGGTCCTTGCTTGTTAATTTTTCAATTCATTGTAGTTGTGGACTTTGCATGTTATTGAGTTCTAGCTAATGAATGTTATTATACATGCAACTGATACAGATTCATATATTTAGTGACTTCAAAAACCTAGTAGAACTTTGTCGTTGTTATTGAATTTCATCATGTGGAACTAACAAATCTTCATCTACAGACACAAAATTAAACGCATTACCGCAAGACAGAATTAGCTTTGTTTGGGTTCTTTGTAACACTTTCTGTTTATGACATGTGAAATTACAATTCTATTGCAAATATCCAATGTGAATTCAACTAACCAGATATGAATATGAATAAAGGATCTACTTTTCAATATCTTAGAATAGATTCCAAGAAACGTGGATCGAAATCGAAACGAAGTAAACAATCCACAAGAGATGAAAGATTGTTCACTAGGAAAACTCCTTTGAATTAAAGCAAAGGAGAAAAATCCCGGATCCTTGTCGCAAATCAGATAAATAGCTTTGCTGTAATTAAGGTTACAAGGAACTCACCCAAGAGATTAAAAGTTCACCCAAATCAATTATCCTATTGATTTACTTGTACCCAATCTCTCATTTCTTGATTGTTAGACGATTGCAATACACCTTTTTCTGAGAAGCTTCAACCTGCTCCAACCGTAGTAGAAATACTCTCTCAATCTAGTAGACAACCCTCGATTTGAGATTCAATTGCCAAATAAATATGCAAGAGAGGTTGAAAATCAAGAAGAGTTTTTCATCTCATATGTTTTTCCTCACAAGTAATGATAAGTTATGGTTTTGGAAAAAGCGACTAGGTCAAAAGGATGTTTCTTGGTATTTAAAGTGGAAGATTTAGGGTTTGAAATGGGCTAGGTCGCGGTACAAGAACAGGGCCCAAAACAGTACAGCCTTCACAGGCAGGTCACGGGCACGAGCTGCTTGCAGTCTGCTCGCGAGGCATACTGTAGTTGTACAGGAACTGGGCTAAGTCGCGCAGTAGAAAAGAAGGACGTAAAATAATGGCAATCGTAGGCGGTCGCGGGCTAGTCGTGGGTGCGAGCTACTCACGACACATATTAGATTTTTGGTTTTTTTGGCACACAGATCTAGTCAGCAAGTCTCGGGTTGGTCTTGGGCACGAGCTTCCTGTGACTGGAGCATAACTATATAGGATTCAACCTAGTTAATTTCTGAATCTTCCATCGATTCTATCTTCTTCCAAACATCCATGATGATAAATAGAAGTGTTCAAACGCTCTTTGGCCAATGTTTGCTCACTTATCTTGAGATTCACGACTCATTGGACGACATTGTAACATTCTAAACTCTACAAAATAAAATTTACAAATAAAGTGTTTGCTTAAGAATGGGCAACACAAATAAGCCCTATACAAAACACTAACGACATGAATGAAGATAGCAAGCATAAGATGTTTGCAAGTTTTGAGGATTATTCACGAAGACTAGTTGAATCAAATCCAATGGAAGTGGAAGAGTTCTGATCCACGTGAAAGACAGGCAGTGTTTTGTTTTTAAATTATCTGTCTTTCAATAGTTTGATTTAGTTATTTTAACCTATGGTTTATTATGATTGTCTACAAAACTACCCACAAGTTTGCAACATTATCTAGCCATGACTCCAATTCAATGCTACAGGTTTAGAGTGGGAATGACAATGTTTGAAGAATCACTCAAATGGCTCATTCTGTGGTATGACAGGCTTCATATCATATTTCTATTTAAATTTGATGAAATTTCAATTTCATATTGTTGGATTTTTGATGAGCACTGACTACATGTACTCACTCAATATCTATCTGACTTGTTTGCAGAGGTACTCTATTCGTTGCTTTGGTGCATACCAGAAGTGTTGCTAATACCAACAAAAGCATCCATCAGATATTTTTCTGCTAATAAAATATGTTCGTTAGCTATATGAAATTGATTTATTTATGGTTAAAAGGAAAAAAACATAAATTGTCATAAAATGTTTTTATTAGGGGTAGGGGCTGTGGTAGGGACTGGGACATCCTCAAGCAATCCCCCAAAGCTCTGCTATGATGTCATCGTTCTACCCCCACGCTTGGGCAACGAGGGCTTTAAGGCCGAGAGGGGCAGGTTGTGGTGGAAGGTGAGGGACAGCTACAATTTCTTCTGCTGAAAAAATATGTTAAGTAGCTATATAAATTGATTTTTGTTTATGCTTAAAAAAAATATATGTAAAAAAAATTTAAAAATATCATAAAATATTCTTACCAGGGCCAGCGTGATCATCAGGCCCAAGTGGGGGTTCACATTCATAATATGTCATTAATTAAATATATAATTTAATCATTGTAAATAAATTTAAAATATTATAAAAAAATGAAAGAAAATAGTAAAGGGTAGATTACACTTAGCACACCTCATCATTTAGATAATTACAGTTATCAAAAAGAATGTTGGTAACAATTTAGTCATTTTGTTAAATAAACTTATATCTTTAACAAAAAATGTCAAAGTCAACCAATATTTTAAGTGATTTTCTTCTATTTTTCTTATCTTTGTTGTATTCCATCCCACAAAATCCTAAAAAAATAAATTAAAAACAAAATTAACATGCTACTATGAACACATGAATTTGTCGATTATTTGGAATTGATCCTGATAATCTTTACCTAGTTAGGACCCAATATCTATGTGCCTGACTATGTATAGGTATACCCTCCTATCAAACAAACCCAACTTCATCCCTAACCTTCGGTTCCAAGCCCTTCCATCTTTACAGGTGACCTCTCATAACCTCTCATATTCCAAGGGCTTGGAAACGAAGGTTAGGGATGAAGCAATATAGTTGGGTTTGTTTGACAAGAGGGTAAAATAATCCATATAAAGTTTTACAATTTTTCAGACATTATAGTAGTATAGATATATATATATATATATATGTATTTACAAACAGTCAAGCAAATATACATTGGGTCCTGACTTGGTAAAGAGTATTGGGGATCGGTCCCGAATAATCGGTAAATTCACGTGTTCATAGTAGCATGTTAATTTTGTTTTTAATTTATTTTTTTGGGATTTTGTGGGGTGGAATACAATACAGATAAGGATAACATAGGAAAATCACTTAAAATGTTGGTTGACTTTGACATTTTTTGTTAAAGATTTAACGGTTTATTTAACAAAAGGACTAAGTTGTTACCAACATTCCAAAACAAGGAAGATGAGTATAAATTTTAAATATTGAGGGCTGGTTATCTAAATGATGAGGTGTGCTAAATGTAATTTACCCTTTACTTTTTTCTTTCACTTTTTATAATATTTTAAATTTATTTACAATGATTAAATTATTTATTTAGTTAATGACATATTATGAATGTGAACCCCCACCTGGGCCTGATGATCGCCCTAGCCCTGGTAAGAATATTTTATGATATTTTAAAGTTTTTTTACATATTTTTTTCTTTTAGGCATGATTAAAAATCAATTAATATAGCTATTTAACATATTTTATCAGCAAAAGAAATTGTTGCTATCCCTCACCTTCCACCACAACCTACCCCTTTCGGCCTTGAGGCCCTCGTTGCCCAAGTGTGGGGTTGAACAATGACGTCATAGCAGAGCTTTGGGGGATTGCTTGAGGATGTCCCAGTCCCTATATAGCCCCTACCCCTAGTAAAAACATTTTATGACAATTTACATTTTTTTTACATATTTTTTCCTTTTAACCATAAATAAATCAATTTTATATAGCTAATGAATATATTTTATTAGCAAAAGAAATTGTAGCCGCCCCTCCCCTTCTCCCACCACCTACCCCTCCAAGCCTTGAGGCCCTTCTCGCCCAAGCGTGGTGGTTGAACGAGAAAAATATGGTAGAGCTTTGGGAATTGCTTGAGGATGCCCCTGACCCTGGTAAGAATGTTTTATGATAATTTATAATTTTTTTTTTACATATTTTTTTTCCTTTTTGAGCATAAATTAATCAATTTATATAGATAATGGACACATTTTGTCTGCTGAAGTAATCGTAGCCACCCCTCCCGCCCTTGCGGAAATCCCTCGAAATTCCTGACTCTAACCTCGAGGCCCTCCTCGCCCGAGCATGGTAGTTGAACGAGGGAAATATAGCAAAGTTTTGGAAATTGTTTGATGACTTGTTTGGTGATGACCCAGCGTGGTGGCACCCAACACGCCGAGGTTATATAAGATACCGGTCAGAATGCCCTCTAACAGCGAGGATGTATAGTACCTCTTATTGATATTGCTATTTTGAGTTATTTTTTACATATTACGGGATATTGTTGCTCAGCGTATGACTGAAGCTGATTTGTACTAAACAGGAGTGACTATTGTTGTTGATGTTAGAACCTAATTACCAAAATGAATACACAAAAGAAATACAGAAAAGACCACTCACTAGGTTTTTGAATAAATTGCTTTTGCATGAAAATTTGTGTGTTCACGTTTGTCACAGAGAGAGAGAGAGAGAGAGCACACTTTTGCATGTAAATTTGTGTATTCATGTGTATCGGGGAGGGAGGGAGAGAAAGCGCACTAAATCATGAACAAGCATGAATTTTTCAATCCCAGTTTGCGACAAAGAATAATTCTTGGACAAATTAATTATCAAAACAAAATTAGAAGCTTCATGATACAAATTTGTCTGGTGAGAAATCTAAGCTTGGTTTGTTTACCATGACAATTGTCAAAACCAATTACAAACTCAAACTGTGCTTGCACAATAGAAAACACTTTGCTAGAAGCGTCACAAGCGAAATAGTTCATTGGTGCAATTAAGTGTCTAGGAGAACAGAAATATTCAAGGCTTCAAGTATTCAAAAGAAATAGTTCAAGGCAATAGACAAGATTTACACCAAAACAACCATCCAATTGATGGCATCACCCATGTTATTTTTACCCAATATAATTACAATTCTATAATAAGATGTTTGTTTATAAAATATCGGTCATTCTCACCTCTTGCCAAGTGCTTGACGCCGGGTAGTTATCCGATGGATGCTTTTGTTGGTATTAGCAATACTTGTAGTAGCAGAATAAAAAATATCAAGGGGAGCCATGTCCTGGAATTATATCCAAAAGAGGGGAAACTAACAGTACCAAAAACCATTGATTTTGTATGTTGAGGAAAGTAGACATCTGGTTTATTTCTACAAATGGATGCAATTCTTTCAGTGAGTATTGTTTCATTGAATTGGTTTGCTTTCGGATTTACAAATTTGAAATGAAAGGGTTTGGCCTTAATTATTGTAGGGGAGTGGCTCAAATTTAGATCGGAAATTCAATTTTGGATTTTAAGCTGGATTTTAAGTGTTTTAAAATGATTGATTATGGTGAATTTGAAACAACACTGTACAAGTAGTTATTTGAAATGCTTGTCTCTTGTGGTATAAGAATTCTGACAAAATAATTCCATTCTATTTATACTCTTTTATCTTTTCGTTTGGTTTGTGAATCTACCGTCTATAAACTTTAACCTCAAAGTATCAATTTGAAATGCATTCATCTAGACATATCCTTGATACTTTTTAGGCATGTGATTTGTATGGTGGGGTCAGAGGTCAGTTGCGTTTTCGTAATGAAAAATGTGGCAGATGGTTTATATAAAAGTGAAATGCCTGGTATTCAACAAGTTGGAGGTGACTTCTTCCTTTGTTTTCTTCTGCTCTTGGCTATGCTTCATTTATTTGTAATAGGTCGTGGTCTATTGGCTGTCAAACCTTCATCATTCTCTGCATGTTAATATCTCTTTTTTTTCCTTTTTGTGGATTTTTTTTCTTTTCTTATTAAACAAAATTAAGAGGAGTAGGATATTAAAGGTTCCTCCTCACACATAAAATTAAAGGGTTTTTCAATTTTGTTAACCTGGAGACAGGAACTTGGAGTAGGTAAAATAAAACAGCAGTGATTCAGTGATCCAAAAATATTTTCCTAAACATAGTACAATTTCATTATTAAATAGTAAATTTAGCAATTCTAAGCAATTCCAAATACTTTCCTACTTATCTAAGGTTTTCTATGGACAAAAAAAACATCAAAATTAAAAAACTAAAATCTGGGGAGAATCTGGGGAGGATGAAGTTTTAGCATGATAAGTATTAAAAAAAAAAGGGACCATGAAGCTTGTAGATATGCATTTTTACATGATTAATTTGAAAGAAAAGGGAAACTATTTTATTATTTTAATTAACATTTAATTATTTAAAAAAGTATTCTAGAAGTACCTTAACTTATATTGTTGTAATTTTATACAAATATGCCCCTATTATACAATATGACAGAGCATGTGATATACTGCATTCCTCCATTCTTATTCCAGGCACTGGATTAATCTGTGTGCTAGGTACCGTGGGGATGGAGATGTCTATATAAGAGTATAGAATATAGAAATAACCACGTCTGCATGAAGCTAGATGTCCCACTGCATAAGTCAAACCAAACCAAACCAAGTTTTTTCCCATTAGGTGGGGTTGGCTATATAGATTTGACGACGCTGATCAAATCTGTTTAGGGCCATGTCCTCCGTTAAGATGTCCCACTGCATAAGGATAAAATTTTGGAAAGGTCTCTAGTATGGTTTGATTATTTGCATCAAATAACACAGAATGATTGTACATATTGTAAGTGTTAGAAAGATGAGAAGATTGCTAAGGTGATAGAGGCTGACGTGGACAGAGAAAGACACGAAAGCTCACTATACTATTGAGGATAGTGCCCATATGGTTACTGTTATATATGGAAAAGTAATCTTTTGTTCTTTTCTTACTAGGTTGTCATAGGGGCTGAAAGTTCTCACTTATGGATGTACTTTTCTGCTAATTTTTGTCTTAGGGCTGAAAGTTCTGAGTTACGGATGCACTTTTCTGTTAATTTTCGTCAGTTTTTTCTCATGTGGCTAAATTTCTGAGAAACGTTTTAGGTGCAAGAAGATTGTATATATATGAAGATGGTTACTATAGTTCCTAATGGTATTGTTGATACCCTCTACCAGTTAATCTGGAAAACCTTAATTTTTGAAGCACTTTTTTCATAAAGCTATGCTAGGTTTACCTATCAAAAAAGCTATGCTAGGTTTAATTTTGTTTCATTTCTCAGAAAAAGCAGTCAATTGCAAATTGTCCTTTCCCTTACTATTCTCTTTGTTCTCATTGAGGAACATAGATTTATTTTCTTCCATGGTAAATTTTTTTGTTATTATTATTATTATTATTTTTCATGTGAGATAAGTGATTATTATTTATCCCGCATCCCCTTTTTGTTTATTTTCCATTTGTTCATAATTTTCCCCTTCCATTTTTTTTTCTTGGCAGGGAATTTCATAGCCATAGGTTCAATGGAGCCATCCATTGAAATATGGGGTCTTGATGTCGTATGTGGATTATGGACCTTGATCTCGGTAAAATGTAGCTTAGTGGATCTATTGTTAAAGATGTTATTGCAAAAACTCGCTGTTTCAACCATCTTCAGATTGATGAAGTCCAACCATCAGTGCCTTTAGAATTTTGGGTTTGTTTAAGATCTATTGCTCTTCTTTGGATCTTGATCTCAGTAAATATGGGTTAGTGGATCCATTAATAAGATGTTATTGCAAAAACTCATACTGTTTCAACTATCCTCAGACTGATGAAGTCCAACCATCAGCGGGGATAAATGGAATTGCTGAGAAAAAGAAAAAAGAAAAGAAGGATAGTAACTGATTTTCTTCCCAGCTCAGTGCCTGCAGAATCTTGGGTTTGTTTGAGATCTACTGCTCTTCTATGCATGCAAGTTTACTAGAATGCATTGTCCAATTAATGTCATCTATTGATCAAAAGATTGTGTATTGTAGAAGTGATACTAATCATTTTGTGCATGAGTTGAAGAGGCATCCCTTTAGATTAATAAGATTTGTTTTTCTTTTCTTTTCTTTTCTTTTTTTTCTCTAGATATATCAAATTCTTTTTTATTCTCAATAAATATTATTAAGAAGGTATCAAGGGAATATATATGATTTGCAGATCTTATTGGCTCTATGTACTTGAATATGTGTTCATAAATTTATAAAATTTTTGAAATGTTCTGTATTAACTGTTGACTGACATCTGTTTGAATATTTGGAAACGACGGTTAAATTTCATTATATATTGTCTTACGTCTAAAAAATCAAATAGATTTCAATCGGAGAGGTTTTTGGAATTAAATTAATCAGATGGAATGTCTACCGCGGTAGTGACCTACCTTCGTGTCCCTTATATTTTCTTATGAGTGGTGATTTTTCCTAGAATATTTGGCTAGTTTTTGGGGGCCTTATTCTACATTTTCATGCATATTTAGTAAGGTCTTATTTGGTAATATTTTTGTTTGTTATTTTTGTGCTTATGTTTATAAAATTTTGAAAACAAAACAAAACCAAAAGAAGCCCTAATCCTAACATCATCTCACTCATATTGTCAGAACAGTGAACTTCAAGCTCTATTTGTGACACTGCCTGTTTATGACACAAATACTATGGACCCGTGAAACACGAATTGCCAACCCTCTAATGTACCATATGCCATATATAATGTGTTTTGATTTGGAAATTAGACTTGCCTATATTGAATTATATTGGGATTTTTTTTTTTTTTTGGGCCCGCGTCAGGATTTTATTGGAATTTATTGGATGGTACCTAAAATTTTAGTTCTATTTTATAATTTTTTTTTAAAAATATTTAAATTTTTAGTGTTTTTTTCTTGAATTGTTTTATTTTTGTTTTTCTTCACTAGAACTCATGAATATAAGAATGAAAAATGAAATTTTTAATTTCTTTTCATTTCTTATTCAATTTTACATAAATAATATTTCCTTCAGTTTGTTGTTTAATTTTTATAAAATATAAAATATGATAAATAAGTTTTCTCGATCAACATTAACTTATTATTTATAACTTATATTCTATTTATAATTATGTGAGTAACTTGTTAAATTTTTTTTTTTTTTTTTGGGGTATGTAGATATGTAAATTTTTAATAAAAACACATAATTTTATATCAAATCAATCCAGAATGGTGCATGGAGACGCACCAATAAGTATTGTATCAATAACAAAGCTAGTAACTATATGTCACAAAGTTAGTTCTCTATCCGATATAGAATTTACAACTATAATCATATTTTGAACTCTACCTGATTAAAAATAGTCAGATTGCGGGTGAAAAATGTACAAAAATGAGCAAGAAAGAAAATAATCAATGAATTTCTCCATGATTATAACGTTCCAAAGGAGAAAAAGAAAGAAGAAAAAAAAAATGATATTCCCAAGATTGTCACTGCTTCTCAGCAGTTTTAATTAATCCAGTCAATTTAAAATTGAATTTAACAAATTACCAGCATAAGCAAGAAATAGCATAAGCGAAAAGATAATCACCGAGTTGACATTACCAAACCTGCATCATCTGAGATAGACTTTTGACATTCAATTTTAACATTATTGTGAATGCTATAGTTTTAGCTTAGCAACGTTATATTTACGGTTAATTTTCATGTATATATTTATAAATTTTTAAAATCAAACAATAAAAACGTGTTTAGTGTAACTTATTTTTTATTTTTTTACCAAAAAATAAAAACATGAAAAAAATATATATATATATATATATATAAACAGAAAATCATGTTTTCTCTCTTCTTCTTCTTCTTTTTTTTTTTTTTTTAAATATTATGTCAATTTTAACATTTTATTTATTTTTGCTACATCATCTTAAAATGAATAATTTTATTTAAATATTTTATTAAGTTAAAAATATCTTTATAACTAGTATATTATTATAATGATTTGTTTTATTAAATTAAGATTATTTTTTAATATGTAATACATATTAAAATATTTATTTATTAAAACTAAATTAATTACAATTAAGATAATAAGTTACCATTAAAATAATTTATTTAACTCTTAGAATGTATCATTTATTAACATAATTTTAATAAATAAAATAATAATGTATTATTAAATTATTTTATTTTATTAATATTAATTACAGTTAAAAAATTATATATTAATAAAATTAGTTACTGTAAACAAAATTGCATTACCAACATGTATTCTATTTTTATTTCAGAGAAAAAAATGGCAACCAAAAACTGTTAAATATAAAAATATATATAATTATAATAGCAAAGCCAATATTGTTAATATCAGAACATATTTATTTAATAAACTATTTATATTGATAATTTTATCCTTATTAATTTAGTGAAGAGCTAATACTCGTATTTGATGTCTATTAAGTTTTAAATATTTTCATTTATTAATTTTTAAATTACCATTTATCCTCTTTTTCCACTTTTTTTTTTTTTTTACCTAACGAGATCTTACTTATTTTAATTTATTTTTCAATAATAATTTCAACTCAAATTATCTTACATGGTTTGATCTAATTTTAATTTTAATTTTTTTAACTTCTTATAGTATAAATAAATATATTTACTCATATATGATATACTATAGATATTGCACTAAAAATATGAAAGACATAAATATAATAATATTAATCAAAATACCCTTCAAACTTCATTGATATGGAGTAACCATTAATCAGTAAATTATTTTTAACAAAGTATTAAATTAATAAGTAATTTTTTAAATTTTGAACTAATTAATTAGTAAAATTTATTATTAAATCGATTTTTATGACTAAAAGAAAAATATAAAATTTTTAAATTTAGGAGTTAATTATCTAAACTAATGTTTCCCTAATTAGTATAATTTTTTACTAAATATTTTAAAGACTAAAAGATAAATATATAAAATTCAAATTTTAGAAATAATTATTGTAACAATTCATGTTTTATTTAATTAGTAAACAATTAGTAAAATTTATTTTTAAATTAATTCTCACAATTAAAAGATAAATATATATATTTAATTTTTGAAACTAATTATCTAAACTAAATTTTCTGTGAACTATTTAAAAATATTATTAAATCAATTTTCAAGAGTAAATGATAAATATATAAAATTCAAATTTTAAAAGTTATTATCCAAATTACTCATGTTTCTATTAATTGGTAAACTAATTTGTAAATTTTATTATTAAATTAATTTTCATAACTTAAAGAAAAATTTATGAAATTAAATTCTAATAACTAATTATCCAAACTGACGTTTTTGCTAATTAGTAGAAATTTTTTATTAAATCAATTTTTATGATTAAAAAATAAATATATAAAATTCGGTTAGTAAACTAGTAAATCAATTAGTAAATTTATTATATCAAATTTTCAAGGCTTAAAGATAAATATAAATATTTAAATTTTAAAATTAATTATTAAATCAAATTTTACTACTAACAAATAAATTTAATAAATTCAAGTTTTACAACTATTATTCAAATTACTCATACCTTTATGAGCTTTTTGACTATTATTATTATGTTAATATTTTTAAAAATAAAAAAAAATAAAAATAAAAGAAGTAAGATTAGAAAATAGAGGATACTAATTTAAAATTTTATTTATTTAATTTTGTTTAATAGATAATAAATACCATATTAGATTTTCATTCACTAAATAAGGGTAAAATTGTTAATACATAAAATGTACATTAAGTATGTTTTGGCATTAATATTATTTGTTTTAACATCGTGACGATACAGAAAACATAGATGTTATCAAGAGTATATTTGGAGTTATAAAAAGTGAGATAGAATGAGATAAAGTGAAATAAATTGTGGGTTCATAATTCGTGCAATGAGATAAAAAGTAAATAATTTTTAACATTTTTTAGTATTTTTCACCATCTTTCAGCGTCTTTTGTCACTCCAAACGAAGCCTGGGTGTATATTCAATCAAACATTTCAGATGTTTTAAAAGAATTCAAAATCAAATGCCTTGATTTGTGAGATCGATTCAAATTTCATGGAAGAAAGGCAATTTGATTAATTACATTATAACTAAGAAATTTTCTTTTATTAATCTGTATAAAAAAATTTAATATCACTAATATTCTATGCACTTTTTATTGTTATATATGACATTAAGGGATGCAGTTCAGAAAATCTAAAAATAAGGAAGGTAAAAATAATTTCTCAAATGTAAAAATTATTATCTAATTTTTTAAAAAATCATAGGAATGTCAATTTCATTTACTCTTCTATTTATCATAATGATTGATTGTTAGTAATATGAAAAAGAAAATATATATATAATATGAGACTTAAATAAACGATTTGCTAATCGAGGGTAAGAATAAGAGTGTTTCGTGAAAATATTGTAAGAATGGAAGCGTTTTCAAAATATATATAAATAAATATATAAATCTAATCATACATAATCGTCTAATATTATTTTTTTGCATTATTTTGTGAAAAACTTATTATTATGCATATGAGTTTAGGAACGTGGTCTATAATTCAGTGGTTAAGAATCTCTCATTCCTGCTCATGACTCGAGTTCGAATCTTCTCTCTCCCCCTTATAAAAAAAAAAAAAAACTTTATCTTTCCAAAAAAAAATGTATATGAGTTAAGGAATATGAATACTTTATAAATAAAATAAAAAATAAATAGTAACACATTTATTAATTTATCGAATTCTTGTTAATAAAGTTTTAGTATTGAAATTTTTTATTGACTACTATTAGTCATTTTACTATTCGTATTAATAATTTGGTATATATTAAATTATTATAATATTGTATTAATATTTAAAAAGTTAGAGAAAAAATAAATTTAATTTAGATTCAAGTATTTGACCATATAAATTTACAAATTTAACCATAATTCGTATTAAATTCATGAACTCAAAAATTCAAGCGTCATTCGTTAACGTTAACTAGCACCCGGCAACAAGCCCCGTTTGGCATAAAAAAAATTCTAAAAATCTCTAACAATTCCTTTACCTCGAATTTTCCTGCCATCACTAATTTTAAAAAATTTTAATAATTCGCTAAAAAAATAAAAAATCTGGAAGTAGGTTAACCGAATGTGTAAATTTTTTATACAATCATATTTTTCGTGTCGAAAGTTTTCAAACGAATACTATTGTCGTTATTTTTTATGAATTTTTTTGAATTTGTGAGAACAGATTTAGAAAACCGTTCCCATGGTTTGCTACTTTTTTAAAAAAATGCGACAAAATTAACCTCAAATCAAATTTCATCTCAATTTATCTTATTTTTTCTTACTCCAAACGAGGCCTATATAATATAAAAAGGGATGCTTCAACAGTCGAGAGATGAATGGGTTACTCAATCATAACAAGTTTAATAGTCTGTATACTGTTTATTTTATTTTATTTTATTTTTTACATTTTTTTCTTTTTCTTTGTAGAACAGAAAAGTGCTGAGCAGTTATGTATGATATTCAAAAACAGCCTTCAAAATCACGTTCTCACAAAGGCATCGCAGTTTTAATTTATTTATATATATATATATATATTTTTTTTTTTTTGACTTTATTCTTATAAAGTGACATTTGATTTATTTTTCTGTTTTTTATTTTTATTTTTTGTTTTGAAATTACATTTTTTTCTTTTTCTTTGTAGAACAGAAAAGTGCTGAGCAGTTATGTATGATATTCAAAAACAGCCTTCAAAATCACATTCTCACAAAGGCATCGCAGTTTTAATTAATTTATATATATATATATTTTTTTGACTTTATTCTTATAAAGTGACATTTGATTTATTTTTTTATTTTTATTTTTTATTTTTTGTTTTAAAAATTTCAAAACAAAGAAACAGATTATACTTTATTTTTCTTGTTTTCAATTTTCTTTATTTTTGGTCGAAAACGCTTAAAACGACATTTTTCCATTTTTAAATTCATGTGTAAACTAATTTTTTATTTTTTAAAACAAAATTTAAAAACACAAATGACCAAACACGTTTTAACTATTTTTCTTGTTTTCAAAAGCATAAAATGGCAAATGCACTCAAACTAGAAAATAGAAAACAAAAATAAAAAACAAAAAATAGAAAAATAAATCAAATGACACATAATTGTTAATCTTAATCAAAACAAATAATATAATTTTTGTCTAAAACAAGATAATTTTTACTTTTTATTAATAAATAATATAATTTTCGCCTAAAACAAAATTATTAAAAGAACTACCCATAATTTACGTAAACATTTTAATTAATGTAGAGTTTAATTTAAATAAAAATTATAATATTAAATGATAATTAATAAAATAAATATTCTAAGTAATAGTCAAACAAGATTATTTATATGAACTTGCATCATGTTAGAATTGGGATTATTTTTAATTTTATCCAACTTAAATAACAATTTTAATTCACATAATATTTCAAAAATATTATTATTTTTAATATTAATCAATGACTTTTACCAACCAAATCCTTAAATTCATCAAAAATTTTATTACTTTTAATAATAGTAAACTTAAATGAAAATTATAATACGTATAATATTTGAAAAATATTTTTATTTTCAAATTATAATATTAAGTCATAAGCATTATTAGATTTAGGTAATTATATTATATTTATAATTCAAAAATTAAGTGATAAATTTTGAATTATAAAAAAAAAATTAATTAGAATTCAAATATAAAGTGATAAGTATAATTCAATTTAGATAATTATAATATAAATTTATAAATAATGTTTGATAATTATTAATTAATAAAATTAAAAATTTTGAGATGATTCACAATCATATTATTAGGTGTTAAGTAATGTAATTGTATTATCAAACTTAAATATTACTATTTTTAATTGCATCTAACTTAAATAAAAACTATTATTTTTTATTTAAATTTCTTATTTCATAGATTAAAATAATTATACGATGATAAAATATAAACAAAACAAATAAAGTTATTGACTAAGTCTAATTGTACAATATATTTTTCTAGAATTTGTTTAGGTTCAAATTACTATATCAATTACTTTTATCTTTTATCTTAAATAATTTTAATTATATAGACATATTAATTTTGTTGTTATTATTTTAATTTAAAAGAGTTATTTTCCTAATCTAATCGTACAATATACATTTTTAGTAGGGGTGGTAAAATGGGCGGGTTGGGCGGGTTAGTGATGGGTTTAAACGGGTTGGAGATTAAATGGGTGCAACCCAAATCCACCTATTTTAAAGGCGGGTTAGATATGGGCAGGTTGAATATGGGTTATATCAAACCCATGAACCCATATCCAACCCATTTACTTATGACCCAACTTACTTTTTAAAAAAAATTAAAAATTTATTTCAATTAATGTGTATATATATAAAAATACATCATTATTTATTTTAATTAATATAATATTATACATATTATATAATATTATATATTATATTTATATTTTTCAGTTAATTTCGAATTTGTACGAACCGATTTATTTTTTATTCAATTTTAAATCAACAACTCTCATGTGGGGTGTGTGTGTGTTTGTGTGTGTGTGCGCGTGTGCATGTGTGCGTGTGTGTGCAGGTGTTCGTGTGTGTATGTGTGCGCGCACGAGCTCGTGTGTGTGTGCGTGTGCACGCCCACACGCGCGTGTGCATGTGTGCCCCCGCGCGTGCGCACGCGTAGGCGTGTATGCATGTGTTTGCACGCGCGTGCGTGTCTGTATGCACGCGCATGTGTGTAGGTATGTATGCGTGTGTAGGCATGTATGCATGTATGTGCGCGAGCGCGCACATGTAGGTATGTATGCATGTGCGCGCGCGCGTAGGCATGCATGTATGTGTGCGCGCATGCGCGTGTGTATGTGTGCACGCGCGTTCGCGTGTGTAGGCGTGTGTGTGCGCGCGTGTTTGTGTGTGTGCGCTCGCATGTGTGTGTAGGCGTGTGTGCGTGTGTGGGCGCGTGTGTGTACGCGCACGTGTTATTTGTATTGAGTGTGGAGGAGAATAGAAACAGAGAATGGAAGAAGAAATAAATTATATATAATGTATATATTATACATTTATTGTATACGTTGAATATATATATACACGTATCATATATATGTAATGTATATATTATATATTTATTGTAGATATTGCTAAAGAGAGAGAGAACAGTGTAAAGAGAGAGGGGGTTAAACTAATTTTTTTAACTTAAATGGGTGTTTTAATGGGTCCCGTTTCACAACCCATTTGCACCCGTTTATAAATGGGTATTTTATAAGTTACCCAATTACAACCCAATTAGTAAAATAATAAGACCCAAACCCATTTATTATGGGTTTAATTGGGTGGGTTGATGGGTTTGGGTCAATTTTGCCATCCCTAATTTTTAGAATTTGTTTACATTCAAACTATTATATCAATTAATTTTATCTTTATCTTAAATATTTTTAATTATGTAAACATATTAATTTTTTTGTTATTATTTTAATTGAAAATAATAAAGAGAATTAAAATTATTTAATTTAATTTGAATAAAATAGATTAAAAATTAATTAACTACCTAAATTTTTGTTGTTTTTATTTTTTAATATAACCAAATCATATTAAGATAAAAATTGAAATTATGTTTTTTTTTTAATCTTTATAATCAACTTAGATAATCCATGAAGAATCTAATTTAGATTTAAATTGTAATGTTGAATAATATATATGAAGAATTTAATTTAGATAATAATTAAAATATTAACGATAATGGTACTTATGATATTAAGCAAATAATTAATAAATAAAAATAAATATTTTAGCCTATATTAAATCAATATCATTTATATAGAAACGATTTCCACACTGTTGTAAATTTTAATAATATTGCTGAAATTTAAAAAATTTAAAATTTTAAAAATAATGAGAAATATACTAAAGCCTAAAAAAAATTACATTAACAATCACATTAAATTAAAATTTAAAAAAAAATCATATGTTGTATAGTTAAATGAACAAGTTAAGAAATAAGTAAAAGAAAATACTTTTCCTGAAACTTATTAAAAAAATTACGAGTAATAAAAAATATAATAAAAATAAAAAATCAACGTTAACATTTACATTAAAAATATAATAAAATCTTAAAAAAAATAGACCTTCTATATTTGATCGAATGGATTGAACAATATATAATAAAAAATATCAGAATCAAAAAGAAGAATTATGTAGAATACAAAATTATGGTACCAATAATCATATATCTACTACTGATTAAACTCGTACGATGCACAATTTTGCTATATTATCTATTTATTTCAATCTTTAATTACACTTTATGTTAATAATCACTTAAGAAAAATAATTTTTATTAAATTATATGAAAAACAATTAACAAATAATTATATTAATAAATAACATATATTAATTAATTTATTTTTACTAACTATAATTTCACATGTTAAATAATCATTATTACTTAATTATATTTATCGAGAATCAAACTTAGGTAAATATTAATGAATGACTTAAAATATTTATGTTGAATTAGATATGCAAAATAATAAAAATTTAAAAATTGATTTATTACATTATTTTTTATTTTCCTTTTTATTTACAAAATTAGTTTTAATTTTATTTAATCTCAATTATTAAAGTAGAATGAGATAAAAATGATGATAATATTTGAATTGAACTATAATCTTAAATTTATATAATAAAATAAAAATTAATTATTATTTAAATAAAAATTATAAAAATCATAAAATTATATATAAGTCTAAAAATGTATATTGTCAAAAAAAATTATCTTTTATTTTATTTGATAATACTCTATTCAAAAATAACTATTGATATGATATACAATTCATGAGAAATATTAAAAGAATAATTTACAATAAAAATATGGTAAATTATAATTAGAATAAATGATAAAATAAAATAAAATTTATAATAGAATTTAAATAGATTTGGATTAAAAATATATATATTTAGTGTTATAAAATTATGAATATAAATTATATTTAACAAAAATATATTTTAAAATAATGCATCTATCTAAAACATATAATTAAAATTTAAATTAATTTCACAAAATTATATTTATTGAAATTATATCTTTCATAAGATCATAGAATTATTACTTATGAATGCACTTTTCTATTAATTTTTTTCACAGAGGTGAAAATTCTAAATCGCCACTTGTGGATACACTTTTCTGTTAATTTTTGTCACACAGCCGAAAGTTCTAAGTTATGGATGCACCGTTCTGTTAATTTTGGTAATTTTTATCTAACGTGGCTAAATTTCTGAGAAAAGTTTTAGGTGCAAGAAGATTGTATATGTATATGAAGTTGGTTACTATAGTTCCTAATGGTAAACCCTAACTTTTGAAGCACTTTATCAAAAATTTATGCTAGGTTTAATCTTGTTTCATTTCTCAGAAAAAAGCAATCAATTGCAAATTGTCCTTTCCTCTGCTACTTTCTTTGTTCTCATTGAAGAATATAGATTTATCTTCTTCCATGGTGAATTTTGTTATGTTTTCTGTGAAATATATATGATTATTATTTATCCCCTATCCTTTTTTGTTTATTTTTCATTTGTTCATATTTTTTCTCTTAACATTTTTTTTTTCTGGGTAGGGAATTTCATAGCCATAGGTTCAGTGGAGCCATCCATTGAAATATGGAACCTTGATGTTGTATGTGATTATGAACCTTAAAATCTAGATTAGTGGATTTATTGTTAAAGATGTTATTGCATAAACTCACTGTTACAACTATCCTCGGATTGATGAAGTCCAACCATTAGTGGTGTTAGGTGGCATTGCTAAGAAGAAAAAAGAAAACGCATTGCTAACTCTTGATTAAATACCAAGCAACCGAGTCAATCCATACATTACCCACAACACATCTAAATAACATATTTATTCCAAAATGAAATGAATAAAATACTATTAAATAAAGTAACGGTCATTACAAAGCGCCTCCACTAAGAGTGGACATAGACTGGGCTGGGTTGAGTTTGGGTTGGGCTTATTTGGGCCGAGTTTTTGAGCATCAGCCCAAGCTCGGCTTGATATCGTGCTGAAAATTGTGAACCCAAGTCCGTCCATCACTGGAAAATTAAAATCCAAGCCTATCCATTGGGCCGAACAATAAAATATTAAGAAAACATAAAAATTATGCAAAAATAGCCAATAACCAGTTTGTAAAGCTATTTTTGAAAAAAAAAAAAAAAAAAACTTGAAAAAATTAAGCATGTTACTTCTATTATAATGAAACAAAATATATGAATAAAATTAAGCTAGAGAGAGAGAGAAGAGTGAAGACTGAAGAGATGAAGAAGCGAGACGAAACTTTTACACAATGTTGAACAACAAACCTACTGTAATTAATTAATAATCTAGAAATTCAGATTTAAAATACGAACCTGCACACTTCAAATACGCGCAACAAAACAAATGAGGGACAATGCAGCACAGGCACATACTTAAAATACCACTATACATATTTACATATGCATTTCTTAACAGTGTTAATTGCCTTTGTACCTCATGTAATAAATGTGAAAATTAAATTCACGGTTTTAACTTCTAACAACTTTAAAAATATATCTATACATCCTGTAATTCACATTTCCTACACTTAACACCCCTTGAACATTTCCACGTACAGAGCAGACAACTCCTTAATCTCAATTACCAAAAAAAAAACTTCTTAATCTCATTCATAACATTATTTCACAAGACATCTCTGTTCCAGACTTTCAAATCACCCTCAAGTCTTTTCAGTTTCCTTGCAAACAAAAAGGAGGACTACCAATCACCTAATAATTCAAATTAGAGAAGCCTTCTGACTTACCACATATTTTCGCATCTCTAAACCTCGACGAATACTGCCACAATCCAAGACAACTGAGAAATGATCAGAGGCCACTCTAGGCCAGATAGATTGCATATAATCTTCACATAGGAAGACATCCATGTTAATGGGTGCCCCATATGAAAAAAAGGATGGGAGACCATGCTCTTTGGTTGTTGATTGATAACCTTTAAACAGATGTCTAGGATTTTCCCCAAGTCAATCCATGACTTTTTTTTTTTAGTAACCCAGAACCCACACCAGTTTATTGCAACTCTCAACGAATCGCATAGCCGATGGGTAAACCGAGAAGATGTACGCTGTCTCTCACGCACATCCCGCTTGAATCAGATTTCGAATCCGTGTGGTCTCTATGGAGAGCATATCCACAAGCCACTTGGGCTGACCTCAGGGGAAAGGCTAGGGTCTTGGTTCCTCACAAGTAGATGTGAATAATTTTGACCGCAGAATAAGAGAATGCCTGATTACATCCTTTTTGTAGTTTTTGTATAGTTCAAGTTCGGGAAGCATTATCCCATATGTAAGTAAATTCTTAGATTTTGTTTTTCATTTTTGGTTACATTTTTTATGTATAGAAGCTTTAGTTTTCCTCTCTTTTGTACAGGGCCAGTACAACCAATTGGTGCCTTTTGAAAGCATAACTACTCATCAAAATATACATGTGCATCTACATGTGTCCAATTAATATACAATAACCACAAACACTACCAAAGGGTGCAGCTTCCCTACCTAAAGGATCCGGACACAATCGCTTCAAGAAAGAGAACATTACAGTGAAAGATCTAGCCTCTGCAGATTGAGGGCCTACCAAACAGAGAGCAGTATCACATACACCACTATAATGCATAACATCACAATTTGAATATTATCTACATGATTCAAAAGATATATCATGGAACAGAGGGCAGAAACACATTTTGTAAGCCAGCTCATCCTAATCAAGAGGGAAAAGAAAAAGTCTACAATGTGATCAATGAACTCAGACTAGTGTTATGTAGAGGAAGCGAATCACATAGAAAAAATTTGAGGTACCTAGGGGAGCATGATTGGGAATGCAAAATGTAATCTTTGGTAATTCATATGGAGAGACCAAACCAAGGCAATTAGCATCTCCGCCGTATTCCTTAGGGATTTGACTAAGCTTCTTAGGCTCCCTACTAAGACAATGATACGAAAATATCTTTCATCCTCATGAACAGGAGACTAGAATCCATCCTATCAAACGCTAGCAGGCACCCAAAGAAGAGGGATTCTGGTATGTTATCAACGGTAACTAGACCGGTGAGAGACCACACACCCTGATAATAATTCACCAGAGTCCACAATGAAAATTGACAATCCGCAGTGACACGAACATATATGAGTTTGTCTCTAGATTCACCCAAGTGCCTGCAGCTGCAGTGACCGCTAGAATACAACCCTCCATCCCACATCTTCTTGACACAGTTGCAAAACCCCTTCTCATCTAAATATCTATCATCACCTGGGATGTTAATCAAGGCGAAGGAAAAGGTTTTCCCAACCACATGGTAAGCAACAACCCCAGATGGTTCCAACAACCAATGCAAAGAGTCCCTATAGAAAGTGGAGGGACCAGACGGTGCAAAATTGCGCCTCAATCGAGTGGGGATATGATAAGAAGTCACATCCCATTGAGGTGAAAGTGAAGTGTATCTAAAAATCCGAAAACGGTCAACATAGGGTCCATCCACAATCACTTCCACAATGGTGAAGAAGGGATTTGCACAATAAGGATTGAAAGCAATGATGGCAAAATTAGTCAAATCAGTCACTATTTTTGGAGAATAATAAAAAAAATTAGAAATAAAACTTATAATTTTCAGTGAAATTTTAGATGCACTTTGATCAATCCTAATGTTAGACACTATCTCCTTAAGACTGAATTCGCCCCCCACAAGGCTTCTGGTTTTAACGGACGTTAGTCTCCCAAGATAAAATGATCACATACACACACAAAAGGAAGCGACAATTTGTGTGTTCTTGTGAACCAAAATTTGCTTGTACTCTTTGTATGCAAATGAAATTTTCATATGCAAAATTTCTTTGTATGCAATGGTTTTTTTTAATGCAAAAAATCCAACCCTTTTTTTATGCAAGAATGAAAGTTTAAATAGAAGCTATTAGTCATGTTTATTAGAAGAATAGACACCACCATTCATGAAGAGGGGCATCTGTTCAGATAACAAACATGTCTGTTAGAAAGAGATACTCTAAAACGACGTAGTTTTGGAGAAACAATATTTGGACTGGGCTAATAATTAGATTAGGCTAATAGGCCACAGAATTATCTAAGCCCAAAATTTAAAATGAGATCATTCAAGCTCAAAATTTATTCAAGCCCACTTTATTTCTCACTTTGAAGCCAATTTTCATTCACATAATTCATGGTTTTGAACATGTGAATACATGGAATTAATATTCTTATATAATTATATTAATTTCACATTTGATCCATAATTAATAATATATGGACCCCACAAAAATTGGCTTAAAGTTTATAAAAATTCATAGTTAAAACCATGAATTCCAATAATCTCCCACATGAATGAAATGGCTGAAATGCAAATGCAGATGCAGACTCGACATAGAGTACAAATGGAAAGTTACTGCATCAGGATAGGTAACTTTTGGCTTTGAACCTTCCTTACTGAGATATTATCAGATTTATTTGCTAACCAGTGAACTTGATGTCTTGAACTGTTCAGCTTTTGTATAAACCAAGACAATAATATTCATACAACTTCTTTCCGACAAAGTTTGGTTTTTTTAATTCTGTCCATTTTGGCCCTGGACATGCCTGGTAATTTCATTGAGTGCTCTAGAAAATGTAGCCTTATCCATTCTCATAGAAGCGGCCCCTTCACACTCAATATAGGTGATCTCTTATTAAGAATATCCTGTCATACCCCACTTGGATTTCTAAGATATCAGGATCATTAAAAGCAAAGCTTATCTTAACACACAGTTCAAGTCATCACTATTCATTTCATCATAGGAAAGGGTGGAGGAATTAATTCCTTAGTGATCTCAACGAGCGCCCCCACAATTCGATTGTCCCTTTGAACCTAGATCTTGGGATCTCCAGTCAACTAGGTTGGGTTGCCATTGTGGTGATTCTCAATTTATAGGCTTTAAACCCATTCCCCTCGATGAATTATACACTTGATCTCTAGTTAAGCCCTTACTTAAAGGATCAGCAATATTATCCTTTGATCTTACATAATCAATGGATATTATTCCATTAGAGATCAACTGTCTAACGGTATTGTGTCTACGACATATATGTCGTGACTTACTGTTATACATATTATTCTGTACCCTTCCTACTGCTGATTGACTATCACAGTGTATGCAAATTGCGGACACAAGTTTTGGCCACATGGGCATAACCTCTAAAAAGTTACGAAGCCACTCAACTTCTTCTCCAGCCTTATCTAATGCTATAAACTCAAATTCCATAGTAGATGGCTATACACGTTTGTTTAGAGGATTTCCATGAAATCGCTGCACCTCCAAGTGTAAAGACATATCCACTAGTGGACTTGGTGTCTTTACCATCATAAATCCAGTTAGCATCACAGTATCCTTCTAGTACAGCTGGATATCTTGTATAGTGCAACCCATAGTTAGAAGTATATCTTAGATATCTAAGTACTCTAACTATTGCCTTCCAGTGATCTACCCCTGGATTACTAGTGTATCTACTCAACTTGCTTACTAAGTAGGCAATATCTGGACGAGTGTAGTTCATAAGATACATTAAACTACCTATTATTCGAGAATATTCCAGTTGTGATATGCAATTTCCAGTATTCTTTGTGAGATGAAGATTCATATCAACAGGTGTTCGCGCAATATTGCTATCATCTCTAATAAATTTATCAAGTATTTGCTTGATACAATGTGATTGAGATAAAGCATATCCATCAGATGTTTTGGTGATTTTAACCCCAAGTATAACATCCGCAACACCTAAGTCTTTCATGTTGAACTTACTAGCAAACATTTTCTTAGTAGCTTTAATGATATCATTATTGCTACCTATGATAATCATATCATCCACATAGAGACATACAATGACATATTCATTTGAAATATTTTTCACATAAACACATTTATCACATTCATTAATGTGAAAACCATTTGACATCGTAACATTGTCAAATTTTTCATGCCATTGTTTAGGTGCTTGTTTAAGTCCATAAAGTGACTTAACAAGTTTACATACCTTATTTTCTTGGCCTAGTACCACAAACCCTTTGAGTTGTTCCATATAGATTTCCTCATTCAATTCTCCATTCAAGAATGCCGTTTTCACATCCATTGATGTATTTTAAGGTTATGTAATGCTGCAAAAGTAATTAACATACGAATGGATGTTATTCTTATAACAGGCGAATATGTGTCAAAATAATCTACTCCCTCTTTTTGTTTATAGCCTTTGACCACAAGTCTTGCCTTGTATTTATCAATGGATCCATCAGCTTTCATCTTCCTCTTGAATATTCATTTATAACCTAAGGGTTTACTCCCTAGTGGAAGATCTACCAGTTCCTAAGTGTGGTTATTAATGATGGATTCAATTTCATCGTCAATGGCTTCTTTCCATAAAGAAGCTTCAGGAGTAGACATTGCTTCCTTGAAACTTTGAGGTTCATTTTTTAACAAAAATGTTAGAAAATCAGGACCAAAGGATTTGCTAGGTTCATCTGGCGTAATTTATCTTTCTATTATTTCTGTTCAATTCTCTGTTTTCTTGACTTGAGTTCTTTTGAGTGTTTTTTTTTTTCTTATTTCTGTTCAATTCTCTGTTTTCTTGATTTGAGTTCTTCTGACGTAATCTGTTTTTTTATTTTTATTTTTCCTTATTACTGTTCAATTTGTAGAGAGAGGGAGAAGGGAAGGGATTTATGGGGAGAAAAGGGTGATCCCGCGCCAACAAAACTATCCTGTTGATATTATTTCTGCTGATATTTATTTTCAAATCAGCCCATATTTGACGAAGAAGGTGACAACGAGCATGTGGAGATTGAGCCCCTTGAAAGTGAAAGTCTTGTGATCCAAAGAATTCTTACTACTCCAAAAGACACTTGATTTGATACTACTTTTTATGTCATGGCACAGTCCTGCTGCCTATTTTTATTTCATTTCTCTTGCAATAAAAAAAAAAAAGTTCATGAACCAACAATTACTTAGTAGAATTGTACGTGTTCTTGGTGAAGGATTTGGTAAATCATAAATGTTAGCCAAAAGGAATTGGTGACAACCAACGGAGTTAAGTTTTAGGTCGCTCAAGTTTGACTCGAATTATTGCCAGCAAGAAGATTGACATTGCATTTTCAATGTTAGCCGCGTGACCTGGATCGTGACTACACAATTTCAGTTCAATATTCCGTAACAAAGCTATTGAAGTCACGTGAAGCCAATTTCTATTTTATTTATTTTTTCATTGTTTGAATATCATTTAAATGATTAAAATGCCCTTCGAGTCTTTGGTTTTACATCCTAATTCAAAACATTTTTAAAGATAATTTATCAACATAATTTAAATTTTGTAATAAAAAAATAATTTTTTTAAAATCTGGGTAATTTAACTAATCAAATATTTTAGGGAGGGTACTCTAAATGTTATAAGTAAATTTAAAAAAAAAAGTTCAAGTAATTGTCTGCACACTTATCCAATAATTTAAAAAGATAATTTATTACCATAATTTGAATTTTTTATACTAAAAAATATTTTAAAAAATTAGAAATGGATTTTTTTTTCAGAAATAACCCATACTCGTGTCATAAATGGATTTATTTAAAGTGGCAAACAATTGCCACTTGAATTTAAAAAAAAAAATCAATTAGTATAAAAGTTAAAAATATTTTAGTAAGTTAGCCCCCTCTATTTTTTTTTCCTTAAATATTTCTAATCATAAAAAAAATATATTTTACAAGTTGTCTTTCTCGATTTTTGATAAGCGAGTCGGCGATTGAAATCTTAATTTGAAAAAAAAAAATTACACTTTTGACATAATTTATTTTGAATTAATTCCACTTCTAAGTAATTATGACCTATAATTTATTTCGAATTAATTCCACTTCCAAGTTTTTTTTTCTAATATTTTTTATTATAAAAAATTCAATTATACTTGTACGTTATTTTTGTAAATTTTTAGATAAAAGTTATTATTCTAGATTTTTTAATAAGCAAACAAACAATTGCTACGTGAATTTTTTTAAAAATGCTATTTATGATATATGGATTAGCTTCCTATGGTAAAAATTAAAAATATTTTGGTAAATTAGTTTAGTTGAAATTTTTTAAATGTTTTTATTATAAAATTTAAATTATATTATAAAATTGTCTTTTAAGATGTTTGATATTCAATATAATTGCTATGCGAAACTTGAAGAGGTCACTTTTGTCATTTAAATAAAAGTCAAAACCCCGCCAAAATACAAACCCCTCTCTACAGCATTTGAAAACAGCACACACTAGTTCTGTTGGCGCAGGATCACCATTTTCTCCCCATAAATCCCTTCCCTTTTCCCTCTCTCTACAAATTGAATAGTAATAAGGAAAAATAAAAATAAATAAAAAAACAGATTACGCCAGAAGAACTCAAATCAAGAAAATAGAGAATTGAACAGAAATAAGAAAAAAAACAGTCAAAAGAACTCAAGTCAAGAAAATAGAGAATTGAACAGAAATAATAGAAAAATAAATTACGCCAGAAGAACTCAAGTCAAGAAAACAGATAATTGAACAGCAATCAGAAAAAAACAGATTATGCCAGAAGAACTCAAATCAAGAAAATAGTTTCTCTGTTGGCTGTGGAGGATCAATCTTCTCTCTACAAGACTGACAAGTGACAAGTACTTTTCATCACTCCCAAATTATCATGATATATCTGAACATTGTATATATGAATATTGTGTATGAATATTGTGCATATGTGTAACTGTTTCGTACTAAGTATTAGATTAATCTGTATATGTGTAACTGTTTCGTACTAAATACTGGATCAATTTGTATATGTGTAGCTTTTCTGTCAAGGTTTCAACTAATCTATATACGTGCAATTTTTTCGTACTAAGTACTAGATCAATTTGTATATGTGTAGCTCTTTCATACTAAGTATTAGATCGATGTATTAGGGTTTCAACTAATTTGTATATGTGTAACTATTTCGTTAGGGTTTCAACTAATTTGTACATGTGCAGCTGTTTCGTTAGGGTTTCAACTAATTTGTATATGTGTAGCACTTTCGTACTAAGTATTGGATCGATCTGTTACGATTTCAACTAATTTGTATCTTTGTCTCTGAATATTGCATGTCCCAACATAGTGGGGCTAACTGTTGAAGATACAGGTGATAGCTCGGTGGAAAGGGTTCCACCAGCTAGATGTTTGGTCGTATATTTGACCCACAATCTCTCCTTGGACTAAGGCCTCTAATATACCAACAAAGAAAAAGTAACCCCACATTATGATCAAGCATAACAAAAAGGCCAAAGCATGTTATATAATTATGCAAAAGAAAATAGGATGGGGAAAAAAATAGATAAAAAATGAGAAAACAATTACACAACATATATTAAAAAAAAAAAAAAGGAAAGAAAGCAAGAAAAAACAAGTAAATGTATATCATAGATCAAATAATAAGCAAAAGAACAAGTAGATAATCTTAGATTTGGATTCAACAGGTCATGATAAGATTGAACATTTAGATGGCAGAGGCATTTGGAAGGGGCATAATTTAATGCTTCATTTTGGAAAGAATGGAAGAGACATAAATTCACATACATGCAATGGATTGAAGACATAAATTCACATACATCACCACTCACCTAAAGTGAGGACCACACTCCATCCCTTCTTTGGAGTGTTCAGTTAATCTGCTCCATGCTTCCTGGTCTTCCCAAAAATCTCATTGTCACCTTACTGCACAAAACAGGAAGTCACAAAATAAGGACAAGGGAAGAAAGAGGTGTCTAACACATTCCGTCCCTTCTTTGGAATGTTCAGTTAATTTGCTCCATGCTTTCTGGGCTCCCCAAAAAATCTCAATCATTGTCACCATACCATACAAAAGACGAAGTCGCAAAATTTGGAAAAGGGGAGAAAGAGGTGTCTAACACAAAAGTGTGCACACACAAACTGTCTCTCTCTCTCTCTCACATAATAAAAAGCTTAGCAGCACCAAACCATACAACTCCCCAATTTTTCTTTTTCTCTTTCTCCAACATTTACTCCATCTTTCTCGTTTATCATCATTAAAAGCCCTACCCATGTGATACCAATTTTGACAACAAAGCAAACTCCTTAGGGATCCATAAATACGAGGGAAGTGCGTATCAAGATTTGTTTAAAACATATAAAAATCTCAAGTCAGTTTATAACTAGGGTCCCCCAGAACCAACAACCTAAGAATCTCAAACACCACCAACATTTGATGTACTTTGTGTAACTCATACTAAACATATCTCCTGGCATGTATAATTAAAATTGACAACTAAATTTGTTGGTGAAAGATGCATCTAAAGGGGGCGTATCAAAGTTGTTGACAATAAAACTTTAAATTTTTCTTGCCGAATCAAATATAAAAAACTCGCTTAATTGCATAAATCAATAGTTTTCCAATATATGATCCTATTAGGTGTGATGGGATTGGGCTTGCTAAAAAATTCAAACTCAACTAAGGTTAGTCTTTTTATAATTAAATGGGGTGGCTAGTGGCTACACTACATAGTGCTCTCTGTCTATCTCTCTCTTGCAATTTTACCCATACCCAATCTCTAATACCCTACCCGTTAAGCTAATGGGTAAGGGTATGCGTACTTGAGAAAAATACTTTCACGGGTATCGGTAAGAGGCACCCCTTTACCCATTTATTTGCTAAATTTTTAAACATTTTTTCAACTTAGATATACTACATATGCAAGTTTAAAATCAATACAAATAAAAGTCTAACATAAAACAAAATCACTAGTTCATCATAAAAGTCCAATCGCAGTACATATAAAAAAAAATATGCTAATTGGTATAGGTAGAATATAAGAAGAGATATTATAAATGAGTATGGATAAGGGGGATATTACCCAAGCTTTATACATTGCCATTCCTAATTTCACATTAAACCACATCGAGTCATATTTTTGTTTATTATTTCTACTCACGTTAATTTTGGTATATCTTGTTGTCCTCGCATTACCAATGATTTGGATGTTATCACTCCTAGTTGGCTCATCTATCAATCTCCGTGGTACATGAACAAGCCACCTTAACTTTTTTTCGCTCATTTTATCTTCAATTGGTGCTATCTCTACTATCTTACAAATTCGTTCATCCAAAAACCCATCTTTTCTTATTTAACCACATATCAACCTTAATTTTCATCTTGATTATGTTCATTTTATTAATATATATATATATATATATATGTTTTGCTGCCAACACACTAAACCATGCAACATAGCAGGTCTAACTTTTGTCCTTAAAAACTTCTCTTTTAACCATAAAAGTATACAGTGATCACATAAACCACCGGATGCATTCCCCCACTTAATTCAAACCATTGTATGTAACAGGAGGATCCATTTTCAACAGAAGATAACTTATTTTCTTTTAGAATATTATGGCAGGCTAGAACAGCAGCAAAAAACAGCTACTTGAATTTAAAAGAATGAAAGTCTTTGTTTTGAAGTGGTGTACCTGTTTAGCAGCCTGCATGGAATTCAATGATTCAAACTCAACAAACCCAAAACAAAATCCCCGTTGCCGGCCACAATATATCAAGAAGACAATCCCTCGTGAGTCCTGAAGGGAATTGTTATCTTCTTCATCTGGTTGCTACAGTAGATCAAGTTAAACTTTGATGATTGTAACATTGTCATTCAATCCCGTCCTGTAGAAGACATCTTGCAGATGACCAGCAGGAGTTTGGGGGGGGGGGGTTGCACAAATAAATATCAGTGGTTGCTAAAAGCCAAAAACAAAAAGATCATCTATAGATTGGCACTACATCAAAGCCCAAAGCTGTAAGACAAATTCAATGTTGTATACTCTACAAGGGGTGGTTCTAATAAATTTATAAAGGGGCAACTTAATACACAAGGCTCCCATGTTGTAAGGTCTAGGAAGGGTCAAATGTAGGTAGCCTTCCCTTTAGAAACAGAAGGATAAGTTCTAGGACTCAAACCCCGGAACCTATGACCCCTAGATCACAATAGAACCACCTTACCGCTACTCCAAAAGCAACCCTTGCTTCTGATAAATTTATCGCATAATTCAATTCCTCTTAAAATTAAAGTTAAGAATCATATATTGATAAATTTAGTTAATTAATGTCAATAAACATGTAACACTAAGAGAGTGCACATACTTGCGGTATTTTCAAGCTCCCTTGTGACCTCTAGAGCACGACATTCAGCTGCCTTTTGTGCTGCTTCAGCCTGTCTTTTTTATGATCGAGAACGAGCAGTAGCTGAAATGGAAGTATCTAGTTCTCGCACTAATGTCTCTACTCTTTGTTCAAGAGCCTATACTAAAAAATATAGCTCATCAGTTTTTCGGTTACCCCTTAAATTGATTAGCACAGTAGCTGCGAAGACATTTCACCTTAAAAAGAAGATTGAACACACCCTTAATGATAGAGATAGAGAATCATGGCGATGGCTTTTACATCGCCTTTGCATCCCAACACTTCACTGCAGCTGTGATCAGATCCGGTGTTGGTTCACTTTTGACTTTACCCTCCACCAAATCTTCTGATCTCCCGTTCTCAATGATGTCAAGCAGCTCCCGATCGCAGGTCGGCTTCTGGATCAGGCATCGAAACCCTCAAATCTCACGGTCTCATGGTTCATCAGACAAAAGGAGTTCCCGATCTCAGCCGCACCTCTTCGGTAAGGGACGACGATGTAACCGAAGAGCTCCAGAGCACGAGATGCTTGGTTGCACAAATAAGTATCTTTCCTTTTTTTTTAATTACCTTTTATTTTTTGGAAGTGTGCGCAAATAATCTCTCTCTCTCTCTCTCTCTATATATATATATATATATATATTATATACTATCATAAAAAATCTCAATATGTCAAAATTTTTATTTTATATAGGCATACACTAGTATTTTTTATATTATATAATTTTAAAATATAAAAAAATAAAACATGTTTAAACTAAAAAATTAAAAAAATATATAACTTATATATTTGAATGAAATAAATTGATAATTACATTAAAAAAATAAAAAAAAATAATATTACAATATAATTGTATTTTTGGAGATTTAGTATCATATTTGAATTAAAATTATTATTTTTTAATCTATAGAATAAGTGAAGTCTTTTGACAAAACCGTTACCCTCCGTGGCAAGCTCGGTTTTTTGGGAAGAGGGGCGGTAAGGCGATGAAGAGGGTTGAAGTTGCCCACTGATTGCAGGGGCTGAAGTGAGCCAAAACGGTGCCTTTTTTTTTTTTTTGTTTTTACCTAGGGATTTATTTGAAGTAAGAAAAAGTATAATAAATTGAGATAAATTAAGATAAATTAAAAATTTGTAATACGTGCAGTGAAAAAAAAATTGATATGATATAAAGTTAACAGAAATTTATAGAGATTTTCAGAGAAAAATTTTATACCAAACACAAATGTGATTTTCAATTTTCTTTTTGAGCGTGTTGATGTGATTTTGACTGCACGCTGGAACACCTCTTTTGCTCCAAAAATAATAATAATAATAATAATAAATAAATGGATAAATAAAGAAATAAAATATTACGCACTTGATTTTTTTTCTACTCAGATGCTATCTAATTTTTGAACATTTCGTTTAAATAATATTATTTAAGGTAAATTATACTTGTTTACTCAATATTTGGTAATTACACTTACACTTTTTAATATTTAAAAATTATACTTACGTTCCTTATTTTAAAATATTACTAATATTGACACCACTTTCATTAAAATTTAATAAAAAATGTCAAACTAATCAAAGTTTTAAGTGTTTTTTTATCTTACCCCTCCTTATCTTACATATTCGTCAATTTTGTTAAAATACATTAAAAAAATTATTATTTTATTTAAATAAATATATTCAAACTTTTATTTTCTTTAAAATTTTATTAAAAATTTAATATTTCAATTTTAACGTGCTTAAAACTTAAAATTTAAATACATACACATTTACACTCTGTGTCATTTATATAATAAGAAAGTTTAAAATTTTGAATTTGAGATATTTTTAACCGTTAGATTTGCTAAATGACCAGAATTATTTTTCATTTTATCTCACTCTTTTCATATTTTTTTGAATATTTTTATATAAAAGATTTTAAATTAATATTTTTAAAAATGTAATAATATTTGTAATAAATAATAAAATTTGATACCTTAATGATTTTTATTTTTATAACTATTTTTACACTTTTTTGTGTAAATTTGCTTTATAAATGTAAATTTAAATTATTTATGCACCAAATTATATTTTTGTGCTTTCAGGCACAGGCAATTGCTAGTATATAAATAAGACGTATAAAATACACAAAGCCAAATTATAAAAAAAATAACTCATAATCTAAAATATTTTAGAAAACTTAAGTGGCATTTGATTTACTTTTTTATATTATATTTTCTAGTTTCTAGTTTCTATTTTATATTTTAAAATTTTCAAAATAAGGAAACTTATTATACTTTATGTTTCTTACTTTGAGATTTTCTTTATTTTATGTTGAAAACATTCAGAACGACTTTTTCTCATTTTTTATTTAATATGTAAATTTATTTTTATTTTTTAAAATAAATTTTATAAACACAAATGACCAAATGCGTTTTAATCATTTTTCTTATTTTCAAAATCACAAAATAGCAAATGCGCTCAAAACAAAAAATAAAAAATAAAAAATAGAAAAACTAATCAAATGACACCTAACTTGTTTTAATTTGAAAATTCAATTTTCTTATTTTATTTTTAATATTTATTCATTGAAAGCTGATGCCACTTATGGTAATTTTTATGAATTAATACAGTTGCCTAACTTGCCTTCTGTCATGTAAGGGTATTTTTGTCAATTAAAAAAAATTATCGAGGCAATAAGATCATTTGTTCCTAGTTTTGAATCTTGGTGTGAGCTAATATTTTCGAAAAAAGCGAAAAAAAACCTGTAAAAATAAGAAAATAACAATAATGTTTAGAGAAAAACATTGAAATTTGTTTTTTTAATAATAAAAATAAAGGATAAATTTATCCATATATATTTTCTACTGAATTTTACTTTAATATCTCAATTTTTAATTGTAAAATTAATTTTTTTATTTTTATTATAATGGTGACTTTTTTTTGTTAACTTTTGAGATAATTTTGAGGGCATTTGGATATAAGAAAACTTTAACTTTTATTAATTTTATTCAACTAAATTTCATTTAAATTTCGTCATATGTCTCTTTCATACTAACTTTTGTTTTATTTTTTATTTTTAGCATGCCAAACACCATCTTTATCTATTAAATTTAAAAAAAAATCAACAGAAGTGACAAATTAATTGAACACCAATAATAGACGGGTAATTACATCTTACCAAATGGATTTGACTCAAAAATACATTATTCATAAGTTTGAAGTCAATACATAACTATCTAGTGTTTTAGACTATAGTGCAAAAAATTGATTGAACCTATTAAATTTAACTAAATTTGTACCTAATAAGTCATTAGTTAAGCAAAAAATTCACAAAAATAGATATACAAAAATACATTTTTATGTTAAAATAAAATATTATTTTATTTTTAAAAAGACAGAATTTATTTTTATTCTTTGAAATAATATTTTTATTTAAATGTATACATTTATATAGCATGTATAACGCAAATATAATTAAAATTAACATTTTATATGAGTTTTGTACTTTAAGTTCCGTTCGGGGTGATAAAAAATTTTAAAAAAAAGTGAAAAATAATGAAAAACTCTAAAAGTTATTCATTTTAAATTTCACTGCACGAATTACGAACTCATAACTTATCTAATTTTATCTTATTTATTTTATTTTTTGTCACTTTAAACGCACCCTTAATCAAAATTACGAATAAGTTATATCTTCATTTTTAAACTAAAGCGAGTGGAGTATTTTTAAGCCAAATTATAAGTAGTAAAGCTATAATTACTTACATAATAAATGAATAAAAGCAATATTATGTAAAATTAAAAAAGCATAAAAATTATTGTAATTTGAAAATGTATTAATGATGGAAAGGGTAATTTACCAAAAAAAAAAAAAAAAAGAGAAAGAAGGAAAAAAATACAAATTTCATTCTCTGCTCTCGTTCTTTTATTTTCCTTCTGTTTGGACTGTCTCGCACTGTTCCTCTCTGTTCCCCTGCCTCCCTGTCGCGGATCACTCTCTTTCTCTCTCTAAATCGCTTCCTTCCTTTCTCCCTCTCTCTACGAGACTCGGAACCACTCAGAAGCGGCAGGTACTTTTCATCGGTTTTCACTCCCAAATTTATCGCGATTCGCTTCATCATGTATGAATATACGTGTATGTGTAGCTTTTCCCTACTTTAAGTACTGGATCGATCTGTCTGGTTTCAGCTAGTTTGTGGACTTCTTCTTCGTGCCACTTCTGTTGGTTGATTCGAAACTTTAGCCTTGTTTGCACTTTATGCATAGATGTTTTGATTCTTGGGATCAGAGATGGTTAATTTGTTTTGGGCCAGATCAGTAAGTTTTTTGATTTGGGTTTTTCTGGGTTTTGCTTTGATAGAACCCTAGTTTTTTAGATTTTACTGGATTTCAGGCTTTTAGATTTCATTTTGGGGTTTGCTTGGTTTCACATTGAGGTTCTTTGTTGTTTTGTTTATTTATTTTTTAACATTAAAGTGTACCACATTTGCATTGTCTAATTGTATTCCTTCTTTTATAAACTCCGAACAATGAAAAATCCATGTCAAGAAGCTAGTTTGGTTGACGAGACAATGGAGGAAAGGACAATGAACTGAAATTTGATCAAATTTCTATATGGTCTTTGTTTATGAATATTGAACATCCCAACACAGTGGGGCTAACTAATTTAGTTAGTTCTGATTGGTTTTTACCTAGTATTATTTAACAACTAAAAAGCAACAGCTATTCCTAACTGCTACAGCGAGGTGTATTACATTATATGCCGACACACCTCTGAGCTGACCAGGAGAGAACACATGATCAGTTCAATCCCTCCCTTCTTGAATTGAATTACTATCTTCTTCATCTGTTACGGTAGAAAGCTCAGGGAACTGTCTGTGAACCTTATTGGCACTCCTAGACACATTACACACGTTCATCACTTCTTGGAACTGATGACAATTCAAGAATAGATGTCATAATATCAAACACTTTGCTTAAAAGATGAAAACACCTATCAATGTCCAACCTTCAATGGAAATTTACTACTTGTTTGTAACAAACAAAGGAAGCTTCTTCAATACAGGAATATCATAAAGCTGCAAGGCAAATAAATCATACAGGGTATTATGAATACAATACTTGTTTGGCATGAAACTAACAAAACATGCAATATTTGAGATAGAAATTTACAAAATTAAGTATAATTATATACATACACATTATTTATACGTCGCCATATCCTCACTACACTATGATCTATGTTTTTTTAAAGTTTATTGTATAGGCATTTCCTTCTTGTGTCATGTTGGTCTAGTGTGTCTGTGGCTCTGCGGTGCGCAACCAAGAAATCCCATGCCTTCAGATGTTATACGGCTAGGAATTCATTGTGGAATTAATTTGTCTTTATGGTTGTAATTTTGAAGTAGTACTTGCCTACTTGAGTTCATTGCTTGGATAGAAAGGGATAGACAAGCTTTTGAGACACCAAAGAAAGAAAATAAGAATACCTATACAGCAAGAAAAAAATAATTACCAGTTACAACTTTCAAAGGAAAATAAAATAAAAGGAAATTCTTCCTGGTTGAATTTGTAAAAGAAAAAAAAAATGATTTTCATTTGAATAGAAAAAGAAGTTATATGGTTCAAATTGTTGCACAACAAAAATATATATTTAAATGAATGTAATGGAGATTAGAATCTTAAGATGGATGTGTTGTAAAATGAGAAAAGATAGGATTAGAGATGATAAAATATGTGACTTGATAGAGGTAGAACCAATTGAAAATAGATTGAGAGAAAATTGGTTAAGGCAGTTTGGCCATAAAAAAAATCCATGTAGATGACCCCGTTTAGTTGGGAAAATGCTTGTTTGAGTTGTGTTGTATGGGTAAAGGAAGAAAATTTCTTATACACAAGGTTGTTTGAGAACTCTTGCTTGCACTTTGTACTTGTTTGGATATTCAATGTGATGTTTCTTGTTGTTGCCAATGTTTTATTTTATTTATTTATTGTAAGAAAAATAGTCACCTAGATTTTATTATCTCCCTCTGTGTGTGATGTGTGTGTGTGTGTGTAGTTTGGCTACCTGAATTTTCATATCAAAGTTACTATTTCTTTGTTTCTTCTATTTTAGAGGTCATCACTTCTTGTTTTTGGTTTTCCCATATCAATCTTGTTACAACTAATTTTTTTAATGGGTTTTTCTTTGCTTTCATAATTCAGAGTAGTCATTTTCTGAATTTGTGTCATTTTCTATTTTTCAATATTTTGTTAGTGTTTTTTTTTTGGGGGGGGGGGTTTGGGTTATCTTTGAACTGGATGGTCTCCCCTTTCCTCTTTTGGAAAAAGGGGTTTATGTTTAGTGTTAACTATGTATGCTTATTAAAAAACAAGTGTTAAATATGTATTTGTTCCACAAACAGAGCCTGATTTTCCTTTCCGGTTTTCTTTGTTTGTTTACATGGATTTGCTGCAGATATAGTTTTTTTCTTTTCTATTTAAGTGATGTATGATATCCTCTTCTGTTACAACGAATTTTAATTTCATGCAGATGGCAATGCAGGCAGCAAGTCCTGCTGCTGCTCTTCCTAGTGCCCAAGTTGTTGGCAATGCCTTTGTAGCACAATATTACCTCATTCTCCACCAATCTCCAGAATTGGTTCATAAATTTTATCAAGACTCAAGTGTTCTAAGCAGGCCCAACCACAATGGTGTAATGACTTCAGTGACAACCATGAAGGCGAGTCTATAAAATAGTTTGTATTCAGTTATAATATAAATATATATGTATATAGGTGTGTTTCATTGCAAGATCTCTAGGACAAATGAATTACATTATGACTTTGTCTAATTACCGGAGGAAACTAGTTTTGGATGATCTGTGAAGCACAAACACTTAATCATAGGTGTTTTACATGCATATGTTGGCTACACTGAAATTTGGTTTTGACATGTCACATGGCATGTGCAATATTTTTATTATATATTTTTTCATTGGACATAGTTACAATACGGCTAGGATTGAGCATTGAAACTCTTAAGGCTATGCTTGTTTTGAGGGACTGGATGATGGAGTATAAATAATACCATGGGATAATATATGGTATTGGATATAATATGGGATTAATTTTTTATGTGGGATTATTTTTTTGGTGTTTGGTTGGTGGGATATAAAGTAGGATAAAAGATGTGATTTGATATGAGATGTGATAGGAAATAATTTTGAGCCTTTAGATTTTGGCGGGAAACAAATCTGGAGATTGGGTATAAGTAATACCACATTTCTCATGGTATTACTTATCCCTCATTTTGAGTGATATACTATCCAAAGAGATTATTTATTCTTAGTTATTTTACAAAACCAAACAAAGGATATTGGGCCCCACTGGATTCATAATCCAATCTCCCCTCTTTTATCCCGTAGTCAAACGTGGCCTAAAAGTTATCTAATTTTTTGTTACTTTCTGTATTTTGGAAAATATTTTGAGTTTTGGATTGAAATTTAAATTAGTTACATATATGTATATTTTTTCACTATTTTTGGTGCGTGGATATTCTATTCATGCATATGACTACTTAGAAAGACCGAGGGATGGCAACGGGGCAAATCGGAGGAGGATGTGACAATATCCGAATCCGAACTCTAAAGCTTCCATCTACCTCTGAATCTGCCTTGAACTCCAAATGAATATTTTTTTGGACTTCCATCCCTGTTCCAAACGGAGAACAGATATATCTGCAAATATCTGAAAATCTGAACCCTCTATTCGCCTCCAAGTTTGCCCCTAACTTGATACATAACTTGATTGCATATGTAACCTTTATTACTACCAAATAATTCATCTCCAAAACTAAAATAATACATACACATTGTCAAAATAATAATTCACCGAAGCAATACATAGACATCTCCAAAACTAACATTTTACCAAAGGGCCATTTCACCAACTAATATATAATAAAGACACATAATTCCTAAGTACCAACACTGTCCCAACTCAAAGTAACAAATACAAAATATGATAGTCTATAACATTATTATTAATCCCAATTTCTTAAACCTCCACAAAGCGTCCTTACATACACTGGGAATTCGGGGTTGTTCAGGTCTGTTTGGATAATTTTTGGGACAGATTCAGATCGGATATCAGATTCAGGACAGAGGCAGTCCCATTCCTATATTCGATCCGATATCCAAATTTTTGTTTTAAAATAAATCCAAATCCAATCTAATCTCTGAAGAAAATCAAAATCCCACATCCATTCGGCTCGGATAACGGGCTGGATTCGGACGGGTCGGCCGAGATGGCCATCTCAACACACATCCAAATTTTTATGGGGTTATTTTGGTAAATCTGGAATTCCCTTCACTTTTATGTGGAGAAGAAATACTAAATTTTGGTAATTTCGAGAAGATATAACCGAGTTCGGTTATTTAGAATGGAGATCTAAAGATTTGGGTAATTTTGGAATGGAGAAGGGCAGGTTAGGTAGTATTAGAATGGAGAAAACTAGGCATATTTTTCTTTCATATTTTTTTTTTTCTTTCAAGTAGAAATAAGGGTCAACTTCCTTTTTTTTTTTTTTATATTTTGGGTTTCGTTTTCCCCAAAATCTCGAGTCCCTCAATTTTCCTTTTCTTTTCGCCAGATCTTCCTCTGTTTTCTACTTAACCTTCTTACTAGAATCTGCCGAATCTTCTTCATTCTAAAATTATCAAACTTTAGCAAATCTTCTCCACATAAAAGCTAGAGGCGTTCTGAATATACCAAAATACCCCCATAAAAAGTTGGATCCATGAAATTTGGGTAGGGTACTATCTGGCTCCATTCTACCTAACATATCTCTATACTCTGCCAACTCTACATTATGTTTTATTTCTCTATAATGTGCATATACACTATCATTAAATCTCACTAGTGCCTATTAGGAGGCATTGTGGGTAGTCAATTTTTCAAAACATGGCCACTTCTTGAGCCCTACTTAGTGCCCATTTGGAGCACCAAAAATTACAAAAAATCTCCAACTTTCTCCAAACTTTTTCAATTTTCTTCACACCAAAAATATCCAACTTTCTCAAAAAATTTCCAGCTTTTTCTAACTTTTTGATCAACACACCAAACACCAAACTTTCTCCAATTTGGCTGCTCTTTTTTTTTTTTTTTTTCTTTTTTCTTTTTCTTTGGTGCCCTAAACGGGCACTTAGTACTCAGCGGAAGAATGCCTAATCTCGTGGCACCCTCCAATCGAAAATCTCCCTACACAATCAAGGGCAATACTATGCACAAGACTCCTGCATTGTAGGGTTTGAGGAGGGTCAATTGTAGGGAGCTTTCCCTCTACAAACTAAGAGGCTAATTCTAGGGATCGAACCTCCAAGTCGCAACATGAAAACCTTATTGTTGCTCCAAGGAATATCCACATCTTCATGAAAACCCAGTGCCTACAAATTTGATCTTTGTAAGGTTTGCCTAAGACTTGCAGTAGGTCTAAGGGCTTCCCCCTCAAAGGGTACCTTCCACCCATAAGCACCTGGGGTCTCGAGGGAACCTTCCCATGAGTGATACAAAGGAAGTATATAGTTTGTAAGGTGGAGAACTCGAAGCACTAATAGTTCCAAAAAATGTAGGAAATCTGAAGATGTATAAACTTCTACTTATATAAGGCGAGAGAATGGTAATGCTCTGTGTTGTCTTTTGGCGGGAAAACTTGTCTTGAAGACAATGAAACTAAACTTCTAGAATATTAGATATTGTACCACTGAGGCACACGAAAACAAACATAGGGTCATGAATACGGTACATATGAGCATACTAACAGAACAATTTTATAATATTATGACATGATATGGCAGGGGTGTAGTTATATTTTCTGTTAGATACTTTCTTTAATTAAAATAATAAGATTTTTTTTTTCTGTAATATTACTTTTCAAATTTTACATATTGGAGAGATAGTTGAACAAAAAATTATATATCTATTTTAAAAAAAGGAAACCATTCACAAACAAATAGGAAATTTTAAGTTTTAGGTTATTAAATTTGAAAAACCTAAAGGACTGACCGCAATTTGTTTTTATTTTAATCATTGGCTCTCTGGTTTTCCCCTAAATTTTTACTGTGTTTTTTGTGTTCCAATCAATTGACATATGTCCCCAGGTAGTTGGACACTTTTGTATTTGTGTACTTATGAAGCACAAACGTTCCAAAATGTGTCTCGTTTTTGTGTCACACGTTCACTCGTTAGACACACCAAGATATGCGTTGGACATGTCATATGATGTGCCTAATTTTTATTACATTTTCTTCATCAGACATGATGGATTAAAATGTCATTTCCTCTATTATGGTCTCTTATATTTCCCCCCCTTTTTGGTCATATTGACTACATTCCCTCTAAGCTTTATAGTACTGTGGATAAATTATTCTGGCGGTATTTCTCTGCTGTTTATTCCCTCTAAGCTTTATAGCACTGTGTATAAATTATTCTGGCAGTATTTCTCTGCTGTTTGATAAACAACCTGTCCTTGTGGCACTTAATCAGGCAATCAATGATAAGATTCTATCCATGGATTATGGAAACTACAAGGCTGAGATACAAACTGCTGATGCTCAGGACTCCTACAAGGACGGAGTGATTGTTTTAGTAACTGGATGCTTAACTGGAAAGGACAATGTGAGAAGGAAATTCACTCAGACCTTCTTTCTAGCTCCGCAAGAGAGAGGCTATTTTGTCCTTAATGATGTGTTTAGGTATGTTGAGGAAATTGAACCTTTGGAGGTCAATGCCATGCTTGTTAACAGCACCAGTGACAATACTCCAGTGACCCCCTTGCCATCTGATCCAGGTTCGCTTTAATTCCATATGCTTGACTAACAATATTGAAGTTCTCTTAACAATCAGTTTTGGAATTTCTTTCATCCTTGTTTCAGAGCCCATTCATGGCACGGCTCATCCTGCATTGGAGCATGCTGAAACCTTTGAGGCTGAGGATCTAAATAATGTTGCAGAAGTTTGTGACCCTTCAGATCACGATGAGGGATCAGTTCTTGAAGAAGAGGTTATTGATGAGCCCCCAAATCATTCAAGTCAGAATGAAACTAATACAGTTGTCAGTTCAGATTCTTCTGCGACCCAAGAGAAGAAATCTTATGCTTCAATGGTGAGTTTTTGCCCAAAGTTACTTCCTTTTTAGGCTTTAGTGTTTACACTTTAGTGACTTCTACTTGTTTATTTTTGATAAATAAGCAAAAGTTGTATTAAAAAAGCATCAAGAGTGCTGCCCTAAGTACAAATAACTTCCACAGGAGGAGGCCCAGAAAACAGCAAAATCAAAGAGTATCCATGTGATTTACATATTGTAAGAATCCCTCATGTCCGCAATTTGCCCCTGCACAACCATCCATACAAAATGCCTGAAAAGAAATTCTTTAATCTTTAAAAAAAAAAAAAAAGATTCTGTGTCCTTAAAGCATCTTTTGTTCCTCTCTCACCAAATAAGCCATGTTAAATGCATAGGAACCAGATTCCATACCTTTCTTTTGCTCCTCTGCATCCTCGCCCCCACCATTCCCGCATGGTATGTTTCGCCCCTTTGGAAAAACCCAATGAACTTCGAAGCATAACTGGGCCAGCTGCCACAGGTTGTTTGCCCATTGACAATGCACAACAAGGCAACTCTTCTCCTTTTTTTCATAGACTACATCAAGTTACCAAAGCCAGATTTTTTCTTTTAAGGTTATCAATTGTAAGCATCCTCCAATAAATCATGCATAAAAAAAGGCCAATTTAGGGGGAGCCTCACCGTGCCGAACCTTTATCCACTGGATGGATTGTACCTCTTCATCCCCTTCCAAAGCCTTGAGAAAGGATTTCACCTTGAACTTGCCCGACTTTGTAAGGGTTTAATGGACTTGTTCCTCCTGGTGAGAGTAGAGGCTTGCAGCTGCTCGGTGGAAAGCACAATCGATGACTGGAAGTTTCTACCTCTTTAAAAGATTCTCATCCCCATCGCCATGTTCTTCACACAGTAAATCAATTGTGGTAAAGCCCTCATGGAAGATCCTCCTCCTCCTCCTCCTCCAATCAACATTTGTCTTCGCATCCAAAAACCATATTTCCAAATAGCTGTTCAAAAGTTTTTGGTGCATTTTAGCACTATTCCATTGTGCGCCAAGTATCTTCATGCTCTATTCTGTTGCTGTTGCTGATTTTAATATTAGGGTGCATTGTTGCAGCAGAGAAACTAAGTACTTATGTGACATTTGTTGATTGAATTTCATATAGGTGAAGGTAACTAAAGTTGCTAAAGATTCTCCTCCAGTTTATGTTCCTACCAGTAGCGTGAGAGTGGCACCTGCAAATACTGATCAACAGTCACTGGGTTCTGCAAAACCATCTATTGAATTAGAAGCACCAGCACCAACTAGTGATAGTGCTCCTGAAAGTACCAATGCTCAAGAGGAAGGTATAAATCTTTTTTGCTTTTTATTAGAACAAGTTTCATGATATTTTCATAAAAGGCCCTCTCCTTCCCTCCCTCTCTGTCTCTCTCCATCCCTCCCTCCTCCCTACATTTCCTCAATCCTTTTTGCTTTTTATTAGAACAAGTTTCATGATATTTTCATTAAAGGTCCTCTCCCTCCCTCTCTCTGTCTCTCTCTTCCTCCCTCCCTCCCTCCCTACATAACCTGATTCATATGGCCTATGCTATGTGAATACATGTTCAAAATGTCTTGATGCTTCTACTTCCTAATTCTGAAATCAGTGTTCTTACTTTGACTACTACTTAAAAGTTGAAGGTCACTCCATATACATACGGAACTTGCCTTTAAGTGCAACAGTGGCACAGCTTGAAGCGGAGTTCAAAAAATTTGGGCCTATTAAGCATGATGGCATCCAAGTCAGAAGTAACAAGGTTTGCTTTAGTTGTTTCCACATTTATTCATTTGCAAATCAGTGTTTTCTTTGCACAATATTGACAAGTTCATCTTGATATATCGTGGCCAGCAACAGGGATTTTGTTTTGGCTTTGTTGAGTTTGAATCATTGAATTCCATGCAGGCTGCTAAACAGGTACACCAATTTAAAACAAAGTCTTTCATTCTTTTAAATTCAACTAGCTGTTTTTTGCTGCTGTTCTAGCCTGCCATAGTATTCTAAAAGAAAATTTATCTTCTCTTGAAAATGGATCCTCCTGTTATATACAATGGTTTGAATTAAGTGGGGGAATGCATCTGGTGGTTTATGTGATCACTGGATACTTTTAAGGTTAAAAGAGAAGTTTTATAGGACAAAAGTTAGACCTGCTATGTTGCTTGGTTTAGTGTGTTGGCAGCAAAATATATATATATATATATATATTAATAAAATGAACATAATCAAGGTGAGAATTAAGGTTGATATGTGGTTAAATGAGAAAAGATGGGTTTTTGGATGAATGAATTTGTAAGATAGTAGAGATAGCACCAATTGAAGATAAAGTGAGCGAAAATAAGTTAAGGTGGTTTGTTCATGTACAATGGAGATTGATAGATGAGCCAACTAGGAGTGATAACATCCAAATCGTTGGTAATGCGAGGACAACAAGATATACCAAAATTAACATGGGTAGAAATAATAAACAAAAATATAACTCGATGTGGTTTAATGGGAAATTAGGAATGGCAATGTATAAAGCTTGGTAATATCCCCCTTACCAATACTCATTTATAATATCTCTTCTTATACTCTGCCTATACCAATTAGCATATTTTTTTATATGTACTGCGATTGGACTTTTATGATGAACCAGTGATTTTGTTTTATGTTAGACTTTTTTTTTGTTGATTTTGAACGTGCATGTGTAGTATATGTAAGTTGAAAAAAATGTTTAAAAATTTTGCAGATAAATGGGAAAAGGGGAGCCTCTTACCCATACCTGTGAAAGTATTTTTCTCAAGTACCCAAGCCCTTAGTCATTAGCTTAATGGGTAGGGTATCAGAGACTGGGTATGGGTAAAATTGCAAGAGAGAGATAGAGAGAGAGCGCTATGTAGTGTAGCCACTAGCCACCCCATTTAATTATAAAAAGACTAACCTGAGTTGAGTTCGAATTTTTTAGCAACCCAATCCCATCACACCTAATAGGATCATATATTGGAAAACTATTGATTTATGCAACTAAACAAGCAAGTTTTTAATATTTGATTCAGCAAGAAAAATTGACAGTTTCATTGTCAACAACTTCGATACACCCCCTTTAGATGCATCTTTCACTAATTGTCAAATTTAACTATACATGCCAGGAGATATGTTTAGCATGAGTTGCACAAAGTACGTAAAATGTTGGTGGTGGTTGAGATTCTTAGGTTGTTGGTTCTGGGGGACCCTATTTATAAACTGACTTGAGATTTTTATATGTTTTAAACAAATTTTTGATACGCACTTCCCTCGTACTTATGGATCCCTAAGGTGTTTGCTTTGCTGTCAAAATTGGTATCACATGGTTAGGGCTTTTAATGATGAGAAACGAGAAAGATGGTGTTAAATGTTGGAGAAAGAGAAAAAGAAAAATTGGGGAGTTGTGTGGTTTGGTGCTGCTAAGCTTTTTATTCTATAAGAGAGAGAGAGAGAGAGAGTTTGTGTGTGCACTTTTGCATTAGACACCTCTTTCTCCCCTTTTCCAAATTTTGTGACTTCCTCTTTTGTGTGGTATGGTGACAATGATTGAGATTTTGGGGAGACCAGGAAGCATGGAGCAGATTAACTAAACATTCCAAAGAAGGGATGGAGTGCGTTAGACACCTCTTTCTCCCCTTTTCCAAATTTTGTGACTTCCTGTTTTGTGTAGTATGGTGACAATGAGATTTTTGGGCAGACCAGGAAGCATGGAGCAGATTAAATGAACATTCCAAAGAAAGGATGGAGTGTGGTCCTCACTTTAGTTGAGTGATGATTTTTTATTTTTTATTTTTTTTTGGGATAAGTAATAAATGAAATTTTATTAAAGAAGCACCAAGATGATGCAAGAAGGACCAAAAGGTCATTATAAGTGAAGGTGAATCAACAACCAAACTATTCAAGAGTTTCTACAAAGTCAATATATTAAGTCACACACGGTTATTTTCATGAACCAACTGTACAAAAGGTCAACGACGATGGGGGGACAACTTTTTAGGCTGTTGAGGGTGTCTCTATCCCTATGAAGTATCTGCTGTTGCATTCTCTCTATCTGCGTAAGTCCATGCATAATCTACATCCAGTCTATCTTCCTCCTCTTTACATGAGCTCCCCCCCCCCCCCCCCCCCCCCGAAAAAAGGAAAAAGCCGAAGCTTGTTCCCTCATTAGGGAAGGCCCATGCCATCCCCAACTGGTTAAGAACAAGGGATCATATTTCTCTTGCCACTTCACAATGAATGAAGAGGTGATTCACTGATTCCCCATTGGCTTTGCTCATCTATCACTGATTTACCAAAATATGATTTCTTCTTCTTAAGTTGTCCATGGTCAAGGACCTTCTATGAACAGCTGTCCATAAAAAAAAATTGCCATCTTTGTAAGAACCTTTACTAACCAAATGTCCTTCCACAGGAAATTAATGTGCTGATTATGAGTGAGTGTCTTCAAGAATGATTTTACCTCAACTCAGCAGGACTTAGACCTGTTCCTGTACATCAAATCCTTTTCCTCCAGATAAAGGGAAAAAGTATAAAGAAGCTCAAGCAATGCGACTGAGTCCTTAATCTCCCGAGTATTTAGCTCTCTTCTGAAAGTAATATCCCAAACCAAATGCAAGCCAGATATTCTTGCATGGTCCCTAATCGGGGCATCTGGATCCCGAACTAGCAGAAATAGAGACAAGAATGCCTCTTTTAACCTTTTTGGTTGCTGCACCACTTATGATTCCAGAAGCTAACCCTTTCCCCACTCCCCAATTTGAAGGAAGTGTATTGGCTAAAATTCTCCCATAATGACCGATTCCCTTCCACACCCTTACTCCATGAGAAGCTGTTACGAGAAGCTGTTACCTCATTGGAAGCCCAATCACCTCAAGATGTTCCATTCTGTACTTTGTTGGCACCACCCTCCTCATTGGCTAAAATTCTCCCATAACGACCGGATTCCTTGCCACCCCCCTCCTCCATGAAAGTTGTTACCTCATTGGAAGCCCAATCAACGCAAGATGTTATGTACTTTGTTGCTGCCGCCACCCTCCTAGGCGTATCCCTCTCCCACACAAATCTCTATAATCATTTGCTCAACATGGCCTGATTAAAGTTGTCAAGCCTCCTGATATTAAGCCACCCTGCCTAAGAAGGCTGTAAACTGAAGTCCAGTCCACCATATGTTACTTCATTGCATCCCCAAGCCCTCCACAAGAAATTTCTTTGCAATTACTCCATCTTTAGGTAAGTGATGATGATTGGAAGTTAGAGATAGTTGCTCTTTTTAGTTTGATATATGCCTGTTCACTTAATACGGGGTTGGATGTTTGTTCATGGTTGGCAGCATCTATGATCAAGGTTACTGGCAAGGGCGACAAAAAATGTGGCGGATTATCCATGGATGTTGGAAGGAGCGATATTTTAGGTGGGTGGTGCAGGGGTGGGAGCTCGTAGTTGCTCATTTATCTTTGTAACTATTAGTTATGGCGGTATTTAGGTCTTTAAAAGAAATGCTGTCTAAAATAGTGTTTATTACTGATTTTCAATTAGTGTCAAGTTTGGGATTTTATAACACTGTTAATCATTACTAAAAATTAAAGATGCTTTAACTGTTCATATTTTCATTGAAATATTTCATAATGTTTTCAGGCCTCACCTCTAACAATTGGGGGTCGCCAAGCTTTTGTTGAGGAAAAGAGAACTACCACCCGAGGCAAGGCTTTTTTTTTTTTCCCTTTTTTACATTATTCAGTTAGAGAGACAAGGTTTTTATGGACAGGAGTTGATCTTAACGATTATGTATTTGGACGATGTTTTTTGCAGTTGGCAGCAGTGGGAGAGGGAGGTACCCTTCAGGCAGGGGAGGATTCCGGAATGACAACTACAGGGGACGTGGGAGCTTTGGCGGCAGTGGCAGGGGCTATGGCAGGAACGAGTTTAGAAGCCAGGGCGAGTTTTCAGGGCGACCTAGGGGCCCAAGCGGACGTGGTGGAGAGAGTTATCAACGTGTTGATCAAAACGGAGGTGGGACCAGAGCTGGTCGTCAAGGTGGGATGAATAAGAACGTTCCTTCTGGGTAGGAGGTTAGCAGATCGATTGTCAGCAGATGATTTTTTGGCAAGTAAATGAGGGATATTTCTTTTCTTTTCTTTTTTTTCTTAGTCTAGCATTGGTGTTTCTATTTTTATGTCAGCCCCCTTTTTCTTTTTACCAATTGTTGGTATCGTCTTTAGAGGTATCATGAGTTGATTAGCTGTTCAGTGCATTTAAGAATTCTTCCATAAATGACATAAAAATGTGTTTTGCTGCATCTCTGTTTTTCCATATAGCAAGAAGAAAATCTCTCTCTCTCTCTCTCTCTCTCTCTCTCTCTCTCTGCGCGCTGTGACTTGGGTGTTGAAGTTCTGTTTGTATCTGTCGATGGATGATAGACTTGAGAATTGGTATCCTCGCAATAAGGGATGCGTATAAATATATATATATATATATATATTACATATGACGAAAGGAGGGCAGCTGCATAGCAATTCTATTTGTACGCGGTATTCGTGTATTTGACCAATAGGATTTGCAACAAACCAACGGAGTATAACTTTATTGGATCATGCGCTTCTCAGAATCACAATCTGGGTTGAAAGACTTGCGATGCGTTTGTATTTATGGGGTTCATATTATTTATTTAGAAAAAAATTGTTCAATTATACTTTTGTTCGTCTAGATATAAATTTTATCACAAATTTAAGGATAAATTACAACTACTTCTCTTTAATATTTTGGATAACTATATTTAGCATTTACAATATTTAAAAAGTTACATTTGCCTTTCTTATTTTAAAATGTTATTAACATTGATCTTTTTTTCAATAAAATTAATCATTAAAATTTAATAAAATATATTAAAATAGATATTTTTTCTATTTTATCTTTCATTCTCTCGTGTTTTTGTCAATTTTTTTAGCAAACATTACAAAAAATAGGCAAAAAGAAGTAAAAACAAATTTTTTTTGAGGTAAATAGTAGAACAATGAAGGGGACAAAAGCAAAAGAAAGTACTAGAAGTGCAAAATAATGTGAAAATGTCAAATTTAGTTCATTGTTTTATTGGGTTAGAAAATAAAACTAAAATGAGTGGATATTAATTAACAAAATTAAATTTTTATTTGGTTAAGTATATAAAAATTTTATAAATTATAAATTTTATTTTTCTTTTCAATTCATAAATTCATGTTCCAAACTTGGTGTTTCATCTATATAATAGGGTTGGTAATAGGTTTTGTTATAAAAATACCCCTATATATTGTCTATTTGGCGTAATAAAAAATAACTAAATAGCGAAAATTTTGATTTAAGAAACTTTTTAGTATTTGGCACGTAACTAGCAAATCACGTTTTTTAGATATGAATAATAAAATTTATTAACTTTTGCGTCAATTTTTTAGAGAGAAACCGTCTGAATAATTTTTTGGTTCCGTCGAAACGATTTTATGTTAGAATTTATTAAAAGTGATTAAAAGGTTTTTGAAATTTGTAAAAAAGTTATTAAAATTTGTGAAATGTTATTGAGATTGATAAAAATTTGCTAGGCCATTTAGGCAGTGCTAGCCCAACCCACTTGGTTGCCTCATTATTTGTGTAAAATTGGTTGTTGTATCCTAATGTCACTTGTCCCGGGAATTACACTCACTTGACCTAAGGATTGTTCTTATCCCTGAGCTAGCCCTATATTTAGATGTATATAAATTTATAAAAATTTTACAAAATACGAGGACAAATGCTAAAGAAATTTAGAGACTTTTGGACGCTTTCAGCGTTTTTGAGAATTTTTGTTTGGCCAAACGGACCAATAATAGGGTAGGCAATAGGTTTATAAAAATGCCCCCATGCGCCTCGAGGCAATTTCAGTAATTTCAAGTAGACCGACTAGCCCCAAATCCCCCGAGCCAAAACCCTAACCCCTTTACTATTTGCTCTCTTTTCTGCTTCAATGGCTGACACATTGATCTCTGTCGAGAAGATTAAGGCTTTATGGCACTCACAAGTTCACGACGAACAGAACTGGGCTTTGAACGTGGTAACCCCTTCTCTCTATCTATCTTGTGTGTGTCTGTATGCGCGTGCGCGGGGATACATACATTCATGTGTGTGTGAGATATATGTTTTTATTTGCTATTCCTCATCTCCTACGATGACGGTCGTCGAGCTCCGTGTGGTTTTTTGCAATGTTGATTCACATATGCACAGACAGAATGATGAATTTTTAATTACTGTTAATGAAATCGCGAGATAAGCCAAAAACTGCAAAATGCTAATTCGGTTTTGCCGATTGGAATTGCGGTTTGAAGAAATATATTCACGAAACTTCTAATCCGATACTTACCAAAAAAAAACTTCTAATCCGATTGAAAAGATGGAATCAGATAAACTTACGGCTATATATATATACATTATAATGAAATTATGGTTTTTTCAAATTTATTCACAAAACTTCTAATCCGATTGAAAAGATGGAATCAGATAAATATATAGCTCTTTATATATGCAGAACATATTGAACATATCCGAAATTTGAAATCCGGTTACGCTCAGCTTATACAATGACTTCTAATCAGATTGTAAGTCTATACATTAATATTTAATGTTGGAATCAAATGATTACGCAATCAAAATTAAAAGGGGTTGAAGATGGAATCAAATTAGATAAATGTACAGCGAGAACATATAGACTCCTAACCCGATTGAAATTCTATATTCCAAGATGAGGATGCAATTAAAAGTATAATGTCTTTGTAAGGCATCTGCAGAACACATCCGAAATCATATATATATATATATATATATATGTGCAAAACAAACATTCAGCTGTTATCAATTCTCCTTCTCTCTCTCTCTCTCTTTTAATTATTACATCATTAAAAAACAAATCCAGAATGAACATGCCGTATACTGATAACTTTGTGCTTCTTGGTTATTTTGCAGTTAATGTTCTCATAATCTCTGTTTGGTTAACTGACCAAAAGAATTTGAATAGTGTTGTTCCATTTTTTTTCCCAAAAAAAAAAAAAATCCATAGCTTCTTGTTTGGGCCCCAATTGGAATAGAATAAATCTGCACTTGGCTGAACCTGGTAAAAATATTTGCTCAACTCTGGGAGCATCATTTTGTGGCATAAAAACCACAAAGAACACGAGGAATTTAGAATTTTTCTGTGTTAGTTTTCTCATCAAATATATATATATATATTTGTTGCAGTGCTGTTGGAATTTGGTCTCTGAGTCATTATTTCATGTGGCATATATGTTACGTGTCTTGGTAATGGTGTTAGGAATTACATCCTAACTTAATCCTCTGAGAAACAACAAGAAAGAAAATCACAAACAAGAACATAAGATTTACATGGTTCACCTAAGAACTAGGGCTACAACTATGGTGTTAGGAATTACGCTTGTAGGGTTTGTGGAGAAAAAAATGGTAAAAAAAAAAAAGAACTTGGTTTCTTAGTGGTAGCTTCCTTGCAAAGAATGAGGTACTGGAAATTATTTATAGCAATAAATTTTGGGTTTTGAGGCACTATATTAAAAGCTGAAAGCAAAGGGAAGGGTTAATTTTTCATAGGGCTTGATTTTATTATGATACAATTATTGGTCTGAAATAAAGAGTTATTCAAGGCTTATAGGGTAACTCATGAACATTAACTTTGCTCCTGAGGACTAAGGAGATGATAGAAAGAAAAGATGAAAATCTAGAAAGCCCTCCTGGAGCTCATTATTGTTTATCAAGCCTCATTACAACTGACACAAACCACAATATTATTTTTTATTTTGATGGGGCTAGGATAGAGGTGGACAATATCTTGATGGAGCCTTCTGTCTCCTTGAAGTCATAATCCTTGATAATATACCATTGTTAGTTGCCTTGTAATATTTAAGAAGGCTCCAAACCGTGATACAAATATGCATAAGTAGCATTGTGGTGGTTCTAATAAGAAATTTTAAATTAAGAATAGGAAAGGTTTGCTCTAATATGAAAACCAGTGTAGTAGTGGACAAGATTAAGAAAAGTTGAATCTTGCTCTCTAAAACTAGTTTTCCAATATGTTTTAGTTGAGGAAAGTTTGTGGGTTTAGGTTTAGAAAGGTAGAAGAAAAGTTAAAGGAGGGATTGGTAGTTTTCTTTTTTTTTTTTTTGGGGGGGGGGGGGGGGGCGCAAGAGTTAGAGTTTTACAGCTCAATTAGGTGGCCGTGATTGAGCTGTGAATGCTAACGTGACTCTTTGTGGAAAAGGATGGGGTATAATGAGAGGAAAGAAGTGATTAAGAATCCCAGGGGATTTCTTAGGGTCCTTTTGAAACTCCTTAGCCCTCACCTTCCATGAGGCTGGGCTTCATCTCATCCAAATCTGAATATTAAATCCCTGTATCAAAAGTGCGTCAAACAGAAATTTTTGTCTAGATTAGTATAACTTTTTCAAGTTGGAACACATTTTATTTGGCAATTTTCTAAAAGATCTCATTGACCCTTCAAATCACAAAAGCTAAAATCTTTCAGAAAATGGATTCCTATTTGAAGAGTGCATAACCACATGGATAAGCTCACACTAAATTTGGGGTCTAATTCGTGATTTTTCTCTAGTGGAATCAGAACTTTTCCCCGTTACCAAAACTAAAGCTTCTAATCGGAGTCGACTCTTTGGACTACTAGGACTATTTTAGATTCGTGCCTAGATAATGACCATATAACACAAACTTAATCAAGAATATAAGCTCATAGGCCGTTATCACATTCTATTTTTGGCAAAATTAAAATGACTAAAATTACTCCCATGATTTTTTCAACTTTTAAACAAAGGCAGCGAGAGTGATTAGGCATGACCTGGTTTTGGAATTATTTGGACAAAAGTGGTTTGTTGTATACTTAAACTTCAATTCTCACCATTGGTGGTTCTTCTTTTACATTGCACCAAGCAATGCCCCTCATTGCACGACCATCAATAGGCATGCAAAATTTTAGCTAATTTAGTTGCCTTTAAAAGAGAAAAACATTTGCTGCCATGTGTCAAAAGAGATGCATTGTCAAGAAGATAAGTATTGGGGAAGATAAATACCTTCTTCCAATTAAGTTTTAAGTTATCATGACTATTTCCACTTCACTTCACTGTTGTAAATAGGGATGCTACTCTTGTGGAAAAATGCAATTTGAACAAGTGGAAGAAGCTAAGAAATTCAGAAACTTTCTTTATCAAGGTTAGGATTGATTTGGGACCAAGTTGCCGAAGCACTCAAGTCAAACCCTTAAACTCAACCTTCACAAATTATTGTAAGTGTACAAATCCTTGAGTCAATATGCCAAACCCCCAAGTCAAATTACTGTAAGTTATATAAAATTCTTGGGATTAAGCTCTCAACCACCCAAGTCAATTGCAAGGTAACCAACCACAATTCTTGGATCAAGTTGTTTAACCCTCAAGTCAACCCATTCAATTAAGGTTTACAAATATTGGGAATAAGCTTTTAAGCCCTAAGTCTTTACAAATTATTGGAATCAAGTTATCACGCTCTCAAGTTATATTTAGCAAAAAATTATAATAATAATAATAATAATAATAATAATAATAATAATTCAAGTCATGGGTAATCAGTTGGATTTGTGTTGTAAGTTATAGATATATAAATATATATATTTTTACGAATAGTAGTGGAACTGTGTTGGAATGGCATCAAGGGGGTGCCACCCCTCTACAGAAGGTCGACTAGCAACATAAATGACATTTCGCAGTGCTCCACAAAAATATATATAAATATAATTTTAGATCTATTAATAACCCCCCCTCCCTCTTCAAGTCTTTACAAATTATTGGAATCAAGTTATCAAGCTCTGAAGTTATAATTAGCAAAAAATTATGATAATAATAATTCAATTCATGAGTAATCAGTTGGATTTGTTTTATAAGTTATATATATATATATATTATGAATAGTGCTGGAATTGTGTTGGAATGGCATCAAGGGGGTGCCACCCCTATACAAAAGGTTGACTAGCAACATGAATTGCATTTCCCAGAGCTCCACAAAAAAAAATATATATATATATATACATAATTTTAGATCTACTAATAACCCCCCCCCCCCCCAAAAAAAAAGGCAACATAAGCAAAAAGATGCAGGCCTCCAAACTTGCTCTCTAGTTTCCATGGACTTTTGCTACCCACCACCATAAAATAGCATGTTGGGCTTTTTCAGGAAACAACCGATGTATGCTAAATTGAGATACTTTTAGCTCCCAACACTCCTTACTCCAAGCACAGTGGATAAAAAGTTGGTCTATGGATTCATGGTCATTCTTGCAAGGGCAACCCATATATGACCCACCCAAATATGAACAACGTCTAAATGGGGTTAAATGTATTGAATATTTTTAACCCATATCCCCTTTAACTTAGCCCAAGTCTTCCATTTTGCTAGTAACTTATTGAATCATGGGAAGAAAACTTGTATTAACCTTTAGAAATATATCATCTTAATGTTTTGAGGTTCCAAGTGGGCTCCATTGGATACTTAGCATTCTGCATCACTTGAGTGCAAGAAGTGGATAAACTAGGTGTGTTCAATTTGTTTTTCCCGCAAGGAAATTATGACTATTGTGTAAGGTTTTACAAGTGATAAGGTTTCGTCTTTGTATTTCCCAAGATGAAACACTTGTCTAGAGGGCTTTACTAGAAATAGGTGAGAGGGAACATAGAACATATGAAATTTTAGTCGCATAATAAAAAGTGATTTAGAACGTGGTGTCAAAATAACTACGTCCGACTTGTTAATAATTCACTCAATATTTCCATTTTTGTAACCCTTATGCTCCGTTTGGATAATCTTTGATTTCATTGAGATTTGAGATTAAATTGTATTAAAAAAATATAAAAAAGATAACTAAGTTTCTAACAATACATAGAATATTTCTAATAATTAACACTAAAGTAGTAGAGCCACTACTTCCTAAGGATTTTAAATAACTATTCGTTTGTGAATTACCAAAAAAAAAACTATTTTTTTGTGTTGATTACAAATCCTTCTTAATCCATTATTTTAAACCACTCAAATCAGTTCAGACTATGATGAAATTCACATTTAAACTAATAAAGTGATATTTGAACGACTTTACTTCAATAGATAATACTAAATCTCTTGATTTCAAATTCATAAATGCAAACACAACTTTCGTTTTTATTATAAGCACTTGTTAAAGTCAATTTTTTTTTTTAAATTAAAGTATCACTTTGGAGTGACTAATGCTAGTTATTTGTATGCCTTACGATGATTAGGATCTTGGTTTACTTGAGAATTTTGTCCTTTGCTTTTTATTTCATTACGCATTTTTTGTTTGTGCATCTTATGCCATTGTGTATTCATTTTTGTCCGCCCACCCTCCCCCCCTTTTCCCTTCCTGGTGCAGAAACTGCTCCGAGCTGCGGGATTGTTTGTTGGCTCCATTATTTTGATGCGCCAATATGGTGATCTTATGGCCATATAAAAGGTGGATGGCGGCTCCGCGGTTCTGGACTCATATATACCAGAGATTAATGGGGTTCTCTCTTTCCTCTTTGGGTTTTTCCGTCTTGAATTGAGCTGAGCTGTTCATTAGTTTTTGGTTTCCAAATAAACAATATCTCTGCGTTGAACATCAAAGTTGTAATGAAGGCGCTTTAGTAGTTTAGTAGCTAATTTTTTAGTGACTTTGCTATGGGAAATACTGGAAGAACTTGAACGAAATGGAATTTTTTCGTTCTGCTCTCCTGGTGACTTTGTTTTTCTGGCTGATATTCCCAAAGTATTCTGCGGCTGATTAAATTGACAGATTTGAGAATTTTTTTTTTTTTTTTTTATCATCATTATTATCATTATTTTTGCAAAAATGAATCTTGTTCTCTAAAATCAGTTGTTTCTGTGGGTTCGAGGAAAATTTGTTGGTTTAGGTATTGGAAGGTAGAAGAAAAGTTGAAGGCTATAGAGGGGATGGGGCTTGTAAGTTGTACTGTTGAATTGGGGGCTATTGTAGGCCATGAATGGTGATTTCGCTCTTTGTTGAAGATAAGGGGATAGAAGAAGAAAAGATTGCCGAGGTTGATTTCTTTGGCTCCTCTTGAAAATATAATCTTGACTTTTTTAGATTTTTTTTTTTTTTTTTAAAGGCTCCGATGGGCCCGTGGGAAATTCTCTGTTTTTACTTTTGTCTGTTTTTACTTCAGTAGTGCCTCTGCGCCATGAGTGCAAGTGGGTGGGTAATTGTTAGTTGGGTGTTAACTCATTCGAGTTCGGTTTGAATAAAAATAGCGTTGGGTTTTTACCTGGATCAGTAAAAAATAATTTAGGTTTGAGTGCAGTTCGTGAATAATTTGATCAATTACAATAATATTAGTTTAATCTAAAATATTATAACTCAAAATATTATTTTATGAAGGTGCTGTTTGGCATATCGAAATTGGTGTAAAACGTTCAAACTTTTTTCTAACTTCTTTTAATCAAACTTTGTTACGGGTTATTTTTACATTAAACATTTTAACTTTTTTGTCATCTGAACACCACTTAAATTAAAATGATGCCATTTTATTAAATTAAAAATCACTTAAATTAAAATGATGCCATTTTATTAAATTAAAAATATTGTTTTAGCGTAAAATATTGTAATATATATATATATATATATATTTTTTCTTTTTAAGGTGAACTTCTGGGTTTTTAATCCGAGTATCTGGTGGTTCAAATTTGACTTGAAATTTAATAAATGAGTTATAGAAACAAATTAAGTTTAGCTCATTTAAGATCATGAACCCAATTCGAGTGAGTCGCAACTAAGCCGAGGTCGAACAACAACTCGCGAACTATTTAGTTCATGTCAATCCTCTTGCGCAATAACTGGATGTGCAAATTTGTTTTTTACGTCCAAGAAAATTATGAGTATTTTTGTAGGATTTGCAAGAGATCAACCTCCAATTCAAGGCTGGCTCATACCAATGCCAGTGAGACGGTATATAGGCCAAGGCCTCTAATGCGAGAAAGGAACATATGACATAATGTATATTATTAGTATATAAAAATTAAAAATTAAAAGTTACTTTCCATTTATTGTATATTTTATTTTAAAAAGTCAAACATAACTTTTATAAAAGAAAAAATTTACACAATTCTTTACATAATTATACACATATCACAAATGATAGTTGAATTATCATAAATAAATAACAATGTATATATTGTTTTCAAATTTATTTTTACAACTCATCTATTTTAGTATATAATAATAAGACCAATTTAATTGTAATACCCGACATTTATTTTTAGTTATTTATGTGTTATTTTGGGCTAATAAATATTTATTTTGAGATTTAGTTGATTTATTTTATTTTCCTGAGCCGAGTGTGGTTCGAATTGGTAATTGATTAGATAATTGGGCTAAGGGCCCAACTCCCTTTCTTTACTTTCTTCCTTTTTCCTTTTCTTTTTCTCTCTCTCTTTTTTTTTTCCTTTTCTTTGGCTCGGTTCAGAGAGAGACTAGAGAAAAAGAGAGAGAAAAGAGAGAGAGGAGAGAGATGTTAGAGAAAGAAAGTGCGATCCGGAGCAGAAGGTCAGCGGATCAAGTTAGTGTTCGACGTCGTAAACATCATGGTAACATCCATTTTTGGTGGTTTGACCCGAGGTGGGAGAAATTGGCTCTTGAAGGTTAGGAGCTCAATCGGTTTTCCTCGATTTTCTTCTTTTCTCTTCAGATTCGAAGTAGGTGGGACTCATATACGTGTTCAACACGTTGTTAACATGATTTTGATGTGTGTGTGTGTGTGTGTGTGTGTGAGATAATTTTGGTAAATGATGATATATATGCATATATATGTGTGTGTGTATATATGTTGTGGATTCGTTCGTATATATGCTCAATTTTGTTTATTTTTGAGTCTGGTTGCATGATATAGAGATATATATTGTTGTTATGGGTTGTGCTACTATTTCTAAGCTTGAGGTACTTGAAATTTGGTATTTTGTGTGCCGAATCGAGTTTGTAATAGTTCAAATCTACGCTCTGGATTGCAGGTCGGGGGAATGGGCTTCCCGCAGACATCCGTCGAGCTTCCCGCAAGGCTAAAAGGGTCTTGGCATCTTCCTGCAACTCAGAGTGGCCTTCCCGCGCCCTTTCCATACGTTTAAACTTCATGCGCCTTTCTCGCGCTCTTCCCGCCCCCTTCATGCACCATTTCCACGGGAAGTTATTTTTGACCTAGTTTGAGTTCTTTTTAACCCGATTTGAATGGTACATTATATATATTAATTATATGTTGAAATTATGCATATTTTGGGACTATAAAATGTCATTATAGATGATTGAGCACATCATGCTTTTCTTATAATGTTGAGATGTTTTGGTTATTTAACATGATGGAGCATAGCATGTGTATGGGGATGGGGTTTCATTATTCGGTTGATATTTTGATAATTGATTAGCCAAAAGTGCCATATTTAAATTGTGATGTACCGAGGTATGGGTCATATATATAGATAGGATCTATGAGTTGAGAAAATTAATAAAAAGAGATTTTGGAAATATGGGATGATCCCTAGTTGATGTATATGATTAGAGATTAGTCATTTAGAGTTGGGACGTTAATTATGAGATGTAATTATGAGATTTTTTTCAGACTGTAGCCGGACCCTGATTAAAATAAGCAGATGCTTGACTAGTGGTGTAACACGGTTCCCTAGCAGAAAGGTTAGTGGGTGTAACACAGTTTCCCTAAGTCTCACCCCAATGGGGTGTAACATGGTTTCTCGTTTGGTATATATATATATATATATATTGAGATATACGTTTACTGTGAGCGTAAATGGTACGATTGGTGACCCCGTATGTAGTGTTAAGTGTCACCCGTCTCAAGATAAAGTTGGGACTATATGGAAATTTGAGAATTATATTGGCTATTGCATTATATTACATATGCATTGTTATATTATGTTTAATTGATATTGTTGTAAGTTATATTATATGCTCGAGTATATTCACCAGTGTACACTTACACGGTCCTACCTACTGGGACTTGGGTAAGTTTGCTCGTTCTATCTATATTTCAGGTGATCCGGCGAGGGTAAAGAATAACCATCTAGAGCTGAGTTGAAACTGATGGATTGAGTTAGCATGTGATTCATTTATGCTTGGATGATTGTATTTCAATTTGTGCGATTTGGGGCGTGAGTCCTTAATTCAATATATATGGATTGTACTATTATTGATAATATTTATTCGGCTGTATGCGCCTTGGATTGAGTCACCAAGGTGTGACATTTAATTTATCATGATGAATGTTATTTTTATTTATTTAATATGGGAATAAGGGATATATTTAGTTATTTTGATTATTATTATAATATTATGACTTCACATTGGTACATGTTTTTATTTAATTTAATTAATTCCTATATTCCTATACAATCTGTTCCGGACAATTATTTTAGGGGCGTGACATTAACTATATAATATAATAATTTGTAGGGACATAATTATCGATTAGATATATAATTTGGGTGATTATAAGTTCGTTAGGAGTGACAAAATTTTTTAAAGCGGTGAAAATATTAAAAATTTTTAAAAATTAATTATTTTTTATCTTAATATATAAATTACGAATTCACAACTTATCTTATTTTTTATCACTTCAAACACTCATTTCTCTATGTATATATATATATATATATATCTCACTTTTTATCACTCTAAACGCTCCTCCCTCTCCCTCTCTCACTCTTTACCTACATATATATATATATATATATATACGTACGTACGTACGTACGTGCGACCTTTTTATGACGACATTACATAATTAATAGTTACTGACAGTGATATTGTTATATATGTGTATATACATATGTGTATGTATGCATGTGTGACAGCAGGCGCGGAAGCTGTCAGCTTCGGAGGCAAACCCGACATGTCGGAATCGCAACTTGCACTAAAGTGCTGAGCTGTCGCGACCGAATCTCATCCTGACACGTCTACTCCTACTTAACACGTGTCGCTTTTCAGTCTAGTCTGACGCACCCGTTCTCTGTGTAAAAAGTAGAAGTGGCTTTCGCTTTTGGGCCCCGCATCTCCATCAGAACCCACTTGACCTTTTTCGTGGCCCCACCCCCTGACTCCTCCGTTGGAGATCGGGTCGGGTCATCGGTTCTCATAATACGCAAACCCCACATATATTTTTAGTGGCTTTGGAGTGTCAATTTTTTTAAAAAAATTTTTTACAGTTTTTTATGTTAAAAATATTTAATTTTTTTATAAATTTTTAACTTTTATTAACTTGTATTAAGTTTTTTTAATTTTTTTACAAATTGCAAAAAATACACCAAATTATAAATAATTTAAAATTTATTTATTTATTTTTAAATTTGACATTCCAAATAAGTAATAACTGAAAAGAAAAGGCCATAATATTAAATTAATAATTATTGGATTAAAATTTAACTATTTAAATGTATTTATATTATTTTAATTTAAAATAAATGTAAATACATTTCGACAATTAAATTTAAAATTAATTATTTCGATTATGAGACCAACCGGTCAAATGGGTAATAATTTATGAATAAAGTAATAATTTATAAACGAAGAAATCACGGAAAAAATCTGCACGTGTCTTTCAATCACGTCATTGCTCATTACAGTCGGCGCAGGTCAGCTACCGGCACCCCGTAATTTCTAATGCAAGTTGGCCACTCTAGTGCGGTCGGGTAGAGAGCCCTTTGCAATGCTGTAGGAAAAAAATAAAAATAAAAATAAAAATAAAAAGATACACAAACATATATAGAGACCCCTTAAAATTAGCTAATACTGCAAGTGGGAATCTTTTTTACTCTTCTGAATACTTACATTAGGTAAATATGTGAGAGTTACAGTAATAATTTAATTTTGGGGTCTTAAGTATTAATCGAGATGTGCGTGAATTAATTCAAATACTTTTAATTATATAAAAAATAATAATTTAGCAAAGATAAAATCATATTAAAAAGTTATTGACATTTTTGCAAGCGAAAAAAAATTATTAAAGATTATCAAAGTTTTACTAAATCAACAAAAAGTTTCATCTAATAACTTTTGTCAAAAAAAAAAACTTCTAATTTTTTACCAAAAATTTAGGTAGCATTTGGTTTATTTTTATGTTTTTCATTTTTTATTTTCTATTTTATGTATTTTATGTTTTAAAAATCCCCAAAACAAAGAAATAGAAAATGCTCTATTTTTTTATTTTAAAATTTTCCTTATTCTGGATTGAAAACGCTCAAAATAATATTTTATCATTTTTCATTTTATATGTAAACTCAATTTTTGTTTTCAAAAACAAATTTTGAAAATATAAATGACCAAACGCGTTTGAATTTTTTTTTTTTGTTTTCAAAGTGTAAAATGAAAAATAAACTTAAAATAAAAAATAGAAAATAGAAAAATAAAGAAAAATAAACCCATCCCTGGTTGTTCCAGTGGAGCAGGAGTCAAACCTAAAGTTTGGGTAATATATACAGGTCGCAGGTTCGATTCTCACCCGGAGCGGCTAGAATTTAAGTGGGGGGCCGTGACGGTGGGTTGTTGTGCTAGTTCCCCCGAGAGTTTGTAGCTCAGTTGGTAAAATCACTGGATGATTTCCCCAGTTACCAAAAAAAAAAAAATAAACCAAATAACACCTTAGTTACTAAACATGCCTTTAGCTTTTTTTTTTTTATATGATTATTTTTACTAAGACTTGATTTTTTTTATATAACTTTTAACAATGTTATTCACATTTATAGAAAAAAAAATTTTGAAACAACTCACTAATTATCTCAAAATAAAAATATTTTTTATAAAAAGATAAAAGAATACAAATATAAAATGTATAATATAAAGATAAACTAATAGTATTTGTATAATATATTTTATTAATAAGTATATGTTGTGTACTATTTATAATATAAAAAAATTAATATATTTTATTACACAATATTGAGTTACAATAACTAAAATCCTATCTATTTTAGATTTTATTATTCAAATTTTTTACCAGTCTCGCTAAGATTAGATAGTAAAACTAGATAATTGAGTTTTTCATTTTTACACCTGATTCAACAGAAATATATATACACGAATTATGATAAATTTAGCAAATATATAAAAATACTTCTACAATTTGAATTTATCTAAACAAATGTGAATTTTTTGATTTTTTTTTTACAAATTTAATTAATACGTTTAGAAATTACAATTTTTAGAAAGAAAATTAAATTTTAATGAAAAAAGTTATATAAGATAAAAAAATTATGAAAAATTAAAAATATAAGAAATTATAAACCTTTAAACCAAAATCCGAGAATACAAAAACGATTATATTGGTGTGTGGCGTGCAAAAAAGAAGAAAGTAGCGGTGGACCAAAAAAAAAGAAAGAAATTTTATAATATATATATATATATATATATATGTTATAAAATATTCATTTTTGTTTATTTATTTATTGTGGGATTACTTTTTCACATTATCAATTTATTATATATGTGTAATTACTAATTTCACTAGCTTTCACCTTTTTTTCTACAAATTACTTTCAAATTATGAAAGGTTATATATTCACGTTTAAATTATGCAAATTACATAATTTTCACTAAAATTATGTGAACATTTTATTTTATTTATTTATTTATTTATTTATTACATAAGGGGAATAAAGTAAAGTAATAAACGATAATTTTGCTATTAGTTATAAAATTTTTGTAATTAATGACATTAATTTTTGGATTAATTAAATATTACCATGTGGAGCTAGTTTGCTTTTTTTTTTTTAATAAATTAAATTGATTTTTTTTTAATTTTTTTTTTGTATATGATAATTGAAAAGATAATTTAAAATTTATAAGAAAGTTGTAGAGGGAAGTTTGTGACGAATTTTAATTGATTTTCACTAGTTAATTTAATAATAAAATCCTAAAATTCAATCTTATTTTTAAAGAAAATAAGACAGGGATATTTCAAAATTATTTAATTTTTAAACTAATTTATCTTATGAATTAGTAGTTGTGGTCTTGATAACTTTTTGAGTATTCATTTAAAGTGCCAAATCTGATAAAAAATTTTGAACTCTTTTAAAAAATGTCGAATGTTTTTTGAACTTTCTTCACATTTTGCACACAAAGTTTGTTGTGTAAAGTTTCCAACCTTTAAAATGTCTAATTTTTTTAAATTTCTTTTAATTGTTACTAATTTTCTTTAACTTTTACTATTTTTTTTAATTTTTACAAAATTTCTCTAATTTTATCTATTTTTTTATATTTTTTTAGGAATAGACCAAACACCAAACAATCAAAAATTGCCTATATTTTATTTTTTTTATCAAAATTATAAATTTCAAACAAGTACTAAATTAATATATTAAATTTGAGATATATTATCGTAATAACAAATAACTACAGTAAATTATATTAAACGATTATAAGTTACATATATATATATATATATATATATCCTAAATGATGGGAACATAATTGTGAAATCAAATTTTACTTATAAAAACTTTCAAAGAGATGCTCAAATTCATATCAATTAGAACTTGAAATTTTATTTTGATGAATTGAAATTTAAAAATTTTAAATTCATAAATTTTTACTCTAAATTGGTAAATTTGACATTTATTAAAGTTTGTATATTTTAAAATTTGAATTATTTAGTTTATAAAATGATATTTTTTATCTATTACTTTTAAAATTTTTAAATTTTTTAAAAATTATTATTAGTGTATATTTTTTTAACTCAATATAGGTCCCGTTTGGTATCACAAACAAACTTTATAAATCTTTATAAATCTCCAACAACCTTTCTACCTCTAATTTTCCTGCCATTACGAATTTCAAAAAATTTTAATATTTCGCTAAAAAAAAAAATCTGGAAGTAGATTAACCAAATGTGTAAATTTTTTATACAATCATATTCTTCGTGTCAAAAACTTTCAAACGAGTACCATTATCGCTATTTTTTATGAATTTTTTTGAATCCGTGAGAACGGATTTGAAAAATGGTTTCCACGGTTTGTTACTTTAAAAAAAAAAAGATATCAAAATCAATCCTAAATTACATTTTATACCAATTTATCTTATTCTTTTTTACTCCAAAAGGCCATAATTTACAAAATAGTTTGTGTCACGTGTTACTCTTTTTTTACACGCGTATCCACCAGACGTGAATATTCTGCTGTTACATTTTTTGGCAAGTTGTATATCTACATTTTCTCTAAAATACCCTTTCTCTTTATCAAAATTACGCACCCCTCAAACAAAGAGTGTTAGTAACCGAAGGGCATCGGGGGTAACAAACATAAACGAGTCAAAAGAGGCGCTGTGGAGAACACAAGTCGTAACCGTGCAGTGCATGAGACCCCCTCTCTCTGCAACGTCCGCCACGTGGCATGTTCAAACACTGTCATCATCGTTTATCATTCATCATCTATACACACGCACACGCATATATGTATACAATCTCTCTCTCTCCCTCTCTCTGTGTGTGTTTCTGTTTCTCCGGCGACTGCGAGAGCTCTCGCCGAGCGCTGGACTTCTCTTGGTAGCTCTCGGAGTTCTTCAACAGTTCTTTTATCAAGTCACTTTCAAAGCCAAGTAAGCTCATCCGAGTCCCTCTCTGTTCTCTTTTCTTGTTTTACTTTATTTACTTATTATATATAATGGGGCTATGGGCCCCAGATTGGCTACGACGTGTTTGTGATATTTTCTTAAACAATTGAGGTTGCATAAGCTCATTCGAGTAGAAATCCCATCTGGACTTGTGTCTTTCTGCTCTCTTTGAACTTATCTTTTGGCTAGATTTTCATCTGGGTGCAAAGTTCGAATCTTTACTTTGCATGTGTAGCAGAATCTGTATATATTCATGTATATATTGAAATTTATTGACTCAAAAATGGTATAAGATACTAACGGGCCTCTTCACTCGTTACCGTTTTGAGTTTGTTGCTTTAATTGGGGAGGACTGATCTCCTTTTCAAGTAAGCTAACTGGCGTCTCCGGTCCTTGTCAATCCATTCATTGTCATTGTCAATTAGTTTTGAGATGAGTGCTTTAATAATATATATATCTGTATGTGAAGTGCTGGTCTTTGCTTTCTGTGTGCTTGTAGTTTAATGGGGGAAGCGAACAGAAATGGGGTTGGTCCAAACAATACTTTGTGCTCTCTGCAGAGTTTCAAACTCCAAAGTTGTGAATTTTCTGATTCAGAGCGACTAGATCTCAATCTGGGACTCTCTTTGGGGGGTTGTTACAGCCAAATTCCCAAAGACAAGCCACTTGTTAGGGCCTCTTCATTGAATGGGGACTTGGGTCTGAATGAGGATGATGAGGGAAATGGGTTTATTTCCCTTGCGAGAACTTCTTCCGTGCCGGCAGAGGGGAAGCAGTATCTGAGGAAGCTCAAGGAGAAACAGGCCATGAAGAGAATGGTGGCCAAGAGAAGAATGGAGAAGCACAGGCAAAGCAGCAGGGGAGGAGGTGTTTGTGAGGAAGAGAGGTCTCTCTGGGAGCCTAAATTGCCCAATTGGAAAACTGAATCTGCTGCGACAAGGAATGCTAGAATGCCGAGCACTGCCTTCTCTGGTGCCTTTCAAAAATTCAAATCCAATGTCAATTCATCTGCCAACCTAAAAATTGAAGGTAATTTTTTTTTTTAATAAATTCTTTTAGTAATTAATGATACTGATCAATTTTTGTTTGTATCTTTTATTATAACACGGTGCATAAATAAGTCGAATTTAAAATTTCTAGGTTCTTTTGATAATGTGGCGTTTAGCGTTGTTAAGTTGAATCTGTTTCTTGGTTCAGATTATTCTCGTGGTTTGGAGATTTCTGGTTCCTCACTTGTTTACTTGATTTTTCCCTTCAGACTGTTTACTCCTTATTTGTTCATTTATTTATTGTATTTGATTTTGTCTCTGATTCTAGAATTGAGTTATGGGATAAAATGGTGGTAATCACAGTTGATGTAATGAAATAAAAGGAAATGGGAAGAGAAAGATTGGAAATTAAACCTATGGAACTCAAAGTGGCATCCTTATGGAGAGAGAAATTTGAGAATTTTGACTTTATCGGCATTATAATAAATCGACAAAAGTTACTGAGTGTGAAAACGACAAAAGTTACCGGGTGTGAAAATGACAAAAGTTGTTGGCCTCGTAATTCAACTGGAAAAGTTCAGCACTTGGCAAATAGGAGAAAAACCTGAGTACCGATGATCTGCATGCATAGGTAATGACTAATTTTATGCATGTTGTCCAAGTGTTGCAGAACCCTGAATTTCTGCCATTACTTTTATAAGTAGAAATGTGGGATACAATTTCTGACACGGGCATGGAGTGGAAGCACGTGTCCTTTTTATGCATGTGTATTCTTGTAATTTAGTTATCTATTAATCTCCTCCAGCATATTGGTGTTGCGATTGTTTGTCTAGTATGATGGTCAAAATGAGAGATGTAGGGGTGAGCACCTCTGTCTTACACCAGTGCTTAATCTCTAAATTTCTAATGAATTGTTGTCGCCGCACTTGTGATTCTACTAAATTCGGTTGAAATCTAGTCAGAAAGCAACAAATACAAATGGCTATACGTAGCTTTTTTTTTTTTGGGGGGGGGGGGGAACAAGTGAAGTAGTAATGGGCAGTCATAGAAATTATAGTTGGTCAGATATCAACAAAGTAAAACCTTTAGCAGGCCAACCATAAAAGACGGTAATACAAAGGTTCAACCCAAATTTGACAGTGAACGTTTTGACGTATTCACACACATAATCTATGATAAATTAGAATTTTACTCTCACAGACCAGACTGAAGTTAGACAATGCTAAAGATGAGCTGCAATTGATTGTTTGTTCGATAAAAAGAAACAAGTTGTTCCTGTTCAAGTTTCTCCTAATGCCTTTGGGTGATAGTATCTATAAATTTGCCTTCTCTTCTTGTGATTTGGCTAGTAGGTCTTAGCATCCTTTTTCATTTTTTCAAATTTTTTTATACATCATTTTCTGATTTTGCTCTCATGGATGCATAATTAATTTTAGTTGTGAGTAAAACGAAATGCTGTGGATAAAAGCCTACATTTGATATCAGCCATTCTAATTTGACATCACTTCACTCTCCTTAATTACTCACATTGTTACTGCTTTATTATCATCCATAAGGAGGGCAATTTTATCCATACCCAATTGGTACCCGTAAACCCTACCCTCTGTAAATAGCACATACCCTACCCACAAAGCTAATGAGCGAGGCTCTGAGTACTCAAAAATATACCCTGATGGGTATGGGTAGGGTTTAAGTAAGAGATTCCAATTTATCCATTTACTCACTAAATTGTTAAACATTTTTTTAAGCATATATAACATATGTTATATATGCACATCCAAAACAATAATATAAAACTCTAACATAACACAAATATCACTTGTTCATCATAAAAGTCCAATAATAATGCAAATAAAAAATACCCTAATAGGTATGAACAGGGTATGGATATCTTTTTACATATCCATATGGGTATGGATCGGGGTATGAGTTGAGAGAAATGAAAAAGAAAGAATTAGGAGAGATTAGAAGAAGAGAGAATTTTCTTCTCTACCTCTTTTGAATTATATTTAAATTATTGGAGATTACAATGAAAAATAAAATATTTAGTTGTCAATGACTAGTTTAGACACATAACTTAAATTAGGAACAACTAATTTCAAACTAGCTAAAGATGGATGACCCAAGCGAAAAATGCCACTAAAAGGTGAAATAATAGAATAAATCGCAGAAAAGATATGCTCTGGAGGACGATCACAATCAAGATAATAAAGGCCATCCATCTTATGCCCTAAACTAATCACTCTCTTCGTCTTAAGATCCTGAAAGAAACAAAATGTAGGAAAGAAAGTTGTGGAACACTTTAACAACTTAGTTAATTAGCTAAAATACAATAAGTTACAAGGGAATTGAGGCACATAAAGATTTGATGGTAAAGTAAGCAATGCCGAGGGATGAAAAGTCCATTTGCCAGAGACAAGGCAAGAAGAACCATCAGCCAAGACAATATTATATTGAATATGAGTCACGTCATAAAACAATGAAGAATTACCAGACATATGTGAACTAGCTCTAGAATCGATGATCCAAGAAGGAGGGGAAGAGGCCATAAGATTCGGATTACTTAAGTTTGCCAAAGTATTAGTAGAGGGAGGGTGGGGTTGGAAACACACAAAATCTAAATAAGCTCCCGAAGCTAAGAAGCAGTCAAAGTAATGGTTCCTCCACTATCAATCACTGGAAACTGTGATGATGGGGGATGATCAAACATGTTTGACTACTCAAGTTTCCCCTATTTCTTCCAGCAAAAAGTTTTAACATGATTGGTGCCACCTGCCGTAATAGTGAAGCTTTTGATAACCATGACTAGAGAATCTCCCTAAAGATGATTGTTGTATATGAGAGTAGCTGCAAGCAGTGGGAGACATACTTAGACATAATAAGTAATCAAATCAAGGCAACCAATCTCCAAATGAGGTTAGATCTTCAATAGCTATAGAGAAGTCAAACATAGGGAAGCTACAACAAGAACAAAGGCAAAAGATGTCCAGAAATAAACCACCATAATAATACTGCAAAAGTCATTAGAAAACTAGGAACAAGGCTTCTCAATCATCAACAGTGGCAAACAACTTCAACGAAACTTCAATTGAATGTCAAATAGACAACACAAACACCAACAAGAGTCTAACGACCATCAAACAAAAATAAAAGCATCAACGAGGTTCGAAAATTGATATGTCAAATACAACCTCTTGAATGGGCAACTAATCAAGCCAAGAACAACCAATTGACTACCAAGCAGACTACACCAGTTCAAGAAGCTAGAGACGAATCCGTGTGAAGAGAGAAGTTGTCGATCATGAAAAAAAAAAAAAAAAAAAAAAAAAAACTCAATTCTTATCCAAACTTGTCAAACAAATCAAGTAATCAACTGTCTAATCATTGTTAGAATAAGGAAGCGACCATGCTGAAAGAAGCAACAAGTGAAAAGAGTGGCTCACGCGCAACAAGAGTGGCAGTGGTGTGGCCTACTCGCTAAGAAAGAATTGGCGTTTGGGGAACATGAGAAACTTTCTGGCAAAGTGCTTCCTTAGGCAATGGTCGTTTGAATTGGTGGTAGCTCTGGTGGTGTTGTTTTGGTCAAAGTTGAGTGTTTTGGAAGTGAGCAGCTCTACATCTAGGGTTTTGGCTCTGATACTAAGTTGAGAGAAATGAAAGAGAAAGAATTAGGAGAAATTAGAAGAAGATAGAATTTTCTTCTCTACCTCACCTGAATTGTATTTATAATATTGGAGATTACAACAAAAATGAAAAATATAGTTGTTAATGACTAGAAAGGAAACAAATCAATTCTAATTGTATCCATATATTCTAACAATACGGATAGAGATATTATAAACGAGTATAAGTCATGGTAAGGTGGATCCTACCCGTACTTTACCCATTGCCATTTCGGACCCGACTCCTGCAATTTCTTACTCTGCTATTTTTCTACTTTTGTAAATCTGAACCCTTCATATTCATTTAAGGACTGAAAATACAAACTCAGTTTGTAATAAATGCAGAGACAATTACAATGCATGAATTAATGAGGAAAAGTCAATACAATGGAACTCAAAAAAAATTGTATTTTCAGCTTTTAGATGAAAATGGACAGTTTAGATTTACAAAAATAGAAAAATAGCAGAGTAAGAAATTGCAGGGGAGCCAAGTCTTGCCATTCCTATTCATCCATATCCTTAATCGTTGATTACATTTACACACAATATTTTCCTTTTCTTATTTCTTAGAAAAAAAAAAAGTACTATTATTTTTGTTTCAACCCCCACCACATCACTTTTCTTTAGGACCTTGCCATTGCATTCTCCAAGTATTTAAAAGACTTGCAAAAATCCACTTCTTTTGACACTTCCACATTTGCGTTAAGTTAAATTTTTCATCTCAATCTCATTACATGTCCTAGTCTTTGCTCAACTACTCTTTCCCAAAGTTTTACATCGAATTATATTAGATACCAGAATAAGTATTGCAACTCTATGAGAATCACTCTGTGCTTGTTTTAAAGATATCTATAAGCTTTTTCATACATGGATGCAAATCCAATTAAAATTTTGGGTAATCCAAAATGTCTTTTGCAATTATGTCCCGGTTGAGACAAAATTCTTATCCATAAGCGAGTTTATAGAATTCCCTCAATCTTATTTATAATGTTCAAAGTTGCCCCTCATGTGCGATGTATAAGGCTAGTTTCACTTTGATGCTAATGCTGTACTCCATGTGCACTCTTGAGATTGTCACTACTTTATATCATTTTTGGGACTAAAGATTATTGAGGTATTTCCTCTCTCTCTCTCTCTCTCCCCCCCCCCCAAAAAAAAAAAAATGTGTCTCTGTGTTAAAGAGTCTGACAATGGCTTTTTTTCCCCTTTCAAAATGTAGTTTCTCGATGCTAGGTGTTAATGCTTTGCACTGTCTCTTGCTCTTATTTACACAAGTCTCTTGAATTTCTTCCCTCATTTGGAAAAATTGCTCACTGATTAAGATTTTTTTATTCCAGTCTAAATCACATTTTTGGTTGAGAATTGCTTTTTCTTATCTAGACGCATTTCCTATTTGAATCCTATTTAAACTCAACTTCTCACATTTTTCTTGAATCTAATAAAATGCTTAAATCTAGTAAATTTTCTGAATTTGATTGCAAAACAGTTTACAAACTTAGTCATTCATCTCACCCTTCATTGTTTAGCTACATTTTACTGCTTTGAGTTTTAAAATGAAAAAATATAAAAATAGATGGTCATCGTGAATCAAACATTGGCTACTCCTTGGTTCTTGTGTACTGAATTCTCACAAAACACAAGAGGAGAGAATCTATTTAGAATTAATTCCATGCAACCAATATCTGAATGCTCCCCTTCCTTTTGCAAGACTAGTTACACATTCAGCAGTAGCAAAATTCAAAAGAAACGATAATTTTCATCTTGTTAACAAAGATATTTGACATCTGCAACAGACTGTTTTCACATATAGATGTATGTGCAGTTTCTGTTTTGTCGCACAAATATTCTGTTTTTGTCCCTTGGAGAGTCAGAGACTACATTGCAAACTAATAAGATAGCTGATGGATTTATAGGGATGAAACTTCAAATGAAGACATGAAAGGTAGGAACTGAAGTGCTTGGTATCTGTGAAAAAATCTGGAAATTTGGGTTTAATTCCTTTGTTCTGGTGCTTTTGTGCAGGTTTTTATTTTAAAGTTGATAATTGTTGATCTCATAATGAGTTCCTTCTTCTTTTATTTTGTTTAGTTAAAATAGAATGTTCATCACTAAACAAAAGTTAAAATGATGTCCATGTAGTGAAAATGGCGGAGGATGTTCAGCAGAGGAACAGATGTAGGTTGAATTCTGCATCTGTTCAATATCAAAAGTCATATCTGCAAGCTGCAAGTCTTCCGAAATGGAATTCTACTGAAATTAGGAGTTTGACTATTGAAGGCAAGGACAAATGCGTGTTAGTTGATTATGATGATGCTGTGAAGAGCAGCTTTCAAATGACAAGATGTTTAGTCGGCAGGAGAAATGGGTTGACAGAAGCTGGAGAATTCCTGGAGGGGTAGAAATTAAAGAATTAGCTCTTGATACTTTTCTTTTTATCCTTCCATCTAGAGAAACAGCTGAAGAAAAGATAGGAAAATACTTCGTCAATGGAATGTTATTATTTTTGGATAAATGGCACAGTTGGAGCTGCTGCAACAGAAGAGGCTGGAGCCAAAAATCCACTTGGATTCGAGTAATAGGCTTGCCTGTGTTTCTCTGGGATATAGGAGTTTTTGAAAGTATAGGTGATTATTGTGGAGGTTACCTGGAAACTACTGAAGAAACCATGAAAACTGCTGAAGAAACCATTTGGCAGTCTCGTGGGCAAGATTAAGGATAAAGGGGCACGGAAGGAATATTCCAGCCTCGGTTATTATTAAAGTTGGAAGTTTTATGTATGATTGCGCTATCTGGGTTGATCGCAGTCCATGGGTAGATTTCCTAACCCTGGGACAACATTTGGCGATCGCTGGCCACCAGAAGTGAGGAAGCGCCACCTCTTTATTGAATTTCCCTGATTTTCCTGACTTTAGAAATCAAAGAGTCAGGAAATTTAATGGTTTGGAGGCTCAAAAGAAAAGCATTAATAATAATAATAGGAAAAATGGGAAAGTTCAATGGATTAAGGTGGGGAACAAAACCACAGCTCAGATGAAAAGTTGCATTTCAAATTCTATTAATGAGGGCTAGCCTTCATTTAATAAATTTGAAGCATTAAGTTCTTTGAATGGTGAATTAAAGGAGGAGATCTTGAAGGAGCAAGATTTTAATGTTTTAGATGATAAAGCATCAACAAATTTAAGGCTGGCAAGGGTGGAGGAGAATAAAGACAGTCCTGCACCTCGAGGGGGGATTTTTACTCAGTGAGACTCAGACATACCCCTTGGCATTCTTCCAGTTGCTGATATTTCTTACATGGAAAATCAGCTATTGGGAGAAATCATGAGAGGAGAGAAGATAAATTATAAAATTGATGATGAGATTGAAGTTGAAAGTCCTTTTGGAGGAAATTTTGAAATAGATTACATGCCAAAGAACCTTCCTATTCTTATGGATACTTATGATAATGAGACAGATGACGTAATTGATTGTTTACCTTTAGCAGCATATAGGCCTGAGGACTGGAACTTGACTGATGGAACTCTGTTGCTTGGTGACTGTGGAGCAGATCAGAAAAAAACTTTCTAAATGGGTAATAAATCGTATGAAATCTTTTAAGAAATTCTGGGAATTTCAGGTGAGGGGTTTGAAGATAAAATTATGGATCTTCTTAAGTCTATAGAAGAAAAGCGAGGCATACATTTGGGGAAGAAAGGAAAGAAGCTAACAGGATCCTCTAGAAAAGGTTCTAGGGAGCTAAAGAACCTACAATGCACAATCTCTTATGACAAAAAGGGGTAGGGACAAACTTATGGAGGTAGGAAATCTGAAGAATCATTACCTATTTGTTTCCAATGAAGCCTAAAATTCTTAGTTGGAATGTGAGAGGGTTTTGTGGTTTGCCAAAAAGAATGTTTATTAAGAATTCCATCAGGAAGTGGAAGCCTGATATTGTTTGCTTGCAAGAAACAAAACTTGGGAAGATTGATGAGAATATGATTAGAAAATTATGGGGTGGAGTTCAGTACAAATGGAGAGCCCTTGATGCTGTAGGAGCTTCTGGAGGAATTTTGTTGATGTGGGATAGCAGGAAATTAAACATGTTAGAGTTTGAAATTGGAACTTTTTTAGTATCTTGCCTATTTAAGCATGTCGAAGAGGATATGTCTTGGGCCTTCACTGGTATTTGTGGCCCAGTTGACAGATCTTTGAAGGATGACTTCTTGGAGGAAATAGCAGCTGTTGTATTTCGCTGGCAGGTTCCCTAGTGTGTGGGTGGAGACTTCAATATGGCTAAGTGCATCGAAGACAAGTGGAATTGTGAGAGGAGAACCAAGTAGATGCAAAAATTCTCGGACTTTATAAATGATCTAGGCTGCATTGACCTGCCCTTGAATGGATGCAAATACACATGGAGCAATAGTTTCAGCAAATCTAGAATTGACAGGTTTTTAGTATCCAGCGACTGGGAGGAACTATTCCCTGAGGCTTTTCAAAAATCTATGCCTCGATTGATCTCCGATCACTTCCCATTGATGCTAGATGGTGGGGGTCTAAGGAGTGGGCCAAAACCTTTTAGATTTGAGAACATGTGGCTGCAAGTTGAAAGATTCACAGAGACGATTGCTACTTGGTGGCAGAATTACAATTTTAATGGCAATGCCAGCTATGTTCTGACGCAAAAACTCAAGTGTCTTAAAAAAGATCTGAAAAGGTGGAACTTGAAGGTATTTGGGAAATTAGAGAACCAGAAGCTGCAGCTTGAGAAGGAAATTCAAACACTAGATTTGATTGATGACTCTAGAAGTCTCATTGAGCAGGAAAGAACAGCAGAGATATAAAGATTACAGAATTGAATAAGCTGATTAAGATGGAAGAGACTAGCTGGAGACAAAAATCTAGAATTAAATGGCTAAAAGAGGGTGACAGAAATACCAAGTTCTTTCACAAGATAGCTTCAACAAGTTGGAGGAAAAATTGGATTGACAAGCTAAGTATTAATGGATCAATCACCGAAGATCAAGGACTTATCAAGCAAGGCATTTTGAGCTTTTATGAGCAGCTGTTCCAGGAGCAGGCTCGCTGGAGACCTAAAGTAGATGGACTGAAATTTTCACTGATCAGTACACTGGAAGCTGAGGGCTTGGAACAGCCATTCACTGAATTTGAGGTTTTCAGGCTCTCAATGACCTTAATATTGATAAAGCCCCTGGTCCAGATGGCTGGACCATAGCCTTCTTTCAAAGATGTTGGCATATTTTCAAAAGGGAGCTGATGCTGGTTTTTTCAAAATTTCACAATAGTTGCAGCTTTGTTAGAAGCCTGAACTCAACTTTCATCACTTTAATCCCAAAGAAAATCAGTGCAGTTGAAGTCAAAGATTTCAGGCCTATTAGTTTGGTTGGAGCTGTATACAAGCTAATAGCCAAAGTTCTAGCTTCCAGGTTGAGGCAAGTAATGGACCCAATAATCTCTGTCTCTCAAAATGTTTTTGTAGGTGGTAGACAGATTTTAGATGCTGCCCTTGTTGCAAATGAAGTCCTCGATTCAAAGATTAAACGAAAGGGGACTGGTATTGTCTGCAAATTGGATATAGAGAAAGCATTTAACCATGTTAATTGGAATTGCTTGATATATTTGATGAAAAGAATGGGTTTTGGAAGAAGGGGTGTCAGTGGATCCTATGGTGTATTTCTACTGTTAGATTTTCAATTCTAATTAATGGCACTCCAGAAGGTTTCTTTGCATCGACCAGAGGATTAAGACAAGGAGATCCTCTCTCCCCTTTCTTGTTCATAATTATTATGGAAGTTCTCAGTAAAATACTGCAGAAAGTGGAAGAGGTTGGGCTGATTGAAGGCTTCTCGATTAAGAATAAAGGCAGGGAATCTATAAGCATTACCCATCTCTTATTTGCTGATGATTCTATTGTCTTCTGTGGTGCGGAAATGCTGCAAGTGGGTCATCTTCGCTGCACTTTATTGGGGTTTGAGGTTGTCATAGGTTTGAAAATAAACTTTAGTAAATTTGAGATATTTTCGGTAGGAGATACAGACTCTTTAAGTGAGCTGGCAACTATTTTGGGATGCAAAATAGGTACTCTTCCGTCTACATACTTAGGTCTGCCCCTAGGAGCTCAATTTAAATCCAAAAAAGTTTGGGAACCAGTTTTGGAAAGATGCAGAAATAGGCTAGCTGTTTGGAAGTTGAAATATCTATCTACAGGGGCCAGATTTACACTGATAAAAAGTATTCTGTTCGACCTTCCTACATACTTCCTCTCCCTATTTAATGCCCCGACTTCTGTCATAAAAGAAATTGAAAGAATGCAAAGAAATTTTTTATGGGGCAAATGTAAGGGGGTCTTCAAACACAGCTTGGTGGATTGGAAGACTGTGTGTTCCCCATTAATCTCAGGAGATATTGGAATTAGGCAGCTACTGCTGCATAATGAAGCCCTCTTTGGAAAATGGTTTTGGAGGTATTCTCAGGAAAAATCCAGCCTTTGGAAGAGAGTTATTGTGACCAAATATGGAGAAGATCTAGGCAGCTGGTGTTCAGCCGCTTGTTCTAACTCTTTTGGTGCAAGCTTATGGAGAGGTATAAGGAAACACTGGATCAATTTTGCTACCTATATTTCCTGAAAAGTGGGCAAAGGCGATAGGATTCTATTTTGGAAACATAACTGGTTGAATGTTGGCTGCCTATCAGCCCTATTTCCAGAGATCTTTGCTTTAACTGTGAATAAGGAAGCATTTGTCAGAGATTATTGCAATGGAATGGGCATAAATAACACCTGGTCAACGCGGCTTCGTAGAAATGTAAATGATTTGGAATTGGATGGTTATTTGTTACTTTTGGAGCTGCTAAATAATGTTTCTTTGGAGGATACAGAGGACTCCATGGTTTGGAATGTTTCAAAAGATAGAGTTTTCACTGTCAAGACCTTCTACCAATTCCTGCAAGGAGATGCAAAAGGATGATTTTCCATGGCTAAAACTCTAGAAAAAAGCTATCCCCACAAGAGTTCTTTTCTTCTTTTGGTGTGCTGCTAGGGGGAAAATCCTAACTATGGATAGTCTTAAACACAGACGTTACTCCATTGTTAATCGGTGCATTTTATGTTTAAACCAGGAGGAATCTATAGCTCACCTTCTATTACACAGTCAATGGGCTACCGAGATATGGAACTTGATTCTTTCAAGCTTCGGAATTCATTTTTGCTTTTCAAAAGATTTCCGTGAGTTCCTATTGGCTTGGTGGAGGCAGCCCTTTGATAAACACAAAAAGCACACATGGAATTTGGTCCCATTTTGTGTGTGTTGGCTGATATGGAAAGAGAGGAACCGAAGGATTTTTGAAGATAAAAGTAGATCTTCACTGAGAATGAAGAGTACATTTCTTAACTGTCTATATGGTTGGGTGAAAGATGGAAGGGAGCTGGATTTAATTTCCTTCTTGAACTTCCTGGTTCACATTAGCTTGAATTCTGTTTGATGGGTTTGTTTGTATTTGTCTTCTCAATGGGCTGATTGTATTAGTATCACTTCGATGCTCATTTGATTTTATTCCTCTTAATAAAATTTACATATTTTTTTCAAAAAAAAAAATGATGTCCATGTCTATTAGTTCGGAGAATTCTTCAATTCCCCTAACCCACCTTTTACACATTAATGTTGTGTTTGTATTCATGGGTTTGAAATTGAGGGATTCTGTGTTAATTATTCAAGGATAATTACTCTAATATAACTTTATTAGTTTAGGTAGGATGTCATCATGGATTCAAGTTGTTTAATATGGTGAATTATGATGAATTTGAAATTTTTCATAGTAGTGACTCCATTATTTTAGCACCATTACAATGGTAGTAATTATTAGATAACTTCTATTCATTATTAGATAAATACTCTCTTTTATGTTTATTTTAATACAATTTAATGTCAAATCTATTGATTTGAAATCCTTAGTTATCCAAATGCAGCCGGAAGCATTTATTTCTTGGTGGCAAAATTACTTGTTGCATTATTTCTTAGTGGGAAAATTAACTGCAAAATGGGGTGTGGAATTGTGAAGCAAAGACAAGGGTTGAAGACTTGTGTTCAAAGGAGACTCAAAAGTCTAAACCCAAGCGTGTGGTATTGGCGTGGCTTAAAATACTGAGTAGTCCAGATTCTTCATTAGCTAGAATTATGAAATATACTAAAACTAATTAAACTTCAATAGTAATGGTATGAAATTGTTCTATAACCGTGTGCCAACGCAACCACACGTTCTTGGCTCAAATTTTCCTGATGTTTACGCATACATATTAGTAATGCTAAACAATCAAAAAATTTTGCAAGAAAAAATTACCAAAATAAAGTGGCACACTTGTGAGGTATATCACTTGAAAACAATTGACTCGTACGAGTCTATTTTAATTATAAATTTACCACTACCACATCATTCTGGTTCTATTTTCTGCTATTCTTTTGTAGTCCCATAGCATTTTCTGTTCTTTTCATTTAACTTCACACACTTTTTAGGTCCAGAGAATCGAACTGCAGCTAAAGTTTACAACAAGTTTCAGCCCACAGTGAGCTCTAGGGCGGCGGAACATGGAAAATCTATCCATCCTTCCAATTGCTGCTTCAAGCCTGTGGTTGACCTGGGGACAATGGCAAGTGGGAAATCGGCCTATTCTGCAAGACTCTGCTCGGCAACAGCAGCGATTACTTTGGACAAAATGGCAAATGGAAAACCATCCGAGACTGCTAAGACCGAGCAGGAGAAACCACCAAAGAAGGTTAGACTTCTGGCCAACGGTGTTGTAGACATTTCGACAATGGAAATGATGAGGCTAATGCCTAGTGTGACAACTACCGGCGATGGCCCGAATGGGATGAAAATAGAAGGGTTTCTGTACAGGTACCTGAAAGGGCAAGTGAGCATAGTCTGTGTCTGCCACGGCAGCTTTTTCTCTCCGGCGGAGTTTGTCAAGCATGCTGGCGGCAGTGGCGTCGGGAACCCCATGAAACGAATCAATGTGTTGCCTGTAACCCTCTAAGCAATGGTGGTGGTGGTAGTGGTTTTTCATTTTATTTTTCTTTCCTTTCTAGTATGCAGTAAGGTGGGAAATGAGAATTGAGAACCCCCAGGTGCATTATAAGGTTCTTTTTTCAACTTCTCTGTTTTTTCTAGGTTGTAAAGAAACTGTTGTCTGAGTTTTATTGCAATTCGGTGAAGGTCTCTCTCTCCCCTGCGTGCTTGTCTGGAATTTTTTTTTTTTTTTTTAATGATTTGCTAAGTTTGATAGGATGATTTTGGGATTTCTCTTGCAAAAATGAGAGTTGGCTAACATCACTCTCAATGTCTTCTTTAAGATACAGGAGTTGTGAGTCGCTTGATCAAAATCAGATAGTTCACAATAAAATTAAGTTTAAAAATTTTAGACGGGAGTTTAAAATTTTTTGAGACTTATTTTTGTTCTTATCTATCCCATTTTAATTAAACGATTCATAATTTAATATTACATAACTAATATTGTGATAATATTAACTCTCTAAATTCATTTAACTTTATGCACATATTTTATTTTATTTTTACATTTATTATGTAAAAATTGCATTGGACAGTTTATAATAAATTCATTTTTGTTGTGAATTATCCGATTTTAATCTAATATTGGGGTGATGTTAACTTTTCAAATTCACTTAATTTTATGTATATATTTTATGTAAAAATTGCAATTGAGCAGTTCAACTATTGGTCAGGTTACCATAGAGAGGATGGAGAAATATTGGTTTTTCAAAATAGAGAGGATGGAGAACTTCTGATTATTTATTTATTATTATTATTATTATTTTAAATCTGAATACCTCATCTCTCTGTTTTGAAGAAGAGAATGTATTTAAAGCAACAGATGACGGGTGCAAGTCTCGTTGGTTAGAATTTATCTACTCAATTGCGTATGAATTACTTTATTGAAATAAAAAAAATAGGAATTAGAATTATATATAGTAAATAGAATTAGTGTGACATGCGTTAACTATTTGTATTTTATTGGATAACGATACGTCATACAGCATTATACAATATTGTGATAAAATAATAAGTTAATGAATTATTTTTTTATTATTTATTTTTTTGTAATTTATTATTAATATATATATTTAATTTTTGGTTGGAGGTTGGCTTTTTGGTCCCATTCAATTCGACACCGTCCTCCACAATTTTTTTTTTCTCTAAATTTTTTATTATACTTTTTATATTTTTTAATTTTTATTAATTTATGATAGGAGGTGTTGGTGGAACTTTGACATTTTGGTCTACGGGATTCTTTATTTATTTATTATTTTTTTAAGTTTCTTTAATTAGTTATAACCAAAGGATTCGTTACATTAACCATTTGTATAATTTGTATTAATGATTGTATGTATATTATTTTTATCAAATCATAAGCTACTTTGACATTAATGTTTTTTTTTTAATATTTTTGATTGGAGTTTGTTGGTGAAATTTTTTTTTTCACGAGGACATAGAAAATGACCTATTTTCAATGCTTGACTGGGTAGACACCCTTGTCTAAAAGAAATTATTATGTAAACCTGCATTTTCTTATGTAAATTAAATTAATAGAAATTAAACATATAAAATAATATAATTCACATTTGTATGATATACCTAATTTTTATTGAGTAAGTCTCCTAAGATAAATCCTGCAATAATCTTGAGAAAACTACCAAAAAAAAAAAAAGAACATAATTTGGGAACTATAAGAATATATTTTTTTAATTTTATAGCATCTCTTATTTTTTTTTATTATTATTTTTTATTTTAGAGGTATATCTAATTATTTAATAATTTTTATATATTAATTAAGATTTTGAAATCCTAATTATCTCTAATTTTCCGCTTTTTGAATATTAATTAAAGATATCAACAATGTGATGCTTATTCTATTCCTCTACATCCATTATAATATTAAAGGATAACACTGTTCCTTTATTTGGAGATAATATTGTTGTGATTTATGTAAAACTATTCATACTCAGCAGCAAGCCTTTGTACTCGACAAGGACACCTCTCACCGTATATAAATACACAAGAAAAAAAAAAAATCAACCATCAACACAGTGATAGAGAGAGAGAGAGAGAGAGAGAGAGAGAGAGAGAGAGAGAGAGAGAGACCGCACCATGGCTTCATTCGGTAAGTATCTATTCTTTCACATTATGTAAATATATATGTGTGTACCTATGTATGTATAGGTGATTTGCATTGCTTTCTCTTTGGATCGAGCAATCTTTTTGCATCGTGTGTATGTCTCTCTCTCTTCTTTTTTTTTTTTTTTTTTTAATCTGGGTTTTGCGTTTTTCCGGCTGTAAATTTCATTTCTTTGCATTGTGCGCACTTTTTATTTACTTTTTTCTTTTTATTTATTTTTTCATTTAGGTTGCATTTGAAATAAAGATTTTTAGAGAAAAAATTTACGTGTCCTCACAAATTTAAAAGTACCAAACAACTCATCTTTACGGATCAATAATTACGAATTCACTCTTCATCTTCTTTCATGGTTGAAGACACCGTTCAGTACAATACAGTATGCACTAATTTGTCCATCAATATAAAAATTACACCGACGTAGTATGCACTAGATGTACTCTAACTCCTCTTTCACCCCAGGATGAAAGGCTGATCTTGTATTTCTTCAACAAAATAATGCGTTATTAAGTGCTATGCCTTAGATCACTCGCCATCTCTCCCATGTAATGATTCAGTCAGTCAGAATAGAAGTTAAAAAGAGAGTACTTATACTTCTTGTGTTCTTTATCTAAAAATCCAACCCAAGGGGACATTCTCTCACGGGTATTTGATTAGTCAAAATTAATCAAAATTTATTAATTTTTATCTATTTTTTATATTTTTTAAATTAAATTTTATCGCATATTATTTTTATATCAAAATTTTACGCTTTTACTGTACCTTTTAATCAATCAAACAATCTTTTTAACTCATAACAATGAGTATTTTATTTCATATATATATATATATATATATATATTTGTATGATTAAAAAAGTAAGAGAAAAATGACTATAATGATATTTCCACAAATCAGCGATTTGGTGCCAAAAAAAAAAAAAGACTAAGCACCACATGAGGTGGTTGGAAGCTCTGTCTTTGTGCACCAAATGTTGCATCATATTTTAGATACTGCGCCTATATATTGGCATAAATACACATTTATTATTATTATAATAATGACGTTTGCAGTAAGTTTGCTATATATTGAAATATCTTAAAAATTTAATGAAGACTCTAAATAATTAATTTATTTTAAAATAAGTTTAAATTATGTCAATCTCATAAGTAGAGTCAGAAATTGTATTTTTTCTAGTAATTTTTTGTTTAAATTTGTGGGGAAATTTATCAAGTCCTAGACATAATAAGAGTTGTCTGATTGATAACTCTATTTGACGGAGCGATTTGTCTGATTAATTTTGCTAATAAATGAGACTTTAGTGAGAATGTTATCGCTCTGTGTCCAATGTTGCATCGAGAACCTTTGTGTGCTTGTAATTTGTTAACGTTCCCAGTAACTTACAATGTGTGTGTGTAAATTACAAAGTTAATTCTTGTGGTAATTTATTCGAGCAGGTGTTGTCCCTTTTATGTTTCTTCTACTCGTTGTTGGGTGTTCTGGGAGGCGTTTTCATCAACTCCCAAGCAAAATGGACCATGGACCTAAACAACCTCTTCAGACTTTTCGCCCGTACAACTTGGCCCATCGTGGTTCGAACGGAGAGTTTCCGGAAGAAACTGCTGCTGCATACATGGTAACCTTCGAGCCTATCCTTTTTCATATATATATATATATATATATATATATATATATACACATCTGAAAAGTACCATCCTCTTCTTGCCTCTGCTCATGTAATTAATTAATTTGGAAAAAATGTCCCCCCCATGATTAACTACTATATATTTTTTAACATGTCATACATATTAATATTTTATTCAAATCAATAGAAATTGTGTAATATAACACTAAATAAAATTCAGAAGGTGCAAAGAAGTTACATATTGATTAAATTACGTGTTAGTTGGTCAGTTTTTCTATTTTTTGTTTTTGTTTTTTATTTTTTATTTTGAGCTTATTTTTCATTTTACATTTTTAAAAATAAGAAAAACAATTCAAACGTATTTGTTCACTTATGTTTTCAAAATTTGTTTTAAAAAACAAAAAATAAATTTATACATGAAATAAAAAATGACAAAAAGTCATTTTGAACGTTTTCAATCCAAAAATAAGGAAAATCTCAAAAACAAAGAAAATAGAGTTTTTTTTTCCTTATTTTGGAATTTTTAAAATATAAAACACACAAAACAGAAAATAAGAAACAGAAAAACAAATCCAATACCATCTTAATTTCATAAAAATGACAATAAACTATATTTTATACCTGAAAAGATAATAAAAAATTATAAATTAAAAAATATATTTTTTAATATGACTGCAACGTCCAAAACAAGTCTATGCCATGTACAAGATATGCAATTCGTGACTTGTTTAAGGAAATATCCCCCGCGTTTACGAGTCACTTGTTAGTCTGATTTGAATTGGTTTTTCCAACCAAAATTGACCAATGGTAATCTTACTGGAATTTAGATCTTTTGTGTGCACTTTCTTGAGTTGATCGAAATGTCCCTCATTTTCCTATATATGTATATATAGATATATATATGGTTGATTAATGTTTTCCAAGAAAGATGAATTTCTTGTAGAGAGCTATCGAAGAGGGTGCAGACTTCATAGAATCAGATGTGCTAGCCACGAAAGATGGTTTTCTTATATGCCATCACGATGTAAACATGGATGACACGACTGATGTAGCCGATCACAAGGAGTTCGCAGATCGCAAGACGACTTATGAAGTCCAAGGGGTCAACATAACTGGCTTTTTCACTGGTCATATATCCTTAACCTTATTCTTACATATATATATATATATGTATGTATGTATGTATGTATAATGTGATAGTTTTTATTTTTCAGATTTCACATGAAACGTACGTAAGAGCCAAATTCATTAATTGTAGCACAGTTGTTTAGGCTGCATTTGATTCGCTCAAAAATTTTGAAAATCTCATAAAATTTTTAAAAATTTCTAAAATTTAATCACTTTTTATCTCATTACACGAATTACTAACCCACAATTTATGTTAATTTATTTTATTTTATCTCACTTCTTTATCATTCCAAATACACCCTAATATGTGTTTTTAAAATATATCCTTGATCAGTTGATTTCACACTGAAAGAACTGAAGACACTGCGGATGAAGCAGAGATTCCCTTTCCGGGATCAACAATACAATGGTTAGTTCCTTCATAGATCCGTTTGGAACTCTATAATTCTTTATAAATTTTCATAAAATTCTAACTTTTGACGCACTTCACGAAATAAGAGATTGTCACGTGTATCAATTTATACTAAAGTTTATGTACCCAAAATACACACCACTTGCAATTTCACATGTTTGATTTGTACATGATGAATTAACGTGGTATCGGACCTCTTGTATTTATTTTTCGTTTGTTCAATATATTTTGATGCATCTTATTTGATTTAATTTATTTTTTTTCACTCTGCATGAGTAAAGAGCACACACGCAGGGGAGCGAATTGAAGTAGTAGTTTCCTGAATAGTTGTGCTTTTTGATGTTGTGGCTAAATATGCAGGAAAATTTCAGATCATCACATTCGATGAGTTCATTGCAATTGCTTTGGATGCGCCAAGAGTTGTTGGAATATATCCAGAGATTAAAAACCCAGTATTTGTTAACAAGCACGTAAGTAAACCCACATCTTTATTATTGCCCTGTTGATGGCCCGAATTTGAAGAGTTGTCACTTTTGAAAAAAGATATCTCATTAAAAAAAAAAAAGTCTTCTATCACATAAGTGCTATTGTCACATTAGGCAAAAAATTTTGATAGAGAAGGGCAAACAAAAATGGTGGTTTAGCGTGATTTTGAGGGAAAATATATAATTCTTGTATGTGTTGAAACTTGTGTTGGAAAATTTTTGATCTTCTTTCTTCGTAAATCTCCTTTCTTACTTGTTCTTGTAGGCTCTCTCTCAGCATCAACTTGCATGTAAGAAAATGGTGAAATAAAGTGATCGAAATTAGTTTCCGACCAAGTACTCTCCGATACTTAAATTAGTAATCAATATAGATAATATTCAAAAAGAGAGAGAGAGAAGAAAAAAGAGCCCCCACCTAGACTACGTTCCTGTCATTTATAGAGTGAGAATCTTCTTGTCATTTATAGAGTGAGAATCTTACACAATTTATGTTAATTTGACTATACGGTAATAGTATTAAATGCTTGATGATATAAGTATTGGGATCTGTGAAAAAGTGAGTTTTGTGTATATATTTTGCACATCCTGATACACTCGAGTGTAGCAAATAAAATAACAATTATATAATGTAACTATCAGACTAAATAACCCCAATCTAATTAGGATATACCCTTTCTGACTATGGCGTTATATTGTGGTCGGGAATGCACTATTTTGTTCGGAAAAATATTTTTTCGCCACACAAAACTGATGTGTTTTGGCACAGGTGAAATGGCCAGGAGGTAGAAGAGTGGAGGATGAGTTTGTGAAGACACTTACGAAGTATGGATATAAAGGTTCATACAAGTCAGAAGATTGGATGAGGCAACCTGCATTTATCCAGTCATTTGCGCCAACGTCGCTTGTTTATATCTCAAACCAGACGGACCTCCCCAAAATATTCTTAATAGACGATGTCACAGTTCGAACTGAGGACACAAATCAGGTTTCTTTCTGTTTTCTTGTATGTATATATTTTCCTAGTAGCTGGGCTTACATAATTGATTACCCCTCCAATACTTTCATAATGAGGGTTATGTCTATATAAAAACATATCTCGAATCAATTGGAATACTTCACAAATGTTCGACAAGTAATTAAATAAAACCTCAGAAAGTATAAAGTCCTCTATCTCATGTTTAGTTATGTTTTATCCGTTGAACTATTTATTGAATTCTAAAATTTGTTTTCTTTATTAATATTATAATTACACATATAACTAATATAAATATATAAAAATTTTATTTATTTGTCGTATTTTTATTGTGTTTGTATCTTCACTTTTCAAAAGTTGATGCATGTGTATCTATACACATTATATTTTTATTTTAGTATTGTGCGCCTCTTTAGAGAAAAATGAAGTATCTCTCTACATATCTATATGTGTAAATATATATATGACAACATAGGACTTGAAAAAGGATTATAACCATAAAACGTGTAATTTATAGGACTTGAATCATCATCGAATGTTTCAATAGCTTAGATAAAGTTTCTCTTATTTTGTATCAATTAATCTTATTTAATGGAATTGGATCAGGATGTCTTACGGGACTTATTTTTATGAATTTTCTTTTACCTAGTTAATTAAAGAAGTTGTTACAGTAAAAATAATATTATTACTTAGGAAATTACTATTCGCATTTCGTTCTTAATTTCTTACCTTCTATTTTAATTTGCACTTCACTCTTAATTTTTTACGTTTCATCTTCTATCACAACAAATATCACAACAAATAATACTTATTTAGAGTGTAAAAAATTAAAAGTGATGGGCAAATAACCTCACCCTCTTGATTGATTATATACATATATATGCAGTCATATAATGAAATCACTTCAGATGCTTATCTCGATTTCATTAAGCAATACGTTGTGGGAATTGGACCTTGGAAGGATACAGTGGTTCCTGTAGTGAATAATTATTTGCAAACACCAACTGATCTTGTTGCCAGAGCACACGCCCGTGGTCTAGAGGTACACTCTCTCTCTCTCTCTCTCTCTCTATATATATATATGTATGTGTGTGTGTGTGTGTGTGTAAAATGTTGCTATCAAGATTATACTCAATTGATTTTGGTATGATTTTTGATTTGTTTCAGGTGCATCCATACACTTACAGGCTAGAGAACACCTTCATACGTTTCAACTTTCATCAAGATGCATATATGGAATTTGATTACTGGATAAACAAGATGGGAGTGGATGGACTCTTTACAGATTTCACAGGCAGCCTCCATCAGTTTCAGGAGTGGACCTCCCCTCTCTCCAAATATACCAAGAATTGATGATCAAAGGCAACAATGCATGCAAAGGAGTTGAATACTATTCCATTCCCTTTCTTTCTCTCAATTAGACTTTTTTTCAAGAGTAAAGCTTTAATTAGTTTCAGAGAGCAAATTACCTTCTGAATTTGACGTCAACTGTTTGTTGACTACTACAAGTTTAGAATATCCTAATTAAGGGCCTCTTTGGTGATTAAAAAAATACAAAAAAATCTCTAAAAATTTCTAAAATCTCTAACACATTTTATCCACCTCGCATTTTATGAAATTTTTATAAATTTATATATCTCTACATATCCCAACAAATTTTTACAAACTTCTAATAAATTTTTAACAAATCCCAATAACATTGGGCCCGTTTAGAGTTACCATAAAATACTACAAAATTCTACAAATCTCTACAAACATGAATTACGAGATAACAAATTTAAATTCTATACTCACTACACAAAATACGAGATATTAATTTTTACAATTTTATGCAACTCCAAACACACCCATTATCACAAACTCCAATAATATTTCTATAAATTCCAAAAACTTTTCAACAATTTTTGAAAAATTTTGAGAAGGGAGAAAAAACCCGTTTGAATGGATTTTAAATTAAAAATAATTATATAAAGATAAAAAAATTTCTGTCAAAATTTTTTTGAAGGGAATGGAAATCTATTCGAATAGAACTCTATTCAAATTTGAAAAAAATAATTTTGTGATTAAACTTCAAATGTCAAAAAGTTATTTTAACCACGCTTTTTGTTGAATTATTCTAACCACGCTTTTTGTTGAATTTTTGACCCTCCAAATGACCTTAAGAGGTAGTTTTCCACATTATCAATCTTAGCTGGATTTGCTCATCTTGAGGCTGATTGAGATTTCTGAAATTGATTTAATTATCCCTCGCCGGGCGCTTTAATCATTTTTTTTATTTTTTTGGCAGCTGTGGGAGAAAAAAAGAGGGTGTTGATTATGGAAAAACACCCATCAATGTTACTTCTTCTAAAAATAAAACTGTCGTTTTGCTTGACGCCTTTAAAAGCTGCTTTTATTTAGGTACCGTTTGAAAAAAAAAAATCCTCACAAAAATCCTTAAACGTTGCAACAGATTGATTAGTCTGTTCTTTTCTTCTCTGGCTTCAAGCTCCCCCCTCATCAGCAAAGGTTTAAAAGAGAGGGGGGGGGGAGTGGTTAAATATACATAAGAGTGTATCATATATTTAACATCTTGTTTGGAGAAGATGAATAAGAGTGAAAGAAAATAAATAAAAGGAGGTAAAAATTTTCACATTGATGTAAATGGAGGTAACTCATTTACCTCCATTAATCAATTTTTTATATGTATAAAAACATCTTAAAGTGTTTCTCTATTTTGCCCTTAATTTTTTTTTATTATTTCTACATATACTTATCCCAAATAAATATTTTTTAAAGGATGTAATAATATATTAAATTATAATCTTTACCTTACTCTCTATTCTCTTTTCTGTCTCTTCCAAACAAAATAAATAAATAAATAAATAATTAACTTTCATTTCCTTCCCTTCCTTCTCCTTTACTTTAATTCCGTTCCCCTCGTCACCTTTTCCATTCTCCAAAACAAAGGGTTAATGTTTTATGGTACACTCCAGTAGGATTTCTCCTCTGGTTATGATATTTCAAGTTTTAATATAAAAATAATCAACTAATTTCACTAGTAACGCCTCTTAATTTATAATTCAGTAACACTTAACTAATTTTTTAACATAAATATATTCTTGTTTAGTCTCCTTTAACATAAAATCTCTTAAATATCATAGATACAATTTACTTTAACACCGGTAACAAGAAAATGAGTTTTGCAATTTTAAATTTCTCTATTAATAAAAAAAAGGGAACAAAAATAATGATATTTTTTGTCGCAAACTATGGCTTCGTTTGGAGCCTCAAAAAAATTCAAAAAAATCTGACACAGCAGCCGCTGACACGGTTTGCCAAAATTTTGAAATGCCGTTGGAACGCACCACATATGCTCCGTTCCAACGAATTTTGCCAAAATTCAAATAAAATTGATCTGACACGTGTACAAAAAAAAATACACAAAATTCCAAATTTTTTTAAAATCTTCTACTAAAATTTTGACACGTGTCACTTTATATACTTTTTAACAATTTTATATTAAATCAAATATAAACATTCAACAATTATTATGCAATAATTTTAAAATACACTTTGAAAAACTTTTAGATTTAGTTGGGACTCCAAACGCACCCTATAATAAAGAAAAAGTTGACCAGCGCACCCCTAAAGATTTGTTACGATTCAAATCCGAAGGCTCACAAATTGTAAACTTTGGCTAACCATAATTAATCGAAAAGAGGCTCGGTTGAATTGTATCATCACGAAAATGTGCACGTGTAAGAATTTTAGTTAAAGGGGTTAAAATGGTATCAGATCAACCTTTACAAATTAAGAGTGTGTAATTTTACATATTTGAGGGGTATTTATGCCATATTTGACCATAATATGGGAGATGTTAACTTAAAAAATCGAAAACACTTCGATCAAATATGATATTACTAGGGTAGTGATATTGTTCCACTTCGAAACAATTTGCGATTTGATCGAGCATTGTTTTGAAAATTGTTAAAAGGCACCATTTGCAGCTCCAAGCATTTTTAAAAAGTTTAAAAAAATTTAAATTTCTTCAATTAAATTTCGTCACGTGTTATTTTTTAAATACCTTTGATATTAATTTTTAGTTTTTTTTTTTAATTTTGTAAAACTCCAAACACTCCCTAAATATGAAAGTTGGAAAAGAATTAAAAGAACATTTTGTTTGGAAAATAAATTTATGTTAAGATTATATTTGGGGCTAAAAAATATCACAGAATAAATGAGATATGAGAATGGAATGGGAATAGAAATAGGATAAAGTAATATGCTCTTTATTTGGTTGTCAATGTGAAAATGTTAGAAATTGAATGGACATTTTAATTCTCATATTTGATTATATATTTTAAATATGAAATAACAAAAAAATACTAACATCAAATTTTTAAAGACTACAAATAATTTGTTTTCTAATATTATTTTTAACAATTATAAAAAAAAATTTCAATGAATATTTTTTAATATTTTGAAAAGTCCACAATACGAATTTGGGTAAAATAGAACTTAAGGATAAAACAATTATCTTTTTACTCAAATTGCAATTTGCTCTAAATTTATTTAACTGATTCAAACATGTTCTAAACCATTTGAAAAACCCATATTATGAACTTGTTTCTAAAATGAGACCCAAAGGTAAATGGTAATTTTTTGACCATATTTAAATTGGTACAAAATTTGTTGTCTTAATAGGAAATTTGTTGAGAAATATTTTTCAATTTCTTGGAAATCCCATAATACAAAAATGGACTAAAAGGTAAAACAATCATTTTTTGGTCTAGTTCTCAACCATTTGAAAAACCTATATTATGAAATTGTTTCTAAAATGAGACCCAAAGGTAAATGGTAATTTGTTGACCATATCTAAATTGGTACAAAATTTGTTGTCTTAATAGGAAATTTGTTGAGAAATATTTTTCTATTTCTTGGAAATCCCATAATACAAATATGGGCCAAAAATGGACTAAAAGGTTAAACAATCATTTTTTGGCCTGAAGTTGAATTGGGCCAAAATTTACTTAGCTTATAACAAACACATTAAATAATATTTCTTAACATTTTTGAAATCTCACAATATGAAGATGGGACAAAAATGAGCTAATAGGTAAAATTGTCATTTTACAACTTAAGTTTAAAACAAGACAAAATTTACTTAGCTAATAAAAAAACATATTAAATAATATTTTAAGTCTTTGGAAAGCCCATAATTAAAATATGGGTCAAAAATGGGCCTCGAGATAAAATGGTCATTTTAATTCAAATTCGGATCAAGTGAAAAATTGATAAGCTACTAAAAAACATGTTAACGAATATTTTTTAGCTTTTGAGAAACTCTGAATATGAATATGGACCAAAATAACTTCAAAGGAAAATAATTATTTTATAATCAAGTTCAGATAAATTTAAAATTTGTTAAGCTAACGAAAAAACTTGTTAGGAATATTTTTTCTACCTTTTAGAACACCATACAAATCTTGCTCAAAGACAAATCTCAAGATAAAATAGATATTTTATAATTTAAGTTTGAAACTTATTAAGAAATATTTCTAAACTTTTTAGTCTGTCAAAAATGCAAATCTTTGTCAAAAAATAGAGCTTAGGTGTAAAATTATTATTTTATGACCTGAGAGATTAATGAAAAGAAATCCATGATCGTAAAGTCTTCACTTATTTTTCTTATATAAATATTAATTAGAATAAATGATTATTCTATCATTTAAATTAAAAAATATACTTCTTACTTAATACAGGAATAGCATTTCAACTTTATTATTATACCAAACGTGAGAATATATTAAAATGGGAATAAATTCCATGCTATTCTTGCACGTGAGGCTAGGCCTAAAGTCATGAACCACAAGGTTATGTTTGGTAAGTTGAATTGTATGGGAGTGTAACGGGTATTTCGAGTCCTATAATTTGACTACATATTTTAAATATAATAAAATAGAATGAAATGTAATAAAAACACTTAACATTAATTTGTGGAAGACTTATATTTTTAACATTCATAAAAAAAAAAATATCAGTGAATATTTCTTAACATTTTAGAAAACCCACAACAAGAATTTGGGTGAAAAGAAACTTAACATTTTTAGGAATCTTAGGATGCAGATTAAATGAGTTGAAAACAGGTCTATGGATAAAATCATTATTTTGAGACCCGAGTTTAGATTAAATTAAAATTATCTTATTTAATAAGAAATATGTCAATAATATTTTTAAACCTTTTGAAAATCTCATAATGCGAATATGAGCTAAAAACGGGTCCAACGATAAAATCATAATTTTTCTGCTAGAGTTTGGGTTGAGATAAATTTTACTTAATTGACAAGTAAAATGTCAAATAATATTTTTCAATTTTTTGAGAATCTTATAACGTGAATACTAGTTGAAAATGAGCCCAAGGTCCAACAGTAAATTTTCTGTCATGCCCAGCCGGATTACGTAACCCAAAGCACGATCTAAGATTGCATGCAATTATATAAATGACAACATAAACCAACATAAACAGTGCCATACATTAAACTTGGAGCAACAATACACAACTAACATTATAGTAATAAAAAATAAAGCATCGGCTGTGGCCATGCAATGGTGTTCCAAAAGTAATTAGCTAAATGAGCTCATCTAGCCCTTTCAACCGCATTGAATACAAAAGAATCGATATATATCATGAGTTCACCTCTCGTGGAAGGACAAAAGAATAGTGCATAAAAAAAAATCTACAAGTCAAAAATAAATAGAAGTCTACTACTCCCGTCCAACAACCAAAAATTAAAAAAATAATCTTATATAAAAATTTAATTTTATATTATATCTAATCGTATATATTATCATATATATGTAATTATTAATTCTCCATCATTCTTTTTCTCTAATCAAACATAATCTTATGGTGAGAAGATTTCAATATACATACATTTCCATCTCTTTGCTTTTATGTAAAGATACATAAACAAGTAAATTTATTGTTAATCCCATATTTTTTAAACATATTTAATATATATATATATATATATATATTTTTTGGTAATTAACATATTTAATATATTGTCAATAATATATCTGTTATAATATTTGGTAGTATTACTTTACTTTAGTTAATAGACGTCACAAATCGTAAGTTGAACCAAACTCTTTAATTTTTCAAATTATAACAGAATCATTTGTTCAAAAAAATCAAATTAAACCAACCAAATAATTAGTTTGATTTGTTTTTAGAGTTTCATCGATCCCAATGTATGGAGTTAGTAATTCTCCTCAATTATTTGAGACAATGAGAAAATTTTTGCAAAAATTTCAAATTATTTGACATAATTAGAAAATTAAAAAAAAATTAAAATCATAAAAAATTTAAAATATAAAGATAGGCATTTGTTAACAGTTGTCTTGGAAACACTTATAAAGAACGAATCAAAACATGTCACGTAATAATATTTTATGCACAGTTCTATCAAAATGTAAGATATTATTACATGATATTTATCTATTAACCCGTAATGGGTATCCCAAGACACCTGTTTTAAAGGTATAATCAAATTTCCTTGTTCTCGTGAAACTTAAAAATATATCGAGGGGGCTTGAATCTTATAATACATCCAAAAGAGGACGACCAAAAAAAAAAAGGCCCACTAATGGGATTCAACGCAATTAATTAACCGTCAGAGCGTTGGACTTGAGAATTGGGTTGAGTATGCCTTGACCCGACCCATTTTACGCAAGTCTCAGCCCTAGTATATACATACACGTATATACAGCATAATATATATGAGTGTATATAGCATGTCTGAATGCAGGGCTGCCTCTGTAACCAAACAACTCGACGATTTGCCCTTATTCCGGAGTAGGGTTGCTCTTCGCCAATCGCACCTGCCACAGAGATCTCCTTTAGGCGCCAAATTGTGAGACTCAATTTCTTGAAACAAAAACGGTAACAGCCCGGACACTTGCCTCCATCCTACACTCTTTCAAACCCTCAATCTGAATTTTCGTGCCTCTTTTATTCGTGTTTTCTTTCTGGGTACATTGAATTTGGCCCTCACAATGCTGTTTTTGAGGAAGAAAAAGATTGAATTTTTAGGTGGTTAGGCTGAGTTACTGCAGCAAAATGTTACAACCCAATTCAGTTTAATGATTTTATTGCGCATATCGTGGTGGAATTATTCAATTTTCCTTCGTTATTCTTCTGGGTTTGTAGCACTTGGCTGTAAAGTGTGACATTTTTATAGGAAATTCTGAATTTTTCCTTCAGTTAGGGTGCTTCTCATTTGAAAGCCACCTTGATTGGACCAGTTCTCTTTTTATTTTCATTTTCAGGGTTTTTTTTTTTTTTTTGTTTTTGGTGGTTAGAGTCTGTTATGCCTAGTTTAACTTTGGGAGGAAACATTAATTAAATAAAAAATTAGTCAATTCCTGTTGCTTTGCCGGATCAAAAACTTGAAAGCAATATGTACTCAACAGCTTGGTGGCTGTGTCATCATCTATTCTTCACTTCTTTTAGGTGTTTTGCTTTACTTTTATTTTGTCTTTGAATTTTGGTTATGAAGTTTTATTTTGAACAGAAAGATTTCAAATAGTTGAGAATTCCGTTAAAAAAAAAAAAAAATTCCATGCTTTAATGGACTATAAATTTATAAACATTATTTGTTTTAGAGTTTTGGAAGAATTTCCAGCTTCTTGTTTAGTATTTAAATATGTCATTCTGGAATTTTTCCTAATATGGCAGTCACGTTTGTGGTGGCAAACTAGAAACTGAATCACGCACCAACTTATTGGAAATTTTCAAGTTTCTGCTGACAAGGTGTAGCATTCTATTTGGGCTGATTATGCCAGGTTGACACCTTCCTCAATCAGGGGATATAAACAAGAAAAGCCTTTGAGCTTTATATAATTCATCTTTGATCCTGTCTTACAATTTGAGGGCTAGAAGTGTCTGACATGCAAATGCATTCACCTTTCACATGTACCCTACGTCCATTTTATGTAGGATTAGTTCATTGATTAAAGGATGGGTGTTGTTTTTCTTGCAAACAGGTGGTCACTATTCAACAATTGGCTATTTCTTTCTTGACTAAGGCTAACCTTAACTTATCAAAGCTTTGGCTCTATTCCTGCATTCATTTATCAGGATGTAATTGTAGTGGTATTTCACCTGATGTTTTCAGTTGTTTTCCTTCTTCCAATTAATGACCATGTCAAACTGTAATTCATTGACTAATAGGCATATGATGTAAATCTCTCTGTGTCCATTCACGCTAAAGTCCGGAGATGATGTAGTAAATGCTAGTCTTACATTTTTGTTGTCTCCAGGTGGTTTTAGTGGTTGGTGTAGGTTTTGGATAAGTGTTTATTGTGCAACTAATACATTTAGTTGAGGTTGATCTGTGTAAGTGGCAGCCTAGATTGGAAAATTCATGCCTTTTTAGTTGCCTTTCAATTGTATCCTAGATTGGAAAAGTCATCCCTATTCTAATTACTCTTAAGATTTATAAGTAAAATTGAATCATTCTGAGATCTTGGTGGGGTTACAGGCAAAGCCATGATAAGTAGGAGACTTGGTTTGTAACCCCATTATGTATTTTTTGACTTATTATGAAAGAGCGCAGTGGAAGCATTTTGAGGGCAGGGATATGCAATTGTATAGGTTCATATGTTTGTTTTTGTCTAACTTGCTTAGTTGGAGAATTGGGGTATAGATCTGGATTTAGGATCTTTTTGTCTTTTGTTGAGAGGATAACTGTGTAATGATGGGTGGGAGCGCTTGTGGCTTGTTGCATTTTCTCAATGCTTTTTGATAAAATTTTTATCCATCACAACAAAGAAAAAGTAAAATCGATTCATTTTGTATTGATCTCGCTCTTATGCTTCATTTTTGCCCTTTTTTAAACCTTATCCTCATAACCAATCAATCCATGCATGAATGTCATGCAATATTTTCATTGTGCAGTTATTCGTTTGCAATCGTGGAACTAGTAAGATAATAAGATAAGAAATAATGGGTAGCCAAAATCCTTCTGGCAATGATCGTTCAAGAACATACTGGACACCTGCAATGGAACGATATTTTATTGATCTCATGCTAGATCATATGCACAAAGGGAATAGGACTGGCCATACATTCAATAAGCAAGCGTGGACAGATATGCTTACTGTGTTCAATGCAAAATTTGCATCTCAATATGACAAAGATGTTCTGAAAAGTCGTTATACAAGTTTGTGGAAGCAATTCAATGACATAAAGAATCTTCTTGGCCAAAGCGGGTTTTCTTGGGATGAAACTCGGCAAATGATTGTAGCTGATGATTATGTTTGGGACGCATACATCAAGGTGCATCACTTCTCCTTTCATACTCTAATGTCTCTATATCATTATATTAATTAACAATTTAGCACATGCAGGCTCATCCGGATGCACGACCTTATAAGACTAAAGCAGTGCCGAACTTCAATGATTTATGCTTGATATATGGATATACAACTGCTGATGGAAGATATAGCCGTTCAAGTCATGATATAGATATTGACGATGACATCCAAGGAATGAATTTGGGTGCGCTCCCCCCCGGCACCCCGGTTATTTATGTGAATTTTTTGAATCTATTCTAAACACTAGACTATTTCTTTCCTGTTCTAGATGTAGGATAAATTTGGTTTGTTGTGCCACTAGGAAAAAAAAAAAATTAAATGTCTTGTTGTTTGTTAGTTTATAAAGTACAGTTGAGTGGGTAATTCATGTCCATAATGCAAAATTCTTGAAATAATGGGTACGCAAATATAAAGAATTGTTAGTAAATGGGCCAAACCTAAGAATCACAGACACTTATTGGAAGTTACTTTAACCATGTCGCGTCGTGCCGGATATCAACACTGGTCAAACATTCCCCAATATGTGTTCCATTATTTTTCAATGTTTTACATCAAACACCATGCACTTGGGAATACACACGTCCATCACATAAACAAGCATGAAACATATCGTAATTTTGGTAGAAAAGAACTTATAATTAAGGGTGTGTTTTTAATTTGTATAAATTTATAAAAGTTAGTGTCTCATGCTTTGTGCAATGAGTAAAAAATTTAAATTTTACAGTCTCGTAATTTGTGTTGATAGAGATTTGTAGAGATTTGTATTTTTTTTCAACTCCAAACAGTGCCTAAATAACGAGATGAAAACAACACACACATATATGACATACTAATCCTTTCTCATTAATTTTTGTAATTTTGAACCCAATTTTCAATTTGGTTATGAATTTAATTCTCTGAAGTAAATATCAGTGGAAGATAAATGTATTTGAAATATTAAAATGAATAAATAGTATCCCTGCAGTGAAGTGCTTTGATAATTTTTGAAGTAGCTATATTCCATGTTACACGGACTTGGTAAGGGTGTTAGGTGCAAGTATGTATCCTAATGTCATACCTTCCAAAACATTAATGTATTAGTATAGGGCTAAACTATGCTAATTATTAGGACATTAGGATATGGGTCCAAAAATTGGGTAGGATACATGGACAAGTCATGACATATAAATAGTGTATATATTGTGTAATATATAAAATATGGTTATTATTTAAAAATGTACTTGAAATTAAATGGATTTTAAAAAAAATTGAAATTCTAATCTTCCATCTACATAAAAGATTAAATAATTTTCTTTATCATCAAATGTATGTTGTTACTTCTTTAAGAATTGTTAAAAATTAGATGATTCAAGTGTCCAGTTTGGGTACAGGTATCGGACACATATTACATGCCCTTATTCTTATTATATCCAGTGGCCACAGACACATTTGAGGAATAGAAAAGTTCATATAACATTGGCAATATTAACGTATGACATCATATTTGTGTCCCTTATTTGTATTCGTATTTGTTGGGAATTGACATTTATAGTAAGCTAGCTGATTCTCCCTCTCATGCATGACCATGTCCCACATGTGGACTAGAGACCAGGGAGGCAGCAAACTAAACCAAGCAAGTTGCACCGACACAAACACTGATAACTGGACTCATACCTAGGACCTCTTGGAATGAGAGTTTGATATACCTTGTCAAGTCATTAATTGTCCCAAAAGCATGAACTATCAAGAAATTGGCCCAACTTGTTTATCTAGCTCCAAACAATGCCAACTTGTTTATCTAGCTCCAAACAATGCATCAAGCTATCTAAAAAGAAGTTAAAGCCAAGTGTCAGCTTGCAGTGTCTTTTGATTTATGACCTGAACAGGAAGTTTAGTTAGTAAACTACATGTGATTGTAATGAAATGACCATACTTATTAATGATTCTTCACTCTTTAGGGAGTGGGATTGGTAGCTTGGTTCCTTCGAGTAGTGACCGTTCACGGACAGATTGGACCCTAGCCATGGACCATTATTTCATTGAGCTAATGCTGAACGAACAAGCAAGAGGCAATAAGCTTGACAATACATTCAACAAACAAGCATGGACAGATATGCTAACTTTGTTCAATGCAAAATTTGGTCCTCATCATAGCAAGAGGGTTCTGAGACACCGATACAAGAAACTGTTGAAGTACTACAGTGACATAACAGTCCTGCTTAAACAAAATGGGTTTTCCTGGGACGAGTCACAACAAATGGTGGCAGCTGGTGATGATGTTTGGGATGCTTATGTTAAGGTATAATGCTTCATTTAGATCTTGTGGTTCCTGTCTGCATTGTTGACAATTGGATTACATAAAATATTTGTAGGCACACCCACATGCACGATCATATAGAACCAGAATGTTGCCAAATTACAAAGATCTGGGATTAATATTTGGCGAAGCAATCAACGATGGGATTCAGAGTGATTTGCATCAAGATAAAGACCATGAAGATGACATCTCAGAGATAAAGGCTGGTGCGTTTCAGTTTCCATTACCTAGTTGAGTTTTTATTATTTATCAAAAAAGAAGATGAAATTGTATCCACTGATACAATATATCTTTTTATTTGTTGAATAATCCATAAAGTTGGAGAGTCATAATTTAAGATTTGGTTCTGAACCAAGGCCAAGAGCTAACAATTTTTTAGAAAGTTCGTGAGAATTCTGGTCAAATGGAAACCTAGCAATATTTATGCTTTCACATGGTTTGACATTTTGTTGTCTGGGAAATGCACTTGTCTGAGACAATTGAAGTTGAGTAGGAGTTGCACGTGAAATATTTATATAAAAACTGATTGATGCTAAAGAGCCCTGGACCTGATCACCTTTTGTCTCTTAAGTGCTTGTAATGTGCAACAAAAGGTACAACAATGCAATTTAACTGTAAAAAATGCGAGGGTTTTGACCCAACCATTCACTTGGAACAGAAAGATCCACAGCCCATTTAGTTAAAAAATCAATTCCGTAATGCATGCACCTTCAGAAGTTGTCATTGCAAAAGACATATTCTAGGTGAAGTCATCTTTTGCAACAGCAGAAAATTAATTTTCCCCCAGCAGAAGTCATTTGCCCAAAATGCGTATTCACTTGAACTCCTCTGCACTTGAAAGTCATCATTAAGCACAGCGTATTCATTAGAAAATTGCAATCTTTGAAATCTTCACTTGCTCTGTCTATTATATAAATATTTAGGTATACATCTATTTCTGTACTTGCATATATGTTTATATGTCATGTCGGCAGTTTATCTGAAACTTTGGATGATGTTTCAGCAACTGGGATAGATTCAGGAAAAGTAGCAGAGGAATCGTCAGCGCGCTGAAGAAAGAATGAACAGACAATAAAAGAAGAGAAATAGACAAAGTGAATACATTGTTTATAATGATGATTATAAAAACGCATTTCTAAAAGACGACCTTTGTTGACAAAAAAAAAAAAATAATAATTTTTATTTGTTGAATTTGCTGTTGCTAAAGACTTCTTCAACTAGAATACATTTTGGAATGATGACTTCTCTAGTGCATTAGTAATGGAATTCATGTTTTTACTGAATATTTGAGGATTTTTGGGCTTTCAGTGAATGCTTGAGGCAAAACCCTCTAAAAAGGCTATCGAGCAATCTCACTAGAACACCAAAGAGGAACTCGAGAAGCTAGTCATCAGAAACAAGAAAAAAGTGGAAATTTTTTCTTTCATCAATTGGAGGAAATGGAAGAGTAGGAGTTGAGTAGGAGTTGTGTGTGAAATAATTGGTTACATGTGCTGATGATGAACCAGGTTTTGGACTTGATTTAATAGATGTAAACCAAGAGACCTGTCGCTGCTAATTTTCCTGCTTTTTATGTTTTATCCATTCTTGTGTTTCTCTTCTCCTTAGCATTCTACTTTGTGCTTTTGTTTTCTTTTAATTCAGTCCCCCCCCCCCCCAAAAAAAAAAAAAAACAATTTGCAGTTTTTCCAATTCCCTTGTGAAGTTAAATGTGTTGGATGTTAAGGTCAATACATGGGAAGCCACAGGAGTTTTTCAATTATACAAATAAGATTATACACATAAACCATTTTCTGGCATAGTTAATTTTAGTTGAGAAGCTTAGAATTGTTATGTTATTTCTAGGTCATTGCTATACTTGCTATTGTACTTTTGAAATATTACAATTTTCATGAATCAAGTATAGTCCTTGAAAGATGGTGTTCTTTTTTTGTAGGTGGTGAGCGTTCAAGAACATATTGGACACCACCAATGGATCGTTGCCTGATTGACTTGTTGCTTGACCAAGTGCATAAAGGGAATAGAATTGGACAGACATTCATTAGCCGAGCATGGATTGACATGGTTACATCATTCAATGCCAATTTCAAATCTCAGCATGACAGAGATGTCTTGAAGAATCGATACAAACATTTGAGGAGACAGTACAATGATGTTAAGATTCTTCTTGAGCAGAATGGATTTTTTTGGGACGAAACGCGAGAAATGGTGACAGCTGCTGATCATGTTTGGGATGCTTATATCAAGGTAAATTTTCTTTTTTTACTTGTTTTTATTGTGTGGTTGCACGGTCGCACCATTGTTCTATGCTCAAGTGTTGTGCATGCAGGCACATCCTGATGCTCGGACATACAGAGTTAAAACCGTGCCGAGCTATCACAAATTGTGTGTTATATATGGACAAGATAGTTCTGATGGAAGATACAGTCGTTTGGCTCGCAATGAAGACCCAGAGGGCCCAATTTCTCTTTCAACAATAGGTATGCTTCATCTATTGTTAATAACAATTGGACAAGATTATCTACATCCACAGTGCTGTGGGTGCATACAGCCGTGCATGAGAGGCACTTATTTATTGAAACTATTATTAGATTTATTCATTGACAACCCTCACCTTACAAGCCGGTTTTCGAGTTGAAGGTTGTCCAACGCTTAATATATGGAGAGTAAAGCCATGATATAGGTGCTGTGGGACTTGGGCCTTCATTCACAATTATTAGGAGTTGGCCTTTTAACTCTTTGACCATTTTCATTAAGGCCCTCATATATATCATCATCCCAAGCTTAGCCCCTCTTCACATAAAACATGGTTCCACATCTCATTGCATGTGCTTGTCTTCAATGATTCAATCCTCTCCACATTGCATGTGCATACACTTGCAAGCTGTCATCTGTGTGCGCATGTGTGTGTCTGCGTGCATGTGGAGTTTGATAGATTTCTGATTTTCTACAATTCATGGGTGACAAGGTTATAATTTATTCATTGTATAGTTCTTTCACAGTGAAAATTACAACGTTTAATTTTTAGATGTAAACCATGTATAAGTCAAAAATGAAATCTAATTCATTCCAAAAGCAAGTATGAATTTTCCTTTGTAAAATGTTTTAGATATAACAAAAAGGTTGAAAGTGTCTGGTTTCAATAGTATGTACCTGCTAGAAAGCTACAAAAATTTATTGTTCAAGTTTCGGAAGATGTTATCCTAACACATCAGATGCTTAGGGAAGAGTTACATGAGGAAACATTTTAGGTGAAAATGATAATTGATGACCAATTTGTATAAAAAGTGTGACAAGTTACGAAAATTGTTGCCCAAATGACAACCTAAGGGGTGATTTGGTTTTAAACTATTTATGAAATCTATATTCAATATAATTTGAAAGCAACAGTTTGAATGATAAGCAATTAAACAACTATAAAACATAATTTAAAGAGTGAGGGACGAGAAAAATAAGCACAGAGATTTTTATAGTGGTTCGATATCCTTTGAACCTATATGCACTCCCCGAGACTGCTCCCTTGAGTATTTTTACTAACTTCTTTAATGGAGATTACAATCCTCTAGCTTCTCAGGTGCTAGCAACCTTAACAAGTCTTTTTCCTCACAGAAACAAACTTCAATTCACATTAACAATCCGTAAGAGTGTACCTCAACCCTAACAAAATAACTCTCAACGGAGTAAAAAAGTCACTTTCAATTGAGTAGAATGAGGAACTGCACTTCTCAGAGAGTTGTTACGCAAATGAAGAACAAACGATGTGGATTGGCTGAGGTTTGCACAATGAACCGAATAGATCTTCATGCGTTCAACGGGTCTAGATCTTCAATTTTATACATGAAAATACTAGTCGTTGCTAGAAATATGCTTTCCAAGAACCCTTTTAGCTGTTGCATGATTTGGGTCATCAACCCCTTTGTTTGTTGATGTGTGATATAAGTGTCAACACTTCCGTCGTTGGTGTCAGCACTTTGACCTAGCAGATTCAATCCAAATTATTCTGGACTTCCATGTGTTGACACTTTCTCAGCTTAGTGTCAGCACTTTAAAAACAGATTCAAATCTAGGTTTTTGTTTGGCTCTGGTGTAAACACTTCATCTTCAGGGGTCAACACTATAAACTGATAGCTTTAGGGCCCGTTTGACATTTGTAACTTCTGGAAACTTTTATAAAGTTTTAGCATATTTTTTAACCAATTTTTTGTAACTTTCAGTAATTTTTTACCAAAAGTTGCCAAGAACTGGTGTGCCAAATGGGCTCTTAATCTTTCAAAACTTCCAATTGCACGAGAATAATATCAAATCTTTTCACAATATGTACTAAGATTAGGATAGGATATAAAATCTCTTATTTGAATGAGAATTCCTTCTAAACATAATCAATCAAGGGCAGGATAAATATGGATTTAAGCAATAATCATCAAGATACCGTAGTTGTCATCTTCAAAATTTTTTTCAAATAGTTTCCGTAAAACCTTGGGGCTAACAACATTGGCAATGAGAGAAAGTGGAGAAGGCTTTATATGGTTTGTACTTGTTAGAATTTTTAGGATACTCTATTATGAGCTGTGAGGATTTGATTGAAGAATTGATTTAGGTTATGATTAACGTTTCCTTGTAATTTATTATGATAAATACAATACGATGGAATTGAGTAATTTATGTCACTCTCTCAATTTTGCTCTATTATTTTCAACTTGGTATCAGAGCAAATTTTTTTTTGTCAAAAAAAAAAAAAAAAAAAGTCTGACCATCTACGACAGTTAGGGCTTGAAGTCGTGTTACTTTGGTGACTTCCCTTGGTCGACCGAGAACTTCACTCCAACGGCTTCCCTTGGTCGATCGAGACCTCCCTCCACGTCAACAATACTAGTCGGTGCTCTTCGGTGATCCCAGCTGACGCAGAATCCATTGTCGGCGATCCTAGTCAATGTGAAATCTGCTGTCGGCGATTCTAGTCAGTGATTCTTTAACGCAAGAACGAATGTGATTCGTGGAACTTTTTTTTCTTTTTTCGTCGAAGGCTCATGGTTCTTGCCGTCACTCACTGCTTCGTCGGCTAGATTCTCGGACCATCACTTGTTACTTCTTGCTAGTTCTTGAATCATCGCTCGTTGCCTCTTGTTTCGCTTGTCTGATGATCTCATTGCCTCTTGTTTTGTCGGTCTGATGATTCAATCATTGTTCCTGCTTCTTGATTCGTCGCTTGTGGCTTCTTGGTTTGCATTGCTCGTGGCTCGTAGTTCACGTTTGTGGTTTCTGGTTTATAGCTTGCCAAGTTGTTTGTCCTTATTTAGATTGCTAATTCTTGGGCACTGTTAATTTGATTTTGTGATGGCTTTTAATTCCACTGATGCAAAGACCACTAGCACCGAATCTTCTTTTTTCTATTGCCCTTGTTATACCAATTGATAGTCTTCCTAAATCTATCTCATGTGAAAAATTGGATGGCACAAATTATCTGACATGGTCCTATGCGGTTCGAATTTTCTTGATTGGTTGTCATTTGGAAAAATATATTACAGATCCTCCACCAGATTCATAATCTCCTTCGTATTCACAATGGCAAGCGTCGAATGCTGTTGTTATGAGTTGGATTTGGCATAGTTTGAAGCATTCGGTTTTTCGTATAGTTGCTTTGTCTAACTCTTCTAAAGCCATATGGGACTCGGTAGCAAACTCTTTTTCCCAGAGGAGTAATATTTCGGAACTTTTTTTTGGCATATTAGAAACTTTTTTCCTTTCATCAAGGCTCTCAATCATTGCCTGAATACTACAATAATCTTAAAGTCTTGGATGATTATCTTCTACAATTTTACTCCTTTCCAGAAACTAAGGCTCAGATGATACGACAATGGGAAGAGCTTATGACCATTTTGCTTCTTACTGGTCTCAATGATAATCTCTGAAGTTATCGGGATCAACTTCTAGCAGGGGAGACTATACCTACCATGGTCGATGCTAACTCTCGTTTTCAACGTTCTTCTCAAGGCCATCACTCTCAACCAACTTCCTACCATGGCCAATGCTTCCTCGACCAACGTTCTTCTCGTGGCTTTCGTGGTGGCTCTCGTGGCTCTTATGGTGGCTCTCGTGGTGGTCATGGTTCTGGACACGTCACCAAGAAATGTGAACATTATGAGGGCACTAAGCATACTGAATCACACTGCTGGAAGAAATATGGACGCCTTGATCAAGTTCATCATGTCACTATTGAGTCCACCAACACTAACTCTTCTACACAGAGTACTTCTGCCTCAAGTGATCCTGCTACATCTGGCACAGTTTCTTCTAGTCCCTTCACTCGTACTGAGTTAGAGGCTATTGTGCAAGCTCTTTACATCTTTCGTTCTTCTACTGCTACGTTAGCACAGTTAGGTAATATTGCTTGTTTTACTTCTTCATCGTCCTCTCTATGGGTTATTAACTCTAGTGCTAGTACCCACATCTTAACTAATCCTTCTTTATTTTCTAATTTAGCTATTACCATCCATAGTATCACTTGAGCTAATAGGTCCTTCCGCCTTGTGACCGGTAAAGGTTACTTTCACTTTTCTCTCTCTTAGGGATGTCAACGGGGCGGGTATGGGACGAATATGACCTTCCCCGTCCCCGTTTAGCAATATCCTTACCCGTCCATGTCCCCATCCCCGTTTCGGAGAAAAAAAATTTTCCCATACCTGTCCCCACAAGGTAATGAATTCCCCGTCCCCGTTCCCATTTACCTGCTAAGTATACTAACTATTACAAATTATATATTATATGTATAAAATAAATATTTAAAATTATTATAAATATTATATATATTAAATAAAAATATATATTGTATATATATATTAAATAAAAATTAAAAATATATATACAAATCTTTGACTTTGATTGGTGCACTTAACTAAAGAGGAAGAGGCATTTATTTATAACCTCACAAGACTTCCACTTCTTTGTGAGAAACCGATGCGGGACTGCTAAAGGAGGCACCACACCAACAAAATTAACAAATAAATATTTAAACGGGTACGAGGCGGGGTGGGGACTATCGTACCCGTCCCTGTCCCAATACCCGTTCGGGTAACATTTTAAATCTCCATACCCGTCCCCATCCCTGCTACTAACATCCCCATACCCTCTCCGAACGGAACGGGTGAAGGGGGTACCCACCTGGTACGGGTATATTTGACTTCCTTACTCCCTCCTTAACCTTACCCTCTAGTTTGTTTGTACCTAAATTCCCATTTAATTTGTTATCTGTTAGTCAATTAACAAAAACCTTGAATTGCTCTATGATATTTTCTCCTTCTTCTTGTGTTTTAAGGATCTCAGGACACAGGAGACAATTAGTTCGGGATGTGAACGGGCTAGTTTATACTACCTTGATCTTGCTAGCTTTACTATATCTCATTCGGCCTTCAATGCATTCGTATCTCCTTTTCAATGGCATTTTCACTTCCGTCATTACCTCATTTAAAGCTTGTTGTCCCTAGTTTAGAGTCTATTTCAAGTCTTGAATGTAAGGCTTTCCAACTTGCCAAGCACCATTGTAGTTCGTTTTTAAGTCATAATAATAGTCGTCAGTCTAAACCATTTGATGTAGTCCATACAGACATTTAGGGACCTTTAAGAGTTGCTTCTATTAATGGATTTTGGTATTTTGTTATTTTTGTTGATAATTATTCTTGTATGACTTGGTTGTTTTTTATGAAAAATCGTTCCGAATTATCTGTTATTATTTTACGATTCTATAATGAAATTCTAACTTGATTTGATAAAAATATTAAAATCCTTCGTTCTAATAATGCTCTTGAATACACTCAGTCTATTATGACCCAGTTTTGTATTGAGCGGGGTATCATTCATCAAACTTCCTATGTTCGTACTTCTCAATAGAGTGGTGTTGCTGAAACACTGGCATTTACTAGATATCGCTCGTATTTTTCATTTCAATTTGAATATTCCAAAGCAATACTGGGGGCTGTTGTCATGACTGCCTGCTACCTTATCAATCAACTTCCTTCGCCTATTCTTGGTAATAAGTCCTCCTTTTCTCTCTAATAAGCCCTCCTTTTCTCTCTTGTATCCTTCTTTTTCTCTCTCCCACTTTATACCTTTGGTTGTATTGCCTTTATTCATAATCTAGATCCAGGTTTAGATAAACGTTCTACTCATGCTCGTCATTGTATCTTTCTCGGTTATTCTCGCACACAGAAGGGTTATCGATGTTATTATCCTCCTTCTCGTAAGTATTTTTCAGTGCTGATTTGACCTTTTTTTAAGTTTACCTCTTATTTTTCAAATAAAGGAGAGTTTTCTTCTCGTGAGGTGGTGTCTTCTCTTCCTTCTCCAAGAGGGGGAGTTATCACACATTACACAGGTTCTTTTTACAGATTATCCAGAACTTCCTATTACCATTTCTGGTGTGCCAGCACAGTTAAAGATATATGAGTGCTGTACTCATCCTATGCCAGTTACTTCTGCTCCTGCAGATCCTGAGCCCCTTGAGACACCAATTACAATTTCTAAGTCTCTCGAGACACCTACTACAACTACATATTAGCTTTCTGTCTCAAATTCAGTTGAAACCAAACCTCTCGAAATTAATCTTCTTCCCATTGCTACAAGGAAAGATAAATGTGTGTGTACTCAACATCCTATAGCTAAATTCGTTTCATGTCATCGTGTTTCATCTCATTTCCAATCCTTTGTTTGTACTTTGTCCTTTGTCTCTCCTCTTATCTCTTGTAAGTAGGCATTATTATCTCTTGACTAGAAGAAGGCGATAGATAGGGAAATGCAAGCATTATAGCATAATTGTACATGGAAATTCACTTCTCTTCCACATGAAGAAGACAATAGGGTGTCGTTAGGTGTACACAGTCAAATATCTGCCATATGGATCTGTTGAAAGACTTAAGGCTCGATTGGTAGTTAAAGGATACACCCAAACCAATGGTGTTGATTATCTAAAGATCTTCTCACCGGTAGCTCATCTTAATTTAGTTCGTATTTTGTTTGCAGTTACAGTGAGTAAGTCATGACCTCTATTTCAATTGGATGTTAAAAATGCCTTCTTACATGGTGAACTTTAAAAGGAGGTTTATATGGATCAGCCTCTCGGGCATATTGCTGTAGGTAGTGAACATCTAGGTTGTCGCTTACACAAGCTCTGCATGGACTTAAGTAATCTCCACGAACATGATTTGATCGGTTTAGTTCTTGACTATGGTTTTAGATGGTCCACATCTGATCACTCAGTATTTGTGGATCAGACATCCTTTGGTATTATTATTTTGGTCGTTTATATGGATGAAATCGTCATTTAAGGGGATGACACTGAGGGTATTTGCACCTTGAAAAGTTATTTGGGAAAGCAGTTCAAGACAAAGGATCTTAGGGCATTGCGCTATTCCTAGGGATTGAGATTGCTCGTTCTTCACAGGGTATATCTTTATCTCAAAGGAAATATACATTGGATTTACTCTATGAGATTGATCTTCTGGTATCTCGTCCTACTGATACTTCTATGGATCTTTTTGTTCATTTAGATTCTGATAGTTTCTGATGTTAGGAGATATCGCTGACTTGTGGGTAAATTAATTCATCTTACTATAACGCGACCTGACACTACATATGCGGTTGCTGTAGTCAGTCAGTTCATCCATGCTCTTCGTCAATCCCACTTTGATGTTGTGTATTGTATTTTGAGGTATTTGAAGAATTCACCTAGTCGATGTTTACTCTATCAACCTTCCACAACGATAGATGTAATTGGATACAGTGATGCAGATTCGGCTGGTAGTCGTTCAGATCGGAGGTCTACTTCTAAGTATTGTACCTTTGTTGGTGTTAATCTCGTAACTTGGTGTAGTAAGAAACAAACTGTTGTCAATCGAACTAGTGCAAAGGCTGAGTATCGTGCCATGGCTTATACTGCCTCTGAGATGCTCTGGATTCGTTCTATTCTTAAGGACTTTGGTATTTCAGTTCCAGCTCCGATATCTATGTTTTGTGATAATCAAACTGTGATATTCATTATTAACAACCCTGTTTTTCATGAACGAATCAAACATATTGAATTCAACTGCCGCTTCATTAGGGATCTCTTACTTAGACTCGACATTGTCACTCCGTTTGTTCGCTCCAAGTCTTAGTTGGGAGATATCCTCACAAAACCCTTGGCTCGAACTCCATTTCAAAAATTGTCTATCAAACTGAGCATGTTTGATCTTTATGCTCAAACATGCCCAATTTGAGGGGGAGTGTTAAAATTTTTAGGATATTCTATTATGAGCTGTGAGGATTTGATTGAGGGATTTGAATTAGGTTATGATTATTGTTTTTTCGAAATTAGTTATAATTTATTATTATAAATACAATACGAGGGAATTGAGTAATTTATTTCTTTCTTAATTTTGCTTTTTACTTTCAACTGTATTATTATTAGTTGAACCACTTAGTTTTGCCTTACAATTTGGATACACAATTTTAATACCTACGTTCCCATTAGTGTCATTTTCAAATTTTCTTTCCCAAAAAAAAAAAAAAAATCAAAGAGCCAAATAATGGAAGTACGACTCCTACTCCTAGATTATGACTATTGCATTGCTAGAGATGTTAAGTTGGCTTAAGTTTTTAAGATTGTTAAGTCATAAATTATCCGAAAAGATTAAACTATTAAGAAATAGACCTAATAATGTACATTAAGTTATGCCAACACTCCCTCTCACATGCGACCCCTTCTCACGCGTGAAATAGAGATAAACAAACAAAATCAAACAAGTGCATCAACACAATTTGAAGATTTGAAAACAAACAAGGTTTGCCGGACATATGATCTAAAGCTCTGGAGTCAAGGATCTAGGATGTAGGAGGGCATGTAAAAAGACAAGTAATAGGATTATCTAGAGGCGGTGGGAAAAGATGCCTGATATTGGAGGAACTTGGAATACTCCTTCCCAGAAATAGTCACATGTGCAGACGATCTAGCTTCACTACAATTAGGTCCATCAGTAGAAACAACAGTCTCAGAGGTTGCTACTTATGTCATATGGACTGGCTTTTTGTATAATTTTTAACATTTTTTTCACAGAGATGTCCAATCTTCCTACAATAAGTACACTTGGGCCGAGATCCTTTGTCTTTATTATTGCGGTCTCCACTACGATTATCGCGAGGATCACTTCCTATCAGAAGAATAAGAAGCAATTATGTGACTGGCATGGTCAGACCGTGTGGAATTAGATTCGCTTGAAGTAGAATGTTAGGATGCAACTATTAGAATGAAAGAGACTCCTCCAAGTATCTGTGCTCATACGGGTTCAAATTCTAGATCAAGACCTGCAAGAAGCTTAAGGACAACCATCCATTTGCGTTGTTTCGTATCTCATTAATATTAGCAAACAATGACTGAAGCGAGTTTAGTTTTTCATACATCTCCTTTATAGTTACAAAGTATTGAAGTATTGAGTGATACTTTTGCCAGACTGCTGAAGTTTGAAGAGGTGACTGGATACATTATAGAGTCGACTTAGATCACTAGAGTATAATAGCTGAATGTACTCTCAGATCTCCGTACGGGTATCTAGATGAATGCATAAACTTGTAATTTCAGCCTCTATAGAGTCCTAAAACAGGCTCACAATATTAGCATCATTTTAAACTCAAGAGTTATGGTAGGAATTGGAAGATTTTGGTTCAGAGTTGGTGAGATGTTTTTGTTTGCCTAGTCCAATCAAAGCAATTTTGATTGCTTTAGACCATTAGAGATAATTTTTTCTGTTCGACTTTTGGGTAGTGAATCGATTTAGCCATTTGGTGGAACCAATTGCCTTTGATGCCATTGGAAGAACATTAGTGTCAGTGCTCAATTTGAAAGTCACATTTGGTGGAACCAATTGCCTTTGATGCCATTGGAAGAACATTAGTGACAGTGCTCAATTTGAGAGTCACAAGTGAAGGTAGGATTGAGCACAAAGAAGATGACTTGGGGTTTGGGTCTCCGCTCATATATTTCTATTCAAACTATCATGTACAAGGCAGGAAAATAGAATAATCTAAATTAAAGAAGAGAATAAATCAGTCCTTGGTCTAATCCTATTTCTATATTTATAATGTTTTCTAATAGTAATGTACTTTTACTAAGGTTTCTTGAGAATTACACCATTTACTGCTATGCCACACGTACAAGTACCCTACTGCACAACTTTTGAAACTTTTGATGGAAGACAATTGCATGGACATGGATCAGTGTCTTCAATCATTTTCAGGTCTATTTGGGCAAATAACAGTTGCATAAAGAAGCCTTAATTCATTAATAAAAATAAAAAAATGAAGCAATTCCTCATACATTGCTTTTCTCAATTTCTAGGTGAAGGAAAGTATGAGCAGTCCCCTATTACTGCAAATCCAGTGATGGATTGGACACCAGAAATGGACCGTTACTTCATTGACCTTATGTTGGAACAGGTACACAGGGAAAGTAAGATCGATCATGTCTTCAATGAACAAGCTTGGGCATACATAAATTCATCATTTAATGAAAAGTTTGGTCTTCAGTGTGACAAATATGCACTGGAAGATCGGTATATGTTCTTGATGAAAGAGTACAGTGACATCAGCAGTCTTCTCAACCACAGTGGATTTGCATGGGATGAAACTCGGCAAATAGTTGTGGCTGATGATGCTTTGTGGGAAGCTTATATAAAGGTCCATTTCATATTTCATTCAGACTATTTTAGTTATATATTGTTTCAAAGGACAAGTCCTTTTAACTCATTTATATATATAATAAAATTTTATTAATTTTTTTCTTCATTTTTTATTTAAATATTTTTCTATACAAATTATCAAACAAAAGTAAAATAAAATAATATTGAAACAGTTGTGAAATAGCAGGTAATGAGCTTTAATTTCTTTTCAAGTTCATTGAAGAAGCTAGTAGCTGTGGGACATTGAGGAGTAGTATTAAAGGAAAAAAGAAAAGGGTTCATCAAATTTCCCTCCTCCTTCCTTATTATGGGGGTGTTTGGAGCTCCAAAATTTTCCAAAAAACTTCAAAAGTTTTTAATGTTCTCTAATCAAATTTCACCATCTGTCACTTTTACAGCACTTCAACACTAATTTTTTTATTTTTTTAAACTTTTTTGGGATTCTAAATGCTCCTTATAATATATATATATATATATATGTTTATGTATGTATATTGCAGTTCACTGCAATTAAAAGCAAAGCATATACTGTTAAAACTATTAGTACACTATTTTACCATATATATTGCCCTTGCTCTGTTGATATTCAGCTTTGGCTTCCCTGTTGATCATTGACCTTATTTAAAACCTGTGCACGGTTGCATCGATATTTTGCAGGAACACCCCGATGCAATCACTTACAAGAACAAGTTCTTAGGATATTTCAACGACTTGTGTATACTTTTTGGAAGCAGCGCAGCTGAGGGAGAGTTGAGTTCTCAGGCACTAGAGATGGAGATTGAGTATGAAGCCCTGGATGTGGAGATGGATAAAGTTTCTGGAGAAATAGAAGTCCCAGTTGCAGACACCGACGCATCCGATCAAGTGAGAAAGCGAACAACTACAATGCCATTAGCCTCGGAACGATCCAGCAAATTGCAGAGAACTGGCGGGGAAATGCAAGAGCCTTCTGCCAACAGGGGCGGTGGATTTGCAAAATTGGTGAGTAAGAAACAGGAAAGCAACTATATCTCAATAGAAAATGCCATCGATGCGCTTCAAGCTATATCAGACATCGACGATGAGCTGCTGCTGGATGCTTGTGATCTTTTGGAGGACGAGAGGAAAGCTAAGACATTTTTGGCATTGGATGTCAATCTTCGGAAAAAATGGTTGCTGAGAAAGCTAGGTCGGTAGTGGCTATACATTTTTTTTTCTTGTAAGTGTGACAAATATTCTAGAATGCTGATTTACTTCATAGATTGGTTTCTTTTAGCAAGTTTTGCAGTATTCCTTGTTTCTACCTTCCTCCTCTTCTTTTTCGTTTTCTTTCTCTTTTTTTTTTTTTTTTTTTCTTTTTCTTTGTTCTTGCTATGTAAAAAAAGAGTAGATGGGAGGCGAGTCTCAATATAGCAGTACTCTATCACTGCTATGTAAAAAGAGTAGATGAGAGACGACCAATGTAGTTCCAATCACATTGGTGCTTAGAAAAAATTTGCACCATGAAGTGATGAATCCATATTAAGTCCAATTCCTAGGCGCTGTGTGTGTGTGTGTGTGTGTGTGAGAGAGAGCGAGAGCGCTAACATGCTTTGAGAGAATACATAAATTTTAAGTTATTTTAATATTACAATGATACTCATTTTATAAATGTTTTACAAGTATTATTAATACTAAACTCCAACTGTTACTATAAGAATATCATCGTATTATTTTTATAATATATTCTTTTATCTGTCTTAAACATATAAAAAGTTTAAAAATTATTTTAAAACGTTTTTATAATTTCATGATTCTAAAATTATGGATGAGTTATCAAGATAGTTATTAAATTCATTTTGAACACTTTAAATATTATAAACAAGCAATATTAAATATACTTCGCTTTTAATTATTTACATTTCAAAAAATACTCTCGATAGCGTTTGGAATTGTTACAAACGAGAAAAAATAAGATAAAACGTAATTTTTGGTAAAATTTGACATTTGGTATTTTTTTCAAACTACATTTTTTTGGAGATAAAAAGTGATAAACCATTCGAACGATTTTTTCAAATCTATTCGAACGGATTCAAAAAATTTCCAATTTTAGTTCTACATCGTAGCTTTTTGGCAAAGCAAAACGATACTGTTTCACTGTCGGGAATTCTCTATTGCAACCGTCCTTTCCACCTTAGGGATGTTAACGGGGCGGATATGACCTTCCTTGTCCCCGTCCCCGTTCCCGTCCCCATCCCCATTTCGGGAAAAAAAATTTTTTCATACCCGTCCCCACGAGGTAATGAATTCCCCATCCCCGTTCCCATTTACCCGTCAAGTATACTAACTATTACAAATTATATATTATATGTATAAAATAAATATTTAAAATTATTATAAATATTATATATATTAAATAAAAATTAAAAATATATATATGAATCTTTGACTTTGACTTGTGCATTTAACCAAAGAGGAAGAGTCCTTTATTTATAACCTCACAAAGCCTCTATTTCTTTGTGAGAAACCGATGTAGGACTTCTAAAGGAGCCACCACGCCAACAAAATTAACAAATAAATATTTAAACGGGTACGGGGCGGTGGGGACTATTATACCCGTCCCCGTACCTGTTCTGGTAACATTTTAAATCTTTATACCCGTCCCCATCCCTGCTATTAACATCCTCATACCCTCCCTGAACGGAGCGGGTGAAGCGGATACCCACCGGATATGGATATATTTGACATCCCTACTCCACCTACAAGATTCTCAAGGACAACCCTCTTTCAATCAAAGGAAGCAACAAAGGAAGAAACCAAATCTTGATTGAGATAAGGCGGAGATCCCCCTATTGGCTACAAAGCTCTACCAAAAAGGTCCCAAAACAACGATCTGCAACCGTTGTTCGGCGATACTTTCTTTGATGAAGATCCACTATTGGAGAGAGACACTCATCAAGCCATTTTTTTCCTCACGCACTCTAAGGTAGTTGTTTCTATCTCATTCTATTTTCGTTTTCTATTCTCGTTTGCCATGGATGTTTGTAACTGTGCAATTTTTTTTTTTTTTTGACAAGTTGAGTTTTCTCTCCCGTTTTTTGATTCCCCATTTGAGTTTTCATCGAATGTTGGAATCATTATTAAATTTCCCTATTTTCTTGCATTTTTGAGCCATTTGTTATCATCTTTCGTTTTGACTGGCATCACTACTAGGACCCAATGAACCTACACTGTGGGAATGGATTCCGTTACACCATTAAAACGGTTTTGGGAAAAACACAAACTATTAGCACGGTTAGTTAGGGTCCGTTCTAAAGGTTTTAATAGGTACTGGGAAGTGAATTTTTTTGTTCGTTGTTAACTGCTTGTAACAATGTTAGTTACACCTGTTATCTTTATCATTTTAAAATTGTCATTGCGATTGTATAAATTATAGTGTTTAGGCTTACACTTACCAAAATTTAGTGGATTAACAAGCTTAACACTATATGCTATGCACTCATCATTTAACGTGTATTGGTTAATGTTCCATTAGTTTGGTTATGTACTCCACGGGCTCCCTATTCTCCCCTCAAATGAGTTCTACAATGTGGAGAGTAACATTGCCACCAGTTCTCAAACGCGAATGCAAAAGGAGAAAACTAAGGCAAATTAGGATTTCCACAAAGAAAGAGTCCTACTGACAGTTATAACAGGTCTCTACAACTGCCATAGGAGGGGCAACTGCCTATCCTTAATTGGTTATAATGTACTTTTTGTGGATTTCAACCATATAACATCCTAAAGCCTCACCTTCACCCAAATAAAAAATCAGATGGCACAATTGGGTAAGGATTGGCAAGCATGGATGGACTTGAAAAGCCTGCATTCACGAGTTACTAAAATGGGTTGGGATTCCGAAAGAAATACATAGGATGCGCCTGATTGGTGGTAGGCCTCACAGTAACAAGTGTGTTATGATAGCATATTGAATGCCTTGCACAATTTCCTATTACTCCGCTTTCCTAATTTATAAATTCTTGTTTTTGTTATAAAATGCTTTGATTATACTTGAAAAGTGTGATTACAAACTCCACATTTTGTATAACTCTTAATACATTTAAGTAGTTTATTTTGGAGTTTTATCATTATTTTATTACTTATAGTGTTTATTTTCTTAATTACAGGAAAAAAATGGCGAAATAATTGAGATTAGCAGAGATTAAAGTGGCTGCCAAGGAGAAAAAATGGTCCGAAGTTTAAGATGGTTGAAGTGGTGTGCAGCTGAAGTTTCAACTTAACACCCTATCAGTATTTTGACCATATCTTTTAACTCACAATTTAGATTGACCTGATTCTTTTTTGGGTTGGAAAGAAGACTCAAAGGGCTACAACTTTCGTGTTTTAGCCGAAGCCTGAATCCATCATCTTCAAGGTCAAAATCACATTGGAAGTTGAGGACAGAAAACTATCAGAAGCAGCAAACAAAAAGCAGAACATGAAGAACAAAGTTTCTGTGGTCCAGACCCCCTCCCAGACAGTCCGGACCATAGTGTGTTATGCGCGCGCGGCTTAATTCCGTCTTTTAGGGTTTTCGTGGCAACTTCTTTATAACCTCTGCTACATTGCCGACCTAAACAGAGCGGTAGTTTAGTTTTACATACTTTAGAGAGCCTTAGTTTAGTTTTTTATTCTTTTTTAGAGTTTTAGATAGTTTTGAGAATTATTCATTGTTCGTGTAATGCTTTTACGGATTTTCAAAGCTTTCGCAGTTTTCGTTACAGCCGTAGTCGTTCAATACTCCGTTTTAGCGTTGATTTCAGAGTACGTTTACTTTCGTTCTTCATTTTAATAATATTGTTTCTTCATCTTATTCTTTAGATCCGTTAAATATGTGTTTGATGATTGATTTTATTTCGTTTAAAGTTATGTTAGCGTAAAACCCTAGTTCTTGATTCAACGAATCAAGGAATGGTAGGTTACTCTGATCTATGGGATGTGCGTAGACCCTTCGCATCGTTTGCGAAAACTCATGCGTAGGGGTCTACAACTTTTGAATCTAATTTAGTTCATTTCAAAAGCTTTCGAAAACAAAAACCTTTGACTATATTATCTATAATCACTGGTAAAAATTTTCGATTAAAACTTTCTTAATATTTTTGAATGAACTAAAAATTCAGATTTTGAATCCAAGTTTGAATTGGTTTATTTTAGAAACATTCGAAAACGAAAACCTTTGACTATAATCTCTGTAATCACTGGTAAAGGTTTTCGATTAAAACTTTCTTAATAATTTTGGATAAACTAAAAAAATTGGATTTGAATCTGAATTCAAATAGGAATGTTTGAGAACCCTTCGAAAACAGAAGTTTTTGACTATATTCTCTGTAATCACTGGTAAAAATTTTTGATTAAAACTTTCTCAATAATTTTCAAACAAATCCTAACTTAGGTTTTAACGCAAGTATTACAACACATCCCATAGTAAAGACGTAAGCTACCCAGAATTGAAAATTGAATCAAGAACTTCTTAAATATATTTCTTGTTAATTGAATTGCTTTCGTTTGAATTAATTGAAGTGTTTACATTGCAATTTTTTAGATTAGATTATTTTTATGCACATTTAAATTAGGCAAAATTCCTTTAGCTACTATTTAATTTTCTTGAAATTCGAAACCACAATTGCTGAAATTCTTTTAAATAGTTTGCATATTGTTTTTAGTCTAAGTTCTAAATTTACAAAAACTTTCAAATTTAGTTTAGCTGATTTTCAAACTTAGAAATCGAATTATAACCTAAAAACTGAACAGCTTAGGCTCCATGTGAATTCGACCTCGGACTCGCCGAGTTAAAACTACACCGCACACCCTTACACTTGGGGGTTAATTTAGACGCACTATTTAGAAGCGGTTATGCTTGACACTCTTACTATTATTATTTTTGTCTTTTGTTCAAAGTAACCCCCACATCCTGAAATTCAGAGCCCGAGGATTAGAGCATGCAGATTTGATGGAGAAGGTTTTCGGAGAATGTACCATGACTAAGGAATGTCATTGGACTCCATCCGCCAGAATCCACCCACCCGAGGATGGGCAAGCATTAGGAATGTAAGGGCAACCAAAATTTGTTGCCTCCAGCAAACCCCTTCCGGTAGCCGATCCATACAATCAACCAGACAAGCGTAACGAGTCAGGATCGAGATGGGTCAGGAGGCAGAGGGACAATCAAGATAATACAAACGAAAGCTATAATGGTTCTAAACGCCGCCAAAGCCACGGCCCCCGCATGAGCCAATCCATAACTGATATGGCCAATGCCATGCGTAGGAGAATCAATGAGGTTAGAATTGTCTGGGTTGAGCGTCCAAATTCAATGCAAGATTGTGTTGCGAAACTATTGGCCATGGAATCAATCGATAGTGCCTCCGATTTGTACTTATTTGCCATCGACTTATTCACCACCGAAGTCAATAGGGAAGCATTCATGGCATAGCCGGAAGATGCTAACAAGATGAGGTGGTGGTTGTACCAACAACACAAACACGAACGAACGCACCATCCCACTACAGTGTTCCTCCATACCCTTATTATCCTCCATCGCGTTTGGATAATGCATCCCGGAGTTGCTTCCTTCCTTAATAGCAAAGTGATAACTTTGCCTGTTATTGTATTTCTTATCATTCATTTCGCTTAGACTTCGTTTATGTAAGAAAAACGCTGTAAGATCATCACATAAGACCCTCAATTACAAAATTTTCTCCACAAAGTAAAAGTGACGTATGGAGGAATAGCAAATCAACATCAACTGGAGGTCGACATTTGAACAAGTTCAAAAACATACCTGATTCGAGTGGAAGCAGTCGACACCTCAAATCGCTTCTAATGGCCGCAACTGCACTAGATTAAAGGAGGCACAAGAGTGGCAAGCAGGGAGAAACTGACGAATAAATAGGAGAAAAAGAAGGGTGGAAAGAAATAAGTGACCTAGGGGGTTTTATAAACAGGCCGTGAGAACAAATTGCATGAAACCGTTCTCGTGGATTTAGTTCTGAGAGACAAGTTTAGTTGCCAGGGTTTTAACTAATAGAATCTATATTCACTAGGAATATTTTTTTGGGCCTGCGCTAATCCGTTAAAACGGTTTTCATCCCAAATTGTTCGCACAAGATGGACTATTTCTGAAGAAATTAGTCCTTTGAGTCAGGCCTCGTATTCGTTTGTTGGGCTATTCTCTAGTTGGCCTAATACAGTAAACCATGGGAATGGTTTCTGCTAATCCATTTGAATGGTTTTTGTGAGCCTAGGCCACAATAATACTCGTTCAAAAGTTTTAGAGTCGGGGAAGATGATTACCAAAAAAATTTTCGTACTTAGTTAACCTTCTTCCAAGTTTTGATGTTTTCAGCGAAATATTGAACTTTTTTTAAATTAGTAACGGTGGGAATGTGTAAAAGTATAGTATAAAATTTTAATAATTTTTAGAGAATGTTAGAGTTTTATTTTATCTTTTACTAAACCAAACGGTCCCTTTATTGTGAAAGAAGTGCAAGAAACCAAAAAGTAAAGTACATTTAGAATTGTCCAAAGTTAAATGAACTAGACCAATAAGAAATTTCAATTTATTGGACCTCTCAATCAAATAAAAAACTTCAAAATTTTGGTTAAATTTCAAACAAAATATAAATAGCTTAGTGTTAATGACATGTATAAAATAAATTTTGTTACGTATATTTAATCAAAAAATCAAAGTCCTTGCAATTTACTTAAGACATCATTTAGATAGGCTACCACCATTTACAATCCTACTTTTTCTCTGTGCAACCCAATTAATTCATGCATCCTATATTTTCTCCAACCAACTTAATAATTTCTTTGCGCAACCGACAAATTACACCTAAAATTTCAAAAATACTCATTCATCAAAATGGCAAAACTTGTTGAAATATTTTAATTTTTTCGGTTATCAGTTGCTGAAATATTTTGTTTATTTTTGGTGTGAAAGTGTCAAAAGTTTGTATAGTTAATTGCTAAATTTTTCAGTAACTGATTATTAAAATTGTTTGATTTTTTCAATAAGTATCTATTGAAAGTTTTTAATTTGTTTAGTAGTCAGTTACTAAAATGTTTTGTTTATCAGTCAAAAATTTGTTTCAGCAGATAATTGTCAAATTTGTTTGATTTTTTTAACACGTGGTAATTGATAATGTTTGTATGGAATTTTTCAGAGTGTGGGTTTATGTGTAATAAATATGGAAGATAAGGATATCATTTTGCATTAGGATATTTTTGTCCTAAGATGAAAAAAATTTTAATGGGCTACAAGAGAAAAAATAGGAGTGCAAATAGCAACACCCTTTAGATAATTAGAAATTCCAAACCAATAGATTTAAGATTAAAATATATCAAAAGATAAGAAAAAAAATCTAATAACATATTGAAATACTTTGTAAAATGGTGGAATAAGAATTTAAAACTCTAAAGCATCATTTAGATAATTAGAAATTTCAAAACAATAGATTTAAGATTAAAATATACCAAAATATAAGTAAAAAAAGTTAATTTATCTGATAACATATTAGAATACTTTGTAAAATGGTAGAATAAGAATTTAAATGAATAATACAATAAAATCACTTTAAATTAGCACTCGATAAATTAATAATTTCTTTTAAATAATAAATTTGTTTGATCCCGATTGGGATCCAACATGCTAAATTAATACTCTTTATAAAATACTAATGCATTATATAGATCTCAAATATTTAATAAAATAATAATTAACTAAAAAATGTGTGCTAAATTGACAGAGGTTTTCTCACAATATGAATAAATAGTAACTTGTCTTTTATTGTAGTTCAAATCTAACTGAAATTCATCTTTAATTATTCCCAATACACCCAAAAGTCTTAGGGTTGCTTTCTCGCATTGTAACAAAAAGTTTTGGAGTCTTATTGATGCTTCGAGTACTTCTTTGTGTGACACCGGTTCTAAAGGTTGCGTAGCATCATCATCAACTTCAACTTCATCTTCAGAATGTCCGTTCATATTGCCAATGATATCATCTACGCTCAAAACTGTCATACTGTTAATAATTTCATTTACACCCAAAACCATCATATTATCAGTAATATCATCTACGCTCAAAATCTTTGTACTAGTTTTATTTTTACTAAAAAAAATAAAAATATATTTGTAAATTAATAATTATTAATTTATCGATAAATTAATATTTTGCTAAATTAATAGAATTTAAATAGTCCCAAGGCTACTAATTTAAAGAGATTATATTGTATAGTGGAATGGTTTCAATACTCAAATTCATAATAAAATCTCTATTTAAATTAACAAAATTATATTAAAACAATTATCTTTAAATTATTAGAACCAAAACCCTTGATTTAAAATCTATAAATACCAGCATAATCTAAAATTTTAGGATAAATTATACATAGACCCCCTAATTATTTGCTTAATTACGCATGAACTCACTCAACAATTAAAATTTAAAAATTAGATATAAACCCAATCGAGGGGCAACGGCTTGGCCACCGCCGTTGCGATTGTTGCAGCCGCCGACGTGGCTGCCTTCTGCCACTTATCATATTTGGATGATGAATCCGACGAGGATGTTGCTGGTGATGCTGATTTTGGACTTCTCTTGTTCGTAAGATATTTCACATGTTGTCACGGTGACCCTCGTATCACCAGTGTCATACATTGATGTTCCCTCCACTCCGCTGATATACACAAAAACGAAATGAATCCAAGTCTTAGATCAGAACAAATGACAGTGCATTTTGACTTAATTAGGTTGTGACTTTGACGCCAATAATATCATAAACGGTCGCAAATCGCAACTCATTCAGAACTTTGCCAACAATAATTACCTAAACTTTCATATTAATAGGCATGCTGCATAGAGTGCGTCATAATTCAACACTGCACGAGGTCAGAATACACTAGGTGATTCGGAATCTTTCAAAATCTCAAAAAATTCTAAATTGATAGAAAGTTTGCAAGAAGAGCCTTGAACAGGGGAAGGACATTTACATGTACAGGCTTGTTCTCATTACCCTCTTTCCGATACTAATTCAATCTCGTAATATGGGATCAGATACTAACTCAATCCTGCAATATGGGATCAGCCCCATATTTAATAGTTCAAGCCCAATTTGAGTAAGTCAAAATTCAGCTTGATTTGAATCTACCCATGTATTACCTATAAAAAATAAAATAAAATAAAAAATAAAAATCTACCCATGCATTGATTTTATCTTAAATTAACTTGATTTTATTTAATTTTAAAATAAATTAATTACTTAAACATGCTGGTTAAGTTTTGAAGTATTTTATCAATTGTTCCAATTGGAATTCGTTTTTGTAGACCACAGCTTCTGATTCCTACCGTGCTCACTTGCAGAGGTGAAAAGGCTTTTTGTAGCAGGGAATGCCGCTGCGAAGAAATGCTTTTCGATGGAGTGGATAACCCAGAATCGGATGATGCTTATAGGACCCGTTCTTGATTGTCTCTGCCTCTCAATTCTTGAGAGAGAGAGACACAGAGAGAGAGAGAGAGAGAGAGAGAGAGAGAGAGAGAGATTCAGTTTTCCCAACTCTCATCTTTGCACAATGTCTTGGTCAAGCTAGAGACCAAAAAATTGTTTCCGTGTGTTATTATTACTTTGATTTTCCATTTTCTTGGTCTCCTCTTCTAACCTCTCATCTCCCCTGGTATATAAATATATAAGGGGGCCTGATGGTGTGTGACATATTGGTTGCAGATGGAGAGTGATGACTAATTCCATTTGTTTGTGGGGCTTCTTCTATATATGCATGTACATATAATTTCGAGTTTCTAAAGGTGATGATGATGCATGATTAGAAAATTAGAACCTTGAATTATCTCTGTTAAAAATTGTAGTGCCAATCGTCATTTTTGGTTCCATCTTTTGTTTGGTCATGATTTTTCTTCCTCTGTGTTTACAAATTTGGGTTCTAATCCGTGAGGGGACGGCGTAGGAAAGGAGACAGCAGGGGCTGGAGATACCAATATCACGGGCTACAGAGCCGCATTGAGTATCCAACCTTGAAAGTGACCTCATCGCCAGCAGTGGTAACAGTCAAATTGAACTTTCCGGCAGCACCAGTAGCCAACGTGCTCATCGGGTCCTTTGTCGTCTTCAATGCCACTTTCAGCGAGTAACTAGCAAGAGCAAGATACTGTAAGAGCAAGACTGGTTCATGGGTGGCGCCGGAAACTTCACGAATCACCTAATTGTGCTTGAAGAAGGTACCAGAACTGACAAAAGACAGCTGGGCATCTTCGGAAAATACCATTGATGGTCTGAGGGCTGTGAGGGAAGCTGAGAGTAAATTTTCTTTTCAATAAATTTTTAACAGAATTAGTAACAGAAAAGGGTCTTAAAGGTCTGTGCTACAAACATTTCAAAAATAAAAGAGATTGTTGTGATTTTTAAATGTTGAGAGAGTCCATATGCAATTACAAAATGTTTAGGGGTTCTATGTATAATTTACCCAAAATTCTGTTGCTTTGACAGTTGACATGCTGTGAGAAAGCATCATCACTTCACCGGCATGATGCCAAAGACAGTTTCCAACGAGGGTCATTCAGAGGTAGAACCAATCTCCCACTAATTACTTCACTGTCAAATATGTAACCCATAATCCAAGGATTTACATACATTAATGGATTAAAAAAAAAATTGATCAATCAAAGAAAGAGTGGTTAAAGCATTGTACTCTTGCTTGGCTTCAACGTCCTCCATGGCCTGGCTGGCAGTGTAACTACTAAAACAAAACAGTGCACAAAAAAACAAAGTTCGCTTCCAACATTCATGGCACAACTCTTTACACCTGATGCCAGAAAAATAAATAAATAGTCAGCCAGCTACAATTTACCTCTAGGAAAGATTTGGGAAAGCTATTGTGCATTAGACAAAGTAGAAATATCGAATCCTCAAAAGGTATCTCAGCATGTATACACATGGCAACTAAAATGTGTGCACTTCTGTAACTGGAACACATCCAAGATTTCTGAAATTTTCAGAACAAAATACAAATGGCTAAAACATAGGGCTGAAGTTGAAGGACATAGTTTTTCAATTGGAAGGAGGGACAAATCTTTGAGGTGGTGGTCAACTTAGGGATAATCTTTTCAAGACCAAACCATTCCAACCCAGTTTTGAAATCCACCCCCGCAGAGAAATAATTTCACTGGTGACAATTTTAAGTACCCTCCTTGTTCTGAAACACTAAAAGCTTTTAATGCAATGCCATCCATCGAATTCATTTCACCCTTCTCCTCCTGTCCCTTTCCCTGTCCCTGTCTCTGCCTCTATCTCTGTCGTGGTCTTCTCTCTCCCTACTTCCATTCTTCTCACGGTCTCTTCCCCTCCCGCTTTCTGGATCATGAGCTCTATCTCTGTCATAGTTCCTTTCTCGATCCCTATCTAAATCAATTTCCTTCTCCCTAGACGACTTGCGTTGCGGGCTTTCACTTCGGCTCTGGCTGCGGTGCCGCTTTCTCGAAGATTCACTTCTGTCCCTCCTCTCCAAAGATGACCTCTCTGCAGTTTCAAGGATCTAGAGTTAAGTCATCTGATGTCCAATCCCATCATTACATATATGGGTACACACAGGACTCGCACATGCACAAAGTTGGATAGAGATTTCACAATCATTTTTAACCCTTTATGATAACAAGAACACAACAAAGTAAAGCTTTCACTACATCTGGACCAAAATCATGACAATTCATACAGAGCAACTCAGGACATCCTTGAATATATAGCATCAAGAACCCAAAAACTTTCGAACGACATTCAAACACAACTGAAATCAGGGCTAATTAAAATAATCAAAACAACCCATATATGTCAGGAGTCATATATGTCAGGAGTGATATGCAAGCATGTACAAGCATAAAAATAAAGCTCAACTTATCTTGAAACGGAGATAACTTCAGAAAATGTCACCTCTCTAAAATATTCTACTTGATTGTGCAATCAATAGCAACAGAGGCCAAAACAAGTGACAAATAACAAAATGCTACACATACTTATTTTTTACATAATCAGTCCCAAGTTAACTTTAAACACGTAAAAACATCTCTGTTAATACTTAGCCTCTCGAAAATGCAATGAAGTGATGGTCTCCAGAATATGTTCAACAAATGGCATAACTCCATCCAGTCACAAGCATCCATAAAAGCATTGTCATCCCATTTCAAAGAATCACCCCCCCCCAAAAAAAAATCCAAATAATTTTTCATGAATAAAATATTATTCAAAATGGGTACCAATGAATACCAACCCTGTGTGTGTGTGTGTGCGTGTGTGTGTGTGTGTGTGTGAGAGAGAGAGAGAGAGAGGTAATTAAACCTCTATACATCAAAACTTTACTAAAATTTGAAAAAAATCAAAGAAATGATTAACGTGCGGCTCAATGCCTCCCCAACACCAACCATACAAAAAGATGTAAATTGACTTTTAGATTCTATTAATGTTCTCATGTTTCTGTCCATTCCAAACAAAATACATTATCACGTGAGAAACCAAAACCCAAGCCTGCCGAAGCACCCACCTCCCAAAAAAATAAACAAACATAAAAAGAAGCATCTACCAAATTACTAACCAGCCAGGGAAAATCTAACTCATGGTGCAGTTTCATAATGTTTTCCAGCAACAAATTGAGGTTAAAGCGTAGTTGACATTGCATCTAAAGGATATATTGTTGGATATATCCCATTGAAAAGGGATACACAAGGAAAAGCACTTGTCATTTATTCCAAAACGCCCCAAACAAGTTGAGAGTCAACCACCAAAGGCAATGGATGAATAGATGATTAATAAGCTCTCCATCTTTTTTACAGATGCAATACCAATTAAAGTAGATTTGAATCCTGATAAAATTTTCGATAATTAGGATCTTCCACAAACTGAACATCAAACGAACGTGCATGCGCGCGCGCAAGACGAGAGAGAGAGAGAGAAAGAGATCTTAGAAGGAGCATAAGGGGTCTAACTCAAAGGAAACAATGCCCTCTCAAGCCCAAGAGAGTCCCGTACAACGACTTCACATCAAAGATCCGCGACTTTGATCTCAACACAATTTCATCCACTCCTACACCTACCAAAGGAGCAAAATAGAGTAAATCAACCAAACATGTAATCTTCAAATCATTAAGATCACACCTCATGTAATCTTTAAATCATTAAGATCATGCCTCATAGTGATCTTCCAAAAAACAATACCCCCAAGCAAAGGTACTTGCAAATAGAAGCTCTTCTATTTCTTGCCACCCTGGACATTGCCACAAAGCAACCTCAACTTTGCGTCCCCGCACCAAAGATGGTTCCAAAATTGGTGTCTTTCCCCATATCCCACTTTGAATCTTACATGACTCTGAATTTTCTCCCAAATTACCCAAATACCTTACCATAAGCTTGACCCACCTAACAAAGCCTCCAGAATCTCTCCCTCTCACACGCACATCTACAAAGCCATTTACCCAATAAGGCTTACGTAAATATTTCTAATTTTCTCACCCCTAAATATCACTCTAATTGGTGAGCAAACTGTATCCCAAAGTGCAATTTCTCAAGTCTCTTGATAACAGCCGACCATATATTGAACATAGCCATATTATTAAAACAAATTGAAAAAAAAAAAAAGCAAACTAGACAATTTACTCTTGAAAGAGTCAGCCGTCCTGCTTTTGATAGATATTGCGTCCTCCATCCAACCAAATGCCTTTAAAATCTTTCTAAAATTGCATGTGAATGCATGTGGCCTTGAACGAAATCCTAAAGGACAACCCAAATAGCTTCGCAATAAAGTTTCCACCTTGTTGTCTAAAGCAAAAGCTAGCCTCCGGAGTTTGATACTTCCCCTACTGGGATTGAAGAGAACTTCCATAAATTCACTTCCAGACCTGAAACTGTTTAAAAGCAAAGGCAAATGCATCTCTTCCAACCACCCAAATGCCTTTGAAATCATTCCCAAACGTGTTTGGCCTTGAAGGATCCAAAAGAAAGGTAAAGTTTTCACCTTACAACCTTAAATAGAAGCTAACTCCCAAATTTCAGACTTCCCCTATTGGGATCAAAGAGGACTTCCCCAAATTCACTTTCAAATCTAACGCTGCTTCAAAACAAAGAAGAATGCATCTCAAACAATCCCTATTATTAAGGCACTAGCCCCCATCCATATTACATGGACTCCTCTAAATGCATTAAAAACCAAGTTAGAAACTCAATGCTTTCGTAAGGGTACGTGTCTAAAACGTGCAGTTGGACACTAGCTAACAAGTATTGGGCCGTTTGAAGTGACAAAAAATAAAATAAAGTGAGATAATTTGAGATAAATTGTGGATTCGTAATTTGTGCAGTAAGATAAAAAATGAATAACTTTTAGAGATTTTCAGAGTTTTTCAGTGTTTTACATTGTGCCAAATGGACCCTATATATATTAAATTTAGTTTACCACATAACTTTACATAGAACTATGAAACCTTACAAACACCACATTTTTTTCATAAGACTTATAAACACCAATTTTATCTTATAAATAAAATATACTAAAAATATAAGTTCCTGTATACATGAACAAGAGAGTTAGATGAATATGGACGCTCGTACTACAGCCGCAACCAACACTGTATCCGAGTCCTGTAACAGTTTCGAGTTACCAACAAAGTGCGGACATCTCTATAAAAGTTCCATACTATGTCACATCTCTGACGGATATCAACACTTGCTGGACACTCATGTAGAAGTGTCCTATTATTTTTGTGAGTATCCCAAAAACATATGTTCATCACTTACGCATGCAACACATTATAACTTTGAAGAGAAAACTTAAATTTAAATATTAAGATGAAAGCAACACGAATTTATAGCCATCAGTCCATTATCTAAGTTTTTAATTCAAGAAATTTTAAGACACAAAATTTCATTTTTTTTTTTGAATAAAATTTTCTAAAATAGATATTAATTAAAGAGAAATGAATTTATAATAAAAATTGAGTAAATGCATACACGAAAAATACATTTATTCTCACACGATCTCTACCGCATCGTGCCCTAATAGGAGCAACCCAATGCACAAGGTTCCTACATTGTAGGGTTTGGGAGAGTCAAATGCCTTCGATAACCCTTCGAAATTGCCATCTCACTTTTACAATATGAAGTGAAATTGAAGTCAACTCACTTGCATGGAATTAAGGATGAGTTTACACTGACTTTTTTCTGGAATCCATGAAAAAACCTACAAATATTTTTAGTTACCAACATTGCTTTTACAATATTGCATGGAATAAAGGGTGAGGGTTCACCAATCTAGCCACTAGAGTCTATGGGCTACCATTCCCATCTGTTTATCCTACCTCTCCTATCGGGTGCTGGAATCTATGAAAGAACCAACAAATATTTTTAGTTACCAGCATTGCTTTTATGATATGAAGTATAATTAAACTGATTTGCATGGAATAGAGAGTGAGGTTTCACTAATCTAGCCACTGGGGACTATGGGGACTACCTCCCCTATCTGTTTATCCATGCGTCTACTTTCTTCCTCCATCAAAATGGTCCAGGTGTGTGTGATCTTAAAAATCCCTGCTGCTCAAGTGATTGGACTGGCTGAAAAAATAAAAATAAAAAAAGGAGGAAAAAGAAAAGAGTTAACTAAAAAAACTTTCTTAGATTACAAGGCAACATGGATTATGCGGTGAGTTAAAAACTTAAAAGAGCAACTTTTATCATCCTGCACCACCAATTATGCTTTTTGTTTCACTGCTTGTAATTTTTTTGCCAATTTTTTTGCCATTGTAGACACTCCTTGTCTTTCAAGTAATCTGATTTCTGAAAAAGAATTTCTAACCGATAAAAAAGGGAAAACAACAAAGACCACACCACAACCTATTTTTAAAAAAGTTCACAAGAAAGGAAAAGAATACAGGTAACCAGTAGATCTCTCCTTGGTAAAGTTTTCTATGTCCAGAAGCGCACTGAGAGGCCATGGTGAAGCATTAATAAGCCGATGTACTGATGACTATCATACATTCCACACTGAAAAATAGGCTGATGCTAGAAAAGAGCAAGTTGAGCTTTTACTACTTTTTATTTGTACCTCCTTTTGTAATTGATATATGCGTGTGTATTGCTTGTAATGAAAAAGACACACCCCATTCACCAACCCGATAATAGGGCTTGGTCAAGTAGAACCAGGTTGCAATGGAAATACGTGGGGCAATGCCGATACAACTAAATATGCATTAGAAAGGTCAACCCCTCCCCTATAATACCACCCCCCCCCCAAAAAAAAAAAAACAAGTTGTATCAAGAGATACCATTCTAGCTAAGAACACTTGTGAACTTGAATTTAAAACAATAAAAAAATAAGGAAACAAAAAAATAATTATCATAAAAAAAGATGGAAATAAAATTATAAAAAGCTTAAACTAACAATGGATATGAATAAACAATTCAGAAATGAGTATGTAGACAATACAAAACAATGGTTTCAATATGCACAACTCAATTTAATAAGCTCATTGTATTAACACTTACTGCTGGCTGTAACATCGTCGTTCGAACCCAATAATCCATATTCAGATTGCAGCCGTCTCCGATGGATTGCAACTTTCCTCTCAATTTCCTCCAAATTTTTTACACCTCGCTCTTCTAAAGATTCACGATATTCCATCAGAGCAACCTCAAGACGCCTCAACTTTTGCCTGTACAATATGAATACTTTCAATAATGGATTATTAACAACACAATAGTAGGGTCTTGGAGAAGTTGACACACTCAAAATGTGGGCCAGAACAGTAGGAAAACTAAGGCGGGTCAGTAACGGAATATTAAAAGCATGGTTCCACGTTTAAACTGCAGCCAGCAACAAGAAAAATCACAAAAAAAGAAAATGACAAAACAATGGGGGCGACCCCAGGCTATTAGCATGCAACCATTATTTTGTTTAAGCAACAAAATTGACTGCTTTTGAGTTTTGACTCTAGGCCAATTAGCATCCTTTCCAGTGTTAAAATATCAAATAGAATATCAAATAGAGTTGTCAAAGTTACATCATCCCCTGAAAGAATAAAATTAAAGCATCCAATTAGCACTGGCAGAATAAAATACCTCTGTTCCTCATTCATTCCACTATCAAGATGTCCTGAGTTACTTGCATCAGTTGCAAGCTCCATCTCGTCATCCCTATTAGGACCATCTCCAGGATTCTCACTCCCAGAAGAGGAGTAACTTAACCCCAGATCCCTTGGACTTCTTTTTTGCCCATCATCATTATCATCATCCTCTCTAGCCCATTTAGAGGCTGGCAAAACAGGATCATTTTTGCCTTTATTTGCAAAGGCTTTCAGTTCAGGCTGTGGGACAGGAATGGTTGGGGCCAAAGGTACAGACACCTTGCCTTGTGGTAGTATCTCATCCTCCCCATAACGATTCCACCCCGACAATCCCATTGGCTCCATTTCAACATTTGTTTCTTTTCGGCCAGCTGAGTATCGACCTGAACTTGACTGGCTTTGTGCAAATTTCAAGTCATCATCAAGTTCATAGCTCCTTTGCTTTTCTGCCTCCTCCAAATAAAGCAACCGTGCAACCATCATTTCTCTACCACCAACCAGCGATAATCCATTGTGTCTGCATCGTCTTTCCAGCTCGGCAAGAGGAAGACTTAATAGTTCCTTCATGGCTGCTCCTTTACCCATTGCCAAAGCAGCATCTTGGTTAACTCCCCCATCCCCTGTTTCCTCAGAGCTAGTTTTCTTTTCTATTTCTGGTGCATCACCACATATAGAATGAAAAGGAATCACACCAGAGTTCCCAGCTCGAATAAATGTAGCTCGTAATCCATTCACATATGAATCAGAAAACAGAAACCAGTCAGCCCATACTTGAAGAACTTTCAGAACACGTTCCTGCAGATGTCAGAAACAATTTACATTTGGAAATAGGACATAATATGAAAACAATATGAGGACTACCAGCATGCCTCAAAATATAGACTCACCTTAAGGGCCTCAGCAGTAATCCTTCCTGTTATACTACGATACAAGTCATTAAAGCTTTCCACTATGTCAGGCAGAGTTGCTTCAAATTTCGTGCGGTATGCAGATGCATTCTTCACTGGAGCACTACTGTTGTGAAGAATGTCTGAAACGAGCATAAGCCTCGCAACTTTAGTTGGAATAGGTGTTTCTTTAAGTGTCAAAGACTCGGTTAAAACTTCAACCACCTGCATCAGAACAAGACAATATAAAAACTTCCAGAGAATTTCAAGAATTGTCAATAATGATAATAACAAAACACTAAAAAACAATTGTAGATTCAAACCTTCTGGTTTGTTATTTTGTCTTACAACTCTTACCTAATTTGCTAAGTGGTCAAGACTGACCCCAAGTTTGTGGAATGAAACAAACTACATCAACTATCAAGATGCCAATGCCATTGCCAAAATACAAAAACACACAGGAAACAAAGCATTTTCAAGATAGGATCACATTAAGTTGGTATCATACAAAAGAATCAAGATATGTGGACATCATGTTAATAATGGGGTAAACACAATTACTTTCTTTTTATTGTAAATAATTTGTAATCCCATCAACAAAAACCATAGGCAAGCAAAGGCAGGCATTACCTCTCCAGCTGCATCAGCATTATCTAAAGCAAAACCCATTGCTTCCTTAATCTGACTTCTCTCTAATGTCAAGGCACGCAACATGTCCTCAAATTCATCTCTCTGTGCATCAGTGAGTGTTCGTTCTTGCTCTACACGCTGCAAAGGCAATGAATAAAAGTAATGAGCAAGAGTATAATGCTAAGAAGAAAAGCATACCTCAGTTCATAATGACACCAAAGTGATACGACGTCGGTGGATGATCTAAATGAATCACAGGTCTGTGGATAATCTAAACGAATCATTGAAAGACTAAAATAGAAAGGGGCTAAAAGGTACCCTGCTTCTTCCTGCGGCAAAAGTAGATCCAGACTCCTTTTCATGCTCTGGGCTTTTTGCTGCTGGTAATGCAGGTGGTATCCATCTAGACACACAGAAGCATAACTATCAGGTTATACAAGAGAGTCTGTTAAACCACTTTATATAGAAGACAGCACGAGTCATCCATAATAACTTGTTCCCTACAAGTAGACACTCAAAACGATATAGTCTGCATGTAGTACCTCCCACTACCAGTTATCATGATGAAAGGCTCCGTCCGCCAACGCTGAAGGGTATCACCCTGCATTGTACATCCATAAACAATTTAGTTTTTTCTTTTCACTCCACATTGATGAAACAAGACAGAGTACAACTGATTTTAACTCCCAAGTGATTGTTGGTGAAGTGTCTATGAAATGAATTCTTACTCAGACCTCAGCCATAATCTATAATACTATATTTTGAGTAGCTCCACTCTACCCCTCAAGCTTACTATATTATCTCTTAGGCATCAAATCCGCAAGCCCAAAGAAAAGAGGGTTGTGGTAGGTTAACAGCCAACATAAAACTTAAAACCACAACTTGTGAACCAATTGAGCCAAGTCTTCAAATAAACTTAATATTAAAAACATCTTGTTTACCTCCCCAAATAAGAAAATACTAAAGAAGAAAACCAATAAAGAAATGGCATTTAATCATAGTCGCCGAGTGAAAAACAACAGTATGCATTAGTAATGTAACAGAATAACATTAAACGTTCATAACAACACAAAGTACATTCAATTATGCTTGCAAATGTACAAACCTGGGCAAAGGAATATAGCCTCCATACATAGTAAGTATGCTCCTTTGAGCCAAGGTCGAACAAAAAATTAAAAAGAGGGTTCCCACGTCCTCTCTCCATTATGGCTTGCTCAAAAGAACAACCTCCATCAAGAACATACAATGCCATTGTATCAATTACATGACGAAGGTGACCATCATCAGGTGGAACAACCGTTATATCAGGAACATTTGGAGTAAGAACCTAGGCAAAAAGTACCAAGTTATTGACAAGAATTTCACAAGAAGAATACAATAAAATCCCATATAAAAGTAAAAATAAAACTACAGGAAGGTATTAATATATTTTTATCTGTGAAATGAGTTTCTATGAACAAGGCAGAATTGCAAAAGGTCACTTGAGACCCATAGGCATATACTTATTATCAGGGTCATGTTAGTTCCTGGACTGTTTAGTATTGCACCTTTATTTTCTGTTATTAAGGTTTAAGCCAGTTACATGTATAATCTGAATTAGAATATATTAAAGGCAATTATTTCATAGAGATAATAAAAATAGTTTGAATAAATAAACAATTGTTCCTAAATTCAAGTGGAGGACTTTTAATCAAGGTAACTCAAAACACCTTGAAGAGGTATCCTCTCTTCCATCCCATTAGTTTTCTAACTTTTCTCTGAAGGAGGGGGTGGAATCTCATCCCATTTTGTATTCTTTGATTGATTTGGAGGTAGAGAAATCAGAGAATATTTACAGATATAAGAACTGGTTTTTTTTTTTTTTTTTTTTTTTTTTTGTCATTGTCACATAGTCAGCTAGAGGAAGGAAAAGAGCTGGAACTTCTTTTTTGAATTTTGCGGATAGCTTGGAAGTGTAACTTGACCTTTGGGTCACAATTTGCATCTTCTTGATCCTTTTATAAAATTCTAATTACTTATTTAGAAAAAAAAAATCAAGTCAAGGACAAGGCAATGTAACTCAGGACAAGGAAACGAGAAACAGATACAAAGAGAAAAAAAATGGTGAGATAGGGAAAGAGGGGGATTGAAAGAGGAAGAGAATTAAGGGAAAAAGGAAGAAACCCAAGAAGGAAGGGAGAAAATTATCAATTTTCAACTCATCAAAAGCTTATTAAACCCTTAAAATTTTAGCCTTTATATAGGCTGAGTCTGGGAGAATCAAATCCCATAAAATCCCTAATATCAATCAAATACCAACAAATAAAATCCCAATAATTACTAAAAATAACCTAAAGAATAAATACAAAAATATAAAATCCTAAAATATAGAAACAATCCTCATATATGTTGCAAATCACGATGATTATAAGTGCAATGACATCTGAATAAAGAAGATGTTGTCCAACAATCTTGTTTAGCTGGTAAGCTAGAAACAGAACGCCATCTGGTCACAATGCCTAGAGGCACTTGTTCACACACATAGACAAAGTGCCACATTAAGTACAAAGTCCGATATAAACATAACTTACAAATTTCTAAAGAAGCCTCTTCCCACGTCTTTTATCTCGGGCTCCCTCTGGCATCTCATTTCAAGTCTAAACCATCGGGGGCTAAATTCTCAAGAAGATTCAAAGAAAACTTGCAGGGTGGAAAAGAATTTATCTTTCAAAAGTAGTTGACTCTCATCAACCTTTTAGGGTCTAAGGTAGGTGAACTTTAATTAGGCCACATTACAGCAGGCAGGGCTTCCTAAAGGTGGCAATCTTTGGGTGGTGTCTGATACATGCAAGATATTGGCCATCAATAACTTGATCTTGGGAAGATAAGTTATTGTTAATGGTGTTGTCATGGGCGGACCCAAACAAGGCCTTGCCCCCACTAATTTGGAAAATTAGACTAAAATTCTATTAATTTTGCTATTATTTTCTTATAAAGTATAATTTTTCCCCATTTTTTGCCCACACTGTATTTTTACTTTTGCTCCTATTTACCTTAAAAATATAATTTTACCCCCACTAATTATAAATAATGGGTCCACCCCTAGACGTTGCCCATACGTTGCCCATACAAGAAGGTCAGAGAATCTGTTGATCACTTGTTTGTGCATTATCCCTAGTCCAAGGTGTTGTGGGAGGTCACACTATCGCGCTCTGGTATGCAACAGGTGTTCGTAAGGAAGGCCAAGCACGCACTCAACTCATGGTAGAGGGCAAGGGCCCCTAGAAGGGACGAGGGATTAATTTTTCTTTGCATTTGGAGGGAGGGGGAAAAAATAAAAAATAAAAGAGGGAGAGAGAAAGAGAGAGAACCTTCCAACAAGTTGAATTTTCTTTTTAGATTAAAAAAATAATTTTTTGGCTATAATGATTAGATGAACGCTTGGGGGCACAACCTCGATTTACATAGCTATTAAAAACTTTGTTGATAGTTTTGTTTAGATTTAAAAAATAATTTTTTGGCTATAGTGATTAGATGAATGCCTGGGGGCATAACCTGGATTTACAAGCTAGTAAAAACTTTGTTGATAGCTTTGATATGTATTCGAGCCTTTGAAGGCTTTTGTACAGGGGCTGCACCTCCTTGTTGCCTTTCAATACAAACACTCTTACTTATCAAAAAATAAAAAAATTAAAAATACAAGTAAAACTTACAGATCATAACATGACTTACCAGCTCAGAGTTCTGGCCTGGGACAGAAGTAACTGGCGGGCCAGATGGACCAGACAATATAACAGTGCTGCCCTGCCAATCACAAAATCAAATACAACCAGATTGTATCATGAATCAAGTAAACAGGTCCCTATTTCAAGTATTAAGGAAAATTAGCCAGCCAAAGCTGTCTTAAATATGGAAATTAATCTTTTGAGTATCCACTAGAGAAAAAAAAAATATATATATATATATATAATATCCATGTGCACAGTAAATATAAATTCATTGTAGTGATGAATTGTGAATGACCTCTTTACTCCTGATGGCCATATGTCCTGGAGGAGGAGCAGGTAGAGCTTGTGATGGAAGAGCCACAGATTTACCCCACCCAATCTTCAACTCATACTCGTAGACAACAACACCTGGCGCACAAAACTGTCTTCAGTCCCCTTTATCCCATCATTTATCAGAGAATTATACACATTTAAGATACAAAAAAAAATGTGAGCACCCAGCTACAAAGGTCAGAAGCTAATTCAGAAATCAAATAATCCCTTGATTAAAATCCATTCAGAAACTGCACAAAAAATTATTATATTTTGTGTTCTGGAATAAATCTAAATGAGTCCATTACTTTAAGGACTGTTCTCTCTACAGAATAACACAAGTAGAGCTCGTTATAACCAGTAATTGATAAGATAACACTAACGTTTTAGTGTACCAGATTTTACACTGCTTTCTTTTTCCTCTTTTGCTAATAACCCCGCGTATCCTCTACCACCCAGGGTAAACCCTTCGCCGTAATATTCCTCGACACAATATCTAAAATATTCTAAAACCTGGGCTTCATTGCTGTAACCAACTTCCCATCTGACCTTCCTTTTTATTTTTTTTTTTTTTTTTTGGGGGTACAAACTGAAATTACTTCCTTCTTTCTCTGCCCCACCCCATCTCTAATCTCTATCTCAGCAGCCAACCAAACAGAAAGTATGCAATTTTTTAGTATGAAGGAACACATTATATATAAATTAACGCAGAAATGTGGAGATCAGGAAGTCATTTTTGTTGTTTGGTGTATAGTTCATAGAAAAATTCTTAATATTGACATATTCATTGTGAGGAAAAAGACTCGAGTAAAATGCTGCTAATTATGCAACAGAGGAAAGTTTATTAATCAATTGATTGTGCATTGTTCGTGGGCAACGGAACCATGGGATTCAGCCCTTTCTTCTTTTGGAATATTGGGTTTTTCCCAGAAGGAAAAGCAAATTTTGTAAAGTGGTGGAGCAATCATATCAACAAAAAAGGAGAAAAGTATCGAGAATTGCTCCTTTTTGCTTAGTTTGGTTGATACGACATGAAAGAAATAGAAGATCTTTTCAAGACATTTTTCTTTGTACAAATTGAGAAGTCTGTTTTTGTCATTCATTCCCAAGACCGACGCAGGTAGGAAGGTTGGTGAGATGACTGAGAACTTATTTTTGTAAATGGGTGGCATCCTTGAGGACTTTTTATTTCTATTATATTTATTCAAAAAAAAAATCATCCAAAAAGTCATATTGGAAATGAAACCCCACAAAGTGTAAACCTTGCATTTCATCCTTTGCTGCTTGTCCATCAGCTCTATTCATGAAAGCTACAAAACCACAATTTCTTTGCCGCCTGCGTTCCTCCTCTGTCCTGGGCCACATTATTTTCACACTAGCAATAGGCCCAAATCTTCCAAAAGTCCGTAAAAGAAAATTCTCATCAACCTGAAAGATTAAAAAATAATATAATGATGTCAGCCACATAGTTGCTTGAAACAAAAACATAAAAGGACACAAAAGAGCCAAACATCTTAGGAACCAAACCACAATCTAACCTGAGGAGACAGATTGCCCACATATAAGTTAGTAGTTTGTGGATCTCCATCATCAAATGATCCAGGTTTTGCAGTAGGATCAAAATCATCAGGCAGTTCATCGAATCGGCTAGATGGCTGACAATTTGACATTTATAAATATGTATTTCCATGACAAAAAATAACAAGGCAAACATATATTCCACATGAATAATACACATGACTTAAAATTAATAGGAAAAGAAAGAAAAAGAAAACAGTATAATACATGTAATTAGGTCCCCATATGTTTTGCTAAGAGAGGGGGGGACAACCAGAAATGCTGAGATCAGCCTACATAACACAGCATTAATGTACTTGAATGTCTACAGAGGCTACACCAACCTCAATGCCCACTGCTTAAACCATATCTAATAGACATATAAGTTTAAGTACAACAATCTACACTTTCAGCAATGTGAATTCTAATATTTTCTTAACACATCAAGAAGAAGTTGAATAAGAACTTACTGCAGAATTTTCACTGTGACGCCCATCACGCCAGTGTTCACGCTCTTGGTTCCGCCTTTCCCTCATTTCTTGCTCATGTTTCAACTCCTCCATAAAATGATCTATGTTCCTTGACTTCCCTTTCTCTCTCTCCTTTGGCTTCTCTTCCTCCTTCTGCAAGTAATAAAAAAAAGAGATATATATATATATCATAAGTAAGAAAGGAACAAGTACATCAACAAGACAGCCAACCACCTTAAGAACAAAAGAAGAACATGATAATAACTTTCATAGGGCACACTGACCTTCTTCTCATGTTCTTTTCCCTTGGTTGAAGGAGGGGGTAAGAAAGACGGAACATACCTGCAAAAGAAATATCACAACCCAATGTCCACACTATTAAAATTATTGTCTCAAACAATCTAAATGAACTAACCATAGTAGACAGCTGACATTATGCTAATTACAGAGCATGACCGGACAAGTGCATTTCCCGGATAATTCTAAGTTTAAATTTCACTGCTTCCTTTATATAAATATAAATATACCATAAGTCCATCTGACTAAACTTCCTTAAATGAATAATGGGAATATTGCCAACAAAACATTCTGAACCAGTACACATGTAAATTGGCTTACATGAAAGCCATAAACAATGCCAACACGAAAAGGGAACTTATATGGTGAGTCATCCACTTGTGCCCTAAATAAACATTTCCAATAAAGATACTTGAAAACGCAATATTGAAATGAAAGGAACCCAAGACTCATCAGTTAAGCTATCATCAAAAAGACAAATAATTCTCACAGGACCCACACCAGCAAACTTATTAGCGAACCATTGAAATAAGAGTAACTTAAAGATTCATCCCATTCTTTTTTTAACCATGACAAAGATTTAAAAAACAAAAAAAGAGCACAAAAGATGCTACCCATAATCACACACTTCCAAGGGGGAAAAAATGGAACACATAAAAATTTTGAACGTAATCATAGTCCAGATATTGGTCCTTCCTATCAAAGCACCCACTCGATGACTTGCCAAGGGTCCAAAAAGTCACCTCAAAATGTCTCAACTTCCTCCATTTCTAAATATCCTCTTGCTTATCTACACGAGGAATAACACAAAAGAAAAAAATTAAAAACAAAACAACAACAAAACAATAACAAACCAACCCACAGAGATCCACTAACTCCCATGATTGCCTACTTCCAATCACTAAAACCTCTAACAAAGCCAAACAAGTCCTAAAGATAAGTGGTGACTTTCCCAGAGTTGTTCAGTTGCTTGGTCTCCAGGCCTTTCAAAGATTTTTTTTCTCTTCACAACACTAATCTTCAGCTTCTGCAATCAGCAAGCATAATTTCAGCGTATATGGGGACCATTGAGCAGGCAAAGGAGACCAAGAAGAGAAAGGCTTTTATGAAGGATGACAGTCCAAAAAATTATGTAATTGTGGTTCTCTGGTGATGGCAAGAGAAAAAGGTACTTGCCAAAAGCACCCAAAAAAAAAAATAGTCTAATACGAATGCTTGAATCAACAAGCACTACAATCAAGTACATTGCTGACCTTCTACAATTTCATCACTACTTTTTGACCTATTAACAGTTTCTCGACAAAAACTGAATCAATGAAGTGCCATAGGCCTTTCAAAATCTGCATTAAAACCATCTTTTTGCTGCTTATAAAGTTGTTGAACTTTTCAAATTTATCCAATTGTAATTAGAAACTCATTCTTCACAGCTGCTCACCAAATTTTTAGCAATCATGACAAGTGTTCAAAGAACCACTTTCTTGGGACAGGTATAAAGAGAAGCTAAATCTTTGCTCAATCAATAAGGCAGCCACCCTGAGATAACATGAAGAACTTGTGAAGTTTCACGGTTTAGTAAAGTCCCCGGTGATTCAACTATGTGTACAGTAAGACATAACCCTAGAAAAGAGATGATTCCATCATCAAGGTTCAATTGCTTAGCAAATAAAAGCAGGAAATGTAAGTTGCCAAAGAAAGATGTCCTTCACTTTTTAATTGAAAACAACTGAGCAAGCTCCAAATACATTCAGGAACCTCTCATCAAGATCTTGCAAGCATCATGACACAGTAAAGTTTTTGCCTTCGGAGGATCTAAATGTTTTGTTAAATAATCACATACGTTGCAACAGATATCTATCGTAGCACTTGAGATCTTACAAAATCTTATATGTTTAAGATCGTCTATTTTGTGGATCAGACCTTATTATTGTGGATTTTTATATTTTATTCTTCTATGCCTAAGTTGAATTTTGTTGACAACTTGGAGTTGTAGGTTCAATCCTTTGGGTCATCCCTCCATTCCCCTTGATGCTTCATTAATAAAGTTCTGATTACTTATCAAAAAAATAAATAGACAAATAAAGTAAAGAACTCATTAAACATAAGATTGTGAGTGCAACATAGCAGGACCAACACACACTTTATGCTTTCCTTTTGAAGACTTCAGGACCAATTTACACCCTTTGTTTTACAGAATGTATACAACCTCCCCAAGGTAAAGCACCACAGGTGAGAATTTAGCTCTCAGAGCTATGCCTCAAGTGCATTGGCATTGATGACAAATAAAAAAGCTCCACTAGAAGCTTGAAGAATTTTGCTCATACAAAATGTTGAGCATCTATTTGCATAATTTTAATTAATTTATTAATTGTAATTAGCAGAACAACATGTGCAGAAGCAAGCATATGCAACAGGCTTCTCCCCCCTTTCCTCCTGTAAATCATAAAATCAAATTGCAGTGAGATACAATTCTATACATCCAACAAGAATTTTTTTTTCTTCTCTTCACCTATCACACATGGTGAACGAGTGGGTAAATCTCCCTCATTGCATCAATGCATATTTTGATTTAAAATCTGAGAAATAAAATCAAAGGCAATATATTTTTTGTGAAATTCCACAAAATGGATAGCTAACATGCACAAACAAAAACAGGCTATGTGAAAACAACATAGGTAATACATGACAAAACAATTTTCAAAAACAAAAAATAAGAATAGGCAGGGATAAGGGATAATCTGATAATATATCTATAAGTACAAATATAATATCCACAAACAATCAAAAATATTTAAAAAATAATGCTAATTCAACATCTCAATCTATAAACAACATTATTTAACATAAAAAGTAACAAAAATGAAACAAAAGATGAGATTAAAAATATTGTGAGACGGCAAAAGCCAAATGGCGTGTCCAACACATTTCCTGGCAGGTGAATATGGGCGTTCAATATGTGACAAACACAAATAAGACACCCCCTTTGGAGAGATTGTGCTTCATAGATAGATAGTAACCAGTTTTAAGAAATGTTAAAAGTTCAAATTTCAAGTTGTCCCATCCAAGGTGGGGGGCTAGTGTACCTAGCAACAAGTCAACTTCTCTAAGAGGATCACACCTTGGCAAAAGGAAGACAGCTTAATGGTGAAGTCATATAAAAGTAGCTCTACTAGAAGGTGCAACTAACTCAACCTTCATCCCATGAGCACTAAATCCCATCAGTATTTTGATTCACAAGCTTGACAAGTTGACACCCAAAATAGATGCTCATGAGCTTATTACCCTAACCTATGAACAAGTCTTACATTCTCGCATAGATGTAACTGCACCTATTTATAATCCTAGCAACGTATATCAAACAAGGACTCAAGTTCAAGTTATAAAAGAAGATAAAAAAATGAAAAATGAAAAGAAAAAGGCAACATTTCATCAAATGTGCATATTTTTTACATATCCATATTGAATTTGAGGATGGTTACACAGCAAGTCATACATCAGATAGCTAAATCCCCCATTCATGCATATTAGAAGTCAAATATACACAAGATACATCTAGGCCAAGGGAAATGTCTAATCCTAATACTGACATATCAGGCTCAGTAGAAATCTTGTTCCATTAAGGTTTGCTATTGCACATTCTAGTTATTGATAAGACGATCATTCCACAAGGATTCTAGTTGGCTGCAGGATATATTCCTCACAAAGATCTTCCATTTCCTAAAAATTCTTATAACTTCTAGAGTTTCTAAATGCTAAAACATCTACTACAAGATGATTCTAAAGTTCCCTCCCACTTGTTTGTAATATAGCTTTTAGTTGTTTGAGCTTTTTTACATATTGTGAATAGATTCTTACCTACTTTATTGTGCTTAGTAATACAATTTTCACGCCTTCACTGAATTGCATGCTTCTGACCATTTGTAAGTAGCCAGATTGAAATATAAGACAAGAATACATAGTAATATGTTGTTGTCCCAAAGGAGCATGGAACCATCTTGTTGGAGAATTTCTCTCAATCAGTCTTCATATAGCACGCATGCACTACTTTTCAATGACACCTGCCTCTTCATAAAAGTTAATACGACAAACCTCATCGTGACAAACATCTAAACTGTGCAAGCTTTGTCTGCAAACCCAAGGGCTACGTACCAATTGCAGTTCAATTCTAGAAACCAGTGAAAAATATGTTATGCTAATCCTAAAGAGGGAAGAAAAAGACACTTGACCTGCAAGAAAACTATTTATAAATGAGAGATGGAAGATCGAGAAAAGTATAAATGCTCACTATTTCAGTTTCAAAGTTTCAACCTCATCAAGGTCCCACACGGAGTCGAACACTTCATTTCAATTCCCATCCACCTCCAGCCACTAATCAGCAGAACATACCCTTTGGGTAAACCATGAAGAACATGAAAATTAGGTCTGATTTGAACCTTGACACCACAGTGACGGAAAATGGGAACAAATTTCTGATGCTTCCGGTAGGTGTGCATGTTTCCATTAGGTCTAACATGAGAGGCTTTAGCAGAAGCGTAGAACTTCTTACAAATGCCAAAAAGAGATTCCAGGAAGATTATCCGCAATAATTACAGAATTCATAGGGCCAACCCCAAGGGAGTAAAACATGTCTTTTTGGTTGCACATTCATCTTAGGCAATGGGCTTTCACAACCTCAAGTCCATTGCATAAGGCCAAAATGCTAGAAACTACTAGAAACAAGTGGAAAATCTCCACGTAAAAAAATAAACAGAAGAATGACAAATACGTATGATAAGGATAGAATTATGCCTTGCAACTAAATTTTTCCTCACGTAATTTTTATCAACTGACTAACCAACACAAATATCTCATTAATTTTGATCTTCAAGATTCTGAATTACTGATTGTAACTGTAGCTTAAGTGCACAGACATCTTCTGGAAATCATGAGAAGCAAACAAATGCTTATCTTGAATGAGAAAACAAATGGCTTTCAGAAATTCAAGACATAAATGTGCTCTATCCAAAAGTACACATTAGAATCCAATTTTTGCCTAAAAATTACACAAGAGACCAACATTAAAAGAGAAAATGTAAATATTAGAAGAAAGCATGAAAAGGGAACGAGTTCTTATATTGAATGAGAAATCAAATGTCTTTAAGAAATTCAATAAACAAGGTTCCTCAAAGAGTACACATCCAAATCCAATTTCCTCAAAAAGTACACATCCAAATCCAATTTCCTCAAAAAGTACACATCCAAATCCAATTTTTGCCTAAAAATTCCACATGGCCAACATTTCAAAAAAAAAAAGAATATATTTCAAGATTAATGCAAAATCTGCGACTACATACAAGGCATATGCTTCCTAATTGTCTACACTAACAAGCCTATGCAATATAAGCTACATCTGAATATATCACCATCATATAATTTTCCTACTCAAAATGTCTTATTACATAGCACTATAACATGGTTAATCAAAAGCATTTATTTACCTACTCCCCTTCTTTGAACCAGATACCCCATCTTTCGAATTTCCACCTGCCATCCGCAAATGAATGAAAAGGCCCATACTTTTATTAATGTGTCCACATTAAAAAATATATATACACTATTCCATAGTGGAAAAAAAAAATCACATGATTAATTAAATATAGAAAAACATGTCGAAGAAAATATTTATGGGAATCCATGAGTTGTGCTAACCTTCAGAATCAGCCTTCACTCTTTCATTAGGATTGATTGTCCCTCCTCTAACAAATATCTTGGACCCTGGTGTGCCATCCCCTTGAAATGATTCCACAAACTCTTGATATAAACGAGCTGTTTCATCTTCCGCCCTCTGGAAAAACAAAAACCCAATACCATCACCAACAACACATGTTTTCAGTAAAACAACAGGATTTAAAAGGGCCTATCAAAAGCAAAACCTTTTTCTTTGCCTCCTCCTCCTCTCTATGCTTCTGAAAGGGTGTCTTCTTGCGCGTAAGTGAGAACGAACTCATCTTTGATCAAAAGCTGGAACAGCAAGGAAATCACAAAGGCTCTTTAATTCAATAGCTGTATTAATAGATCAACACACACACACACACTAAAATTCACAATCCATATTTCAAAAACTAGAGGAATCAAAAAATTCACAACCCATATTTTGAAAACTAGAGGAATCAATGCTATTATAACCAAAACCATGCTGAATACATCAGGATCCCAACCCAAGGAGATGGGCCATAATCCTTGCCTAAGAAGCAAATAATGAGAAGCTAACTGTTGAAAACACAAGCCTTTTTTGGTACAATGGAATGGAATAGGAATAAGGGCGGAAATGGAATGCAATGCCCTTTCCATTCACTTGTTCGGTCATCCACATAAAAAAACATGGGAATGGAATCAACATTTCTATTCCTAGAATTTGGTAACACATTTTAGGACGGAAAATAATTCAGAGAGGTACCCAAATTCTTTTTTATAATTTTTTAAACTAGACTATGCTTGAAAATGAGCATTTCCTAAATTCTGGAAAGTATTTGCTATTGTCAAAATAAGAAATTATTTGGAAATATGTTTTAAAAACTATTTTTAGAAACAAAATTAAAAATTAACTTCTATATTTCAAAAATATTTTTCACATAAACAAGTCAACATACAGAATGATAACCAATCATTGTCCCCCCCCCCAAAAAAAAGAAAAAATATGAATCTGATGGAAAAAATAATAACTCGAAAAAAAATACCAAGCGTGCCCTTTTGAGAAACTTCCCAAAAAATTATTAGAACCAATAACATATAAAGATCACATGCATGCACAAAGATTATAATTGAATTTAAATCCTGAAAACAAATTCAATGCCAAAAAAAGTCTACACATTTTTTTTTCAGCAACAGGGATGACTGGTTACGTTTTATAGCACATAAACAAACTGGAATTCGAATTAAATGGGTTTTGAAACATATTTTTATATTTAATAACACGTTCATAAGCAGAAAAATATGAATGGCCATTGGAGTTAGCACTTGCAGACCAGTGGGAGACTGAGAGAGCATATGAATCACTGCTCCAATAGACTGGACTCAGTTGTGCTCTGAAAGAATAGATATTCCGTGTTTTAAAAGAGGAATGAAAATGTGGGAATGAAATGGAATAGCTATTCCAAGGCAATTGATATTCCCATTTCAAAAATGTGTACCAAACAAGGTAGTGGAATGAAAGTGTTGAATGATCATTTGATTCCCCCGAACCAAACTAGAATTATACATCCACTTTCTACTTCACTAATCAGGTAACAAACATAATCCCAAATAAGTAAAGTTACATCAATCCAATTTGGCACTTTTCACTACAATTGGTTAACTTATTAAAAAAAATAGAAAAAATAAAAAATATATATATACTAAGGAAGGCAGAGGTCCTATTCTTCATTTGAAGTGCTCAAAAGAAGTTCCTATTGTTTCTAATCCAACCTGGAATGTGAAAAAATAAATAAATAAATAACAAGAATTTCTATTGCAGTGGTACACTCTAGAATATATCAAAAGGTTTTAGTTTTTTTATATCCCATTTCATTAACTTCAAATGCTCTTTCAACTTATAAGTCTATGTAAAGCCAATATCTCATTTTGATTAAAGAAAAAACTCAATCATAAGAGTGCTTGTTACATAATGCAATTTTTATGATCTTTCAGAATTGGAACTTTTCATCAAGATCGAAAAGAAACCCAGATAAGCGTAAGTGGTTCATCAATAGAAATCAATTCAAACAAACAACAAAAAATATGATGACTTCAAACGTATCTAATAGTCTTTTTCCCCCCTCAAGGGCCCAGGTGCATGAAACTTTTCCTTTGGCCTGACCAAATTCAAAGGTACAAAATGTCGTTTCATTTGGGTAGAAAATGTAATAAACATTTTAGCTTAGGAAGAAGCGAGACAGAGAGCTAATGTCAAAATTCAATAGCATCGTTCGAAACGCGCAGCTTCGGTGCATTTGAATTGAAAAATACTGGTAGGTCGACACAATAGCAGATGACTGAAAATGAGGAGAGAACCCGAGAAGAACAACTGAATCAACAGAGTATCAGACAGATTTCCAGATAAAAATAAGAAAAAATGAATTGAAGTTTTCATCTGAAAAACCCTAAATTTGTCAACAATGAAATTGATTCGGGACAGAAACATCAAGTGTGGGTAAGAAAAGGCTTGAACAAACAGAGAGAGAGAGAAGAACCTGAAACTTTGGAGCTAGCGAGGACTTGAAGATTGAGCATCAGGGGTTTATCTCCGTCAGATCGCCTCCAGCTTCCAGACTATCCAAGTACCTTCTTCTCCTTCCTTCTCTTCTCTCCAACTGTGTCCAGATCGATCGAACCCAGAAACCCTCAACGGTCTCTCTTTCTCTTATCTCTCTCGTCTGCTTCTTTGTATCGCGGGGCGGGATAGGGCTTTTGTTCCGCGGATTGAGAGCCTTGAGACGATCTCTGGTCTGGACTCTTCTCCCGGCTTAGCATGCATTACTAACCATGGTAGTTTTTATTAACCCTACCTTTTTTTTGGTTAAAAGGGAGAAAAGCATGTGTTGTTGGCTCAATATATATTATATATATCTTAAATTTAATTATATAACAAATAAATTTGTATAAATAGATTTATATATGTATATATCTTAATCTTAATTTATTTAATTATAGACTAAAATAGATATATATATATATATATATATATATCTTAAATTTAATTACATAACAATTAAATTTGTATAAATAGATTTATATAGGTATATATCTTAATCTTAATTTATTTAATTATAGACTAAAATAGATGTTTTCTTCTTATATATATACACTAGCGACCAACCCGTACCTACGACACTCCTCAACTAAAATGAAATATATTAGCACATTTTCTTTTTTTAAAAAACTAAAAATAATTTTCATTTTCATTGTATTTTCTTCTTCAGAAAAAGTAAAGCACAATTTGAATATTATCAGTTAAATATCTAACACAAATTCAAAATTCAATATCACAATCATATTTATAAAAAGAAAATATCATGACATTCTTACAATCAAAGTACTATCAGATTACTTAATTACTGGACAATGAGTCAACTTTAGAAGTAATTAAATAAAATGTGAAAGATCTTCTTAAGAAATCCCATTTACTTGCATATAAGTTAACTGGAGATCTTCACCATAGTTTCCCAAAAATACACGCGAGAAACGAAAATTATTGGGTAAATAACTAAAATTAGTTTTAGTGGAAGAAATTACAAAATACATTTAAGAGTTTTTGTTGTTTTAGCTGGTGAGTCACTACCAGTGCCCTTAAAAAAAAGAACATTGAAATATGAACTATGAAAACCAAGTAAAAAAATAAAAATTAAAGGAGCAATAAACATACTTGTATGAAATTGTTATCATAGCCAATTTGGTCTAGAATACTCTATTCTATATAGTTTTAAATTGTTGGCACCCTAGGGAGCTTGATTGTTACTTTGAGTCTTTTGCTATTCTGTCTCTTAACGAAAGACCAGTATTGCCATCCTCAAAGATCTTCTTAAGAAATCCCATTTACTTACATATAGGTTAAGTGGAGATCTTCATGATAGTTTCCTAAAAATGTACACGAGAAACCAAAACTATTGGGTAAATCACTGAAATTGGTTTTAGTGGAAGAAATTGCAAAATACATTTAAGAGTTTTTGTTATTTTAGCTGGTGAGCCACTACTAATGCCCTTTTAAAAAAAAGAACATTGAAATATGAACTATGAAAACCAAGTTAAAAAATAAAAATTAAAGGAGCACCAAATATACTTGTATGAAATTGTTACCATATCCAATTTTGTTCAGAGTACTCTATTCTATATAGTTTGAAATTATTGGCACCCTAGGGAGCTTAATTGTTACTTTGGGCCTTTTGCTATTCTATCTCTTAACGAAAGACCAGTATTGCCATCCTCAAAGTACTAACATAGAAGTTTTTGCGAGAATGAGTGGTATTTATGAAATATATCTACTCTTGGATTATGGGAAAGCTTAAAAAATAAATGAAAAGAGATTTGTTCACATTGAAATAAACAATAAAAATGGGCACAAAAATTTGACATAGATAACGGATTTAACAAAAGTATAGTAATTATCATCTACATAGTAAAGTTTGACAAAAATAGAGTAATCTTAGCATCTAACAAAATAAAGATTTTCTCCACAAAAAAGAAAGTATTTATTTACAAAAGAAACTTCTTAATAATGTTTTCAAGTTTAAGCTATCTAAAAAGCCTTTTGATATTTGTACCCATGCTTTTTCTTCATCACTTCCCACAACGATTTCATGTCAATCTCTGTATATTGTCCCCAATGAGAAGCACGCACGATAACCTAATTAATTCCGAAAACATTAATGAAATACAAAAAATATGAAAGAGAGAGTAAAGTTTCAAAAAAAAGAAAATAATCTTAGTACCTAACAAAATAAAGATTTTATTCATAAAAAGAAAGTGGTTATTTACAAAAGAGATTTCTTAATAATGTCTTCAAGCTGATGCTATCTAATAAACCTTTGGATTGTACCCGTATTTTCTTTTCATCACTTCCCACAATGACTTCGTGTCAATCTCTGCATATTGTCGCCAATGAGGAGAATGTGCGATGACCTGATTAATTATGCAAACGTTAATAAAATAAAAAAATACAAAAGATAAACATTATTAAATTGAAGATACCTTATTTTTGTGTCGCCACTACAACAATCTACTAGCATTTACTATTTTGAGCTCTTTAATTTTTTTTATCTCAATCCTGCAAAAGTCCAGTTACACCTAAAGTCATTATATGATAAAATATGCATAGTTACAACTGAAACATAGAACCAAAAAATCATATGAAGATATAGGCATCATAATAAAATAATTACATTAGTACACACGAAATACTACAATAAAACTTCAGGATAAACAACGTTCATTGTAGATTACGAGCCATATTAAGGGGGGATGATACATATACGGTCAAATGATGTGCATCTGGATAGTGCCACTTATAATTGTCCATGACTGAACACTAGTGTACGCAGATTAACTCTAACAAATTTAACAGATTGGCCTTGAGATTTATTAATTGTTAAAGCATATACCAATCGAATGGGAAATTACCGTCTCGTCATGCGGAAAGGCAATTCTGAAGATGATAGTGTTAAAGATATTCTTGGTATAAAGACTAAATCACCAGACTTTTCTCCACTTAAAATTTGAGCTTCAATTACAAAAGTAGCACATCGAACAACCATTAACCTTGTACCATTGCAGAGTCCATCTTTTGGCGCAATATTTATTAACAATATTATAGAACAACCCACTTTCAACTCTAGTCTAAAAGGTGGAAGGCCAGTAGGATCCAATGAATTTAGATACTCGTTAGGGTATCAGTTTGTGATGGTACGATCTATTTCATCATCTTCAGACATCTTATTTGCAGCTAAATATGTAACGCTATCTTCAGGGGAAATACGCAATGCAACAGTGTTGATAGCATTGACATCTTCATTTCGTGCTGCAAGAATCGTGCGTTCAGTTAAAAAGGCTGGGGTCATTGTACCAATAGCATTAAGACTTGGATAAACTGCATGCAGTAATTCATTCAAATATTTGCATTTACGTATTGTTGGTGAGAGTTTTACAATTTCTTGAGGATCAATCCCAATCTAAGACATAAAATTAAGATTAGTAAAAGTAAAAACGATATAAAAAGAATATAATTATCTAAAAATATTATAAATAAAAGTTTGAAATATTGTACCTTTATTAAGAATTTTACATAGTTAACATTTTCACGATCTGCATGATTTAAGCGCATATTTATATCCAAAGTCAAAATATGTATATATTTCCACATAAAATAATCTCTCAGCGATGCATTAACAATCTATTCACGAACACCTTTAGGTATAACAGGCAGGATTTATCGAAAATCACCACCAAGAACAATAGTGATACCCCCAAATGGTTTTTCACTCTCACAAATATCCCGAAGCGTATGATTAGTTGTTTCAATACAATGCCTATGCTGCATAGAGACTTCATCCCAAATTATGAGTTTTGTTTTTCTAAATAACTCTGCTTGCATTAATTGCTTGCTAAATCCACAAACTGAGTTTTCCATAACATCCAGCGAGATACAAAAGGTTGAATGTGCAATGCGACCTCCTACAAATAACAATGATTCAATACCAGACGATGCCATAGTTACAACAATATGCCCAAGGTTGCGACATTTCAATGTAATTGTATTATATAAAAATGTCTTCCCTGTGTCTGCCCCCCGCTCAAAAAGAAAGCAATTTCTTTATTTTCAAAAACAGAAGAAGTGATTGCCACAAAAGTAGATCGTTGTGCATCATTAAGGAGATCAATGTTAATTTGTACATCTAACTATTTTACATCATTTTGCAATTTCTGATCCAATATTAATCAATTGCCAACTATTGTATTCCAATTTTTTATTGGTTGCGGCATAGGTGGATAGTCAGCTAAACTTTTACCCGATTCTTGAGATAATTGGTCTAAAAGATACAAACCATAATCTTCAATTTGAGCTTCAGTTGGATTTGAAATGGCAAATAGATTATGAATTTTATATCTAAGATCATCACGTAAGTGACTTGAGAATTTGTTCCATAACACATTTGGTTGCAACAGCGAGCATTGTAAGAGTATAATACTGAATAATCTCCTCAACTGATGCCCAGTTTTCATAAGTACTGCCTCCTAAAGGCATTGTATCCATTCTGCATCATCTTTTAGAAGTCCTATTACAACACATGCTGATTTAAATGTATCAAATAAAACATTATTGACTGTTCGTAAACATTCAAATGATTGTGGTCCTTTGACAACAGTCAACAACAAGCGCAGATAAAATCTCTCACCACAATTAGGGCTAGCAAAGTACATTCTACCAATTGTATAGCCTTTTTTTCTTAGTGTCCACATCTTACTTGACTTGTTCCAAACAAAATGATGTGAAAACTCTTGGTAAGTGAATGCGGCGTGCTGATTCATTGGAAGCACAACATGCAAAATAACATGTTAAAGTCAACATATATTGACCAGCTTTAGAAATAATAGTGCTTAATGAGTCTGCAGGATTATAAATAACACGGTGCATTCCAGGTAAATGAACTGCCAATCGTACAACTGTTGGAATCTCTTCATTTATAGGATGACCAAATATTCGCCAAACAACTTCTGGCAGACTAATAAACCTTAAATCAAGATACTGTTGAATTTCATTTATCGCACCCAATACCATGTTGTACGATCATAAACTTTGTAAATATACTTGTGAATATATTTGACACACTTTATTCCTGCACAAACTTCCACATTTATATGGCAATTAAACTTTTTAGAAAGATACGGATTATATGGAACAACATCTCTATTATCAACCTCTTGCTCTTTGACAATATATAGTTGACCAGTGTTACGATGACGATAAATAGGATGTCCATCTTGATCCACAGTTGTTGATTCTGTAAATGCTTGAGGATATCCTTTAGTGCATTTGCCATTTTCCATACATGATACTTGTAGGTTTCGAGCACCACATGGTCTATGAACCATACAACACTTGATAGTTTCAAAAAGTGTAGGATCATCATTTGGATCTGAAAATTTAGCACAAACTATCTTATCCACTTGAGCACATGTTCGAATTTTATCTGGACCTTGAATAAATAATAGTGCATGCATGTGTGGTAAGCCCCATTTTTGGAATTCAATTGTGAAAACATGGGCAATTTTGTTATCAAACACTTTCATTATTTCTATCTCCTTCATCAGACACTTTCTCTTTAACTCAAAAACACGGGCAATTAAATCAGGACGATCAATTAAATCAGGGCAATTCCACTAACCTTAGTTCCATCTCCTGATATTACAATTACAATCTCATCAGTTGTTGGTAGATTATACCGTCTTCGATCTGTCGCGGAACTATAATGAAGATAGGCCGATAAATTATGTCCTTCCAAAGCTAATTGATTTAAAATTACATAAGCTTGACGAAATTTACCGACAAATACATTGACTTTCAATAAACAATTTTGAATTGCTTTAAGAACATCGCTTCTTAAATAAGGATTTCTGCGATTTTGAATCTCCAAAACTGAATCGGGGTCATAAATATATAATTGAGCATAAACTGCATCTTGTCCTAGTTGTGGCAGAAAGGATCCTGTTCGATGATGCAATTCACCATGGATAGTGAATGATGTAGGGCCTCTTCCATTTAGAACTCTAGAATCAAATATGGCACCAAAACTTGTGAAAGCATTGGCTGCATTGTATACGCAAGTATATTGTTGAAATAATTTTGATTGATCATCATTCCCATCATACAATGCTTGAAGTTCCGGAATGGGTGTCATTAACAAAGGCAGCTTAATCTTTCCTTGCAAACAGCAAGTTCTGAATAGTGGATGTGATATAGAAGATTTTGACAATTTTTCATTCATCCAATGTAAAGCTGAGCAATAAGGACATAATATATCCATTTTCCTAAAGTAGTGTCGTCCTAGACTTATGCCTAATTGAGTATGAACCCTTGCATTCATAAATAAAGCTTCAGACTCGTCATAATTACACTGATCCTCTTGTAAAAACTGGTTTGTAGAAGTAGGCTTACAAAGTTTACTGTGTCAAAATCAATATTTATAAAAATAATAATAGAATAAATTACTTATTTCAATAAATTTAAATAGTTTCATTACCCGATCATTTTGGGAGTTGAAGACACGTCTGGCATAGATGATAAACACATGGAATGATGCCTGATTAAAGCCGACTTTTTTAATGGTTAAATGACATTAGTTATATTTGTCCCTTCTTCGAGGTAAATACGGTTGCGAGAACTCGGTGTTAAAGAAAGTCTATATGGAGGTTCCATTAGTTCAATACATTTTTTTGATCTTTCTCGTTCTCGTCGCAAGCGTTGTCCCACTTGATATGCATGACATCCTTTTTCATTCTTTTCACATTTCCGTCGTGCACGTTGGGCCAATGTAGCTTTTGATATAACAATATTATTGGATGTCTAAAATATAAATGTTATTTAATCGGGTGTGTATAGGAACTATAAAATGTATATTTTTTCTACTTATTCTTAGGTTAATTTTATTTTCGGATGGGACTTTTTTCCTTTTCCTTTACAGCTATTTAACTTTATAGAAACACTTAATGGAAGTTATACAATACTTCAAAGTCATTATTATATGAAGATTTTGATATATTTGTTTTATTTTAATTTTTGTAATAATCATAACATGATCTAGATAACATATCATTAAAACAAATAAAACACTTAAGTCCAAAACATGATCTAGATAACATACCATTCCCCAGCTTTTTGGGTAATATGCATGCACGGCACTTAAGGTTGAAAATTATATACTCTTTAAGCACATAAAATCTTTTGAATTTTTCTATAACTTCTAGATATTTGAAATATTTATATTAAAAATTAATAAATATCTTTACAACTGGACACACATTTTCCTTCCTCTTGTTAGAAGAGATTGCAATTTCATTTTTTTGGATGTCGTGTTTGCCTTCGTCATTATTTGTAAAAAATAGGTTCAAAAAATTAATGTCTTGTTATGATACCTAGCATCTATATAATAAATAACACTTGCTTTTCAAAAATAAGTTTGAAAATTTAATATCTTGCTTTCTTATCTTGGATCTATATAATAAGGGAGGAAGGCTGATAGGACGTTTGTCCTACATGGAAGATTCGGGAAGGGTGGGGCTCGGTTTTGGGGGGTGTGCATGTGGAAGGTTGGGGGAAGGAAAGGCTCGGTTTGATGGGTTTCTTGGTGTGTGTGAGGGGGATGTGTGTAATAATTTTGAAATTTTAAAAATTTGAAATGTAAATCTCGAAATAATGTTAAAAAATAAGAGTTAAGAAAAGTTTTTTTTTTATTTGGAGAGTAAAAAATTATTTTGAAATTATTTTAAATTTTGTTTTGATTTTTTTTTTGTGTTTGATTTGATATAAAGTTATTAAGAAATGTATAAAAGTGAGACGTGACAAAATTTTAAGTAAAAATCTTAAAAACTTTTGGAGTCTTATGGAACTTTTGGTATAAATATCGTTCTATCTGTTTACAAAATTTGTTAGAATGGAGTTTGATAGATTTTTTTAAAAAGTTTAATTTTCTTGGAGCTTGAAAAAAGTGAAAATTTTTGAAGCTTTTTTGGAGCTTTTTAAACTTCAAACGCCCTCTTACACGCCAAATTATATTTATGTGCCTTTTTATTTTTTTACTTACAATTTTAATTTTAAGTGTTTAATATTTAAATTTTAAATACATACACTTTACACTCTTTCAATTTGCTAAAAATTTTGAATTTGAGATATTTTCAACTTTTAAATTTGCTCAATGGTCAAGATTATTTTTATTTTTATTCCCACTTTGATTGACTTTTTTTATCATTATCTTAGTATATTTTAAATAGTGATATTATACAGGTATTTTTACAGTTTTTTCACGTAGATTTACTTTATAAATTTAAATTTGAGCAATTTTCATATTAAATTATACTCCTATGCTTTTAGGCACATGCAATTTTTAATAATAAATAAAATAACAACACCTATTCATTTTAGAATGGTGGTTTTATCTTTTCAGTAAGCGTGGCATTAAGCATTTAAAATAGCAAACAAAATATCAGAAACATAAAAATAAGAAAAGGTATATATTAATTGTATCAACTAAAACACGTCACTCATCATATATTCAAAGCTTGTAGAGTAATGTACATGTCATCATAAAATTAATACCAAAACTCATTCACTGATTATGTGCATAAATTTTTTTTAATTTTTTTTAGACCTTCTAGACATTCTAATAAAAAAGAAAAAAAAAACTTTTAGAGTAGTATGTATATTATCATAAACTTAAGGTTAAAAAAAAAAAAATTATACTAAACACATCATTATCATGAACTTTTGTATCTTATCTAAATATTAGGACAATACATACTTAAAATTATTAAATATTCTTACAACTGGACATGCATTTTCCTTCCCCTTGCTAGAAGAACTTGTCATTTCTTTTCTTTTGCACATCTTGTTTGCCTTAGTCTTTACATTTGAAAAATAAGTTTAAAAAATTAATGTCTTACTATTTTACATTGGAATGAGTAAATAACAGATAAATATTAGAATTATTAAAGAACTTACCATTGAAAGTGCATTTTCCTTCCCCTTTCTACCGTAGCTAAACTTCTTCTTTCCTTTGAATATCATGATTGCTCTTAAATTTTATTAATTAAAATAACTTTACGTCACGAAATGTATCAACAACTAAATCTATAATGGATTTCTTTGTAATTTATCTTCCATATCTTATTTTGAAATTTGTTTTAATAATATCTTATAATTAAAAATGCATGCTCCATAATTACAATAAAATTTAATATTTTTTGTTCTATGTGAACTTACTTTGTGTATTTTATTTTTTATTATATTTTTCTCTCAATTTCGTAAGGACTACAAAATATTAAGTAGTTCATAGCGCATTTAAAATTTTAAAATATTTTTTATTAAAAATATTTTGTATGGTCAAATTTTTTGAGGCATTTAAATTTTTTACTATTACCCTTTTTTAATTTTTTGAGTCACTAATAATTAGTGATAGATTGAATTATATTTGTAAAAGTAGTTGAGATGCCAAAATTAGGATTATATATAACAATTAAGAAAAAATATTCAAAATTTAAGGAGGTTGATCTATATCCTAAATTTCTTTTACCCCAAAATACATATAGGTTGCGCTTGAAATGACAAAAAAAAAAGGATAAAATGACATAAAGTGATATAATTTGTGAGTTCATAATTCGTGCAGTGAGATAAAAAGTGAATAACTTTTAAAAATTTTCAAAATTTTTAACATTTTTAATAAAACAAACACACCCATATATATATATATATATATATATTAATGGAATTTTCTTAGACTAATTTTCTTTTTTGAGGAGCACTCTATAGCATAAGAAGTTTTATCTGTTTACACAAGTTTTTATGTAGCAGTGATCTTTTTCTTAGTTGTCATTTCTAAAATTTTATAAATTTTTTAAACTCAAACCCCCTCTGGCCCTAGCTTCCTTCATCCCTGCTTTGGACTTTAAAAATATTCCAAGCTCGCTCAAAAGTTTGAGATAAAACAAAATATTAAAAGAATACATAAAAATAAATACTTATAAATATTTTATATTTAATTAAAATATCATATATAAAAATATATAATTATATTTATTTAAAAAAAAAAGTAGGCCCAAACATGTTTACATACACTTATGCCCCAGTTTGAAAAAAATAATCAGGCATATTTTCTGTCCAAAATTCCCAATGAGTTAATCTGTACAAACCAACTCGAACAATGACTTTGGGTGGTTGAATATTTTAGCTCAGGCGCCAGGGAAGAGTCTTCTTCCCACACAGTTTTTTAGTTTTTCTTTTTTTTTTTGAAATAATCAAATTTAATCTCTTCAAAAACATAAAATATTAAATTAACAAAAAGTAAAAATTTTAACTACTAAAAAATAAAATTTTCCCTTCTTAAACACAAAAGAAAAAAAAAAAAAAAAAACTAACCTTTTAATTACTAGCTAATAAGTTAATAACTAACTTAAAAAAAAAAAAAAAACTAAAATTTTCACTTCCTAAATTCAGCCTAAATTTGTTAAGTGCCTCCTAGTGGGGCTAGAGATGCTTCACCTGTCAAAAAAACTGATATATAAAAATAAAAGGAAGAAAACAGACAAACAAAAAATACTATTTTTATATTTCCAAAATTGTGAGAGTAAATAAAAATATAAAGTATACTACGAGAACATTTTGAGATACAATTTTTAACCCCAAAAAATGCCAAACTTTGGATTTTTAAGTTTTTTGGCAAACTGCCATTTTTTCTCACTTTTCTACTAATTTACAATAATTTTTCAAATTAAAAGTCACTAAAAATTAGTAAAATTTACCGAAAATTACTATCAATTATCTAAAATTTTACCAAACACCCAAAAATTACAAAAAAAATTACTAAAAATTACTTCATCAAACACATCAAAAATTAGAACTAGTAATTTTTAACCTAAAAAATGCCAAAAATTATCCAAATTGCAACCTTCGTATTTTTTTATTAATCTCAATTTAAGATTTATACTTAATTGTTCTAATTCACTCCTATATATTTTAATTCACTCACTTTCTCAAATTTATTAACCGAAAACACCATACGTCACCATGTTATCTATCACATTGTTTTAAAAAGACAAACTGAAGTTAAATTAAAATGTACAAAGAGCAACGTGAAATGATCAAAAATACATATCATAAAAGTGATGTTGATGGTAAAACATGAGTGCGAAACATAATCTACCCAAAAATATAATAAGAAAATAAACAAAGAAAATGAAGTGAATAGATTTGCTTGCCACCTTTTTAAGGAGTTAAATCATAAAAATGAATAGATATTTACAACCAAATAAAAAAAAAACATTTTCTTTTTTTTTTCTCCCATATATATATAAACATCACTTTGAATATTTGTTTTCTTTTAAAAAAATGCTGAAAGTACATTTTAGCACCTTACTCATTAAAAGCACACTTTAGAACCTTACCCAAATAGAAATCCACAATTATATTATTTTGAATACACGAAATACATCATCTATGAATAGATATTATATTAACTTCACAACAAATTTCCACTGGAAGGTAACAAGTGCAAAGCAGCAACTGACTCAGCAATAGCAGCTAGCTGACTTCTACCAGGAAACCATTGCAATATATATACGTGTATATATATATATATATATAGGAGGAGGGAAACTAACAACACATTTATAATAGACTTCCAGGGGAGGGGAGGGAGAACATTCAATACCATACAAGATTCCTCCTCCCTCCCTTGCACTTCATTTTCCTCGCACCTCCCTTGTAAAAGCCATCCAAAGATTCTTAGAGAAACTGTTAAGAGAATGTATTAAGAGTTCTAGCATATCTCAATGCGCCAATTTCCTGAGGTGTTGAAATGCCCGCTGCTTAATCCACTGTCGGTCATAGGGCAGATAAGCCCGAACGGAGTGGTCATAACTGCATGTGAGAACAAATAAAAATACAGGTGTTAATTAAAATGAATTTTGGGGGGCTGACAACAGGTTTGATGTTAGCCCTGTGACATTAACTTCAGAATCATTTGGTTAAAAACTAACAAAAAGTTTAAACACATTTATATATTTTTTTTAAATAAAAAATAGTTGAATAAGTTCAAACCATTGGATTTCATGGATTTCAATCCAACGGTCCAAACGCTTGATGTCAAGGAGCTAACAACATAGTTGTTTTCAGCCTCCCCCTTCCAATTAACATATCCTTCTACATCCCCATCATCATACCATTATTGAAGACATGCATACAATAGACTCTCTTGAAATAAGATGAAACCCTAACAAAGATTGTAACATAGCTGGAAATGAAGGGAGCATTGTAATATTGAGAGATAATGCTAGTTACAAGGTGATGCATTGTACCCAGTCTCAATCTGGGGGGAAAAATAATGCACCTATAAACACAAGTATCGCTACAAGTCTTAATAGGCAACATTATGACTTTTAGGTTTTGTTTGGATCAAGGATTTGTCCAATAAAAAGAAAGGAATAGGAATTCAAAATTACTCCTCATGTTTGGTTTGGTTTGTTATGGAAAATGAAAGAGAAAAAAAAAAAAAAAAAAAAAGAGACCTGAGAAATTAAAAATAATTAAATTAGAAAATTAATTTATCAAGAAATGTCTTCTTACTTTTTTTATATTTTTTTTTAATCTACTCAAGTAAGATCATGCATTTCATGTTTACTCTATTTTCCTTTTCATTTTCCCTACCTTCTTTTGTCTCTCTAAATCCCCAAAACACACCCTTAGTGGCTTTAGTGATGATATTTGAATGCTATTATGCATCCATGTCAGGTAGGATTGGATTGGGCAGGTACCTCTGAGCTTTTAAGGTTTACCAATGGGCCCCGTTGGTTCATTTATTTGGGAGAGAAAAAAAAAAAAAAAAAAAACACTATGCTTTAACAATAGGCCTTATGGGTGTAAAACGGATTTGTCCTTCAAATATGAATAAATTTAGATTTGACATACAAAGCTTATTCTCTCTCTTCACACACATATTTTTCCCATTCCTCCCCAATATCTTCTCCCACACTCTTTTCTTTCCTCTGTTAGTTCTCGCTTTTCATATTAATTATTTTTGATAAGTATCTGCTAGTTGTCATGTTTGCCATCGCCCTCTCCTGTTTTCTCAAATTTCTCTCCTATCTTGTCTTCATTTCTATCAAATTTTCTCTCTACTCTTATTCTCCCTTTCTATCTATTTCTTATAAGACCTTCGCTCTCTACAGCTTTAAAAAAAAAAAGCGAGAGAGAGAGAGAGAGAAGAAGAAGAAGATAGAAAAAACATGTACGTATATAGCCGCAGAATATTTAAAAAACTGTGGTCCATTATAGCAATTTCGAGAAAAATAAAATAAAATAAAAGTTTGTATGCTATGATGTTTCCTGGAACCTTTTTTTAAGAGAAGTATAAAAAAGAACCAATTTTGAAAATACCATAATGTTGTTATACGTTCCTACTATATATATATATATATATTTTTTTTGGTTTTCAAGTTAGGAAGACTAAAATGACCACAAACACTGTGCTGTCAAACTTTTTTCATAATATTTAGAAACATGTTTCCGAGAGACTTTTATCAAAAACTACACCAAACAGGCCAGAAACACCTGCTTAACATTGACTTCTTAAAATGAAAGAGGGATAGATATATACACTAGTGCGCTCATGTCTGCAAGGCCATCAACAAAATTGTAGAGATCTGCAATATCGTAAGTAATATTTCTGATGGCAGGATTCAACTCCTTCAGTTTCCTTTCATATAGTCCACAAATACCTGTACATGCCCAGCAACATAATCACCAATAACAAAAATACTGCATCTGAAACTAAAGAAAACAAAATTGCATTGAGGATGTAAACAAGGAAGCCACTGTGTCAGATTGTGTGACCTCTAGTGTGGCGGACATGGAGTGGAGTTTGGTCATGTGTAGAAATTTACTGGATTGGGAAATAGCAGAATTCACTGAATTACTAGGCCCATTGCATCTAAGGAATCCAAGGAGAGGTGTAGATGAGGTCTTGTGGAAGTCCAAAACATCTAAATTTGAAGTCAAGTCATACCATAAACCCTTGTGTGGGAGTGAGAAACCTGGCTTTCCATGAAGGAAGATTTTGGAATGGAGTGACACCAAAAGTGGCATCTTTTTTTACTTGGTGCATGATCCTAGGAAGAATTCTGACTTTGCATAATCTCGAAATGAGAGGCTTTGGTGCTTTGTGCTAGCTAACGGATGCAGTTTGTGCAAGAGAAAGGAGGAAACCAATCGAACAAATCTCATCCATTGAGATTGGGCAAGAGAGTTATAAGATCTATTGTTCTCTAGGTTTGAAGTTTGTTGGGTCTGTCCTGAGGATCCAAAGGGCCTACTTTGTTCCTGGTGAGGTGCAAAACTAAGGAAGCAATAGAGAAAGACATGGAAGACAGCCATTTTTGGCTTAATTTGGTTGGTGTGAAAAGTGAGAAACAGAAGAATTTTTCAAGGTACGAAGTTTTCGTTATTCAAGGTTGAGTGTTTTTGTGTCACAATTGTAAAGTTAGATAGAAGGGATATAAAGCCAGATATAGAATCTTTTGTGAGCTCTGTCGAGGTCCCGCTTAGTTGAGTTGGGTGGTTTTTGTACATGGTATTCTCTTGATGCTTGGTTTTTTCTTTTTGCTTTGTTAATAAAATTCTTTATTTATCCACAAAAAAAAAAAAAAAGAAAAAGAAGAAGAAGAAACAGCATGCATGCCAACTCAAAGCTCATGGAGTCCTACAAATCCACATTTCAAACTCAATGCGGAGTTTTTATCACTTGATAGAAGTGATTTATGAAGTCCACGGGAGAAAAATGGTAAAGAAGCCTTGGCAATTGGCATGATATCACACCATTAGGACCTAGCAAAACCAGCTTTTACCCATGTAAGATCTTATTTAGATTGTTATGATTCTGTTCAAATTTATATGTTTTACCATGTTTTATTAACCAGCAGTTTGTTGGTAATTTTAACAATTTCGTATTATGACTGTAGTTTATGCCATTATGAGTCTCAGACTCTCAATATTAGTCTAGTATTAAAGGATATAATATATAAAGGAAGAAACAGTTTTGCATCTCATAATTTTGAATGACTAAAACCCCTGGACCGTTTCTTTTCTCTAATCTAATAATTCATTGAAAAGCAAGAGAATAGTGAGGGTTGTTAAAGAAACCCAACAACACATAAGAGTAGGGGCCTCAACCTTAAAACCTAGGTGTTAAAGTGAGGGACGTCCATCTCTTATAAGGGACAAGTAATTTTTACTTCGGGCCAATGTGGGACAACATCTAACAAGGGTTATATGAAGGGAAAAAAAGGATTAAACAATGAAAAAAACCCCAGAGAGAGGAGAACGGTGGTGGACTAGAAGAAGATTAAAGAAGGAGAAGGATTAAAAGGTAGAAGAGAGACAAGACACACACAAAGTGTATGCTTCCACCCTAGCAAAATTAATTTATTGTCTTCAATAAATTCATTTTTGAATTGGTACACTACCAAAATTAATTTAAGTTACTTTGACATTACAACAAACTAAACTACTGGCACTTTTTTGCAGTTCTCGAGTCTAGTTTACAAACAATGCACTGTGCATATATTAAAGAGTAATTAATCCATAAAAGCCATACATCTTAAAAAACCAATGCTTGAGTTTGCAGTCATCAAATTAATGAAACAACAGTGCAGAAATGGGCCATATGGCACATACAAATCCTTGAATTCTGTAGGTATTATCTTCACAAGGTAAGGATATCGGTATAAAGATCAATACCAAATGAAGTTCAAAGCCTCAAAACAATAAATAGCGGGATAGGTAACAGAAACTAAAGAGAAAAGGGAAAGGAAAGGGAAAAAAATGTAACAATTTGTTCCCTTGCAAACCTGGGAATACCCAATTTTTGCCCTGATTAGTTGGTGGGTCCATTCCCCACACAATCCACATGGGTTTGATTCCCTCAAATGACATGTTGCAGGGGGGATGGGGCTCACTAATGTCACTTGGGGTTTACCCCTAAATGGTAGGTCTTAAGGGCCTTGTCTTGGAGGGGTTCCACTTCACTAAGGGGAGAAAAAAGGGGAGGAGAAAAAAAAAAAAAAAGGGTCCCCAAGGGTAGACCTGGTTGGTTGGTGGGTCAGCTCCCCACGCAGTTGACACATGTCCGATTCCCTTGACTGAACAGATGCATGTGAAAGGGGCTCCCTAACATCAAGGTTTACGTTGCAGGAGTTAGTCCTAAGGTCCCTTCCCACGAGTAAACTGGAAACTTGGCTGATCAAATTAACACTCTAGAATATCAGGTGAGTCCGTTACAACCACAAGGCAGTCATAATGGTGTCCCTCAAGGCACAAACTACCAAATCTACACTGCCCTTCATTATTAGCAAACCAGTTCTTGAAATTCTCATAGGTCACTTCAGTTAAGTGTGAGAGATAAAAATAGACATTTTACTAACAATGATAGCGTAACGCTTACCATCCATTGCCTGACTTATTGAATCATAATCCATAAATGTTCTGGTTGCCCTGCTTTGAGAAGTCTGCATTAGGATAATTGTGTGCCTGTTAGCCTGCAAGGAGGGAAAACAACAAATCAGCACATAAAAAAATGAATGCAATTAAAAATCAAGGTAAAATAAAATATATATATATATTCAAGATTCCATGATCAGTAAAGGATCAGCTTAGATTAAAAAAAAAAGGAAATAACCAAGCAAGATAAAAGTAATTGGAGAATCATGTAAGCACTGCATCCAATTCTAAAATATCCTGGCAGACATCACTCATGCTCACCAAGACGACTATACAACACTTTTCACCTTTTTGTGAAGAAATTTTAGAATCTGAATTCCAATAGGTAAACTACAGTGATAACAAAGTAAAAGGGAAAAACTAATACATATAAAAAAATAACAAAATAGAATTATGTTATTGTTGTTTTCCCAGGGATGTAAAGAATTTTTCTTGTCTTGGTGGGGTTGCAAACTGAGTTTGAGCAGAAGGAAAGCTTGGAACTTAGCACCTTTCCGTGTTTTTTGGCTTGTTTGGAAAGAAAGAAACGGGAGAACATTTCAAGGTATTGAGTTGTGCCTTCACGTAGAATAAAGAGCTTGATATTCTCCTGTTTGTATAGGTCCTTTTTTCCTTTTTTTTTTTGGGGGGGGGGGTGGGGAAGGTGTTACAGAGTCGGACTTGTTATAGTTGGAGGAGGGTCTCCTTAATTCCTTTTAATGAAATTTATTGATTCATTAAAAAAAAAATAGAAAGGCCAAAAACAGAATGAGTTATTCTTCACGTATATATTAGAGCGAAGGAAACTCCTGCAAAATGAGACGAGATTTCAAAATTTTGCAAATAATCTCAGCAGCTAAAATGTTCATAAATCCAAAGAAATCTTCTCTTCCAGTATCATGCTTATAACTATACTTAAAGCCAGAGCTACACAGCTCCTCTCACCACAGCAAAATTTAGATTCTTAAACAATCTATTAACTACCAAATAACATAGAGCAGACATCGCTGAACAAATCCCCGATTTTCAGGGCCGATCACCATGTATACTTAATCACTTATACAATCATATTGAACCCATTCACATTAAGCATAGCTCGCAAACCCTTCAAGAATCTTAGCTGAGGCAGCAAAGAAAGAAAAACCGTTAATAAGTTCAGAAAAATTAACAAAACTGTACAAGAAACAACACCCACATAAATCTAGCAAAATAATCATAAATAACACATTTATAAATAAAATACGCTAGGATTGAAATAATTGGGGGAAACAAGGGAGACATTTAAAACCAGAATTCAGCAAAAGACCAGAAACTGAAACCTAGAAGACAGTGGCACTGTCAATCTTCCACACACACTCCTAATTACATCCCGATGTCATGCATATGGATCAACGTAAAACCCTAAACGAAGAATACAAGCTGTGCAAAACCCAATAACAGATGGAGGCAAGGGAAATGGGAGTACTACCATTAACAATGCTCGATGGTGACGGCAGTATCCGAGCGAAGCAAAGTGCCTTTGCAGAGTTTGCAGAGAGGGCGTCCCTGGGGTTTTGACTCACCCGAAACACGGGTCCAGAGAATGGGTTTCGTTTTCCGAGTTTTCACCGCGTTTGGCCCCATTTGAAACGTGATAATTTAGCTGAAGGGGCTGCAGTAGAGTGTTTATCTCATTTTTTTACCATTTCAAACACGCCCTACTTGGAGTTTTATGGAATTTTTACTTCGAGTTTTATGGAATTGTTAGAGGGTTTATCTCACCCTTAATTTTAGTGTCCCAAATATTAGTTGATTAAATAAATAAACAAAGAGGACATCAACTGCAAAATTTTGTTGAGAAGAATAGTTGCTGGAAATTTTTTTTTAATAATTAAATTTATTCTTTTATATTTAAATTTTTTTTAAATTAAGAAAAACAAAAAATCAAATTAACAAAAAAATAAAGAAATTAATTACTAAAAATTAACTTTTTTTTCCTTTCTTGAATACAAAAAAAAATTATTTTTAGTAGCTAATTATAAAAAAATTAATTCTATTTTTAAAAAGAGTGTCCGTTTGGAGTTGTAACTTTTGGCAAAGAAATAAAAAGTGGATAAATTTTAAATTATTGAATATTTAGTGTGTTTTTCAAATAGTGTGACAAAATTGACGAAGAATGGAAAAAGTTGATAAAATATTTATATTTAAAGATAAAAGGAAAATAAAGTAATATATATATATATATATATAGACACACACACGATGAAGAAAAGTAATATATATAGACACACACGATGAAGATAAATTCCTTTGTTTTATATGTTATGCAGTATTGTCCCGATTTTTGTTTTGTGCCTATTGTATGGAATTCTAATATCCCCATTTCCCGATTTCCGAGACTTATAAATTTTCGCTAGAAAGTTTTGAGAATCAGAGAGTGAAGATGTTAATTTTAAAATTTATTTTGGAAAAATACTTTTAAAATTAATTACTATTCAATAATAATTTATAAATTTTTGATAGTTTTACTCAGATTGATGAGTTCTGTAAAGATCTTTGATCTGCCATTAACAAAAAGGTATTTCTTTTGCTACAGTCGATTCTTATTCCCTTTGAATTGAATCAAACGCAAACTAAGGCCGTGTCCGCGTAAGTTTGGCAGCGTTTTGAGAGATCTTGCGTAGCCAAACCGCGTGTCCTTCGGCATGTCTTGCGCATGGCGTTTGTGTTTGCTCGGCTGGAGCCTTACAAGGGCACCTGGGCCTGCTGCATTGACTTGCCACAGCCTTGGCCTTCGCCAATGACTTGGCCTTGGACTATATTGTGGCCTTGTGGCTTTAGGTTACGTTTGGTTTCGTTTTAGTTCTAATGTTTTTGTTAATTTTTTTTTCATTTTATATTTTTTTTGTCAAAATTTAATTTTTTTTGGAAGATATATCTTTTGGGTGTGTTAATCGTATTCATAAAGAAAAAACACATAAAAAATTCCATCCGTTTGGTAAAAGCTTAAAAAATAAAAAATAAAAAACTAATCTTTTGTTATTTTTCATCTAAATGGATAGTTTTTACCCAAATGAACGTGAATTTTTTTTAGTTTTGATGAATGTAATTAACACAAAACTACAATTTCTAAAATAGAGAATAATAGATTTTGATTTAAAAAAAAGGTTATTTAAGACTGAAAAAATCTAACAAAATATTGTAGAAGTTAAGAGTGAAACCAAAGCTGAAACTTTTGAGCATAAATGGAAATGTTTGCAGTTTGGAATTATGCTTGGACGTAAGAATTGGCCCTTGGGGGCTGTTGGAGTGTAGCACGCTAAGTGCTTGATAAAATGCCTAGGAAGTTTTTTTAGCTAATTTTTTTCTTTTTTTTTTTTTTCACTTCTCGTTTATAAATCGCGTGGGACCCATGGCCTTTACGCTCTTGGTTTTTTTGGGCCTCGAGTGGCGTTGTTCAATACTTGGAAAGTACAAATATATCAAATACAAGAAGATGTGGTTTCTATATTGAAACGGAGCCTTGAATGTGATTAATTTTGTAATTAGCACACACATATAAAGTACAAAAATATGCAATATTACGTGCTAATTTAGAAGGAAATTGTGAGAAAAATGAAGTGAAGAGAAAAAAAAATTATTACTTTGGTCGAACAGGAAAATTTTTAAAAAATGAGTAAATTCCACAAAAATGTAATTTTTTTATTTTATTATTTGTATAAAAAGTAAATGTATCAAAGTAACTTTTTGTTCTTTATGTGGCCAGACATCCATGGGTGAGATCTTGCCAGCGCCATGTGATCATGTATTCATTCATCCATTCACCTTCATGCATTAACATATTTTTGAAAAATATTATCATGCGAAGAAAATTATTAGAAAATTTTATTATAATAACATGAAGATTTTTAGACCCTATTGTTTTAAATTAAGGCACCCATAAGATTTATTATAGGGGTGTTTAGAGTGATAAAATATGAAATAATTTGTAAGTTCATAATTTGTGTAGTGAAATAAAAAGTAAATAATTTTTAAAAATTTTCATAATTTTTTAACGTTTCCTATCACGCCAAACGACCCTACAATACAATTGGAGGGAGTGTATTAGAGGGACGGACCTCTCTATGTATAATTTAAGAGAAGAAATCCATACTAGTGAACTGACAGTTTTATAATTTTTGGAGGGTCTTCTCATTTTTTTTAAGTTGTATGATTGGGGATTTGCATTAAATCATAATTTTATAATACCATATTGCCTATTTTCAACTTAATTAGAGTCCCTCACAATTCTATAAGATCGCCCGAGTACTTTTCTGTGATTACTTTTTTTTTTTTCTACTCAAGCGATGTGAGATATAAAATATTACATTTTCTGTTTCATATTTTTTTTACTTTCTTTCGAGCAGAATCCCTCTCTATGCACACAGTGTAGTCCTTATATGATAAACTTCTTGTAATTACAATGCATATTTCAGTATAAGCACCGCAAATTCGTGAGATCTCAGTCATTGATAACTGTTGGCCACACAATTATGTTCATCAGGCTCTGTTTCATCGCCTAGATCGCAAGAAATAACTTTTTTTCTCCAAGTGATATTTTGCAATATTTTACTCCTTTTGCTTATTTTATATTGCATGCTCGGATTTGGGTTGAATGCATTATGTACGAAAGTTTCTTATTTTATTTTCTGAAAACATTATGGCTCCGTTTGGAGCTATACAAAATAAAATAAAATCCTACAAATCTCTATAAACACGAATTACGAAACAGTAAAATTTAAATTTTCACTTACTGCACGAATTTGAGACATTTACTTTTATAATTTTATTTTATTTTATTTTATACAATTTTATACAACTTTAAACACACCCCAGTTGATGCATTTTAATATTATTTTATATATGTCTTGTTTCAGAAGTCTTGCAACATACATAATCATTCGTGCATAATTTTTTTTTTCTTTTTGGAACGGAAAATTTCATTTTTTAAATTTTAACTTTTTTTATTATATATGATTTTATTTTTTTAAAGTGGTCTCACCCAATTCAATAATATATATATATATATATATTTCATGATAAGGTAGCATTTTAACATTTTAGTTATTTTTAATTTTTTTTGTCCAATAATACATATTGACGCGCCAGGGTTTGCTTCGAAACTAAAAACAAATTATACATATGATGCCCCTATTCAGAGGAGGGAAAAAAAAAAGGTCAAAAAGGATGTTAACTTTTGGCGGCATAGGTGGTTGGTAAACACTAAAAATTACTAATTTTGTTTAGCTGGTGAATTGTCAAAATACTAATTTTTACTAAGTTGGCGAGGAATATAAAAGTTATTTCATTTTAACCTAATTCAAAAATTATCTAAATTTTTATTAAATACTTAAAAGTTAACAAAAAAATTACTAAAAATTTTTATTTATTTTATTAAACATGTAAAAAATTTCACCTATCAACTTCTGTTATAAAAACGTTGTTAAAAATTTAAGTTTCAAACGAACCGATATGTCACCTTAATAAAAAAAAAAAAAGGTACCCAAAGTGCAAATTTCTTCAATTAAGTTGAGTTCGTTGTCAGGAGTATCTAGATTATTATAACTATTTTATTAGTATTATTGTCATTATTGCAACATTACGCTCTAAACTAACATGATGATGTTGTTGGCATTGGAAGATTGCTATATAAAGGAATTTGTTGTATATATATATATATATACATATATATGTATGTATATGTATGTGTATATATATATATATACATGACATCGACGTTTTGAGTTCATGCAAGCACAATGAGAACAAAAGAGATCTTTTAAACATCAGTACAAGATCAATGTTGAATTTGTATTTATATATTTAGAGTAAACAAATTGGCAATAATCATTGGAGTACGATTGCTTAAATATGGATTTGATAATTTGGCTGCAAGTGCATATAAACTTTAATTTAAATGAATCATGAAAGATTTGAAATAATTATTTAAAATCTTTGAAGGTATAGAATCAACCTAAAAATATTAACAAATGATTATTTAATACTCATTTCTCTTTCATATTTGTGATGTTTTAACTACTTATCTATTCATTTATGAAATTTTGCTTGTTGCTAGTATTGATCACCAATCAAGTAATCAAACACAAACAAGTAATTATTCGAGTGCAAAAGTCAATAAGTTGAACAAATGAATTTAACAAAAAAAAAACTTTCATGAATTTAGCCAATATATATATATTGGGTCACAAAGTACCAAATTTAGCTACTAAGCACACCGTGATTATAATGGCTTAACTACAATAACACACAGAGATTATTCCAAACTCTGCACGTATTGACAAAAGTGGATTACTTTCACTGCTAACATGTGTTGAAAACTCTTCAACTGTGCGTTATAAATAACACTCTTTGAAACAATTGCAAAATTAAAATGATAAACTCGCATAACTGAGTTAATAGAAGCCTTTCTGTATAGGTCAATCATAGATATAAATTCTCCTTTGTTGCCTCTAAAGTTGTAGGATATTGTTCTTTTATATAAACTGTATCCACTCTTAAATAGGACTTTGAACACATTTAAGGAGGTTTTCAACTTTAAACAGGATTTATAATCACCTCAATTTTTTTTAATTTTCTTATTTAAAATAATAGATATCTTTGTGTGTTACTAACGTCTTAGAGTCAATAACATATAAATTGTAAAATGCATAATAATTTAATTCCATAATTATATGAAGAATTTATAAATATAAATTTTAAGCCCCGTTTGATAACGTTTTCGTTTTCTATTTTTCTATTTACATTTTCAAAATTTTGTAAACTCGCAACAGAAATAGATTTGATAAACCTGTTTACGTTTTTTTGTTCCAAAAAAATGAAAACGTAAACAGAAAAAAATGTGTTCTCACTCTGATTTTTTTTCTGTTGCCAATATTTTATCAATTTTAAAACTTTGTCTATTTTTGTTACATTACATAAAAATAAATTATTTTATTCAAATATTTTATTAAAATAAGTCATTTTAATAAATATTATAATTAAATTCAATAAATTAAATTAATTATATAAATTAATATAAATTATTTTTAATAATAATTATTATATTATTTTAAATAAATATCATAAATAAATTAAATTATTTATGATTTAATTAATTTAATTTATATAAAATATATTTTATTAAATTATTTTAATAAATAATTAAATGAATTTAATTAATTTAAAAATAAATAATTTAATTTAATAATTAATCTAATATAATTATTTATTTAATATGAAATATATTTTAATAAATTATATAATTTTATATATTTTATATTTATTGAATTAAATGATTTTAATAAATAATTTACTGTATTAATTTAATTAATTATATTAATTAAATTTAATTATTATAAAATATATTTTATTAAGTTCTATTTATTTTTTAAAACTAATAAAATTAAATATTTTTTAAAATAAAAAATTAATAATTATAAACAAACTTATATTTCCAAACACAATTTCAGTTTTCATTTTAGAAAAAATAAACGACAACAGAAAATAAAAAATAGAAAACAATAACAAAAAAATAACAACAAAAAAATGACAGCGTTGTCAAACGGACCCTAAGTGTATTGTCAAGATTTTTATTTGGAAACTAAATCACGCAGTAGTTCATTTCGTGTGATTGTGTTGGCAATTAAGCATTAATTGATGTCATGAAACACAAATTATGAAGTTTTTGGTAACTTGATCAATATTAAGAAGAAATTGGATGTCAAAATTTGCCAAAATCAGAAGCACAAGCTTTATGTTCTTCCTTATTTTTTCCAAATAAAGTACTAACTTCAAAAACTAAAATTATTTAAAGGTCTATTTGACTAAGTTGTCAATTTTTAGTTTTTGTATTCAATTTTTTTATTTTTAGATTTATTTTCATGATAGAAATAAAAATAAACAAAAAACAAAAAATTAAAAGCACTTTTCGTAACAATATTTGATAGTTATAATTAGGTCTATCAATGAGTCAAATTCGATCCACATCCGATCCAGACCAGATCTAATAATATTTGATCAAATCTAACGGATTAAATCAGTGACCCATCGTACCTAGATCCATTAGATTCAATAACTAATGGATTTGAATTCGGATTGATTCACCAGACCCACTATTTTTAGATATTTTATATTTTAAAATAAAAATAAAAATATTTAAAAATATAAATTTATGCGTGAATAAATTCGAGCATTTTTTACGATTTTACTCAACTATCATTTTATCTGTACATAAATATTTTTATTTTTAAGCAGTTTTTAAAAATTTTTTAAAGCTGGTGGCTGACAGATGATGGTGGTTGATGGTAGATGATGGTTATGACTTGTAGTGATTGTGAAAGAAAATAAAAACTAAAAATAAAAGTTGGGAAAACAAAATTTTTATATTTTTATAATTTTTAAAATTTTTGAAACCAAATTTCATTCTTTTAAAAATTGGAAATTGAAAATTCAGTTTTTAAAACAATAAAAACAAAGACAGAAAACTAGAAGCATTATCAAACAGTTGCTGAATGTTTAGAATTCTCTCATTCTCATTTCACACTCTATGTGCTCTTCATTGATCAACAACCAGATGAGTTACCCATTTATAAAGGATTTCAGCCTCTACTCGTCCAAATTTGCCATTCCATTCTCTCAAGGTAGTGGGCCACAATGATGTTGGGTTGCGGTGAAAAAACTGGGAAGGTTTGTCTTCAGGTTAAAAGTGGGGGTGGAAGGAATAATTTATCTTCTCAAGTTGGGTTGATTTCAAACGGGTCACGAAGACGGAGTTTGGGTTACAAATTAGGTTCATATATTTTTTATGATAATCGAATTTTACAAAATTTTATGATAATCGAATTTTCAATTAATGCTATCATAAACAATGAAGTTAAATTCGCCAACTAAATGAACAAATTTTATTTATTGAAATTTGAAATTATCATTTATTACCGAATGTATTAGCATATTGTATACTTATTCTCCATGTTACTGTAATAAGAAAACATCATGGATAATTGGTCAAAGTATAAAATTAATGAAATTAACTATTTTGTAAAAGGTAACGAAAATGTCAAAGTTATAATTGTTAATGCCAGAGCTTATTTATTATTTTTTTTAAACTATTGACAAAATTATCCTATTTTTTATTCTAGATTCTATTTCCATTATTGGTTACTCACATCCTTATGTATATATCCTCTCTATCTCTTTCACTCTCTTTAATAAATACTCCTTTCTGTTTCTCTAAAAAAGACTCATCTAATCCTGTCTAATTCTTATATTTAAAACCCATTCAATTTTACCCACTTAATTTATAAACAAATTTTTAATTATTTTTCCCATATTTTTTCACAATTTTTACATGGTTAAAAACTAAACAAAATTTAAATATCTAATTAATAACTTAACAAATAAGAAAAATATTTATCATTTAACATTCTTGTGTTGTATACTTAATTTTAATTTTATATTCTCAAGATTTTATAATAAGAAAATAATAAAATTACATTTTGATACTTTCATAATATCGAGTCTGAAAAATTTACTAGAATACCAATTCTAAATACTCTAAAATTAAGTTTAAATTATAAAATGTATAGGTGAATTGGAATATGCCATCAAAAATAATTTTTAATAAATTAATAGTGTAATATTTAAAAATGAGTTTAATTTTTAATATATTAATAGTGTAATAATTTTTACACAAATAAATTTTAAAAAATAACATCTATCTATAATTATTATTCTTCATATTCTATTAAATTATAAGAAAAGATAACATTTTTTAAAAATATTATAAAAATAAGTTCAATGCAGGCAATATAATACTTTTAAAGAATGTTCTATTTTATATACATATTTTATAATTTAATAAAATATGAAAAATAATAATTATAGATTGATGTTATTTTTTAAAATTTATTTGTTTAAAAGATTATTACACTGTTAATATATTAAAAATCATTTTTGATGATCTATTCAAATTCACTTATATATTTTATAGTTTAAGCTTTGTTTTATAATATTTAGAATGGGTCTAGTAACTCAAAATCAAGAAATTATTAAAATATAATTTTATTATTTTCATATTATTAAATCTTAAGAATATAAAATTAAAATTAGGTATAAAACACAAAAATGTTAAATAATAAATATTTTGTTATTTGTTAAGTTATTAATTGGATATTTTAATTTTATTTATTTTTATACAAATTGTGAAAAATATCAGATAAATAGTAAAAAAAATGTTTATAAATTAAGTGAACAAAATTAAATGGACATCAAATTTAAAAATTAGACAAGGGGTAGAAGAGTTTTTTTTTTTAAGAGAAAAGAAGAGGAGTCTTTACGGAAAAGAGAGAAAAATATAAATATGAATATATAAAGATGAAGGGATTAATAATAGAAAGAGAATATAGAATAGGGATGAGAGTAATTTTGTCAATTGGTACAAAAAAATTAAATGAGTTATGGCATTAATAATTACAACTCTGATATTATCACTGTCCTTTTGTGAAACTTTTATTATTATTTTATTAATATCCCTTAATAGTTAATAATGCTGGCAACTTAAAAAATGTATATAAGTAACTTTTTTAATTTTTATAAGTCATTTATGTAATTTTATAATTTTTACTTTTCTATTTTCCTCTAATACCTTTTTAACTGCCAACTACTTAATTTTATAAATTTTTTATTTTATTTAAATACCTCTAATTACTTACTATTTACTTAAATACATTTAACTAATAAGTACTCATTATTTATATTCAAAATAAATTTTTAAATAAAATAAAAAAGTTAATTAAAGATACTCACACATGTTGTGTCCCCTACTTCTAGCTATATATAATAGAGACAGCATTCTCTTATTAATAATAATAAAAAAAAACCGAGCAAAGGGAAAATATTAATTATTTTTAGTTGGGATAATAGTAATTCATATAAAATTATAAAAATTTTATCTAATAAAAGTCTGGAAATGCATACAAGGAGAATGTTAAATATATATATATATATATATATAGGTGGAACGAAGAAGAAGAAGACCACCAATAAAACAAAACAAACTTGTGAGGTTGTCACAATTAATTAAGTGGTTGACCACGTAAACGCTCAAGTGGTTTTGACTTACCTAGCTACAATGTTCCACGTATGGTTACATCTTAATTAGACTGAGGTTAGGTGATGCATGCTCAACTGATTTGAACCATAAATTTTATTCTATTTTTTTATTAATAAATTTGAGTTTTTTAAATTTTAAAATACTACTAAAAAATTAATTTAGTTTTGCTTCGAAATGGAGGTTGAGATGAAGAGATGTGCGGACAACCTATGCACGACGTTGACAACTACACCAAACGTACTTTTGTCTCCAAGAATATTAATTAATTTAAATAATTGATATGCCTTACTAAAATTTTTCCCTTGTGGGGCCAATGGATTTTTTTAATTACAAAAGGACTCGTTTATTTATTTATTTATTTGTCTCTTTGGCCTCAATCTTGTTGGTAATTACCGCAAACCACTTGATAATTAATAAGCCAATGGCTAACTAACTAAGAGATAATTTTGACTGCGCTTTATAAATTTAGGGATAATTATTTTTTTTATCATGAAAACCATTTAGATTCCTAAATTTTAAAAATTTAATTACGTTTGCATTAATAAAAATCAGGATTTTTTTTAGTAATTAATATAAAATCAGAAGTTATATACAAGTGTAGGTACTATGAATTATAAGGAATATAAATATAATTCTTAAAGTTACTAATTACAAAATCATTATTTTTGATGATTTTTTTTAACGTTTTCACTTTAATGTAAAATATAAGAAACGCAAATGTAGATTTGTAAAGTTTAAAGGATATAAGTGATTTTTACTCTAAATACATAGTAAAAAATAATTATTCCTAAAATTTAACTTATTTCTTTGGCTCTAAAACTAATTATGATAATATAATAAAATTTGTGAGAATAATTTTAAAAAATTAAAATTATTTTAATGAATTAGTAATTTGGTAGTATATTGACCTTGCACATGCACTGCCTGCATCGCAGAGAGGACAATTGCAAATGAATAAGAGAGACGAATTAGTAAAATTATATAGAGGCGAATTGATAAAATTATATTAGACCATATGGTAAAAAAATAACTGTACGTATAATATAGAAAACAAAATTTTTGGTGGTGTACAGCCTATGTTATGAGTTCATACATGAGTGGAATACTCATACTCATTTTATTTTTCCACAACTGATGTTCTAAATTCACACTACGAGTGTTTGAGTAGAATGCTTATACTCATTTTACTTTTATTCTACTTAATCAAACATAACCGGATAATTTATTCTAATCCTTAATTATATTTGGTTATTTGACTATGACTCCGTTTGGTTTACAAATAAATTCTAAAAAATTCTATAAATTTCTGTTAATTTTATATCACATCAACTTTTTTCTTTTACTGCATGCATTACAAATTCTCAATTTATCTCAATTTATCTTACTCCAAACTCACCCAAGGCTTGCCTAGATTAGTTTACCTCCTCGTGGTTCTTTGTCGGTTAAGGTCACGGGGCGGGCTTCACCCAATGCGCACCCATGGGTAGCAGCTGCGGCTTCTGCCCGACCCCAGAAAAAGTAAATTATCATATTATTTAGGATTATTGGTATAATATTTTTGACCTATATATGAAGATAATAACTTAGTTGTTATTGGAGTTCAATTTGGGAGAGACATAACAATTTCATTTTGGGGCTTTTGATAAATGTGGTGGGTGGTTAATAAAATAATTTAAATTTTATAATTAAAAATGGCCAATATACAAAAGAAAAAATCATTCACGTATAGCTACTTCGCGCTCATGTCTAATAATATTAATTAGTATCGCTCAAAATTAAAGTTTACAATTAAAAATAATTCAATACACAAAAAAATAATTATTATAATTAAAGTAACATTTAAAAACACGATATACTCTTCTGTTACAATCTATGTACCTAAGTGACAACGTTAAGTGTTAAATGGAGACTGCCACGTGTCTTTTTGTTTTTGTGTTTTTTTTTTTTAGGTTTTATATATATATTGATAAGTTTATAATACATCATTTTGTTACTATTTGAAAGATTTAATTTTTTTCTGTTTTACTATTTAAACAATAAATATTATTTTTACGCTAAAATCTCATCAGTGATTGGTGATCTAACGCAACTTTCACCTGTTATGTGAGTATTTAAATTACACTTATATTATAGCTACATTTGGTTTGCTGATTTTCTCTGAAAATCTGTAAAAGTTATTTATATTTTAATCACTGCACGAATTATGAACTTATAGCTTATCTCATTTTTTATCATTCCAAACACACCCTATATATATCAAGATACTTAAAATGATGATTATTTGAATAAAAACAACTCAATTGCTTATAATTTATTGCAACTCCACATCCAAATGTAATGATATGTTGCACTCGATTGAGAAGGGTAACTCAAATAACAATGTTGATGTCCGAGTTGACCGAGCAATATGGGCCTTAATCGGGTCGAACGATCGTTACACTAAGGATAAAACAGCTTACATCACATGTTGCTTGTATAACTGTCTTCTGACATATTCCATGAAATACGCTTACAAAAATACTGCTTGTCTTATAATGATTTTAATAACCAATTGAGAGAATCGATCTTGAAATCTACAATATAGGAGGTATAATCTAATTGGAGAAAAATATGACTGCGTAAGGGTCATTGCATCTTATCCATGCAGGTCTCGCACCTCTTATATATATATATATATATATATATCATTTTCTCAAGTATATAGGTACACAACTCTTGCCTCACAAAGACCCTGCCAAAAATATTTACTTAATTCTCTTGTTAACTTAAGTATCAAAAACCCTTTAGAAGGCACTACACCCCGTATACTAGATGGTTTTCTGGGCTTAGAGTAGATCTTCAAGAGGATATGAAGTTACTAAGTTATCAGGTAAAGATAGTGACCATGAGAAATTTAGTTTTAAAAGTTGATCATTTATCGTTAACCGTTTAGAATTTGTATTTATATTTGATATATGCGTTGAAACTATATATTTAAAAGCTGATTTATGATGATATGGTGAAAATATCGTGGTTTCTTATCCTTAGAAACAAGAAAAACAATAATATGGCCCCTTCCAAACGCTCCCTTAATTTGTTATAAAAACTACAATCATATATCAATAAATAAAAATGTTTTTAGATTAATGTTAAAACTAAATTTACTGAATCAAATTTAAATAACACTAAATGTATGATCATTTTTTTCAGTGAATACACGAGAGTAGCCTTCATAGTTTGTATGACTTATAATCAAGTAAATATTTAATATTTAATATCTAATAAATATTGAGTGTATCTTTAATATTATTTATATTAAAAATGAATTTATTTTATATTTTGTTGGAAGTGACAAAAATTTAGAAATAAAAATAAATAAAATTTGCATTTTTTTGTCTTTTAGAACTAATTTTTGAATATAATCATAAAAAACATTTTTGTATTAAAATTAATTCTTAAAAAATAGTTTTCAAAATTTTTCTGAACAATAATTTTCTAAAAATAAAACTAAGTTGGCCTAATTACTTTTAAAAATATAATATAGAATGAAGATAAACATATTATAAATAATGAGTTATGATTAAATATGTACTATAGACAATGATTAAAGGAAAATAAGAAGAAGATTTAAGATAATTTTTAATTAAATATCATAAATATTCATAAATTATTTATTAAATATTTGATGGTTCTATGTATTGATTTTATTACTTTTAGCGACTAATTAGTCGCTAAAAGTTATAAAAATTTGTTTATATATGGAGGGGGATTTTAGACACATGGCGTACACCTAACTCAGACACGTGGTGCACATTTAAAGGAGGGGCAGTTGGTGGTTGAAGGACATTCACATTTCGTGTCGCATTAATGGATGAATGTAAAGGGCATGTCTGTATCTACTGCCGATTACGGCTCCAATCACGTCTGTTCTGACTATACAGCGTAATTTTGACCATCGCGCACACTATTGCTCATAATGACCAGACATAGATGACACGTGTAAGAGAATCTATAAATACTTAAAGGATGAAGAAGAGAGACAAGTACCACTACCAAAGCTATTCTTAAACTTTTCCCTTCTTTCATATGTTTTCTAACTTGACCGTCAAAGGGGCATTCGGTCGAACATCGCCCCATTGGCAATTTTTTTCAGGGTTCGAGTCACGAATTGAGAAACCTAAGGCATCAGTATTGTCAGATTTTCGTCCGATCACATCGAAAGTATCCCTGCATTTGGTCGGATAAGTCAACAGAAAACTTTGTCAGATTTTTTGACATTTTAATATATATTTATATGTAAAATATATGAGTAAATGGTATCTTTGACTAGTGGTCAACCACACTAACTTCCATCAAAATGGCACGAGTTTGATTCTTAGTGATAATAAAGAAAAATCTCAAATATCTAAGGTTGCCATGATGACATGGTGCCATGATGAAATCTCAAATATCTAAGGTTGCCATAATGATATGGTGCCATAATGATATGGTGCATGATGGTGTGATAGCAGATTGCTATGTAAATTTTTATTATTTATAAAATCAGAGCCACACTGCGACTTACGGTGGGCTCCAGCCCAGTGTAAAAAAAAAGAATTTTTTTTACTAAGTAAATTTTGGACCAAAAAAGAATTAGTCCAACTCATTTATTGAACAGCCCAACTTATTCTTTGAACAGCTTAAACCCCGTCAACCCTTTATGAGATCTTCAATTTATTGAGTTTTAACTTACAGTCCAGGGTATTTTGTAATTCTTATAAAATTAACCAATTTTTTTAGCGTGATTATTTGTCTATATTTGACTGCAGTTTTTCAAATAAAGGGCTCGTTTGGAGCCACAAAAAAAAAAAAAAAAAACCAAAAAACTTCAAAAAACTTCAAAAGTTTTCAAATCTCTCCAATCACATTTTGCCACCTATCATTTTTACATCACATCAATCCCATCTATTGGTTTTTTTTTTGGGACTCCAAACGCACCCAAAGTAAGATCAAAACTCAAAAAAGATCACATAAGATTTATTTTCATATCGGTTTTTATTATGAAAGATCACGCTTTTAGTTCGTGTGATTATTGTAATACAATCGTGATAAAAAAAATACGACTTATAATCTTACTTGGATCAATCACACTTTTTTAACCAAAAATGAAAAGTGAAATATCATACCTAAAAATTGTGATGCTTATGCATTTTTGTAATAGTGCATCTTTTCGGGCACCTACGATGTGACAAAGTTTTTTAATCGAAAAAATTACCTAAATTATGTTTTTTAAAATTTAGATTTTTTCAAATAATTAAAATTTAAATTTTTTAATACCCTTAGGATGTATTCGTCTATATTGGTTTCCTAAGTAGTATTCATTTAAGAGTAACGTAAGTATAACAGGGGGACTCAAATTAATGGCTTTTTTGGGGAAGGGGTCGTGTTCAATTATTTTCAAGTAGATGAGTCCACCAACCACTAATTATACGTAAAATAATCATATAATTAAGACAAACTCAATCTAATTAATAAGTGTAAGGATGGAGTTATTTTAGTTAAAGGCCGAAAAAAAATTTTAATTTGTTAAATTACTAATAATAACTTGTATCTATGTCCTCTAAATAAAATTGGTATTAAGTTTTTTATATAATTAAAATTTTTGACAAAAAATTCAAATTGAAAAAATCATGATAATCTATAGATTTTAATTTTTTTCCTAAAATTTAATGTCCTACCAGTTACTATATTTGTTCTAGTCTCTCTCTCTAATTAATTTTTGATAAGTACTATAAAAGAAAATACAAAATATGATACTTTAATTTATAAGGTTTAACTTATTGTAAACCATAAATGGACGGAATTTATGTTGGTATTTTTAATTTGCATATGATATCTACCATATATTTAAGGGTGAAATTGAAATTGTTTAAACTGTTTTGTTAAATAGATAATAGTGAGGTCCACTAAAACATAATTAAGTGAGAAGTTAAAAATATAAAAATGATTTCAATCGCTAAATGAAAAAATAAATAATTATTGGCTATTGAATTTTAATTTGTGAGAAAAATATTTTAAAAAATCGTCCTATTTTATTATACATATAGTAATTTAAGTAAAAGGTTTTATAATTTCCTAACAATAAATTAATTAAACCATCTTTTAATTTAAAATTAAGTAATACGCATGGGTTGAGGGGTCCTATGAAGGAGTTCTAGGGGTTGAGCTATAGAGATCAATTGCTATAATCTTATTAGTATTTATTAATTCAAACAAATAACATTTATTAATTTAAGTAAAGTAAATGCTGATGAAATCATAGTCACTCATCTCTGCACTTTAGCCTCCTCTAGGACCCTATTAATGGGTTGTCAAAAATACGGAGGCACAATTTTTAATAAACAAAATGTGCTAGTTGCAATTTTTGATGTGTTTAGTGAAATAAATAGTAATTTTTAGTAATTTTACAATTTTTTGTTATTTGATAAAATTTTTGATAAGTTTTGACAATTTTTAGTAACTTTTAATAATTATTAGAAAATTTTGACAATTTTTAGTAATTTTTGATAACTTTTGCATTGAGAAATTATTTAACTGAATAGAAAATTAATAAAAGTTAGTGATTTGTCAAATATTTAATAATCAAAAGTTGATATTCAATATATAAATGCCTATGATATTATCACATAACATTTTTTTTTATTGAACCCCAAGGGGTTAGATAGGATGGTCTTGGACTGGGACTTAGGGGCTTACCACCTCAAGGTCTCAAGTTCAACTCTCCTCTCTAGCAAAACTTGGGGCCAGCCTCCCGGGCGCAAAGCGTAGTAAAGGTTGGTAGGACGGGCCTCCTTGGCTGGACGAACCGTATCCAGTTCTTGGGTGTGGGTCCGACTCCCCGCCGCTACGCGAGTTCGCGATTTACCGCTATACATGTTGAGGGGCCGGTATGTGTGGCACAAACTAAAAAAAAAAATATTTTTTTTATTGGGCCTTTAACGGTGTCTTCGATTAACATTAATAAATGTGTCTTCTATACAAAAATCACAAATATGTTAATTTCAAATAAATTAGTTATTTTTATGAACTTTTGAGAGTAAAAAATATTTTTTTAAATTTTAAGGTAATTTTACCAGCAATTATAATGGAAATATGCAAAAATAAAAGTAAAAATTTTATTAAGAAATTAAATTTCTTATCTTTTTATTTTATAATCTTTATTTTTTTATCCATGTTTAAGGGTGTATTTGGCGCACTAAAAGACGCCGAAAAACTCTAAAAATCTCTAAAAGATATTCACTTTTTATTTTATTGAACAAATTTTAACCTATAAATTATTTTAAATTATCTTTTTTTTTTTACTTTATTTTTTATTTTAGAAATTAATACATTTTTTTATTATTTTAAGAATTATCCAGTCAGTCTCTCCGCTTTTTAGGAGTCTTCTAGACTTCCAAATATTAGAGTAACGATAATTGTAAGATAGAAAATTGGGTGTGATTTCTCATCATCGATCCGGAGACCAAACATTCGGCAGAATCTCCTCACGAAGTCCTGAAAAGATCACAACACTCTGTACATTCATCAATACCCGATCTTTTCTCCCTCTCCCTCTCTCTTGTTTGGTCGCCCAAATAACCCCATCACTTTCTATTTTCTCACTCTCTCCATCTTCCATTTTTCTTTACTCTCATTCTCTCTCTGTCTCGTCCAGTTACGGGGTCTTTTCTTGTTTTTTTCGGAACCTGAAAAATCTTTCGGGGTTTTTGTTTTTCCTGGTAAAGATTGAGAGCCTCCTGCCGTTTTTTTCTTCTTCATCTCACTTGGCTCTCAACCTGAGAATTCTGAAGACGCCCAATTGGGCATGTAAGTATATGCACTTTTAAGTATCAGTTTTATTTGCACGAAGTAGTGTCTCACCCTGATCATCATCTGTGAAGTGGTCATCTGGGTCTCTTTCGGTTTCTGTTTTTCTGGTTCAGTTTAATTTGATATTGGTATTGGAACATTGAATGTTTCTTGGGTTTGATTTGATTCTGGGTTTTGATTTGGTTTCTGAAAGTTTGAATTGTAGATCGGGGCTAATTGATATAGTTCGACGTCAGTTTAATGTTAAATCTTAGGTCTATGGACGTTGTTTTGATTTGAAATTACGGATGTTTTCTCTGTGTGGTTGCTTAGAGATATGAATACTGATTTCATCTATTGTTTTGCTTTTCTTGGATTTGAAGTTCAAAATTTTTTATCCTAGTTTGTTTTATTTTTTTCATCAGCAATAGAAGGTGTAATTGGGTAGTGCGAACTTCTTTGTTTCATGTAATGTTGCTCTATTTTGTGGGCATCAAATTTCTTGATTTCTTGTAGTCAGGAATTGTTTTTTCTTTATTTCTCATTTTTTGGATACCTCAGTGAATATAAGATTCAGCACTTTGTTACCTTCTCTTGTCCTCATTTCCTCGAGAATTTTGCTGCAAGAAAATGTTGTTCTTGTGAATGAAGGTTTACCTTGTCTAACAGATTTTGGATTCAGAGTTTATTATTATTATTACTATTGCCCCCCCCCCCCCAGCTAGAGATGGGTATATACCTCAGTTCTCCGAAGACAGAAAAGTTCTCCGAGGATGGGGAGAATGGTAGGGTCAGATATGGTTTATCATCCATGCAAGGTTGGCGTGCAGCCATGGAAGATGCTGTGAGTACTAAAAATGTCAATGTCTATTCGTAAATTTTGTTTCATTCCCACTATAGAGCATATGATCTTGATATGTGATGCAGCAAGTTTAGTAATTCGTCTTCTTTTGGTTTTTTTTATTTATGTACTTTTTGTAATGGATTAAGTCAATTTCATTTCCTTTTTTTTTTTTTATAGCTATGAAACTGGTCTAAGTTGAATTTCAGGAGAAATTGAGAGTGGGTAAAATAATTAGGTTGTGTTTTATGTTGGATAAGCGTACTGCTGGGTGTTTTATTGATTTTCTAATGTATGATGTTGAATGTCTTAATCTTGGGCCTCGCTGGTTGCAAATTATTGTGCAAATATCGAGGAGGCCCCTTCTATGAATGAACCGGCCTGTGCTTCAAACTAACAAATAATTCTTTTTGGTCTCTTCTTGAATTTTCATATAAAGCAATCGCCCACAAATGCTTCTTTACATATGCCATGATTAGTGGAAATTAATGTTTTATTGACCATTGTTGGTAGATTCCCCACGTATGGAAGTTGCATGATGATATTTCTGTCGCTTGGGTTCAATACTTCATCATCTGATAATTGGTTACTTATACCATTTTTTTCCCTTTTTTAGCATGCTGCATATCCTGATCTAGATGATTCCACATCTTTCTTTGGTGTTTATGATGGTCATGGAGGTAAGAACTGAAGTCACTTATGCAGTTGTTAATTCTTATGGGGATTGTATTATTTTTACGTGCTGGATTGATGTGAGTGGAACAAAAGTATCAACAAATATTGAAATTAGGATAATTTTCTGTATTTCTTGAATGAATTGAATTTACAAGCTCCTGCCCTCTCTTCATAATACAAAAAGGGGAATAAAAAGAGGAAACAAATCTCCTAAATTAAGTACAGAAAATCTGCATAATAATATACAATGAATTACAATAAATCCCTAACCAATTTCTACCACTAATCGCTCCAAATAAATTGGGATTTCAACACCCCCCCACAAGTTGGATCGTAAATATTGATCACATCCAACTTGCAAATGAAATTATTGAAATTTTGTTGAAATAGCCTTTTGGTGAAGATATCTGCAATTTGCTCCTTTGTAGGAATATAGGTCATACAGATGATTTCATCTTCAACCTTTTCCTTGATAAAGCGTCTGTCCATTTGTACTGCATGCATTTTTTGCTCGTAGATTTTTTCCTTTTTTTTGGGGGGGGGGGGTTTGTTTGTCAATAACTGACTAGTATAAGATTGGTTCTTTATGAGTGACACTAGATCATATCACAAAATTAAACGTAAAAATGATTTCAAATTTTAATTAATTATCACTTTCTTTGGCTAAGAGCCTTACTGGTGGAAATTCAATTTTTGGTTCTGGTATCTTAAACAAAATTGAAGATCTCTGATGGTTATATATCAATATTGGTTATCTCAATGTTTCATAGTTTGAATTATTGACATTTAAATCCCTTGGAATTATAGGTAAGGTTGTTGCTAAGTTTTGTGCCAAATATCTTCATCAGCAAGTGCTTAAGAATGAAGCATATTCATCTGGAGATATAGGAACTTCAGTTCAGAAAGCTTTTTTCAGGTTAATTACTTGAAAGTTGAGTTATATGTTGATATTGTATCTTTGTGGCATTCCTTTTCTGGCTTTGGCTAAATTATCACTTTTGGTTGTTTCTATGTAGTTCCTCCCATACATTGAATTTGGGGAGCTGCTGCTCCCCCCCTTGAAATAGTCATGCTTATTGTAAAGTGGTGATAATAAGGATTATGCATCATTAGCCATCTTGTGTTCAATTACTAGTAACAGGGCACTTCTCTCAAATCAATGAATTTATGATATCGTGGATTTACCTTTCAAAGGTATGTTAAATCTTAAGATGTTAATGGTTGCTTCTCGAGTTTATGGGTCGATGGCCCTTTGTTATGAACTTGAGGGTTTTAGATATCACTTATGTAATTATTTAAGATCAATGTCTTAATGCATTAAACCCTTAATGGTTGTCTATTGCCATGGTTCATTTTCATTTAGGAGGCAAGAAGCTTGGAAATACCTGAAGCAAGTTTTTAAAACTTGGTTGGTGGGGCACTTTAGTTGATAAAAGCAGAAGAAAAGTGTGGAGAATTGTTCTTTTTTGTTTGGGTTGGATCATTTAGGGGGGAGAGGAATAGGAGTGTGTTTCAAGACTTGGAATTTCCTTTGTATAGGATGAAAAGCATTTTTTTTGGTTTACTTCGTATAGATGGATATTGACGTTATTGTGTTACGTTGACAAGGTTCTTTATATAGGGTGGCATCCTCCAGATGTCTCTTTTCAATAAAATAAAATTTACGTATTTGGGGGGAAAAAAAGATGCTTAGAAATACACCACCACAATGTGAGCATTCAATAATATGATAGATGCACTAAGTGCACATGATTGTGTGTTCACCCTTTTAGGTAACATATTTGTTCTAAAATATCAGTTGACATCTAATTTCTGGCATCTTTAAGTACAAGTTGACATCTATATTTCTAGAGTCTATAAATACATAGTGCTATATATTTGTAGTACGTGTGTAGATGCACAAATACATAAAAGGCCATTCCCTTCTGTTGATCCTGCCAAGGCTTGGTGCTGGTAGGGGTAAATGTGGTTCTTGCACTATTAAGTGTGATGGCTGCTTTCGGAACTTGAACAGGCATTTCTTTACTTAGGATTTAGATTGCTATAAATCTCAAGTCACCTCCATTTCCCTATTTACAAAAGCTTAATTTCTGCTGGTACATATTGTCATGGTCTCGCTTAATGATGCTAGTGGCAAATCCTAAAATTAAGAACATGTGAGCCAAAGTTCAGAGTCATGGGAGCTGGTGCTTGCTGTTGAACCAGTTGTTTCTTAAATTCTAGGATTTTACAATGCCATAATCTTAAATCTAGGACCTTCAGGTAACTGCAGAAATGAAATTTATTTTAATAGGATATTATTGCAGTTATCAATATTTGTCAAGATCTGCTACCCACGTACCTATTCTTTGAATGTATTTTCATTTTATTTGGTTCCAAAAATGTTATTTTGTAATTTGGTTATGCAGAATGGATGAGATGATGCGTGGACGAAGAGGGTGGAGGGAGTTAGCTATTCTGGGAGATAAAATCGATAAGTTTACTGGTATGATTGAGACTTTAATATGGTCTCCAAGAAGTGGTGAGGGGAATGACCAGATGGATGATTGGGCTTTTGAGGAGGTACTTCCTTACACCAAATGAAGATTCTTATGAGTTCTCATTCTTGTTCAGGGTCCATACTGGTCTGCTTAAAACCATTTTTCACTTGTTCATTTGGTAGTAGCAGATGACCCGCAATCCACTGGATAAAGTAAATATGTAAGTTAAAATAATCTATGAGAATATATTTAATGGATGAATTCGAGCAGAAAATAACTGGAAAAAACAATGGATTGTAGTGAAACCTAAAAATTCATGGCAATCGTATGCATTCAAGCCACAGCACTAATAGTATAATTTTTTTATACAATAAAAATAGGCCAATGTTATAGTTTCAAAAAATTAAAAACCTAGAAGTTCTTACTTGGCTGGTAGGTTTTTGCATATTCAGTTCAGTAGTGGTATTTCAATCTCTAGAAAAACAAATGCATAGAGAATAGGAGTTATGCATAGTTTTATTAAAAAAAAAAAAAACTCCATTTATGGCAACAACCATAACAAACTTAAAACAACATTGATTTAAAAATGTTAAAAGCAACACATATATGTATATAGCAGGAGAATTGTATATAAATGTCATGTATAAATATATATGTATATGTATATTATAAAAAATAAATAAATATGTATGTGTATCTATATTTATTCTAAAAGATTACTATGTAGAAGATAGTTAAATTTGAATGAAAAACTAATATCAAAAATTTTCCAATTAAGTTATTATTAGTGGGTTATCCTATAAAAGATTTTCTCTCGTGAAGAAATAATATGGTACATTGCTATGTGTTATAATGCTTTAGATATTAGAATTTTAAGGTGGTGTATGGAGTGCCAAATTTTGGCCAAAAAAATAAGAAGTAGGTAAATTTTGAATTGTTCAGTGTTTGGTGTATTCTTTAAAAAGTGTGAAAATGTTAGTAAAAGTTGGATAAATTTAGTAAAAGTCAGAGATTTTTGGTAAACGTTGGTAAAAATTGGTAAAATTTGAGGAAAGTTGAAAAAGGTTGGAGATTTTTGGTATAAAGAAAGTTGATAAAGGTTAGAGATTTTTGGAGAGAGTTAAAAATTTTTGAAGATTTTTTGCACTCCAAATGCACCCTAAGTCAATTATGCACTCAAAATAATTGGATATGTTAACAGTTGTTGGTTTTCAGTATGTGATTTAAGATTTACTTGATAATGTGAGTTTTCTCCCTATGTTACAGATAAAATTAATTAAAACTTTAGATATGAAATGGTGATTGGACACTTAATTGAATTAGATTATATTTTCAAATTTTAATTGGATAATAATAAGAGGATATTCTACAAAGAGAACACTTTTTTGAGAATTAAGAATGTATTATATAAGGAATCAAAAGGGTATGAATAGAACACTTATTAGTGCTATTATAAGGAAAGGATATTAACAGAACGCATTATTATTATAAGCAAGCATGAATAGAAACACTTAATTGAATTAAAATAAATTTAAAATTTTATATGTAATTGGATGATAATAAATGGATACATATGATGGGCAAATTTTAATTGTCCCTATGACATGACATTTTAAAAATGCTAAGATTAAATGCCACTTAGGGGAGAGACAATATATATGGTCATACTCAATTTTTATATCACATTGTGATCAAAGTATAAACCTTGGGACTTAGAGATGGAAATAGCTTAGAGGTATGAAATGTTTAGAGTGATTTACTAACTATACTGCTTTGTTCTTTAAATTATCATCCTCAAGTGCAAGGCTAAACTAACTTTTAATTGGTCGGTTCTCAGGTCATTTCCACTGGGAAGGTATTTATGTTATGTCAACATTGATGTCCATGTTGTCCAAGTCACTCTCAAGCAATGCTCACCTTAGTTGGACCAATCTTAAATTAAATGATGAAATTGGCTTTGGACCAATCTTGGATTCGCATGAGCTGCAAGAGATGATAATGAATTGAAAATAGAATGATGAAAAAGAGGTGATAACAATTCTAATTTATCATCGAATGGTTAGTTGAGAAACTTAACAACACATAAGAGGAGGGCATCATTCTTAAAACCTTGTTGTTAAGGTGAGAGAAATCCATCTCTTATATGGGAAAAATAACTTTTTTCATGAACCGATGTGTGACAATTTCTAACAGTCTTATCACGTTGGCTCGCATGGAGGCATAGCATGGACTATGGTGAGGTGAGGTCTAATTGAAAATCCGTTCAGATACCATGTCAAAAAACCCAACAACATATAAGAGGAGGGGGTCTCAATATTAAAATAGCAGTATGTTTGGTTGGAAAGAAAATAGGGAGGATGGAAGGAGGAAAGACCATACCCTATTTTCATTGTTTGGTTGAAGAGAAAAGTGGAGAGGAAAAAAATATGATGGAAGAGGGTGTTGGAAAAATAGGGGTGGGACCCGCCAAATTTTATCTTCCTAAATTTGGCCTAAGAGAGGGGGAAGAGGAGAGAGAAAGATAAAAGAGAAAGTGTGATAATAAATTAAAAAGTGAGACCCACTTTTCTTAAAATAATTTTTAATACAAAAAACATTGTAATATATACATACACACACACATATATATCCTTTTTACTTTCTCTTACTCTACCACCGTGAGGGAAGTACATCTATTGCATGGGAGAAATAACCTTTCTCGTGGACTGATGTGGGACAATTTCAAATAGGTTGAATTGGGCAATTAATCTTGAATGATTATTGTTCATTTGGAGTACATATCTCTTACAGTATGTTTTGGTTCAGAGGAAATCTAGGAGGAAGGAATAAGGGAAGGAAAAAAAAGTGGGAGGGAAGAAGTGTATTTGATTGAGTGAGAAGTAGGAGAAAGTAAAAGAGATATGTGTGTGTGTGCGCATTAATAAATAAAATTATTTTAAGAAAAATGGATCCTACTTTTTTTAATTTATTATCACACTTTTTCGAGTTTTTGACCCCAGTAGGCAGTTGAAGAGGAATATATATAACTTTAGGTGACTTTTGATTTTTTTTACCAAAATAGAATCAAACTGTTTACACAGCAAACATATCTATTTAATGAAATTCGTTTACTTAGTAAACAATTTCGAGGCATACGAATTTAGCTAAAAACATTTACAAAGTAAACGAATTTACCATACTACTTAATTGAAACTTGTTTTCCTAATAAATGAATTCTGCCAAACTTGTTTACTCTATAAACAAATTTAGCTATTCCAGATTTCCTCCAGCAACTATTTAACCCACCCAGCACTTGTTTGTATTTATTATACACATTTGATCTATTTGGAAGGCAACGATCTTTGAACAAATGCAAATTAGAAGAACAATAGCAAATACAAAATGATCATTATGGTTAAACCAGATTCTAAATATCAAAAAGCCTATAATTGATTTGGACGGTGGGTGAGTTCCTTGGGTGTTGGACAATCCTTAACGTTGATTATTGACGGTCCATTAGCATTGATTATTGTACTTGCTAAGTAATAAGTGAATACTGTTAATATATGAGTATAAACAAGTTTAAGCAAATAAATTTTGGCAAGGTGTTAAAAATTTTATGTACATACTATGTATATGTAATATCTTAACATAAAAATTTGATTATAATATTTACCTATAATTAAAAGTAATTTAATATATTTATACTAAAATGTAAGCGTAATGGTATAAGCCTACCTGACTGTGAGACCGACTGGTCGAACAAAGACGAAAGTCGGCCATAGTGATCCGAGAGTCCCATGTGGAAGGGCTTTCGCTCAACAGATCAAAGGTACACCGGGGATAACAGGCTAATGACTCCCAAGAGCTCTTATCGATAGAGTCGTTAGGCACCTCGATTTCAACTCATCACATCCCGGGGTTGAAGAAGGTCCCAATGGTTCGGTTGTTTGCCAATTCAGGTGGTATGTGAGTTGGGTTTAGAACGTCGTGTATGTAATATCTTAACATAAAAATTTGATTATAATATTTAATTATAATTAAAAATAATTTAATATACTTATACTAAAATGTAATATATTATACTTATATACTAACATTATATGTCATAATTATGTTTATATATTTTAGGGGTATTTGGTTTGCTAAAAAAAAAAAAAGCAAAACAAAACCAAAAAGAAAAAACCTTTATAAACTTTTTTCAATCAAATTTCGCAGCATGTTACTTTTACACTAATTTTTTATTTTTTAAAACCAAACACACCATTACTTATTACTTACCAAGTACACCAATCAATGCTAATAATCTCCCAATACCCAAGGAACTCACCTGCCGCCCAAAACAATCGCAGGCTTTGCATCTTCTTCAGTCTTCTTCTTTAGACTCTTTATTCTCTATTCCAGTTCCACAGTCGTTGCTTCTTCAGTTTTCTTCTTTGATTTTGCAGTTCAAAATTTGTTTCACTGTTTTTGTAACGATAACCCACAGATTAGAAGGGCAGAGGAGAAAAATCTGAGGAAGAAAGGGAGAAAAATCTGAGCGTGACAATTCATCAACCTTGTAATCTGAGCATTACAATTCATCTGAGATTTTTTTTGTCATTGGAATCCGGTTTAACCTTGTATAGTCATTCTTTATTTGCTATTGTTCTTCTAAAACAGTTGCTGTTGGAAGAGCTTACCTTGCTGTTGGAATTTGGTGTAACCTTGCAAAACTTGTTTACTGTGTAAATGAATTTCAATCTAGCAGTATGGTGAATTCATTTACTTTGTAAACGTTTTTAGCTAAATCCGTTTATTACGTAAATGAGTTTACCGTCAAAATCGTTTATGGGTAAACGAATTTCATTAAATAAATACGTTTGTTGTGTGAACGAGTTTGGTCTTATTCTAGTAAAAAAATTTCCAAAGTCACCTGGACTGTATATATTCCTCTTCAACTGCCTACTGGGGGCAAAAACTCCAATTTTTCTTTGATCCCTCTTTCCCTCTCCTTCCCCCCCCCCTCCGCCCAAATTTAGGGGGGCAAAATTTGGTGGATTCCACCCCCATTTTTCCATCCCCTCTTCTATTCTCTTTTCTGTCTTCTCCACTTTTCTCTTCAACCAAACAATGGAAATGGAGTGTTATCCCCTTTTCCCCTTCCATCCTTGCTATTTTCTTTCCAACCAAATGCTCCATTAGTATGTACTTAAAACATCCACAGGAATTCCAATAATCCAACACAACATCTTCTTGATGATTGATCAAGGTATATACAGGACTTCAAGTTTAGAATCATTCAAAATGATATTGATATGTTTTAAAAAGTTATATGAACAAAATAAGTGTAAACTTCTACCATGTCAAGGAGATATCTATGTGATAGATAGAAAAACACCTAGCTAAGATGTTCATTAAAAAAAAATGCAATTCAATATAGAAATAAAAAACAATCACCTTGTTGATTCAGTTTAACTTAGATTTACTAATTTACAACTTTGATGAATTATGAACATGAGTAAAGGAAGTAAACTTCCACCATGCCAAGACCATTCTCTTGTAAATGGTAGAACAAACTTCCTGCATGATGCATTGATGTTCATATTCCTTGTTTAAGTAAATCAATAAAACATAGGAGACAAAACAATATAAACACAAACTTTATCTCTTTTTCATAAACTTGCAACTCCATCCTTCACCAATATTGGTTCTAAGCCTTAGAGTCTCTTTACCACAACTACAAAACCACAAAATGAAGATGAAATAGGACAAAAGAGGAGAGAATTCATATTTGTATTAGGAGGTGCAAGAAGTACTCTAAAATGCCTTGGTATATATAGGCATTTTGAGTGGGAGTTGATGTAAATACATTTGAGTTGGTAATTAATTGATGAAATAATGAGGGATTATCTGGCAATTGTATAGCCATTATATACAAAAAATCCCATGTCACAGGTGACAAAAACATGTACCAAAATTCTCCGCTGTTGCTGATTTTTTTACAAATATGTGGCGGCAATCTACCTCAACTTTGTCTCAATTTTGACCATTGAAACATTAGAATTGGGAGATGGCATTAGATTTACTATTGGTGCAAGAATCAGCCCATTTCAACATATGTTGAGAAAGTTATGGCCAAAATATTGAGAGGGTGTCAAGTTGGACTTGTGCGATTCTATATGCATGATTTGATTGGTCCATTCTCTCATTTCGTCTTCCTAGCCTCTTAATGATTTCCTAGATTGTATTTTGGGTCTTTTTCGGACATTCTTGAGTCTCCCATTGGGCTTCTTCCATATCGATTTTAAGCTCATTTCTTACAATTCAAATTCCCAAATTAACCAAAATAACAATAAAATTAGTAAAGCTTGAAGGAATTTATAATCTCAAATGTGCAATATTTGATCGTAATCACATTTGACCAATATGTTATTTGATCCTTGGGCTGACTTTGAATTCAAGAAACAATCAATTTGCCTGTGATTTTGTCCATATATTTTTAACTGGTTTTAAGGCTTCCTACGTTGGGACTGAATTACTTTTTCATGTTTATGGTTTGGATTTTTTATAGAAAAAAATTTAGCACACCCTTGTAAGGAATGGAGTACGGAAGTTGGCCTCATTGTCTTTGGATTTTCAAGCTTATAAGCTTTATACTATCTAGAAGAGAATGTGTCATGGTAGAGTTATTCAGGCTCTGACCTTTGAAGCTTATTTTGATATAATCATGGTCCCCTTTGAGGTTAACTGGGAGCCTTAGTGCTCAACATATAAGCTACAAGCTTCATGGCTCAGTATGCGTGTGCGAATAATTAGAGTTTCTTCCTAGGAAATGTGCTTATTTATTTTTAGTTGTTTCAAACTTCCTTGTGATGTTGGACAAGTCTCATGAACATATGCTTGATGAACTTACACATCTTCTACTTTCTTCTCTTTCTTCCATGGTATCCTCATGACTTATTTAATTCAAACATTGCTGTCAGGGTCCTCACTCTGACTTCTCTGGACCAACTTCAGGGAGCACAGCCTGTGTTGCAATTATTAGAAACAAACAACTTCTTGTTGCCAATGCTGGTGATTCGCGGTGTGTAATATCTAGGAAGGGCCAGGTAATGAACAACTGAAGAGGATTTTGTCATTTTTTTTCCCTGCAGATCATTAAATGAGAAATGTTTTATGCTTTTAAATGGATTCCCTGTAGCTGAACATTTGACTTGTACATCATGAGCACTCCAAGATGTTTTTCAAAAAAGCTTATAGATATGGGCCATGTGGCGTATAAATGTTTGTTGCAAGGATCAAATTATTCTTTATTTTTATTTAAAAAGTTTTCATTTCCTAGGAGACCAAAATGAAACACTAGTAGACTAATAATTTTATTGTTTCCTTCGAAATACATTAATACACAAAAAGATACAACAAAATAATTTCCTTAGTTATTTTGTAGTAGGCTTTTGTATATTTCAATGGGTTTCAATTAATACTTGATGCTCCGTTAATGTGGATATGGGCCATAAGCTTTTGTATTTGTTTAGTTGGCTTTGGGGGAAAAGAAATAGATCTTTTCTTGGTATAGAAACTCGACTGTATAGATTGAGAAGTTATTTTTGTCGACATTGTATAGTTGGATTGAAAGGACAGGGGGTTGTTACATCTAGAGTTGTCTACTTCTTTGAAAACTTGGAAGTGGGGGTGAACAACAACACACGATGAAGCCCGAACACTTCAAAATGAGTGTCGTATTTGTATCTGACATGTACTAGACACTCATACCCCTCGGGCACTTTGCCACATGGTGTGTCCTACTATTTTATCAATTTTTCTACAATGATATGATTAAAAAACAAACCAAGATCTGAGTGGTGGAAATTTTTGAAATTATAACGTCTTATATCTTATATTTTGTTTTGTTTTACACGTCGAATTAGTTTTATTATGGATATATTCATATATAACTAATAAAAATATATAAAATTTATATGTTTTGGCCGTATCCTTGCTGTGTTTGTATCCTTGTTTTTTAAAAATTATTGTATTTGTATCCGTACCTACATCATATTCGTATCCATGCTTCTTAGATGGTTGCAAGCTGATGTTAACCACTTATGTAATTTAAGGGCTTAGGTTTGTTGGCAAGCTAAATGGGATGGGCCCAGGAAAATTTTTACGAGGAATGGTAATACTGCTTGAGGCTTGGCCTGGCTTGACCCAAAAATTTTAAATATAGTCTTTATAAAATATTTATTACTAGCGAATAACCAGTATCTACGACACTGCTGAATTAAAATTAAATATACATGCATTTGAAATTGAAATATGTTAGCACATTTTTCCTTTTTAAAAGCCCAAAATAAATTCCTTTTTCATTGTAACACTGAGAAACAAAATTTTTATCTTTCTCAATGCAACTCTTTAGATATCATTATTAAGCTCAACTCAATGATCTGTCAAAATGCGAAGTGACCTAAAGATTAGGTGGGAGTTTGAGGGGAAGCTTTGGTTTATTAAAGATCTCAGCTATTCGTTGAAGAATAAAACTCAATCTCAAGTTTTGGATTTTTTTTAGTTTATGAGAGAGATATTTATTATATAGATTTAAACATAATTTATGAAATTTAAAAATAAAAATATATGTGTAAGCACATAGAAGATACAACACACCAAAGTGACCCTAGCTGCTTCTCTGTCTTTCTTGCATTGTTCAGCGTTTGCCACTCATCTCCATCTCTCAAATTTACTCACTTTGTTACCAGCTATGAAGCACGGATATGGATACAGGAGCGGGTACGGGTACGGGAACGGATACGGGATACGGCAATTTTCAAAAAATGAGGATACGGGTACGGCAAAGATACGGCAAAAAAATAAAATAAAATATATATTTTATTTAAAATAATTTTGAAGATAGCATGTATATACTACTAAACATTTTATAAATAACAATTATATAGCTTGAAAAATGCTATTCAATCCATAAATTTACATTATTCATACTCAAAACTACCAACATCATTCATACACAAAACAAAAATATAACAAAAAGTATCAAATACAACTTTATACATCCCAAAAATAAAAATAATTTTTTCATTTCCTAAATTTGAGTTAGATCAAACTTCAATCATATCAATCTATTTTGGTTAATTATAGTTTGGCCCCTACTAAAATTTTATCATATCAATTGTACCGCCAAAAAGGTTTAAAATATTACATTTGGACTCCTGCCGTATCCTGGAAGTATCATTCTCGTATCCTGGGCGTATCCTTCCCGTATCCTAGCCGTATCCCAGCCATATCCTAGCCGTATCCTATGCCAAATTTAAAATAAAAAATTAGGATACGCCACGTACGTATCCGGCCGTATCCCGGCCGTATCCGTATCCCCGAAGTATCCGATACGAGTGCGGCGCCTAATTTGAAGTATCCGTGCTTCATAGGTTACCAGTCTCCAAAACCCTTCACCATTCCGAGATTGATAGCTGACCACCTCTTCCTTTTATTAGTTTCCACTTTCTATTGCTAGCTTTTTCAATTTGTGGAACAAAAAAACTACTTTGAAGGTTAGTTGCTTTCTCGATTTAACCTAATCTTGTTAGCTACACATTCAAACTGTCGTCACTAACCATCCCTTCTTTTGATTCTCAATTGCTTCTTTTTAGGGGAGTTTCTAGGTTACCATGGTTTGGCGGTGTCAAGCTAGGAAGCTTGGATACTTCAAAATGGGTGATGTATTCATATTCAACACATATAAGTCACACATACTTCTCGGACACTTCGAGATACATGTCGGACACACTACATGGTGTGTCCTATTATTTTATCATTTTTTTTAAAAATATATTATTAAAACAAATCTAGATTTAAGTAGTTGAAACTCCTAGAAATATAAAATCTTATTTTTTTTTTTTTGAAAAAGGAATCTTATAATTTATATCTTATTATGGTCTTGTATGTTGAATTATATATTAAATTAGTTTTATTGTGCATGTTATATTCACATATATAACTAATAAAAATATACAAAATTTATATTTTCTTGGCCGTATTTCTGTTGTGTCGTATTCTTAGTTTTTTAAAATTGCCGTAACCGTGTTTGTATCGTATCTATGTCCCGTATCCGTATCCATGCTTCTTGGGGGTCAAGTTGGTTTTATTTGGTGAATTAGCTAATTTATTTTTGAAAGAAATTTGATAGGTGCTGAATGAGTATTCATTTTGGTTTCTATTCAATTTCTCAGAATTTGGTTTCTCCTTTCAGTTGAATTCTCAATGTTGGTTTCTACTTGCTAAAATTCATTGGAATAGTAAGCCTTCCTATTCCTAATTGAGACCAATTGCTATATTTGCTTCAAACTTGTTTTTTGGTGGATCAAATGAATATTCAGAACCTCTTCTTATTGTTGCCTAGGCCCGGCCTCATTTGCTTATTAGGCCTACTATTTTATCCCAAGCCCGGCACTATGTCATTTTTCTAAACACCAAGCCTGCCTATTTATGTTCAATTAATTTATTAATTAATTTTTTATCAACCTCTTTTGTAATCCATAATGAAATTATGGATGTTAACTTTTTATTGTTGGACCAGCCTGAGCCCACCCATTATCCATCTCTACTTGGAAGTATAGTGGCATTCCTTTTGGATCCTCTTTTTAGCATCTTCTTGATGCTCCATTAATAACATTTTCAATTACTTGTCAGAAACAGTTATTTAGATGGATTTGGATAAATACTCTAGAATGAAAGCTTATTCCTTGGCTTATTGTGGACAATCTCGAGTGTGCTTTAGATTTAAGATGAAATATCTGTTTATCTCATGCAGGCGTACAATCTTTCCAGAGATCACAAACCTGACCTTGAGGTTGAAAGAGAGAGGATCTTGAAAGCTGGTGGTTTTATCCATGCTGGACGGGTTAATGGCAGTTTAAATCTTGCAAGAGCCATAGGTACTATGCAATCCTACTTGTAGATTTGATTTCCATTTTTCCTTAAAATAGTAGTGTAGCCCCAAAACATAGACATAGGGCTCACTACTGCTTCATCCGATAAGGGCAAAATTTATTTGTGGATAGAGGCAGCCAGGTAACCCTGATACGATGCCAATGGCATATGATGATTCCCAATTAATTAGGTGCGATGAGATAGATAGTAAATGGGGGAGGTTCTGCTGTCTAAGTTTTAAATCTAGTTTTATATTTTATTGCAGGTGACATGGAATTCAAGCAGAACAAGTTTTTACCCGCTGATAAGCAAATTGTGACCGCTAACCCAGACATAAATACGGTGTGTGATTCTTTATCACATTGCTTTTCTAATGGCACCGGACATTGATTATCTCTGGCAATTCACCTACAAGACAGCTATATTAGACCCTTTTTTAACTATTTTGCTTTGCTCCACCAGCATGAAACTTGTTTTGCCATTCTACAATATTCAATGTCGTAAAGCAAATATGTATTTGTTAACGAGTTTCTTTGGTGAAAGTATATATCAAATAAAATTTCTCTTATATATCATCTTTGTGATATATGGGCATCGTAACTGATTTGTATGCTGCAAAAATATATATTACTATTGCTTGAAGGTTGAGTGAGAGAAAGGGGGAGATTAATGAGGCACTACACACACTTCATTTTTTTTTTCTTCGTTTCTTTTTCCCACCAGTGCTGGGGGAATTTCTAATTTTTGAGCAGCAAGGAAAAAATAGTTGATTTCTATCTTCTTTTCCTTTTAATCTATACTCAAACACTAGCTTTCCATATGTTGAGACTATTACCTGTCATCTCATTTAAAAGTTTAAACTATCAGAGAGGGATAATTTTATTATTTATATTGACTTATTTTTCTCAACATGCTCTTCTCAACCTTCTCCCTCATTTGTGACCAGACTTTTTTAAAGGGGCTGAACACTTGTGATTATTGACTTTTTTGAGTGGTGTTGAAGTTTAAACTCAACCTTTGATTTCGTGTTAGACTACTAGGCACCATCTCACCTACAAGCTTAAGTTATTAGGGAAAATGACAACTTTTTTTATTTATATTGACTTATTTTTTCTTAACATCATGCATATGAAGATTTCAGGCTGCTGAAGTTCTTATATAAAAGTCTTTCTGCAGTCCAATCAAACTTTGACTTCGATTTTCAAGTCTGGAAGAAGTTCTTCTTTTTTCAATTTTTCATTTTTTTTTTAATAAATAAAGTCAATTTTATTGAAAATGCATCAGGGGGATGCCACTCTATACAAGAATTTCAAGCCCAGGAATTATTGATTTCTTTATTTTAAATCATTAGATTAGAGTTTTATATGCACCATTTAATTAATGACTGGCTAAAAACTTCGGCTGATTTCATTGCCAGTTCGGCCCTATTGCTAATTCACTTAGGCATTGTTTGGCATAAAAAAAAACTCTAAAAATCTCTATAAATCTCCAACAATCCCTCTACCTCTAATTTTTCCGCCATCACTAATTTCAAAAAATTTCAATATTTCGCTAAAAAATAAAAAATCTGGAAGTAGGTTAACCGAATGTGTAAATTCTTTATACAATCATATTCTTCATGTCGAGAGCTTTCAAATGAGTATGTTGATAGTTTCAAATATATATATATATATGATTCAAAAAAATATGGTAGCCATCTAGCTTGTCTATTCATTTATTTATTTTTAGAGGGAAATCAGAAGGGCAATTATACTGAAAGATATGAAGTTGAAAGCCTGTGAAAATGATGTCAGGAATATTTAGAATAATAAAAAGTAAAATAAAATAAAATAATTTAAAATAATTTATGAATTCGTAATTTTTGTAGTGAAATAAAAAATAATATATTTTAATAATTTTTTAACATTTTACAATGCTTCAAAATAATAATAATAATAATACCTTCTATTTTTTGTGAATTTGTTTGAATCCGTGGGAACGGATTTGGAAAACCGTTCCCACGGTTTGTGATTTTTCAGAAAAAAACGGCGTCAAAATTAACTCCAAATCACATTTTATCTCAATTTGTCTTGTTTTTTCTTACTCCAAACGGGGCCTTACTCTTGTTTTTGTAACATGCCCTTTTACAGTTTTTTATTTTTGGAACTCCCTCATGTTAAGATTGTTTGTTCTCCTCCTTCCACAAAGCCATAAAACACACACACACAAAATAGTGGGTCGTGATGTTTCTAAAAAACCTTTAGTATGCAGATTTAATGTGTATTTATTTTTTCTCAGGTTGAGCTTTGTGATGATGATGATTTTATGGTGCTGGCATGTGATGGCATCTGGTAATCGGTTATCTTATGTTTTCCATTCTTAGTTTTATTTTGAGCTCGTTGTCGAAAGAGAATGTTAGTCGTACATTGGATCTGAATTGTTTACAATAGCTAGAATTGTATGTTTATATATATATATTTTTCGTTCCATTAACTAAAGAGTATTTCCTAATTATTTTAAGCGGCAACATCTGTAAGATAAGTTGGCATCTGATTTTTTTGTAGTGGTGTGACACTAATATATGTTTTATTTTATTTATTTGTTTATTCATCTTTTAATTTATCTTTTTGGGGGTCTCTATTTAGCAATTGTTCTTTCAGGCATTTCACGCAAGTAAACTCAAATGTTATGTTTGTGCAATTGGTACCCACTACCCAGTGTAGCTCCTGCCCTCAAATGTTATGTTTGTTACCCAGTCTAGCTCTTGCCAGTAGCCCTATTTGACAGGACCAGTTGGATAATGAGCATTCCTCCATTATCTCCAAACTGCTTCTGCTTATGTATATAATTAATCCGTGATTTTGATTGAAACCTGTTCCTCTGTGTGGTTGCTCTTTTGTATGAGAACATGAAGACATTCTAAGTAAGAAATGAGGAAATAAATTCCTTATTAATTGGAATATATTGCAGCTACAATACATAATACATAATAGTTTTTGTTTAGTTTACCTTTATTATTTAGCCATTGTTTCCCATGTTGTAGGAATATAATCAAAAGATTTAAAAAAAAAAAATCTTCTTGGAGAAGTTTGAACTGGATGATATGCATTGTCTTTCACTTAATAAGCAAAATAAGCAATTTTTTGATGATTCATCCAAAGATCACCTACCAAACAGTTTCTAGCTTCCTGGCCTATCCCTCCCCAGCACCATAAGGAAAAGAATAAAATAAAATAAAATAAGAGTATGTGCAATAATGCTAGACGTGGGAACGACTTTGGGTTTTATTCTGCTCATGTTTTTCTGGTTGAACTCACATGTTGCTTGTATTCATTCTATACACTAATAGAACTCTTAGTTTGTATTGAGATTTTGCTTGACGTATGGCATAGGAATATATTCAATAGGTTAAAAAGGGAAGGAAGAAAGAAAGAAAAATTCTCTTGGAGAAATCTGAACTATCTGATAGGTATCATGTATTATATAGGAAAAATATTTAGTTTTTTATGTTTAGGAGGATTGGCACCAAAACAGTACTAGATTCTTGGCCTCTTACCCACCCCACATCAAAGAAAAACAAGAAATATGTATTCTAATGCTAAGACTGGGAGGATTTTTGTGTTTATGTCGCTGACTTCTGTGTATGTTTCGATGGATCCTTAACTAAAAATCAATCAAATTACTGTTTTCACCAGTAGGATTGCTGAACCAATTTTAAGTATCTGATTGTCAGCTTTATTTTTGTTCTCCTTTCAGGGACTGCATGTCAAGCCAGCAGCTAGTTGATTTTGTGCATGAACAGTTGAACACAGTAAGTGAGGAGGATTTCTCTTTGTTACAACTTACGTGCAACTAAATGAGTGTAGTAGGTTATATATTGTGTTAATTCTTTTCAAAGCTATTTTGAAAAGGCTACTTAAGCAAGTGTATGCACTTCTATTCTCTGTCACAGACCAAATAAAGAATGCATGCTCATAGAGAAAATCACTATGTTGTCAGTTCCACAGTTGAGGCTGTCTAGTGATCTATGTTACATGGACTCTTAATACATGACATACCCGCGACTTCACACTTGGATAAGGATACTTGAGTAAGGATATGGTATAGGTGTCCTAATGTAGTTAAATGTCCATACAAACATAATTAACAGGTTGATCTTAGCTTGTAATCATGCATTTGACTTATAGTTTATGTATAAAATACTCTTATAAAAACTTGTTAATATAATTATATTAAATCTTTAAATAATTTTTCATGTCCCTATATCCTTGAATAAAAAAATTAATTCAAAAAAATTGATGGATTCAACGCTTAGACATGTATCTGTACTCGAGTCATGTAACATAACTAGTGATGCTTGTGTTTTTAGCAACTTCTTTTTTTTTTTTTTTTTCTTTTTTTGATGTTACTTGGGTTCTCTGTCAACTAAGGCTGGCAATATTTTGATACAAGGTAACTTTAGCCCGAACATGACTCAACCCGCAACACGAATTTCTGAGAACCTGAATTCAACCCGAGATTAACATGATTATTAAATAAAATTAATTATTTAACATGTTAATTAAATATTGAAATATTTGAATATAAATCTGATTATAAACCTGAATATGACACGTGAATCCAAATTACGAACTCATCCTGATCTGGCCTGAAAGAATTGGTTTATTTATTTAGTTATTATTTAAAAATGTGCAGGAAAGCAAGCTATCTGTGGTATGTGAGAGAGTACTGGATAGGTGTTTGGCACCTTCTACTGCTGGTGGTGAGGGATGCGACAACATGACCATGATCTTGGTGCAGTTCAAGAAACCTATTCAGTCCGCTACTGCTGCTGCTGCTGCTGCTGCTGTCACAGCTGCGGATGAAGAGAGATCCTCTACTTCTAACCAAGCTGAGACCGAGACCAAGATCGAGACTGGGCCAAAACTCATCAAGCCCGAGTCAAGCTCGTCATGACTCTAGTAGTTTGTTTATTCATGCTACTATTGGTGTAAGCTTATAGGTACAGGAAAAGTTTCATGGATGGAATCTAATTTGGAATTTTTTGGTTGTCTGTAACTGAAGATGGTTGGGTCTGTAAAGGTAGTTCCAATTACAATTGATATTTTCTTTCAATGCTGCTGCTCTCTGTCTCTCTCTCTCTATAATAGGATACTACAATTGCAGTACCTTGTCCAGGCTTCAACTCCGTTCAGTTTGGTTTAATTTTTTGTAAATCTGTTTTTGGTTCTTGGTCTTGGAGCAGTTAAATTAACCTACTTTGGTCCAAGCCTAGGTTGAGGTATCAAGTAAATCAAACCAACTTGAGGGATTTCAAGGCTCCATTCCTGCACCACAATTTACCTGTGGCATAAAGGCTTTTTAAGGTTATGTTGGAATAAATTTTAAGCTTTGAAATCCATGCGGGACTTGATGAATAAGGAGTCCGCAACAGGTAAACGCTGAATGAGACTCTGGAATGGGCTCTCCCAGAATGTCTCAGGATAAGGCCTTTGATACGTTCCTTATTTTGGGAACGTGTACCTTGCGAAGTCGACCTATTAGCAGCAATATTGATCGATGATTTTTGTTCATGGCTCTGGCCTATAAATAACTTTACAAGCCAATTGGTTACAACCAATCCACATTAAAATCAGGAGGGAAATTCTAACAAACTAATAACCATCCTACTTTTTTGGGATAACATGCCAACCTCAATGCTACTTGACTATTTTAACTCATCAGAAAATAGATAATGAGTTTGTTATTGAATTTAAACTTAACTAAAACTAAGGAGACATCAAATCACGATCGCTTCAGCCTTTCCCTCATCATTTATTTAATATCCTTCCCGCCCCTCTTCCGATAGCATTGTGTGCTTAATCAAGCATTGTACATATTGCCCCCACGCCCTTTCCTAGGTAAGGAGATCTGCAAGTTGGCCCTCAGTTGGAATTGGCCCAAATATTCCCATCTTCAAGCTCCATAATCACTGTAAATTAAGTGACCACTTAACATATGTCGTGGTTTGGTTCTAGGTTAGAAAAATTGAAAAAAAATGGGGGTTAAAGTCTGTTTAGTTCAATTCAGTGTAATTTATGTGTCAGTGTGGTTTTAGGTTCAACTGAAAAAAACTAACTCATACTGCGGGCTATATTTGGGTTAGGAGATATCCATCCCAATGGTTACCTAAACATGCATCCATCAAATAAGGTTTGTTTGGTTATTCAAGTTTACAATATAATTGCACAATCCCTTCTTGTTGTGTTACTAACTGTTGATATGGTTGCTTAAAAAATAGCAAAGCCCCAAATCATAAAAATGCCATTTCATCTAAGAAATAAAAGAATGATACCAAGAAATATAAAGATTGAGTCGTGTGTGTTGGTGTACCGTGACTTAGGAATTAGGTGAACCCAGTGCTTTACACATATACCCCATGTGTGAGCTCCAGTTGTCATAAGAAAGTTTATTACAACCAAGGGTTGTATAAATCCATAGATCAAATATATATACGCTAGAGGAATTCCCCTAGAGCTCCTAATGCACCCCAACTAAAATCAAGAACTAAGTAATGCTGAGGAGGTTCAAACCAGTGACTTGTACTTCAATTGATAGAGATCTTACTATCGGGCTGCTCTTGTGTGGGCAAAACCACGGTCAAAAAATTGGGTTCAAATATACGATTGAGACTAAAAAAAGTTTTGCAAATCTTATAATGTTAGTGAATAGATTTTCAAATTCAGGTAAATTCCAATTAATGAGAATAATTGAGCCACTTCGTATTTTATTGTCCAACTTCATCATCAACTTCTCCTCAAGATGGTTTTTTTCTTTCTTTTTTTTTTTTTTCCAATTGCCACGTTGCACAAGTTAGATCCCGCTTCATTCTGATTTGAAGCTGTTCACCGGGTTTTGGTCCAATAAGAGTTGCTTTCCATCCTCCCTCAACATTTTCAACAAAGATCTATTCTGTTGTCACCATTAGCCTATTTCCTTTTGTTAGATGTTAGTTATATTTATGCATGATAAGTATATTTGCATTCAAGTCAGTAATATAAATATAGAGCTATGAGAGAAAAAACTACTAAGGGGTTGTTTGGTTTACTTTTACATCAACTTTTTGTAAACCTTTCAACCACTAAAAGTGATATGTAAAAGTTGATGTCAAATTTCGTCACGTATTTTTATTGTATTTTTTTATCATCCAAACACCCCCTAAGAGGGTTCCCTGTCATTCATTTTTCTCTCATCTTTCTTCTCCTCCTTTCATTATTTTCTTCTAATCTAATAAATATCTAAAATGGCATAAAAGCAACAGTCTTCAACCTTCATTTTTCTCCATTTTCAGTTTTCAAAAAAATAACAATCTAAGCTGCAATTGTTCTTCATGTGAGCTTATGAAGTAGTATTGCGACGATAAAAATGCTATTAATATTGCTCACAACCTAATTTGCCATAACAGGACCAAGCATCTTGCGATTATGATAGACACTTTATACACGAAAATTTGAATAAGAGTTTGGTTTGCATGCCTTTTGTAATGAGAAGATCAATTAGGAAATGATTTTACCAAATGGCTTAGCAGTAGGATTTTTCATCCCATTATTGCCATATTTACGCACCAACTTGAGAAAGTGTGTTAGCTGTTAGTACCTTTCAAGCCAAAAAAAAAAAGTGTTAGCTGCTAGTTTTATTTATGCTTGGTGGATATTTTTATTAATATAGAGCTGAGGGAGAGAACCCTCTAACGGGGTTATTTTCTCATTAGCCGTTGTCTATTTCTTTCTCATATTTCTTCTTCTTCTTTCATTCTTTTTTTTCTAATTTAATAAACATCTAGCACTTTTCTTGCTCCTTGTCCAAAAATTCTATATTCTAATAAATAAAAAAGCATAAAAGCGCAACCTAGTGTACAAGACTCTCGCATTATAAGATCTAAGGAGAGTAAGATATAGGCAACCTTCCCCTTGCAAGTAGAGGCACTGATTCCAGAATATATACAAATGTATCCGTGTAATAAATTTTTCATTTTCTTTCCTCATAAGTAAATCTTTAGGAACTTTGGGATTTGATTTCAAGGTCGCAATATACAAAATACATGCTTATATCAAGATGTGAGAAAATTACTCACATTGTAGAAAAACAATAGAAATGCAAAGAATACAGTCAACCATTTGGGCAAGCAGAAATGAAGACGAGTTATTGTAGTTCCATAGTGAGCCATAGGCTTGGAATCAATGATGTGAGTTGAAGGGAGAAGGGGTCTACACGAAAGTATCTTTAACCAATAAAATCTTTCAGGCTCAATTTCTCCAAAAAAGGAAATATAAGATCACACAGGGTAGGAAGTATACTAGATTTGCTTTTCACGGTATTGGTAATCAAACTTGAAAATTTATTTCAAAGTTCTATATCTGATAACCTTTGCTATTTGTCTTCAAATTTTCCCAGCTAGTAAATATTTTCAGATTTTCCAACAGAGTTAATGCTTGCAGATTGAGATCAACAAGACAGGTGATTTTATTTGGTTCGTCGTGGAGTTCTATGATCAGAGTTGATGCTTGCAGATTGACATCAACAAGACGGATAATATTATTTGGCAGTATATTCAAGAACAGATGGAGCGACTTGGACGTCAAATGTTAGAGAACAAGGTTCATAATCTAGCAGAAAAATCTTCCAAATTGAATTTTTATTGAACATTGGATGAAATCTATGCATCCAGGTTGGGTAAGGTACAGGATAGTATTTACACTACCATTTTTCATGTGTCATTAAGGATCCTAAAAGTCATGTACAATATGCTAATACTCGCAATCATTGCAGACAACAACAGTTTGGAGAACTTAAAATCCACCTTGATAACTTGGAGAACTATGGTCATGAAACCTTTAGAAGCATAAGTGGTACTCTCATCCCCAACTTTGCAGCTATAACTAGGCTCAACATTTCACAAACACAATGATCGAGTAAAATCAGGCCAAAGAACTCCTGGAAAGAAAACAAATTCAAGCAAAATTAACTGAAAGTTTACCAAGTTATAATTAATAAACGTATAGTGCCAAAAATCTAAAATTCAAAAAGATAGTGCAAGAATAAAGCCACCAACCTCTGCGCGCTAACAGGGGATATTCCAAAAAGAACTCCAATTAAAGAGGAATGACTCCTAGCATGCATTAAGTACCAGCATCCAAAAGTAGGACAACAAGAAGGCCAAGAGCAAACTCGAAGTGTCAAAATTAATTAGGAAGCTGTGCAAATGTCCCAGTGTTGGGGCTGCAGCCTCCAATCATCATCTTCTCATAGACTGCATAAGCACGATCAGGATTCCCAGACATGCTATATCCTCGAATGAGAGCATTATATGTGAAGACATTAGGCTGAAGACCCTTAAGTAGGAGTTCTTCATACATTTTCCCTGCTTCCTCGATCATTCCAGCAATCCCAAAATTGAGTATTAAGGAATTGTAGGTATAAAGGTTAGGAAGTATCCCTCTTCCCTGCATCTCATTGAAAAGAGAGAGAGCTTCTTCCATTCTTCTTGATCTCCCGAGGCCATTAATCATGAGATTGTAAGAAATTAAGTCAGGATCAATGCCCGTTGACTTCAATTCCTGAAAGTAGTGCACAGCATCAGCCACTTTCCCCACCATACAGAGACAATCTATAAGAATGGTGTAGGACTTCAAATCTGGTCTTATTCCCTCTCTAACCATTCTATTAAACAACTCACAAGCACTTTCCACATCACCACTTTTGCCGAATCCATTTATAAGAATATTGTAGATAGCACAGTTAGGTTTACATCCATAATACACCATCTCCTCAAAGAAATTATTTGCTTCATCCAGTTTTCCCAGCTTCAGTAGACCATCTAAGAGAGGACCATATGTACAAGGAGTGGGATTGAAATCTCCACTGATAAGATCATAATACAAGTCTATGGCTTTGTCTAATCTATTACACTTTGCAAGACCAGAAATGACAATATTGTGAGTGATGGTGTTAGGCTTACATTCCCCACAAAGCATCTCGTCATACAGTTTTAAAATTTCATTAACCCTCCCAGAGTTTCCAAGATCCTCAAGCAACAAGTTGTAGGTGAAAACATCCGGAGCACAACCAGCAGTTTTCATCTCCTTGAAAAGACACCAAGCCATTTCAGTGAGATGGACATCGAGAAGCCCTTCAATCAGAACATAATATGCTTCTAGTGTTGGTTGAATTCCAAGACTTTTTGTAAACTTTAAAAAAAGTTCACGGGCATCAAGAGCTTTCTTATGCTTGCACATAACCTTAATAAGAGGCATTAATACTGAGCCATTTCTGCAAAGCCCCTCAACTACCAATCTTTCAACTAACGAAATGGACTGATCCACTTCAGCTTCACTCAGAATACCTTCCACAAAGTCTCCCCAGAAAGAGCTGTCTGTCCGATTCTTAGCCTGGTGAACAAAGCTCTTGGTGATCTTAAAAGCATCCTCAATCCGGCCATCCTTCACAACACTTGGGAGAAGCGTAAACAAAGTTATCTTATCAGGATAGAGTATCTTTCTCATCTGGTGGAAGAACAAGAATGCATCACTAACCCTGCTCTCCCTAATTAGCCCATAAATTACAGTATTGTAAGTGAAAACATCAGGAATGCAATTTATTTTTGTCATCCCAAAAAGCAGCTTCAAGGCCATATCAATCTCATCATTTTTACAAAGGCAATCCAAAAGTGTATTGAAAGTTATTGTGTTTGGATAACACCCTTGCAGAGCCATGCTTTCAAATAATTCAATGGCCTCTTGAACTCTCCCCTCTCTCCCTAATCCAGCCAATAATATATTGTAGGTCACAACAGTAGGAGCAAGCTTCATCTCCTTCATTCTGCAAAACATTTCCCATGCCTCAGCTACCCGATCAGCCTTGTAAAGAATGTCAATCAAAGAATTGATATTAACCACGTCGGGATCACAGCCACTTTCCATCATCTCGGAGAGTAATTGAAGGGCTTCGTCTATTTTCCCTGCCTTACTGTAGCACTTCATCATCATGTTGTAGGTTATAGAGTCTGGAGCAAGGCCACTTCTTTTTAGTCCATTGAATGTCTCTTTTGCCTCCCCAAGCCTTCCCATTTCAGCTAGACTATACAACGTTGCATTACAAGCAACAACATTAGGAGCAATTCCACAAGCTTTCATCTTCTCAAAAGCTTCAATAGCTTTGTTAGGTTCTCCTGACTTTCCATAGTAGTCAATGAAAAGGATATAAGTATAAGCAGTAGGTTTAACGCCAAATGATTCCATATCATCAAAAAGTTCTAGCGCTTCATTCAATCTATTGACCCCTAAAAGTCCACTTATTAATGTATTATAAGTATGAAGATTTGGCGATATCCCTATCTTTCTCATATTATCTAAGGTACTAAATGCTTCCTCAAGCTTTCCTGCTTTGCATAAAGCATCAACAAGTATTGTGAAAGTTACAACATCTGCAGCATAACCATCTGTTTCCATTTCACTCCAAAATTCTCTTACAGTGTCCAAATCACCACAAGAGCCAAACTTATCCAACAAGGTGATGTAAGTTACTCGATCAGGTTTATGGCTGCTGGATTTCATCTTTATAAACACTTCTTTTGCCTTGTCAAGTTTTCCTGCACTACAAAGAGCATCAATGAGAACTGTATAAGTAACTACATCAGGTCCACAGCCTTCATCATCCATCCTCTTCAGAATACCACAAGCCTCGTCAATTTTTCCTGCTCTCCCAAGAACTCTAATGCATATGGTGAAAGTATACACATTTGGCCTCAATCCCAAACTGTCCATATCTTCAAGCAAGCCCATGACAGTTTCAATATCCCTTCTCTTCCCAGATGCTACCATAAGTGCCGAGTAAGCCTTGAGACTCGGTTTAATCCCTTCTGAAAGGACTCTTCTATAAACCTCCAGAGCCTCTCTACAATACCCACATTGCAAAAGCAAATGGATCAGCCCATTGTACGAATACCCATTCATAACAAACCCCGCTTTTCTCATCCGCTCGAGTGCAAATGGGGCTTGTCGAATCCCTCCTCTTACGTGAAGAACCTTAAATATTGTCAAATAAGTATCCAAATTCCTATAGATAATTTGCTTTTGCATCAAATCGAACAAAATAGCCATATCACCAACCCTCCTATGAATCCTCAAGAGCTCAAGCATGTAGTTACAGGACTCCGTAGTGTGAACAACACTGGGCAGCTCAGCAATCGACTTAAAGAAGGAAAAGGCCACACCTGGGTCTGAGATTGACTTCAAAACCTCAAATGCTTCCTCAGAAGACATGCCACATTTGGGCTTCCCACTCACCACCATTACGCCATCTGAACTTTTCATCACAAACCCATAAAGACCCATGTTTGTTCTCCCCTGTTTCTTCCATTTCACCATAGACCCGCGAGGCAAAACCTTCAAACACCCAAAATCTCTCTCCCCCACTAACCCACTGCACCTTGAAACGCACTGTTTATTATCAGTTAGGGTAGTGTAACTGCCATTACCACAGAAAATCCCTGTGGAGCAAAGTACAGTCACAGCCATAGATAACTTCAATTCGATGAGAAACAATTCTTATTCAATCACCACCAACCCGTGGAGAGAAGAAGTTACGCGTGTGCGGTGTTTTGCATGATGGGCGTTCGTTGAATTGCTTTTTACAAAACCTGAATCTTTCTATACAAAGAGAGTTGCTAACTTACCGAATATTTTGCAGAGAGAGAGAAGGTCTATCCGTCGAAGATGGAAGCTTTCTTGCCGTAGATGGTGTAAGATTGTCGAGTCCGTGACAGCGCGAGTGTTGGGAAGTAAATATCCATCATTCTGCTTCTTGTTTTTCTGATAGGCGTAAAATATAATATCTATCATCCATTCCTTTCGGACCATATATCGGGTCCAAGGACAAAGGTGCAGCTATTTTTCTATTTCTTTCGAAGTCAATTGGAGAAATTAGTTCGGCCCGAGAGGCTGCAGTAGATAGATTGTCCCGTATCAGTACAGTTGAGGTGTGTGTTATTATATATTCTTTATTTATTTTTTTAATTTTTGAGCTAAAAAGTTAGATTGTAAATTTTTTTTTGTTAAAAAAAATGGAGTAATTAATTAAAATAATTAATTCTTTTGATTATTCAAGTTGAAATTTTTGGATTGAATTTTTTAATTTCATAAATTGAAATTTTTAAATTTCAAATACAAAAATTTTTATTATACTCCGCATAGAATTGATATGTATCCAATATAATTAAGGTTCATAATTATTTTAGTGAGATAAAAATAGATAAAAAGTTCAAAACCTAATGATATTTGAATCAGGTAAAATTCTTCGATTCGCCTCATCAAGTTTAAAATTATACAAATATTTTTAACAATCTCATTTTATGTGTTAAGAAATTGAAATGCTTGTATTGGAATATTAGTTTTTGTGAATTTTTAATATATATTAATATTTTTTTTATATTTTGCTCTTACAATTATTAGTTAGTTTGTATATATTTCTTTATTATCTCATTTTTTTAAATAAAATAATAAAGTATTATGATCCTAGTGAGATTAAGCAGCCAATGAGGTGTTTGTCACAAAGAAGGACGAGAGTGGAGGAGTAAAATTATTTGTCGAGACAAAAGGGGGTGAGAAGAGTTTGTTAGGGTTGGAAGAAAGGCTCCCACTCAGTTGCCATTCCTAGGTACAATTAAAGTGCCATAGAAGCTTATGTATTTGAAACTTTCAAACTCAATAAAATAAGGTTTTTATTCAAAAAAAAAATCATTTTTTTAGTTTTTTCATAAATATAGGTACATTATTATATTTACTGTTAAAAATAAGACAAGCAATGCTAATATCAAATTATTTACTTTCCATTTATTTTAAAAGACAATTATTTTCATATATAATAATTATATTTTTCCCAAAAGTTGAGATTAAATTATAATATTTTAGTAAAAACAAATTAGAACGTTATGTGTAATTTTTTTTTCTTTTTTTTTTTTATCTTTGACAGGTAACTAGAATAATAACCCATTAAAATGTCTCTTAATTATAACATTGTTATTATCATATCATTTTAATAACTTTATATTGTATTACAATATTATTTTGACCGTTAAAATGCTTAGTCATAATATTTTTATAATAAATTTACCTTGTGTATGATTTAAGTGCAAATTTTAACAAAATCTATCTTATTTTCTTCTCATTTTCCCTTTCTCGTATCTTTCTACACTCTAAATCAAACAAAACTTTACTTCTTTTGAAATCCTACTTTAAAACTTTTTTTTTTTTGGGTAATAATTAAAAGCATGACTTTTTATTTAATTATAAATGTGTCATTTCTAACAAATAATTTTTAATTCATCCAAAAATAGACAATTGAACTTAAATGAACACATTCCAATTAAAAATACATTTGACATGAGATAAAATACTAAAAATTTTTAAAAATTATTCACTTTTTATTTTATTACACAATTTACAAAATCATAATTTATTTCACTTCAAGTACACTTTAAATAAAAAAATCAACCTTTAATTATTATTAAAAAATGATATGTTTTAAAACAAGATTTCAGTGAGTTGAAAAGCAAAACTTACCCATATTTTTATGAAAGGATGAATTACTTAGCCTAGCTAATATATATAGTTCCAATGCAATTCAAAATGACCTATCCAATATTGTGTCTAAAATGAAAAAAAAAAAACAAAAAAACAAATGAAGAGTATAATGAAAATGTAACTCAAAAAAGAAAAAAACAAACAAAACATAAACATAATAGGAAGAAGGGCACATTCTCTCTCTGAATGCAACAAAACCACCTGTACTGATTGGAAGAACATATATTACAAGCATTGGTGTGAGAAACCAATATTCACTTTCTTAACTGGATTAGACCCCCCCCCCCCCCCACATAGTCATGCTCAACCAAACAAAAAAAAAAAACAGTAGTTACTTCAGGGTTCAATAAAGTAGGCCAAGACACTATTGAGAGACCTTCATTTTAGAAATTTCTTCTAGCAAAAACTTGGATTCAGCAGCAAAATCAAGTGGGGCAACCGCTCTGGCTGTTATCCTCTGCCTTCTCTCATTCATGTACTCTCGGGGTGCTACACTGACTCGGAAAACATGTGGGACCCATGTAGCTTCTTTCAGTTTCAGTTGAAAATCATTCCCTCCCTCCTGGAAAGGTTAAAAGAAGTAACATAATTATTTAGTAAAATAAAGCAAATCAAGCTACTTGAAACTTGTTCGAGTTTAAATCATAATCTTAAGTTTGTTGTAGTATTAAATCAAATTAGATTCAATTTGATAAATTAATATTCAATTTATAATGTAAACTATCAATTAATTTGAACTTGACTACATATGAATTCGATAAAAAATTCGCTTGAGTTTCACTAAAAAGATTAAAAAAAATGAAACTCAAACCAATTTTTTAAACTCATTAAATTTAAAAAACTTAATTCAAACATACTACTAGTAAACTCGACTCAATTTGGTTCAATTCATTATGCCCCTAATTTCAGAACTTGTTTATTCAAATGAATAAAGAACCTCAACTTCTATAACAAGGATATTCATATAGATATGGAATCAATTTGGCTTGTTTGGATGGTTTACCTGGGATTTTAGTTTATCCAGCTCATCGGCAGAGCAACCCATAATTTGTTCTGCTTGTTCATTGAACACAGAGAGCCAAGCTTCACCACTTGAATCAGAAACTTTGGCTGCCATTATGTATCTGAAATTCCAAAAAAAAAAAAAAAATGAATGGATTAAAGCATCCACAGAGCAGTTTATTCTGTTTGGTGTAATCATCAAATCCTGGTTCTCTAGTTTTCTAAAAGACAAACCTTAAACTGCACTCTTCATCATTCTTTTGACACCCTTCACACCAATACCCAGATCCGATAGCTTCAGTTACTTTCTTGTTGCAAGTCTTACAGGCACGATACCACATGGTCTGATCAGGCTTGATGAGGCTAATGTACGCTTTTATGCTGAAGAACACAGGCTGCGCATATAATAAACACCAGAATTACAACTCAGAATTTAATTTTAATTTCAAGTTATGATTAGAAAGTAGCAGAAATAGTCTTACTCGGTTTGGTAACTATATCAGTTGAGAATTTCACTGCTGATGTCTAGAGAAACTAAAGCACATGATTGCTAATGTCTAGAGAAACTAAAGCACATGATTGCTAATGTCTAGCTTTGAATTCACTTTTTGTGTTGTAAAATTTTGCATTTAATCTTTGCTGGTTTTTCAACATTTCTTGTGTCTATGAACTACTTAAAAAAAAAAAGCAATCCATTGCACAAAGCTGCTTCATTGTGGCGTTTAAATGGGTCATATATAAGCAACCTTCACTCTGTGAGTAGAGAGACTAATTTCAAGTTCAAACCCGTGACCCACATATTACAATGGAACTACCTTACTGTTACTTCAAAACCACATTTTCAAATGGAAAAAATAAAATATAAAAAATAAACTTCTTCAGAATGACCATGAAGAGCAAATGCTATAATACCTTGTCCTCGCCCAAGGATCGGTTATTGATTATGTGAGATACAGAGACACGATCAGAATGCAAAGATCGCATTCCACTGTTGGTTGTAGAGATCATACCAGAACCAACAGAAGCCATTGATGTCTCTTTGCCTTCAGAATCGTACCTATAAACAAAAGAAAAATATTATTTACCAAAAACTTTGCTAAAAAAAGAATAAACAATGCAAGTTACTATAGATTTACCAAGATCTCAACTTCCTTGATTCAGGTGTTTCTGGATTTACAACTACAATACTCTTGCTTAAAGCTGACAAAGATACACCTGAAAAACCCAAAACCAATCACATATTATTGATCTGGTTATTTATTTATAGATTGCTACCCATTAGATAACCATCCAGAGGTCCAAGACAATCTAAAGTACCTTGGAAATCTCCAACCTTAAGGGATTTAATTGCAACTATTGGGGACTTATCAGAAATATCCAGCAGTTCTTGTCCTACATTTGTGGCAAGATCATTCCATAGAGACACCACAACAGTCTTCTTCCTATAATATGTCATTGCTTCAATACAGCATGAGGCAGAAAAAAGGGGGGTGGGGGAATTAATGATTTGAAGATAAACTCACGTCTCATCTGCAATAGTTATGTCACGTTTTGGAATAGTTTCATTGTTAATTTTTCTTCGAATGCTCAATGTTGGAGATACACTTTGGACTACCCCAATAACATCTGCAATTCATAGCAGTGAAGGAATCATATTGCTGAAAGGAAAAGGTCTAAAGACAAATAAACCAAGGAGCTTTGAAGAAATTAATTTTACCTACAAGCTCCCTTGAATTTACATATGGACCTAATTGATCAATCGGTACAAAATTGAATTTTGTTTCAGGAATAAAAGCTGCTTCATCACTTGCTTCCTCCACCTCAGAATTTTCATTCAAAGTCATTTCATAGTCATTCTGTACTGTCTTGAACTGTTTATTAGCAACTTTTAGAAATCCCTTTGATATGTAATAAACTCTCCCTAGTAGAAACTTTTCATAGAACTTCCTTGCAGCTTCGTTAAACATTGTTGCTTGTATTTGTGTACCCTGCACCAAAAAGAATCAATCTAATTCCTCAACTTTCCATACTTCCATAAAATTAAGCATGGTTCATAAACACCATGATACAACATAGGTTGCCGCAAGGAACATAAAAAGGATTAAAAAAAAAAATGAAAATTCACTTACATCTTCATCTGTCAATTCTACATTGAAGACACAACCTTCTCCTCTGGTGTTTCTGTAAGTCCGCATGTTTCCTTTGCCTGTTACTCTGACCTTAATGGTCCAGTTTCCTTGGTAAGGGTTTAAAGAAACAAGTGGATGGACTCTTCTTGTCATCGCCATCCGTGCAGCCGGTGCCATACTAAAATTTAGAAACAAAATGGAATTCATATAAAAAATTAATGTCTTATGCCTGTAAATAAATGAACGAAAAAAAAAAATAAATAAGCCAAGTGAAATTGTGTAAAAACAGAATGTTAATGACTCGTTTTTGGAAGAATTGCAATCAAATAAAATGTCCACAAATGGCCATTGTGTCAGATAGGTCTATCAAATCAAATTTCAGATTTATTACTTGAGAATAGATGCAATACGTACTTCCCATTCTGTTCAATAACTATCTGAGCTGCTGATTTAGCAACAAGCTCCTGCTTTGGCTTCAAAACAATACCAGCCCCTTGACTTTTTACCACACTCTTGACATCCATTTCCTGTTTTGGTTTCAGTACAATGCCAGATTCTTCACTTTGCCTCTCAGTCTTGATCTCTGCTTCAAGAGCAGGAGATACTACCTCGCATTTAGTTACAATTAAAAACCTACAACCATTTGAAATATTTATTATTGGATTAACTTCAAAACCCAAAAATTAGTAACACTAGAAAGCATATGCTTTTTGTCAGATCTAGGTGTCAGCAATTCTCACTTCTCATTCTTTGTTGGAATATCGTTAACTGCATAATCAAGAACACGAATGAGACCCAAATTCTGAATATTTCCTGATAGGACTTCAGATGACAAACTAGATTGTAAGAGTGCTTTGAGCTTCATCTTCCCATCAGCAGCTGTAAACCTGCAAATAACCAATTTTGTTTGGCAAAGACCACAATATGGACAAAAGATCTGTCATAAATCAGGAAGAACCTTTAAAAAACAAATAAACAAGTCATAGTTCAACGTTTTGATAGAAACGGTAGAATTATTATTTTATTAGTGCTTTGTTTAGATTTCACTACAACCATTTTAATGGGGAAAAAGAAAGTACAAACACATTTTGTTCATTGATTGATGTCTAGGTATTTGCTGAAGTTTTTGTGTAATATGAAGAATATATTCATTAAAATCTATCAGCGACTCCAGAAACAACTATTCACATAGTATGATAGTAAAACAAATGGCGCATGAACTTTCATGGATCGGAGAGAGGGGCGAGAGACTGATGTCTTAAATTGAAGATATGAAACAACGACTGTGATTCTCAACTTCAGGATATAGAAGAGAATTCAACAGGTGAATAAAAAAATTAGCATATTTAGATTATGCATGTCTACATATTCAAACCAACATTACACAACACTAATTCCAATTCCTCGCAGATCATTTGATTGCACTGTTTGGTATAAAGGAAAATGAAAGAAAATACACAAATAAATCCGAGTTAACCCAAACCAGCACAAGAGATTCAAAGCGTAGAAAAAAGAATCTGAAGATATCGCTTTTTTTTTTTTTTACTTTTCTCAGCAACCAACCTAAAACAAATCAAAGCCGCCAAAAAATAATTTACCAGTTGACTAAAACCCTTCTCTCGTCAGAAAGCTATAAAACAGATAGTTAACAAGTTTGATTGAGAGAGAGAGAGATACATGTATTTGCTTCCAGTAGCCTTGAGATCGAGGACTTGGACAACGATCTCGGGGACTTCAGACAACGAATCCGGAGATGGGTTCTGCAAGAGGATTGAGATCGCATCTGGGGTTGTGGACTTCGCCATTCTTTCACTCTCTAGACAAAGATGAAAGATCAGACTCTTTATCTCTAGAATATAGTGGAATATGTTGAGAGAGAGAGAAGGGGATGCGTTTTGTATTGTGTTTTTTTGGCGCGAAATCGTTTTCAAAATGCCGGGAGATTTTTCGTTACATTAATATTAGCAAAATTTTGGTTTAGATTGTGTTTGGCGGCATTTTTTCGAACTTTTCGCTGTGTCTGCGACGTTAAGGCATGGCTAGGGAGGTAAATAAGTAAGGTAATGCACAATTAATGATTATTATTGCTTAATTTATTTATTTTTTACTCATCATAATTCTCCTAAATTTATTTATTTTTTAATTTAAATTTCAAACTCGCAAAATCAGATTAAGCCTAATTGATCATTTTACATGGAACCCACTTTAACAAACTCATTAATTATTTCTTTTAAAATAAAAAAAATAATATTATTGTAGCATTTAGAGTAGTAAAAAAAAAAAAAAATGTGGTTTGGAATAACTTTGGCATTTGGTGTTTTTAATCCAACCACGTTTTTTTGAAATAAATAGTGTAACCTTTTGACTTTTACAGTAAAAAGTTAGAGAGAGAAACCGTGGGAACAGGCTTTTAGGTCTGTTCCCATGAATTTATGTCATAATTTTTTTAAAAATTGTTAAACTTTTTGACTTTTGTAGGAAAAAGTTGGAGTAGATAATGTGGAAACGGTTTTTTAGATCCGTTCCACAGATTTATGTCATAATTTTTTTGAAAGTTATTGAACTTTTTGATTTATGCCTAAAAAAGTTTGAGAGAGAAACTGTAAGAACGATTTTTTTGATCCGTTCCCATGGATTTATGTCAGATTTATTAAAATTTGTTAAAAAGTTATTGAGGTCTGTGATAAAATCATTGGGGTTTGTAAAAAAAAATATTAGGGTTTGTACAAAATTTGTTAGAATATATAGAAATTTATAAAGATTTCATGAGGTATGAAATGATCAAAATGTGCTAGAGAGTTTCAGAAATTTCCAAAAGTTTTTAGAAATTTTTGTTGATTTTTAACAAACTAAATGGTGCCTATGTTACAAATTTTATATAAATACTCAAAAAAAATGTTTATCTTTAACAATATACAAACAATAATATACTAAAAAATTCATCACATAATTTTGTAATTTTAAATTTTTGTTAAGTAATAAGGTAAGTTAATATAATTATCTCAAACGTCATGAAAATTAAATCAAACAAGTTGAACATATATACATAACAAACAAATTATTTGTATTAGATTTCAAATTTACTTGAAATTTGAACAGGTTGAACACGTTTTGAAAACTTATTGGGCTTTTATATCAATATTACATTTTATATAAATATATATATTATATCTCATTATATTACATTAAATGAGTACTTAGCGGGCATCCTATAAGCATAATCGGGTATCGAATACCCTACAAGTTAATTCCAAATTTGTCTCAAACTCACTCAGATATTAAATTTTAATCTCAATCTCGTTCCAATCCTATTATGATATTTTTAACGGATTTAGTTAGGTTGAGTATCCTCTTACACCGGCCCCATTTACATCCCTAGGCATTGTCACTAATTTGCAATTGCAAGTTGCCCAAATCACCATTTGTGTTCACCCCACTTATTTTAATTAAAAACAAAGCCAATAAAGTATAAATCTCAATAAATTAATAATCTAGATTAAATAATATTTTTGACCGATCGTGAGTTATTGCTAATATATTAAATTAATAATTCATTAAATTTATAAGATAACATATTTGAAAAAGGATCGCAGAGGTTTCACTTAATCTATAAATTAATATTCTCCTTATAAGTCAAAATTATATACATACATGATTCAATTAGCTTGGATTCCTTATCAAATAAGTTGTTTTGATGCACTAAAGCAAAGGTTAATTCCAAATGTTTAAGATGATCATCAAAGTCATCACAAAAGAACAATAAAATAAAGTTCCCAAGACGTGCACATGATATATCATTCATAAGATTCTTAAATATTGCATTAGCATTAGTTAGATCAAATGACATAACTAAAGTTTCATAGTTGTGGTGCGTATAATCCTCGTTCCGCCGTGCTTTACTTGTTACGTTTAGACATCCACCCCTTGTCTAGTGCCTGAATATAACAAACATAAGATACAAGTCTAATAATTATCTTGTTTAATTGTTTAAAAAGTTAACAAAGACTATGAGCAATTTCAATTCAAATAACATGTCAACATATTATTAGGTCAAGAAAAACTTTTTCTTTTTTTTAATGCATAAATCACATAATTCAATTCAAACATATAATGCCTCGGGCAAATGCCTCTTATCGCGATTGTTATTATTTTTGAAACCATGAACACAGGGAGATAGCCATTTGGTCTTATTTTTTTGATAGTTGAGAAGAACACTTTAAAAATCGTAAACATGAAAACTAAGATATTCATGTATTCTCTCTCTCTCTATCTCTCTTACTCTGTAAGGTAATGAAAATGTAAAATTTATTATTTATTTTCTTGATATAAAAAATAACTATTCCTATATAGTTGTTAAAATGATTATTCCTACTTTTTATAAACGTATCAAACGAAATAATAAAAATAAGTTGTTGGATTGACCATTATATTCAATTTTATTCCATCAAATCAAATGTAGCCTACATAAAGAATTTTATATTAGATATAAGTTACAATTAAATCAAAACTTTTATCAAATACATTTTCATTATTTTAGTAATATTGGTTATAAAATTATTAAATATGTCTAATGTTTAACTCAATCAAATGACAATAATTTTTTAAATAAGTACTGATTATTTCATTTTATAAAAGAAATATATCAAAACACTTTCACTTCAAGAAAATAATGAAATTGAAAGTAAAAGAATAGAAAACCTAATCAAGGTAATGTTGATATAATTTTAATTTTATTAATTAATTAACTCCTTTTGATTGGGTAAAAAAGTAAAAGTTAAATTGTCATTTCTATACTAATATAACAATGCCACCAATTGATGAAATTGATTTGATGAACCGTACGTTATTATTATTTTCCAAAATTGCTTCTCGAAATTTCAACTTTAAATGATACAATTGCAAAACTAAAACATTTATCACCCATTCTAGTTATTAAGAATTAAAGAGTTTAAATTCATTAGTTATCTACTTTCAGTTATTATTAATTAATTTATTTTGTTATATTATATATTTTAAATCATTAAACATACTGTTAAGTTTATGCTTTGTAGTTATGACAAATTGAGTTTCTAAATCAGTGCTTGTATTTACATTATAATAAGTTATAATCAAGTTTTCATGGTCATTGGTTTATTGGCTCGAAACTTGAAGCTACTTCGAGCAGGAAGTCAGTTTTGGAATTAGTGCTGAGGCTAGTTCAAGCGGCTACAGTACTAGGTTTGGCGCTTGAAGTTCGTTCAAACTAAATGTTAAAATAATTTGATATACATTATTTAACTAATTTCTTAATAACTTAACATTTTTGGGGTAATTAGAGATTTAGCACGATATCAGAATTCTATTTCCAAGATGTCCTGAATTAGAATCTTATTATTCACAATTTACTATTGTGCATTTCGTTTATTTATATTAGTGCAACTTGTTTGATTTGGTTCGTCTGCCTCTATTCCACTTACATATTAGGGTTGTATGTGAGAGGAGTGTTAAAAAAATTTGGGGGCTGTTTGGCCAACTTCCAAATATCAAAACTCACCAAAAGTTACAAAAAGTTTGTACTTTCTTTCAATTAAATTTTATCACATATCACCTTTACATCAAATCTTTGTACTTTTATTATACTTTTTGAACAACTTTTTTTCAACCAAACACCCCTTGATATACATTATTGGATTTATTTTCTAACAATTTTAACCTTTTTAACAATTAATGACTTAACACTGGAAGTCAATTTTGGAATTAGTGCCTGAAGCCATTTCAAGCGCCCAGGGTACTAGATTTGGCTTTTTACGTTAGTTCAAGCAGGAATTGCATAATTTGGGAATATTCTATCAATTTTGAGCTGGTTTGTTTTATTTTTGAACACTATTTGCACAAAATATTCAGAGTCTTATCAGAAGAAGATTACTTAAGAAATTCGGTAGACTTTCTAGTTATATTATTATTGATTAGATTTCCTAAACAGTTGATTTTTATATACCGAATTGGATTTGATTTGTCTAGAAATTTCTTCTACCCAAGAGTCATATTGATGAAGAGTAGAACTAACTGAAATTAATATGATTTTAATAATATTTCTTAGAGAGATTGAAAAGTTTAAATTCGTATTCTTAAGTTATTACTAGTATGAAAAATTGAGGGTTTGATTGTTCTATATTGAAGCAAAGATAACCATAATATTTTCATTATTGATGAAGGTAAGAATAAACACTTGTGGGTTTTAGCGGGTACGGTTAAAAAACTTAGTTGATTGTAGGTAAAGTTAATATGTGAATGCAAACGCATGGGAATTGGTGCATCATAACAAGCAAAAATAGATTCAAGTAAGAACAAGTTTAATTGATTCTGTAATTAGAATAACTCTTGTAACAGATAATACTGAATTTTTTTTTGAATTATCACCAAAAAATTTGAAATTTTACGCAAAATTATTTTGAATTTATTTGATAAATCGCGCGTGTTTATGTGCTTGTTTTAGGTTCCGAAATTTTGATTATTAATTGGTGGTTTGCATGGATTGGTGACCAAAATTTATGTCTCACAAGTCATTGTGACTCATCATTAATATGATAATTAAATGATTAGTTAAGAGTCAAACAGTAGAAAAAGTCACTAGCTCTTGTGAAAGACAATAAAAAATAAACGAGAGAGAACTACCTTAGCTTTGTATTTGATATCTAATTCTCCATGGTCATACATGCGACAATGTAAAATAATGGCTTAATTATATTTTTAATTCAATAAATCAAACATCCTTTTTTTTTACCCTTTTTATTACTTTGACCATGGACTGGCTATCATTACAAATGGATTGAAAATATTTGCTTAGCCAATATATTCAATGAATGGCATAGTATGCATCATATGATTTGGATGGTTCCTTTTGTCCTATCGAATCCAAACCTCCATTTCTCAAGTAGTGTTTGGTTGAACAACTTTCCCAAAAAGAAAAAAAAAATAATAATTTATTATTTTTTTATTTTTTATTAAATATAAAATTAATTTTTATCAAATTTTACAAATTTTTAGTAAATACTTAACACCTAATTTTGTCACTGACATACGTCAATTTGTATGTAAAATTGACAAAACTTTACACACCAACCACCTCTTATTACAACTTAAGACTCGTATGTGTATGTGTTTCAGTGTGGTAGCAAAGCAACTAAGTATGCGTTTAGTTTATTAAAAATTATTGAAAATATTTAAAAGTTATTCATTTTTTATCTCATTGCACGAATTACGAACTTATAAATTATCTCATTTTATCTCATTTTTTATCACTTTAAACGCCCCTAAATTAAATGGGCTAGAAGTCCTACATGTATTAAAAAATAATATCACCGTAAAGCATTGAAAAATATTTCATGGTCTAAAGAGTGGAGTTGAAGGCACAAATAAAACCAAATAGAAAATAACATTGATTATTTTACTCTTTGGTCAAAAATTTCTTAGGATACACATTCTTTGGGGATACAATACTATAATTGCCGTTTTGCGTGATGTGCGTGTGATAGATACAAAAATATTTAAAAATAAATTATCAAAAAAGCAAGTGATTTATAAAAAAAAAAAAATTTATTTGCGTGACTAAAAACAGTGGGTAATTAAGAGTATTTAAAAATAAAAGTAAAATATAAGAGACTTATGGTGTGTTTTGATTGGAGATTTGGATAAAAGAAAAGAAAATGGTATTGATTTTACACTTGAATAGATTAAATAATAAAAGTGCTTATAAATAAATTAATTTTTTAATTTAATTATTATTAAATTTTTAAATCCCATACTCTTTTCTTTTATTTTTCATCACATCGCAAGGGACGGTTTTGGATTACTATTTCTTTCATTTTTATCTACAAATTCTTAATCCAAACACAACCTTAAAAAGTGAAGTTTCATCATATTTTAATATTTATCTATTATAATAGTATTGATGAATAATAATAACAAAGTTAGGTGATTGTATCAAACTTGGATATGGTTAAGGCTCATTTGGTTTATTTTCTTATTTTTTGTTTTTATTTTCTATTTTACACTTTTGAAAATAAGGAAAAAACTCAAAATACATTTAGACACTTGTGTTTTTAAAATTTGTTTTAGAAAATAGAAAATAGCTTACAGATAAAATAAAAAATAACAAAAAATCGTTTTGAGCATTTTTAATCCAAAATAAAGAAAACTTCAAAATAACAAAAGCAAAGTATATTCTATTTCTTTATTTTGAGATTTTTAAAACATAAAATGAAAATAAAAAACAAAAAACAAAAAAATAAATCAAATACCACCTTAGCTTATAGATCCAATTCAATTGATCGCCGACGCGAACTAAAATACGATGAAATTGTAATCCGGCTTGAAAAACGAAAATTAAGGCCATGTTTGGCTGTCCTCAGTATTACGAAATGTCTTTTTTTTTTTTTTAATCAAATAATTCATACTTACGGTTGCAAAGATAAATGGCCTAAGATTTTTTTTTTCCTTACAGAAATAAAATTGAATCTTTTTTTTTTTTTTGGAAGTATGTATATACCTAGTCTAAAATTACGTTATCAATAAACTATTCTTCCAAATCCTGTAAAAAATAAACAAATAAATAAAGGGCAGAGCAAAAAAAAGAACTTGACCGAAGTACTTTTGACAATTTTACCCTCTGTTCCCTTTCCTCTCTCTATTAAATACTAGAGGTCGATACATGCACCTTATGTGTGAAATTTTTTTCTTAGTAATTAATAAAAATATTTTGATTTTACAAATTATTCATATTTACTTAATTTTTCTATTAAATTTTAATTAACCTATTAATTAAATTTCAAAATTTACAGTTCTTTAAGTTTGAATAGAAAGACAAAAAAAAAAATTAATGAAATAAAAAAATTGTAAAAAAAAAAAAATGATGCACTTTGAAAAGAATGATAAGGGAATTAATTAGTAAAAATGTAAAAATTGTTGTGTATCAAAAAATCAAATAACTTACCTCATCATTTCTAATCAATAGAATTCTATAGTGGTGGAATGAAATATTTATACAAATTAATTCAAGAGGTGATTTTCGTCAATATAAAAAGGATAAGAATGACTATGAAATAGGGAAACATATATTAATTATTTTATTAAATTTAAACGTAAGATCTGAATTTTAAAATTTGAAAATTTTAAATTTAAAAATGTTGTAAATTAATTCTTATATTCTTACTTTTTGAAACTAACACGAATTTAGTTTTGGAGGTATTTTTGTCAATTTAAAAAATAAGAACTCGATAAAAAAAATTATAAAAAAATGAATCTTCTTTAATATTACCAAGGATAGTATTGAAATAGGAAGGGTGTGTTTGGAATGATAAAAAATGAGACAAAGTGAGATAAATTTTGAGTTTGTAATTCGTGTAGTGAGATAAAAAGTGAATAAGTTTTAGAGATTTTTAGAATTTTTCAAATATTTTTTTTTTATTTTTTAGCATACCAAACGGTACCTGACTTTTTAAAACTAACTTGTGTATACGTATTTAATTTTAGAGTTATATATAAAAAAATAGGAATAATTATGAAATAGGAAAACATGCATTAATTATTTTTTAAATTTGAACACGAGAACTGAATTTTTAAGATTAAAATTTTTTAAAGTTGAATATGTTAAAAAAATAACTAAAAAAAAAAATTAAATTAGACTACCCAAACTACAATCGTCGGGAACCCAGAACCAAGATTGCGTGCGCTTAGGTGGAGATACGTGTCTATCTAGTAGGAGAGGAAATGGAGCAAGTTAAGTGAAAAAAAAAAGTTAAATTTTAATAAGATATGTTTGGTTTTTATGAGAACCATTTGAATCAAGTAGCATAGTTCTCGACTTACACGAAATTTATACATGTGTACGCTCTATTTTGTTTATATTCGCCATACATTTTCTTGAATTCAATTATACAATAATATAAACGAATCATAACTATATATCTTTATTTCTAAAAAATTGACGTTAAAGTAATATATCTAAATTATAAAAAAAGTCTATAGAAACTACTGAAAAAATTGTCAGAGAGTGCTCTCTTTTTTTTTTTCCCTTTGGAAATAACACCTAGAGGGTGTTTGGCAACTCAAAAATTAGCAAAAAACTACTAAAAGTTGATTTTTGTGTGTTTGGTAAAATCACAAATTTTGTCACTTTTTTGATTTTCTACAGTAAAAAGTACCACTCCATAATTACAACTTTTTTGATTTGCTACAGTAAAAAATATACCAAACACCCAGAAGTTACAACTTTTTTACTTTGCTACAGTAAAAAATTTACCAAATACCCAAAAGTTATTAAAAAAATACTAAAAATTCCACTTGGTTCAACCAAACACACAAAAAAGTGCCAAAAAAAAAAATAACCAAAAAACTACCAAAACTTAAGTTTTTTTTTTAACTTTCAAACACCCTCCTAATTATTTCTTTATAAAATTTAAATTAATTATCTTGAAATAATATACTTTTGTTTATGCAACCAGACAAACCCCATGGATCAATCAATTTGACAAAGGGATTAATGGGCCTCTATTCTCTAACGTGTGCGTGGGTCAAGCACATGTTTTGAAATATTGAATAGAGAAAGATAGAAAGATAGAGAGAGAAGAAAAAGGTTGATGGAATTTTCTCGCCAACCAACTAGGTCCTCTGTTCGGGTCAAATACAGGCGTGTACATGTCTACATCTACGCGCCGTTAGGGGCACTAAAATTTATAAAAATTCATTAATTTTAATTAATTTTTCATACTTTCTTTCAATTAAATTTCTTAACATATTATCTTTATGTTACATTTTTTTATTTTTCTTGTACTTTTTTTGTTAACTTTTTATCAACCAAATACACCCCTAAAATAATCAAAATGGTGTCTAAGTTTTTACGTACAACTTCTTTTAGAGGGTGTTTGATTTGTCAAACTCTATCAAAAGTTATAAAAGTTTATCAATTTTTTTAAATTAAATTTTATCACGTATTATTTTTAATACCATTTTTTTTGTCATTCAAAGACTCCCTTGGTTTATTGATTTTGTATTTTTTATTTTAATTTTTTTTTGCCATTGAATTAATTGTATTTTAACAATTTTAATAAATTTGGGAACATTTAATGATGACTTAGTAATTTCATATTCTCCTACAAGTCTAATCCAAATCGGGAAAGTTATCTAGTACACTAGTGTGGTGCCTGTCAAATAGTCCCCAATGTTTGATTTAGTAAGAGAGTTGATAAAGTATTTTGGCAGAATTTCAGTAAGGTAAGAGTATCTTACTTGTACACTTGAGAAGATGGCGCATATAAATAGAGTTGCGAAACTTGCATGGATAAGATGTACATGAGTCTCACATAATCATGTTTTTCTTTAATTAGGTTATACCACCTGTATCATAGATCCCAATACCGATTTTTTCAATTGGTTATCAAAATCGTTAAGAGGCAGGCAACACATTCATACGCACATCACGAAATATGTCAGATGACGGTTATACATGTGATTATGACTCACGTGAGTTATCTTGTCTTTAATGCAACAGTTGTTCAAGCTCAATGGAGGTCTATATCATTCGGTCAGCTAAGGTCATGTAAGTGATCGGTCAGGCAACATCCTGCTCGATCAGTAGCCACACTATTATTTAATTTTGATAACTTTTTTATTTTAAAAATTGGATGGAAGATTAATTTGACGATTTTTATTTTGTTTGTTTAATTGTTTACTTCAAGAATGTGTCTAAATCATTTTAAGAAAATATTTGCTTTTTTTTCAACTTTGATGCGGATTTGTGTTAATTAGAACTCTTTCGTCTCAAAGTTAACTTTCAAATTTTGAATTTGGATTTAATTCAATCTGCTTTTATTTATTTATTATTATTATTTAGAACTTTGAAGCTCAAGAATGGGATTTATTAGATTACAAAGTTCAAAACAAATTGCTCACAAAAAGTTGGATATCCTATGATCACGACAGCTACCAAAGTTAGAACAATAAAATTAAGCACTCAATTTAAGTTGATTATTTTACAAGCAGAATAAAATAAGTTATAAAAACATTTTTCATTACAAAAATTGCCTTGCTTCCCAAGAAACAAAAACGGAGCGGGTTTCAAAATTGACTTTCAAGGACAAGTGATGAGACTTTTGAGTCATTCCATTCCTCATCGAAAAAATGGGGCTTCACGTGAAATATATGGCAATAAAGTTCCCGGCCAATTACTCATTTCACCCTGTTGCGCCTGAGGCCTTTCTTGCGTGTGCATAGGCTCATCTCCTTGGAAAGTATTCACGAAATTCACACTATATCGCATAAATTTAATATATATTGAATAATTCATATATACTTAAAAAGACTATACCTTGTAAGTGGTCTACTCAAATATATATTAAGATTTAACCTTTTTTTTATTTATCCAATATAGGATTCAGTTTTCACACATGCTCCCAATAATCTCCCCCTCATATGTAAATCATGTATTGGGCCTTACTCTCTCTCGATTTAATCTACTTGACTCTCTCTTGATTCATGGTATTGCGTGTACATAGGCCTAACTCGTTGGAGAGTATTCACGGAATCTATACCATATCACATGAATCCAGTATACATTAAATAACCCATATCTACTTAAAAAGTTATGCCTTTTAAGTGGTGAGTTATTCAATTATATATCAAGATCCAATCTATTTTTTATTTATCCGATGCAGAACTCAACTTTCATACATGTTCTCAACAATATCTCCCCTTATGTGTGAATCAATATATTGGGCCTTGCTCCCCCTCAATTTGATTCACTTGATTCATGATTTTTTTACTTTCCAATACCAATTTAATTAATCATAGACCTTTTCACAGCACACTCTATTGATCGAGAACCATCCCCTTCTAATCCATCATCGAGCTTTCAAACAGTGAGCCCGTTTGCATTCTCACCAAATTAGTTTTGAGTCCGCTCAAAGATCGTCAGTCATCAATTTTGATTTCACTTGTTGAGAGTTTGATTCGCCTGAGGCCTCTCGTGTGCGTTTAGGCCTAACCTGTTAGAAAGTTTTAACGGAGTCTACACCACATCACATGAACCCAATATACATTAAATAACCAATATCCACTTAAAAGGTTAAATCTTGTAAGTAGTGAGCCATTGAATTGTATATTAAGGTTCAACCTATTTTTTATTTATCCTATATGGGACACAACTTTCACACATATTCCGAACGCATCGTCAGGGATGGAGCTCCCTTAGGACCAATGGGGGCTATGGCCCCTCCTACGTTTGGAAAAATATTGTTTATATATATAATTTATAATTATAAAAAATTTATATTATAATTTAGTCCCCTATAGAATTTTAAAAAATAGTTGATCTTAATTAGAAAAACATCACCATTGTACTAGTACATATAAATTTTTGGATTAAAAAATTTAAATTATAGACTAATCTCCTTAAAGTTAAACTATTTTTGTCAATTATTATATATAATCCAAAATTAAAAATTCATCTATGTATATATATTAGTTTATTTTTTATTTACTAAATGTAAATTATAATATTAAATTTTTTTAGACCTAATTTCAACCTAAGAAAAAAAAAATTTGGCCTCTCCTAACCAAAAATTCTGGCTTCGTCCCTGCGCACCCTATTAATTTTTACTCTTTTCACCCTATTAATTCTTATATAAAAGTTTAAGCCAAGTATATATGTAAAAGAATAATTATTCTAATCACGTAAGATGTAACATCACTCAAGTTTTACAAATTACTCACCGTGGGAACCTCGCCTAAATAGGACCTCTTTAATTTCCTAATCTAATAATCAAGAAAGAGGAACCTCAATTTTTATCATTTCCTTCCCCCTTTTAAACACTCTATTACCTATGTACATATCTATATTATTAGTATTTGTATACACGTCCCAATTCAATTAATTATTTTTATTGCACATTTAATTTTTAACCTTAGTAAAACATTACACTATGTGTACATTCCAATTCAATTCGTTACATTTGTTTGTTTTTTTTTTTTTCACTTTCATTCACTATCTTTCAGTTTATGTATCATTACATAACACAAATCAATAAAAAATAGACTTTCAATGGATCGATATGAACTTTTCTAAAAGATTCTAACCCATCAAATGTTGGTTTAATTTGGTGTTGCGAAAGATGCATTCAAAATTGACAAATTTACTTTCCATTCTAATAGTTGAGTACAATTAGTATTTGACAAAAAACCTAATTACATCTTGACTAAAATTGTAGGATTTAAACTATTACAATTAAAACGATAGGGAGTAAAGTGACATTAAGTATATTATTAACCTATTAAATACTATTAGTTAGACTAGCAATAACTTGTACCGACAGTATTTTGAACAAAATTAGTATTAAGTTTTTTATACAATTAAAATTTTGAACAAAAAGTTCAAATCGAAAAAATTATGATAATTATTAGATTTTAATTTTTTTTTTCAAAGCTTTAGACTTTAACCGTTATCACCTGTATTTCGGTTTCTTGCTCTCTAATAATTTTTGTTAAGCGCCATAAAAAAAAATACAAATTACGATATTTTAATTTGAAAGGTTCAACTCTTTAAAAATTATAATTGGGCGAAATTTAAGTTGGCAATTTTGATTTGCATATGATCTCTCCCTTAAAATATGGTAAAATTTAAAATACTGAAACCGTTTTGTGAGATTGATGGTAGTGGGGTCCACTAAAATAAGAATTAAGCTAAAAATAAAAAAATAAAAAAATGATCTCAATAGTTAAATGAAAGAAAAAATAATTCTTAGCCATTTGGATCTTAATTTTTGAGAGAGACATTTTCAAAAACCATCATATTTTATTATATAGATGTTTTGTTTTTTAAGGGAAAGGGATACTCCATTAGCAATGCAGCTAATTCAAAAAATTCACCTTTTTTTATTGTGAATTATTAATTTATCAAGAGCGTACTTGGTTGGTCAAAGTTAACTAAAATTTACCAACCAACCAAACATCACCAAAATTTATCAATTTTTTGTACTTTCTTCCAATTAAATTTTATCATATATCACTTTTACATCAAATTTTTATACTTTTATTGTACTTTTTAACAAAACTTTTGCCAACCAAACATCCCTCAAATATCACATAATACAAATTTTAGATGTTAAATTTATTTACTTATACTTTGTAAAACAAAATGTTAATATTACTATTATACTATTAATATACTATTAATATATGTATTTTATACTATTAATGTATTAATGTATGTATTTTGTTTACTTTGTTTTATTATTATTATTATATCCAAATGATTTAAGTATTATTTTATATTTATTATAATTTTTTTAGCTAATACAATATGATTTAATTTAAAAGAAAAACTTAAACTACCAACATGCCCGTTCATTGAATGGGGTCCCTTGCCAGTGCAACATTAAGCTGAAGGAAAGAAGAGTCAACACTCAACAGGCAACAAGAAATTGCAAGGAAAACCTGTTAATTTCCAACGCCACGAAACTTTAACTTCACTTTCTCACAAGCATAATAAGATTCAATGCTCCTTTCACATCATCATCACCTCTTCTCTCCGGTTTGAATATCTTTAAATTTTCTCTCACTTCCTATGCCCTCATTTTCTCGGACTATTCTTGGCCACTAAACACGCGGAAAGTCTCGTACCCTTCATAGTCTGTTTTTGCTCCTACCCAGATTGCTCAGTTCCATATACATCACATTTTACGCCTTTTTGTTCATCAATTCTTACAAATCCAGCCAAGTCCGAGGTTTTTGGGTTAGATTTTGTCTGTCCATTTTTTTTCCCTTTTTGTTTATTACTATTCGAACTGTTCTTCCATTTTTGCTGTTCAATAAAAGAGTATATTCTTATATATATATATATATATATTTATCACACTCAAGTCCCCCCCCCCTCTATTTCTTGTTGGGTCTTTGAGCTACTGAGATCTTTTGGCTGAGTGCCTTTAAATAACAAAGAAAAAAGGAGAGATTTTGGGGGATTCTTTGCTTGTTTGTCTAGATAATTTTCAATTTGGGTGATTGGGTTTTGATAAGATCATTGTTCTAATGGTATTTGACTTGATCGGGTTTGAATTCTAGTTTCACTTCTCCATTACTATGCAGCGATCATTATATGTCAAAGACCATGAGGTTTAAGAGGAAGAAACAGTGAGGGTCTGCAAAGTTTTGGGATTTTGCTGAAGTTTTTGAGTTAGGGAAGCTTCTCCTATTATGCTTTCCCTCCACTGTTTTGTTGTCTCTCAATCTTCTTCATTCCAGGTCTTCGTTCATGGCTGTAATTTAGATTGGTGGGTGTGAATTACTTTTCTGCTTCTGTTTGAATTCTTTGTACCTCTGATTCCCTTTTCTCGTAAAGTCTTATTAAGGGTTTGAGATTGCTTCAAACCATCTTGTTCTTGTTAATCCAACTCCCTGCCCAAAACCCGTTTGTGGAATTAGATTTGGCAAAGAAGTTGAGGCTGGATTGAACATAATTGGGAGGGTCCCGTGTTGCTATTTTGTGGGTTTATTAAGGTTCAGTTTGCGGGGTCAGTACTCTTGTTGCTCTAAGATTTCTCTATGATGGGGGATTTTGCATCTGTATTCCCTACCTATGATGGTGAAGAACACGTGTTTGCCGCTGCTCAGCACATTGTCAAGGCATTAGTGGCAAATAAGAACCTGAACGATGAAATGAGAAGAATTTTGACAGATCTTGACACCCATTTGTCCACAATGAACACACTTGCCGAGAGCAATGCAGGGGCAACCCGGGAGCTGGAAGAGCAGTTGAAGTTTGCTCAGAGAAAGGTCATGAGCTGGGAGTCAAATCAGTCGATGATATGGGCTTCTGGCACGGAGAAATCTTCAGAATATCTTCAAGCAGTTTACGAAATTCAAAGGTTGACAGAAAGTTTAAGAAGTTTGCTTTCAAACAGAAAGCAGAGGGAACTGCTTGAACAAGCCCATGGTGTTCTGCAGATGGCAATGGAAAGGCTCGAGAAAGAACTAATACATATTCTTGCTCAAAATAAGCAGTCTTTTGGGCCTGAGAACATTTTGTTTGGTTCATCTGAAGAGGATGTTGTGTATGACAGATCGATTGTGTCATTGGTGGATGATTTAATTGAGGACACATCTCAGAGAGAGAGTGGTGGCACTGAAGCGGGGGAACATGTTGATCTGGTCCGTCCTGATGCAATTTCTGATATCAAATCCATCGCAAATGTAATGTTTGCTTCACATTATGATCAGGAATTTTGCCACACTTTTGTTAACTTCTGGAAAGACGCTTTGGATGAGTATTTCTTAATTCTTGGTATTGACAGACTAAGCATTGAGGATTTGCTGAAAATGGAGTGGAGATGCTTGAACAGCAAGATCAAGAAATGGATGCGGGCAATTAAGTTCGTTGTTCGAGTTTATCTGGCTAGTGAGAAACGGCTATTTGAACAAGTCTTGGGAGAATTTGGATCTATTTGTTCAACTTGTTTCATTGAGGCTTCCAAGGCTTCAATGTTGTACCTCTTGAGTTTTGGTCAAGCCATGGCAATTGGGTCCCGACAACCTGACAGATTATTTAGGTTACTTGATGTGTATGAGGTCCTATCAGATCTTCTCCAAGACATAAATTCCTTGTTCTCTGAAGAGATTGGTTCTTTCATTAGGACCGAGTTCCACGAGCTTATGATGAGACTTGGTGATGCTGCAAGGTCAACATTTATGGAATTTGGAAATGCAGTTGCTTCAAACCCCTCAACAAACCCTTTTCCCAGAGGTGGGATTCACCATCTAACCAAGTATGTTATGAACTATATGAATCCGATTGTGGAGTACGCTAGTACCCTAAATTTACTTCTCAGAGTTGATGCTGGGGAAGAAGAGCTGGTCCCAGAGGAAAGGGAAAACATTTCTGTAATCCTTTGGCCAGTGGCACGCCATCTAAGATTGCTGACATCCAATCTGGAATTCAACCTCGACAACAAGTCCAGATTATACAAGGATGGCTCCTTGAAACACATCTTTATGATGAACAACCTCCATTACATGGTGAAGAAGGTTCAGGATTCAGAGCTTAGGTCATTTTTTGGAGACGAATGGATCCGAGAATACACCTGGAAATTCCAGCAGCACGCAACGAGCTATGAGAGAGTCACTTGGAGCCCGGTCCTTTCTCTTCTCAGGGGCAATGGAAATCTCGGACTTAAGGAGCAGTGCAGGATCTTCAATGTTGCATTCGAGGAGGTCTACAAGAGCCAGAGAGGGTGGTTGGTCCCTGATTCTGAGCTCCGGAAGGACCTACGAATCTCAACTTCACAGAAAGTAATCCATTTATACCAAACCTTCACTGGTAGCGTCTCCAATGTCATCAGTGACAAGCACATCAAGTACACTGCAGATGATCTGGAGAACCACATCTTGGAGCTCTTTGAAGGGACAACAAGATCATTGAAAAACACCTGCAAAAAATGAGTTCTGAAGGCTACCCAGTTGTAGGATTCTTCCCTGGTTCGTGCTTTTTCTGTCTCTATAAATTCTTTGGTAGATGTAATTTTTCATTGGCTGGTGTGTTTGTAAAATATCATACTACCTGTGTTCAATGTTTACTGTGGCCAAAGTATGGCTGTAGTTTTGGTCCTTTTTGTGCCTTTTATTTCCTGCAATAGAGCACAGATGTTCAAGTTGCCTTCCTTCAGATGGGATTGGAGTTGAGATTTTTATCACATTCCTGTCTCTGTGTGCAATGCTGTGAACTAACCTGATTCTTCCCCATTGGTGAAGCTTTGAGTCATTCTCCATCCTGTACAAATTTATAGGTCCCAAAAAGACCAGATTGTTTTGTTTTTTCTATTTTTTTCTTTATTTTATTGGTTTTTCAAAAAAAAAAAAAATGATAAAAAAATTTTTCCTGGATGGATTGCAGACTAGCCAACAAGATCCAACCCCCCCCCCCCTTTTTTTTAATCCCTCCTTGCAGCTTTGTTGTAATAATCAACAAGTATTAGTTGTGGTAAACAAATAACATCACAAAGCTGCTCCCCCCAAAACTTACATATTGGTAGGGGCTTGGGTGAATCTATCCTAAAAGAAGGAATTTGTTTTTAGTGGAAATTTAGAGAAATTTTTCTTCCGTTACAATACCATCCTCACACAATCACAAAAACCCTTCCCTAACCTCATAGGGTCTGTGAAAAGTTGGAGAAAGTAGTTTTGCATGTGTAGCAAAAGTTTGGTAAAAGGTAGAAAAAGTTGAAAGTCAGAGAAAATTGGAGTCCCCCCTCCCCTCCTCCCCCCCCCCCCCCCCAAAAAAAAAAAAAACAGCCCGAATAGTTGGTTTAATTTTGATGTCATATCTGAATTACAAGACCCTAGAAGCAGTTCAAACACAACCGGCACCAATTAGGTCAAATCATTACATGAAGTGAAATACATGAATAATATCTGCTAGATCATATGTAATTTGTTATCCTAAACTTGTAATATGTCCAAACTCCTGAGATCATTCCTCAAATGAGTCGATATCTGATATCAATATTATACATACATATTGTTATCTCATCATGCATCTCATTTTTTATCAAATGTGTGAGAAACCTTCATCTAAAATCGTTTCTTTTGTTACCAAGTTATCTAATGCAAAATTGCCATACGCCACACACTTTATGTGAATTGATCTGAATACAATGTTAAAAGAGTTAGAAGTACATTATAGCCTATGGAATTGTTATACTAAAGTTGTTGTTCTTATACTTTCCGAACTAGTATTTCACGAAAAAACTAAACATATTGAGGGTGAATTTTCGTTAAAAAAAAAAATTCTTATGGAATGTTATTAAGACCAATCATATCAAGGTTGAAGGGTAGTTTACTAATTTATTCACCTAGGCTTTTAGGGCTCTCAAGTTAGATTATTTATTTATTTTTTCTTATAACTTGGGATATTTGGACTACCTTGTGCATGTCTTGACTATTTTTTAGTATCCTGAAATTGACAACTGATGGGAGCTCGAAACGTATAATATATATGCCTTAATTTGAGGGAGAGTAGTAGAAACATAAGAATAAGTCAATTTATTCCTTGATTTACTATTTTCTTTCTTTGTATGATATTGTAATTCTTTCCTAATTTGTACTCGATTCGTACTGTTATAAACATATGCACAGGCAATGCTAATTAGGTGGCAAAGTTTTTATTCATTACTCATTATTTTATGACAAAGAAAAATAGTATAAAATTCATTTTCAGATGCAGAAGCTTCTCTCTCTGGCTGATGAGAACTTATGGATGGGCTCATTTTGTCAAGCAAGATTCCAAGCAATTAAGATACTACCCATCATCAGTCTCCATCGTAAAGGTGCTGTTTGGAAGACCAAGTTTTACAAATTTTTATAAATCTTTGACTATTTTGTACTCTCTATGTATTTACTAACATGTCTTTGAAATTCTAGTACAACATATAAAAATTATTTCAACGGTGGCTTTAACCACGTTCAAACGGGTTCAGCTCAAAATTCTAACAAAGTAAAGATGAGCAGCACCTCTCTCTCCCTCTTCCTATCAACTATAAGGGTCTTCAGGTTTATGATGACTTTGTTATTATTGTTTAATCAATGTTTAATGCTCCCTTCAAAGAATCTCAATTTGCTCTCACCACATGAGATTCAATGGAGTTTTATTTGTTCAATCGACAAGGTGAATTTTCCTGAAATGTTATGGGGCAAAGTTTCTTCATCAAGTTAAGTTGATATTTGATAATGTTTTTTATGCTCATTCTAACTGTTTTCTCTTTAACCCTAGATAAAATTTGTACCATGTAAATTTCACTTTTGCATTTTTGGAGTTTTATTCATTTTTTTTGGGGGCGGGGTAACAAATAAGGGTAAGGGTTTTTATTAGCTGTGAGTTTTTTTTTTCAATGACGATTTTGTCCTGGTATTGTGATTGTTAATTATCTAATTTTTAAGGACAAAATGATCACTAAGGGAATATTAGAACTACTTAAAAGCTCAAAATTTTAATTGTTACAAAAAAAAATCCTAAAATAAAATTTTAAAGAAAACTCGATTTGAAAAAGTGAAATTTGCTCTATTGATGCCATTTTTTTAACTCTTCATCAAAAGGTAAAGAATAATTCTTTGATATAACTTTATAGTCCTTTTTATAGTCTTTTGAGATAATTTTATTCAACCAAAAAGAGGTTAAATTTTTGCACTCGTTAGTTTTATTTGAAATCTCACTTTAAGATTTTTTTTGGGTATTGTGCCCGAGCCTTTTTTTTTTTTTTTTTTTTCTTAAAATTAAGGATCTAAGTAATAATTTTACTCTTGAAAATTAGACAAGTGAACATTTAATGATGAGAATGTAGAAGCAAAATAATCACTGAAACATTTAATTGTTATTAAAAAAAAAAAACACACACACACACACACACACACACAATTCCTTAATTGTTAAAAGAAAAACTCAGGCCCTAAAATAAAATTCTAGGTAAAATAATCCTGCATTCCTACCGTGTGGGTCATGAAATCTAAAAATTAATCTGAAAAGGCAAATAATATGTTTCAAAATATTGTGACTTCAACTTCCCAACTCCCTAATTTTTGAAGATCACTCTTCCCTTATGCATCCTCCCATCTAAAATCTATATTCAAGGTGAGGATGCTATGCATTGCGACTCGGCGTTTTCACTGAAAATTGCGTGATTGGGATCGAATTGTGATTCGGTATCAATTTCTCCAAGCTGTGTAGTTTTCTTCTTTTTGATTTTCCTCTAAACTTGTTCAATTATGACAGAAGTGACTTCATGTCAAAGCTAGTTCTGGGGAACATATCCCATAAGGATTAAACAGATGTCACTTAGAATAACACAACTAAAATTAAGATGTTATTTTCTATTCAATCTCATATCTAACCAAACAAACATGTCCTAAGACTATGTTTGATTGGAGGGATTGGATGATGCGGTATAAGTAATACTTTGAGATATTACATTGAATTGAATATAATATGGGATTAATTTTTTATGTGAGATTTTTTTTTTTTTTTTTGGTGTTTGTTTGAAGGGATATAAAGTGGGACAAAAGATGTGATTTGATATGAAATATAACAAGAAATAATTTTGGACCTTTAAATTTTGGAGGAAAATAAATTCAAGGGTGAGGATAAGTTATCCCACTCTCCTATAACATTACTTATCCCATGTTTTAGGGATATAAACTCTAGTCCGGAGTTAGAATATTGCAAATCAACATAGAATGAAAGTCAATTTGGTAAAAAATAATAAACATCAACTCCAATCCCCCAACCATATTCGGTAGACAAATACGCCCTAACTTCTATGGCTCTGTTTAGTTTCCTATAAACTTCTGAAAATCTCTAAAAATATTTAAAAATTTCTAAAAGTTGTTCACTTTTTATATCACTGCACGAATTACGAACTCATAACTTATCTCACTTTATCTCACTTTTTATCACTCTAAACACACCCTATGTAGACATAATTCCATAATTTCCTAATTCACCCCACTATAAATTATTAGGATATTCAATATACTACATAAAGGCAATAGAAGCCAAGGGTGAACTCCATTTACACAAAATATATACAAGCAAAATTAAATCCCTAAACTACTCAACCCACCACGTTATCTGTGAAGTCCTAGGATTTATTCACAGGAGAATTAACTCTCAATATGGCCAATTACATAAAGTGTAGTCAAAAGGAATCACCCAACTATAAAACAAAAGGATAAAAAAAAACCAAAATTTCACACACTGAACCAATTCATCTGCACCACTACAAGAGCATCGGTTTCCTTCTTCTGCTTGCAGGGCAGAGGGAACCCAAGAGCCAAACCTTCTCCTCTTACAAGTAGATCCTAAAAGACCCAACTATAAAACACTCAGCCACCCTGATCGAGGGAACACCAAGATATGCCGAATGGAAAGTAAAAGAAATTATGGCTCAGCGCCAACTCCACCATGTCTAAGAAGGCAATCCACCGATATGATCTTTCCTTTTTTCAAACTTCAGCCAAACTAGTATTTAAAAATAAATAGATACATGAGGGCTCCATGAATATCTGCCAAGCTCAAGTTCCATGAGGGTTTTCCTTAAAATAATTTATTGATACAATCACTATTTTACTTACTGAAGAAACAACCATCCATACAACTACTCTGCGAATATAACTTGTGCAGCTTTCTAGCAGCAGTTCATCCCCCTTTACTAGCATTTTCGGATCGTCACCATTGAGAGATTCAACAAGATGCAACCCTACCTTCTCTTTCTTGTCCTAGCTTGTTGATATACATTCTTCTCACAGTTTTACACACACAACAATATAAATCATCTACAAAAGCTATACTAATGAAGTGGTAGGAAATGAGAGCTTTTGTTTTTTCTCCACCATAAGTGACAAGAGGAATGAGATATTACAAAAATATTTTGCCATGCACCATATTTATAATTGTGCACAAAATCAGAACGAATGGAAGAAAAGAGAAGAGCTGCAATAACCTTTAAATTGCAATGGATGCTGTTGGCACAATTGATAAGTAGGTAGGTAAAAAAGAACTATTACAATCATAACATAATTGGCATATAGATGAAGCTGCACCATTAGGCCTAAGAACATCAGCCTTCCAAACAACTACATTGAAGAAGCCAATCATAACTTAAAAGACATTGATAGAGTCAGGAACCCCTTAACAACTACATTAACCCCCAGCTAGAAACGTATTAAATATAATAACAAGAGTATACTGAGTTAAGCTTTGACGAGTTTGACCACTGAGACATCAAATTGGTTGACAATTTGTTTCTCATTTTAATTTTTTTTTTTTTGGAGAGATACTTTTCATATTAACACTCACACTAAATTTGAATTTCTTTATGAAAAAAGAATAATAATAATAATAATAATAATAATAATAATAATAATAACAAAGACGACGACAAAGGCAATATCAGTGACATATGATTTGTTTTCTCAAGAAAATATTAGTAGTACGTCCACTGGTTCACATATCCATATAATATGGGTATAATTTATACTTGGACCAGACACTAATATATATGCACATATATAGAGTATCGATGTTTTTGTGCCATGCTCAACCTGATCTCATTCCTGATCCTAATCCTACACCTACTCAAATTGGGCACTTTAGATATTTCCACAAATTCCATTTATTGTTATGAAGAACAATTTTCCCAAACCAATTTCACAACCTGCCTTTTGTAGTTACAAAACTAAGTTGTTGATACGAAACCTCTATGAGAAGTTAGGAAGACCTTGCTAACAAAAAATTCAGGCTTTTATAACAGCAAAATGTTAAGATTTGTGACACTTAGCCAACGACACATTTTCCTTTGCTTCTTATTCTTCTTTTTTTTCTTCAATAAAAGCCATCACAACCCCATAAATGACAATAATAATTTGAAGTCCACTTCAGTCTTCCCTGGTCTTCCTTGCCAACTTCTAAAACTCCTCAGGAATTTACAAACTTTTTTTTTTTTTCATTTCTTCTCTTTTGGTTTTAGTTATTATTTTGCTGATGTACTAATCAGCTCACTAACCAATCTTTTTTATGTGCCTATTTCAAGCAAACTTTCCCCCCCTCCTCTACATAAACTTAGTTGGTTTGAGTTAATTGCCAATTTGATGCCATAAGGCACGAAGGGAGCCCCCCCAAACCCCCCCCCCCCCCCCCCCCCAAAAAAAAAGGTTCAGGAGAATGCCACCTAAATATAATTTTTTTTGTGCTAAAAATTTTTTATGCTATAGTTGCCTCCCCCTCCTAAAATTTTAAAATGACAGACATCAATTCAGAAAAATACTACTAGAAAGCAAAAATTTTTGGATCAAACATTTTTTATGCTATAGACTGCCACCTGCAGTTTAAAAAAACATAACTAGGGGTGTTCAAAATTCCAAAACAACCAAAAAACAAACATGTTTGGTTGGTTTGGTTTAGTTTTTTGGTTATTATGGTTTGGTTTGGTTGCAAGTTATTAAATTTCAGTTTTGGTTTCGGCTTTAATTTTAAGAACCCAAATAAACTAAAATAACCAAAATAAAATTATATACGTTATGTAAGATTATTTTAAATTTAGATTTTAAACTATAATCAGAAGTATTTGATGCACACTACCATATCTCCACTCTAATTTGACAAACCTTAAAACTTAATCTTATTAGTTATCTCTACCCAATGCTGTAACTCAACTCTAATTTCACCAAACCTTGAAACTTAATATCATTAGTTATCTCTACCCAATGCGTATCTCAAACTAGAATTTCACATACCTTAAAAGTTAATCTAGTTAGTTATCTATGCCCAACACCACCTCTCTGTGAGACTTAAATTTGCTTGACTTGTATTTGGTAGTATATTATTTTTTTTTTCCGTTAGAATATTAAATTTAAATGGTCTCCGAATGTAGAAGTGTATGTAATGCATAGACTGTAGCAAAGCCTTTAAAAGGACCTAATTACAACCAAGCCTTTAAACCAAATTACTGAATAAACAAAACAGAACATTGTTGGTTAAATTGGAAATCCTTTAATTTAAAATCGGTTCAGTTTCAAATTTTAAAAATACAAAATTTTTGGTTTGGTTGAAAATTCATTGAAAAACCAAACCAAATAAACTAATGAATACCCCTCAACACAACTAGTACATATCAAAATTTGGGTAAAATATTTATTTAAGCTATAACTAAACTCCCTAAAATTCAAATATTTTTTCTTAATTGTTTATGTGTCCAAAATTTCGTAACCCAATTAATTTTCATCCATACATAACGCAATCCATCACTAATTGTTAACAACTCAAAAAATTAAAAATATATAGTCTAAAATTTAAATTGCCAATAATTTAAGCATATAAAAATATTCTTAGTCTAAATATTTTAAAATTTTAAAACCAATACAAACAACTTAATATTAAATAAGACTTCTAAAACAAGGGAAAAAAACAAAATATAATAAAAAAGAAAAATAAAAGACATAATATTAGTTCTTGCAAAATGAAAAAAAATACCAAAAACTACTATAACTACGGAGTGTGCATCTTTAGTTATAAGTGTTGTTAAAATAAAGTTTCAGGATAAGATGAAAGAGAAATTCTAGAGAAATTCAATGTGGATTTAACTGTTGATAAATTTCATGACTTGAAAAAAGTAGTTGGGTGTTACTTTAATTGATAAAATTCATAGATTACGTAGATGAACCTGAATTTTGTTTGTGAATATTATATATAAAACTTACTTTTGGTGATGCATTATTGTTATATATTGATTAGGTTATATATATTAATTAATTTTTTGTTTACTAAATAAAATTGATAATATTAATCGTAATTTTTCTAGGTCTATATTTGCCTTAAAAAAAAAAAACAACTAAATTACGCCTCCTAAACAAAAAGTCCTGGCTTCAACCCTGGATGCCAAAAATAATCACAACCAAAGGGAAGGCAATTATGTCCACAGTAATATTGAGAACATAAACAAATAACTTACTTCTACAACAACAATTGGGCCACAAAAGTGCCCCAAAAGACCATTTATTCCATCACTAATTGAACATATCTAGAACATCAAGAGGTGCAGAGAACATTGCACAATGAAAACTTCAAGTAATAGCCGAGTCAATAGATAAAACAACACACCTAATGTGATAGACACCGGAAGGGCGGGCAGAGCTTTCCGGTAAAATGCAAGGAGCAAAAGAGTAATGCCAAGGCCAGCTACAATGGCAAGATAACACGCATAAACCGTCATGAAATCATACATTGCAGCCCTTCCAACTAAAACACTGTAAAAGATGAAGTCTCCCAGCCCCAGCTTAATTGCACCGGACGATCCCAGCCCAATTCCCTCAACCGCCAAATTATCCCTCGACTCAGCATCCTCCTGTAAGTTCGTCTCCACATTTATTCTTCGTTCAATTAACGGTGCCGTAAGCTCGGAAACCCCTCCCGAAATCTGCCCCTCTTCAGCATAAGCTATGTTTCTTTCATTTCCTCCAGTTCCAATAGCTAACACAGTACCGAGATTTGAATTGGAATAGGCATTTGAATTGGAATTAGAGCCAGTATTCGCATCCCGATTCCCCTCCGAACCAATACCACCCCTTTCTCTCCACACCCTCCTTTGAATTAAGCTACCTCCCGGAACCGAATCGTTAGAGATAACAGGCCTAGCCTCATAAACAAAAGCCGGGATATCTTCATCCCTAGATATTGCAAGCTCCACCAAAAGTCTTAATGGCCCACCAGGCAACAAGACTGCAGCAAGATCATACAATGCCAGTGCAACCAAAAGCACCCACGTGGTCCATTCAGGCAATAGAGTAAACCAGTAAGCAACCAACATTCCAATAACAACCAAATAAACTTGGGTCAAGAAGATAGGAATTTTAGACACGAACACAGCCAAAACACCAACAACAGTGGAGTTCAAAAGAAGAAGCGCAAAAGTGAAGCAATCAATGGGGATACTGAAATCCTCGATCAGAAAGAGAGCAACTTCTCCGCCCATGAAACCCAGAACAAGGCAAGCAGAGAAAGCCATGTAGTATTTCAAGAACTTAGTGCATCTGAGGTAAAAAAGGAGGACCAGGAAGAAGGTAACCACAGTGATAACGGCGACAAACACGAGAGAGTTCAAGAGGGCACCTTTCAGTTTGTCCCATATCGAGTCGGAGCCGCTCTCGGAGTAAGCTATGGTGGCTATTGTGGTGATTGAAGGCGAAGACGAGGAGCCGTCGTTCAATACGGTGACCAGAATGACCACCGCTAACATGCAAATCGAGACTGGCGTGACGATTCTGACGATTTCTTCGCCAAGGGATTCGAGAATGCTTTTGGGTCTTGGGTTTTCAATCTGATCCATTTGGTTGGAAGGGGGGGGGGGTTGTTTCCAGTTACAGTTCCAGAGATTGGATGAAGAATACCTGGGGTTCTTTGAGACGTTCCCCGGGATTAATGGAGGGAGTGCTTCAGATTTGGCGAGGATTTGATGCGTAAAAAACGTAAAATGAATCAAGAAAATTGGGCATTATTTGACTTGGAGTTGCAGTGCTGACCATAAAGTTTTCTGTCAGCCGTCAGATCATTTTAAATAAAATTTGACGGTTCTAAATTTTTATTCAAAATAATTAATTTTAAAGTATATAAAACCCAAAAAAAAGGGGGAAAAGTGAAAAAAACAAAAAAAATGGAGCTTTCTCCCCTTGTCCTTCGATTTTTTTTTTCCACCTTTAAGGGCCCAAGTTATTTGTTTTTAAAATATTTATCAAAATGCTATTAATAAAAACATAATTTTATAATGTATTTTTATTAAATTAAAAAACACATTATCATATTGTATTTTTTAATCTAACCTAAGTAAAAAATGTAACACAAAAATCTGAGATGGGTAATACTTAATAAGGGTTTCTTGTCCAAGTTAAAATTTTATCAAAATACAATTTTTGGTGAGATAAATATAAAGGATGCCTTGAAGCTGAATGGTAAAGGTCTCCTTCGTCTCCTCATTGACCTGGGTTCGACACCTGGATGTCCTCCCCTTATCAATTAATCAAAAAAAAAAGAGATAAAATATAGACAATACTTAAGTTTATTTCGAAACAAGAGTGAAAATTCACAAAAGAAATTAATTCAATAAAAAAATTTTAAGAATACAAACACGGTATAAATGTGAACGTAAAGAGATAATTTTTTAAAATTGAGAATATAATTTTTAAAATTTAAGAATACGAATATCACAAGATATTAAAAAAAAAAACAAATAATAATTTTATATATTTTTAGTACTCACACACGTGAATTTAGAATTTACAAAAAAGAAATTAATTCAATAAAAATTATTTTTCTTAGTAATTTCAATAAAAATTATTTCTTAAAATTTTCATCGTAGGGCAATCTTGGGTGTTTGTTTTATTTTAGCAAGGGAACATTAGTACAATATTGGGGGAAGGAGACTAGTAAGTGATTTTATGAGCTTAGGGAAATTGAGATCCCTGCCACTGATCTACCCCATTTGTTTTTGGTATTGGGGAGGTGTTTGATTTTGTGTCTGTTTGGAAGTGAAATTTTTTTTAAATTTTTGATAATTTTTTAATAAAAGTTACTAGGTTTAACTTTGATAAAATTTTGAATTTTTTTGTAATTTTTAATTATTGGGCAAAAAGTTTAAAAAAATTTTAGAACTTTTGATTATTTTGTAAACAGTTGGATAAAGTTTTAAAATTTTTTAACAAATTTTGAGGTATTGCCAAATGCTTAGAAAAGCAGACATTGTTAAAATTACTTTTTTTGTTTGTTGACTTCCAAACAGACCATCTGATTGAAAAATAAAATTAAGTATTTATTAATAGGTGTCTTGAAAATTAACAAAAATATACTAAGGTTCCGTTTGGTTTGTAAAAAAATTACAAAAAATTCTATAAATTTTTGTTAACTTTATATCACATTAATTTTTTTCTTTCACTGCACACATTACGAATTTTCAATTTATTTTAATTTATCTTATTTTTTTCACTCTAAACACACACTATATAATACTGTTTGAAGATTTGTGAAAAATACAGTAAAAAAATGAATGATTGTGATTTAAATTATTATTAGAGTACAAAATATTATTATTATTATGTGTCGTATGTTCACGGTTCCTTAATAAATGTTTTCGAATACCTGTTAACAGAAAGCATAAAATTATGGGGGCGTTTTTCTTAACAAAAAAACTGTTTCTCGTTTTTGGAGTTACCAAACTGACCCCAAGGTCTCGACTCTCAAATTGTACATTTTTCAAGTGCTCTCATCCAACGGCCCAAGCCGCTCCAAATTCCATCCAACGGCAATCATCCAATTTCAGCACGACCATATATTTCTCTTCTGCCCGTAAAACCCTCCTGTTCAAAACATTTCTAGGGTTTTACAGTCACCACGAACTGTGAAGAGAGAGAGAGAGAGAGAGAGAGAGAGAGAGAGAGAGAGTATTGAAGCCTACCAATCCCCGCTGAAAAGGTGATGTTTCTTCACAAACCTCTGCCCTAAAATCATACCCCCAAATTTCACTTGGCAATCTGTTGCACCCATTTGACTTATGTGTATATGCGCATGTTTCTGCATATACATATGCATGTATCGGTGTATTTGTAGATGTGCATGTTTATTCAACTGTGTTGTTTGCGCTTGATTTCATTATTCTTTCTTTTTTTTTTTCAAATACCTTTGGACGCCGTTCTTGAAGCTTGATTGACTAATTTTGCAATTTTAGCTAATCAGTTTCGATTTTACTTATTAAAAAAGAAAAGCTCATCTGGTGCGCAAGCGCTCCCCGGCTAGTGCGGGGAAGGGAGAGTGTGTGTGTATTTGTATGCAGCCTTATCTTATATTTTGTAAAGAGGCTGTTTTCACGCCTCGAACCTGTGTGTCACCAGTGGAGCAACTTACCGTTGTGCCAAGGCTCACCCTCTTTGATTCTACTTATTATTATTATTATTTTTTTGCTGAGGAATATTTTCCTCCATTTTCATGCAGTCTATTTTTGCATTGTTTTCCTTTCCTTTCCTTTCATTCTTCCAAAGGAACCAAATTGACTGCCACAAGCACCAGTCAAATATGGACCTGGCGCCCCCACTACTTTTTTAAATCTCAACCATCCATCCATTTTCATCTAAGGGCTGAAAATACAAACTCAATTTGTAGTAAATGCAGACATAATTACAATTCAAAAATTGAAGAGGAAAAATTAATAAAATGGGATCCGCAAAAAATTATATTGTCAGCCCTGGGATGAAATCAGGGTTAAGATTTTAAAAAGCAGAAAAATAGTAGAATAAAAAAATAACAGGGAGCCAAGTCTGTCAAATATTTCCTTTTGTTCCCATTAGTTTGCAGGGATATTGATGTTAGCCTTGCAGCTTATTCTAGCTACTCAGCTTTTTGAAATTTTCAAATGACCAAAATTATCCTCTTATATTTTAAGCTTATTTTAAATCATGAAGGGCAAAATTGTCTAATTAACAAAAAGTTAAAAAACTAACTACCAAAAAAAACTAGCTTTTTTTCCTTCCTGAACACGCACGCGAGCGCGCGCAGAAAACTATCGTTTCTTCTTCCCAAACAAAGCCTTATTAATGTCCTAATTGCTGTGTTTTTATATATATTCATGCTTTATGGAGCTAATTTGTTGATTCTATCTAAATTGCGGTTGAAACCTTAAATTTTTTTTTTCATTGCTTTGTTGACAACAAAAAAAGTCTTGGGTTGTCAAATGCGAGTGCGAGTTGAACCAGAAGGGTCGGGTCTGGTTTAAATCCTACTGCTATTATTACTTTTTTTTTTGGATAAGTAAATTATAATTTATTAATAAAAGTCTTCAAGGGATGCCACCCAAATACAAGAAAGAAATGGCTCTTAAAAAAGATACAACAATCAAGTCTCCATGTTTTCAATGAAAGAAAGAAGGAAAAACGTTGTAAATTTGCTTCTAAAACTTCCTCCCCAACCTGGAAAGCACTCTATATTCAAGTAGACAAGAGATTCAATCCATACAAAGGAAAATTCAAATCTTGAAAAGAGCTAGGTTTCCTTTCTCCTCAACAACCAAGTGAGAAAAAGGGGGGGGGGTAATTGTTACTCATAAAAAGAAAAGGGGCTAGTTGCAAGCTTTCTGCTGCTTTTTGTGAATTTTAGTCCCCCACCACATCTCTAATGTACATTATTAGCTTGAAGTTTGTATTTCCCAATGTGGATGATGTGTGGTTAAGCACTGGTGGATTGAATGACTTATTGTATTTGTGTAATTCTAATTTTTAGTGCAAGTGCATGACTAAATGTGAATAATATCTAATGTGAGAGAACAATCCATGGATTTTCTTTTGTACATGGGTTGAATTCCCTTTTGATGTATCCGAGCACTGGAGTTTTAATCTTTTACTATGTGTCAAAAAGAGATGGATGATAGCTCTATGCTGAAAATGGATATTTACATGTTAAAAGCATCATAAATGCTTCAACATGAATTTTTTGAGCCATGTTCTTCTGCACGTGCTATCCTTCATTGCATGTTTTTATTAGATATTTTTCCTGGAATTTGTTTTTTAACTTTTGAGTGATTGTTTTGGTCCTAATTCAAGGAATAGACAGAGAGAGTTCGAATGTGTCATTTGGATTTCTCCCTTGGGAATTTTATCTGCTGTAGTCAACTGACTGAGGTTTTGTAGTTTTTATGTCTAATGGAACTAAAATCCTTGCAAAGTTAGCCATGGAAGCTTACATTTTTTGGAACGCTGTTTTAGGTTCAGCAATGGCCTTCTTTAGTAAAGCTGGGAATATTCTCAGGCAGGCTGTGAGCAAGCATGGAAATTCAGAAATTTTTGGATCTAATCCTTCTGTCTTCCATATGATAAGATGCATGTCATCTGCCAAAGTCTTTGTTGGAGGTACATATATTTCTCCTCTTGAGCGGCAGCTATGAACCATGTTCTTTGTAGTATTGTGCTAATAATTGCTTTATTCAATTTGCAGGACTCTCATATGGCACTGATGAGACAAGTCTTATGGAAGCTTTCAATAAGTATGGAGAAGTTGTTGAAGGTGTGTTTATTAATTTAGCACGTGACGTTGTAATTGTGAGCCCTGGGGTGCTTCATGCTGATTATTTTGTGCTCTGTTAAATTGTTTTGATTCTTTATTTATACAGGAGCATCTTTATGATAAGGATTCATCTTGAAATAGGGTTGCTAGGTTGTGCCTATGATCAACAGTGATGTTCATTGCCAATTATTTGTTTGCGTGTGGTATTCTTGGTTTGCTATGTAAAATTTTAAATCTGAAATAAGACTTTGAATTCATGTCTGCACATCCGTAAATTACATTTTCATTCTGCTTTCAGCTTTCTTGATTACTGTATAGAATTGTTGAATTCCTTTCCTTACCAGGGCTCTCCATAATAACTTTGATTTTGTGCATGTGGGTGCACGTTTTTCTGTTTTTTGCTGGCAATTATGTTTTGCTAAAGCTTGATGGACTTTTGTTGCTTAAGCTCAACCATTGTCCCTTCAGACATTATTCTTGAAACCATGCCTCAAATGCATAGCAATCAAGAATGGCAAAGGGCTTCTGTTTCTGTTACAAAACTTGGGGTTTGACATGTTTGTGTTAGACTTGCAATTAATGCTGACTGGCTTGACATTTATTGCAGCAAGAGTCATCATGGATCGTGATAGTGGTAGGTCCAGAGGGTTTGGCTTCGTTACTTACAATAGTGGCGAAGAGGCTTCTGCTGCTATCCAGGCCTTGGATGGACAGGTACTGATTACTTGTGCCACAACTCCGAATCTTTTAATACTGATCCCTTGTTTTCTTTGTCCGTCTTCCTGATATAGGAGATCAGTGACATCATGGAATTGCGGTTAATATTTTCGTAGCATCTGGGATTATAATTTTGATAGTGAAGCTCTCATAATTTAATAGCAAACGGTAGGCTGAGATTTTCTGGACAACTGGAGAACTATATTTTAAAAGAAGATAATTTTAAGAAGCTGAAGATCTCTTCAGGAAATAAAAGGCTGTGTGTCATGGCCTGAAGATCAACTAAGAGCAAGTTCTTCCTCTTGAATAGAGCTCCTTGTAAAAATTCTAGATCACTAAAGAAGAATAAGAATTTTTTTTTTTTAAAAAGAAACTTTGTAACATAGTTTAGTGCGACTGTTTCTCTTTATATTGTTCTGGCAGAGGTGGATGTTATTCACTTACATTTTTGCATTTGAAGGAAATCAAATTTTAAGTGTGAGTTAAGATAGTTGTTCATGCAGATAGGTTTTATGAGCTGCACCTTAGGTTAGGAAATACTCGTGGACAATTAAGAAGCCACTTGCACATTTATGATTAAAAAAACATAATTGGTAGAAGCTGTTTTGTTTCATTTAAAACGGTCTAAATACTACAAATCTCTGTATGATAGGTTAGTTATTTCAATTATTTTAGCTTCTGAACTTAGCAGTGGTTCTTTGAATGTTTATTGGCAGGAGCTGCATGGACGTAGGATAAGGGTGAACTATGCAACTGATAGAGCACGAGGTGGAGGGTTTGGTGGCGGTGGCTACGCTGGAGGTTATGGTGGCGGTGGTTATGCTGGAGGTTACGGTGGCAGTGGTGGAAATTTTGGAGGGGGTGGTGGTTATGGCAATGCTGATAACTACGGAGGAGGGGCCAGTTATGGTAACTATGGAGGTGGAGCTGGAGCCGGGTACGAGGGCAACAACTATGGAGGTGGGAGCAGCTTTGGAGGAGGTAGCTATAACCAAGGTGGGACTTACGGTAGCAGTGCTAATCACGACAGTGGCAGCCAGAGTTTTGGTGTTGCTGGAGGTGGTGGTGGAAACGAAGATTTTGTTAGTGGTGATGCCGGAATGAACAACAGCTTTGGAAATGGTGGATATGGTGGAAATACTGGATTGGACTTTGGTAGCGATCAAATTGGCAGCCAAGAAAGCAGCAACTCAGCTGATTCTGGTGGTGCTGGGCACAGTGCAGAGGGAAAACTACAAGGATGATGATGGATCCTGATAGCTATTGGAACAAAAGGGCGTTGAGGGTATCTAGAAAAGTTTTGAATTCTATTAGCTGGGAATAATTGTATTTGCTTCCTTTTCAGATTATGGAATCGTTTGTTCATTTATTGCCTTTAGCACCTCTCTTTCTGTGAATTGTTTGTTTTGGTAACGAGCTGAATTCAGTTTTTTGAACTGAAGTTTGATGCAATTTTTAAGTTTCTAAAGTTTTCGATAAGTTGGGTACGGGCCAAAAAAAAAAAAAAATAATAATAAAAAATAAATAAATAAATAAATACATAAGTAAAAACTTTTGGCCAGTCCTTTCATTTCTTTTATTGAATTAAAATGATTTATTGTACTGGTTTGTTTAGGAGGCTAATTCAAGGTCTGGGTGAATTTCACTCTGTAATTGTATTTATTGATATGCGTGTTTTTGTGTTGAATTTGCGTGTTGTGGAGAGCATTGTTTTTAGTGAGTAAAATGCTTTTTGACTGAATCCATCAAACGAGAACTAATGAAAATGTATTCCTCCCTAAAGAAAATGCCAGGCGGGTGGCAACCCTTTTATCATAGTTGTTGAGGAGTGCTTGCGTGAGGAGGAAATATGTTAAAGAGCGTGTTTGGATGGGAGATTTAAAAAAAAATGATAGGAAAAATAAAAAGGAAAAGAGAGGCAATTTAAATCCCAAATTAATGATTTTTGTTTTAGTAGGTTAAAAAAATATAAAAATAGAGAAAAATTATTGATAAATTAAATTTTTTTAATTTTTATGTTTTTTCTCTTTTATTTTTTTATCACAAGCTAAATATGATGAGTGATTCTTAATTTTATTCTCTTCTTTTTTTTTTTTTTGACAATTTTTTTTATCTAAACACAAGGATATATAGTGAGGGGGAAGAAAAGAAGAGAGAAAATAAGGAGAAATATAGAGAAAAAAAAGAAAAAATATAAAATTTTAAATGCATGTTTTTATTTGGGTGAATTTAAAAATATATAAAAATAAAAGATATTTGACAATAAATTACTTTTCTTATTTTATTATTTTTAATTTATCAAATCTCATTTTTTTTTAACTTTTTTTTTTTTATTACGAATCAAAAAAGGGATAGTAATTTTGAATCCTCTTGATAAATTCTTGATTCACAAACTCTTAAAGTATGTTTAAAGTAAGGGTCTAGGGAAGGAAAATGAAAGGAATATGGGTTCAAAATGTCTTTCCTCGTTTGACTTGCGATGAAAAATGAAAGGAAAAAAAGCATAAAATTTAGGAAATTAAAAAATATTTAAATTAAAAACTTAATTTTTTTGATAAGTACATTTTATTTTATTATAGTTTTTAATTTATTCAAACAATAATATATTTGAAATTTTTTTTATTTTCTTCCTCTTTTTTATCTTTTTTTTTTTTTTTTTTTCAAATCTTTTCCCTTTCATCTTCTTTTCTATAAAATCTGAACTCCAAATACACCACAAGTGAATATAAATTTAAGATTTTAAATGTTATTTTTACACTGAAAATCAAAAAACTTGTTTTCTATTTGACATTTGTCCTTTTTTTTGTTTGCTTAGTTTTTATTTTTTTTTAAACATTACTAAAACGGTTGATATTTTACATTTCAGTCGCCGAACCGCTTAACCAGTTCCTAAGTATGCTTTATGCCCACGATTCATATTCTGATGTATGGTTTAGTCATCTAATCAACTAATAAAATGACAAACGGTCTGGCTTTCACAACGTCGTTGTAGTATAGTGGTGAGTATTCCCGCCTGTCACGCGGGTGACCCGGGTTCGATCCCTATAGTGGTGAGTATTCCCGCCTGTCACGCGGGTGACCCGGGTTCGATCCCCGGCAACGGCGATTTTGGACTTCCATTAGTTTTAATATATACATATATATTTGTTTTGGAGTTGGTCCCATTTTGCCTTTCCAACTTTTGCACCCTACCTTAGTATTACGAGAAAATTATATAAATTTAATTTTTGTTAAAAAAAAATTTTCATTTTCATTAATTAAAATTTGAAATTCTAAACAAGAAACTTTAAAAGTTTGAATTTTAAATTCATTAACTTTTAATGTTTATTCTTTTAATAATCTAAAATGCTCTATATCTTTAATGTTAGTATTTAATATCACTCATCTTTCTCCTTTTTTAATGTTAGTCTTTTATTAATTTTCCTTCCCTTCCTCTATCTCTTTTATCTCTTTTCACCATTCCAAGGTGCAACTTATTTTGCAGGCAGATAGAATTAAATTTTAATTAAATTATGGATCAGATGCAACTAAGCAACTAAATTTAAATTATGGTTCAAGTGCAGCTCATTTTGCACATGATATGAATGGTAAAAAGAAAAAATACAAACATTTAAGACGAACATTAAAAGAAGAAAAAGAGAGAGATGAAATTTAACCATTGGTTTGGATGGAGTGAAACGAGAAAAAAAGAAGAGAAAAGAAAAAATTTTAGAATTTATTTCTTGTTTGTGAGTTTTTGTAAGGAAGAAAGGAAAAGAAATGGGAAAAAAAATTGAGTGTTAAAATTTTAAAATTTTCTAAAAGTGAGTGGAAATGGAAAGAAGATAGGAGTAAATTAATAAAGCTTTTCAAAATAACATATTTGCCCCATAAAATAAAGTAAATTACAAACATATGCTAGGGTTAAATAAATTGGCAACCCTTCGACTTCTTAAAGTATCACACACTTTCTTTTCATCCATTTCTTCTCAACTCACAGATAAAAAGAAAGAAAGTTATTATTTTTTCTCTAGTCTCAAGTAAATAAAAAAAAAAAACTATTACTATTATTGTTCTTTTTCAACTAATATTTTCTTTTCTTTTCTTTTTTTTTTCTTTTCTCTCTCCTAAATTCACATACGAAGAACATTAAATATAAATGACATTTTAGTGTTTATATATAAAAAGTCCATGAATTTGTAATTCAAGTGTTTCTAATTCATAAAAATGAATTTTAAACATTAGGTCTATCAAAATAAAATATTTCTACCTAAAAAATCCATTTTTATTCATTAATACCTACGGACAAGAGGGTACACGTACCAAAGGGCAAGGGAGGTACAAGTAATTTGCTCTAGTTGCTTCCATTTTAATTTCTTTTTCTACCTCCACTTTACATGAACCAAATATATATATTTTTCTCCCTTTCTTTCTGTGTCAGCATTTAGATGCAGTGAGAAAGTGGGATTGTGAGAAATGATAATTTTTATTTAAAGAGTAATGATATATAATTAGAAGATTCTCTTAAAGAACATAACCAAAGTTGTGGATCAATCACATTAGATATACCAACCCATCAAAGATATTTTTTAATTACAAAGTTACCATTTATTATGGTTAGATTTTCCGTAAATAAGAACAGCATTTTCCGTTATGCAAGCATTCTCAATGCAAAAGAATTAATAAACAATAACATACAAAATGCAGGGCATATGTCTTCTAACTCAAAATTGCAACTTTTTTCTTTCTCAACTAGCTTGCATAAGTCCAAGGCTTTCATTTAAAATTTCTAAAGCAATGGATTGGAAAGAAGTTGTAACAACAGATATCAATGGGAAACAATTTTTAACACCTCTCCGTATTGCAAAAATCTTCCTTCTTCTTCCACTCAATGTTCATACTCATCCACTGAAAACAATCCCTTTTGGGCATTTAAAATCACAGAAGAACCTTTCCTGGTTTTCTCCACAATCTGCTTTATCAAAAGCTTTTCCATCTCATCATCCTCGCTGCTTTCATCTCCAGGAATCAGCACTGGTGATGCTTTGCCATTAGTGGCTGTATAGTTTGGCTGGTAATCGTTTACTCTATTTTGATCAAAAATTGGCAAGGCTTGTTGATGGTTTTTCTTACCTCCTGATGCTAAATCAGCTTCCTCTGACTCATCCATCTTCGCTAATTCATCGTAAGCTTCATTGTATGCATCTAACGCTTCCCCTGATAGGTTAATAACCACAGGTTGGTCTATGGAATTTCGTTCTTCTGCAGCAATTGGACTTCTTGGGTAAGCGGATGATCTCAATTTGATATCTGAACAATAAATATTACGCTCCGCTTCCATGAATTGAACCTTCCTCTGGCTGTTCTCAAGTGCTGCCTCAAGTTCCTTGACACGTTCTTCTAGTCTGGACTGAATGACTTCATGCAAACGCAAGGCCAATGCTCGAGGAGAGACTGAGTAGTTAGCCAAGTGGGGGGTGGAGGTGCCACTTCCGTCTTGGTCTGCATAAGGTTGGGCATCAGCTTGCCTACCAAACATGTCCGGTCTCAATTCATCTTGAGTGATGCCTGGGACAAAGTCTGGGTCAAGCTGCAGAGGGTTTATGACTCATCAAAGCTCATAAAACCAACAAAGTACCGTGCCAAGCAAGGCATTTTATTTATCTCTTTCTAAATAAAAAGCAACAATTCGAAACATGTAGGTGGGTATTACTTGCCACTGCAATTGAGGAGGAAATAAAGTGCATAAAGCAGTTATCTGTGAAATTACCAACAATAAATTCTGAAACCCCATAAAGTGCAAATAGCCATGAATGCAGATCTGAACAACTGACCGTTTTTGTCATTTGAGCTATGGGTGAGTTTCTTTGATCACATCAAAAAACCTACTGAGTGATCTTTTGAAACTCTTTCAAAATTGTGACGCAATCCTAACCTTGGGTGCGATGGCTAGGAGAATCTAGGCATAATTCCTTGATTCCTACTCTTTTTTCAATTACCTACAGCCTGAGCTTATCCCTTTTGTAACGGCAAGTCATTTATTTGATTTTTCAATTGTTCTCCTCTTATACTAATAACTGTTAGCCACCATATCTCACCTAAAAGCTCAACTTGTTGAAGAGACGGGCAACTTTATTACTTGTATTACTATTTTTATACTCTCAAGCACGTACCCTTATGTTTGTCCAGACTTTGAAGAGGATAAATGTGGGCAACAATTGATTATCGAGTTCGTGGGATTTGAACTTAGCACTTTTGCATGCGTTAATATTATGTTAAACTGTTAGTCACCATCTCACCTAAAATCGCAAGCTCAGTGGTAGATTTATTACTTACAATTTTCGTATTCTCAACACATACAATAAACCTAACACAGTCAACACCCAAAATCCCTTGATAATTGTTGGCCGTATGTTTTTGTGTCATGACACACCAGCAACTATCAAATCCAAAGATTATTCTAACCCTCAAATTCTAAATACCTTACAAACTTCTACTATTTTGGACGTAATCTCACAATATAACAGTAACTCATTTTAAAAGCAAGGAGCACCTATTAAAATAGGAAAATTTGAGCCTATGGGCATCAAAACAATAGATGGCGCTATTGACTATCAAAACTATAGTCATAATTTACATAAAAAGCAAAGGGTTGATCAGTGTTGCGATTTTTTGTGTCTAACTAAAAAATAAATTACAAAAGCAAATTAGGGACCATAACTGAATTCTGAAATTAGTTATTTGACAAAACAGAATATTGGAGAAGATAAAACCAGTAAATTTTTTTTTCTTATTTCATTTTTGCTAAGTAAAAAACCACTAAACACACTCTATGGGCATCTGAAGATCTAAAGAAGGCCACTCCCATGGACTTGGATAAGTTCACAGTCCCCCTCATAAGCTGACTAAACCAACCTGAAACTAGCCTATTGTAAGACTAATCAACATCAGGAATATAATAATGCTCAGTGGATGAAGCGTCCTAAAGACTTTGCAACAGCTAGAATCCACTTTCAGTTATAAACCCTGTATGTGGTGGCTAAAAAGAACAAAAACAATGTTCTCCTAGTGATTAAGGAGTAACAGTTGATGCAATCCCTCAAAAGAATCCAAAAGCAATGAGTTTCAACTATGCACTCACCAAGAGGCAGAAGAAAGACTAGAACAATCCCATCATATCTTTCTAGTTAATAAATCTTTTATCCTCTACTTACAAAAAACAGATACCTAAATTTTTTACCTTCAGAATTTGTAGTCTAGAAGCAACGACAACAAAAAGAAAAAGAAGTAAATCAAATGATACAAAGCGGAAGAGAAAATGATGCTAAGAGCACAAAAATTTTCTCCCTCCTTGCCCAAAACCCACTAAAAAATTAGTAAAAAATTAGTTTTTTAATGACAATTTTATCTTAGCAGATCACAAATTCAACAGTTCAGCACTCAAATATTTCACAGCAGAAAATCTTGTTAAAAGGAGGGTAATATTGGTGAATAGATGCTATCTTTGCAAGGAGAATAGGGGGTCCGTTGATCATCTTTTTGCGCATTGCTCATGGACCACAGAGTTTTGGAGGATGGCTTTGTCTTGCATCGAAATGCATTGGACCTTTCTGAGGAAGGTCAAACAGACTATCGAGGAGTGGTGGGAAGCTAGAGTCTCGAGAAGTAAGGAAGGCATGGCATTGAATTCCTTCTTACAGGGCAAATAGCCTTAAAAATTGTACTTTAACATCTTCAAAATGTTGGGCAATCCTACCTGGGTCCCCAATTTTAGGACCTCCTTCAACCCTCATATTTATTTCAAATATTTTCATGATGTAATATAACTCCATGTAATCCATTACAATGCCAAACCCGGTGCTTTTGTATATAATAAGCAATAAGAATTTTCATATATGATCATTCAATCCAACAATGAAACTCTTCTACATGTCTCTATAAACTTTTAACATACAAAAATTTCTATTTAAAAATTATCTAAGATAAAGAGTATGTAAGATATGAAATATGAGTTCAGCATAAAGGGTGGCCTAGTGCACGATGTTCCGGCCTTATCTTCAGCACATGCTACCTAATTTCACATGCACTTGATTATTGAGTTGAATATCTAAGATAAAAATTATGAACAGGTTCACTATTGTACCTTCACAATAACTGGAAAAAAATAAAAAAAAAAAAGAAGAAATTGTAGAAAAACAGATAATTAATATTCAAAAAGCCTGCATTTATAGGTAAAAAGTATGGACACTTTTGGTTGTCCCCCATTAAAGAAGTCATGTATTATATTGATATGAAAAATAGATAACTACCTTGACTAGATTAGAAATTTTTCCCTCCAAACTTGATGAATTCATGTTTAGTTCCAACCTTTCCAGTTCAGCTTCAAGCTCTGCTTCAATTTTACTCATAGATTCAGAATCCTCTTCTGCTTTCTGATCAAGCAGTTCTTTACCATCACACTTTGTTGATCCATCTAAATTCTGTTCAGAAGAAAACAGAGGGGGTGCCCATTTGTCATTCAAACAGAAACATTTATCCTGTGATTCATAATCCTCACTGGCAAGCTCTTTTACGGTTAAAGAATCCTTCATCTCAAGTTCATCTTGTAGATCTTGAACCAAGTTTTCAGTCTGCTTCAACAAGTCATTCAATTTGTCTACCTCCCTCTTTTTTGCTAAGAAGGAAGATATCAGACCAACAGATACCCCAAAACCAAAAAGTAGTGCCCCATGGGATGATCCTGATCAATGTGACAACGTGAAGAAATGAGTAGGTTACAAGCAAGAATGCACTGTCCATTTCTAAATGAATTGAGAACCACACATATCCCACAGAATGTCAAAAAAGCGAAACCCACTTCGCTGGAAGGTCTAGCCATATAATTACATGCTTGGAAAATTTTCATTAAGAATTTTTAATTTCCTTTAGACATTAATAGCCATAGATCTTTAAAAAGAGGCATTCAAGATACAGGCTGACCAAAATTAGTGCTACACTGGTAGAGCACAATAATATATATATATATATATAAGGGCAAATATCACCCTGACCCCAACCTTCTAAGGTTTGGCTTTTTGTAGCTAGACCCACTACCTTTCTAAAATAGGCACTTACATCCTTAGGGTTTGAACTTTTGGCAGCAAGACCCCTTGTTGTTACTTTTTCCATTAGTTTGGATGGTTTGACCCATTTGACCATCTAAAACTCAAAAATGCCATTAAAAATTTGAAATTTGAATTTTTTTTGTTTGGTAAATTTTAGGCATGTTATTCATATTTAGATTAATATATAAATTTATGTATTATTAAGTTTATTTTTTAATAGGGGTGTGTAGTGTTTTCTAGTCTAAATGTGAATAACACGCCTATAAATTACCAAACAAAAAAAAAATCAAATTTTAATTTTTTTAAGGGCATTTTTGACTTTTTACATAGTCAACTTGGTCAAACCATCCAAACTAACAGAAAAAGTAACGGCATGGAGTCTTGCTATCAAAAGTTCAAGCTTCAAGGGTTTAAGTGCCTATTTTGGACAGGTAATGGGTTTAGCTGTCAAATGGTCAAACCTCGAGAGTCCAGGTGGTATGTGCTCCAAAAAAAAAAAATAATAATAATAATAAATAAATAAATAAATAAAGAATATTCAAATTCAATGTATGAAAACATTAAGTACCTGTATGTTCAGATGAATTACAATTCCTTCTCTCTCTCTCTCTCTCTCCCCCCCCCCCCCCAAAAAAAATAGTTAAGTGTTGTAAACTTTCACATATTTTTTCTCCGGTCTCTTGGACTTGGCAGTTAACAAAGGACGGGTTAACATTTAACTCTTTTCATTCTTCATATGTGTGACTTTCTCAAGGTTTTCTATTTTAAAGATATTATATATCTAATGAAAATTTACTTACCTATTTTTTTTAATTATCTAATAAAAATGGGAAAGAAATAAAGAATGCACAAAAGTTCGAACAGAAAAGGTTTCACAACTAACAAGGCATTTACCTATTGCACTTCTCAAAGAACCAAAGACTCAGAGTGTTTGCCAAGTCAAAATACCAGCAAGCGAATATCAAATAAAATTGTATGAAGAACTATCTCAAAGTAGTATTGAAAAATATAAACAAAAGTGATTCAGAGATAGTCAATTATATTTTTTCATTACATGAAATTTATGCCCATATCAAAAAGAAAATTAATCCAGAGAGAGAGAAGCATACCAGTTAGTAAATGAAAGTGTTTTCCATTGACCATATTACTACAACTGCTCAATTTTCCACCCAGCATCCTACCTGTTTTAACTTTTAGCCTAGGTAGTTCCAAAGACCCATTATATGGTAGGGGTGGAATCCCAAAGACAGTCTCATCCTCTGCTGAACAGACTAGCTTATGCAACTTACTTTTCCCAGTTTCAATCTGCAAATTGAGAGAATCACTCCATCTTCTGCTGATTATTCTCCTTCCATCTGTCACAATGAATGGCCTCGCGGTTGCTGAAGATGGTGAGGGAATAGAACTAACCACATACTCTGCCATTTCAGCATGATCCTTGTATAACTGAGCAATAAGGCAACTTTCTAGTGAAGTTCGAGGCTTAATGAATTGCATGTTGGATTTCCTACTTCTAAAAGAGCTTTTGTTCCTTCTTAAACCATAAGAGGTACCTACTTCTGTCATAGAAGGCTCAGGAAGTGAATTGTGGAAATTCTCACCCATGCCACCATTTACCAATCCTTCCTCTACTACCTGAAGATTTTCATATCTTGAGTACCTAGGAGAAAGACTCGATATAGAAAGGACATTGCAATCTTCATAATTATCCAAAATAACAAGTTTTTCACCATCAAAACCACTGGTAGAAGCCACCTCTTGTGTAGAAGCAGTTTCTGCAGGTTGCTCCCTCTCTGTATAATCATCGCTGTCTGGACTTTTTCTTTGTGCCAATCTTCGGAAGGGACAGCTCTTGTGACAACGGTGCCCCATGGAAGGTGGTGACACAGGTTTCACAAATTTGGAATCCCTGGAAGGAAACTCAGATGAATTTTCTCTATCCCTCAAATGATTCACCCAATTCTTAACTACATAGCTAGCACCAGCAGCTGCTAGGGCAATCCATAAGTCCATTTCTGCTCTCACTTCCTTGGAAAGAACACTACTTAGAACCCGAAAAACGAATTTTCCCCTGTAAGTGAATTCCCAGCACGAAGAAACCCGAAGACAAAGAATTCCGATAATCCAAACAATGCCGGAATCCCAGAACCAAAAACCCTCTAATTCCGGGAGGCAATAACCAAATTAGACAAAAAAATCTCCACTGATTCACAACCAAGATACAATGTGTCAACTCAAGAAACACAAAACACTTTCTTTAAAGCAGTAATCAGTTACAGGAACAAAACCCTCAAACCCAGGAAACAGTTATCAGCCAATACAAATTGATAAAAAAAAAAAAATCAGAGTCCAAGCTCTGATTTTCTATTTTTTTATTTATTCTTTAGCCAGCGCTAGAAACAAAACTGTCCAGCCCCAAATTCACTCCAGAAAATCAGACTCCTATCAAAATAGCAGCCATCCATCAGAGAAAGCTGAGGGCTGATGACCTATACCCATTTGACAGCAAGGTCCACACTGCGAAACCCATTCCCCTGAAAGGATCCTATCAACCAGAAACAGCAAAAAAAACTCAAACGTTAGTCCCAATGACTTCAATCCAAACAAGACCCAATTGAAAGCAATCTATAAACTGCAAAACCCATAAATGGAATGACCCATTTTCACAATAATTCACCAGTACAGTCGAAGGCAATGAAAACTACAAGAAAAATAGGAATAAAGACGATGAAAACAGAAAACTGCTTACTTTTCCTTCCAACTCCGAAATAAGAAGAAATCGATTTTTCGCAGCGCCGAGACTCGTGAGGAAAGTCTAGCGGAATCAAGATTGGACGCTTCCTGGGGAGGGATTTGGGCTTGGATTCCTCGGAATCATAACACCCGCTCCTCCGTTATCAACAGCCAGAGGAGAATGGCTAACCTGAAAACCGAAAAATTGCTATTGACATATTGTCAAGCGAATCTCAACCGTTTGATTGGCGCGAGGCTAGCACCGGTTCGGCGAACAAAAGTTAGAATTTTTCTACATACGTACAGTTTATATAATACATTGTATATCGCTTCGAATTCGAAGAATATGAAACCAATATGTATTTATTTTTTTTATTTATCTATTTTAGTTTCACGCAAGTTTCTCTAAACATTCTTTAGTTTAGAAAATTTCTACAATAACTTGCCAAAAGGTAAAGCACTGTTGTATTATTTATTGTAAAGAATAATTTGGAAAAATCAATGAATGATAAAGATGTATAACTAAACCAATGAAATTACCAAATTGAGGTTTTGTTTGAAAAAAAAAAAAAAAAACTTCTTTCTTTTTTTTTATTTGAGATGTAAAATAAAAAAAATGTTAACTTTTTGTAACTAGATTTTTAGTTTTTTTTTTTTATTCATTTGATATATTTATCCTTTATTATTTGAAAGAAGTAAAAAATATAAGAGGATAATTTTGGCCATGCTACAAAAAGGCAAAAAAATAAATTACCTAATAGCTAAGGCCTTGTTTGACTAAATTTCTAGTTTTCAATTTTTGTTTTTATTTTTTTAAAACTGAATATAAAAACTTGTTTGGTAAATTTATTTTTATTTTTTAATTTAAAAAAATAAAAAATTAATTTCAATATTCTGAAAAATTATGAAGTATAAAAAATATGTTTTCTCAAATTTTCATTTTCCGCTGCAACTATCAGCTGTCATCGACTACCATACAATGTCGCCCATCACCATCTCAATTGTCACCCGCCACCCATCTCTAACCATCGCCAACTGACTACCACCTACTTCTGATTATTAGTAGTTATTATTCACCTCCGACCATCATTAGTTGCCATTTACTCTCATAATACTATAATTATCAATTAATAACTATTATTATGAACACATTTTTTTTATTTTTAGTATGAAAATAAAAATTAAAAATTAACAGTTTTATCAAATAGATTTTAAAAATTTCAGCACGTCTCCATATCTTATTCACTTTTTTTTTTTTCGCTTTTTGTGAGACTCCAATTGTTTCATGTTTTTAAGAAATATTTTTTTAAATATGAATAAAAACATTTTCAAAAATTATTTTATATTAAAATAAATAAAACTTTAAAATGTTGTGAAAATATACTAATCCACTCAAAATTCATATTCAGGCGACTTACAAGAGAACATTGCCACTATGTTTTTCTTTTTTTAGTTCAAATTAAATTAATATATAAGCACAGAATTAACATATTATTGATTATAACCTTCGCACTTATGGAAAGAGAATATAAGTTTTTTTTCAAGAGGTTTATTTTCATTTTAATTTTAGTTTACATTTAGGTTTGAAAGGAACTTCTTTCCTCTTTGATATAAAGATATACAGATATATACGCATACAATCTCCATTGATATATATATGCATATATATGAAAGAAGTTACCAACTAATTTGCCCAATGCTCCCCCACCTCTTCCTAACTTTAGGACGGTAAGAGGCTATTAAAAAAGAAAAAAAAAAAGAAAATAAAAGGAGAGAGAGAGAGAGGGGAGATGCCATCACCAACAAATTGCTTTCTCACCCACCTCCTAGTTTCACGGCTGTGAATGGTAAAAAATACGGATAATTTGAGTCAACTATTGGAATCTTTGAATTTAACATTTTGAGACTACGTTTAATTTGTTAAAAATTCAAAAAAAAAAAATTTAATTTCTAAAAGTTATTTATTTATTATCTTACTGCATAAATTATGAACTCACAATTTATCACATTTTCTCTCACTATAAACGCCCCTAAACACAACAAGCTTAAAAAAATAATTTCAATCTAGTTTGATATAATATTTTGAGTCAAATTCAAGTAATTCTTTGATCGAATTGATCATCTAAAGCATAATTTGAATAATTTAATATTTCATATTATATTTATGAGTATTAATTTATCAAATTGAACTCTAATTAAGTTTAATAGTATACTGTGTTTAAAATTGTGATTCAAATTAAATTTATTTATTTTTTCGAGTCGAGAGTTCAAATGAATTTCTTACCGAATTTATCTCAAACAAATCTCAAATAAGAAGTTGTTTTACAATAATGGTAATTACAAAAACAAAATGTAAACATGAATGCGAGATATAAAATAAGATAAAATAATGCGTACTCAACACAATTTTTAAAGATCAGAGAGACCGTAAATCTAATAAATCTAAGGACCATTTAACAAACTTCTAAAATTTACCAAATGCATTTTCAACTTTTATCATTATTCTTTAATTTTCTCCAATTTTTATCAATTTTCACCAACTTTTATCAATTTTCTCTAATTTTTTTTAACTTTTACAAATTTTTACCAAACATACAACATATAAAAAGTATTACCAAACATACAACATATAAGAAGTGTTACCAAAAACAATCGGGACACACGTCGCCATCACAAGTGATAGATGTCAATAGAAAGAAGACATAGCTAAAAACAAAAATACATGACAATAATAAGAATCCATAAATCCATGAGTAAATATAGACATGCAGACAATTACAAATCAAAGTTTGTCTAAAGTGTGTGTTCCATTCGAAGGTTTCAGGCAATGCTGTCAAACTCTGTCTATTTCGTAATGCAAAACTCTGTGTATACGCCGTTGGATCATAATAAAGCTTGGATGCTGATAGTAGTCATGACACTTCAAATCAACTAGCAAATCCTAAAGGAGCAAATGACAGAGAATAAACCAAACTCAGTTGTTTGTTCCTGTTTGTTCTTACATATATCATCCTCTAACTTTGACTTGAAACATAGTCCAAGTTTACAGCACAAAAGCAACTAATGAAGCCAATCTTTACTTATTCTTTCTTTCACAAGCATTTTACATTCTCCTCTAGGGTAAAGAAAGAAGAAGAATGACAATATTGCAAGGATACAACCAAAAAATGCTTGTGCAGCTAATAGTACAGTAATAAGCAGATATAAAATGAAAGGACAAATACACAATGATATTCAAACTATTCCAAGGAATTTCTCAGATCGTTAAAGTTAAAAATCAGCCAATCGGCATTTGCTGCAACAGCCTCTCGGAGTTGAACTCCACCATAGCAAATAAACAAGTCAGCACCTCCTGCTTTACGAGCCTACATGTGAAAGAAAATTAGATCAAATAGAAAATTTCTTAATCAAATATAGAGCACAGCCTACGTCAGAATACCACTCTTTCTTGGGAATATTATTATTTCTTTTTATTAAAAAAAAAAGTTGCAGACGGAATGTTAGCTGCTTCATTAGGGGTCTCAAAGGGGCATGAGAACACAAGAACTCTTGGTCGTCTAATGTAAAGCATAGTCCTTGGGATACAATCTGTAATGCATCAAATTGTAGCAAATATTTTGGAATTATTGTAATTGAAAGGAGGGAACATGCACCTAAAACACTGGAAATATCTTCAACTATACATATATGCATGTGAAGTTCTGACATTAGACTTTTAGACGTTAGGTTAAGGGAGTGTTTAGTTGGCCAAAACCAACCAAAACCCACCAACTTTTACCAACTTTTTGTACTTTTTTTCAATTAAATTTCATCATATATCACTTTTACATCAAATCTTTATCCTTTTGTTGTACTTTTTGGCCAACCAAATACCCCCTAAATTTTCTTACCTCAAGATCAGTTGCACCATCCCCAATCATCACTAATGCCTTGTATCCATAGGCCTGCAAAATTAAATCAGAGCTACAATCCATAGTCTTCAAACACCAAACATGAAACCAATAGCCACAATATTCACCTTCTTTATCAGTTGAACAGCAGTGGCCTTTCCTCCACTCCTTGATGTAGGCTCATTTGCATCAAAACCCAAAAATTCCCCAGAATCTCCAAATAGGAGTTGATTTGCAAAAATATTTTCAGGTGGGATACCAAGGATTGATGCAACCGGCTTCAAAGGAATCAATCCAGTTAGTAATTTTGAAGACATTCAGGAAATGTAATATATGCCTTGAACTAAATCTCAAATCACATATTTACAAGGTTTCCAAAATATGGGAAGCACACTCACTATCCTCGTAATATGGGAAGCACACTCACTATCCTCGTAGGTGAGGTGTTAAAGGAAACAAGAAAAACATAAAACAATTCATTGATTCCTCTCTCTCTCTCTCTCTCTCTCTCACAACTTGGTAGGAGAGGATGGAAGAATAACCCTACTCCATGGGAAATGCAAGGAAGAGAATATCACAAATATAAGCAAACATAAGTAAATTGTTAATACATCCACTTGCATAGATAAAAGTACTCATTCGCATGTATTGGAACCAACATGCCACTCAATTCTGCGGTACTAAAATATTAAACCAAAGCAAAATATTTTTTTTTATTAGGATTTTTTTATTTATCTCATACCATTATGATTAGATTTTTTGTTTTTATTCTTAGTATTGGAATTTTATTTTATTCTTTATGTTAGAAATTTTATAAAGATTGTTTGAGAGACATTTATTTTTGATTTGATTTCGTCAGAGAATCGATTTTGAGTTATCTTCAGAAATGTTAGGGTTTGGTTAACCGATATAAAGGTCAATAATTGCAAGGAAACTTGAATTTTGGATATTATTGAATTGCTTGTTGCTCATGTTCTTCTCTCTCTTATTATTTCTTTTCTTCTCTTGTTTAACTCTTCTTATTTCGTATTCAAATTCTCCTCTTTCTTTGTTTCTTTTTGTTCCCGCATCAATTTTGATATCAAAGCTGAAAATCCCAAAACCAGATTCAAAAGCCCTAAACCTGAATCTCTCACTGTTCGAGTTACGAATTGCCAACTCCAACTTGAATACCCTAATTCCAATTAAGGATATCTCATCCAAGAACAAGCCTCCAACTTTCTAATTGGGAATATTTAATTCAGATTTCTAAAATCAGAATAAGGTTATCCCGTTCCAGCATAGGGAAAACCTATCCAATAAAAACAGGACACCTTCAAGGACACTTTTGGACAACTCCGTCAATTTCAAGACAATTGCGGCCTTCCTGGACACTTCATGATGCTTCTTGTACATATTTTTTTGATGATTTAGAAGCATGAGTACCCAAATGGAAATGTTAAAAAGGCAGATGGCTCAAATTACTTCCTCTCTATAGGAGACGCGAAATCAAGTAGTGCCTACGTGGCAACAGCATCAAAACTTCCTAGTTACTAGGATTGATATTTCATTAGACAAAGGAGGACATATTGTGTCCCCTAATCAGTTTGGCTATGAATGGGAGAATGATATGATGACTTATAGGCGTGACTTTGATTACAGTCAATATTCTCACTACTTGCCCTCCTCAAACGCTAAGTTGGTTTTAGCTTCCCTCTATTTAGCACCCAATCAGTGTAGGATGACATCAAAAAGGTCATTGATGAACTTGTAATAGAGCATGACAAGAACCATCTAAAAGAGCTGGTTTACAGACCTAACCTTGAGAACTTCTATGATTTAGATGAATTTGGTATTTTGATTGACGATATACCATGCATCATTACATCACCTGATGAGGCTATCAGGTTGATGTCATAGAAAATAATGACGGACATCTCAAAGTGGAGGCTTCTAAGCCTATCCTTGACAGGTTTGTTTCTTTGGTTTATGTTGAGTCTTGCATCACTATGCCACCTAGAGTGGCCCTCGAGTTTAATGAGAGTGATTGTCATATCTTCATGGATAGTGATAAGAGCATCAATGCAATCTCTGTTACTACTATGGCCTGTCCTCAATTGAAATCTATGCTTCGTGCCTACAGTATCACTTGGGACTTTGTCCTCTTAGTTTTCCTCCCACAGTTCCAAATGTTTTAACGAAATTATGTCCCTTCCACCTTGGAAGGGTTGTTGGGGGCACCAAGTTCCCACCTCACCTTACGTGTGCGCACAAGTTTTGGAAGCAACTTGAACATCTTCTCTATTTGTGGCCTGGTGATTGAAGGAAGAGCGAGTGGTTTCAACTCGCCGAAATTGAATTTTTTATAATTGGGGAGAACAATTCGAAATTAAACCAAAGCAAAATATTATTCTTATTTTATTATATCATATCATAACAACTAGATTTTTTTTTTTTATTCTTAGAATTGAAGTTTTATTTTATTCCTTATTTAGAGATTTTATAAGGATTGACTGAGACAAATTTATCTTTAATTTAATTTCCTTAAAGATTTTTGATTTTGAGTTATCTTGAATAATGATAGGGGATTGGTTAGCCTGTATAAAGGCTGATGATTGTAAGGGTTGGATAGACTTAAATTTTGAATATTACTGAATGGCTCGTTACCTGTGTTCTTCCCTCCGTTCTGATTTCTTTTCTTCTTTTGTTTAATTCCTCCTCTTTCTTGCTCATTTGTCCCTTTTTTATTGCTTATTGCCTTCTGGTCCCACATCAGTTTTCTTGGGCAACCGCATTTTGATTCCCAAAACAAGTCTGACCATGGTTGTTCACATGGGTGCTACATTATATGAGGCTCTTGACTGCAATAATTCATATCAATGAGAAAGACAAGAATAAAATCCATGATATATGCAGAAGCGTCCCATCAGTTTTGTTAAAATCTAACTACTTAATATGACAAAGTGTCTCAGAATATTATAGCTATTATTATCAAAATTATTTGGTGCTTCCACTACCACATCCATGATATTTCTTTGAGTTCAAATTGAATTTGTGCAAGCTACCACCTCCATGCTTCTCACATGTAACAATAAAGGATGTTCCTAATGGATGCTCACATAAATTTAAAGTGAGAGACCAGCAGAAAGCAAGGTATACACGGCCCAGAAACATACCTTGATCATTTGACGAAAGCCACCGGAAATCAGATAAACAGCAGTATTTTTAGCATTCAACTTCTTGATCAACTCATCTATGCCAGGAGAAATCCTACATCATCAAAGGGTAAGAATGGGAGCCATATCCCATAAGTCTTTTAATATTTATGTTTAAAACCACATCAGTTTAGAACTACATTAAACACTACGGCCTGACTGACTTGTCATGGTCAACTAATGCCCCTGTAGCAAACAAGAAGCAACAAAGACATTACCCAGAATCAAATAGAGCCTTTATACCTCGGGGGCCGCTTTGCAAGGAAATCCTGGACTTGAGCAAGGGAAGGTTTAAATAGAGAGAGTCTGGCCGCCAAGGCCTCCTCAAAAGGAATAGAACCACCCATTGCCCTGAACAGAAATAAAATTCAAAACATCTTCATCACCCAAAGGAAAAACTTAATATGGAACAGTAAGGACATCAAACCTTGCAGTCCATTCCGCAACAGCCTTTCCAGCCCCACAAAATTCTGCAAGTTCATCAATGCCCTCATCCAGGCATACTGTGCTATCTACATCAAAGCACACAGCATCTGCGTTTTGCCACACCTCAAGCACGTCTACAAATTTAAGGAAAAACTCTTATCAACTATGGAGCCACAAGTATTCAACACCTAAATACATTTCTCATTCTACCTACCTTTTTTAACAAGCATTGTTTCAAAACCTTTACAACAGAAATAAGAACTTGGGAAGACACAGGAATATCCAGCTCAATTTAATCCAAAAACCAACCTAATTTCAAATATATGAAACCAATCGACCACATGTGAAAACAAAAGAATAATTACACTACCATTGCGGAATGTAAATTAACCTTTGGTTGGTAGTGTGTTGTCAAGGCGACCAGCTGCTGAGACTTTGAGGGGCTGAACAGAAGCAATTACAGAATTCAATGGTCTGGGATATTTCATTATCCCAATTGGAATTACAAGCACTCTTTTCACCGGCTGCAATGTAATTGCTGGAACAGGAGGACAATGACTCCATCTATAATAAAAGCGAATCGGGTTGGTTCGCACATTGATCAACCCTTCCATCAAATGATCTGCTATTCACAAATCCAACTCATATTTTTTTGTTGTAATACAGACAAAATTCAAATTTTCCAATCACTAATATCAAGCACTTCAAAATCACATCATCTGTAACCGCTAGCAACAACACATTTGGGGTGTGCGTGGGAGTTTTAAAATATGAGTTCTGAAGTGTTTTTAAAGTATGGGTTTTGAGGTGTTTAGATGGTATTGGTTGGTATGGGTTTTGAGGTGTTTAGCAACACGGATTTAAAAACTACGAACCCATGCTTGGGAGTTCATTTTTAAATGGGTTTTAAGGTGTTTATTAATGTATATAATGATACATATACTCTTATTTATTCGTTAATCAATAAGCATTACAATAGATATTGGTGTTTGGACACATACATGTATAACAATATATTATCATATATAATGAAGTAACACAAAAAAAAATATAATAATAATAATAATAATAATAATAATAACTCCTAAGCACTTCAAATCCAATCACTATAAATAAAAAAGTTAAATAAATAATGATAATAAAAAAATCCCAAGCACTTCAAATCCAATCACTATAAATTAAAAAAAAAAAAAAAAACAAAGTCTTCCGAAAATGATATCCAAAAATACTAATCCAAATAAATCACATACGTAGTATAGATCATCCAAGATATACAATATTCAAAATAATTATCTAAATAAGTCAAATCCAAATTATTATACACTGTCCAAAATATATAACATCCAAAATATTAGTCCAAACAAGCCAATGTGAAATTGGGAATATGAGTAATATTGTTTTGTTAGGAATGGTCAAATTTAGATTTTAATATTTTAATGCATAAAACAAAACACCTACTCATGGGATGAGTTCTGAGGTGTTCAAAAAAACACATTACTTAAAAACTTCCGAGTATAGTTTGTATGAACACCTGACAACCTATACCTTGCAAAAAAAAACTCAGAACTCATAAATTTTTTACTACCAAGCACAGTATATGTACGTAGTTTAGTAGTGAGTTTTAAGATATCACAACACACACACTAGGGTTAGGGTTAAGTCCTAATTGGGTAACAACTGCATGCGCAATATAATAAGAAATCGAATAAGAACAACCCCGCCCCCAACCCCCCCCCCCAAAAAAAACAAAAACCAACATACACACAAAATGGGGCAAATGAAAAAGTTTGTGAGAGTATACAATAAAACACACACATATATAGGCAAAGTTTTTCTTCATTTTAGCCAGATCTTTTGGAAGTTCTGAAACGACCGCAAATTCACGTTCATTAAGAATAAACTTTTCTACCAATGGGCTGTAGAGTCGAAGCAATTTATGAGATCTAAGTCGAGAAGAGAGATCAAGACGAACGAGAAGCGAGGGGGGGGGGAGAGAGAGAGAGAGAGAGAGAGAGGGGGGAGAGAGCACCTCAGTGCGCGCTGGCGAACGGAGTCTGTTGGAGGAAAAACCCGCGTTACTCCGTCTCTCCCTTTGTTGGGTATTGCTATTGTCAATGCACATGTTTTTGAAACTTTGAATTGCATCCCTCGTACCATGCCACTGTTTGGTAACTTAATTTTCAACGAAAAATTAATACATTTTGTTTATTATATGTTTGTTAAAATATTAATTTTTACTATTTTTTTACTTAAATACAATAATTTACTTAATTTAAAAATTATTAAAAGTTATAAAAAATAAAAATTATTAAAAATTACCAAAAAATTATTAAAAATTATCAAAAATTGTTAAAAAATTTACCAAATACTTAAAAGTTGATAAAATTTATTAAAAATTGTTACCTGTTTCATCAAATATATCAAAAATTATAACTAGTAATTTTTAAAAAATATATTAAAAATTATTAAAATTTATATTTTCAAACAATACGTATACATATATATATATATATATATATATATATATATATATCATAAAGCATTTTAGTTGTTTAGTATATGAATGGTACGTTTGGAATGACAAAAAGTGAGATAAAATGAAATAAAGTGAAATAAGTTGTGGGTTCGTAATTTGTGTAGTGAGATAAAAAATGAATAATTTTTATAATTTTTTGGTATTTTTCACGATTTTTTAGAGTTTTTATCCACACCAAACCGATCTGAAGTTGGAATATACATTTTTATAAAATATTCATTTTGATAAAATATAGGAATGATGATTTTTCTATTAACGAGTTAATGATTATTTTTATATTTTTATTTTTTAAATAAAAAATAAAAAAATCAGATAAACAAATAAAACAAATGGTAACCAATAACATAAATAAGTAAAATCATATTTTTCCTATCGACGACCACAATTGTTATTGCCATCAATGGTAACTATCATCACTTTACCGATTACGAAAATTTAATTAATGCTATTAATAAGTTGAATTCAAGTTCGATTTGTAATTCAATTAAAATTGAAACTCAAATTAAAATTTGAAAAATTTAAGTCATGAGTCAGTCCAAAAATAATATATAGTATAATACTTTTAATTAAAATGACGATATTTGGTATCGAATAACTAAATTTAAACTTAATTTATTATTCATTCAATCAGACTCAATCTTCACACTAACAAGAGGTGTTTACACTGCATTTTTTGTATTAATGGGGTGATATCGAATCGTGGCCGCACAATTTTAACCAACATTCTATGAAAAAGTTGCGATTTTGAAGTGACTTGTAGTAAACTTTTGATTTTTTTTTTTTTTTGGAGGGAGACATCTAGAAAGATAATTTTATAATATAATTCAAAATTTTATAATAAAAACAATTAAAAAATTCGGCTAAGCCAAGTTATCAAAATATTACTAATTTTTATCATAAAAAAATAATTCATATGGTTATAGTAATATTTTTTAAAAAAATTAAATAGTAATTGCCTGTTCACTTATCAAAAACATCTAAAATAATAAATTTTATCAAAAAATCTAGAAAAATAACTTACTAGAATAATTTAATTTTTTATAATCAAAAATATTAAAAAAAAGCTTGAAAGTGGAAATTTTTAATTCAAAATAAACAATGTCATGAGTGTAATTTTTTTAAAATTAAGATTTCAGTAGTCAGCTTGCTTATCAGAAATTCTAAAAAGACAACTTAATAATAAAATAAAATTTTTTTATGATTATAAATATTTAAAAAAATTAAAGAGGGCTAACTTACTAAAATATTTTTAACTTTTATCATATGAAAATAATTCGTATATTATAATTGAATTTTTTTAATTTAAATTCAAGAAGCAATCGTTTAAAAGGTAGACAATAGCTTATTGAGTTTAAACAAAAATAAATCCACTTAACACACAAGTAAGGGTAATTTCTGATAAAAAAATTCCACTTCCATTTTTTTTAATACTTTCAATTATAAAAAAAAAAAAATTGAAGTTATACTAATAAGTTGTCTTTTTAAATTTTTTGATGAACGAGTGGATAATTACTTGATTTTTTGTTTCTAAATGGTTACTTACAACATGTAAATTACCTTCTCAAAAATATTTTGATAAGCTAAATTACCTAGATTTATATATATATATATATATATATATATATATATATATATATATTTATTACAAAAATTAAATTGTATTGATAAATTATCTTTGTAGATGTTTTAATATTCCGTATAATTATTATGTAAAACCAAACACTCAAGGGTATTTTAGGGTGTGTTTAGAGTTGCATAAAAGTGTATAAAATAAAATAAAATTATAAAAGTAAATGTCTCGTAATTCATGCAGTGAATGAAGAATTTAAATTTTACTATCTCGTAATTCGTATTTGTAGAAATTTGTAAGATTTTATTTTATTTTGTTTGTTACCAAACGGAACCTTAATCATTTAAATGATATTAAAAAAAAAAAAAGCTAGAAATTCGCTTCGCAAGACTTCCAAAGTTGCTTTGTTATGGTTGCGCAATCACGATTCGATGTCAGACGGGCGATGTTGAAAATGTAACGTTAACCCTCTTGCTCGCTACAATTTGAGTTACGCACGGACTTTTTGGATTGAATGAATTATATCTAATTTTTTAGCGTGGGTTCGAATTCTTATTGTTACCTAAGTCTGTAACTTACCGTTACACATGTTAAGGGAGTCGGTATATGTGACACAAATCAAGAAAGATTCACTTTATATGAATTTGACTTATAAAGTGAATCTTTGAGGATCAATTTTTTTTTTTTTTTTTTTATAATTCAAGTTAAGTTTGAGTAATCTAAAATTTAACTCTATTAGTTGTGACAAATCCCTTCTGATTACTTAAAATTGTTAAAATATCGATTTAAATCTTAAAATCTTAATATAAAATCTTAATAGAGGTAAAATAAGTACAATCTCAATTTTGAAATATAAAATCGTGATTTTATAGATAATTTTATCAATTTTAAAAATTGAGTGTTTTTTGTATAATTTTCTCAAATAAAGTATACTTTTGTAGGTTTTTTTTTTTTTTTTTAGTGATCATTCATAACTATTTCACTTGTTTTTTCTTTATAATTTTTTTTATTCTATAACATTATTTTTTTTTATGATATATCAGTTGAGAATTATGTACATAATTGTTATAACAAATTGACTATTGTAAATTAAATATAGTAGTTAGGATAAAAACTAAGAGAACTATAATAAAATATTACAAATACATTTTAAAACTTACAAAAAAAATTAAAATAAAACAAAATCAGTATTTTAATGTTTATTTTATAAATCGCACGAAACATTTTAAAAGTCTCAATATTATAGAATTAGATGAACGGGTATAATACTAAACATATAATCTTTAAATAAACTTTGTTAAAGATTCATTTTGTTAATTTGAGTAGATTTTTATATATATAACATTTTCTTGATACATATTTTAATTGACTTCTCTTATTAATAAAATTTTTTATTTATAAAAGAAAAAGTTCTCAATGAAAATTTATAGCATAATAGGATATGTTTTCACACTATATGTATTGAGTAAAATCTTATAATTTTACAATTTAATTTTTTGAAACCTTTAACGATTTTAAAAAGAACCTTGATTTTAATAACATTGCATTTACCAAATCCTTCACCAAGGACACACAAAATTCTACTAAATAACTGTTGGTCCATGAACATTTTCATCTTTTATTGCAAAAAAAATTAAATAAAAACAGGCAGCAGGACTGTGCCATGGCCTAAAAAGTATCATCAAATCAAGTATAAATCCACAATGAGAAAACACTCTTTGCAACACAAAATTTTAACCCCAGACAAGAAGAAGAAAAGAAGTCAGTACTTTGAAATCATAGTGACAATTTTCTCCGGCAAAAGAATTGGCCTATGGAGATTATTTGAGTTGAGTTGCCAAACATAAAAACAGAAGGAAGACATCACCGCCAGTGTCGTCTTCACAAAAGGGCTTAAATTTTGTGCTGCACCAAGTAGCAGCACTTTGCACAATCAGCCCTCTAATGCAGATGCTCCAGAAATAATCTCAATCAGTTCTGTGGTGATTGATGCTTGACGGGTTCTATCAATGGCAGTAATAAGGTAGAGATCAGATAAAAGACAAGACATATAAGCTAATTTTAGAATTTATAAAACTCAAAACCTTTATTTACGTGCATAGTTTATACATAATGTGTTTGGGAAACATACCGACCTTCTTAACTTTTAGCTACTCAACTTTTTGCCTTTTTTCTAAAATGACTAAATTTACCCTCTTACATTTTAACTTCTTTTAAACTGTGAAGGGCAAAGATGTTAAATTAACAAAGAGTTAAAAAACTAACTATAAAAAAATTAGCTTTTTTTTTCCCTCTTCCCGAACACAAAAAAAAAAAAAGCTAACTTTTTTTTTTTCTTTACAAACTAAGCCTAAGTCTTCCTATTCACATTTCTTTATCAATGCAAATAATGAAATAAAAAAAATGATTTTTTATTTTTATTTTTTACCATTGTGACATAAATAATTAGTTACATATTTACTAACATGCCTCTGTGGCATCATATCCAGATCTTTTTTTTTGGGGGGGAGGGGAATTTTCTAAATCGATATATCCATGAATTTCGTATTTGTGCTTCTTAGACGAAGACAATTGGCATTCAACTCACAATGCTGCATTATCCTGGGGTGAACGGCATTTTTTTGAGGGCATGCAACTCAAAATGATTTCTTACTATTGTGATATAAATAACTAGTTACGTATTTGTTTAAGTGTCATGCCGTCCTATATCCCCCACTTGTTTGAAGTTCCATGTACATGTGCTTGTTAGATGAAGAAAGTCAGCATCCAACTCCCAATGTTGCATCAACCCAAGCTGAATGCCTCTCTTTTTTATTTTATTTTTTTTTTTTTGGGGGGGGGGGGGGAAGAGAGAGAGAGAGAGAGAGAGACCTGTTATAAGTCAGTGTGAGGCGATCAAGCATATCCCCAGCATTTCTGCTGGAGCTATCCATGGCAGACATCCTGGCTCCTTGCTCACTGCAAGCATTCTCCAAAACCGCATTGAACATAACCTGAGGAAATCATCAAAACTTCCCTTTAAAATAGCTTGGATTTGCTAATCTACATAATTAGATATTGCATAACACTCCTATGCAGATTTATTCAGAATTTGTTTTTTGGGCAAACTACAAATTCCTTTTAGCAGAATGTCAAAAGCATGAAATGCAAAGATTATCTTCAACTGACTGATTTATCAGGTTCACATTGAAAAATAATAATAATAACCCATCAAAACAGCTTCATCTCCGGCCAAAATGCAGAAGTCGGAGAAAAGGGATTTAGTCATTAAAGGTAGGACTTACACAAGAAAACTGGAATTCTGCTAGATTCTGAAGTACTTCTGACTTCGTCTCACCACCTTCAATTTCATAGGAATCAAGATCACCAAGCTTTCCCCCTGCCTCAGCTTCCCTCTCCACAATCTATATTAGCAGAGCACTAAATTGACATCAACAAAATAAAGCATAAATGAATATGATGAAGTCAAAGCACTCTATTCACCTCTGGAGATAATACAGTTGCAGTTGTTGGCACAAATGAGACAACCGACTGGAATTTGTTGAAAACAATCCTTAATGCATCATACTCCACGTTCTTTAGGATGTCATCTGCAAGAACAGAAACCTGCAAGGGCAAAAGCTTGGATATAACATGAGGAAAGAAAAAGGAAAAATAAAATCAAATATGAATCCAATCCAGTTATTGATGGATCGTCTGTTATAATAGCCAGAGTTGTCAAATTCCTTCCTTATATTTCATTTTTTCTTTAATCGTCTGATGAAGAAATACTAGGTCGGGAAGTTTGTATCCTGATTGAAAGAAGAGGTTGGAATGAGAAGGAAGGAGCTTTTAAATGGACAACTCACTCAAGAAAGAATAATTCTGATGTGCTCATACAGGGAGTACAATAAAAAAACATAAGTGAAGCTAAATAGTCATAGCAATATCATGGTAATTTTAGGATTATGATACTTGAGCAGCCCTCAATCGTCAATTAACTCTGTCACATTATGATACTTGAGACTCTTGAGAGTATTGCCCCTTGTTAAATTGAGTGGAGCAATTATTTATTTCCACTCGTATATTTACATTAGAACAAGCATGTCTTCGGGGGAAGAAAGTCCTGATTTATTAAATGGATCAGCGGAAAAACCTTCTACATGAATGAAAGGAACTACCAATAAGAAATTCATAGTCAAGCATGAAACCAAAGGCCAAAATTTCATGAGGAAATGAACAAATTCAGAGAGGGAACAAAAAAGAGAGCTCAATACTTTCGCGCCGGGGGAGGGGGTTGGGGAATTGGAGTGCAATTTCTTCCTAAAATCACAAGCAGCAACAAATTCAAAAAACCAACCTGAGTGTAATTCAAAGGATATTTCTGCAGCTCAGTAATGATTATCTCAATGTCCTTTTTTGAGTCCCGCACAAGTTGAGCCTTTGCCTTCTCTCCCAACACAACATATTTACTTTCTTTTTCAGGTCCTATTAGTAGTACAACATATGCTTTAAAAGTTAAAACTTTCCCAATGGTTAAAAATAACAAATGTCATAGCAACAGTTGCCAGTAGAAATACCAGAGTTCAGCTTATGAAGGGCCCTGCTAATCTTGACTGATGTAGAATTAATTCCACCACAAAGACCTTTGTCAGAAGAAATTGTAACAATAACATTCTTCTTGACATCAACACCTGATAATGCAATAAGACAAGAAGCACAATGAGGCCAACACCATGTTTACTGAACGAGGGGGGTAAAGCCTATAAAAGGTTCACAAAAAAATAAAATCAAAGGAATTGAACTACAGCCAAACTGATTCATATCAATGCAGGCTACACTTTGCATAATTAAAGCTTGTGTTACACTAAATCCTAGTTTTTGTTTTGAGTTAATAAACTGTTGATTTAGTTTTATTGGATTTCTACTTAGTTTAAGGATACTTTAAATGTTTGTAGATGTTGATCGTAGTGGTGGTAAACCCCAATCCTTGGAATGGTTCCAAAAGGCCCCTCAGACCATCTTTTCTTTCTTTCTTTCTTCCCATTTCCCCCCGAACTTCTGCAAGCAGAACGTCCAATAATAATAATAATAATGATTTTTCAATGTACAAGCCTGTTTATATTTTCCTACACCATAAACGTTTTCTCTATCAACACAAACCCTAACATAAAAGGGAGAGCTGGGATTCCTTTCCATAAACTTGATCCATGAGAACCAACCCTGGTCGATAAAGACCACTCTTCCCATAAAACCTCAAATTTTAAAGACAACCTTTTGCCAATACTTATATCTTTCACATGCATATCTCCAAAGCCACTTACCTAATATATATATATATATATATATTTTTTTTTGATAAGTATCACTTACCTAATATCACCTCATTGAACAACTTCAAACTTCTTATAGCAATGCCACCCTCCCTAATTCATAAACATGTAGTCTTCCAATCCACAAGATGATGCAAATCATCCCCAGTTCCACTCGTAGAAAGTCTCCCTAAAGCTTCTCCATTCTTTTCAGTTTTAACGATAATTATAATTCTTTTCCTACACCATAAGCCTTTTCCCCAACAGAAATGCTAAGAACAACCCTCCCTAGAGATACTAGCCACCAACAATTTCCTTATTTTTGACAACCTATCAATTTAAATAAGAAAGTCAATCCCTTTCCATTATTAATCATTTAAGCCTAGTGGGCCTAACGAACACCAACTAGAACCAATTACTACTCGAAGGTTTAGAGACCCATAGAATCTATTACTACCTTGTGACACTGACATCAACTTTCCCCCAAAAAATTCACGCTTCCTTACACCCTTACAATCTCCACAACCAAGACCATTTACCTGATCCCACTATAAGATTGGCAATAACTTGGAGAATGTTTCCAAGCACTCATTAGTTGGAGAGAGAGAGAGAGGGGGGGCGCAATAACCCTGCAAGGTCCAAGAATTTCTAAGGCTAAAAGGCACATGTAGACACATTATAACTACATTACAGACAGTGGCATAAAATATTTCTAGTACTCCACCAATTAGCCTCGCAACAAAACTTTTCAAGCCACTCAAATAAAGCCTGAATTACTAGTAGAGCGTGGTAAAACACAAAAACTAGTCTCTATGCACCTGTACGCACAGATGAAAATAATTTTTATCATAACATATAACGATTAAAGTCCAAATTATACAAGAAGGTATATATATAATTCTCTAGATATAAGCATAGAAAAAGAACAAGAAGAAGGAACAGGGAGAGAAAGAGGGATGCAATAGCATCTTGAAACCTCTTAAACTCAGCATTACTGAAGATGCACAGCGGCATGAGATTAGATTGAGAAAGAAGAATAGAGGGAGAAAGAGAGATTTACATACATGTTAAGGCTTATCAATAATATATATATATATATATTTGATAAGTAAATATTATTTATTAGGGAAAGTGGAATAGGATGACTCGAACCATGATCTTTAATCTAGGTGGGGGTGCCTCTTCCACCTCAGCTAGCCCCTCTTGTCTTTATAAACAAAAATATTTACTAACTATAAATTAATCACAACCTAGAAGCATAGTTTAAGCCTTAATATGTGTTTCCCAAGCCATCAAAAGACATACGTGATCTAGCAGGAAAAAAGATCCATAAGCCAGTAAGGGTCCCACCAATGCCACACGGCCCAGAGCAGGGAAGAGTGGAAAAGGTCAAACTTTTGATGTTATTTTCGTAATGGGGCTACATCCATACTAGAATCCACTTTTCATGTTTAACAACCTAAACTTTTATAGTTGCACCGAACCATGATACTAGAGGGTACCTAATACCCATATATGGCAGGACCGAAAATCATAATAATTAGCTATAGCTATCATGGAAATTTCCACACAAACTTCCACTCTAGAAGATTCAAGAGTTGAATATATAAATAAAAGTATGCTCTAAAACTAAAACACAACCTATGTAATAGTTCTTTAATCTAAAAAATATTCCAACACTCAGGCAATATGGCTCCATGCTTTTAAGTTGCAGCTATATCATTCTCCCAGTGCAGGAAAAATACCTCAGTAAAAAGTGTCATACTTGTATGGCAAGCTCCTGGTCCACCAATAAGAAAAAAAGAGGGCTTCAACAAATACCTTAGTTCTGGGGTTGAACTTGTGCCAAATTAAAATATGCATAAGTTGTTGCATGAAAATTCACATTTGAGAAGTTTAATTGCACTCACACCTAAGAAAATCATGTTTTAGATAAAAGAAAGATATAAATATTTAAACATAATATCAAATTATAAGCACACCCAACTGAACCACTAATATCTCTGCATACAATATCACACAAGTAGTGCAGAGTACAAAAAAATGAAGGCACAAGGCATGCTACTGCCAAAGCATCACACCAACGAAGCAGATTCAAGAAAATTGTTCACTTAAAAATTCTAAAAAAAAAGAATAAAAGAACAAACAGAATTATTAGCCTTGGCATTTGGCAATTAAACATGTCAAACAGAGTTACTTTGACATGAAGTAACAAATAAACTAGACAAAACATAAAGGTTACATATGAAAACCCAAGGCTTAATGATAAACGTACTTGGAGTATCACCAAGAAGGGCAGTAAATGGCTGCCATAGGCCACGGGAATTCTCAGCTCTGACTTGAATTGCTCGCAGCTTAGAGGCTGCAACCATTTTCATTGCTTTTGTGATTTTCTGGATATTCTTAACACTCTTCATCCGGTTACGTACTGCATAAACAGTATTAGCACCGTAAGCAATCAACAGTTACAACAAAGAGCAAATTTAATGAAAAGCAGAAAGCATTCAAGTCTAATGTCATCGCAAAATTGCAGCAACAATGGAATGGTGCTGGTTCTTACCAACTTGGGTTGAAATGGAACGGACTCCAAGAGAGGCCTGCTCCCTGCGCACACAAGCAAATTTGTTAGACGATTACACATGCAGATAGATATTGAAGGAAAACTTTTTCTTACTATAAATAAAGTCATTTTTATGAAAGGGGCAACAAGGGAACACTGTCCTATATACAGAACCAAAATTTGTAGAAGCTAAATGAAAAGTTCAACTTGGCTTGCAATTACATGAGCCCAAAAGGAGAAGGTTAAGCTTGTTTAAGGGCATTTAGCTCATGAAAGCTGTATCAATTTCATATCGTTACTAAGTGATTATAATATATTTATATATCTATGAAAAAATCAAATATCAACTTCCATTGCTTCGCCAAACCTTGTAAAGACGATCAATAAGCATCATACACAATTTTGAAATTATCAAGAAAATGAATACTGCCTAAATTTAGAAGTCCTATGCTTAATGTAGCTTCTTGTCCCCACTATCTGAGTTGGAGATCAGATGGAACTCTAACATCCCAAATGAAATGAAAACCAAAAGATTCATCTTAGAGAAGAACTAATTGGCCGCACCAGTTTTCAGTTTTCCCTCTGGTACTCATGGTCTTCAAAACCATATTATAGGAATTCAATCGTCCTCATCCCCATGAACTTATAGTCTTAAAATAACTTGTTTCCACGAGAAATGCAGCTTAATGGCAACAAAAAAAAAAAAAAGAATCAGATGCTATCCCAAAATCTGATTATACTGACATTGTGTAACCACCAATTTTGCAAGAGAACCATGATGATGTTCTCAACCTATGTTTATATTCTTCTGTCTAGGACTAACATTATATGTTTGGGCTTCTGTTAATAAAATTGCAATACAGGAGACTGCTTATTGTAGTTTCTTCCCCCCACCCCCCCAGGGTGCGGGGGCCCCCACCTTGAAATGATACTAAAGAAGCTTCAATTTACGTGACCATATAAAAGCCTGAATAGGTTGAGGAAAAGGCATTAACACTCTACAAAGAAGAACCGGATATGCTAGTAGTATGCTTTTCCAGTTCTCTGTCTTTAAACACAGGTAAGCTGGATTCTTAATGAAACAACAACCTTGTAGAGGTGAGAACTATTCGAAGTTAACTTTGTGTGCAATTGTTGACAACAAATCTACGAGTCAAAGTTGAGCTCAGCTTGCTTCATAAAAATATCAAAACTTGGGGCATAATGGAGGGAAAGCACGTTAGACACAAAAAATCCCACCAAAAAAAAAAAAAAAATCAAAACTTGGGCATAATGAAGGGAAAGCACATTAGGCACAAAAAATCCCCCCCCCCAAAAAAAAAAAAAAAAAACTTTGACATTTGTTCACTACATGTATATGATTCATTCAGAGTGTTATTAAAAGCTCTACAATCGCTCGGGTGACACAAGGCAAGGCATAAATGCCGGAGGGGGGGGATGTAGACTTATTTTCCTTATTGTACTTCATAGAATCCCTAGGCTCGCTCGCTATATAGCTTTCCTTTGGGTTGGATTGTAGATTGCAACCCCTTGATGCTGTAACTTTTTCCCATCTAATAAAATTTACTTATCTTTTCAAAAAAAAAAAAAAAAAAAGGCAAGGCCTAAATGCCTCACATGCCTCTAGGCAAGGCGTTGTTACTTGTTAGTAAGGCAAGCTCCTTAGACCAGGCAAGAGGCACTTGAGGTGTTAAATATGGGACCAATCCATTATTTTGGACTAAGATGATTAATAAAGTTGAGATTGAGTGAAAAAATAAGAGAGATTTTAATTATTGTCCTTTTCCTATAATTGTATTTATAACCAAGGAGTACAACTAAAATAGGAAACAAGAATAACCCAATAAACGAAGCATATTCTAATACCAAAAATAAAGCCCATCAAATAATCAAATATTCCCCTAACAATAAATACTAGTGAAAAAAAAAAATTGAAGCCACAAAGATATTTTAGGCCTCAAAAGTCTAAAGACTCGTTTTGACTAATGGAATGTAATTGATTTTATCTCTTTACAATTTGCATAATATCGATGATGGTAAAAAAGGGCATCTTCGTGCACAAGACTCTACATTGTGAGGTTTTGGTGATAGTGCCTCTAATACAGAAAGTGAATTGATTTTTTACGATGAACGGTTGACATTGGGTGATGCGGCACATGGTTCCAATGATGGATGTTGACAAAGATTAGAGCATCTTAGAACTTTTTTTTTTATTGGGTTAAGTAGTTAAGATTATGTTTTTGTTTTTAACTTGCATATTTTGCAAAGAATACTTGCAATTAAAATTATCAGTTATATTGCTTTTTATTCATTGCTGTGTTTACTTAATTGAAATATGTCAAGGAGGATTTGTTAATTAAATAACGATGTTTATAGAAGCCTATATTTGATGGTTTTTAGAATGTTTAGAGCCTTTATTTGTTTCTTTCTCTTTTTTATTTTTTTCTCTCTGTATTAGGGCCTCACCTTGCTCAGGTGATGCTCCTTGAGCAATAAGAGGTGTTGGCAACTTAGGGGCAGGGCTAGCGCTTTTAACAACACTGTTCATTTGCACAAAATCAACCTTTATATGATCATAACTAGTATGGCAGTGCTTACTCAAACATTCTCTATATTCAAAACTATGTTGTTTTATAATTTAGTGCCACAACCATATCAATTGATACCATTTATTCACAATTATCTAAAAGGTGATGGCCACTAACACTTAGCTTGCTCACGTTTGGCTAAGCTCTAGCTCCTCTCCAGTTGGGTTGTGAATACAAGAAAACACTCCGCTAGAGTAAGATAATAGAAGTTCTCTCTCTCTCTCTCTCTCTCTCTCTCTCTCTCTCTTTGTGAGGCGTGCAGCAATTGCAATATCTTGGACAAACTCTTCAGTCTCATTCAATTTTCCACATTCAAATGCTCATCCCCACTCAAAAACTCCACAATTATTTGTGCCAAGAATCATTTGATCTCATACAGAACTTCGCTTTCAATAATTTTCTTATCCTAATGCAAGTTTATTACACACTAACTTCCCTTATCCCATTTTCTAGCAAAAAGCTGATAGCTTGTAGCTCTAAATCCATGATCCTTCCTAATACCTTTTCACTTTTCTTCGAGGGCATATTAAGCTTGAAACCCACAATTCGATCACTTTTTCCGCTTACTCGACAATCCACAACACTTCTTTATTTTATTTTATTTTATTTTTGAAGCTGGAGAATCCACAACTGATACATGCATTGTCTATAAGGATAAAACAAAAACAAAAATAATAACAATAATATTTGTACAGTTTCCAACATATCCAAAATCAAATACAGCGTGTCAATTCCAGGCCTTTAACATGATAACATTCCTATGTACGATATGTGTGCACAACCATGACTACTGCAGGAAAAGTTCAGAGAAAAATCAATCGTAGAATCTGACATGGAAGTGATATATATATATATATAGTGGGAGGAGAGAGAGAGAGAATGGAAATGAAATCGCACTCGGAAGGAGCTAGGGAGGATCGGAGAGCGTTGATGGGATTGGGGGAGATCATAGGGGCGAAACGCCTTCCCTCTCGCCTCAAAGCAGCCATCGCCATTTTTGTGGTTCGATCGCTTTGTACTTCTTCCCCTTTCTTTTTTTGAAGATCAAGTCTCGATAGGGTTTTTTCACAACTGATCTGATTTGCTGCTTCTGCTGCCGCTGCTGCTGCTTCTGCTGCCGCACTCTCTCTGTTTCTCTCTCCCCCCTTGATCGGTCCTGGCAGAGAAGACGCGAATCTCTCGATGGACCTAACGACGTCGTTTCATTTTGACGTTATTACGACGTCGTTTTAGAGTCAATTCAACGTGATTTCAATTTCAACCCAGCAAATGTGAAATCGTAATTTACTGTTTATTATGACATCAGTAAAAAAAATAATAATAATAATAAAATAAACCGAATTAATTAATTTTTTTTTATTAACCAAAGTTTTAAAGCACAATTAAAAAAATGTTAAATTACAAAAATGTTTTTACATGACTTAAGACTTACAGTAGAAGGAAATGAACTACTCTTTATAAATATATTTTTAAATTTTAAATATAAAAAATGAAATATATAATTTAATGTGAAAAGATATATAAATAAACATTACTAACGGCAATAGCTCTCCTGAACTGTATTTCCGATAATTTATTTTGAATATGTGAAAAAGAAAAATAAGTGAAAGTGGAAAGGAATTTTCAGTTTTTTTTTTTATTATTTCCATTATATTATTTTCTCTTAGCACTATAATACTCACCTTGTTTCTTTTTTCAACTCAAATTAAATAAAAAAAAAAGTTTTCTCATTTTTCTCCTTATTTGTAAAATCACAAATATTTATCCATCCATAAATTCCATATATAGCGAAAATATTTCTCCTTACGATAAAATCAAAAAATTGAAAATAATATAAAAATTTCATAATATTTAACTTGTGCTAATAAAATATTTAAATATTAAAACTTAAAGTTACACAAATTGAATATATTAAATTGAAAAAAAAAATTACTTTATAATGAACATACTCTTAACTCGTTTATTAAAAAATATTTTCAATGTTTATTAAAATGTCATATGTTGGAGTGAATTTTTTTGTAAAACTTAGAGATGCAAAACGTGGAACCTTTTTCTAATGACATTGAAGCCTTTGATTGAATTCCCCTATTTCATTGAAGTGGAAAAAAATAATTTTTTAATTTATGATCACACATTGACATTTTTAGATGCATAATTAATATCTATTTTACACTATTTTTATATTTAAAAGTTTGATTATACATGAATTTCTCATTTTATGTGTTTTAATATCTTCTAACGTATGAAATGATCTTTAAATAGGGATTTTACCATTTTTACGTTGTTTGGGAATACTGATGATAAGTTAGAAAGAAGAAATAAGTAAAGAAATAAAAAAGTGACATATCGTCTGATCGAAGGAATATGATTATTTGAATGATAGTAAGTATGCATTATTTTATTTAAATAATTGAATGAAGAGTTAAAAACTCAACTTCATTCAGATAAATGATACAATCATTCAGTCGAATCTCTACCGAGGAACCTCTGAAGATTTTAATTCGTTGGTTTAAGGATACTTGAACCTATTTTGAACATCACCGAAACTAACTTGAACATCGAGTCACACACACATCGTATAGTGAAAAGACCAAATTGCCTTTTATCATAGCCATGCTATATAAGAAAGGTGTGGATAGTTACCTTGGAAAGATTATTAAGACTATTTTTTTAAGTTTTTGTGCAAAAGTTCATTTTACAAGTTTTTAAGCAAAAACATATTTTGGAGGATTTCTTACAAGTGAACATCATGCAAAAATTTTGCAAAAAGAGTACTTATTCTGAAATTATTATTATTGTTGTTGTTGTTGTTGTTGTTTGTTTGTTTGATATTGTCACACCCTTACTTTAGGATACATATTTAGTCATTTCAATAGGGGTATATGTTCACAAATCTTCAATATAATAATCATATTAAATATGTCAACTCACAAATTGGAACTCTAGATTAAATTTTTTTTTCCACAAACACTAAAATTGAGTCATCTTCCAGCACATGTGGCCACGCCTACCTCAACCTGAAAAATTTAAGATTTAGGTGTGAGTGTCACACACTCAGTGGAAGTGTTATATTTAAAATAAAAGATAATAAATTATTCCCACTTTTATTTTTATTGTTATATTACTTCCGTTCGCATCACATATTCATTAGAACTCATCCCCACATCTAATCTCAAGTGATTGTCTCATAACATGCATCCACAATTAATTTCATAAACAGTAATCTCACAATTAACAAAGAATTAGATTTAATGACGCTAATCACATCACTTCACATTATTAACACCATGATTCTTTTATCAACTCGCAGTATCACAATATGCCCCATCTGGTAATATATCATCATGTCATTAGTACATCCATAATCCATCACACAACCAGTAGTCTCATAAATAATCAAGAATTAAATTTAACAATGATAGCAACATCACATCACATCATTAATAACATGATCCCTTTATCAACTTGTAGCATCACATTATGCTCCATCTGGCAATATGTCAGCGCATCATAAGCATCATATGTCAACCATCAACCTCATCATATCATTATATCAAACCTTCTCAATGCATCATGATGGCCACATACCCTATTTGGCACTGCCATGATATGTACGTATGATGAATGATTTAAGTGTTAATGTACACACAATTAGCCCCATCTGACCTATGAGTTGAGCGCTCAACGGTGGACAGTGACTTTAATTTAGCTTGTCCCATTAGCCCCATCTGGCTTGGTCCCATCTAACCGTATCATTGGTCTCATCTGGCTTGGCCCCATCTAGCCGTATCATTGGTCTATCTGACCTGGGCCCATCTGGTCTCAATGCACATGCAATGCACATAATCCATGTTATGTAATGGTATTTATTATTTTATTACTATCATTTATTATTGTTGTGTTTCTCAGTAAGAATATCACTTCCCATTCAGCAACCCCATAAATAGCCACAATTCAATATCACCACAATCAATTCACAAATAAGGTATTGCAACCCATAATTAGCCACAATTCAGCATCGCCACAATCAACTAGGGATGAGAACAGGGCAGATCGGAGGCGGATATAGCATTATCCAAATCTAAACTTCAAATCCTCCGCCTATCTCCAAATTTACCCCGAACTCCAAACAGATATTTTTTTGGACCTCTATCCTCGCTCCAAATGAAGAACAGATATACCCACGGATATCCAAGACTCCAAACCATTTGTTCACCTTCGAATCTACCCTTAAGTTGTATATAACCTATTACTACCAAATAATTTATCTCCAAAAACAAAATAATATATAATAACATATTTTGTAAATAATGTAATACATTTCAATAATCTAGAGTCCCAAATGATAGACATTATAAAATTTTAAATTTACCTCTTTTAAGTTTTCTTGATTTTTACGTATGAAAGAAATAAATTGAACTTTTAAAACTTTAATTTGCACAAAAGCATGAAAAAAAAATTAAATTTATAATATCTTTCCCAAACATACCCTAATTAATACAAAATGATGACAATTTTTGTTTCAAATTTATTTATCAATATTCATTTTAATGATAATAATAGTGAAGTTCAATAAGTGTAGAGTATTATGAATGTGAATATTGTTTGCTATGGTATAGCGACGATGTTGTCATCGTGGTTTCAAATAATTTGGGGTTATTCAAATATTTTTTAGGACAGATCGGGACAAATCAGGGCAGATTTGGGCAGATTCGGATAAGATATCGGATTCGGGACAGATTGGGGCGGAGGCAATGCCATCTCCATATCCGATCCAATATCCAAATTTTTTAAAAAAATCAAATCCAAATCCGATCCAATCTCCAAAAAAAAAAATCTAAATTTCACATCTATTCAGATCGGATAACGGATCAAATTCGGACGGGTCGGCCGAGATGCCCATCCCTACAATCAACTCACAAATAAGATATAATTTCAAAATGTCAAGCCACCCACTAACATTCTATAAATAGTCATAAATCGTCATAAACACACTTAATTAATAATTTCTTATATAAAGAAAAGTATCAATTATACGAATTATCATTCCATTAATACTCATAATTTAATATTAACAGAATTATTTTATAATCACATAATATTTCTCATTCACACAAATAATTCCCCACATTAAAACAACAGCACTCACATTCATGATTTCAAAAATAGTCATAAATCATCACCACTTAACTAATTCATAGACAATCAGTATTTTTATTATCCCCACAAATAATTCCTCTGCTAAATATAAATTTTCATAATAGTCATTTAGTATTTCTGGCAAATATGTTCTGAAATAAAAATCATCTTTATTATTACTTAACCATTAATATAATTATTTCATAAATAATCAATATTATTAATCGTGTTTATCCCCACAGATTACTCCATAAATGATTACCACTTTATCATCAGCACAAATACTACATAAATCATTAATATTTACATATAAGTAATTTCTTTAATATAAATACTATTTCTTCTCAAATAATCCCAATTCACTAATTACTACTGAAATAATAGCCATAATTAATTCACACTTACCACTCCATAAATATTCTTGGTTCACCGTCAATATACTACACAAATAATTTTTCACATAAAAAAATATTAATTCATACAAATATTTTTCCCGAAATTATGTCCTGAAATAATGTCAATTTTCCGTTAACGAAATTAATTTATAAAATCAATATTTCTTATCATAAAAATTAATACCCATTAGATAAAATTTATTAATTAACATTTACTATCTTTTACCTTTAAGTTTAACACACCCACCTGATAGTAGATTTTTTGATAATATGCAATATTGAGGTGATTGCTCCTAACCATCTCCGGGTCCTAAATTTAACAGATAGTTTAGAAGTATTACATATTTTTAATATATTAACTAATTTGGATTGTAATAAAATTAATTTATAAATTATTAAAATAAATTACCTTACCTTTCATCTTCTCTTTCTTTTTTTTTTTTTTTTTCCTTTTTTCCTCCTTCCCTTTCTCTTGTTCTTCTTCTTCCCGTACTCTCTCTCTCTCTCCTCCTCTCGGTTTGTTCCCCCTTTTGTCACAAACTTATCACTTACACACACACACACACACACACACACACACACATATATGTGCCTACGACTTGGTGGCCAAGTCTACTCACCTACACATGGCCTTTCTTTTTTTTTTTTTTGTTTTTGGTCATTAGTTGGGCACGTAGCCCCTAGCCATACCCACCATCATACATATATATTATAGTCATGTGGCTATTCACTCCATTTCACAATTATTATTATTTTTTATATGACAAGTGGTCAAACCCACATCTTCCACATCACCTCTTTAATCATGATAATCTCACAATATCTATCTATACTAGTTAGCCAAATCCCACCATGTAGTTCACAAGTCATTTAAAACATTAATATATGTATGTATTTTATTTAATTAAACTATTTGAGTAACTTTAATTAAGACTAAGTACATTATAAATGTATTGCAGATTACTCTAATTTAAATTAATACAATCTAAACTAACGTAATTAAAATTTATAAGTGGAAAAATTAAATTAATAATATAATAAAAATTCAGGATATCACAGATATATAGATGAATATTATGTTTATACTCACGTAGTAATATGGAAGGGCACAATATATACTCATTTGTTGTAATGGACATTAGTGGTTGTGTTAACTCCCATATGAACTTTCTTGTAGATTCTGGTACTAACTCTTTGGTCGAGACTTCCAGCCGAATGTAGTAGCCCTTTTTTATTTACTTTTGTTATGTCATATTCTTTGAGAGCTATTAATGTATGTTGTTTCCATGAGTTGAAACTTGATATAATTATATTATTATATTTCAATTAGTTTGTATATTTAGTATATTGTTTATTTTATTTTGCTCCAGTGGATTGTTGTCACCCGGACTTTAGGATACTTATTTAATCCCTAAAATAGAGGGGACACCTTTAAATCCTTGGCCCAAATCACAATTTATATAAATACCACATTAAAAGAAAACACAACTTATCAAATTTAGATTATATCTGTTGATAAACTAAACAAAAACCTCGTGAGTACTTAAATATATATAAACTGGTCACTTTTAAAACCCATTAAACAAAATATTCGTCTAATACTATTAAAATTTTAGGTTTATTTACAGAAACACCAACTACTAACACATGAATGAAATAGGAAAATAGATGACCTAAGTTTTCCTTCAGGCACTTGTAGCTACTTCTACAACTTAACTTGAAATATGTAAAGTTTAAGTGTGAGTGTTACACACTTAGTGGAGGTATTGCACGTAAGATAAAGATAATAAATATACACCAAAGCTAATCGATAGGAACTATATAAACAATTGCCTTACAAAATAAATAATAATTAATTTAAACGTATCATAATTGACAGTGACAAAAATATTTAAGCACACAGTTCATCCTCATTTTTCATTTAACAACCATCATCATCATCAACAGTGGGCTCTAACTGACCGTTTCATGGCACATTTTCATGAAATATGATTTAAATAATAATGTGATACACATTTGGCCCCATCTATCGTATGAGTTAATATCTCAACTAAGGACAGTGATTTTAATTTAGTATGTCCCATTAGCCCTATCTGGCTTAATCATAACTTTTTTTCTCTGACCCCATTTGGCTTAATATTTTTTTTCTTTTTTCTAAGCCCATCTGGCCATAATGCAAGTCTAATGCACACAATCCATGCTGATATGCAGTAATATTTTTTTCAAATAAGATATTACTTTCCAAATTTATTATTTCACAAATAATCACTGTTCATATTTAACACAATAAATTCATAAATAATCAAAATTTCTTATCAAAATAAATAATTAGTAACAATAATTAATAAATAAAATTTATCAATTTATATTTAATACTTTTACTTTTAAGTTTAATACACCCACTTAAACTATAAATATTATAAGAAAGTCAAATTATTAAGGTGGTTACTGTTGATTATCCTCATGTTCTAATTTTAACCTAAACAAATTTTACAAATCAGAAATCTAACAATTAAAATATAAACCAAATCAATTAATAATATAAATCTAATGAATAAAACACAACTATTACATATCCATTCTATAAAATTAATTTTAAACTAACAAAATAAAATAACTTACCTCAATAATCTTGTCAAAATCTTTAAGCTCCCCCATCTCATTTTCTCACTATTTTTCTTCACTGCCTTTTCTTCACTGTGCTCTACTATTTATCTTCCTTCTATTATTGACTAAATATATATATATATGTAGGTAAATCATCACCTGGCAACAAACCGCCTCAACCCTATATCTTTTTTTTTTCTTTTAACTTTTCACATGGACTTCTCACAAACCTTCTACGCACACCCATGTACACCAATACATACGTATCAACAGACCGCATCAATTTACATAGTTAGCATCAATCCATGAACTAATCTAATTAATATATTAATAGCTTGACTAATCAACTAATTAGTTTAAATTAAGATTAACTAAATTTTAAACTAATATCAAATTAATACAATTAATTTTTCTAAGCATAAAATAAAGATAAAATTAAGAATGCATTTAAAAATAATAAAAATTTAGGATGTCATAATTGTATGGTTTTGATGGATTAGTAGTATTGATTATGTAATATGATTTTTTGCTTAGAGGACCACGCTCTACATTGTGAATCTACGGTGTGACAACAACCCCCTTCATTACTATCACATGGCAGAGGAACCTTATTTTCCAGAGCCAAAACTCACATTTACTCAATTTTACACAAAGTTGGTGATCTCTCAAATCCTTAAGTGCTTTTCGTGCTCATTCTTTGATCGATAATAAATTAAACATCATTAATAAACATAACAAATTTGTCTACTTGGGCATCAAGCACTGTGTTCGTTAGATCCATGAATACGATAGGAGCATTGTTCAATTTTAAATGGCATCATAAGAAATTCATAGTGATTATAACAAGTCTTAAATACAGTCTTAGAAACACTCTCTCATCTCACTCTCAACTGGTAATGCCCACACCTCAAGTTAATTTTTGAGAAAATTAACTACCCAATTGATTAAACAAATTATCAATCCTCGGCAATGGATGCTAATTCTTAATGTCACTTGATTCAACATTCAGTAATTAGTGCACATCTAGAGTGAACCATTCTTCTTCGTAGCAAATAAAAATGTTGCACTCTAAGGCAAAGTACTTGGTTGAATAAACCCCTTGGAGGATAAATTCTCAATTTGAGCATTCAACTTAGCGAGCTCAGTAGGTGCCAAGCCTGTACGAAAGTAGTAGTGATTGGCTCTGTGATAGGAGCCAAATTAATATGAAACTCAATCTTCTGCTCAGGTGGCAACCTCGACAGATTGTCCAGAAACACATTTGGGAACTTGCAAACTATTTGCAGCAACTCAACTATATCCTAATCCACAACTAGATAGCAAATAATCCGTATAAGTCAACTTATCATTGCACGTCAAGAAGAAACAAGACACAAGGACTATAACAATCACAAAAACATCTAATCTAGCTTCTATCTGGAGTCAACAAAGACACCTTGCTCTGAGAACTGATCACCGTCGAAACTCTGGCAACCAATTCATTCCCAAGATTACATCAAAGCTCCCGATCTCTAATGCTAACAAATCAAACATCAACAAACTATTCTCTATATGAATCTCCATCTCTAATGGTATTCTCACACCTCCTATGTGCCCGAGTCAACAAGGAACAACCCCCTATAGGTGCCTCAACATGCATTAGTGGAATCAACCGTACCACATCTAAGTCCAATGCAATAGTAAATATTGAAACAATAAAATAGTTAGATGATCTAGTATCAATAAGCATATTAACACTAGAAACATAAATAAAAAATGCATCTCTAAACATTACTAGCTCATCTGGTACCTTCTATTGTGCCAAAGTAATAACTCCAGCATGTATCTGCACTACTGGTGACCTACCAAACCTTTGTCCCTGTTGAAGTGTACTATGAATATTCCATTGTGACTCTGCTACTATTGGACCCTAGGTTGAAACTGTTGAGATCCACCCTAATAACTCCTCTGAAATGATAACAATGTTGGTTAAGACCCCCGTTGTCCTTCCATTTTGAATTGAGTCAGTCATTCAAAATAATGATATTTGGCATTAAATAATTTTTCTTACTCTTATATAAACTCTATTTGGTGTGACAAAAAACTCTGAAAAATAGTAAAAAATACTGAAAAACTCCAAAAGTTGTTTACTTTTTATCTCACTGCACAAATTACGAATTCACAACTTATCTCATTTTTCGTCACTTCAAATGCACCCATAATTTGGGGAATAGCTTAACACATTGGCAAAAGGCTACAAAACGTAACTTACCCTTGGAGTAATTATCCTTATATTCTTTACATCTAAAATTTAAGTAAAACAGATAGAGTATAGCTCGTGACTTTTTTATTTTTTTAATTTTTGGGTGGGCCACTTTGAGGGGTAGAAGCTAGGAGTGCATGAAAAAAAACCAAACATTCCAAATTAATTCAACCATTTTTATTCGGGTTTGTATCATTTTCTTGTTTGATTTTGTGTTAAAAAGTTAACAAATTGATATTTTTGATTCAGTTTTCAAGTTAGTATTTACTAAGGCCAAACTAAAAATAATTCAATCACAACTTGAAACCAACATAAAAAGTATAATAGATAATGTTTAATATTATATATATAATATAAAATTGGTGTTGTTTAGAGCTCTACGAAACTTTCTAAATATTTATAAATCTCTACAAAACTCTAACTTTTTACGACCTTTATTATTTTCAAAAAAAATGTACATACCTTAAATAAATACACATAATTAGTAGGAGGTTAAACAAATTACAAAATTTTTGTGAAAACCGCATGCACAGTTTCCAAAGTTTTGAAATAAACACTATTGTGGCTCTACAAAAATTCATTCAAATAATTGAGTAACCATCCGTTGGAACGGATTGGCCGTAAATGAAAAAAAAAAGAGTAAGTTTCATTCGAATTCTTTATTGTTTTGAACAGATCAAGAAACCCCGTTGAATGAAGTCAACGCTATTTATCACTATAGAACTTTTAAAATGAGATGCATTCTAAATACATAAAAATTTTGTCAAACTACAACTTTTGACTTTTTTAGACTTTCAAAGGTCATTAAAATATACTGAATTTTATTTGTAATTAAGCAAATTGGTTGAATGCAAAAATAGATGTATTGGCTTAACCCGAAACTGAACCGATCAATATAATCTAGCTCAAACCAAAAATCGATTCGACCTAAACTGATGCTTTCGATTTTATTTTAAAATCAATTTAGTTTGGGTAAAGAAAAAAGACAAAACAAATCGATTCGGTTCGAATTAAAATATGAACCGAACTGACCCGAACACCTGGTACGCCCATAAATTACCCGTAAATGAGGATCCAAGAATGCGCGCCATCTTCAAAACTATCGTAGAACCCTAATAAACATAGCATGGTGGCAGAGAGAGAACCCTAATAAACAAAGAATACTTGCAGAGAGAGGAAGAGAGCGTCTTCTGTACGATATAAATGGCGGTTCCTGGCTCGAAATCCGACGAAACAAAAGCTTCGACACTTCACTTAATCAAGGCGAATCGCAACCAGTTCCTCGGTGTGCTGCTTATCAATCTTCAAACTTTCCATTTCAATCATCTTGTATCTCAGCTCAAATTAAGCAATTACAATTTCTACGGAAACTAATAAATGTAAAATTCATACGACAACATTTTCTCCATCCTGATGCTCTGATAAAAGTTATATATACGTTCTCAAAATATTGGATTTTATTGTAAAATGGAGATACCATTGAAATTGATAGCCAAGGGCCAAGAACTGTGTTTTAACCACTTGATGATTTTGCGGACTGTAGTCTTGTACTAGTTTGAATATCTAATGACTTGCCCTGAGAGATGAAGTTTTTTGAGTGCATCGATTAATGTTTTATTTTAAACCTTGAGGGGTAGCCGAGTTGGCACACTTCTGAACTGGAAACTCGGATAGGTCGCGTGTTCAAAACTAAATCGAACCTGGGGGGTGTATTGTGAAGTACGCACTGACCCTGGTTTACAGCTCCCAGCGGCGGGAGGGTTTGGTCCCAGGTCATTCAATGAAAAAAAAAAAAAAGATTATGTGGTTTTGTTTTCTATATGAGTTAAAATAATTGGTCATAATGTATTTGGGGCAGTAGGGTGTTGACAAGTTTGTGGGTTGTGGGTGCTGCAGTATGGAGAGAATTCTTGTGGGGAGCTATTGCTGGTGCTTTTGGGGAAGGAATGATGCATCCAGTTGATACTGTAAAGACACGGATTCAAAGTCAAGCTATTCTTAGCGGATGCCAGGTATAAGTTGTCAAGTTGCATCAATAATTTATTACATCAAATGGAAAGAATTAGGTTTTGAATGAAATAGATAGTCATTCTTGCTGAATCCAGATGGATGATCGGTTTCATTTATCATTTTCTTATTTGAATTGTAAATATAGTTAATTGACTCTAAATATTAGTGACAATTCTTTGGATTGGTTTGGATTAAAATATTGAATTCTGAAATTTGGTTAAGAGACCCATCTACCTAAAAACTGCCATTTGTTTTGCTATTTTTCTTTTATGATTGAGTTAGGATGTTATTGATATGTAGCTTTAATATTATCAGAATCAGAAAAGCATATTACAGATGGTCCGAGCAGTCTGGGTCACTGATGGGCTAAGAGGTATATCATCTTTCTCTTGTTTACTTCTGGATGTAGACGATGAAATTGTTTGTACATTAGATTTCTTATCATGCATCTCCTCTAAATTGCTGCATGGACGAACTTGATTGAGAAATATTTGCTCTGTAATATGCATTAATAATTTAACGAAAATATGGCCTATTTCATACAGTGAATTGATTATATGAACAGGCTTCTATAGAGGAATTACTCCTGGTATTACTGGATCTCTGGCAACTGGAGCAACATATTTTGGTGTCATAGAGTCCACCAAGAAGTGGATTGAAGACAAACATCCTAGTCTAGGGGGTCACTGGGCACATTTCATAGCTGGAGCAGTTGGTGAGCTGTTTGCTTTGTCTTTCTTTGTCAAACATACATTTAAGTCTCTGCCAACATCTTTTCCATGTGCGTTGTGTGTCAAAGGAGGGAAAAAAATGATAGACCAAATTATTATGTGGATGTGATCTGTTGTTTTGTGAACTTTTTATGCTTGAATGGACATCTGTGGAGTGAATATGTTAATTATGTGATACTTAGGTTGGTTAGTTTGATTGGTCAATACATCAAATTTTGAGTTTCTTTTGCTTTCATCCTGAGTGTCTATGCCATGGTCTTCTCAACTTGTGATATGATTCTGGCTATATATTTATGTGGGTGATAGATCTATAATGTTAATTTAATGCATAAGTTAATGAATTAGAAATTGTCAGTCATTCATGTTTAAAACCACATTATTTGAATATGTTCCTGCATATGTTCTGGCTTGAATTTTATCAAAATTTGAGAGGAAAAAATAGATTCACAGCAGAATTTTGGGCCAATCAGCCCCAAAAAGGTTCTTCCTCCAACCTACTAATCCCTGACCATCAGGCCTTGTACCCATGTAGACTAATGACTATGGTTAGCTAAATCAGTTAAATGGTTATCTGGCCTTTATGTTTAATTGTGGTCACTCTTGGAAAAGGTTTCAATCCTTAATACTATATTCTTGTATATGTGCTTTTGTTATTACTTACAATAGAGCAGTATAACTCACATTGTTTTGATACAAATGTTCTATGATTTTCTGTTTGAAGATTTTTAACTTTTTTTTTTGGTGTGTGCAAATAAGTCATTAGCTTGGTTGTAATTTGTTTCATTGGGCATTTTGATGCCTGCCATTGTGCATTAGGTGTATATAACTGCTTGCTATTTTTCCATGTATGCCATTTTTGCTTGATAAGTAACTGAATCATCAATGAAGACTATTTCAGTTTGTGTTTATTTATCGTTTATTCTTTTATTGTTAATGTGATAACAAGGGACTTCAGCCAGTATACATTCAGTTTGCTAGTCTGTTAGAATTTGATGTCCGATTGCTCTTTACAATGAGTTGTATAAGCACGAACCCACATATTGTTGTATTGGATCTATGGATTTCCTGTTAGCTATTATTTGAAGTTGGTGGCACTTTTTCTTATTTATTGTTATAGCATAGCAAGCCTTTTTGCATAGAAGTAGCAGCGTTAGTAATATACAATTATTGGTTGTTGGCATCCCTCAGAGAACTCAAAATATGTGTCTTCCTTTTCTGTATGCATTTCAGGAGATACACTTGGCTCTTTTGTGTATGTTCCGTGTGAAGTGATGAAGCAACGCATGCAGGTTCAAGGCACTAGAAAATATTGGAGCTCTGTTGCCATGAAAGACAATGCTTATATGAAACCTGGCATGCAAATGTATGGCTACTATTCAGGAATGTTTCAAGCTGGCTCTTCAATATGGAAGGAACATGGGCTAAAGGGATTATATGCAGGGTACATCCTGATATCAATTCCTCAATCTTAATTTCTTTTAAAGTCTTTCCTTTTTTTAGAGGATAACTATTTAACTTGGGGTTACTTGACTCTTGAGATGCTTCTGGCGCACCAGTACCACTTTTGAGATAACCCCTTCATTTCAACTCAGCTGAAATTGGAGTTCCAACTATTCAATTAGAAGTGGTTATGTTAACATATCAATTAGAAGGCATTACGTGAACAAGGCTGGGGCTGGGAATCTCTTGGTAGAAATGCAATGTTTTTATGGTCTTGGGTAGACATTTAAAGTTGAACAGGAAGCTTGCAATGCATGTAATCATGTACACCAAGGAAACTTTATCTGTTTGCTTTCCACGTTGCACATTTGCCCTTTGTGAACTGTGCTCTGAATGTTTGTTTTCGTGTTGACTTATACATGTAACTGATTTTGTGCTGTTCTGTTTGCCTCCTTTATTTTTTTATTTTATTTTATTTTTTCCTCCTGCTTCTTTGACAGATACTGGTCTACACTTGCAAGGGATGTGCCATTTGCAGGTCTAATGGTAAATAAATTCATTACAGAATTCTTCTGTTTCTTGTTTCATTCTGGTTCTATTTTAAACTGCACTTATAAAGTCTAAGCCATCAATTTATATCCATATACAGAAAACTGCTAGATTCTGCTGAAGCTGTCTGATTTCCTGTACATCAATAAATGACTTGCCCGGTCACTGAATAGAATGTAGAGTTTTCATATGCAAAACATGCTTAATGTTCCATCCAATGAGGATATGTGAGCTATGTGTTTGCAGTATATGTCTGATTCTTCTAGGCATTGGACTGATGTTTCTGTTTGCCTGGATATTAAGTTTTGCACATTTTTCTTGCAATTGTTTTTCTTTAATTCAAATTGCCTCTGAGTCTTCTTGCTTGTTTTATTGTTATAAACAGTAATATTTTGAAAATTAATTTTGTGAAGTGTTGGTTCAAAAGTTAACAGGTTGAACTGGATGTTTGGTAAACTGAAAGGATTTTATTGAACGTATGCTGTTGATTGAAATGACTTGGGACAGATCTAATATTTTCCATTTTTTTAATTCAATATGGCTGCTTTTGGACTCAATCTGTGCTGTCATGCTTGGCATCTTATCATTGCACCAAGCGATGTTCCTTATTTTTGGTGACTTAAAGAAAAATATATGAATGAGCCTTTTAAAAATAGTTCAAAACTCGTAATATTTATAGTCTTTTAAGTAAACCATATACTTTTGGTTTTGGATGTGTGTTTTCCCATCAAAGATATATTTTATCCACTGAATTTGAAAGGATAGACATACCCCTTCGAAAAGCTCTCCTTGATATATTATTTGCCACATGGTTTATCTCTAGAAGATGAAATTATCAGAAATTAAGTTTTTAACTGCTTTGTAATTCGAGCTGGTACATTCCACCTGCACTACACCCCCCCCCCCCCCCCAAAAACAAAGAAGTAATTCCAGCTGCTGGACTGTCAAATTGGATTATAGAGAATCAGAGATGGGTAATTGTGATTGCTAGAACTGGAACCTATTAATGGAGTTTTAATCTTTGGTCTGCGCCCCTCTCAATGTAGAAGCTGTAGGCAATGTGCATGCATGCATTGGTTTTGGTTGAATTCCATTTATGTGCTGTGACTCAAAAATACTTTTAATTCTTGTTCATATATTCAATTGGGATATTATATTTTTATATTTACTTGTGTATCTTGTTTAAAAATTGTTTATTATTATTATTACTGTTATTTTTTTTTTGCTGTTTGCAGGTTACTTTTTACGAGGCCCTAAAAGATTTAACAGAATATGGGAAGGGGAAATGGATACCCAATACAAGTTACCATGTTAATAGTTCTCTTGGGGGACTCTTGTTGGGAGGACTAGCTGGTGGTATGTGTCTTGCTCGTGCAGTTTATAATGCAGTATTAAAGATAGCCAATGGTGTATGTCTTGCTTGTGCAGCTTCTAACTAATAAAGTATGGAATTCTAATAATTGAATTTGGCAAGGGCTTGTTTAAATTTTATTGATTTTTTACATTTTTGAAATCTATCTCAAATGATAACTCAGTTTTCTGAAAATTTTACAGGATTTAGTGCATATCTCACGACTCCCTTGGATGTCATCAAGACAAGATTGCAAGTACAGGGATCAACCTTAAAGTAAATCACCTATTTTAATTCTTTCCTTTTTCATAATGAATGCAGCTTTGCTGAGGCTTAATCTTGATAACACATTTTTTGTATGCACATTCACCACTGCTTATAAATCAGAAACGAGTCTGTTCATTGTCGCCCTACACTCACTGCTTCTTCCCCACCCACTCCCCCACTCCCCCACACGCACAAGTCAGCATGGTTGCAAAGTTATCCGTGTAAAAGGTTTTTCTGAGTGCCAGTAGCTGTTACTTCATGTTGTCCAATCTTCCTCTCTTCATAAAACTTAGACGTGATTCAACTTAGTACTCTACGCTAGAAATTGCTGATGGTTGCCATTGGATGAGCATGTAAGGTATTTTGGAGTTTTTCTGGAAACCTAGTAATCTCCTACCTGCTTGGTCAAGTGAGATACTCATTTCAGTTTGATCTGGTCAGAGCCATTTTGGTTGTTTCTATGTTTGGGCAGCAGTTTTGTTTTTTGTTTTTTTGTTTTTTTTGAAAGGAGAGAGAGGAAGTATAAATTTAAGTTCTCTAATGGTGGTATGCCCTTCAGGTATAATGGTTGGCTGGATGCTGTGCGTAGGATATGGAAGACTGAGGGCATGGCTGGTATGTTCAGAGGTAGCGCCCCCAGAGTTATATGGTATGTTCCGGCATCTGCTTTTACTTTCATGGCTGTTGAGTTCCTCAGAGAACATTTCAATGAACCGTTGGACAATGACAAAGTGCAACAAGTTGACGCGAGCTTATCGATAGACAAAAAAGGTTCTTCCTTCCAAGAGGTGTCTTGAAAACTCACGATGAATTACAACTTCTCACCGCCTGGTTCATTTTATTGTTGTGGCTTTGTGCCATACAAGAATTTAAGAACAGTAGGTCCCTGGGAGGTTAGGGTGCGAGGTGTCAAAGCCTCATCCATTCATTTTTTTCACGGATTCCATGGCTGCAGTCAATTATTATTATTATTATTGGGTAACATGCAAATGCTTTGTTGAGCAAGGACTGAGACATGTATAATGTAATAAATTCAGTGATGAAATTTTACAAATTTTTAAATTTTTTTTACACGTTGATCTTTTTACTGTGATTGTAATTTTCTTGTAGCTGACTGTTGGGCGATATTTGTTAGCTGCTTTAGGGTGTGTTTGGAGTGGTAAAAAGTGAGATAAATTGTAGGTTCGTAATTCGTATAGTGAGATAAAAAGTGAATAAGTTTTAGAGATTTTCAAAAGTTTACAGCAAAGCAAACCAAACAGAGCCTTAACAATAAAAGATGAAACATTGTTATGGACGCTTGTCATCTATAGGTGAAGCATGATTGTAATAAAGTGTATTATTGTGTTTTTATCTTTTCTTTTCATTTTTTTAAAAGTGATATTCCCTATCTTTTATTTTTTTCAATCACGAGCTTGAACCTACTGCCCCAATAGTAAGATACCTCAACAATGTTGCTCTAATAATACTATAAGATAACTCAACAACAATAAAGCCAAATGCTCCAACAAAGGCCACTATCTGCTAAGAAAATAACAATCACTAATGAGAACTATATCTTCATAATTGTAACTTTCCGATAACATGTAAGTCACTAATATGTTTTTTCTTGTTCACCACCAATTCTAATGGCATCGTCTACTAAACTTTTTGTCATTTTTAATGGCTACTTAAAGTATCTTTATTATCTGATAAAATAATCTTATCAATATCAATATAAATAATCATTTCTTCTTCTTTAGTTATTTAAGATCCCCTAAATTCAAAATTACTTGACATTCTAATTTAGTTCTAACAATTTATATCTCGAATCTAGAAAGTACAATTATTTGACATTATATATTAGAATTCATTAAAGTGTAATTTACATCATTATGCTTGATAAAAGAAATAAGAAGCAAAAATCGAAAAGTACTGATAGAAAATAATTTTTTAAAGATAAATCTATCTCCGACCAATAATTAAAAATCCTTGCGAGTATTAAGTTAGAACCACGGGTTTCTCCTGAACATTTGATTTAATGACAAAAATTACTATTACCATACACTATTCATCTTTAAATGGAAATAAATAAAATATTTGTACCCTTCTTTATTTTTAGGAGATTTCATAAAAAAGAGTTTTCTAACCCCCCCCCAACCCATTCTCATATAAATTGATAAGAATCCAATAAATCTAACATTGATTCTTTCAGAAGTATCAATTAGATAAATAATTCAATTCTTTAAACCCTAATAACTCAATTTTCTTCCATGAACGATGTGTCAATGGATTACTTCCATCAAAACTTGAGATACAAACTGAAAGAAAACTCTCTTTAACAACTTGTTAATGGAGTTGAAGTTAACCAAAATTTGAGTCATCAATGTCAATTTATGCCTAATTGCTCCACATATAGTTATTCCAACCACATTTTCTAAACCAACTAAAGCAATCCAAGTTGATGTCGTAAAAGATCCGCAAAAGAACAAACACAGCAAACACAGCAAACATTCGTTATCTTAAAAGGTAAAAGCTGACCCAGTTAGTTAAGTCAAACTGTAACAGTAAAATTTTCCAACCCTACTTTTGCTCGTTTGAAGTATAAGCAAGTCATTCTCACCAGGCAGAAGTGATTTTTCCAGCCCTAACTGTTGCTGCACCTGTTTTTCCCCAACTTCCAGAGGGCTTCCCTATCGTCCACCGGATGACGGTCTTGGAATTACAACATCGACTCTTCCCACATCTTTTCGAGGAATCATGTCAATCTCCATGTCAACTACATTGGCATCAACATCATTAGTATCATTATTACCTTGTCCAGAATCTGAAGACACAACAGAAAATGGAAGTTTCTCATTATGCTCCCATGCAGCTTTCCCCCGGAAGATTCCCCAGAGGAAATAATCCCCATTCCATCCTGTCATATAATGTTGACACGAACAAAACTGTCAATCTTCAAATTCAAGCAAGAGCCTGATAATGATGTGGCTGAAAAACAATTCACCTAGTTCTATTCATTCCACTATCCCCCACCCCTTACCCTCTCCATTTTGCAATAAAAATATACATATATATATATATATATAGGGGAAAGAGAGGGACAAAAAATGGTGCACATAAATTATTAAACATTTTCCGGTATTAAACAAAAAATGGTGCACATAAATTTCTAGTTTCTATTTGCTTTCAGCCGGTATTGTAGAGTCTTCATCGACATAACAAGATGCTAATGAACCAATAAGAAGAGATTAATAAATTGATTCCAAGGTAGAGCTGAAGTTTCTGCTTTAGTCCCCATGACTTTTGCTATTATTATGAAACTAATGATTTTATGGCTTCTTTATACAAGAAAACGCATGGATAAATTCACTTCCTATGCTGTGCTTGAAAACAATGTTGCCACTTTAAGGTTCAAACATAGTCAATAATGCACTAAGGGCCGATACCGGGTTAGTTCTTAAACTACTATAGACTGGATCTCTTGGTGTTCTTCATTGTGAGATACCATCATCACGTTCCTTATCCCATCTTTGTGTTGTGGAAGTAGATCTTTGAGCACGTTTCTTAGAGCAATCTCCAAATCTTTGTTTTTCACCATTTTATGAAATAGTAAACAGAATGCCCAAAATCTCGAGTTGGGTGCCTTGTAGTTTTGTGATAGATGCAGAATTCTTGCTTCCCCTTGTCCTGTCCTACCTTGTTGGAAGTGTCTTGGGCTCTGGCGAGGAAGACGCACCATCAACTATCCATGCATCTAGTAGGGCTTCAAGGTTCACATTGGAAACATGGGATGGGAAGGAAGCCAGGCCTTCATCCATTCGCTACCTTTTTCCTTGATCACAATTCCTTCCATATGACAAAATCTATTCTTCCAGGAAGTTGTATCATAGTTGTTGCGTGATGGGGGAGTAAGATTAAAATGACTTGGCATCCTAAACGATTCCTTTGCCGTCTCACTCAAGTACCTGGCCGCCACACAAAGGCTAGAAAAATTCAGAATGGGATGATTCACCATATGCATCTTATACTAGATAAGCATGCCTTTGATTCATATCTTTACCATGTAATCCTCTGAAAGAGGATCTTGGACATCAACGTTTCCTCTCTAGCATTCCCCCCCTTCCCATCGAACTTTATGAACTTCGAGACTATGTATCCCTCTAGCTATGGCAGTTTAGAGATCGCTAGCGGGTAAGAGGGTCAGAAATCCAAGTCGAATCCCATGGGATTGGTGAAACTCTCCTATTGAACTAGGCCCCTGACATGGTATTTTAATTGCTCCAATTGGTAGTTTGCTGGGGATTGAGCAAGATAAGATCTGCAAGGGTTCTATGTTCCAAAAGAATATGAAGTATGGCCAACAGGAGTAGTTTGGTTAATGGGAGTTATATGGCTAGATGGAGAGGTAGAGGCAATAGGGGCTACATGACCTGGAAACTTTGTTGATTGAGAAATGCCAATGTGTTGCCCATGGTGGGGTGATGGGGTTACTGAGGAACCATTGGTGGGTGGGTCATTACTTCTACTAGGCACCGATGATAGAAGGGTCGGAGTTAGCGAAGAAGACAATGCAGAATTATGCTAAAGGGCTTTGAGAGCCTCCATCATAACTTCTTGGGTACATTGGATAGATGCTTGAGACTTTTGGAAAGCCAACATCTACTCATTAAGTATCCTGACTTGCTCTACCATAGCAAACATTCTTTATGAAACATCTCTCTTTTCCTGAGACCTGCCATTCTCACCTTGGCCAGCGAGAAATAGTTGTCTAAAATCAATAGCCATAGGTAAATGACTAACACTCTTCCCCAGTGAAGTACGTTGTAGGGGATCAGACCTAGAGAGAATTTAACTATCTAGGAATAATGCTAGTCTTTGACCGTGGTGGAGTCACCGAAGGTCCATGAGATGAGAATCAAGGCAATCTAGAGTAAGAGAAAGAGAGTTGATGTGATGATGGCAATGATAATGAAGAATGAATGAATGCTAGACCCTATTTAAGAGAGGAGGTATATATAGGCCAGTAGGAGTCCCTTAGGGCATCGGTCAAGGCTTCACATTCACTAGACAGAGTTTTAGCCTTTAACTGATGCAGTCCTATGAGTCAAGGATTCCTCCCGAATCTCTCTCTAAACTGGTTGAGGATTCTTGACGATTCCTTGATTCTAATTACCAAACTACTGGACCCCAATGATTCCGAATATATCCGTTGAATTGAGAAATCCTTGAACCTTGCTCCTTGTCCAAGGGAAGAGGTTACCGGCAAAAGAGATCTCACTGCGACTAGCCCTTGAGAGATTCCTTTGTAGTATAATGACACGAGAAACATCCTCATGAAGCTAGTCCAAGCCGCCAGGAAAGAATTAGTGGCCCCTAGGCCTCCTCGCCGTGGCCCAGGTACTTACAAGCTATTCACGAAAGAAGTTTATTTGTAACCCTACTTAGAGGCCGTCTTTATGTCTCTAACCTGATATAGGACCAATACATAATTTACTAGTACATTTTTTTTTTGGTAAGTAATTTACTAGTACATTATTTGTACTATTTTAATATTGTAACATTAAGTTAATGCGTTATTGTCAATAATTTTTAAATTCATTAATATGCTTGGTACAATAATTTAAGGGGTTTATTTCACTTACACCTCCAATAGTTTCGGCTTTGTAATTTAGACACTATAAGTTTCATAAATATGCACTTAGATCTCCTAAGATTTGTATTACATTCACTCATATCCTTTTTGTTAGATTTTCATTCAAAAAATAACTTTTAACAAATTCAATACTATGAAATTACCTTTATACCATTAGAATTAATAAAAAAAAAATTATTTTATGATATGATGTATCCTTTTTATATAAAAAATATATTATAATTAATTCATTAAATTTTTTTGTAAACCTTTTCTATATTAGTACTTTAAATTTTATACTTTGCATTAATATTTTAAATTTATATTATATATAAATAAGTAATTATACACAATAAATTATCATTACTTTTTTTTAATTAATAAGCTAATAAATTAAACATGGACGGGGGAAAAATTTTAGTTTCTAGTTTTTTTTTTTATTTTCTTTTCATTAGTATTATATAATAATAGAGGAATCTTACTCTCAATTTTCTTTTTTCATGTATGTTTTTATATTAATAATAAGGGTATAAAGGTAAGTTATAGCAGTAAAATTAGTCAAAAGTTATTTTTTGAATGAAAAATCTAAAGAAAATATTTAAATGAACATAATACAAATCTCAGAAATCTAAGGACATTCATGAAACTTGTGGAATGCAGGTATAAAGAAGCGAAATCATAAACCCCAATTTAAATATAACCTTTTTTCGGGGAAGATGATAGTTCAACTTCAAATACATATAAACTCCAGCAAATGAATTTAGAATTCCACCAGAAAAAATGACAATAAAGATTTATAAGTCAACCATTATGAGAAAAAATAAAAATAAAAAATAGTATAATATCTAAACAGATGAGCCAAGCTTACCCGAACAAAACCTTGTTCAAGCTTTAGTTCATAAACTGGGGTAATATTTTTGTTTGAGCTGGATTCATTTAATAGTTGAACGAACTTCTAGGCGAGCCGAGCCCTAGCAGTTCATGAACCCCCGATGATCCTTCTGTGACTTTCTCGCAATATTATTGGATCCACCACAGCATATAGAAAAATGCTTACAGGTATTATACATATACATGATCGTGCGAGTAAGGAAAAAGAAACCTCAGGAAATTCCATATTGGACGAATTCGATTGGGGATGGAATTCATCGGCGGGGAATGAAATGAATTGCAAATCCTCTGGTCGTATATCATCCCTCCGCGCCAAAGTGGTCGCTGTCCCCCATGGCTCCCGGCTGCTTTGCTTCTGTTCGTCTTGGAGTTTCAGTTCCGTTTGGTTCCTCTCTTCCTCGCATTTGAAATATCAGTTTGTTAGTCGTTTGGAGTTACTAAAATATTTAAAATATATATATATAATAAAAGTTAGCCGGGGGTTGTAAAAATTTTAATTAGGAAAAAATTTAAATTTTTCTAAATTTTTTAAAACTTTTAAAATAATATTTGAAAATTACAAACGTAATCTTAAAATGATTGAAAAATGAGAAAACCCTTTTTTTTAATGATTTCCAAATCCGTTCATTTGGTATGGCCTAGGAGACTATGCAGGTGTTTAAAGACATAATTTTTAGTAAGTTCTAATATTTTTGGTTAAAAATTACTAGTAGCAATTTTTGGTACATTTGGTAAAAATAAATAGTAAATTTTAATTATTTTTTAACTTTTAGGTATTTGGTAAAATTTTTGGTAACTTTTAATAACTTTTAGTAATTTTTAATAACTTTTTGTGACTTTTGATAATTTTTAATAACTTATGATTTTTTTGCCAAAAGTTACTAGTTGTAATTTTTGATGTATTTCGTGAAACAGGTAATAATTTCTAATAACTTTTTTTGACTTTTGAGTATTTGGTAAAATTTTTAATAACTTCTAACAATTTTTAGTAATTTTCAGTAATTTTTAATAACTTTTGATAATTTTTAACAATTTTTAATAATTTTTGAGTTGACAAGTTATTATAACTGAATAGAAAATTGACAAAAATTGATTGTGCCAAACACTTAGAAATTAAAAGTTGGGAGATTTTTGCTAAATGTTGTGTGGCCAAACGCCCCCATGATATCAAAATGCCATGCTTTGATCTGTTTTGTTCATGAAGAAAAAATAAAGTAAAAATTATTTAGGTAAAAGTTTTATTAGATATAAAATATGGGTAGGGAAAATTTTGTTGAGGTGTTTGGTGAAAAAGCTTAAAATGTATTTATTATTTTATGAAACTCACTCCACTGTCATCAACTAGAAAAGGGGGTCCCTCACAATACAACACAGTATCAAAGTTGTGCAGCCACAACATGTGTAGTTATTAATTTATCAGTGTAATTTAGTAAGTTTATAAAATGACTTAATTAGAAGATAAAAATAAAATAATGCAGTAGTTAAACTTTTAAAATTTGTAAAATTAGGCTTTAGAAGTTATTTAATTTAAATTTTAAATTTGATGGAAATTTGAAAAGTATTTTAAGAAATTAAAATAATTTTACTAAAATTAAAATTTCATTAATTTTTAGACTCTAATCAAATCTTTCTTCCATTCTTAAGCTTCCCTAGCACTATTAGGGTCCGTTTGAGAAGAAAGCTAATTGGCATGCTTTTTTTTAGCTTCAACAGTGTTCGACTAATTTTACTCTTTTACATTTTAACATTTTTTTAAATTTTCAAGGATAAAAATGTCAAATTAATAAAAACTATCTTTCCACCTCAAAAAAATCCACATTTTTTTTCTTTCCAAACACAAAATAAGCTTGCTTATTTTTAGTTAGCTTAGCAAGCTTATTTTCTTCCCAAACCAAGCCTTAACCTCACAAAGGGAAATTAATAACTCAGAGCAAAGCACAAAGTTTTGTCCAAAAATAGAACTAGGCTAATTTGTAAAAAAATAAATTTTAATGTTTCTCTCAATTGGTTGTTACTTTATATTTTTGAATTTCTGAAATGTCCTCTAAGTGTTAAATATTTTTGTGCATGTAGGGAAGGGTTGATAAGAATAAAAAAACAACAAAATTAAAGAGAGAGGGGGGGAATGAATTAAAGATGGAAACTGAATAAAAAATGGGGAGAAAATGTTAAGTTTGAATTCATATGTTGGCAAATTTTTTGATCAAATAGGCCTTAATAATTAGAGAGTTGGATTATAAAATCAATATGATTTAAATTGTATTTAATTTTTTGAATTATAGTGCTAATAAAACCTGAATATTTGAATATTTGTTTAGAGGGTTGGATTATAAAATTCAATATGATTTAAATTGTATTTGATTTTTTGAGTTATAGTGCTAATAAAACTTGAATATTTGTTTGTTGGCAGAGGTGGACGCACGTTGTACCGAGTGTAGGCGATCACCTACACTGAGTTTTCAATAATTAATAAATTTAATGCCTTTTGGCATCATATTGCCCGGTGGTGTAACTAGCAAGTGTGCAGCCAATTGGCGCCCGTTGTTGTAATGGCGGGAGTTCAAGTCTCTCTTGCCCTTGCTAAATTTATTTTTTTCTTCTTGCCAAATTTTTTATTTTTATTTTCTTTTCTCCACCATTTCTTTTATTATTATTATTATTATTATTATTATTATTATTATTTTTGGCATTTTTATTTTCTTTTCCCCACCATTTCTTTTATGCTTATTATTATTATTATTATTATTGACAAAGAATAAAAGTAACTTACTCTTATATTTTTTACAAGGAATATTTAATATTAATGTATAATATTTTATATTTTATTAAATTTTATACATGTATTTAAAATTTAAAATTTTACTTATAATTTATGTCTATACTGGACTAAATTTCTGAGTCCGCCACTGTTTGTCGGAAAACTTTATTTAGAAGAATCTTGTCTTTATTTGTTTAGGATTAAGGTAGTTTAGAAAATTTCTCACATAGTTTGAAAGTTTCTTAATATGATTTTAAGACTTGTACACTTCATAATCTAAGGTGTCTTATAACTAGGTTTGGAAATACCATTCAAGAAATTAATAAACCTAAGAATATTGTATAATCTTTAGTAATTTTTTTTTTTTTTGTTATTTTTTCTTTTGGAAAATGAACATAATCTTAAGTTGGGTTTAATTCTTTGAGTGTTCTATATAAGTAGAAACCTTCTTCTAAGGTTCTCTACACCTTGAGAAATTCATTATTTATTTATTGAGTTTTCAGGAAGAATTCTCACAACTTCCTAGCCAATATAGATTTATACAAATTTGATGTTAATTTTCATAAAATTCAAAATTAATCTTTCATTTAGAAGGTATATCGTAGACTCGAGCAAGTGTTCATAATAAGGATTATAAATCAAATTACTGCTTAGTGGTTGAAACTTATAACTCAAATTTTTTAATAAGAGAAACTTGGTCAGTACTTCATACATGGTTCATGGTAATTCTTTTTCATTAACAAGAACTTTTCAAGCATGTAAAAAAAAAGACAAAATCAAAGTAAAAATCTTGTATCTTCTCTACTTTCTACATATGATTAGTTGTTCCTATTGATTGATACTAGGTTATCTCAAATTTCAAAAAATGTACAAATAAATATATGTTATGTGTGACTACACTCTAACATAGTTGGTAAATTTATGAAACCCGAAGGATTAGTTCAATTAGTAAGATATTGTGTTTACTCTCTAGAGATAACTAGTTTGAGTCTTCTCAGAACCATTAGAGAGCTTACTCGATTATTAACTCTAGGGTCTTAGAAATTAATCGAAATGTGCGCAACTTGGCTTGAACACCTTGAGTTACCAAAAAAAAGAAAAGAAATACTGAAATGAAAACCTTAAAAAATAGCTTCAGCAACTTATCTAGTGATCATTATTTTGAGGCAAATACTTAAATTACAGGCATTAAATTTAATTCCTACCAAAGTATATAACAATCCATGTTGTTGGTATAATCAAAATATAACACTTTTTTTTTTTTGTTGATGGAGAAATCCCGGACAGGACCTTCGGCACCACTGGGTCTAAATTATGGGGAAGCCAGCTACGGTATCCCACCACTGCGGCCCCCCATTTAAGACCTGACCGTCTAGGTGAGAATCGAACTCGCGATCTAGGTATATTACCCAAATCTTAGGCTCGGTTCCCGTTCTACTGAATCAACCTCGATATTAGCATACATTTATACTAATATATATATTAGGGAGAATTAAGGTTGCTGTTTACCTTCTTAAAAGCTCATTTACAAATTTAAAATTCCTTAGTTAACTTTTTTAATAAATATATTTACAATTAAAATTTTCTTAACTAGTAATTAATAAAAGGTTAAAAAAGTACAAAATAGTTGTTAGTTGTTACATATTTTAATTTCCCATCATTTAGCCGTTCTTGTTAAACTCTCTCGTTTTTTCTTAACTTTCAATAGCTCTATCCAAATACACAACTCCAAAAGCAATAAACCTCTAAGAATAGCAATTTCATTTAAATATCAAATTATCTAACATGTATCTTTCTCTTCATTCTCTTCTACAACTCATATTTTTCTATCCATTATTTGTTATAGTCCTACAAATACCAATTAAGGTAAATATCAATCAAATTCTCAACCAGTAGTATATATATATATATATATATATTTTGTGTTACAAATTAACAAAAAAATTTATATATATAAATATAGATACAAAGAGAGAAGCAAGGTTTGTATTTTTCTTTTTGAAGCCCAGTCACAAATTTAAAATTCTTCCATTGACCTTCCTAATAAATAGATTTACAACTAAGTTCATCTTACCTAGTAGTTAATAAAAGGTTAAAAAAATACAAAATAATTATTACATATTTTAACTTCTCATTATGTAGCAGATCTTCCTAAACTCTCTCTCTCTCTCTCTCTCTCTCTCTCTCTCTCTCTCTCTTCTAATTTCCAATGGCTTCGGAATTCTCCAAATATACAATGCGAAAAGCAATCAACTTAACAAACAACAACTTCTTTACAGTCATACTTGTTAAACTAATTTTGAACTTTCTAATAGCTCCAAAACTACACAACTTCTTTTTAAACTTTCAACAGCTCCAAAACTCTTACCACCTCTTTTTCAACTTTCAAAGGTACACGGACCGATTAAGGTAAGTATCAAATTCTCTAACAGTTATATCTAAACATCTAGATATATAATTGAACTTTTAGCAGCCAAAAAAAAAATCACCATAAAAAAATTCCACAGAAAATACGAATATAGATACACATATGACTTTTAGCAAAAATTAAAAAAAATTCCCCACAAAAAAATTCTAACTCAACTTGGAAACAAGAAAAAAACACAAATTAAATAAAAAAAAAAACGATATGCCAAAAAAACAAATAGAGACACACGCGCGCACACACACATAAATATACTAGAATTTTTTTACCCCCAAAATTCAAAGTTATATAAATATCTATAATTTAATATGTCATATTGTATATATATATAAAGTAGAATCTGATAATACTGCTGTAATACACAAGACTTAACTTGACTTAACTTACATTACGGTTGTGACACGTGACACTTAATTATAACTATATTGTACCACATAGGACTTAATTTGCACTATGCTTGTGACATGTGTATAGTTGTGACACGTAATATCTAATTATTATTATCTTAATTATCTAATAAAAAAATTAATATTTTACATAATTATTACTTATTCACAATTTTTTATTTTTTCAAATTAGAATATTCTTAGATATCACTTGATATTTTTATTTAATTCAAAATTTTATTTATCATATAGTTTCTTATTTTTTTATTCTTTATTTTTATTTAATAAATTATTATTAAATTATTTAATAAATTATTTCTAATTTTATTTATCATATAATTTCTTTTTTATTTTTATTTTTATAATTTCTTATTCCTATTTTTATTTTTTTATATTTTAATAAATTATTATTTAAAACATAGTAAATATTATTATTGTTATTAAACAAGATAATGCAAAAAAAAAAAAAAAAAATTACTCTGTTAAATAAAGGTTTTAATAATAAATATTATTAAACAAAATAATGTAAAAAATAATTAACCTGTTAAACAAAATTTTTAGTTGATTAACATAAACTTATAATTATAATTATATTAATATATAATTATATAAACTAAATGGAACTATTATTATACATAATTACTAATTATTCACAATTTTATTCAAATTAAAATGTTCGTAGATATCACTTGATTTTTTATTTAATCGACATTTTTATTTAATTATCATATAACTTCTTATTTGTAATTTTATATAATTTAATAAATTATTATTTAAAAAATAATAAATATAATAATAATTATTATTATTAAATGAAATAATACAAAAAATAATTAACCTACTAAATAAAGATTTTAATTTATTAACAAATAATATGTTCTTTATTATTTTTATCATTAGGCAAAATAAGTGATATATCTTGAACCAAATTGTAATATTGTTTATTAAAATTATATATGTTATAATATTATTTATTAAAAATAACAAAAATATTAGAAATTAAAAAATACATTTGGTAATGAATAAATCAATCTAATTGAAATGTTATTCAAAGTTTTCTTGAACTTAGACTTTCAATTCGATTAAAATAATATTCTAATCATAATAAAATAAAATTTCAACATGGTATTCAAATCTAAATAGAATAGGACTCCCTTTAATGCAAAATTTATAAATAGATACGAAATCTTCTCTCTTTTCAAATTTTTTGGAAACTTTTTATTACAATAGTTTTTTCTTTAACTTCGCGATTTGCTAGGTATGTATTTAATTTAATATTTTAAAATTTTTATATGTAATTAATGTATATATACACACACTATGATAAGAAAAGTAAAAATAATAATTATAAAAATTGTTTAATTATATAAGTAAGTGATGTTTTCTTCACCTTTTTTATTTCTTTTTCTTTTTATTGACTAGAATTTGAATTTAATCAAGTCGATGTTGTTGATGGTATCAATTTTTTAATTTGTTTTATGTTCACTATTTAATTGAATTTACATAAACAACAATATATATTGCTTTTAAATATATTTCTACAACTTAACTCTTTTCATATATAATAATACCCTTAACTTAACCATATAATATGATAAATCCATAGTATATACATATTTATATGACTAAATATGGAAATAAAGAAATTTGGGACAAATAGATATACTAGAATCTAAAAAATAAGATAAATAGACATACCAGAGTTAAAAATAATAATAATAATAAATTGGTATGCTGAAAAAAAAAAAAAAAAAACTACGTAGAGACATACAGATATAATAGAACTTTAAGCAAAAATAAAAAATTATTAGAGAAAGATAAAGACAAACATATATAGACATCAATAATTTAATATTATATATATCAATATAAATTGAACACGCATTTCGCGCCCATCATCAGTGACTTGCTAAAACTGGCCGTATAAGAAAAACTACTTACCACCGTAACTAGTCACGTAAACCCGTAAATTACCCGAAAGTCGTTGCATTGAGGCATCAGGTAATTCTCCAGACAGTGTACACCTCAACAGGGGTTCACTAGCATATACAATATATATATATATATATATACATCGATGTGTATATATTATACATATGAAATAGAGAGAGCTACCAGTGTAAATTAGATATTACTCACAACTTTGTTGATTCATAACTGCAGAAATACAAAAAGGCTGCTGAAATTTGCTGCATTCAGAAGGCATAATGCAGGGTATGTTAAGTTAGTAAAAGCACTTCTAATCCTGCCTGTGATATTCAAGAGTTTTTTTCATTTCATTTTTAGGTAATCAACAATATTTTCAATAAGCAGAAGTGATTTTTTCACCGGCCAGTCTAAGAAAATCTGGCAGCATGGACTCTCAGCCTGTATGTCTCCTCAAACCCCGGAGGAAACTCATTGCAAAGTTCCTCTTTAACTCTTCCAAAGGGCCGTTGAATAATGGCACAATCCACATTCCCTGAAACAGCAGGACTCTTGGTCTCCGAGCCATGCAAGGAGATCCTGGTAGCACCATCTTCCAGAGCGATTCGACGGCTGCTCCTTGATGATTCTCTTGAAACCGCAATATCAACTCTTCCCACCTCTTTTCCAGCGAGCATGTCAATCTCCATGTCAATTGCATTGCCATCCCCATTAGCATCGTCATCTTGTGCACAAGTGGACAGATGAACCAGAGGAGGGAATTTCTCACTAAGCTTGCCCACAGCTTTGTGCTTGCTGGGCCGATGGAAGATTCCCCAGAGGAAGGATTCCCCATTCCATCCTGTCATATAAAATTTGACATGCATGAATACTTGTCAATCTTCAAATTTTTTGAAACAGCCTGAATAAGAAAAATGGCACATATATTATTCAACATTTTCCTCGAGTTCTTTCATTCATAGGTTCTATTCAACAAATTAAGGTCCTATATTTACCATCCGATGAAGAGATTAGAAAATTGACCCAGAAGTTAATTAAAGTAAAATGTTGTAACGAAAAAATAAAAGGAAAAAAAAATAAAGAAGGAAAAATAAAAGGAAATAATTCACTTGCATCTATCCAACAAAAGCAAAAGGAAAATTGGACAAGCAGATTCGAGAGCATACTTTGAGAATCAGCAGACAGAAGTTTGGATGGGAACACTAACAACTCCACACCATCTATGAAACTTCTCATCACTAAGTCTTTCCCGTCTATGAACTCCAGGAGGAGGAAATAATTTGCAGATCTACAATCCAATAGAAACAGTACTTTTAGAATCTTAAACAACGTCATCTTTCAAATGAAAATTTTCCACAACCCAAGTCAGTTACAAAGTCAGACCTTTGACTGTTAATGGAGAAAAAGTACAGCCCAATATCATCCTCACCAGGACTATCCTCCTGAAATAAAGATGTCCAAACATTGCAACGGGGAAGCATGTCAAATTGAAGGACTTCAGGCATTTTCTTTGAGAACTCATAGACTTTGCGACGAACTTTAGATGGAGGATATGCCCGGAAGCCAACATTGACTTCCTCATCAGATATGGCATCCACAATTTCAAAGCTTCCCCTAGAAAATGCAAACAACAAAATCGTTAGGAAAGCAACGTTTCCATCTTATCCAAATTGAAAGAATGGAAACTTTAACTGCAGGTCTTGGTGCCGCAATAAGCATCAGATATTAAATAAAATGACTTCAAAAAAACTAGTTGCTTTAACTATAAAATGATTATAATAGAAAAGTCAATCGTTGATAGGCTACAAATTCAAAGGCTCATAAATATTAACAGACAAAAGTATAATTAAATATAAATCATCATTTCAAAGGTGAATTTTTTTTTTAATTGGTCGTCTCTCTCTCTCTCTCTCTCTCTCTCTCTTTTTTGGGGGGGGGGGGGGTTGCACCTGGGGGGAATTCCCCTTTGTTGGTGGTGGGAACCTCTCAAAATAGCAGCAGGTGGTAGCCAATGATAGAGCATTTAAAGAAAATGTTACTCAAAAAAGATTGGAAATTAATATTGAATGTCAAAGACAACAATCAAAAAAGGTACACTACTCAGCTACCAGCGCATAGCAGTGGTATCAAAGTTGCTTTAGATGCATAAATAAAGATACAGATAGTCAACAAAGAAGTAATTCACTTTTTCTATTTTATATGTTGGAAATTTCATGACGAGTTATATGTTAGAAGAAACCAGCGACAAGAGGGAAAAAAAAGAAAGAAAAAAGTCCTCAACTGAGTAAAGTTTTAGTCCTAAACTAGTTGAAGCTGGCTATATGTATCCTCTTCCTTAAGTCATTTCTGTCGTGAGTTATATACTTTTCATGAACTGACATGAAATTAGGCCTTTCCTTACAATTTTAGTCCATGTAACTTTAGTTTTACATTTTGTCCTCCTTACCCCTTTTGCTTGAATTCACTTGCTATTCCTTATCAATGCATCTTTAGGTCTACATTAGACTTGACCAAACCATCCTAAACGAGCTTTTCTTAACTTTTCTTTTATGCTATCAGTGTCATCTCAATTTTCTTTCGAATATATGTATTTATTATCTTATCATTTCTTATATTATCACACATCCATTTTAGCATCGTTATTTCCCCTACACCCATCTAAGGGTGAGATTGGATGTCTTAAAGGATGGGTCCTAAGGTATTTTTAAAGTATGGAATTAGAGGTGTTTAGATGGTATGGGTTTTGAGGCGTTCAGGAACATGGATACCCATGCTTGGAAGTTTATTTTTAAATGGATTCTAAGGTATTTACTAATGTATATATTGACACATATACCCTTGTTTATTCATCAAGTAGTAAGCACTACACATATATAACAATATATTATGATATATATTAAAGTAACACACACACACACACACACAAATAAATAAATAAATACAGTCTTCAAAATACTTGTCCAAATAAGTCAATCTAAATTATAGGCTATCCAAAATATAAAATATTCAGGTTGCAACAATGTGAAGTTAGGAATATGAGAGTCCAGAGCACCTAAATGATTGACATTACTAATAGTTACTCACTTCCAAGAAGAGTCCAGAGCAGGACCTCGAAAATATTTGTCAGCTTTCCAGTCATCATTGTTGGCTTTAGAATTTCTTGAATCCACATTGGTACAATCACTACCACCTAAAAAATACATGTTCTCCATTTTAATAATAGCAATTTGATAATCAAATAAAAATTCTTCAATCCATAAACAAAACTTTGGTTAAATTCTGTATACCATGTATCTGTGTGCATGTCATTTTTTCTATCTTATCTCCCAATTAATGAAGATATCGCTAGCATGTGCAAAACAGAGAGAAAAACTGGGCATGTTAATGTTACCGGAGATGCTCTTCCCTGAACTGATTATTGCTGGAAAATGCATCAATGATGAGGATGCACATGATGCTTCACAAACCACCTCATTTTCTTCCTTTGTACCAGCATCCTTTGTTTCTGCAGAAGGCACAAGGAAAAGAGCATCCCTAGGCTGTCCCATGTGAATATGTCCCATCATGGGAGCTTGCACAGCTTTCCTATCTGAAACAGATATCAAAGCAGAACAATGTGCACCGATATAAGATAAATCCACTTGCAGCAAATAAGACGAAGTGGAGCAGAACATCATCTGTTAATTGAAAATCCACCACTCGTTAGACATAATGATTCTACCATATTTTTTTATATCTCCAATTTTATTACAAAATACAAACATTACCCACCAAAAAAAAGTAGACAATTGTTCATTCACTAGTTGACCAGATAGAAGTTGTCCCTCATTGGCCCATAAGAGATGAATTTCTCTCACTTTAATATCTCGATTTTAAGGTTGAGGTCCCTCTTCTTATGTGTTGTTGGGTTTTTTGACATGGTATCAGAAGTGGGTCTCACCACAGCCCATGTAGTGCCTATGTCTATGCAGGCCAGCGCACAAGATGAGAGGGCTGTTAGAAGTTATCCCACATCGGCCCATAAGATATGAACTTCCCTCACCTTAACAAAGTTTTAAGATTGAGGCCCCTCCTCTTATGTATTGTTAGGTCTTTTGACAGAATTATCTGGACACCTCCTCAACAAGAAGCAATCTCATGTCAATATACATAATATTAACATAGATTGCAATATGAAATAGTTCATATTGCAAGTTCATAAAAAATCAAATAATTGGTGGAAACAAATGCTGTGCAAGTTTTTATCTAACTGGCCGTTTTACCAATAAAGTATGAAATGCTAAAGAGCTCAAGTATCTAACATTTAAGTCCATTTTTTTGTTAGAAAGAATTCTGAAACACAAGCAAATTAAAGTTTAGCAAGATCAAATTTGGACCAGACCAGGTTTTCACTCAGTCAACCCAAAACTCAGCAGATTGAACTTAACAGGATCTATAATATTGCAGAATATTATGCAAATGTCAAATCATCTTCATTCATTCATGTAAAACATTAATCACAGAAATTTTACCCCCACCCCCCCCCCCCCCAAAAAAAAAAAAAAAAATCTGTAGCAATATATCACCTTTAGGATCATCTGATCTTTGAATTATTTGTTGCTGAACCACTGAACTGGTCTGCATGTTTCCATGTCTGGGAGACAAATTTTCTGAAGGTTTGACATTCAGTGAGGTGAACTTCGGAGGTATGGCATTGGGTTTAATACAAGTCCGTGCAGACTTGGATTCCACAACTTTTGGAGCTCCAGAACTTGAATGCATGTCACTCTTTGAAGGAGATTCAAAAATCTTAACTCCTGAAGAGAGCTTTAATACTTCTTGCGTAGAAAGATATTTAACTTTTCCATTTTTGACAGACTTTTCTTGTCTGCGAAGTTTACCGTGTTCATTTTCTGGATTCATACCTGAAGGTTTTGATACTTCCTTGCTTACCATTTGGCATGCTTCACAGAACCAAATAGCTTGGACATCATGACTAAAGGTTTTCCTACAGTAACTGAAAAGGCAAAGAAATTGCACAAGATTCAAATGGACATAATTATACACTTTTACAATTATATATGCAAGTCCAACAGGCTTAGGCTCACTATGAACTATGTGGAGACAACAAGGAACTTGAAATAGGGTGCACAGGTCTTCATTGATAACCCAATGTAAGCAAAACAGGTCCAGAAACTAGGATAAATGAGAAGCACCATGCCACCAAATGCATGAAACTCGAGATTCCACATGGAGAGAGAGAGAGAGAGAGAGAGAGAGAGAGATCTTACACATGCTCGCGAGCTATTTTGCATTGAGAGCATGAAATGATTGCATCCAGAACACCTATATCACCACATATGTCACACAGTTCACCCTGCACAACATGGTAATAAAAGTTAAAAATGATTCTCTTTGACAAAATATTGCTGTGTGCTGAAGCTACAAAAGTTGTTGATTTATCACATTCTGGAGTTAAGCAATTAATAGGTATCTTTTCATTTTATGCATCGCAGACCATGCAAGCAGGCAATCTAAAATCATTTCAGTCCAGAACAGAGGAAGAAAATAATTACCTCTCTTAAAAGCCGGTTGATTGAGAAAAAATAAACCGAGAAAAAATAAACCAAACAACTAGGTAAAAATTGAATGAAAAATTTAAAAGTTATGAACAAGGTTGTTAAAATCAAGATTCTACTTAAAATGAAAGTTCAAAAAATCAAATCATAAAATTCAATTGCAAAATCATAAGATTTTACCTAATTGCTATAATATGAAAATATAGTCTATTATACTACAATTGTTCATTTAAAGCTTTTATTTTTTTCGGTAAGTAAAGAATTTTAAAAAGAAAAAAGAGCAAAAACATGTAACAAGAAAATGCCGTACACAAAAATCTATCTACATTAACAAAACAAACCCTCAACAAAGTTCACAAAAGATTCTATATATGGTTTTATACCCCCTTTACCCGACCATACAATTGAGACATTTAAAGTATTTGGTGTAATTTACACAATTGACATTAAAATATTAATTATATTTTATTTTAATTTTTTGTAAGATTTGAAATGTATTTGTAAGTAGTAACAACCCGTGCCAACGGCACTTTGAAAAAAATTAATATTAAGTTTCTTATATAGTTGAAAATTTATACAAAAAGTTCAAATCGAAAATACTATGATAATTCATAGATTTTAATTTTTTTTTCCAAAACTTTAGACCCTATCAGTTACTACAATTGTTTGGTTTCTCTCTCTCTCCAATTTATTTTTGATAAGCACCATAAAATAGAACACAAATTATGGTGTTTTAATTTGGAAGGTTCAACTTCCTAGAAACCATAATTAGGCAAAATTTAAGTTTGCAGTTTTGATTTGCATATGATATTTACCCTTAAAATATGATGAAATTTAAAATATCCAAATTATTTTGCGAGATAAATGGTAGTGGGGTCAACTAAAATAAGAAGTAAGCGGGAAATTAAAAATATAAAAATGATCTCAATCATTGAATGAAAGAAAAAATAATTCTTAACAATAATTCTTAACCGTTGAATCTTAGTTTGTGATAGGAATATTTTCAAAAACTATTATGTTTTATTATATAGATATTTTATTATAAGTTTCTTGGTTTCTATTCTAATTATTACATTTAGTTTACGGTAGTCAATTTAGTGGAACAATACACATGGTCCTCAACTAGTATAGCATAGGAAAGAATAATGTTATAGAATAAAAAATAAATTAAAAAAAAAAAACAAGTGAAATAGTTGTGGCTACCACTTGAAAAAAAAATAATAATAAAAGTCTATTTTATTTGATAAATTTACATAAAAATCACTCAATTTTTAAAATTGCCTATAAAATCGAGATTTTGTTGATTTTATGTCCCAAAATTGATATTTTACCTATTTTACCTCTATTAAGATTTTACATAAGATCAAAAGAAATTTTCTCACTCTTAACATCATAAAATCTTAAAATTTCAAGATTTAAGTCGAGATTTTAACAACCTTGGTTGTGAACTTGGAAGTAGGATTTGTAGTCAGAAAAATTTTGCGATACAAACCACAAGTCCAAAAATCAATAATTTAGATAATTGAAAATCAAATGCGTAAGTCTAGAGCAATTACAAAATGGTAGTGAATGCAATTTAGGCCTTCATAGAAAATTTTTTATATTTTCCCAGTTCTTTAAGCTAAAGAACCCTCATTTCTGCATCCAATGAATCTAATCCATAAGTGATATTCTTCCTAGCTTTGCTTTACTGTTCTTTGACACTCCTATAACTACCTCCTCCAAGGATCCCCTTCTCCTTTCCTCTTCATAGATTTAATTCCCCTCCAATATTGTTGCTTTCCTCCATTAAACGTTACCTAACATATTGTTCAATGCCATAAAGCCCTCCCCCAAAACTTTGATTTCTATTAGAGTTGTGGCTTATTATGACTCATGAAAACACATAAAAGGTTGGGGGGTTGCCGGGTTTAATCTCGTAGTACAGACTGTTTTATTTCGAGCATGTTTCTAAGTCCAATTTAGAAACACACAACGTTCTGCTTCTTACTTCTCCACATTACAAAATTGCCACCAAGAAAGGTATAATAACCTGATGTTGATCTTCAACTAACTGACCCTGCATGGTCAACATCTGTGCACGCTTCAAGAGTCAGTTTTTCTCCTTTCTTAAATAAAATTCCTTTTCCTAGTGATCCTTTTAGATACTGTAATATCTTGCATACTACTTGAAGATGCACTTCCTTAGAGTTATGCATAAACTAACTTACTACACTTACTGCATAAGCAATATCAGGCCTGGTATAAAACAAATAGATTAATCTTCCTACTAGTCTTTGATAAATATCTCTGTCTACTGTAGTCCTCCAGAGCCTCACCAAGTTTGTGGTTGAAGTCTATAAGAGTCTCAGCAGGTTTGCACCCCAATTTCCCTGCCTCTCTTAGTAGATCCCACACATATTTTTGCTGAGATATGAAAATTTCACGCCATGAGTGTACAACTTCAATGCCAAGAAAGTATTTCACCCTCCCTAGCTCCTTTATTTCAAATTCTTTAATCAGACATCCCCTTAAGGCTCTCTTCCCTCCATATTATTTCCTGTTACCACAATATCATCCACATACATCAACAAAAGAGTCACTCCACTTGAACTTGAGTGCTTAATAAACAAAGTATGATCTCCTTAACTTTGTTTATATTCCATTGCCAGCATAACTTTACCAAATCGCCCAAACCAAGCTCTAGGGGATTGTTTTAGACCATATAAAGCCTTTTTTAGCCTACAAACCTTTCCTTCTAGATTTGAACCAAAACTATAAGGAATTTCCATATAGATTTCTTCATACAAATCACCATGTAAGAAGACGTTCTTAACATCAAACTGTTGTAGACTCAACCTAAGATTAGCAGCTAATGATAACAATACCCTCACAGCATTCATTTTAGCAATAGAGGCAAAAGGTTTCTAGGAAGTAAGTCCCATATTGGAACCACTTTCAATAACCTGCATGTTAAAACCACTTGTGATTTCTGACATGGAGATGATCGTAAAGTCAAATGAGACCATCGACAATAGTCACGAAGTCAGCTAAGGGTTTTGACGTGATCACATAAAGTCAATTTCCGATGCTTATCATGAAGACAACTGATACCATGTGAAGTAATTAGGTATGAAGAAAACTTCTTCTCATTCCTATCAAATTGCCTGTACATGCTATCCAATGTACATAAGTAGGAATCAAATAAGAATAGAATGCCTATAAATCTGATCCCCACAAATCAGGGATACTAATATAACTTCCAAAAATAACATAATTGGCAAAAATACATATATTTACAAGAGTCCTTCCCATAGATGCAAGTTACTTTATTTTCATCACATCTATTTCAAGCTTAAAACCAACTTTTTATATCTAAAATCACTTTTAGCCTTGTGGTTCCACAAGTCTGCAAATATAAGGTATTAAATAGGAGGTAATGGATAACAAAAGTCATCAAAAAGTGAGGATGAAAGGTTGCAAAGAGTTAAGCCCCAGAAAGAAGCTAAGGAGAAAAGTGTGAAAATTGCACTACAGACCGGATAGTAGGAATGCATGGTATTGTTCTCCAGCACTTCTATAGCATCAGTTTTTGTTGTTTTGGGTCCATTATATATAAAGAAGATATATCTTTTTTGGGGTAGTCTTTTGTTCTAGTTTTTAGGAGAGAAACTAGAGTTTTAAATTTCCATTGGATTCTTACTCTAAAGATTATATTGAAGTCTTTCCTTCAACCATATTGAACTAAATTTCTTAGGGCTGAGAACCAAGGAAGCATTGTAATCTTTATTGTTTCATTAATGGATTAGGTACTTTTGGAATTTTCTCGTCTATTTGTTGATTTTTAGATGAATGATTTACTTTCGTATGTTTAGAAGCATGTACAGTTGATTGATTGCCTATTAACAAACTTTGGGTTCAATATAGTCAATATTTTTAATTCCCTACACCTTCTGAATATGTTTTACAAGTTTTACAAATCTTTTATCGTATATAATTGATTTTTAAAGAATAAGTCTTCCGATTTAATCCACCATTGATGGATTGAAATTGTGTTGACATACAAAAACCTTGTTGACCACTGAAAGTCATTGAGATTACAAGCCAAATTCGAAGCTCCAAGCCTTTTTTTTTTTTTTTTTTAAATTGAATAGCTTTTACAAACATTACCTTTGCAATAAAGCATTCTTCCAGATACAACCCTTTTAAATTTCCTACAATACAAAACTCTCGACTAGAACATTTTTGTGAGGGATCAGACCTAGATGGGGTCTAACTATCCAATGGTGGAGTCACTAGAGGCCGGTGGGTTGAGATCCACAAAAGTGTGGTTTAATCAACAATCAAGGACGCAAATTGTAATTTAGTCCAAAACTCTTAATAAATAAAACAGTATTGTCAGCATTACTGGGAACAACTTTAACATTTGTGTCACAATAGTGAACATCAATGAAAGACCCACAAAAGAGGAAATACACAGACACAAAGGAAATCAAACCCCATAAAAAAGTTAGATTAGTTATAAAATTCAAATATTTAAAAAAAATAAACCAATTAGGCAACTCCCTGCTAGACAACCATGCCTTTCAATTAAAATGGAAAGGGGGGGGGGAGATTCTACAAAAACTAATAAGGGTAAGAAACTGAAAAACTAAGCAAAAATAAAGAAACAAAACTAAAGAAGCAAGCCCCAATTCACAATTTGTTATATCTGGCAAGAATCTATAGGTAATAAACCTTTTAAAAAAAATTACAAACACAAAGCCTAAGTAAGAAAGTACAAGTGGCAATAAAGAAATCTGATTAAGCCTAACTTGGATCTTCAAGGCAGAGGCAGATCAAGGGAGTAAAATTATATTTTTAAAAGTAAGTAAGAGTAAAAATAAGAATAGAATGACACAAAATACGAAGAAAAAAAAGTATAATTTAATAAAAAAAAAATAACAAAATTTTAATATAATTTTTCCAATCAGTTGCAATTGTCCAGACTTCTTTGGGTCCGCCCCTTTTAGGTAAAAGTCTTAACTCAAAAAAATAAAATATAATAAAATATAAAAATTTCTTCAAATCTCTATAAAAAAAATTTTCACTTCAAATTACATAAATATCTATAAAATATCTACAAATCACTATAAATCTATTTAAATCTCGACGAACCAAATTTTAATCAAACAGTGAGCTCCAGACAGTCCCAAAATCAGATTTCTTAAAAAGTAAAACAAATAAATAAAATAAAACTAATATCAGCGCCCGATAACTTCAAACAAGGGTCCGAACTACACATATACATAAACCCTGTAAACGACACAACAACAAAAATACATATTATCGTGCCTAGTACACAGTCCAATGCAAGGGAAAAATAAGGGTTTTACCATGTGGGTTTCTGTCGAATATGACATTGTCGGATTGTTGCGGGAGGGCCTACTCAGCTACCCACTACAACTGGTACAGTCCAGCTTCCCCTCTCCTCGCCCCTCGATACTCATGGGGACCAACCAACGATCTGAGAGTCTGTTCGTAATTATTTAATGCGAGAAAAGGCATGAGGGGCAGCGTCGATTTCTTCTTGATTAAGAAGTGTTTTGTTAGTAAAAAGTTTAGAAAAAAAAAAGTACATTAAAAATATTTGATGCAAGAATAGTTTGCCGTAAAAATTAATAAAAAATATAAAAAATTAATAAATTATAATCAATTTTATCTGACTAAACATTCTAAGGCTGTTTAGTAGAAAAATTATTAAAAATTATAAAAATTTATCAATTTTTTTTAACTAAATCCCAGCACTTTCACATTACATTTTTATATTTTTATTATACTTTTTTTTTTAAGCCAACCAAACCTTGCCTAAATGAATTATTGGAATTGTTGACAGGATACGACTACGGTGCGGGCAGACCGAGAGTTTCCTCTGTGAGCCGGCCCCAAATAAATTATAACTATACATCACGTTTGACACGTGTCATGTTAGTGGAGTAATGGTAAAAATTTGTAAACGTAGGAACCGTTACCCAACACAATTTTTAATAATTTTTGATCTTTTTGCTAAAAATTAGTAATTAAAATTTTTAATGTATTTAGTAAAGTAAATAGTAATTTTTAGATGTTTGATAAATTTTTTTTGTAATTTTGGGACAACTTTTTGTGGGTTCAATAAAAATTTTGATAATTTTAAGTTGACAAGTTACTGTAACTGAGTAGAAAAGTAAAAAAATTAATATTTTATTAAACACCTAAAAAGTAAAATTTTATAGTTTAGTCAAAAATTGTGTTATGGTGCCTTAAAAAAATATTGGATGAAAAAAGTTAAATACATTGATAAAATTAATTTTTTAATTTTTTAAATTCTTAAATTAACTTAGTCCTCAACTTTTTAGATTACACCAACATAATTTTAGAATGAAAATTTTCACAATCACTGAGGCTGTTTGGAGTGAAAAAAAAAAATAAAATAAAATGGATTTTGAGTAAATTTTAGTATTTATTATTTTTTCAAACTGTATTTTTTGCAGATGAACAGTAATAAACCATTAAAACGATTTTCTCAAATCCATTCTAATATATTTAAAGAATCTCTAATCAATGTTCTGCGAATCTAATAGTTATTTTTTCTCTTTTTCTTTACCGTGGTAAACCGTTAGAACAGATTCTCTAATCAATGTTTTGCAAACCTAATAGTTCTTTCTCTCTCTCTCTCTCACTCTTTATTATGGTAAACCATTAAAACGTTCTAAATCCGTTCTAACGGATTTAAAAAATCTCCAAACTTATTTTTTGGAGATGAATAGTAGTAAGCCGTTTGAACGATTTTTCCAAATTTACTCTAATGAATTCAAAAAATTTCGTGGACATATGCCACAATAGTATTTGTTCGAAAATTTTTGACTCGAGGAATTTGCTTTCGACTCGAGCAATATGATTGTCAAAAGAAATTTTCGCACTTGGTTAACTTCATTCCGGATTTTTTATTTTTCTTAGCGAAATATTGAATTTTTTTTTTTAATTAGTAAAGGTGAGAATGTGTAAAAATGTAATAAAAAATTTTAATAATTTTTAAAAATTGTTGAAGTTTTATTTTATTTTATTTTGTTTTTTGGGCATACATTACAATCACTAAAAAATAAACCTAACAACTGCAAATGGAATCTAATCTATTTCACTTGAATTGGTTCAACTGCCAGTCCAATTGCTAATTTAAACTCAAAAGAGCCACTACCTTAAATCGAAACATCCAGCTTGTCCGTTCTCGATTGAGCTGGTTCAATCACTCAACACGATCCAATTCTAATAACAGTAATATGATCTTTTTAATCGAGCTCTTCTCGCGGAAGTAGCTTAGAAAAATATTAAAACAGCTGGGAGCGTTAATATCAAGATTTTATAAGAAAAAGTATTGCTCATGATATGCGTTGCCCCGAAAGGGATAGTCGAGTTGGTTTGAATGGCGAGCTGAAGGGCCTGGAATCAATAAGTTTCGGGTTCGACTCCTCTTAGAAGCAGTCATTCCTCTAATTGTGGAGGGCCATCTAACAGCCTTCTCGGCTGAGTCGGTCAGTCAGGGCTTGCCTAGGCTGATTTACCTTCTCGTGATTCTTTGCCGACTAGGGTCACGGGGCGGACTTCATCCAGTGCGTACCCATGGGTAGTGGCTGCGGGTTTCTCACCGACCCCAGAAGTACTGATTATTTCATTTTATAAAAGAAATATATCAACACACTTCCACTTCAAGAAAATAATGAAATTGAAAGTAAAAGAATAGGAAACCTAATCAAGGTAATGTTGATATAATTTTAATTTTATTAATTAATTAACTCTTCTTGTTTGCGTAAAAAAGTAAAAGTTAAATTGTTATATCTAGGTCCACGGGACGGACTTCACTCAGTGCGCATCCATGTGTAGCGGATGTGGGTTTCTCCCCGACCCCAGAAGTATTGCTCATGATATGAGTTTTTTAAATGTTAAAAGAAGTATATTATGGGGGAAAAGAATTATGTTAAATAAATGCTTGATTTGTAAGATAGGATCTCAATTAATTGTAAATGCTTTTAAACATGGCACTGGAATTTGAGTTATGATAATCTATGTATCTGATAATATTGACGCAAGGGCAGGGATAAACTTAAGATTTTGACACTGGGTGTTCAAAAAATTGTAACTGATGTTATAAATTATATAAAGTAAATAAAAAATAAATTAATATATATGTATAAATAGTATAATCAATTAATTTTCTAATTTTTTATTTTATATTTTATATAACAATTAAGAAAAAAATAACTAAATTTTATAAACATTGGTCCATAATATAAATTTTTGAATAAATTTTTTAACCCAAAAATTTGTACGTATTACTTGTGGTATTTTCCTAACTAAAATAAACAATTTTTTTAAAATTTTAAAGGGGCCAAACCAAAATATAATGGGTCATTTGGTTTATTTTTCGATTTTTAATTTTCTGTTTTTGTTTTCTATTTTCTGTTTTGAGCTCATATTTCATTTTGTACTTTTGAAAATAAGAAAAACAGCTCAACATTTATTTGGATACTTGTGTTTTCAAAATTTATTTTCGAAAATTGAAAATGAGTTTACACATTAAATGAAAAATGGTAAAAAGTTGTTTTGAGAGTTTTTAATAAAAAACAAAGAAAATCTCAAAACAAGAAAAATAGAGCATTTTTTGTTTCCTCGTTTTGATATTTTTAACACATAAAACGAAAACAGAAAATAAAAAACAGAAAAGTAAACCAAACGCCACCTAAATTTTTTAATCAAAAATTCATATATACAAATGACATTTTTCAAAACATATGGGGGCCAGCCCCTAACTCCGTCCGGAGATTATCTTGTATAATGATAATTTTTTATAATTTTAAAAACAAAAATTAGAGAGCACCTTTGTTGAGATGTGTCAAAGTAACTGTATTAACAGATTGTATGTTAGTAATTAAATATTTGAAGCAGAACAAATTATGTAATTGGGAAGCCAAGAATGTATTTTATAATTTATATAATAGCATATTATGTTTTAATTATTATTGTATTAAAAAATATCTACAAAAATAATTAAAAAAAGCTCGTGATAGAGCTAAACTTGTAATGGATATTGACTGATTTCAAGTTAATTTAAAATTGTTTGTGGTTGATAAAAAAATAGTATGATCTATCTTTTTTTAACTACGTACAACATAAATTGAAATGCATGCTTAGACCCTCATTGTGAAATCAAAATGGTTAAAAAAATAAATAAATAAAATAAAACAAACTCAGAAGCTGTCGTGCCAAAAGCACGGCATGCAGTAGCATTATCTGTTAAATCTAACATCCTTTTTTTTTTTTTTTATGGTGTTATGTAAATTATCCAAACGGTGCACAATGAGTTTTGCTTATGTTCATCCGTAAATCATGAATTTGAAATTTGGACAATGATTTGAAAAAAAAAAATTTAAATCAAGACCATTGAATGATATATGTCTCATGGTGTTTGGTGCGATAAAAAATAACAAAAAATATACTTTGAATAATTTTTTGATATTTAGCTCACAGTCACCAAACTATATTTTTCAGAAAAAAAATAATGAAACTTTGACTTTTACATCAATATTTCGGAGAAAAAAACCGTCCGAACAGTTTTTTTAAGTCTGTTAGAATGATTTTATGTCAAAATTTATTAAAAATTGTGAAAAATTTTGGGATTTATAAAATAGTTATTGGGGTTTGTAGAATGTTATTGGGTTTGTAAAAAATTCATTAGAGTTTGTAAAAAATTGTTAAGATATGTAGATATACATTATAATTATTTCACGAAATATGCGGATTACAAAATGTGTCAGAGAATTTTAAAAATTTTCAGAAGTTACAATTTTCATTGGGCCAAACACTAGATTCAATAGGGATATAAGAAAAAAAAAATTGAATCATTTAAAATTTTTTGCTTTCTCTAAAAGAAATTGAAACCAAATTAAATTAAAAATCGGATTAACCAAAAGAATACGACTTAGTTCTGGTTAAAACAAAATTAACAAAAATTTTATTTATATATAAATATTTAGTACGGGTGTTGTATGTTTTAGTGTTGATTATGTATTAAATTATTGAATTAATTTTGCCGTAGATATTATATTTAAACAATAAACTAATAAAAAAAATTTTATTATATTTCAATCGTATTCATATTCCCAATTTCTTTTTAAAATTTTTGTATTCATATTTGTATCTATGTTGTTTCTGTATTTATTTCGTTTCCGTATCTTGCTTTCACATTTATCTCACATTTGTATTTCTGAGGTCCCGTTTGGAGTAAGAAAAAATAAGATAAATTGAGATAAAATGTGATTTGGGGTTAATTTTGGTGTCCTTTTTTTTGAAAAGTAATAAACCGTGGGAACGATTTTCCAAATCCGTTCCCACGGATTCAAAAAAATTCACAAAAAATAGCGATAATGATACTCATTTGAAAACTTTCGACACGAAAAATGTGATTGTATAAAAAATTTACATATTTGATTAACCTATTTTTAAATTTTTTTATTTTTTTTTAGCAAAATATTAAAATTTTTTGAAATTAGTGATGACAGAAAAATTAAAGGTAGGGTAGTTGAAAATTTATAGAATTTTTTTAATAAATTTTTAATATGTCAAACGAGGCGTAAGTGTACTGCAAAGATGAAAAGAATAATTGTTCGATTACGGGACAGGGGAAGAGAGAGAGTTATTATTATTATTATCTTTTACGAGTCACATTTGATTAGACCTATGTTTTATGAAAACACTTGGTTGGAGGCACTGCTGATGTAACACTTGTTATGGGCCAAAGCCCATTTTATTTGAAGACCTTGAGGAGCCACGTGTCATTCTGATTTCACCAAGGGATCAACTTAAACAAAAACAAAAAAAAATGTTATCTTTCTCCACAGAAACAAGTTACCAATCTATTCGTAAATAAAATAAAGTATTAACTGAAATCGAATCACGTATCTGGCTGTTTTTGGGTGCCATTCTGTGGGAACAGATACCTTCACATGCGTGCAAATCGCCTGATTTTGGGTGGCTCTTGGGAGCCCTCATTTAAAATGTTCGATCCCATCTTGCACTGCCCAGACAACATTCTTGGGTTTGGATTTAATTGCCATTATGTTAAGTACAAGTAAGCTACTTTAAAGGAACAATTTCTAATTTTCTACCAAAAACAATCAAAAAGTAATAGATTTAGCACTAAACCTAGCCATATCTCATTAATCTAGAGAACCCACTTTCTCAAATAACAAGTGAGGTTGGTTAGAATTTTTTTTTTTTTTTTAAGCTAGTTCAGTCAAATTAGGGCACAAACAAAGATGAGATTAACCTAGACAATGGAGAATCATGGCTGAAATTCAGCGGTTCCTTAAACATTGTAAAATTTGCAACAACTTTGTACAAATTACAACAAGTAGTGAAATTTGATTTGAAAGCCAAGTAAAATCAGAAAAAGTTAGAATGGAGAATTAAAGAAAATGTAATTGAGTCTCAAGTGAATGAAAGGTATCATATTATCAGACATTTAGGGAAAGAGGTCAAAATACACATTCAAGAAATGGAAACCCAAAAAAATAATGAAAATATTCTTTCTTCATCCAATAATTTTATCGATTTTTACTCTTGTATTAAAGAAGGGGCTGACCTAAAAGAGTACAACGACCACATTGATGACATACTTTTACACATTCCACACTCTTGTGATCTAAATAAATGTTTCAAATCAACCCCAAATATATAACAATAGAAGGAAGCTTTAAGAAAAAATGAATTTAAAGTCAAGTAAAGAAAGAAATTTCTCAAATCTCTGTATATCAAAGACTAGTTCTAGTTTCAAGAAGAAGGGAGAAAAACGTTAGGATTAATTAAAAGTAGATACTTTAATATTAGAAATCCTTTGTTTTTGTAAACTAAGCTATTTTGATTGTATATGAACTTTGTTTAACTTTTTGTAACAAAATGTTGAACTTATTGTAAGATCTTTGCTTTTTTAAAAGAAATAAGATTATTCTTGCCTTTCCAGAAAAATAAAAAATAACTCATTAACATTTTCAAGCAAATATACAAAGTCGATTTAGCCCAAACCTATCTCTTTCTGACATCATTTGCTTCAAATTTCCATCCAAAAACAAACCTAAAATGTAGCTAAAAAATAGAGATAATTCCCCCCCCCCCAAAAAAAAAAACGCACTTAAAGATATATATAAAAAAATAATGCTATATAGTCAAAAAATAATTTTAAAATTGTGCTAAAATTTAATTTTTTTTTATAACACTATCAGTGCCACGTCATTTTGAAAATGCTTTCTTAGTATTATTATTATTTTTTAATTCTAGAACAACATTACCCTAATATAGAACAACAAAGCATTCCAAAGAGCAACAGAGATTGTGCTGAGAAGAAACATGGGGAGCGGTATATATAGTACTACTCAAAATAATAGTTATACTAGATCTAGAGTCACAGGAAAGACATAGCATCCACCAGCAGCCACGGAACAGCCTAAAAGGAATCAAAATCCCATCTGTTTTTCAAGAGTCAATTAAGGAAGAGAACAAGATAGAGCAAGGTTGTCATTAGATAATACTAGCTAGAATCACATGCAATATTCCCTCCCCCACATCAACACAAACCAAACCATCGAGCCCCACCACCACCAACCTCAGCCGGTACGGCTCCCATTTCCCGACCTCACAAGAGCATAAATCCTGAGAACACGACCATTACTAAGAAACGGAACGAGATATTTTGTTGAAGCACGAGCCCACCGCGACTGACGTCCGTGTTCATGCTTGATCCGGAGGGTCCTAGCACGCCAGGAGTAGTTGTCGTGTAAGGAGAACTGCCGCCCACCGGGGTGGCCGTGGTTGGTGTCGTGATAGTGCCAGGTGTCGTAGTTGTAGGCGTGGTGGACGAAGGCGGCGTGAGCGTGGTGGACGAGGGAGTTGTCGTCGTTGGGGTGGTGCCGGTGCTAGTAGAACTGAATCAATTGTCAATGGCAAAAGTCAAAACACAACCTCAGAAAGAATAGTGCCATACCACCAGATATTAAAACCGGAATGAATACCATTACTGCATCGTTTCGATCCTATTTTTTGGTAAAATATTATGGAAGAGTATCTTTTCTCCTTCATAGATATGTTCCCGAAAGCTAAAACATCATTGAGAGTAAATAAATAAAGTAAGGAGCATTGAGAAACTGAAAAAGTAACTCACAAACAAATTCAAAAATTACAGGCAAAGGCAAAGTAGCATTGAATCTCTTCACTATTTATGGGCAGAGACTGGTCTGCATCGCATCAGAAGTAGCTAAAGCTTATTTTAATTACCGCTAAACAGGCTGAAACATCTAACACACCTTCACTTTATGGGAATTTTTTTTTTTTTTTTTTTGGAGGAGGACTGACGTCGCTTGCTTGCCGTTGGATTAAAATCCATCCAACGGTCTAAACATATTCACATATTATTGCAACTGTCCAAACACGTTCACATTTTTTTGGATTAAGAATATGTGAATATGTGTAATCCAACCATCAACACCTCCCCCCATTTCACTTTATGAAGCAATATTCAGTGGAAGTGGCAGTCTAGAATAACCAATGTCAAATATAGCGAGAAGAAACTTTACTCCAACCACCAGCTACTACATATCACACGCTCCACAGTTACAAACTACTTCAATCCCAAGAAGCACAGGTACAATACAGACACGGAATATGGACACGACACGACACGATACAAATGTAACACCATGCCAATTTTTAAAATTATCAGGACACAACTTAGTAGACACACGTTAGTTGCTAAGTATGGGTGTTTTTATTGTACATGACAAACTATTTCTTAATTTCTGTACTAAAAATTAATTTTCTTTTAATTGTATCTACTTTGATATAAACAAATTAGAAATTTTAACTACTAAAATTTCCAAAATAAATGATATGTCATATCATTTCTATCTTATAATTTGATACTAAGGCTTCGTTTATTTCAACATAAAATGTTTTCCAAAAAACACTTTTTACTCATATTTCAGGAAAATAATTTTTAAATACATAACTTTTTTTTTTTTTTGAAAAAAACATTTTAAATTGAAACAAACGGAGCCTAATTTTCTTTTTTAAAATTACAATACGTTAATATACATCTAAGTTATTAATATGTGTATCTTTCAAATGTTCAATAGTATCCAACACGATACTAGTATGTCTCCTAGAAATGTCCATGTTAGCTTGAACCAATATAACAAGCATGGCAAGCTTTTTTTTTTTTTTTGGCATCCAAAATTAGTGCACCGATTCTGTTAACTCCTGCAAATTTCAGTCAATCAACTTACACTGATACAGGAAGCTCAAATCAAGTTTTAGTTGTTTGCTCCTATTTTAGAAATTTCCATGATGACATTAATGAACAGCACACTAAAGAGCCAACATATATACCATCTATACAACAATACAAGATCAAAATATTTATAGGCCAGAGATAAAGCCTCGGCTTTTGTTTATATATGCTTTCACCTCACTTCCTCACATGAAAAAGTGAATGATGGTTGACTTTGCAAAGTAGATGAAAATAGCCTAGACTTCACCCCAAGATTTTCATCCATCCCCTGCCCAATTAACAGACTTCATTTGTATCCTCTACGAATGTATAAAACATTTGTGCTGAAACACCTGACATACACTAAGTAAGGGCACATCATTTTATTTATTTTGAACAAAACATGATTAGTTGACCTTCACCCAACGTATTTAGCAGCTAAAGACAATAATCTAGTTGTAAGTAGAACTCTCATTTAACAAGTGAATGTTCTCCGTCACTTTCTAAATACAATTTCACCCTACACATACATGAACATTTTGCTGTGTCCTATCCTTAAACATAGTTACTAGATGAATTCAACACTAAAAAGCATAGCCACACCCAACACCATTTAACATAAATATCCACATCTAAATACAATGATTGTATCGCCAACTAAAATTCAATTAACTTTATCAAGCTAGAGGGATTAGTTGTTGTAGACCCAAATTAGTTAGTTGGGATCTAATTATCAAATTAGTTAATTTAATTGTTGTTATAAAGTTTATAAATAGAGAGAGTATTGTAAGAAAAAATATCATGGGAAAAAAATTATCATTTTGAGAACTAATCTCATTTGGGAGAGAAAGGTTACTCTCGAATCAAACTCATTTCCCTTTCACTCTCTTTTTTATTTTCTTCATTGCCTCATTAACTCAACAGAAAACAACCCTGTTGCCCCTACCAAAGATCATGGGTTCGAGTCATCCTAACCTCATTTCCCTAGAAAAGAGCATATTTTGTAGCTTACCCAAGCCCCGAGGGAAGAACCCCAGTAATAGTAGGATAACATCTTCACAGCCCTCAAAATGTCAAAAGTTGGCTCAGATCTCAAGAGCCCTCCATCCAAGGAATCTAGGGGATGTGGCCCACACCATCACACACATGAGTAGCAATGCCAACAACATTTGTTTTTTGTTTTTACATCAATCTAGAAAGGCCCTGATTTGTCACTAAACCCTGACTTTGATTGGCTAAATATTTGAAAAGAGAACCATCAAACAGCCTCATGAACAAGACCTAGTTTGGTAAACCCAAATGAAGCTGGCTTATTTCCTGTTTCTTTTTTGGTCTATATGACTTGTTTTTTCAACAAAAAGTCTATTTATTATTTTTAAATAGTGGGAAAATCAACGTACAGGTGAGATATGCCACTTTTTTTTTCCCTCTCGAAAAGTATGGTCTTTTTTGCCAAGAGGTACAGACTTGTACTGTTGAACCCTTGGTATAGCATTTGCCTTTAGTGAAGAAGTCTTTGGATTCCATTAAACCAATAATTGAAGTATCTTTGGAGATGGGGAAAGCTACATCCATTCCATCAATATGTGGGTCATAAGTAAGAAAAATCATCATGTAATTGCAATATGAGTCAAAGTGACAAAAAGAGCTCTCATCGAACAGATCAAAAGTTTTAATAAAAAAATAGAGAGAGAGAGAAGGAGCTACATATAATCATACTATGTATATCATTTTAATATATGAAGTGAAAGTAATCTAATATAATACCAAAAAATAAATAAATAAATAAGTATGATGCCGAAAATGCTTTCATAAAGCTATGCATTCTAAAAGAACAAGATAGATGCCCATCCCAATAAAGAGAAAAAGGAAAGACCTTTAGACAAAGGAGCCCCAATATCAGCAACATAACATAAAAGCACTCTAAGCTTTCAAATCATTTATGATGTATTTCACCCCATACTGTGATTTTCTCTCTCTCTCTCTCTCTTTTTTTTTTCTTGGTTCAAAATTTTGGCTAGAATTAATCTCAACCCAAAATAGGTCCAAAACTACTCAATAAATAAATAAATAAATAAATAGATGCTTTTAGCATATTCTATGTTAATTTCATAAAATCTAAATTTTACTAAATGAAAATAACACAACATAATTCAAGAAAGAAGCTTTAAACCTACACTGAACACCACCCAAAAGGACCTAACTTACAGAGAGAATAAAATCTTAATGATTAGAAATCATCGATCTTATGTGAGGGCCAAGTGAATCGTGCCAAAATTTGAAGCATCATCTTCTTGTTATTGGCCAAACTTTGGTGGAAGAATTCAATCCTAGTTCAGCCAAGTGTACAGTTATGGTAGTATTCATAATATATGTTCTTTTCCCAGCAATCCTTTCTATTTGTTTGGGTTGACACACAGGCATAAAAAATTTGAATTAAAGTCAGTCTCAACTCAACACAACACAACTCAATTCAACAAAGCCTTATTGATCATTTGGGAAAAATAGCTAGTAGCTAATCAGCTACCAGCTACTAGTTTTTTGACTTTTTTAAAAATGACCAAGTTTATCCTTTTTTTGGTTTAAAATGTAACAGGTAAACTTGGTCATTTTAGGGGAGAGAAAAAAAAAAATGAGTAGCTAGCAATTACCAAACTCAACCTTAGTCTTAATCCCAAACTAGTTAACGTCAGTGGCAGGAATCCCTTTTCTCCATTTATTTTTGTCAAAGATTATATTTTCCGGGAAGGTTAGTTGAAATTAAAATTTTTTTTTTAACACAATTTCAGTGCATGTAATCTTATATCTATTTTGGTCTTTTACACTTCTATCCAATCACTCCTCTTTACAAGTGCTTTCTCTTTTTCTATGTTTACCTTAGACATAAATAAACCATCTCAAACAAACTTGTTTCATGTGACAATACCAGTACCAAAAACCAAGTTGCTACCAGGATTCAGGGGCATCATGGGTATTTCAGCTAATTTCTCCCGAGAGATGCACACGGGCATAGCCTCTAGCTAGCTAGAATCCAAAACCATTAAAAAAGAAAAAAAAAGATGCAAATAAATCATAATCAAATAAATTGAATAACTACATTGTACCTGGAACCAGAAGGATAAACACAGCCAGAAACGCCTATCAATCACCAAAAAGAGAGCAAAAATAAATAAATAAATACGGGGATTAAGAAAAAAAGAAAAAAGAAAAATAAAAAAAGAAAGAAAAATGAGAACAAAGTGGGGAGAGAGAGGGCTGGGCTGCTCACTGGGGTCTGATGTAGTGACAGAGGCAGTGCCAGCAAAATCACAGGCGCCTTGAGCTTGACCCTTCTTCTGGAAATAGCTGTTAACTGCATAGTTGCAGTGAGCCCTTACAGTGCTGGGGTTGTAGCAAGCCCCATTCTGGTGAATTTGGGTACAATCAGCCCCATTTCCACATGCATAGTCCAATGTCTTTTGCAGGTTTGCATCACCCACTCCTTCCTTGCAAACACACCAGGCCCCACCTGCCACTGCAGAGAAAATATTAACCCATCTCAATATTTTTTAATTGGAAGAAATTAATTTGGAAAAAATAATTGAAGAGATCCATGTTTTGAATTACAATGTCAAAGCTCAAATTATGTTACAAGACAATTAAGACTCCTTTTGGAGTGACAAAAAATTTAAAAAAATAGTGAAAAATGTTAAAAAATTTTAAAATTTACTCAATTTTTATTTTTATTGTACGAATTATAAACTTATAATTTATCTCACTTCAATTTATTTTATCTCACTTTTTATCACTCCAAACGTATCCTCAATGGATAAATTGTTAAGAAGGAAAAAAAATTAAATCAAAATAAACAGACGGGAATTAGAAAACATATGGCACTAGCGGTAAGGACTGATAGAGGAATCTGACACTAACTCAGGGGCGTTTGGTAGTAAAATTTTTAGGAAAAAAATATTAACTTTTGATGTTTAATTGTTTTAGCAAATCAACAATTTTTGTCACTTTTCTCTCTTATAACAGTAATTGCTCAACTAAAAAGTTATCAAAATTTACTTGAAATCATTAAAAGTTATCAAAAGTTACTAAAAAATGTTAAAAGTTACTAAAAATTTTATCAAACACTCAAAATTATAAAAAATTGTTAAAAATTATTACTCAGAGCCCGTTCGGAGGCTCAAAAAAGGCAAAAAATATCAAAATTTGCATTTTGTAACTTTTAGTGCGTTTGGTGGAATCACTATTTTTTTCATTTTTTCTACTCTGTTACAATAATTTATTCCACAAAAAATTTTACCAAACACACAAAAATTATCACTTTTCTGCTCTGCTACAGTAAAAACTTATTAAACACACAAAAAATTATTATTTTTCTACTCTGCTACAGTAAAAAATTTACCAAACATCTAAAAATTGAAAAAAATTGCTAAAAATTATACTTTTTTCCACCAAACATACCAAAAAATTATAACTAAAAAAACACAAAAACCTACCAAAAATTTTACATTTTTGCTTTTTTTGAACCTCCAAACGCGCTCTTATTTTACTAATCATGCCAAAAATTATAACTAACAATTTTTAACAAAAAAAAAATATCAAAAATTACTAAATTTATACCTCCAAACGCCGTCTTAGTTGCTTTAACAATCTATTGCCCATATAAAAAGCTAAAAAGATAAAGATAAAGATAAAATAAAACCCCCAAAAGAAAAACAGGAATGGGGAGGTCTTAAGATTTAAAATGCTATATATCTATTTCATATGCTAGAAAAACAATGTTATGGCTTGATATTTCTTTTAAGAAAAGTGAAGATACATTACAACATAAATTTGAAGGGTTTAGTACTTGAGGGACTAACTGAGCTAAAATGTAAATCCAAGCAAACGAAAAATAAAAAATAATTATGTTTAAAAAAAATTAAAATGGAAGAATCTAGCAGTATAAGCAGCCATTTGGTTTGTCAAGCAGTATAAAAAAAAAAAAAATTCAAATACTTGCTTTGTTGTATGAGCATTTATAGTAGAAAGAAAGCACTTTCAAAATAGCAGGAAAAGAAGAAAATCAAAACACTTACTTGAATGACCAGCCATGGCTAAGATAAGAACCACGTACACTAAACGATCCATGATGAAATTTTTGGCGAGTGTGGATTGGAGAAGAGGAGGTAACAATGGTGAACAGAAAAAAAAAAGGGCTTAAAAAAAAAAAAGGCTGCAACAACTTAGCAGAAGAGGGGAGAGAGAGAGAGAGAGAGAGAGAGAGAGAGAGAGAGAGAGAGAGAGTGAGTGAGTGAGTGAGAGGGGTGAGAGGTCTTGGGAAATGGGTAGAGAGATGCAAACAAAAATTACATGTAAGGAGTGATTTATGATGGTGGGATGTCGGTGGACGGTCGGCTTTTATGATAACTTTTCTTTCTTTTATTTTATTCTGTTTTTACCATTTTGAATTTTGCTTCCTCTTCCCCGTTGCACTGAGGGCCATTTATCCCCATGTTTTGGGAGAAGAAGGCTCCTCAAGGGGTGTTTGAAAGTTCAAAAAAAAATTTATTTTTTGAGGTTGATGTAATATAAAAATAATAAGTAATAAATTTTGATTAGAAAAATTTAAAAATTTTTAAAATTATTTGAGATTTTTTTAATTTTTTTTCTTCCAAACGGTCTCTAATTGGACTTGAAAAAATAAAATAAACAGAAAAAATAAAAAATAGAGCTTTTCATCTTTGATTATAAAATAAATTACACTTATTATTCTTTAATATTTGAGTAATTATATTTATTATTTATCAACATTAAAAAATTACAATTGTTTTATTTTATTTTGAAACATTGTTAATATTAACTCTTTTACATTAAATCTTAGCAAAAATACTTAAATAATCAAAATTTTAAATATTTTTTTACTTTACTCTTTTTTCCCTCACATTTTCGTTACTTTTTTTTTTATAAAAATTTCAATTTTTTTTATTTTTATTTATTTTTGTTAAGAAATTTGATGAAAATATAATAAATGGAGGGTAAATATCTAAAATTTTAATTATTTTGATTTTTTTGGTTAAATTTTAATGTTAATTTAACAGAAATGATCAATATTAATAATATTTCAACATTTAATTTAACAGGAAGGATCAATATGAATAACATTTCAACATTTAATTTAACAAGAGGGATCAATATTAATAACATTTCAACATAAAAAAGTAAGTATAATTTTTAAATATTGAGATACGATGAGTATAATTATCCAAGGGATGGTAAGTATATTTTATGGTTGATTATAAGCTTCCATGTGGTTAATAATAATAATAATTCACATTAGTGATTTTTGTGATAAATTCTCTTCATTTTTTGTCAACCTTTTTACATATTTTTTGAACTTTGGATAATTTTTTTTACATTTTATTTATATTCTAAAAAGATTTAAAAATCAAAAAATGCACGATTGAAAAAAAAATAGTGAATTTTACTATTTTTAAGGTTGTTAAAAATATAAATGATATGCCTAAAAATAAAAAAAAATCATGGATAAGACTAAAAATAGGGAAAAATACTAGGTTATTTTTGGTTATAATATTAAGAAACAAAATCATATAGTAACGCAATAATTTAAGAAAAAATAAAATTAAAAGAATATTTAAATTTTAATAAAACTCAATAAAATCTTAATCCCTGATTACTTGAGATCGATTATATAAATTATCTCCCATTGTTTATGTCAATCATGAATGTATTATTCATGAAAATATATAAAATTAAGTACTTCCTTGCAATTTTAGTTAATTTATTTTAATCTACATTTTCCCTTTTTTATCCTTTGTGCATTATGTTGGATATGACCAAGAGGTTGTTTGGTTTATTAAAAAATAAAAAAAATATTAATTTTTACTTTGGTTTACCAAAAAATAAAAAAAATAATTTTTACTAAATTTCTCCAATTTTCTTTACCATACACTTATACCAATTCTCTCCAACGTTTACTTACTTCTTTTAAAATTTTTTACTTTTTTAACACTTTTTGGTGAACACACGAAACATCCTACAATCCAATTTACCTATTTTTAATTTTATTTTTAACTAAAAGTTGGCACTCCAAATAGCACTCTAATTAAACGGCACTCTTTTAACTTATCTTCTTTTCAAAAATATTTATTTTTTAGCCTTTTTTTTTTAGATATAAAATTTAATAAATGAGGAATTAATTTATTAGAATATATATATGTTATTTCTTTTTACTTTTTAAATCAAAATAATAACTTACATTTGACATTTCTTTCCCCCCTCTTTCCCTTCATAAATAGCGAGGAGAGGGGGTTGCAGTCGAGGAGTCGACTATAGCCGCAGCAGTCGACCCAAAACGATACCGTTTTAGTCTTTTTTTCTTCAAAATGACGTCGTTTTACTTAAGTTTCCATATTCGAATATGAACTGATGTATTCGAATATGCTATATTCGAATATCAATTGATGAACTACCAAAAAAAATATATCAATTGATGTATTCAAATATAGAGACTTAAGTGAAACGGCATCGTTTTGAGGAGAAAAATATTAAAACGGTACCATTTTGGTCGACTGCAGCCCCCGAGTCCCAAATAGCGACCCAGATTCCAAACACATTGCTAATAGTGACGCTGTCAAGGTGAAAAATTCAACAAAACAAAAAAAATTCAAAAATTCAAAATTCGAATCCCTCCCAAGGGTCAATTTTTAACTCCCAAAATAACTAAGAGTCTGTTTGAAGTGATAAAAAATAAAATATATTGTAAATTCATAATTCGTGTAGTGAGATAAAAAATGAATAATTTTTAAAATTTTTGAATATTTTTCACCATTTTTCAGAAATTTTTATTATTTCAAACTGAACCTAAATTGATTGTCTATTTTTTTATCAATAAAAGAAATACTTTCTGATCTCCCGTCTCATACACGAGCAAGTCTATGTTCCGTTGAGTGGGCGAACGAACACGTTTAAACGAATTTGGATCTAGTAATAATCAAGCGTGATTAAATAAGTTAAACTCAATTATATTTATTTAATTACGGAGTAAAATTGAACGGGTTAAATATAAATTATATCAAACATATAAATCTAAATTCAACCCATTTACCAAAAAAAAATTTAATTTAAAAAAATTATCTTTTATAAGTATAAATATTTACAAAAAATAAATTTGAAAAAATTCATAATATATAGATATAGATATCAAATACGTAAAGTAAACATTAAAAAAAAAAAGAAGAAGAAAAAGATAAAGAGACACAACACATGAGACACAACACCAGACCGATAAGTTAAATGGGAGTGTTTGGTTTATCAAACTCTAGAAATTACAAAAAAATTAAAAAATTTATAAAAAATTACTAACTTCCTTTAATTTAATTCCTCCATATATTACTTTTACATCAATTATTTTTTTATAGGATATTTCTTTTATTATCCAAACACCTCCAAAATCCCTAAAAGCTGCCAGTGCCAACTAGCGCATATGGGTGGAAAATGCTAAAACAGCAAGGCAAATTGAGAAAATGACAAATATTGGCTGGAAGCACATTTACAGCAAGGTAATGTCTCATAACGATCACTACAATTCGTACTCTCTCTCTACCTTCCCCGTCCCTCCCTCTTGCTCTGCACGCGCGTGTATGTGTGTGTTTCCCTTCTTAAATCTTCTTCAAATAATTAATATTACCCTCCCTCTTCTTTGTGTGTGTGTGTATGTGTGTTTTTTTTTTCTCTACTTAAATCTTCCTCAAATAATTAATATTACTCTCGACCTTGTGAAATCTAATTTATCAAGCAAGAATCAACACCCTTACTGGAAAATTACACCGTAACAATTGTATATCTATATATAGATATAAGATAATATATATAGAATATATTTAGAATGATAAAAAGTGAGATAAAATAAAATAAACTATGAATTAATTATTTATACAGTAAAATAAAAAATAAATAATTTTCAAAAATTTTTTAAATTTTTTAACAAACCAAACATAACTTTAAAAGTTACGCCCTGAAGACGTGTAGCGGCAGGAGGCTTCCACAAAAAGTGATCGAAAGGGTAATGTCAAATGTCCATTTATACGAGGCTGGATACATACGAATTACCAAGGCAATTAAACCAAACTCACTAAAACCTCCTTCCAGATTTTCTCCTTATGAAATCAAACCAAGTTTGAATATAATTTTTTCTTTTTTTTTTTTAAAACTCAGTTTTAGACTTAAAATCGAATCGAAAGCTTAACCAGGCAAGCTTGAACACATTTCTAGGCTGCGCAAGATTTTCAAACTCAGCATGAATAATCTACTACTAGACCCAGCTCATTTACAGTCCTGACACCCGTCACACTCCGGTCTTTCTCTAGCTCACTTTATTCAGTGTAATGTTACCCAGGTACTATTTTTCACCCTTTTTTTTTTTTTTTTCAATTTACCTACAGAAAATAAATTTTCAAGTTCTATTTACACACGTGTATCATAAAGGAAGCTAGTCCCAGTCAGCATCAAAGAACCCAGCATCTTTCATCTCTGAGTAGTATGCATTATCCAAAAGCAGATCTTCCTCCTGAAATTATCACCACAATCCAGTAAATCAATGTTCTCAAGACCGCAGAAAATTGAAAAGCAGCAAGGCCTTAGGTAGAAAAAGAACAAATCACCTGGAAAAAGTCTGCCAGAAAGGTTACATACAGGAAAGGAAGATACAGACAATGATAACAGATAACCGTAATATTGTACAACCTGCGGATGAAAAAGGCAATTCCTAATTAGTAAGTTCACTGTCATCAGAAAGAAATGTTGGTTTAATTCCTTAATTAAGGATTACCAAAGTCCAAAACCGGCTCCTATTCCAGCAAGTCCACAAGCAAACAGTGCCACTGCATTAGTTGCAAACATGACGACCACATAGTTGTAGAATGCAGGCCTTGCTGTAGATAAGGAAAAAGAAAGATGTAGGTTAATATAATGTAAAATCCAGACCTTATTTATTTATTTACGTGAGAGAGAGACAGAGAGAGAGAGAGAGATGGATGATTGCTGCACAAAATTAAACTCACGAGGCAACTTGTCATTCCCTTTGTAATGCACAAATAATATGAAGCAATAAACGGCTGTAAGCAAAAGTTTGTGGATGGTCCACAAAACCCACTTCATCCCATGCGTAGTTCCACTGTAGTCAATGAACAGAGGGATTCCAAATCCAAATACTAAAATCATCTGCAAAAATGGAAAATGTAAGGCATTCAAGGAAGATGCTTCTTGTTTGAAAATTAACAGATGTATCAGGACTCAAATTCCCTTTTGTGAAACTATAAATACTTTTTCATAGAGAAACTTTTAGAAACACTTTATTTCCCGTGACAAAGTCTAATACTCACCTACAAGTAATTCAAAGAGCGATTGCTCATAGATTGGCTTTACCTCTAGAATTGTTTACGCTCCTAGATGTGTTCAAGAAATCAGTGCTACATAAATATATTATAGGCACATCTCATGTATTAGCTTTCTAACCAATTGAGATGAGGGGAGATTTGTCAAGTGAAAAAACTAATATTGATTTTTTTTTTTTTTTTTGATAAATAAGAAATTTTACTGATAAAGAGTCATTTAGGGAATGCCAGCCATTAAAAAAGTCGATCTATCGATATAGATTTTGTATAAAAAGGAGTAGGTTTTAAAAGAATAGAGTAATAATAATGGTATTAGTGCTGAGGAGTCATTATAGAGCAAGCCACGTGAGATAGTGAAGAAACAAATATGAAAATACAGTATATGTTATATTATTTCCACTAGGTAAATATCGGCGGTCAAAATTCTTTTAGCCCTTGTTTGGGAAGAGGTGAATTAGGGATTTTCTTTCACCTCCAATCTGGAGGGTAACTGTGTGAAAGGGAATAGTTAAAATTTTATATTCGTGCTCACATTGTCTATTTCTAGTTATTTTCAAAAATGTCCATCGCAAATAAATATGTTCTAAAGGGTATAATGTTGTTTTTAACCATATTATTACATTCCTCTCCATTCACCTCTATTCTCCCAAACAAGAAGATAACCATTCACCTACCCATCTCTCCCAAACAAGGAAATAACCATTCACCTCCCCATCTCTCCCAAACAAGTAAAATTAATTAATCTTCCTTCCCTTCCCTCTCATTTGTTTTAGATCCCTGCCTCTCTCCACCCCCAACTATTCAAAACAAAGGCCCAAGGAGAGGCATGTTGTAACACCCATCAATTTTAATTTCGTTTCTTTCACCATAAAACTTAGTTGGCAGAGGATTTGAAGGGGTTTGAGCAGAAATATGAAAATGGAATACTCAGAACGGATGAAACATCATGAGAGAGTAGAAATAAGAGGAATCCAACAAGTTGGTTAGGTTGCTGAAAAGATAAGTTTGAGGCAAAAATCAAGGTGGTTGTGGCGAAAAGGAGATAAAAACACTGTTCGCAAATGTGCACAGGCATAATAATGACATTGTACGTAAAATCTTGTGATTAATGGAAGGCATCAAGCGGATGTCTCACCCAAGCTATGTAACTTGGACTCGGGTGCAGGTGTCGGACACGGTTACATATCCAAAGATCAAACGAGTCTTTCCCTCAAATTATAGGATACCAGTACGGGAATGCGGCACATGAAGCAAACCAAACCAAACCAAACCAAACCAAGCCTTTTCCCACTAGGTAGAGTCGACTATATGGATTTGTCGACGTCAATTTGATCTGTTTAGGGGCATGTCCTCCGATAAATCTAGGTAGGTTAGGTCATGTTTAATGGTTTCTTTCCAGCTTCTCTTGGGTCTTCCTCTACCTCTCCTACTCCTGACAATCTCCATACTTTCACACCTTCTAACAGGTGCCTCTGCTGGACGCCTTCTAACATAGCCAAACCATCTTAATCGGTTTTCTCTCATTTTATCTTCAATCGGTGCTATTCCTACTTTGCCCCTAATCTCCTCGTTCCTAATCCTATCTTTCCTTGTAATCCCGCACATCCACCTTAGCATCCTCATCTCCGCAACTGCCATCTTCTGACCATGATTATGCTTTACTGCCCAACACTCTGATCCATATAGCAGCGCTGGTCTAACCGCTACCTTATAATACTTTCCTTTCACCTTGAGGGGGATTTTTCGATCGTACAAAACCCCCGAAGCACTCCTCCATTTGGTCCATCCAGTTTGAATCCTATGACTTACATCAGTATCAATCCCTCCATCTTATTGCACCATAGATCCAAGGTACCTAAATTTATCTTTCTCTACAATCTTTTGTGTGCCTAAACTTACTTCTATACTACTCGTTATCCTACATAAAGCCATGTTTTGCCCATTCATATCATTAATTCTTTTATTATAGGCATATTTGATTGATTAATGAAATTTTCTGTTGTTCACAAGTAATTCGGGTTAAGCATGGAGCAATGTAAGCAAGAAAGGATGAAGAAAATCAATTAATTGCAGGTGAGGAGCCAAAAGAACAAAGAATAGTGGTGTAAATGTTATGTGCACAAGGTCTCTAAGTCACGCGCACAATAATGGTTTGGCAGATTTCGTGTGAACGCTTGGGAGGATTAGTGCACACGGGAAGTTCAAGTCAGGTTTTATGCACACACAAAATGCACGGCTTGGGCACAACTGCAAGCACATCTTAAGTCACTGAACTTCTGCCCATGAGAAGGCCAGGCCCTGAACAAGACTGCAAGTCACTTCTGAGCAATGTTAATCAGCAATCTTGTGTGCACAAGATCATTGTGGTCATTGGCATGCGCAGGACCAAGGATTCCTGTAACAGCTTCTGAACTCTTGCTCACAAGAGAGATCTGTTCGTGGACACAACAAAGAGCAGTTTTTCCAACGCAGTTGCTCAAGCACCACATTTTTCTTTATCAGAATGGGATATTTAGACTTGAGTTGCCACTAGATTTCTTAGTGAGTGAGAAGCCAAGTAATAACTACTTGCAAGCACCATGGTTCATTTAATAACATTGAAGCAAAACTAGAGCCCTAAAATTATCCACCTGAAAGACTATAAACATGATATTTTTTTGCAGTTATTTGAAAAATAAAAATGCACGTACTGGCACAATCACATGCACACAATTCAAACACTAGAGAAAGCATTACCTTGAGAAGTACATCAACACCAACAACAAGGCCTGAAAGAATGAAAGTCCGCGATAGTGTTTCCAACCCAGTAGCATAATTTTCTTGAAGTAAGAAAGCCACCGAATTAATTTCCAGACATAGCATTCCAGCTGCTGTGAACAATGACAACAGATTCCATGCAACTTCCTTACCAGGGGCACATTGCCATGCCTATTTCATCAAAAAGAAATCCAAAGATGAAATAACAATCCAAATCAGTAACTCGCAAAACTCAATGCTATTCATATGACATAATTAAGACTCATGGCTGATACAAGTGAAATAGTCCAAGAACTTTTTTTACCTCATAAAACATTGTGGACAATAGGGGTTACTCAAGCAAAACCCCCCTCCAGAAAGAGAGAGAGAGAGAGAGAGAGAGAGAGAAAGGAGACTAGAAGTCATGGACCTGACTGAGTCCTCCTAATCCCCTGGCCCTAATAAATAATATTTTCTTATCAAAAAAAAAATCTCATACGTGATACAACATTTTGACAATCTAGGTAGAAGATCCATAGTCTTCATGTAGCCAAATCAATACCCGACAACATGTAGCACTCATAATAATAAAAAAAACCAGTATGATCGTCATCTTTTTTTTTTTGGTAAGTAGTATGATCGTCATCTTACAAGTGAGGAATGAACAAATTCAATTTCTTAAGCACCTTCAAAGTGTCGAGAGCAAGTGAAGGCTGCCTAAAGATTAATGCTCAATTTTTTTCATTAAAAAAAAGGGAAAAAAAAAAGAAAGTGTAAAAGAGAAATTTTGAAGGAGAAAGTCTAAAAGAGAAACCTTGAAGGAATGCCAGCCACTAGCGTCCCAGCCTCTTTCACTAGTGGAAGCCTTAGTGATTTTGATTGGAAAGCATGGTGAAAAGATCCTCAGAAAGTTTTTGACTGGGTTCTCAGCAGAGTTAAAACATTTAAGAGGAGCCCAAATGTTTCCTGTGAGGGCATGAAGGAAATTGGGATGCTATTCTCAAAAATTGAAGAAAGCTGGAAAGCTTCTACAGTTCACAGTTGCTGTGGTGGTGACAACCAAGCTGCTAGTACCAGACTACCAGGAGTAAGAGAGAGGTGAAACTCCTGGAATGCTCTGTGAACTATGACAGAGTGGGCACAGGGAAGAAAGGGGGTCACTTTCGATTCATTCTGTTTAATGGATTACAAAATTCTCATATGGAATGTATGGGGCCTTAATAGGAGAGAGAAGAGGGCAACAGTGGAGGCTGCTATTAAGAAGTGGAATTCAGGCTTGGTTTGTTTACAAGAAGCTAAGGTGGAAAGTTTTGATGATGTTTTGTGGGGTGGGGGATTTTTGAAGGTAAATGGGTCACGTGGTTGGAGTTTCCAGTTGTAGGAGCTTCGCCCGCCCCCCCCCCCCCGGGGGGGGGGGGGGGGATTCTTCTACTCTGGGATCACAAATTACAAAAACTGGAGGATGGAGGAGGTAGGTTTCCCATTTCTGCTTCATTTAGGGGCATAGATGACGGCTTCAATTGTGCTGTTACAAATGCCTATGGTCCAACTACCAATAACAAGAAAATGGAGTTTTTGGAGGAGATATCAACCTGTGCGTTCAGATGGAAGTCTCCATGGTGTTTAGGAAAGGGAGGGGGACTTTAATGAGATCAGATTTATGAGTGGTGGGGCTGTGATTCCATTTCCAGAACAATGAGATCCTTCAATGACTTGATCAAGAAGCTAAACTTAGTGGATGTACCTTTATCCGGTGGCATCTACACTTGGTCAAACTCGTGCAGTAAATCAAGGATTGATAGATTACTCGTTTTCAGTGATTGAGAGGACCGTTTCTCAGAGATTACTCAGAGAGTTTTGCCCATGATTGTTTCAAATCATTGTCCCATCCTCTAGACTGCAGGGGAATCAGGAGGGTTCTTCTCCGTTTATGTTCGAGAACAAGTGACCGCTGGAGAAGGATTTTGTGGATAGAGTGGCCAGTTGGTGGGCTAGTTACCAGATCAATGGCACTTTAAGCCACATTGTAGCTTCAAAACAGAAGAACACAAAGCATGACTTAACTATTTAGAACAGAGAGATGTTTGGAAGGCTAGACACCAAAAAGTTAGGATTGATGTATGAGATTTATTGTTTAGACCAGAGGGATGAGATGGGTTCGTTATCAGAAAATGAGGCCTTAATGAAGGAGACAAAAAAAATATGAGGTGGGCAGCTTAGCAATGATGGAGAGGATAAACTGGAGACAGAATTTACTAAACAAGAATATATGTACTAGTGTCATTTTCCTGAACCAAGGAGGGTCATGGTTAGCTCCATCCCTGTTTCCCGCATACCAAACAAAATTTAGTAACAGTCATATTACTAGTAGCAGAAATCTCAGAACCTGAAAAAGGGTAACATTGGAAACATAATCAAGATGGCAATCTCATTTGATACAAATCTACATAAATGTCAGTTGAATAGTAGGCAGTAACAGCAGGACAGCTATGGGCAGCATGCATGCTACACCAACTGCTACTAGCAGTCAAAATGGTTGGACACATGCCACTTACAATTCACGGATGTAAGGCAACATTAGGCCATTTGAGCAGTAAAATACCAAATTATTTCTGCTCATTTAAGCAATTTAGATTATACCGACACTGCGAAGCAAAGTTCTACAAACTCAGGTGTTTCAGCATGGTAACACTTGCAACATTTTTTTTGGGGGGGGGGGGGGACAATTAAACACACTAAAAACATGAATTTTGCATATATGCATTAGTAATTATATTTATTGCGCCATCCATCAAATAACTGCTAGTTCTTGGCACCTATTGAAATTCTTGTATCTTTCCGAAACTTGCTGAAAGAAGGTAAATAAAAAACAATCACGTGGCTAACTTCCCCTTAAATTATTCAACCCAAGAACAGTCAATTTACTTATTTAATTTTCTCACCGGACAACCAACATGAAAACAAAAATCCCCAACTTCAATCTCTCTTTTTTTTCCTCGGTATTTTTAGCAATCAAACAAAGCATTGGGCTAAACAAATATCAGTCTAACTCACATAACAGAGAAAATTAAAAGAGCGTAATTTCCACTTATACAGTTCAAATGCAAATGTTTATAGTACCTGACGAGAACACCAAGCGAGGTTGAGAATGGCAGCGAACCAAAGGAGGGCGTAGTAGGCGATCATGATGTAGGACCGACCATTACTGAGCTTCCTGAGGTTCTTCTTGGCATGAAACGCTAAGTAGAGCAAGAACAGCACCGAAGGGACCGCCAGAATAGCGTCGCGCCAGAACCCATGGCAGGAGGAGGACCTGAGAGAGATGCTGTGATCGTCGAGGCCCTGGATTTTGGCGGGAAAACTAGGAGTTGGTGAGAGAGAGTGCGAGATTTCGAAGGCCACTTCTTGGATGTTTCTCATCTCAGAGAAGGGAGGATTGGATTGAAAGCATCACTGGAAACCCTAATTTTCAGATGAAGACTGGAAAACGCTAAAGAGATAAATAAGCTATGCGTATCGCAGACAGAGAGAGGGAGAGAGAATTTGACGAAGGAAGAAGAAACCCTAGGGAGGGGGAGAAGAAGAGCACGAGGAGTTCGGAATGGAGATGTACAGAAGGGGGCAGTAGGTGAAATTGCAGAAACGGCAAACGACGACGCTTCCTTGTATCTTTTGACGGGTGATAAAACGACTTCCTTAGGGTCGTTTGCCAAAACTACCGGTTTTCAATTCTTATGTTTACTTTTTGTGTTTAATTTCCAGAATGCGTTTGTCGGGGCGACGAAAATTAACGAAAAATGTGATTTAAATAATTTTTTAAGATTTAACATGTAACTATTAAATTATATTTTTTAGATATAAACGATTAAATCTTTTGATTTTTGTGTCAATCTTTTGGAAAGAAAAATTGTTCGAATGATTTTTTTAATCCATTGGAACGATTTTATGTTAGAATTTATTAAAAGTCGTTGAAAAATTTTTGAATTTGTAAAAAAATTATTGCAGTTTCTGGAATATTATTAGGATTTATAAAAATTTATTAGAATTTATAAAAAATTGTTAAGATAAGTAGATATATATAAATTTATAAAAATTTCACAAAGTAAGTGTATGGAGTAAAATGTGTTAGAGAATTTTAGAAGTTTTAAAGTTTTTTAGCGATTTTTATCGCACCAAACACCCCTTTAGTTTCTGTATTCATTTTCAAATTAATTTTTTATCTTTATAGTAAAAAAAATAAAAATTTTAAAATATATTTTGTTACCCCAAGATTTATAAAGTTAGTCTTATAATTGATTTTGATGATAACAAATATTGAATTAAATTTTTATAATTAATTTTCAAATAGACATTGTATGAAATGTTACAATTCATTTGATATATTCAATATAATAGAGTTGGAAGAGATTGATATTATTTTTTAGATATTTTCACATAATTTGGATGAAGGAATAAAGGAATTTTAAAGTTAGGTGTAATAAAAATCAGAATAAGATAAAGATTTGAACTAGAGGTTAACTTGGATAAGTAGAGAAACTCGACACATGTTAGTATATAGATGATATTTTAAGATCCAACGGTTCAATTTTCATGAAATTTTAATATAGTAAATTAGACTTCCATATCTACAACTTTACCGAAGGGAAATTTTTGTGAATCTGAAGTTAAAATATCAAAAAATGAGTTGGAATATTAGTCATTACAGAAAAAAGTTTAATTCTAGATTCTGGAACTAGTCTTAGTTTCTGAGACATAACTCATACTCTACAGTTTCAAAAATTCTAATTTTTGGTGTGTGAAAAGAAGACTTAAAAAGCCACAGCTTTTGTAGTTTAAGTTTCTTCTAATTCTAAAAGTATCATGGTGAAACAGAAGCTTAAACTGGAAACACGGATTCAGAATATCAAAAAAAGCTATCAGAACCTAGTCTCCGTTCAGAAGCCAATCTCCGTTCAGAAGCCATATCTGACTATCTAATCGTTGGATGAAGTTCAAATTTTCACATGTGATAGCTGACTTATATATCTACAAAGTCTTTACTTTGAGGCAATGTCAGATTTGAATGTTATGAGGGTGAAAAACGGTCACAAATATATCTCAGAAAATCTGAATTTGAAAGACAGCATTGGAAGTAAGGAAAATCAATTTCTTTCAAGGGCAAAAGTGTCTTTTCACTTAGTAACGGTCATTTGGAGATTTTCATCTATAAATAGAGCCTCAAACTCAGATTCAAGTAGATGAACAAGGCAAGAAAGAAGTGCTTACAAAGAGATAAAAGAAATTCCATAACTTTGCAAACATAGAGTAATTTCTTCCCAACTTGTGCTTCTCATCTTTCATATTCAACTAGTGAGAATTTTTTTTTTTTTATTTGATTGAGTTTTAAACTCATCATTGTTGCTGTAAGAAAGTGAAATTTAAAGCCCTTTTAATTTGTGAGAGTTGGGTGAGCTCTTGTTGGTTTTGGTTCAAATGTTAAAACCAAAACAAAAGACTTTCTTTGAGAGAGACTTGTGTGAGTGATTTGGGGATAAAATCATTTAGGAAAGATTTCTAGCACCTCGGAAAGTTAGTGTGTAATAAACTCTTCAAAGAATAGTGAATAAATCTCAATGAAAGCCTTGGGGAGTGGATGTAGGCAACATTGAAACCAAACCACTATAAATTGATTTTGTTTGCTTCTTTTCCATTCTCTTTATATTTATTGCAAACACTAGTACTCACTCTTCATTCACAAATATTGAATAACTTTTTTTTGGTACATTTTATATTTGATTATCCTTTTCATCTTGACATATTTGTTTTAGGGTTGATATTTTTATTTGTAAATTTTTTAAGCAACCCTATTCACCCCCTCTAGTGTTGCTATTTGGGACAATATATTTAATATCAAATAGTTATTGGTTAGTAGTTATAGTGCTAAACGAGTGGCCGGCGACAGTGGGTGGTGATCGGTGGCAGAAGTGTGGTCAGAGATGAGTGAATATAGGTAAAGGTGGTAGTAGGTAGCGGCAGCAGCCAAAAGTGGATGGATGGCAGCAGAAAAAACGGTGGTCAGTTGATAGTGGTCAAAGATACGTGGTAGTTGGACGATGGTGACGGTGGTTAAAGGTGGTGGCTAGGAGTAGGGTGGTGGCCTGTGATAATCAAAGTTAGGTGGTAATCGATCAATAATAATAAAAAATGGGTAGTAGTCATTAAAGATAGATGATGATGACGATAGTCAGAGATGATATCAACCGCGACAATGGGCGAGGCAATAACGACCGAGGCAATAACGACCGATGACGGTTAATGGTAGTGGGCTATGGTCGGTGGTTCGTAATTGGTAGTGGTGGTAGTTGCGGGAGAAAATAAAAACTGAAAATAAAAATAATTTTTTAAAAATTAAAAATAGTATTAATTTTCTTAGAAATTAAAAACTTGAAACAAATTTACTAAACGAGTTTTTATATTCCGTTTTAAAAAAAATAAAAATTAAAACTAAAAATTGAAAATTTTATCAATCAAGGCTTATTAGTAGTTCCAACTTTTTCTTCTTTATTGTTTATGTTTTTGAAAACTAAAGAAGAGGAATAAAAAACAAAAAACAAAAACAAAGAAAAAGTGAGCAAGAAAATGAGAAAACAAACGTGTTGAAATTTTTTTTTTATGATTTTCTTTTCATATTCGCTCCAAATCCAACAACCAAATAAAAAGCAAAAAATATACATATTTATATATATATTCTATATTTTTTTAACCTTTCTTCTCCCCAAATTGTGATGACTCATATTTTTGTTATATGATATTTTATTCACAACATATTTAATTATGGTTTGATATATTAATTAATGTGATTATTATGATGCATGAGTTAACCCAGTTGTTCAGTTCCTGGTTTGAAGTTGTTAATGCAGGAGTTTAAACTTAGTTTAGGGTTTTAGAGTCCTCGTGTGCACCATATTTGCTTTATCATGTGTGCGACTATGGTGCGCACAACTACTATTCTCTTGTATATCCGAACTGCTATAGTTGACATCTACAAGTTGGATTCGTCTTTTTCTTATTTTCGACCAACTTTCTCCTTTTTATTAACACTCCGTTTGGAAAACAATCCTATTTTAGAATTGATTTGATTTTAAAATAAAGAATTGACTTGATTTGAAAAATAAAATTTTATTTTTTGAACACATTTTAAATTTAAGAATTATTAATTTGATTTAAGAAAAATACTAAATTTAATCATATTAATAGGAAATACAAAATATAACAAATGAAAACAAATTTGTTCACTTACTTAAATGTCTTAAAAAATAATAAATTCTCATCAAATTCTATTCTTTTAGATTAGATTTCAAATGATTTAGAAATTCCAAAATTTAAATTATGAATGAAATCAAATCTTACTTATAAAATTTTATTTTAATTCTAAACATAAGAATTTGTGAGAATTCTCATCAAATAAAATCAAATCCTATCAAATTCATGGTTCCTAACAAAGTGCAAATAAGTCACCTTATTACCTAATCCAGGCTCTTAGCTTCACATGCCATGATCGCCTCAACCCAATTACAACCCTCTTCTTTCATGGTGAAAGACTATTCCTCTATAAATATGGTGTTACTGTATGTATTTGAGCAATGAACCAAAACTCAGAGAGTGAGGAGGAGAGTTGGCGAGAAATAGTTCTTCATAAATTGACCAATCTCTTCATTTCTAAAGTACATTAGAGTGGTTTAGTGTCTATTGAAAGAGTTAGTTTAGTGTTAAGGAGAGTGAGATGATCGTAGTAGGTTCCTAGCATTCCCTGAGCTTTCCCAAGTCTTGTTATTCTTCCTCGACCAACATAAGGTAGGAATTTTACTCATTTCTCATTGTTTACATGTTATATTCATGCTTGCAGCGATGTTAGTTATGTTATATTTGATATGTTTGATGCAATGAATGAAAGTTGATATAATATATGTATATTGTATAAGTTTGAGAAAGAAGATGATGAACCATGGATTTATTTAACAATTATACACTTGATGATTAGATAAATTGAAATTATGATAAAGTTTAACTATTGTTGGAGATTTAAAATGAATAATAACATGGAAGGTTTTGGTTTTGAATAAAAGAAATTAAATTTTGAATTATGGAACTTAAAAATAGAGTAAGACAAACTGTCTAAACAGTTGTTTGTTGTGCACACGCCAATTTAGGGGCCATGCACACAACTTGTATTTCGGCACCCCACGAACACGAGAGAGAAGTCCTCATGGGCATAGCCTATTTGGATGGCTCTTGTGTGAACAAGACCATATTTTTTATGCGCACGACCTTACTCTATGCCTCTCATATGCACCAACTTCATGGATTGTTGAGGGTCTCTTTGTGCGCACGAGGTGTTGCCTTGCATGTGACAGAGAACCCTAATTTTTTATTTGAAATATATGTTATGTTTAAATAAAAAATAGCACTTGAAATAAAACAAATGAGATTTATTAATATAGCCGGTGTGTCTAGTAGGATATGATGACCTGTGTAACCTTTGAGATATTATAATAATGATAATGAAATATGGATATGGGTAATGAGATGAGATGTCGATTTTATTGATTTTAAGTATAGAAAATACTAAAAATATGAGGGTATGTAATGCCTTTGGGTTGAAAACTTTAAACTTACACATGTTTGGTTATCCCACTAGTAGGTTAATAGCCTACATAATAATGTTGATTTGGTTAATCGCAACCCTCAAGCTAAAACTTATAAACAATGATGTTTCTGTTTATCGTTTTCATTGGGTGTTAGTCCATAGAAGATGAACATGGTTTTGGGCCTGGGCTCGGACGCCTTGAGACAGTCTTGTAAAACATCCACCCTATGTCTGTTTATGTACGATGAGATGATGAATAATAATTAAAGATTAATAACTAATAATAAGATAAGGATTATGATATTGTTATTATTACATGATGTTAATGACAAATTGATTATTAGTTGTTGATATATGTTGCACGGTACTAGCATTTTAGGGCATATTGTTGCATATTATACTTGTTTATATGCACCATAGGCACGCATGGGTATAGTACTCACGTTCCTGCAAATTTTTATTGTTGGTACATAGCTTGATACTTAGATAGACCCATCATTGACCTTTAATGTTATTTTAGGAATATTATTATTTTGATCTTTGAGAAGATGGATTATTTTGTAATTAGACATTTATTTTAATTATTCAATATGGTTGTAAAGACATATTGAACCTAGATATTACTCTGGCTAATATATTGGGAGCACTATTATTTGACTAAGATCGAGGCTTTGTTTATTATTGTTTTAATTGAATATCTGTTCCAGGGTGTTTGTATGACTCTAATTGAGTTTATGGTGGTTAATGTGATTTGCATGTAATTATTAGTTCAAAACTCAGGTTACAAAATTCAGAATATTACAAATTGGTATCAGAAACTAGATTAGAATACCTAAGGGATAGTAGAAGTCTTTTGTTTTGTTTGCTACATGATATATGTTTATTTGTTTTGATTTGATAGTGAGGCATTGATTTTGAAATGTTGATCCCAGTCTTATGTTATGATTATTGTGCTTTAGACTTAGATGATGTCATCACGTGCCTCTCTTAGATGTAGAGCTTTATGGTTGAGGCAAGTGTGGAGATCGAGGGAGAAAAATGAGTGTAGCTACCAGTGTGCACCTATTCTACAAGAGGAGATGTCACATCCAAGTGTGGGGCCTGAGCTTTAGCTAGAGATTCCTATGGAAAAAGAGGTGCATTTTAGAGCACTGAATGTATAATAGCCTGTACCAATGAATGCTGAGGTTATTTTATAGCAGTTGGCCACGGCAATGGCAATGTTGACCGGAGGGGCTAGGGGGAATCGGCTGCCACAGTCGCAAACTACATACACCACCTTATAAAGATTCCAAAGCATAAAGTCTTTCTTTTTTTGGTAAGTTCCAAAGCATAAAGTCTCCAATGTATGATGGGGTAATAGATATAGAGATTGCAGAACAGATCTTAGACAAATGTAGGAAGATTCAGGCAGCTATGCAGATTACAGATCATTCAACTAAGATCACATGACAGCTTTTTAGTTAATGGGTCGAGCTTTTAGTTAGACTCATTTGGGATGCTTTTAAGGAGGAGTTTAAGGATCATTTGTTCTTGCATTCTTTGATAGATGTTAAGCGAGAGAAGTTTGCTAGTATGATACATAGTTCTATCTCGATTTTGGAGTATGAGAAGTTCTCAGATTTATTAAATTATGCTTCAGAACTTATCTTTACGACATACCTTACAGTTTTTATTTCAAAAATTAAACACTATTTCAGCAACCCTATTATTTCAAAAGATCATATCCATTTGGAGGACCTGACATTTTGGTTAAATAAAGTTAATTTTTTTAAAAAAATTGATTTTTTTAAATACATCTTAAGCATTTATTCATAAATTAAAATAATTATAAAAAATATTTGAGGTAAGAAAATCCACGCACGGATTTAGAAAAAACAACAACAACAACATAAAACAAGTCAACTTTTTCATTTGAATGCAAATTTTTTACTTTTAAGAAATTTTTAATATGAATTACATGTCCAAAGCATACCAAATAAAAGAAAAAAAATTAAATTTTAATTAAGTGACAAAAAGTGAACCTTTTACTAAGTTAAGAGGTCAACAAAGGAAGAGCTACATGTCTTAAGAGCACTATTGTTAACGAGAGAAAAATATTTTTTTTAATCTATATTTTATTTAAATATTATTTTTTATATATTTTTTAAATTATTAAAAATATTAGTTAAAAATTAAAAATATGTATCTCAAAAAGTTAATAGTAGGTATTTAAGTATATAGTGAATAATTAGTGTGTATTTAAAAAAAAAAAACAAATAAAGGTAGTAAGAAGAAAAGAGGCATATAAAGAAAATAATAAAAAGATAAATTTATTTATATGACTTGAGAATTTTAAAGATGGAAACATGTATCGCAAATAATTAACGGTGACACTTAAATAAACAGTGAATAATTAGCATGTATTTTAAGAAGAAAAATAAAAGTAATAAAAAGTTTAAGGGAAATATAAGAAAAATAATACAAAGATAAAATTACTTAAATAACTTATATAATCTTAAATTTTATTCACACACTTGATGAATTTCATTGTATATTTTTATCAAGTGATATGAAAATTTAAACAAAAGAATCCCGTTAAATACAAAAATACACAATTAAAGTTCGAAACAAATAAATAAATCTATCAAACCATGATCCGTGATACTTATTCCTATACTATAAGTAGTTAAGAGGTATTAATAAAAATTTAAAAAAATTTTATTAGAATGGTTGCCACCAATAATTCCGTTTATACTAAGTTTCGTTCAGAAACGATAATTGCTACCCACACAATTTTTTTGCTTTTTTTTTTAATTAAAATGATCAAAGTTACCTTCTTATATTTTTAATTTCTTTTAAATTATGAAGAACAAAAATGTTAAATTAACAAAAAAAAAAATTAACTATTAAAAAATTAATTTTTTCTCTCCTCAAACATAAAAGAAAGGTTAACATTTTTAGTAACTAATAACTATTAAACAGCTAATCTTTTCTTTGCAAACTCAACCTTAGTTTATTGTAATTTTCATACATTGGATTTTCTTCACACTCATTAGATACATGAGAGCGAGAGACAGTGTGGGACTGTGTTCAACACAAAAAAAAAAAAAAAAAGAAAAAAAGAAAACAAATAACAAGCCAATAAGAGAGAAGTAAAAAACCAAAAAAAGGGCCACCGACAACAATTTAGGCTCCATAAACATGGGGTGGCAGCCTAGGCCTTGGGTGCACCATAAGGGGTGCGGCCCTTTGCAAGGTCAAGCCATAGGCCTCATCCATGTTGAGCTTCTCGGCTGATTGTCCCTCCGGCAAGTCCCACTCGAATGCGTGGACCAAGGTTGCCGTAAGTAGCTGGACCATGCGTAATCCTAAGCTCATCCCCGCACATATCCTACGCCCCGCTCCAAAAGGTATGACCTCGAAGTCATTCCCCTTCACGTCGGCGTTCGGCCTTTCGCCGCCCGGCAGGAATCGTTCGGGTCGGAACTCGAGCGGCTCGGCCCATGCATTTGGATCACGGGCTATGGCCCACACGTTCACGAGGAGAGTGGAGCCCTTGGGAATGAAGTAGCCGTTGATCTCGCAGCTCTCGGCTGCCATTCGAGGGAGGGAGAGTGGGGTTGATGGGTGGAGCCGGAAAGTTTCCTTGACGATGGCTTGGAGGAAGGTTAGTTGGGTTAGGTCAGACTCGGTTACGAGTCGACCCGGACCGACTACTGAGTCGAGCTCTTGTTGGGCTTGCGCTAGAATTTTGGGGTGGCGAATTAGTTCTGCTATGGCCCATTCAACCGTGCTAGAGGATGTGTCTGTTCCAGCCGTGAATAAGTCCTGCAATTCACGCCAGTAATTGAAAAAAAAAATAAAAAAATTAATGTTGCTAAATCCTAACTAATTAATTGTTTTCATCCAAAAATATTTTTTTTAATGATAAATTGACATATAATTATTGTTAAATCTTTTACTAAATTAATTGGTAAATTAATAGGGGGAGAGAGAGAGAGAGAGAGAGAGAGAAGTACCAAGAGCAAGGCTTTGATCTCCGTGTCGGTGATTTTCCCACCCTCACCGTCGGCGTTATCCTTGAGCGAGATCAACGTACTCAACAGGTCCGTATGATTCAGAGCTCCACCGCCGCCGGAGCCGACCTTATGCTCCTCCATAATGGCGGTGAGGAACGAGTCGAACCGCGCGTGCAGCTTCTTCATCTTGGCAGCGACGCCCTGGAGGTCAAGCCACTCCAGGGCCGGCACGAAGTCCCCGATGTTGAAAACTCCGGCGAGCACCATCATCTCCACCACCATCTCCTTGAACTCGTCGGCCTTGGGGTCGCCGCCGCCCCCGAACACCCTCCGCCCCAGCATCACCCGCCCCAGCGCGTTGGTCGTGCACACGCTCAGCAGCTGCCCTAGGTTCGCCGCCTTCTGGCCCGCACTCGCCAGCGCGCGCGTCAGTATGGCAATCTCCTCCTGCAGTAATGTAAAAAGTACAGGTGTCATTTTCCCAAGAACCTGATGTTGAACACCGGCTTGTTTGGCGGGTCAGTAAAAATAGAATGGTTGGCGACACCCACCAGAAAAAAAGCCTCTATGCCGAAGTCTCCCTTTTTTCTTTTTTTGATAAATATAATTAATTAAAAAAAGTTCAAAAAGGTAAAACTCACGAATTTTGTTAATTTTTAATTCATAAAAATGGGAGACAAAACAGAAAGGGATCTGAAAGAATACTCTACATTTATTAGGATAATTAATATAAAAATTAAGACCAAAATAGGTAAACCTCATTAGTCGTTAAATTTTTTCTTAGAGTCATTTGTAGTTTAACTTAATTAATTAATAAATACATGACTGTAAGAGGCTACTAGAAAGCCCAAAACTCACTAACTTTGTTAATTTTTTATATTTTCTTTCAAGTAAATTTTATTACATATTACTTTTATATTAATATTTTATATTTTTTATATATTTTTTTATCATCCAAACACCACATGAATAAAGCACGAAAAACACATTTTTTTAGTTTTCTTCTTCATTCACAATCATGAGATACGAATCACCTTCTATGAAATACAATAAATCTTTACAAATTTGTATACAAATTTAATTTTTTTATACACTACATAAATTATAAAGTTTATTATTACATGTATTAATTTATATTAATTTTTTACATTCCAAATATACGCTATATATTTCAGGCTCTCTCCCCCTCCCAAGGATTATATATATCCATAAAATTAACAAAAGACGAAGAAAATATTATTTATTTTTAGTAAGTAATATGCAAAATATTATCTTATTATAGAAAATAATCAAAATAAAGTGAATCTTGATATTTATTTTGTTATTGTTATGTTGGCCAACAAGCTCTTCCAATTCATTATGATTAAAAAATCTTTACTCATAATGTCACATCACGTGAAATAAATTCATAGATTTTTTGTTTTTTTATTGTGTTTAGAGTAATAAAATTGAGGTAAAATAAAATAAATTATGCGTTTGTAATTCATATAGTGAAATAAAAAATAAATAAATTTTAAATATTTTTAGATATTTTAAGCAAAATTTAATATGTCAAATGCACCAGCTCCATTCGACTAACATTTCAACAATAATTTTTATTAATTTTTCTAAATTCTCCTTTTTAACTATTTTATCACTAAAATTTGCCTGGCACATTTTTTAACTTTTTTCATTTTTTTAACTTTTATAAATTTTCCTCACACGCATTTTTTTTTTAAATGACATAACAACACGAGAATGAAACAAATAAAAAAATAAAAATGGATCCCAATTATTGATCCTAATAGTGTGCCCTGTCGGTTATCTTTTAAGATGTCTTTTTGATTACAAGAATAACATTTTCCTGGTAAAGACACTTACCTATCATCCGATTAATAATGGAGGGCAAGGACAATACGTAGATAAAGGCCACTTGAAGTATTCGTTGTTAAAAAATATTAAAAATTATCACTTTTTATTTTATTATATAAATTATAAATTCATAATTTTTATCAAAATTTTAATATTTTTTCCACTATATCAATATTGATATATATATGGTCTCGTTTAGAGCATCAAAATTCATCAAATTTTACTAATTTTAACTAAATTTTTTAATTTTCTTCTAATTAAATTTCTCAACCACCTTTATGTCACATCTATATCACATTTTTATATTTTTATTATATTTTTTTTTTCTAATTTTTTTGTCAACCAAACGTACCCTATGCATAGAGGGAGAGAGTGAGAGAGGGAGAGACCTGGCGGACGTGACGGAAGTCGTCCAAGGCCTTGGCGGAGAAGAGGTGGACGGTGCAGATCTTCCTAAGCATGCGCCACCGTGGACCGTAGGGTGCAAACACCAGGTCCTGATAGTTATACGCCATATGCTTCGCACCCGAGTTGGGCGGGCGGCTAGAGAAGTTGCCGTCGTGGGCCTTCAAGAACTGCGCCGCCACCGAGGCCGACGCCGCCACCACCACGTGCACGTACCCTAGCCGGAGGTGCATGAGCGGCCCGTAGGTCCGAGCGAGGGCGGCGATGGAGTGGTGGGGCCTGGTGCCTAGGTGGGGCAAGTTCCCGATCACCGGCCATGGTTTTGGTCCCGGTGGCAGTGGCCGTGGCTGCCGGTGGAGGAGGCGGCTGAGCAAGCTGTACAAAAAGAAGGCGAAGAGCAAAGTATAGAGTGCAAACGCTAATGAAGCCATGGTTTTAAGAAATTAAACTGACCGTTTGGTTAAGATAGGGGTTGTCTCTGTATACATACACATATATATCTCTGTGTATATCTCGGTAGATAGAAGAAAGTATGAAATGGCCGGGTAGATTCAAACCCACTGGTCTACCGAGAATATTGGTAGGGTCACGTGCGAGATTGGGGTGCGAAGGTATCATCAGCGGTTATGATTATTATCTACCACGTGCCAGCTAGCTATCGCGTACACTTTTTTATTTTAAGAAAAATATATATAAAAATAAAAGAAATTTTCAATTTTGTTGACTAAAATGCCTCCAATACAAGCAGCGGCAGGTTCGAGATTTTTTCGAGAGATACCAAACACTTAAAAAAAGAGAATAGTGATTGAATTATTTTTAATTTAGAGGGTGTTTGGAAGTTAAAAAAAACTTAAGTTTTGGTAGTTTTTTGATTGTTTTTTTTTGGCACTTTTTTGTGTGTTTGGTTGAACCAAATAGAATTTTTAGTATTTTTTTAGTAATTTTTGGGTGTTTGTTAAATTTTTTTACTGTAGCAAAGTAAAAAAGTTGTAACTTTTGGGTGTTTGGTATATTTTTTACTGTAACAAATCAAAAAAGATGTAATGATGGAGTGGTACTTTTTACTGTAACAAATCAAAAAAGTGACAAAATTTGTGGTTTTACCAAACACACAAAAACCAACTTTTAGTATTTTTTTATTAATTTTTGAGTTGCCAAATACCCCTAAAATAAAAAAAATAAAATTATTTTTAAAAGAAGAATAAATTATTTTTAGATATTAATCGATTAATATATTTTTTTTTATGATTGATGGTTTAAGTACGTAATTTTTATGAGAGACATCTTCACTACAAAAAATATATATATAATTTTTATTATTTACAAAATTTATCATATTATATACTATACTTACTAATAGCATGAACAAAATTATAAGTGTGTTTGAAATTATATAAAATTGTAAAAATTAACGTTTCGTATTTTATGCAGTAAATAGAGAATTTAAATTTATTATCTCGTAATTTATATTTGTAGTGTTTTGTAATAACTCCAAACGAGTCATATGTAACAGTATATTAAAAAAATATATTTTATTTCATAAAAAATATCAAATTTGATCTTATAAACTTCTTTTATGTTAAAAAATTTTAACTTTTTTATAAAATCAAAATATTTGAATTTTTTATTAATTTAATTTTTAAATAAAAAATTAAAATAGTAAAAAGAATATTTTAATAATTTTAAACTAAAAATTGGTAAGGGATCACCTGCCCCCATGTGCCTCCGCCACGTTACAAGCACAATAGTACACTTCAACCAATGAAATGGGTAGTGGGTGTGGGAAATAATATAAATAAATAATCCACCGATGGATTACGGCACTGAAGACAAAGTTTTGTCGCCTTTTTCAACAAATATTGTGGTTGTAGCATTATAACTGAGGGTAAAATACACATCTAATAGTCAATTAGACTTTTTTTTTTTTTTCACGACCAGGCTTAAGTTGCTGATGTTATAAAGCAAGTGTGCGTTTGTAGTGTTAAATTTATTTAAAAATTTTTAATTTTTTAATCTGATTAATTTTTTTAATTGTTATTAATATATATATATATATATATATATTAATATTAATATCTTGTGCTGATTGTATACGTGGTTGTTGATTGAATGATTGATTAAAAGTTTCCCAGCCATGCCTCGTGGATGATTGAAAATTTTAAGTAACGTCGACACAAATGTTTTCCCATCCGGGAAATTTTTTCACCTTGAAAAGATTTTTTTTGAATAAAAGAAAAAATTGGTTGACAAAAAATTATCATTATTAGCCCCCCTAAATATAGATATAAATAATTTTGTAGTCTTAAACATCATTAGTAGTGATAAATTTTGACAAAACATATAAATTAGGTAAATTTTAAATTATTAGATATTTAGTGTGTTGATTGGAAAGTGTGAAAATAGTAGAAAGTTGGCAAGATTTGAAGAAGTTTGGAAAAAGTTTGAGATTTTTAACAAGAAGAAAAAGTTAGAAAAAGTTGGAGATTTTTTTATCAAATTTAACGCTCCAACTGCTCACAAAAATGTATAATTGATGGATAAAAATAAAAACATATATTAGGAAAAAACATTGAGTATGAATCACCTCTGTGAACAGAATTAAGCTATATTTGGGTCCCGTATAGAGTGATAAAAAATTCTGAAAAACGATAAAAAATACTAAAAAATTCTAAAATTCTAAAATTAATTCATTTTCTATCTCATTACATGAATTACGAACTCATAACTTATGTTACTTTATCTTATTTTATCTCATTTTTTTTTTTTTTTTTGCTACTATAAACATTTCCGTACCCATAGTTGGTAATAGGAAGTCACATGCATTATTGAATTTGATCAATGTTCCTATACCTAACTCAAATCCTAACTAGTCACCTGTCATTCTAATACTCCCCTCATTCATTCTCAGTTGTTTGGCAGAGAAAAAAACCATTTTAAGTGCCTGTTTGGAATACGAAATTTTGGTTTAAGAAAAAAAAAAGTAAAGTAAAATTTGAAGGGTAAAGTGTTTGGTTTTTTTCTTAAAATGTGTAAAAGAATTGATAAATATTTAAAAAATTTAGAAAATTTTGGTAAACGTGAAAGAAATTTGATGATTTTTTGTTTGGAAAAAGTTGAAAAAAATTAAAAAAAATTAAAGAAAGTTAGAGATTTTGTTGTCAAATTTGACAAGTCAAATGCACACTAAGGGTCCGTTTGCCACGGCAAAAAACAATGAAAAACAACAAAAATCTGGTTTGGAAAAACTTTTCGTAGTTGGTGCACACATCTCAAATCATATTTTTTGGAGATAATTCAGATAAACAGTAGGATTCTTGTTTTGATGGATTGAATTTTCGTTTAGATGGTTTCAAAAATTTATACCAGTCATGGTTTCTTTGTAAACTAAAGCACACTTGAAATGCCACTAGTGTCGGAATGGTTTATGGTGGTCTGTTTGGACGAAAGTTGATAGTGCCAACCCGTCAGAATAGTTTACGATAGTTCGTTTGGATGAAAGTTGATAGTGCCAAACTGTTGGAACGGTTTATGGTGGTTCGTTTGAACAGAAAATTGGCAGTGCTAAACCGTTGGAACGGTTTAGTGTGACCGTTTGGACAGTACTGAACTATTACACTTTATGTTTTATCCTTCTATGTAAGCATCTAAACGGTTTTTACAATTCGTCGAAACAACTTCAGAAAAATTAGCTACAGTAAATGACATTCGGTAGATTGGAAGTCTGTGGTGAGAATAGCAAAAAAAATCTTTACTATTTGATTAACCGAATTCCAATTATCAATTTTTTTTAGAAGGTATTAAACTTTTTTCAAACTTCAAGAAAATAAAAAAGTGTAAAAATATAATTGAGGTTTTCAGGGATTTTCAACAAATTTTATTATGCCAAACAGGCCCTTAGTTTTTTTTTTTTTTTTTTTGACCTTTTCCTTCAATAACGTTAAGCTTGTTTGATTATCTAATTTTTTTGGGTTAGAAATAAAAAAAAAAATCTTTAAAATCGCAATAGCATTGAAAAATTAAAAAAAAAAAAATTAGCTTTTCCCCAAAGATGAAAAGTATGACATTTTTGTTGGCTTTTCAAAAACTCTCAACTACCTCCATGATCCTCCAAACACCTTATACACACAGTTAGTTACTCCAAACACCTTATACACACAGTTAGTTAAGTGCTGAATGATATTATTAGTTTGGCAGGCGTGATATAAAATTTTAAAAAATTTTTACTTTTTTTTTCTCATTGTACGAATTGTACGAATTATGAAGTAGTAAATTATCTTTAACTATTTCACTTTTTGTGACACTAAACTTCCCAAATATATATATATATATATATATATATATGTATATATATGCACATGCGCGCGCACGGGCGCATAGTAGCTGCCAGAAGAAAGCTGAATGATTAACTCGGTTCGATAATTTATCGAGTAGAAACACCAAAAACATGATAAATGGGTACAAGAATTTAGGTAAATATAATTCTATTAAAAGATTAAAATAATTATTTTGGTCGAAAATAAAATAAAAAACAAAACAGTTTCAAGTTTGTACATTCAGTCCGAATAATTTCTAAAAAATATCAAAAGTATCCAAACAAAATAATAATTTAAAAAATTAAAAAAATTACAAGTATTACACTCATAACCATAACTGATTTATTAATTTATAGCAAAATAAATCAAATAATTAAGAAGGGCTAGATAATTAGGGTGGGGTTTAGCAATCCTCTCGGCCTCTTGGGACTATGTTTTTTCGATGGAGAGGGGATTAGCAAAGATTGTGTCAAAATTCACAAGCTTAATATTATCAGTTATTAAATTATATTTTTTATCGCATTTTATACCGTAATAATCATATAACATATAAGAAATTTAAAAACATAAATAGAATCTTAATCATTATAGATCCGTTTGGTAACATTTATATTAGTTTGTTTAGTTTACTATTTTTGTTTTTGATTGTCGATTTTTTTTTTTTTTTAGAAAACATGTTTGATAATGTAATTTCAATTACAGTAGTTACTTTTATTTTAATAAAAATTTTAATTTTATTAATTTTTAATAAAATTAATTAAATTTAATAAAATATACTTTATATGAATTTAGATAATTAGTTTAATAAAATATATCTAAATTAATATTATAAAACATTTAAATTTAATTAATTTACTGTTATAAAATATTTATTTTTAATAATAAATAATTATAATAAAGTAAATAATAAATAACATATTTAATAATAAATTAATATTTTATTTATTGAAGTTAATTTATTTATTTTAATATATAATTATTACTAATTTTTATTTTAATAAAATAAATTATTTTAATAGATAATTATTATCCATTGAAAATAATTCTAGTTTCATAACACAAATCATTTTAATTTTAAATTACCAGTCTAGATTTAATAAAATAAATTATTATCATAATAATGTATTATTACTACAAATAATTTTAATTTAATAAAATATTTAAATAAAATAATTCATCTTGATATGATAGAACCAAAAAGAACAAAGTATTAAAATTAACAAAATGTTCATATAAAAAAAGTGAAAATATAATTTTTCTATTTATATTTTTTAAGTTTTTATTTTTTAAAAAATAAAAATATATTTACTAAATATATTTTTGTTATAAATTTTTAAAAATTTATATATATATATATATATATATATATATAAAGTTAGCAAACGAGACTTACGTAAATCATTTTTGTGCAGAAATTCATCCCCAAGCATCTAGATGTGGGTGCAAAACTAAACTGGTCACACGAAGGCAAACTAACAGTGAGAGTACTTGAGCTTGGGGGACAAAAAGGTCACTGAGGTCCTTAATTGCTACCGCCAAAAAAAAAAAAGAAAAAAAACTAAGACCCTAAATTGAAATTCTAAGTAAAATTTGGAGGTACAAAATATAATTTACTCAAATCTTACAGCATTTTTTTTTGGTAACCTGAAATTCACACTAATTTATTACAGTTCTAAACAAATCACGTGACTAATAGATAAACTAGGCGTGTTTAAACCCACCTGCAAGACAATCTCGCAGGATATTAGTATAATTTGCCCCTAAATTTTATAACAAAGATGACAAAGAAGCGAATTTGAAAGAGAAAAATTGTGGATGTTTGAACCTACCCGCAATTTTTTTTTTTTTTTTTGAAAATAAAATTATCCACTTCTACACTGGCCATATACCTAGAGATGTTAAATATCTCTCTACCCAACAAATACTTGCTAATTCACCCATTCCGTCCTATTCAGGAATGGCCTGAAAATACCAATAGAAAAAACAGAGAATAATAAAATTTCTTAGAGCGGGTGATGTGTGACAGTATAAAAGCTAATAAAGCACATGTAATGTTATTTATTTATTTTTTCCGTAAAATTATACATCTATATAAATTGGACTAGTGGTTGTATCAACCTAGCGCACTGCGTTATCAGTCCGGAGGCGTTGGACCACTGACCTACCCACGGAAAGGAAGCCCGGGCGGGGGGCTCCAGCCAGATGGTTAATAAGTGTAGCCTAGTGTAATTATCCCGGAAGAAGGTCAAAACCATCAGAGTGAAGGGTCACTTCAGTAACTGAGAGCCATGTCTTTCCAAGATCGGACGGAAACTTTGCCGAATGCACACTAATAATAGACATTGTCCGGACTCACCTCCAATTGTGGACTTCAGCCATATCATTATTGACAATGTGACAATCAAACAATTATTGAGACTCTGATAACTTTTTAGAATGAGTGTTAAATTTCTCGGTTCAGACGCTTTGTATTGTCATTTTATTTTTCAATAAAATAAAGCAAAATCGTTCATCATCCTTGGTTAACAGTAACTTCTTGCAAACTTGTGTTTAAATTCAATTATTTGATTGAGATGACATTTATTATGTAACATTTTACACTTTTAACTTGCTTGTTAAAGTTTGTAGTCCTAGTTAATTTAATATATATATATATATATATTTATAATGTCATTTCATTAGGTCAACAAGGTCAACTCACAGGCCTTTTTTTTGTTTGGGGGGGGGGGGGGGTGTATTTGGTCTACTCACAGACTTGTAATGGAAAGGGGTGTCCCTTTTCTATTTTCCAAACCCTGGGGTCTCCCTGTCATTTTTCTAGACACGAGGAGGCGTTGATGAAATTAGCCATCAAAACAAATGATAGAACATGAAACATGGCATGTGAAAAATAATTTAGAATTATAAAATATTCTTAATTATTGTTATTCTCATTTTATATGCTAAAGGTGCATTTAAAGTACCAAATGACGTTGAAAAATTTTAAAAATCTCTATAATTCTTTACAAGTCTTTACAAAATTTTTCTGACCTCAAACCCCATAAATATCTATAAATTTATATATTTTTATAAATCCCAATAAATTTTTACAAATTATAATTAAATTTTTACAAATTTTAATAATATTTCCACAAATTTCAAAAAATTCAGACAGAAAAATAAAAAATTGTTTGCCCAAATTCATTTGCACGGACAAAAATTTACTCCAATGAAACTATTCATCTCTCTTTTTATAGTTTGTAATTTTTCACTTCGAACGTAAAAAAATAAGTAAAATCACATTTCACTCTAATTTTTTAAATTTCAAACAGCCTCTAAGATATTAAAATGTTAATATACGAATATTTATTCTCTTAACTTTATATATTGATATATTTTTTTTATTTTTTTGTGGCAACTAATTAATTTGCGTATTTTCTATTATTATCTATTTTTACAATTAAAATAATAATTTAATAATTATACTTGAGAACGGAAGATTACTTGATTGGCGACCGAAATTTGAACTACCACAGTCGACACTATTACGCACACTCACCAGATATCTGTACAGTTGTAAATCTCTAGACATCCCTTGCTACATTGATAAGATTCAATCGCTGACCGCGACAGTTGATTGTGCCTTAGACCACAAGGAGAGATTGAGGGCACCATTGAGAGATTCTTAGCCTAGGCCAAGCAAACAAGTTTTTAGAAATATTGCTTAGAACTCATTTCTTTCTTATCCAGCAAATTTTTTGGTCCTGTTGCCAATGCGTTGCGCGCAGAGAGAGAGAGAGAGAGAGAGAGAGAGAGAGAGAGAGAGAGAGAGGGAGGGAGGGAGATTCTCTCCTCTCTCAGCAGTCTTTCGCATTAATATATATATATATATATATATATATACAGCCACTTGATATCAAACATATCATTCCCAAATTTCGTACATCACCTTAAAACAAACTCATCATCAATCCATCTCATCATCCTCGTCTATTTCTTCAATCTTCATCTTCTTGACCGCCTGGCCAGCATTGCTGCTACTCCTTGGCCCATTAGGGAGTTGAATAAGTATGTCCGACTTTTGCCCAGTAGCAGCGTTCACTAGCCCCCCATTCTTCTCAACCCGATACATTAATTCCCTCCCGTTGTCCGCGGCATCTATGTACACAGTTGAATTCTCATCAATCTCCTCCTTCACCAGCATTTTAGACAACTCGGTCACCACCCTCTTCTCCAGCCACCTCCTGATAGGTCTTGCACCATAAACCTGCAAGCAAAGATTGTACCAATTTACTGAATTTAGTACCAATGCGCGCGCGCGCGCACACACACACACTAACTAGTAACAGAGGATGTGAACAACAGCAGAGAATCATCATAATATACTCACTGGGTCATAACTCTCCTCCAGGATAACTCCCAATGCTGCTTCGGTTACACCCAAGGCAATACCCCTCTCTGCAAGGCGTCTTGCAACATCCTTCAATTGAAGCCGGGCAACCTGCCTCAGTTGCTCGTGCGAAAGAGGATCAAATACCACGATCTCATCTAACCGGTTGAGCAACTCGGGTTTGAAATGCTTCCTCACCTACAGCATGCCAAATAAATAAAAATAAGCTATTGTTTGATCCAAACTAACATAAAATTTGTTACTTGCTTTACCAAACCCACCAAAAATTTCAACTACCACATTTTGATTAAAAAAATACTAAAAGTTGCTAAAAATGAACTTCCAAACGGCCCAGATCATATAATTTGGAGAAATGAATCTATCATGTTACATGGTGCATTTACTTGAAAGAGAGTTTCGTCCTAGTGTTAAGTTTTTTTTACCTCTTGCATGACCAGTTCCCGAGCACTCTCCATCGAACACTTGCCTATTAATCCTTTCAAGAGATACTCAGCTCCGAGGTTCGATGTCATGATGATCACCGTGTTGGTGAAGTCAACTGTGCGGCCTTGTCCGTCAGTCAACCTTCCATCATCCAAAACTTGAAGCAACGTATTGAAAACAGAGGGATGTGCTTTCTCTATTTCATCAAAAAGCACAACGCTATATGGCCGCCTCCTCACAGCTTCTGTGAGTTGACCGCCTTCTTCATGGCCAACGTAGCTGAAATCACCAGTACACAGCTGTAAGTCTCTCGTCATACAGAACAAAAATATAAAGAAAGTCGAACACAGTGGCACTTACCCAGGCGGAGCACCAATTAATCGAGCAACCGAGTGCTGCTCCATATACTCGGACATGTCAATCCGAATCAACAGTCTTTCATCATCAAAGAGTTGTTCCGCAAGAGCCTTTGCAAGCTCGGTCTTCCCGACACCTGTTGGACCCAGGAACAGGAACGAACCGGTTGGCTGCTGCGGCCTTCCCAGCCCGGCTCTTGACCTCAAAACAGCTTCCGCAACGGCACTGACTGCTTGATTCTGTCCCACCACTCTTTTGTGCAACCTGTCAGCAAGGCCAATCAACCTCTCTTTCTCATTCTGCCCTAGACTCGTCACAGGGATGCCAGTCCAGCGACTGACGACTTCTGCAATTTGGTCGGGCCCGACAGTCTCTGTCAACATTACGTTTTCTTCTGCGTTCCCTTCAAGCTTTGCTATTGCCGCCTCAACTTCTTGAATTGCACCATATTTCAAGTCTGCAACTCTCGGTAAATCATGTCTCCTTTCGGCCTCCTGTAATGCAAAAAGGAGCTCCTCCCGCTTCTGTTTGAGTCTACGAAGCTCATCAATCCTCTCCTTCTCCTTTCTGTATTTCATCATCAATGGCTGAAGCTTGTCCCTCAAATCATCAAGCTCTTGTTTTACCTAAAAAAAGTAGTTGAAGTTTCATTTTCAAGATCAAAAAGACGTAAATAAGAACCATTATCAAGTCTCGAGCATACTAAAATGACAATATACTCACTTCAACAAGCCGAGCTCTACTAGCTTTATCTTTCTCCTTCTCAAGAGCATGAAGTTCAACTTCTAACTGAAGTCTTTTCCTCTCAAGATTATCAATCTCTTCAGGCTGACTATCAAGCTGGACCCTCACATTTGCGCAAGCCTCATCAACTAGGTCAATTGCCTTGTCTGGTAGATGACGCCCTGAATAGAGAAAGGAAAATACGTACGAATCATTATTGTTTGTTCTAACCCCAAAAAAAAAAAAAAATAAAGTGACCATTAAAAATTTACTTCAGAATCCAAAATTCCACATACCAGTGATATATCGAGCTGATAACTGTGCAGCAACCACAAGAGCTCGGTCCTGAATTCTAACACCGTGATGTCCTTCATACCTCTCCTTCAGCCCCCGAAGAATACTAATTGTGTCTGCTACACTTGGCTCAGCCACATAAACCTGCTGGAATCGCCTCTCAAAAGCAGCATCTTTCTCCACGTATTTCCTATACTCCTCAAGAGTTGTGGCACCAATACATCTCAGTTGGCCCCTGGCAAGCATTGGCTTTAAGAGGTTGGCGGCATCCATTGACCCTTCAGTTCGGCCAGCACCAAGAACAAGGTGTATTTCATCAATGAAAAGGATTACTTTTCCTTCAGCCTCTTCAACTTCCTTTAAAACAGATTTCAACCTTTCCTCAAACTCGCCCCTATACTTTGCTCCGGCAATCAAAGCTCCCATATCTAATGCAATAAGCCTCACATCGGCGAGATTACTTGGAACATCCCCTCTAACAATTCTCTGTGCCAACCCCTCTACCACTGCTGTTTTGCCAACACCAGGCTCTCCAATAAGAACCGGATTGTTCTTGGTTCTTCGTGATAGAACCCTGATAACCCTCCGAATCTCTTCGTCCCTACCAATTACAGGGTCAAGCTTTGCAGCCTGCTCAACAAGGTCACGACCATACGTCTTCAGAGCCTGAAATGCAGTATCTCCAGACGCACTTTCCACCTTTCTCCCTTCCTTACCACGAAGCTTCTCGACCTCCTGTTTCACCTTCGTGGCACTGACTCCACATTCTTTAAGAAGGTCCCCAATTTGGGAATCCTCCAGTAGACCGAGGATCAGCAGATCAACAGCTAAATGGGTGTCACCACGGGACTTCTGCAAGGATTGAGCCCTACGAAGCACCTTAATTAGTGTAGTACTTGCCGGGATTTCATCTGGGGGAGGGGTTTGGAAGGGGAGCTTCTTCATTGCCTGTTTGAAGACCCGCTCAACTGAGCTTGCAGCTTCTTCACCTCCGGCAGCATTGACAATTGCTTGCCTGAAGATACCATTATGATCGAAAGTCAAAATCAATGCCAGATGGAGAGGAGTAATTTGTGCATGTCCAGCATTCATAGCCTGTTCTTGAGCCCCAACAAGGGCCTCATTCGTCTTGTGGGTGAACTTATCAGGATTCATGGCTGATATTCAAAACCTGCAACAAAACACTGCAATGAAAACATTCATGACATTGCCCAACTCAGATCTATGATCACAAAATGACTATCAATCCATGACTAGAGCACAGCATATAGAATTGTAGGACATACAACACAAAGTTGACCATATTCAAGTAAAAGCCATACTGATTCCTCCTAGAAAACCATAATGAACATAATGGATTGTGGAAGTCGACTCAGTTCCAATGGAATTAACAAGAAAACACGCAACCGGAAAATTTTGGAGGAACTCAACAATGTAAAAAATATAAAAAGAGAGCAAATTGTGAAAATTGTTAACCATTTCTACAGGTAAATTGAAATTTATAAGAAAATCAAACCTGAAAATCTAAGGAGCATGAATGTGAATATGAGAAACAGACACAAATTAAACAATTTTGAAAAATAAGAATATGCACGCATGATAGGAATATTTTAAGCCAATCATTTCAAAATAAAGAAGGTACTAAAGTGGTCTCTCATTAATTACAAGAATACCAGACACATTATTCTAGTACATTTGTTTGTTTTTAGGGTTATAATTTCTGGAAAGAGTTGCATGTTCGAAACCAGGTTATGATAATTCAACAATTAGCACCGCAAATCGCGCATTCAGACATCATCAGTACGGAGGTCTATTCAAATTACTATTAGTAGAAGCAGAAAAATGCCCGGTACTCGAGAAAAGCATTGCGACCAAGAAAAGTGAAATCAAATTTCACTAGCACCGAAAATCAAAAAAAGCATTTCGATTGAAAGATCAAAACCACTGAAATCAACAAGGGCCAATAGTATTTCATGGGAATTACTCCAAAACTGCACATCGATACGAATAGAGAGGGTCAACATTTGTAAACATCCATAAACAAAATTCGATTATTATATACATACATATATATATATAGACACAGAGAGACAGAGAGAAAGAGAGAGAGAGAGAGAGAGAGAGAGAGAGAGAGGAGTTCTTTCACACACCTTGCAGCGAAGATGAACAACTGGGTGGCGTTGAAACTTGAGATATTGGAATCAGTCGATTTCTTCTGATTGTGAACTCTGCTGTGTGTGTTGATTTCACAGACAAAAAAGAGAGAGACAGAAGTAGTAGCTGGTTATGGAGGGAGGGAGAGAGAGGGAGGGGTTGTTTTTGTGGAGCAAAGAGAGACATCCGGAAAGTTGTAAGATTAGTCTAGAAACTACGGGAGCTTTTAAAACGGATAAAACTCTTAACATCGATCTGTATATTTATTTGGTGTTTTTGATAAAATAAACACTCTAGGTAAATTTAGTAAAAATTAAAGGATTTTTTTTTTATATTTTTATAAACTAAGCACCCCAGATAAATTGCATTGACTTTTATTTTTAAAATTTTTAAGTGACATTTGATTTTTTTTTTATTTTTGTTTTCGTGTTAAAAATTTTTAAATTAGTAAACAGAAAATATTATATTTTTCTTATTTTGAGATTTTCTTAATTTTAGGTTATAAGTCTCAAAACGACTTTTTATCATTTTTCATTTCATGTGTAAATTTATTTTTTATTTTTTAAAATAAATTTTAAAAATATAAGTAACCAAATAAGTTTTAAATTATTTTTCTTATTTTTAAAAACACAAAATAAAAAAATTAGAACAAAAAATAAAAAATAAAAAGAAAAAATAAAAAAAAAAAACAAAACAAAACAAATGATGCCTTAAAAAATTTAGACAGAATTTTTCACTTTTGAAAAATAATTTGACTTTTTACTTTTAGGTTTTTTTCAACAGGTTATAACGATTAAAAAGTACATAGAGTCTTTTCTATAAAACTCTGTTTTTTCTATAAAACTCTAACTTTTTACACTTTTAATCAATTTCAAAACTGCAATTTATGAAGTTTTAAAAAGTATTTTCAAGAAATTTCAAAAAAAAAATTAATGCAATTTACTTTTATTTGTAAGGTGGATCGTTCAGAATTTAAGCATTCATTCTAAATATAGTCATTATTAAAAAAATGATATTATAACTAAAATTACAACTAAAATAATGTAATATAACAACCTATTTTTAATAATAAATTCATAATTTTATTATATCATCCCAATTAATATTTTAATAACAATTAATTGGTAGTGTAAAATTATACACCTTATACTATTGGGTCTCTTAAACATTTTGAAACCCATTTCCAAATATCATTTTAAAGCGTAGAAACTATAAACAAAAACAAAAGTATCAATATGATGTGAAATCTTTGTGGGTCAATTATTTTAAATAATAAAATCTATAAAAATATGTTTTTTTCTTTAGTATATAAGTAATATTAATATATCATTTTATCGTATTTCTTTAAAGAAATTAATTTTAATACATAAATAAAAAAACATTCCCCTTATGAGCATAATAGTAAAAGTTTCAATGTGATGACAAGGAGAACTTATGAACTTATTTTTCTTATTAATATTAACATGGGCTAAATAACACTTAAATAATAATTATAATAAAAGAATAAATTCAACTATGGCATTGCTATTATGAGTACGTCATATAATAGTAATGCCCTTCGGTTTCGTTTTGCCACTTTCATTCCCTTTAATTTAGCACGTGTGTATTGGCACGTAATAATATTTTTCTTCTAAACCCAATCCAATGGGAGGGGGAATCTTCTAAGTATTATATAAGGTGCGTTTGAAGTGGTAAAAAGTAAAATAAAATGAGATAAAGTGAGATAAAAAGTAAATAACTTTTATAGATTTTTAAATATTTTCAGAATTTTCATAATTTTTAACAAACTAAATACACGCATAATTAATTAATACATTGTTATTTGTTCGAATAATCTAACATATTAAATCAGGCATGCGATTTTATCAGGTATGTTTAGGGATGGACATGGACTAAGCTGAGCTTATTCGAGCCGAGTTTTTGAGCATCGGTCCAATCCCGGCCCAGCCCGATATCAAGCTAAAAATTGTGAATCCAAGCCTGTCCATTACTAGAAAATTAAAATCCAAACCCGTCCATTGGACCGAACAATAAAATTTTTAAAAAACATAAAAATTATGCAAAAATAGCCAATAATTTATTCACAACCACTATTTAAACATAAACAAATAACTAAGTAATTAATTAATTAACATATTTAAATTCTATATTAAGTATACTTACTTAATATAGAAAGTGGAAAAGTTTTAATTATAACATTTTCTTTTTTACTACCATAGAGTAAAAACGCATGCTTAAGGTCATTAATCATAACCAAATTTGCAAGAGCAGTGGTAAGCATTTTAATTTAGAGCTTAAAAGCACCTCTAATTAATAAGATTGAATGTAATATGAATTAGTCTCAAGTCTTTCTTTATTATCAACTACATTAGAATTATTAAAAAAATAAAAAAATACTTAAAAAATAAAAAAAATAAACTCCAAATAACTATTGAAATTTCTATGTTGAAATGATCAACTAATCAGCTAATGTGTATTACCTACTTCTACTCCACTTAATTTTCAAACAACTTATGACAGAAAAAACAATAATTTGGAATCGGGGAAAGAACCCTACAAAAAAAAAAAAAAGTCAAGCCTGCCTTTGATGTTTGCAATTCAATTATGTGCTTGGTCGCAATTAATCATTCATCCTCACAGCACAAAGATGCTTAGGCATACAATACGATTAATACGTGCATACAGCACACATTCTATAAATATAGATAATATATTTTTTAATCCCAGTTTGTAAAGCCATTTTTGAAAAAAAAAAACTTGATAAAATTAAGCATATTGTTTCTGTTATAATGAAAAAAATATATGAATAAAATTAAGCTAGAGAGAAAAAAGAGTGAAGATTAAAGAGATGAAGAAGAAAGACGAAAAAGAAAGTGAGAGTGAGAGTGAGAGATACATACTTTATATTACAGACTGAGAAGAGACGAAGAGCGACTGAATATTGGGAGCTAGGGTTTGTGTGTTGGAAGAAGTGGGGCTAACTCACTTATTAATTTCGGACCGGACCGGGTCAGGCTGAGCTGTGATACATGAACCCAAACTCAGCCCAACAATAAATCGGGCCTAAAAAATTAACCTAGCCCAACCCTATAACCTATATTCCCAAACCCAAACCCTACAAATTTCGGGCTAAACTGGGCGGATCTTCGAGCTAGCGGGCCAATGTCCACCCCTAAATATGTTACACCACTGAACATTTATAAAAAAGAAATACATAAATTTAAGCCATTAGGGTTGTTTAAAAGAAAGAAATACATAAATTTAGGCCATTAGGATTACATGCAACGAATTTCAGAGCCTGTAGCGAAAAAATTTACTGTAACAATTATATGAAAAATAAAAAGCTGAAATTTGATTGTATTCCATCTCATGGCTCCAATTTAATTTAATTAAAATTATTTTTAAAATAAAAATTAAAAAAATAATTGAAATAAAATATAAAAAAATTACATTTCATTAAAATATAAATAAATTTACACCTTTTATTTTTTTCACTACAACCATCATAATAAATTTTTTTACTGCAATCCTAAAACGCACACGTAACCTTCCAATTCTACTAGAACGCTATGAACAAATTTCAACTTCAGCAGCCAGTTAATAATGGGCATACGGTGTCAGAATCAAAGATTACCCTCACCGATTTCGCCTGTGAACACCAAGACCCTGCCTCGTTTCAAAAATTCATTCGGTCAAATAACGATGGGCAATATGATTTTTTACCAAACCCGTTGACCAGACAGACTTACTGCACAGTGATATCTCACGGATATTTTACCTTAATAGAGATAAAATAAAAAGATAAAATCTATTCTGACTGAACTTGTCTATTAAATTAGAGACAGAGGGTATCATTCGAAGTTGTAAATGCCACTCATAACACCAACAAAAATTTTGTTATTAATAGCACTTACAACATCAATAGAAATTCTGAGCTGACCTTATCAATTAAAATTTTATTTTATTAAGAGATTGAACTTAAGTATTTATTCATTCATTCATTTATTTATATTAATATATTTTCATGTATACAAGTGAAAAATATATATCTTAAATATAAGTGTTAACATTACTATATATTTTTTTATTTTTAAAAATATCAATATATTTTGAATAATATATTTATAAATTATTTATTTGGACGATATATTTACTATTTATGTTAAGCGTCACTATGAGACAGAGACGGGGGTACATGGGAGGTAATGGGGGCCTACGCTTTTCAGACAGAATTACTATAAATATTCTATACTTTATAATTAAATAATTTAAATATAAACAACTATCCCCCTGGAAAAAAATAAAAATAAATAACAACAATAATAACAGCTATATTTACGTCATACAAAATCAAGAGAGGGGGGAAAAAATCAGCATATGGAAACTATACACAATCACAAAAGAAGTCTCTCACCTGTAGCAATTGCTGAGAACGGTTGCCATCTGAACCGGAATTGGTTGAACAGAAGTACAAGATGAGAAAAACCAAATATATATATATATATATATACATATATATACAGTAACTCAGAAATTGACCCTTGCCAAGAAACAGACCCAAGCAAAGAAAAAGTATGATCCAAGTACAAATTTTGATTTTTATCCTTCAATTTAAGACTTTTCAATTTCTTTCCATCTTAACAAACCGTGCACTTTGTATCGTAAAGAGAAAAACACACTGGGACCGTAATTATTCCAGTTCAAACAGAGGACAAGCGATCCATGAAATTAACTCACATTCGCAATGCCTGTCCCTCCACTGAGAACATTCATTTTACATTCTTCTCCTGCAAAATTCCCCAAAAAAATAAAAATAAAAATAATAAGTTTAGAAGTCTGATGCTATTAGCTACATAAATTTTGCCAATAATCAAAATACTTTTTTAAGTGCTTGAAATAGCATTTTGAATTAGTCAATTAAATCCAGACAGCTTCATTTGTAATGAACTTGTCAAACAAGGAAAAGGAAAGCAATTGTTTTTTTTTCAAAATAATGATGAAGCTACAAGGTAGAATGAACATACGACACCAACGTCTTCTGGTTTTCCATACTCATACAAAGGCCAATTGACTCTAAGAAAACCTAAACAAATGCCTAATTCATCATACGAACATAATAATTAAGCAACATAATTTGATATTTGCTCTCAATGAGAATGATTCTATATATAGCATGAATCGGCAATGTTCCACAACTGGTGCAACAATTATTTAATTACTATAAAGACGAGGTAAATAGTAATGCATTACCATTTACATTCAGAAGCATGTTTCATTCCTCGTCACTATCGTAAACGATAGCCATTCGGCGATGGGTTGCCATCTTTCGTGGAGGAGATTCCTCATCTGACTCAATCTCCTTGCGCTTCAGACTTCCTCCGAATTCCTTGGCTTTTTGCTTTGGCTCCTGCAGGAATATCCACATAGACTTCTAAACCATCTAATGAAGTTGTAAGGTCAATTCGCGGACATTGCAACCAACCCACCCACCCCAAAACATAAAATAAAATAAAAATGTGGAGAAAGAAAGGAAATTAGAGCGCGAGGTATGAAACTGTCTCCCAGAGATAACTGACTACCAACAAAAAGAGTTGGCCTTGACTGCGCATTCAAACAAACTCTAAGCAGGAACATAAACTCCCCGTGCAATAAAAGTATCTAACACTAGTTCTTTTTTCAGTACATAGAAATTTCTAAAGAATTTCATCATAAGATTTCATTTATATACAGCTTACACAGGATGCTTCAAATGTTCATCTGACCACTTGAATTTAACAGTCCTCTCTACAAAGCTTCTTCAAGTAATTGTCCAAATATTTCACTATAGTTAATTAACAGATATATAGACGCAAGATTCCATTTCTAGCAATCAAAATATGTTGCTCTGCGTGAGATGACGGGCGCTCAATTTACACCCAATGGAGTCCTAAGAATATAAGTGGCCAACAAACTGTCAAATTTCTTCTTTCGCCCAATTACAAGGGTATAGGAATTTATTAATATCATGTACTTTTATTGCCTAGGTGAACAAAAGAATACTTTTTAAGCCTTATTTCTGTTGCCACATGCAGCGTCGCTCAAATAATTATGATGAAATATTTTCCAAATGAAAAAATCAGCATACCTCAGGCTCCTCTTCTGATATTTCATTTGCTGCTGCCTCGTCTTCATCATGTTCTTCTTCATATTCATCCTCCTCTTCCAGCTCCTCAACCCTTCTATGTTGTGGGGACCTCTCATCTTCCTCCCCTTCAGTTTCATACTCAGACTCCTCTCTCTCACTTTCAGAAAAATCAACTGGACGACGAGATGACTTGACTGGGGGCAAGGATGACTTGCGAGGGATGTCCTTCGGCCCCTGAAGCTTATAACAATAGAAATGAAAAAAATAAAAAATAAAAAGGAGATAATGATTTTTTTATGGAGTAAGAGCCACATGCCTTCTTAGCATTGATAATGCGTTTCTCAGCTCGAGCTTCCATTTCCAAGTCTTGCTCAAAGCGACGTCGAGCAGAGGATTGACGAGATTCATAATAATCTGCTTCATCATCCTGATAAGAAGTTAAAAGAAAGATATTAGGGCCTCATGTGATTCAAGTAATGTATTCACATATACTGCACTAAACCACATTGGGAGGGGGGGAGAGAGAGAGAGAGAGAGAGAGAGAGAGAGAAAGAGAGAACCTAATCTCTACAACACATCAATAAAGAGGGACCAAAAGAAATTAAGAGAGAGAGAGAGAGAGAAGCAAGAGGAAGAAGAAGACAACAACAATGACCAACCAAATTAGTCAAATAAACAACAGTCTGCCTTCACTGTAAATCATACAAAGCATAAGCACCGACTAAGCATATAAACCACGGACTGATCATACAGCAATGAAAACAGAACAGGATACAGACCTCATCCAGTGCATCCTCCAAGAAACCAGGCGAAAGCTGGCGCTCCCTGCGTACTGTTGGCGTATACTTACGATTCACCTTTTCTTTCTTCCGGCTAAGAAGTTCATTGGCTTTGATTGTTTGACTCACAGCCTATAAAACAAGAACAGTGAAACTGTGTATCCACAATCTTAAAACACGAAACTCATGAGTTTTAATTAATTACCCGTTCTTTCTGTTCCTTTTCCCTCTCTGGGTCAATGTCAGTGATGCAGTTCTTAACCTTGTAAACCTTTTTATGACGTGAATCAACCAGAGCAGTTAACAACCGATGGGAGTTAGATGACAAGGATGATGGCATAAATCTCATCTTCTTAAGAAGTCTTCCCTGCGACTGGAGGATTCCCTGCATTACCAGCATAAAGAAATCAATTACTGGCTCCTATTATGGTACCAACATGGACTGCTCTAGCCTCTAGCAGAAAACAAATACAGAAGTAGAAACCACATAAACAGACAATTTAATAAGAGTTATCAAAAATATCACATCTTTGTGCAATTAGCTAAGTATTGAACCTATGACCAACAGATGTCATACGAGCCATTGCCTGCTAAGCCATGTCCCTTTTAGCAAAGAATCATTTTTTTTTTAATATTCTTTTAAATTAGTTCCGCTAGAGGCTCAAGTGGGGAGAGTTGAACAAATGGTTTGTAGTCCAATAAGAAGAAGTAGAGGAAGACCTAAAAGAAGAACACTTGGAGAAGTTATCAGAAGATACCTTATTATAAATGATTTACATCTAGATATAGCTTTTGATAGAACACAGTGGCACTGTGTGATCCATGTAGCCAACCCCACCTAGTGGGATAAGGCTTAAGCTTATGTTGTTGTTGTTGTTGTATTCTTTTAAATTAATTACCAAATATGAGAGCTCGGATCGGCTCCTAGCCACGGAATTCAAAATGGATTTAGAAGCACCTCTCTTTTAGCTTTAGACTAATGGCAATAATTCCTCATGCCACAACATAAACTACTATTAGTTCATCATGACACACAATCTTACATGTTATTGTGTTAAAAATCAACATAAGTTTGATTTTCCCATTGGTGAAAAAAACAAAGTGATAGCACAGACAGATAATATTGTTTTTTTTTGGTAATTACAGACAGATAATATTTTATATACATGCATATAGATGCTCTTGCTATCATGATTTTTTTGTTATCGACTCTCTCCCTAGTCACTATGCAAATCAGTTACTTAAGATACAATTATTTACAGATCCAGCGGCTTCTTAGAGTCAAGTATACTTTACACTCCAAAGCCCAACAGATAAGTTTCTCAAATCCCAGTCATGAATCAGAAAAGATTTTGGAATACCATCCTTGGTCTAAGAGAATCCCAAACATGAAACATCTTTCTTTTTATTGCCAAAAAAAAAAAAAAAAAAAAGAAAAGAATGAAACTTCCAACTTTTAGCACTGCAATATATGATGATTTCCACAGCAGCACAAAGTCACCTATGGTGCATATATTTTGGTTTTGCATTTGGGCATTTTGCATAAAGAGAGATGGGTGCCTGTATGCATGCATGCTTGACCAGTTGACCATGAGGTGATGGCTCTAGAAGGTCCATTCATTCCAATGGTAAGGTGACAAAAAAACTCAACTGCACAAAATTGTTTTAAAGAATATAACACAGACATGCTTCTGAATCAGACGTGACAAAATCGTAAGATTACCTTTCCATGCCTCAGAAAAAGGTGTGCTTGATCATGTTGTGCATCTTGCACAGATATATCTAGAACTTCATTCCCAATCAATAACTGTAAGCTGCCATCCGACCATCTCACAAAGCGTGCATTGCTTTCATACTGCACGAAAAAGAAAATGTCTCAATCATTTCCATAAATCGCATACCTAAATACAAAAGAAAATGTGATCTGGCCTGCACAGGACTTGTAAAATTCCAGCATCAAAAGAAGAAGCTTAGATAAATTTTGTTGAAGCCTGATGCCAAATAAGAAACAAAGCTCAGAATTTTTAATAGTATTTAGTCTTATTCCTATTTTGTCCTTACTTAGCTTCCAGCGTTTTAGCTCCATTAATGGGGTAACAGATAAAACAAAGTTACAAATTTGATGTAGCACCAAATTCAAACATAGTCAATGGTGTTGGTTGCATTGGCAACTTATCTTGGCTTGCTGCCACGGGGCTTTGGTAAAGGCTTATGCCATTTGAGATGGGGTGGTGGAGAAGTTTCAAAGAGGATTAGCTTGGTGTAAATGGCAGTATTTGTCAAAAAGACAAGGCTCATACTCATTAAGAGTACCTTGTCGAATCAGCCGACTTATGTTGTGTCTTTATTCTCGGTGCCCATGTCCATGGTAAGAAGGCTTAAAAGATTTAGTAGGGGCTTCATGTGGAGAGGGATTGGGAAGGTTCATAAGCTCCACCCATGAAGTGGAACACAGTTTCTAGACCAGTGAAGCAAGGCGGATTGGGTATTAGAAGATTGAAGCTTTCCAATATGGCTTTGCTTGGGAAATGGTTGTGGAGATTCTCTGAAGAGAAAGATTTGGGTACAGAAGAGAGTTGTTGCTCCAAAATATGGCGTCCTCTAGGATGAGTGGACCCCAAAGGTTGTGATAGAACCCTTTAGTGTGGGTATGTGGAGGTGCAGTTGATCAATGCAGCCAAATTTTGTAGAACAGCGCTTGGTGGTGGAAGTGGGGAGGGAAACAAGGTGCGCTTTTGGCAGCATAGATGGAGAAGAGGTGAAGATAGGCTCCAAGAGGAATTTCCAGTTATATTTTCCAATGCAGAAAATCAAGGGGCGACCATTGACGAGTATTTGGGGAGAGTGGATGGCATATGTTCTATGTTGGTAGCTTTTAAGTGGGGCCGCTTTTTCTCAAATCATTCTACCTAGCTAGCCCAAAAACAAAAAACAAAAAAAACAAAAATCCTTCTACCTCGATCAGGGAGGAGAAGATGGATTTCCCTGACTCAAATTATGGGCTTGCGAGGGTCCTACTAAAATAGCCTTTTTATGTGGTGTGCTGCTGGGGGGAGCATCCTGAACCATGATAACAAGCGCAAAAGGAGGATAATCATTGTTAGTTGGTATGCATTATGCAAATGCAATGGAGAGATTGTCTCCCATTTATTAGTTCATTGTCCAGTGGCAAAGGAGCTTTCTAGCTTGGCTTTGTCATGTCTCAATATGCATTAAGTGTTTTCCAGGATAATGCCCCACATGTTCATAGAGTGGTAGGGTGCTCGGATTAGCAGATGAAAGAGAAAAATATGGAATTTAATACTTTTTCATATAGCTTGGTTAGCCTAGGGTGAGCAAAACAGAAGAGGATGCTTCAAGGAATTGAGTTGCCTATTCATAGATTAAAGAGTATGCTTTTATCTACCTTGTATAGCTAGATGTCCAGGCCTGTAGTTCCAGATGTTGTACACGTTTTCAGATTTCATTGAATTTTTGGAAGTTAAGGGCCCGTTTGACTTTCAGTTTTTGGTTTTCGTTTTCATTCTTTTGAATAATGAACATGAAAACTCGTTTCATAAATTTATTTCCAGTTTTCAGGTTCCATTTATGCTTTTTTTTTTTTCCTTTTGTTCACTGCATTTCATGTGATTTGTTGGAAACTTGAGTTTTTTACATCTGTATCACACTTCTTCACCTGATACTTGATCATATCTGAATTAATTGTTGTCTTTTTTCAACATTGTTTTCTGAAAAGTTGAACATTCAGCTGCAAAGTTGAGAGTAACGGATTCGGAGATGGTATATACAATATCCGACCCCGATCCAATCCATTCCATCCCTAGGGAGTGCCCCGCATGGTGACACCGCAGGATGATTCATCCACGAGACGTGCCATCAGAGCAAAGTTCAGGAATTTCTCCACTAGGGAACCTCCACTCATTCACTCAACGAGATCATTGGGGTCTAATGGTTTGGTGGCTAGAATCAACAGATATGTCAAGACTCCCTCGACCAGTCTAAAGAGAGATCACCAAGAGTTGTCCTTACCATATACAGTTATACCAACATCGGGATGAATATCCACTTGGCGAATATAGTGCCTGGATCCATCCCTTAAGGGCTTCCTCCTGACTTACACACACACACACACACACACACACACACCCCTAATTCTAAGGAGATCATCATCACTACCATCATCAAAACTACTCTCCCTCTACGATCTCTCTCTCTCTCTCTCCCCCCCTTACTCTAAACTACATTGATTCTCACTCTACCGAGCTTCAGTAATCCAGTCATAAACAACACTTAGCATTGTTCACGAACGATCAAATCATCCCTGCTAGGTCTAATCAACCACAATATCAACAATCGAAACTTTGCAGTTTGAATATTCACTCTGATGGAAGTATATATCTGGTGTATGTGCATGAGTTAAGACTTGTTTGTTACATCAAAATTATACCATCAAAAACCCAGTTACTTCCTAAGTTTCATAACATTGTTTTGGCCAAATTCATGAATACAGCAGAATACTCATTTTTTCTTGGCGAATCGCCCCCCCCCCCCCACAAAAAAAAAATCGAAAGAATAGATATTTGTTACAATACTTATCCAACAACCATTGGCAGAAGAACAAACAAAAAAGGCCATGGTCAGAAGAAGGGAGGATTCAAACGTTTAAACCCCCCCCCCCTTTTTTCAACTAAAGCAAGTGCAGTAATATCCCTTACTGTGTTCAAAAGATCTAATGTAATAACTAGATAAACATGCCCAATAGAAGCCATTTTCATAAGATGTCAGGTAATAACTAGATAAACAAGCCAAATAGAAGCTACGATGGTATTGCGCATCACATACCTTTACTGGCAAGGGTATCATGCCGATACACAAACAAAAATATGAACTAAAATTCACAAGAGTACAATATTCCTCTTGCCAACATACACATGCCATATGAATTCAAGTATGCACCCATTTATTTACTTACAGATTCTGTACCATCTGGATTTCGCACAATCCTCCAGCGGACAATGTTGTTGTCAAGGCGAATACGTTTCTTAGATCCAGATTCATCTGTAACAACAACATCCTCTTCCACAAATGTTTTGGAATCAAATGGCTTTGGGTCAATGCCCATGATATTAGAAACTTTAATCATGTTCATCTGAAACAAAGCCCCCAAAAAAAAAAAAAACAAAACAAAGAAAGAGAGAGAGAGAGTATTATAATTCCAAAATCAACACATTCAACAAATTAAAGTGTTGAATGGACCACACAAATGCAAAGTAACTAAATTAGCAAGTACCTTGCTTTTAGAAATTCCACATAACTCACATTTTATAATTGAGCTACAAACAATTCTAGATAAAAAGATAAAGCATGTATCAATGATAGGTTTCACCCAGAAAATTTGGACATAACCAAGCAATGCACAGATTGGATGGCCATGGTCCATGTATTCCACATTGAAGAATTTACACAAATCATAAGCTAAAAAATTGCCCAAGTTGCCTACTCTAGCAGGAGCTCATTAAATACTAGAGAAACCACAAATCCGAAAAATACTATCCCAATCCAGTTTCATATTTTCTTTTAAACATCTTTCATTTTGTATTCCACATTCTGACTAACTATGAAGGGGGAAAATAGATATTGGTAGTCTACCCAACCACACCAGAAAAGATGGATTCATTAATTAATAAGCAACTCCTGCAAAGACACAACACTCAACAAGGGGAAAAAAATAAAAAATAAATAAATAAATAAAAAGAAAATATCATATGATGAAAGGTAAATTATTCGCAAAACCTGAACCCGTAAAAAATATAAATATCTTGAAAGCATAGAAAAAGAGAGAAGTTTTCCTTAACTAGAAACCAAGAACTGACGAAAGTAGCTTACTCAAGTGGAAAAAGCATTCCCACTCAGACAAAAAGTCGATCAGTCAGTGTCATCTCAACCTGAATCCCCTAAAAAATATTCACCATCAAAAAACTAGAAACCACAAACTATTTGATGTAAAGCACCCTGCTATTCAAGTTCTTCACAGGCAGCAGTGATGCAAAGAGGGGGCAAATCTCAAAAATCAGGATATCCAGGGCATGCATGCAATATAACCACAATGCAACTGCACAACAGAAGAGTTCCTCTCCGAACCATCAGGAATGAAATTTCAGCTAATCAGGTTATCTAAAGCAAGGCCTTTGTCTTCAGAAGCCAACCACACAAAGAAGCAAGAGAAAGCTCCCCAGTTAATCAAATGAATAGGGTAACTTCCCAAGCAATCAAACTTGCAAAATTTAAAATATTATAATAGCAATACTGAAGTAAACCATCAAACATCTAGATGGGAAAGAACACTCACGTTTCTAAGACAACTTTAAAATAAATTGGCAAAGGATGTGATGGTAGTAACTACTAATTTCCTCCCAAACCCTATTATCATCCCCAAACCTTTGCACATTGGTAGCATATAGATTCTCAAAGACATCAGCAAACCGTAAACAGTATAATGCAAGAGGAACAGTTTCCCATTTCCCACGACAGAAGTGACAGCCCTCTTGAAGCTTTCTAACCCCAGGATGCTACACCATGAATGATCTTGGGAATAATCTTATTTAGTCAGCTGCCTAAGGTTTCATACATGATGATGCTGTGCTGAATGTCTTATTGTCCAAACACTTGCCTCAAAAGATACAAACATATGATATGCATATGAGGTACAACGTAAGATCTATGTAACAAAGAGACTTCTAAATATATAGCATACCCGTGTCAAATACTTGACACTTGAAAAAGGATACTTGGATATAGGCATGGCATATGCGCTCCAATATAATTGAATATTTATACACATATATTTAACAACTTAATTTTAGAACATAATTTACACATGCAACTTATATTTTATGCATAAAATACTCTAATGGAAAGTTGTTAATACCATATTGTCTTATAAATGGAATGTTGTTGATAGCATATTATCTTATAAAATAAAATAATTATATAAAATATATAAATATTTTTCCGTGTCTCCGTATCCTTGAATAAGAAATTAATGAATCCAACTCTTAGAAATTTACCCGTACCCAAGTCCAAGTTACATAGCATAAGACATGCAAATGCTAATGACAGATAATCATTATCAGGAAGAGATTGATCTTAATGAACAACAATTATGTAAAAAATATCAATTCTAATTTTCCCAGTACCTAGGTCATCCATAAATCAACAATAATCATAGATATAGACACAGTTACAGCTGCAATGGAAAAAAAGGAAAAAAGATAAACCTTATCTGGATGAGCCGGTGGAGGGCGGAGTGGAATTTCTAGCTCCAATGGAGGGCCAACTGGTTTCTCCTTAATTTTAGCCTCAATGTTCTCTTCTTCAGACTCATACTGAGCATCTTCATCAGGTACCATATCTTCAGGTCTCAGACCCCTCTCATAGCTCCCTTCCTCTTCCATAGGAGATCTCTGTAGAAACAAACCACAATTTTATCATCATGACAGTAAATATAACATGACCAGCAAAAAGAAGTACAAAAACCCAAGTATCATATTTTTCGACACCTGATACACACATTTAATTCTTCCTCAGGTTCAACATTATTCTGAACTGTGTACTCAGCTTGTTCTTCATCATCAGAGTCACCAAATACATCACGGATCTCCTGAGCTGAGTTTGAAAAATGAGTCTGATCCTTCTCCTCTCCAGGTGACCTGCTGTAGAAAGTTATCAATACTTGTCAAAATATCTCAAAGCAAAGTAATGTGCAACAACTAAATGGGCCTCCTCATAGCTCGCTGTAAAAATGCAGGAACTTTGGGAATTCAGTAAGGAAAACCAATTCCACACATTATCATCAACAAGAACTAATGATAATAACATAAAAGTTAAGATACAAATACTTGTCAAAATATCCCAATGCAAATAAATGTGCAACAGCTAATAGGGCCTCCTCATAGCTCGCTGTATGAATGCAGGAACTTTGGGAATTCAGTAAGGATAACCAAATCCACACATTATCATCAACTCTTACTAACAACAATAACATCAAATCTACAAAGATTAACAATAAATAGCAACAGCATCAACAACACTGTTTTACTTTACTTGGGAATATAGAATTGGTTCAAACGAAGTAACCAACGCCAAAGTTATAACTGACCTCTGGACTGAAGTAATGCACACTAAAATGTGCCTTCTCACCAAAACTTACCCATCAATTTGGTACAGAAGTTCTTTACTCTAAATGGAAAACTACAGAGAAATCCATTCGAAAGAAAGCTGTAAAATGTGTGCAACTGACCATATCATGGTCTTGGAGTATCCTCTATGACCCACAAACACTGAAAAGTGCTCACACATGATCACAAGAAAAAACATAAAAAAAAAAAAAAAAAAAAAGGATAAACAAACAAGATTTTTTAGTGCAGTGGGCATATAAGACAAAAACAATAGGGAAGAGAAAGCAAGCAAGAGACTGGCAGACCAACCAGCCTAATTTAAAAAAAAAAAATGATCTGTTAAGAAGCAAAGGTAACAGGACATGAAAATGAACTAGAAGTAACAGCAAAAGGTGCTTGCAATAATGAAAATAAGAGAGATAGCAAACAGTGTGAGTGCAAAAATACCTCAAACTCCTAGCCTGATCAACCTCCTCATCTTCATTGTCAGCATAATGGTTTTCCTCAGACCTCTCTGATCCACTTTCAATCACATCTCGTCTCCGACTTGTAACTACTCTTTGACCAGATTCTTCTCTTTCATCACTCTCTGATTCTTTTCCTTCACTTTCTTCCCTCTGATCATCAACTTCCACTTCTTGAGAACTCTGCTCTCGTTCACCCTCACTTTCCACTGGATCAGGATCTACAACTTGTAACTCGCCTTCACTCTCCACTCCTGCTTCCCCTTGCCCTTCTACTTCAGCTTCGCCCTCACCCTCACGCTCCAATCCTTCATCGCCTTCATCCTGGACCCAAAATCATGACAAAAATATAATACTAGAGTCACACTGTGATTTAACTTCAAATTTTACTTCATATGTAAATAAAAGCAGGGGAATTTTCAAAGTAAATTCTATGAACATACCATATGTATAACATGGATTACGTAAAGAAAAGAAGGGAAACATTCAAGGTAGATTCCATGAACATACCAAATGTATAACATGGGTAACAAGAAGGCCATTACATGTTCAGCTATTTCCATACAAAACCAACCCAAAAAAAAAAAAAGGAAAAAAGAACACAGATGCTGGTTATTATTCATTATGTCAAAGCCCGGAACACACAAATCAAAAATAAAATCCCTCATATATTCTAACAAATAAATATAATAATCCATTTTAAATTGATGATGCAGATATTCTTGGATCACACTAGCCTGTATGCTGGAATTTGTCAAATACCCACATTCAACAACAGCCTAGCGTCTTTGTTTAGTTTTCAATTATTATCCCACATTTCATAACTAGATTTTGATCGTTTCCGTTTCATATTTGGAATGGAGTGATCCGTTCTATTTTACACATGTATGACACGTCAAGATATAAAAAATATAATAAATAGTCAGTATGCATGTCCAAGATCTATTTTTCAAATATATTTTTCAAATATATATAGTAAGATATCTTTAGTGTCAATGATATTCAACAAGGGCAAAAGTGTCTATTTTGAAAAATAATAATAAACGATTTGATAAGTATCTGACATGCATGAATACAACATGTAACAAGGACATGCTATTGCCCATTTTAAAAGTAATAAGGCACGTGTATGGCACATCAAAGAGGACACGACAAATGTCCATTAATTTTAAACAGACAAGTTTCGGAATTTTTTTAATAATTATTTAACAGATTCAATTTTGCTACTATAAATTTTAGTGTGGTAGATCTAGTCGACAATGTTTACCAATTAAAATATTTCGTGCGGCATAAACCCCACCAAGCTTTTTTTTTTAAAACGAATTCAAACTCCACTGAGAATTAATTCTCCCTTAACAGAATTAAGATATTAAAATTATTTGCATTCTTTCCAGCTCTTTAGCATCTTGCCCAAATTTAACTCTCTTTTCCTTTTTCTCTTCAATTTTTTTTTTTATTTAACTTCGCCCTTTTTTTAAAAAACTTCAATTGCTTGAGTTGTGCTCATTTCCTTTTTGAGTTATTCTTCCTTTCATACTGACAAAAATGAGAAAAATACATTTATTTTAAGCTCCTTAGTTCAAAAACTAAAAGGAAAAAGAAAAAAGAAAAAGAAAATCATAATCATGAAATATGCAGAGATTCATATTAAATTATATATAAAATATTTGAATTGCTACATAAAAACACCAATCTAACTATGCTTAATTTATAAGAAAAAATTGCGTAAGCAATGGAATTATTATTATATATATATATATATAAATGAAAAGGCACGCCTCAGAGTAAAGGTAAAGTTGTTCCATTATGACCTGAGGATCACAGTTTTGAAACTTGAAAACAATTTCTCCGCAAGCAGGGTTAAGATTTTTAATAGGTTGCATACATCTTACCATCCCCTTATATTGATAGATAAATATCCAGAATGTTTCTCAAACCTCCTTTGCCCACTTGCAATGAACAGAAAGATGGTCAATAAATTCCCCTTACCAATTAACAATAATTTTCTGCTTTGCAATAAGATGGTAAACTCCAAGCTAGTTTAGGACTAGAGCTTTGTTAAATTGAGTTGTAATAAGATTGTAAATGGCGAGAATACTACCACGAAATAAGCACCACACAAAAGCAACTTTAGTGGATGCCCCAAAAAACCAAATGTTTTTCCCTGGAAACAAATTCACGCCTGGGCAACCATTGCAACATAGAATGGTTTCACACCAAAATCACCTACTTTGGTCCTCAACCATTTTAGTCCGCACTCCCCATTCCCCAACTTTTGAGCGTAAGACAAGTCCAATGGGCTCAAATAATTTTCAAACTCCAATCTTGTAGATTTCTTCTAAATTTAAAAACACCATGTTTCATTTTTATCTTCCAACAGTTTGTGTTCCTCAAGTTGCTTTCCTATCCACAGCTAGGTCAAATAAATCTGGAAAAAAATCCTTCACCATGTTGCCATCGATCTATGTGTCTTGCCAAAATTTTACACAACTCCCTCCACGTATCTCAATAGAGGTTTGTTTTGAAAATTCATGCAATAAGCCTCTAATACCCTTCCATTGATTAGTTCCATACAACCTTGGCCCTCCATAGTTGACTCGTTGCCCAACCAAAACCATATTTGACTGTCACTACACTTCTACAAAAATGATCTCTCATTCTTATATCTCCATAGCCATTCCCTAAAAAACTTCATTGAATTTCGCAATTTGTTGGATACCCACACCACTCGCTTGAATAGGATTATAAACATGGCCCCAATTCACTAAATGATAATTAAAATCTTCCCCCCCATACCTCCCCATAAAAAATCCCTCTGCATCTTCTCAAGCGCGTAGGCTATGCTTCAATGCTATTGCCACCAGCACTTTAAAAAGGGACTAAATATAGGTTGACAAGCTAGATAGTGTGTTTTTTGTTAGTGTGACTCTAGTGCCTTTAATAGTTAAGCGTTAACATCTTTTCCAACTTTGCAATCATTTTTGAAATTTTTCAGTAATAACATACCAAATCTTCTTAGAGTTGTATGAAGCACCCAAAGGTAACCCCGAATATATTGAAGGTAGAGCACCCATCTTGCATCCAGTAATTGAATGCAACTCATCCAAGAAACTCACTTCTTTTTTTTTTTTTGATTGGTCAGTTGGGGGGGGGCACCCCGGGTGTCGAAACCAGGTCAATGAGGAGGCGGGGGGAGGCTTTTACCACTCAGCCACAAGCCATCCTTCAAGAAACTCACTTCACTAACTAGTAAAATCTATGACTTTCCAACATTAACTTTGGGACCTGAAATTGCCTCAAAACAAAGCCTTGCACATCTCAAATGATTGACGGAGTCATATATATATTCACCGATTAAAACCTTAATATTAATTTTGCTTATACGAGTGACTTCCTTCAATTTTATTACAAAATTATGGCAACTAAGAAGTTGAGAATCTTTGGTTTGAAAAAAGAACAAAGAATAGAGAAAGGGAAATAATTAAGGGTGTGTAAACGCACACGCGTGTGTGTGGGGATGAATGAGTCAAAAAGGAGAAAAAATAAGTCAAAAAGTTCCAAAAAGCACAAGGGAAGAGAAAGGTTAGAGGGGAATTAAAGAAAATATTGAAGAGATAGAAATAAGTCACCGCATTTTAACGTATTAATTCTGTTAAAGAAAGATAATCAATGCTTATTGAGTATATTTCAGAGTGCGTGTTTTTATTCTACGCATAATCAACCAAAGAGACAGCACAAGCATTGATGGCAGCAAAATCAAATCCCTACTTGAGGTGGACATGTCTTCATCATTTATTTCCCTTTTTTATGACGTGGCACACATAAAGGATCATAATCTTTTAGCAACATCGCTTTTTGCATTCAAAGTCCAATGAAAGGCACTGGTTTTATTTTATCATAGTAGAATCTCTATCTCTCTCTCTACCTCTCTCTGTGCGCGCATGCAGGTGCATATAAACTTTGTGTCTATGCAGCTCAATCGATCGTTTAGCTGGTAAAATTGCCACAAATCTATCTCATTCTCATGAATTTGATAATATCTTATTCCTAAACCCTGAGCAACCAATTGCCTTCCAAATTCTTAGGGGAAATGTCGTTGATAAAGTTCAATCAAAATGCATATGATCAATATTCTATATCAGAACCCATCCGCCTCTTTGGGAATTAAATAAATTTTGAATTTTTGTAAGCATATGTCCTTTTAGTAATAGAATCTTTACAACCAAAAAAAATCCCATTTAATCTTGTCGTTTAATCATGTCTGTGTGCACGACTAAGTTAACCCTTGAAACTGGGGGCATAACAGTTCCTTGAAAGTGGAAACCACAATTGTAATCACAATAAAGACTATTTAAAAAAGCTTATCAAAAAATAGCAAAGACCATTTGAAACAATTGTGGAAGGTCAAGGCTGACCTAGAAGTGCCGACCATCTGGGAATAGTACTGATTGTTGTCAATGGCACGTCTCTCTCTCTATATATCTATATATATTTGTATATATGTAGACTACCCTAACATTCACTCTGTTTGCCTTTGATGATTGTTGTCAATGGCGCGAATCATCAAAGGCAAACAGAGTGAAAGTTAGGGTAGTCTACATATATACAAATATATATATATATATATATATATATATAGAGAGAGAGAGAGAGAGAGTTCAAGATCGAACTATGACTTTGGTGAAAGGCAAATGACGATGTTGTTGTCCTGTAAGATTAACAAAGGAAAGTATGTATAGGAAAGAGAGTCTAACTTATGGAGGCTAATGAGGCAACGATTAGGCTAAGCAAAAATGGCATCGTCTGTTATGTGATCAAGCGTTGCAAGAATTATGACCATTAAGGAGGTGAGGATATTACAGGCTTTGTCTTCTAACGCCTTTTTCTAGACCGATCAAGAGAATCTCAAAAGTTTCCCTAACTCTAGCCACCAATCCGACTTCCCCAGTGATCCAGCATGAATAAAATGACCATGAGACTCTCAAAGGTGCTCATGCGTGGAACTGTGCCCTCAAAGGGGAAGTCATTAGGTCTTGTAGAGGTTGAGATGGGGATACTGATAAAAATTTAGATTTTGGCCGGAGGATATTTATTGGGCAAAGCGCACAACAAGACTAAGCATCCCTCAGCCGAGTATCAAGTGCGATGTGATGAGGTGCCTCTATGTTGGCAAATTGACTACACACACAATTAAATTTAACTATTGAAAAAAGCACCCATGCAAAAAACACATGCAAACCAATAGTACCAAAACACCAAAATGCCTCATTACAGATCACACTTCCAAGTTCAACTGATTTCACCATTATTATTCATAGAATTCTAGTTAACTGGTATTCATTCTTCCAGGATCCAGAACCAGCAACTTCAAGCCTGTGAATTGAATTCTAAAACATCAAAAAATCAGGTTCCCACTTTGCGCCGAGTTGTCAATTAAGCCACATTCACGCAGTTAGTGCCCTAATTCAAACCTTACAGGTAGAATCAACAAATAAGCATTCATAAAAATATATGCATAAACACATGGGTATAGGCGAGATAACCTAGCATTTGGGCATTTAGACCAAATGCGTCTCAAAAAAATATCTTTGCAAAATTGAGACGAAGATTGAAAACGTTTAGGAGTGGAGATCGTACAGAGGCATATTCGGGCTGTCGATTCGATTCGTGCTCTGATTCGACCTCCTCTTCTTCCTCCGACTGATCACCGAATAGGTTTTGCATCATCTGATGCCTCTTCTCTTCCCCTACCATCTCTCTTTCTCACTGCGTATCTCTCTCCGCCTGTGTCAAAAAATCTCTTTAGCTCTCTCTATAAATCTATCTCCTCAGTTGAAGCTCGCCCACGGCTATTCTTCCCTGAAAGCCTACGGAAAGGTATAATAATATATATTGACTGTTGAAAAAATCATAATAGGAAAAAACATAAAAAAAAAAAAAAAAAAAATTATCAATGCCGGCGAAGTCTGTTTTGGATAGAATAAAAAAATATTTATATAATAAAACACAATTTTTAATTTGATATCTGTTATAGTTACAACTAAAGTTCCACTACATTATCACTTATTATTTATATAATAAAATATTTTTTTATTTGACATTTATTCAGTTATCATTAAAATTTTATCACATCATCGCTTATTATATTTTTATAAAATAAAACACATTTTTTATATTTGAAATTTAAAATTCAAATAAATATATATATTATATTTTGTAAAATTATACATGTATATATTATATATATTATATTTTGTAAAATTATATAAATTATATTTTACTTGTATTATCTATTATTATTAAATAATATATTGATACATATTAGACAAAATTAATTAAATTTTTTATTTAAAAAATATATTTAATTTTAAAATTTTTAAAATTTTATTAAAAATAAATATTACTTAAAACTTAAATTTTAAATATATACATTTTTACACTACATATCATTTATATAACGAGGAAATTTAAAATTTTGAATTTGAGATATTTTTAACTGTTGAATTTACTAAATACCCATAATTATTTTTCTTTTTCTCTCATTCTTCCCATATTTTTTAATACTTTTTATATAAATATTTTAAATTAATATTTTAAAAAATATAATATACACTTTTATATTATGTGTGATTTATATAATAAAAAAGTCTAAAATTTTATATTTGAGATATTTTTAACTATTGAATTAGCTAAATGGCCAGGATTATTTTTTTCTCACTTTTCTCATTTTTTTAAATACTTTTATATAAATTATTTTAAATTAATATTTTAAATATTTTGATAATATTTGTAATAAATAATAAAATTTTATACATTAATCTCTTTTAATTAATGATTTTTATTTTTATATGATATTTTTCACTTTTTTTTATGTAAGTTTACTTTTAAATTTAAATTATTTACACATCAAATTATATTTATATGTCTTCGGACACAGCTAGTGATATATATACATATATATATAGCAATTTCGATCATAACAAAATAATTTCATCGTTATCATTTCTTAAGAAAGAGAAATTTGATGTGTCTAAAATTATAGCCTGTCATTTAGGGCCTATTTGGTGCACTAAATTTTAGTAAAAAAACTCTATTATATTTTTACACACTTTTATCTTCTCGAAGTTCGGAAAAAAATTTCAATACCTTATAAAAAAAAAGTCGATAACTGGGATTCAGTTAATCAAATAGTAAAAATTTTTTTGCCATTATCACCACCGACTCTTGAGTTACCAAATTACACTCGCTGTGACTAATTTTATTAGGATCGTAAAAACCGTTCCGACGTATTCATACAATCAACTTCCATCTAAACAGATTGTAGAAACCGTTCCGCTACTACCCCACTTCCTAACTTCATCCAAATGGCCCTTGGAATCCTGTCAGAATGGTTCGCTAAGCACATTTAAGATTTGGACTGCAGAGACGCCGGAACCATAGAATACGACCAATGAAAAATATTTTTTTCTCTCCGTCCTAACACACGAGCTACCAATAGACTTGTAAAAAAGAAGACACAAACATTCTCAACCCATACACGCTTACTTTAGAAGAAGTAGAGAAATTTCAAAACTCAAAACCAATATGAGCTTTCAACGACAGAAAATGAAAATAGAAAGTGTAAATAAAAGGTAATCCAAATAAATACCTTTCAATTTGAGTATGAGAAAAACGAAAGTGTGAAATAGTGGCATTTCGAGTTTGATTTTGTTTGCAAATAAGTCATGACTGATATAAAATGTTGAATTCATCCAAACGGAAATTCAATCTGTCGGAGTGAGAATCTTACAATTCATCTAAAAAAAATACGGTTTGAGATGTATACACCAAACGTAAAAAGTTTTCTCAAATCACACTTTATCTCACTTTTTGTCACTCCAAACACGATATTAATAAACTTGATAAACCAGTAGAAGCATATAGAAATTCTAGTATGCACTATGTGGTGGTGACACGTGACGAAGCAATTTATCCTTCGATTGTTTTGTGGGGAAAATAAATGCAAATGAAGGGAAAATAAAAAAATTATTTTCCTTTTTGTGTTTGGTTTGGTAAATTAATAGAGGAAAAAGAAAATTAAATTTTTTCTTTTTTCTCACTTAATTTTCTTTTTCCTCTATTTTTTTCTCATTTTTAATTTTTTCTTCTCTTTTTACTAACAAGTCACCGTGCACTGAGCATGGTTATATTTTAATTTTAAAAAATTAAATTATCTTATGTTAATAGATGAAGATAGTTACATACATAAAAAAATTGCTTCAACAATAATTTATACTAGTAACAAATATATATACATCTACAAGAATAATAGTTTTATAGTCTTTTTTTCTTTTTTCGTAAAATTAGAGTCAATATTATTGAGGTAGCATTTGAAGTTTTCAAAAAAATTAAAAATTTATGTAGAAAATGACACATTATAAAATTTAGTTGAGAGAAAATTAAAAACTTTTGAAATTTTGTAGAATTTTGCAAAAAAAAAAAAAAAATAAATTTGAAACTCTAAATAGAGCCTAAATCAAAACTAAGAAAAAATGTTATTTAGGATGTGTTTGGAGTGAGATAAAGTGAGATAACTTGTGAGTTCGTAATTCGCACAGTGAAATAAAAATTAAATAACTTTTACAGATTTTCATAAATTTATAACAAATCAAATGGAGCCTTAATGGATTAATAATCTAAAACCATTAATATAAATTTCTAATAAAGTCCATTAAATATGAACTACTCATATTATAATTGCACAAAAAACCCGAATAACCTATAAACGAAACCAATTTGACTACTTTAGTTTAGTTTGGTTATACGTTAAAAAATTAATAAACTTGTATTTTCAGTTTAGTTTTCAGATTAATAGATATTCAACGCAAATTCGGTTTGAAATTAATCAAATTCGAATCAACTTGAAACTAACAGCAAAAATATTAAATATAATATATAGTATATAATAATATAATCTTATAAAATATAAAGCTAAATAAGGATATAGGGTTAGCCGCAACTTGTTTATCCCCTATCCCTCTGCTTCCCCAAAAGTAGCAGCCTCTCACAACTCATGTAAATAACTGTAGATGAACTAATATATATACAAAATCTAAAAGTTTGAATGTTTTATTTGTTATAATTCAAATGAAATTTCTATAGCGCATGTACATTGTTTTTTTGACATAAGATAAACTTAAATCTAACAAATCAACTCAAAAGATGGTTTGTCAGGTAAGCGATATAACACACATAATACACCAACTCCCACTGATGTGGGAGCCTGGCGCATATATATATTATATGTAAAGGAATGAAAGAAAAATAATAAAGTGTATTATAAAAATGTTATCCTCTCAATTAATTTTGTGATGTTCAATAGAGAATTCATAATTTTGATAATGGGAAAAATTAAGTACCTTCTAGTTTTTTTTAACATATCTATAAGTTTTTTCAAGTATTCTTTCATATGACTAATGTCAACTGTTGAATGTCCCTTGGAAGTTGATTATCAAAATCAATTGTGAAGGTTGTACAATTATCGTAGAAATCAGAGGGCATATTCAAGAAAAAAACAAGACCTCCCTATCAGCTTGGTCTTTTGTGCAACAAATCCGGAGCTATATCTGTGATTTGGTGGTTTGGTTAATGACAAAGCTTGATTACGTAACCTGCAAGGTTGTACACTAAAATTTATTAGCAGTTAAGTTAATTGGCCAAAACCAAAATAAGTGAACAAGTTCAATTTAAAATTAAAACCGTCCCAATCCGATTTTGTCTAAACTGAAAATTATACCGATCTCGATATTTTTGTTTTGGTTTTAATTGAAAATTAGTTCAATTTTGGGTTTAAATCATAAGAATCACAAAAAAAAGGGGTTTAGTTTTGAATTAGGTATAAAGTTGAATCGAATTGTGCCACGCATACCCTTAACTCAGATGTCTAGATGTTTAATTACATTAATAACAAATATGGTTATCAAAAAATAAGGTACCAAAATTTAAATATAATTAGTTACAAAAAAATGGCACAAAGCAAGAGTATTTATGATTTTTCGTCAATAAATTATTTTATCTATTAAGTGTGTGTTTGGAGTGATAAAAAGTGAGAAAAAATGAGATAAAGTGAGAAAAAATGAGATAAACTGAGAAAAGTTGTGAGTTCGTAATGTGTGCAGTGAAAGAAAAAAGTTGATGTGACAAAAAATTTATAGAAGTTTATAAAGTTTTTTGGAGCTTTTGGAGCTCCAAACGGTGCTTAAATGTAAGAGAGAGAGAGAGAAATGACTGGAGGGATTTATATTTAATGGAATGTTTGGTATGAGGTAAAAACTTTTGAGGTGAAAAATTCCCAGGGGTAATTGTTACCTAATAATAGTTAATGGGGTAACAAATTTACGATATTTATATTTTGATTGAGAAAGTAAATATTACCTAGTAATATTATATTTGTGATACTAAAACTTTTGAAGGAATAAAAGTTTATTGTACTTGAAAGGAGGTTAAATTGACTAACGAGTGAAAGTTAATATTTAATTTTAGTAAAATATTACAAATAAAATAAATTATCACAATAATTGTTATTTTAATAATAATTATTTTAACAAAATATGTATTATTAAAATATATAAATTTAAATAAAAACTTAATTATAAAAAATAATTTTATCATAGATTAATATTTCAATAGTAATTAATTTAATAATTAATTATTATTTGCTAAAATTTATTTTTATTTTGATAAAACAATTTAATAAAACAACTAATTCTTGTTTATTTAAATAAATTATTAATTTTAATAAATTATATTAATACAATACATAATCTACTAAATTATTATGTATGAGAAATAAATTTTATTTAATAAAACATTTTTATAAAATAAATTGTTTTAATAAGAAATTATTGCTTATTACAAATAAATTTAATTTGAGAGAATAAATAATTTTAACTAACGTTTCAGGAGTTGTTTGGTTGAAAAACAATCGAGGAAAAAGTACAGTAAAAATATAAAGATGTGATATAAAAGTGATATGTGTTAAGATTTTATTGAAAGAAAGTATAAAAAGTAGTTAAAATTTGATGACTTTTAATATTTTTTGGTAAGCTAAACAGGACATCAATAGTATTAATTTAATAACATAAAAAGTACGAAACAGACATACGCACACGCCTTACATACATATTTAAACCAAGGGAGGGAAAGAGAGAGATGACTGGTCGAGAGTAGAATGAATGTAGAGGCTATTTGGCGTATAAAATAAAACTCAAAAAATTAACAAAAATATATATATATTTTTGAAATTTAAAGTGTAAAAAGTTGTTTTGAAATGATAATTTAATGTTTGTATTTGATTTGATATAAAGTTGATTGAAAACTTTTGAGTGTTATGAAATTTCTTTTTTGTATAAATGTCAATTTAACTTTTTAAAAAATCTATCATAATCTGTTTGAATTTAGTAATTTTTTAAAAAATTTGAACTTTCTTCAAGTTTAAAACAAGCGAAAACTTTTCAAGCTTTTTAAAGTTTTTTTGAATTTTTTTTTGGTGTTCCAAAGGGTCCCGTAATACTTATGGTTGCAAAAAGATGACCATTTGATCAACCAATAATCAACAACACACCTTAAATTACAGGGGGGGGGGAATGTGTCAGCAGATTTCAAAATAGGGTTGGGTTATGCAAATGGAAAAGGAGGATTCGTGAGCGTGATACTGTTGCAATTGATTTCATGCCCACTGAAGCATGGCTGGCGTACGTGCGACGGACGCGAGGTCTTGAAGAATTTCCAAAATCAAACACCCATTCGCCCAGCAAGAGGAAGACCAAGACCGGAGAGAGAGACACAGTTAGAATCTATCCTAGCGACAATCAGCTCTAGGTTGAATATCGACAAGCCGAATTAAGTCATGTGTCAATTAACCCACAATACGTTAAAATAACAAATTTAATCCAAGTTACAATAAATAAAATAATATTAAATAAAGTACGAATCATTACATTTCATATTATTTTTACCTTTAATTATTTTGCGCGTCATCTAATAACAAATTTAGTTAATTAAACTAATTTTTCTAATTCTATTATTGACTCATTTTATTTATACGCGACTGCTATTAATATCATGTGAAAATTTTAATATAAAAAATATAAAGTTAACTTTTGGTGTAGAGTAACAAGAAGAAAATATTATACGTCCTTCGGGTTAGTCGCATTAGTTAAGACAACATGCCGTAAGATTTGGAATCATGTGATCCTGAGTTCGACTCCTGTTCGGGAGGCGGTCATTCTTTTATTGTGGGGGTTGTCTAACAGTCTTCTCGACTGAACCGGTCAGCCAATATTTACCTAAGCTGGTTTACTTTCTGTAGTTTTTAGTCAGTTAGGGCCACATAGCTAGTTTCACTTGGTTCTCACCCTTAAGGTAGAGGCTACAGATTTTTTCGTACCAAAAGAAAATATTATCCTAATGAGTCTAATTTTTAGATGACAAACGATGCTAGCGTTACGTATCGTATACAGAGTTGACCTTGAAACTGGACTTGGTAGCTGTATTGCAAGCTCGACATTGGGTTTTGCATCAACCATATAAGTAAAATTAATTGGTCCTACAATCTTATACCTTTTCACAATTTGATTGAATTCAAAGGCATAACAAAATCATAAATGTGTGAATATTTATCTAAAAAATCGAACTTTCATGTTCTCACTGTTATTATTAATGCACGTAAGTTGACAATTTTGAACGGGAAAAATATTAAGGCACCGTTTGGTGTACTAACAAACAAAATAACTCTCTAATAACTTTTATAAATTACTAAAATTTTTTATTACACATTTATACATTCTCACATTTACTAATTTCAAAAAAGTTCAATATTTTACTAAGAAAAAAAATAGAAAATTTGGAAAGAGATTAACCGAGTGTAAAAATTTTTTTTGGCAATCATGTTCCTTGAGTTGAAAACTTTTGAACGAGTACCATTTTAGTCTTAGTTCGCGAAACTATTTGAATCTGTTAAAACGAATTTGGGAAACTGTTTTACTGAATTACCACTATTTATCTCAAAAAGATAAAATTTCAAGAAAGAAAATAACTATTGTCTGGAGATTTTTTGAATTTATTAGAACAGATTTGGGAAAACTGTTCTAATGGATCACTATTGTTCATCTTTAAAAAACGCAATTTAAAAAAAAAATAGAGAGAGAGAGGGAAATCGTTCTAACGGTTTACCATTGATTATCTCCAAAAAACACGATTTAGAAAGAAAATATCAAATATCAAAATTAACCGAAAATCACATTTTATCTCATTTTATATTTTTTTTTATTTTTTTTTACCACTCCAAATACCACATAAGTAAAATCACAAATATGTAATCTCACACATGAAAAGGTCTCTTTCAAATAATAAGGTTATAAGATACAGTAATGATTCTAATATTAAAATAAGATATTATAGGGATGTTTAGAATTGTAAAGATAGTATATTAGCGAATAACCTGTGCCTATGGTATTCATCAACTAAAATTAAGTATGCACGCATTTGAAATACCAAGAAATAAAATTTTTATTTTTCTCAATGCAACTCTTTTTCAATTCTCAATTCAACTTTCCAGATATCATCATTAAGTTTAATTCAACGGTCTATTAGAATGTGAAATGACGCAAAAATTGAATGGGAGTTTAAAAGAAAGTTTTGATTTGTAAAATATCTCAATCACTTATTGAAGAATAAAATTTAATCTCAGTTTATGAATTTTAAATTGTGCGATTGACACTTTTGAAATGTGCTTATTATATAGATATAGTCAATTTTATTGATTTAATTTTAAAATTAAAATTTAGAAAAAAATTTACACTCCTGAGATTAATTTTATTCAAATATTTGAAAAAATTAAAAAATGACGAATAGAGAGAGTTTATAAAAATAACTAAAATAAAAAATATTACTATTAATCACACATGCTTCATAAAAATAAAACAAATATAGTCAATATGACTAATTTAAAATTAAAATTAAAACAAAAAAATAACTTCTCCTGACTCTAATTAATATTCAAAATTTGTGTGTACTTTTAAATTCAAAAAATACTAAAATTTGGTTTGGAAAGTAAAAAAGCTAACTTTTGTTTTTTAGGTAGCAACTACTAACTACTAGCTAACAACTAAAAAGTTAACTTTTTTGGTGTTTAAGAAAAGAAAAAAGTTAATTTTTTAGTAACTAATTTTTTAAATTTTTGTAAATTTGACAAATTTGCCCTTCAATATTTAAAAGAAGTATAAAATGTAAGGGTAATTTTGATCATCTTACAAAAAGACAAAAGTTAGTAATTGGTAGCTCCAACTATCAACTACTATTGCCAAATGAAGTTTAAGAATTGTTGTTATATGAGAAATAACTTAGTTATTATTTCAGTTTTTTTTTTGTTTGAGTATTTTTATTCAACTCAATTTTTTATTTATATTTTTAATTTAATTAAAACTCAGGAGCAAGTGAATTTCTCTTTGGAACCTAAAAAAAGTGAATCTATTTTCAAAATTCATTAGTTTTGTACATTTTTAAAAATTATATACTACAATTCTAGTCATTTTACAGGTGAAAGAAAAAAATAAAATTATAGTATTTGAGCGATGTGAGACAAATAAGTAAAAGTTTTATGAATGATGTCGTCCATTCATTAAAAAATAAACCTTAATCTCAAATTTTAGATCTTAGTTTGTGAGATGAATATTTTAAAAAATTATCTTATTTTGTTATATAGATACATTTATAAAAATTATAGTCTCGTAATTTATATAATGGATAAAAAATTTAAATTTTATAAAAGTTTATAAAATTTTGTAAAGATCCAAACGGGGACAGCATAGCTTCATAGATGTTTAAATTATAATAAAAATTGTTTTCTAATGATAAACAAATGTAATCCTGCGGTAGTCGTGACAGTGCACGGTTAGCAAGTGGCAATTTCCAATATTTGATTGGAGCATTTTATAAAGGTGGTTAGATCTACGGTCAAAAATCAAAATGCACCGATCGCACGGTAGATATTCAAACGTGGGAACCACAACGACTCCGCAGCATGGCAAGTTTTGATTGCTGGACCACCTAATTTTTTTGTCCTGCCCTTGACGGCCATTCAAACGCCATCAGCGAGCACCGTTTCTCAAAATCAAAACCCCTAGCTTCTGCTGTGGCTCCGAAGCAGCCGACTCGGAACGCGCACCTGAGCCTCGACCCGAGCCTGAACTCGTTCTACAGTTCGTTGAAAATTTCGCACTATTTCGATCACTCTCTTTATCTTTCTCTGCAACATCTGCGTTTCTCCCTCCTCTCTTTCCAAGCTCCAGAGACCTCCATTCCCGTCACCGATTCAAACCCTAGAAGTCACCAGAACGAAGGCTATTGGAGGATTAGAGTCCAGACTTCATTGGCGGACCCCTCAGCATCTGTGTAAGTTTCACGTTTTTTCTCTCTCCTCACAACCCTAATTTTTCTCTCTCTACCTACCAATTGCATAAAGATCGATTTTTTTTTTTGGTAGGCTTTTGGCAGGTTTTGTTTTGGCGGAGCCTTTTTGCAGTTTGTATTATCGTCTTGCGTGTTCGGCTTGATTGAAGCGAATTGTTATATCGTGTTTTCGATCTCGTTGGAGCTATTTTTGAAATTGTGTTGCTTTGGTAATGAAAACGCTTGGTTGTCAAAAAAATTGCAATTTTAGGGTTTTATGTGGGATTTGGCGAGGCCTATTCCCTCTCCATGTCCGTAAGTCTGTAGACGTGTATGCATCGATTTGGTGGATTGGATTTGTTTGGTTTTTCCTGTTGAATGGCTTGGGCATGGGTTGGTTTTATACTTGTTCGTGTGAAGCGAGGGTGCATTTCATTTCACTTATTTGTTTCTTCTATATTTCTCTGAGTTGAATTTTGCCTGTTTAAAGTAATTTCATAATGTTGATTCTATTGCTACCAGATTGTTGGTTCTATTGTTACCGGATTTAATTTTACTTTGGGTTTCTCAGCTTATATTCAGGAATTTGTCTATCCAATAAAAGTGCCCACCTGATGATTGACACTTCGACCTGGAAAACTATGAACCCTCTCTCTTGTCAATGTTGTTGACACGTTTAGTCATTTTAAGTGAAGGGAGTGCAAGAATATCTATTTCATTGATCTATGAAGGAGGAGGATGGATTTCTCTTCCAAGGTTTGGTAGAACCTTGCACGTGTACTCTCAATTATATAACTTAACACTTATGGAATTTTGGGAAGAAATAATAAAGACAGACATGGCTCAATCTGGTTCAATGGAGAAATGACTCCTAACCAAGTAGAATGGAAAAAAAAAAAAAAGGGGGGGGGAGAGAGAGAGAGAGAGAGAGAGAGAGAGAGAGAGTGTCTCAGATGGCCTACTGATTTAGTTGCAAAAATGTTAAGTTGAGATGACTAGTTTTACTCCATTTACTCGAAGTAAGGCTCAAAATAATAACTACTATACTTTTGTTGTGGTAGAGCATTCTAAAGCCAATGTGGACCGCATAAACTTGACATACATCACATATATTTCATGAATAGAAAAAAATAGATATAAGATCCAAAAAAACATGACTTGATGGCTAAATGCACTCCATGGTCCCACATCTAGAATCCCAAACTCTTTCTTCTGAATTGAGGATCATCAAAACAAGCAAGAATACCATTTTTCAGAAACTGCCGTTCACTATTACTATCCCTCAACCAAAACTACATTCAATATGCTAGCAGGCAATTAACTTATTGAAACATAATGTGTGTCTTTAATTAATAATAAATTAGTTACAACAAGTCCTAAGTAAGCCCATTTAAGATTAGCAATAATACCTCATGGTAGTAGCAAGATTCATAATTTTGTTTTGGTATGTTGTTTTGATTAGTAAGGACATGGAAATGTTTGAAAATTTCAAAAGTGGTATAATATTTTATTTTACATGTGCATACCATATTGGGATATAATTTTATTGGTATATTCCTTTTATACTATTAACCTTATATTGAGGAGAGTTGAAAGGGGATAGCTCAAGTAGAAAAGGACCCCACCCAGGCCAAAAGGTCATGGCTTTGAGTTATACCAAATCCCTTCCTAATAAATAATATTGCCTATAAAAAATGCTATTAACCTTGTAATTTGAACTTGGGATTTCATTCTGTTAACCTAATCCTTTTGTGTCCAACTTGTTATAAAATAAAAGGTGAATCGAGTTATTTTAGAATGGAGGCAGTCCCATATTTCTACTTTTGAGTTTGTCTTTATTGTATAAAACTTAGTGCATTATCCCTTGTGGACTGATTAAATTATTTTACTTCCTAGAAAGGTCATCAAGGGGAAATTAGCTTCACCTGTTAATATTTCATTAAACTACTTTATTTGAGGGAGCTACATATTTTAATTAGATGACTATTTAGGATTTGTACGATAGACTGATAGGCTATAAGGCTAATGGAATCTTATTCTTACTGGGTCTATAATATTAGAATCTGCCAAAATGATAAAGATGGTTCTTTTTATGGTGGATAGGAGGGAAGCCCAAGAAACTACATCCTAACTTGGTCCAAGGGTAATCCATACAACCCACCTAAACACACGTGGTCCTAATGTGGAACAAGTTCCCTTTTTGGTGATGAAGAGAAATTGAATGTATTTTAGTATGTTGTGGATAAATATAGTTCTAGGGAGGAGAAATTAGTGCTTTTGGCATAACTGTGACATGTTTTCGTATGTAGCTAAAGGTATAATTTTGGTATTACATGGAAGAATGATATATTTTCTTTTGGATTATTGTTTGTGTTCAGAATAGTTTTATGCAAAAACTGAGTGGCGAAAGCTTTATTTGTAGCACCATATAATCTGTGGAATAGGCTTTATGAGTCACCTATCCTGACCTTCCTTAACATTGTAAGCAAAAAAAAAAAAAAACCTTTGAATCAATGAATTATTTTTGAGCAATATCTTCTTCTTCTTAGTTGTTTTTTAATAAATGTCAAGAATAATGTTAGGATTTTGTTAAAATCTTGTTTATTGTTTTGTACTCTTGATGAGGGTGGAAGGATAAGGAACAGGAAGTTTTTAAGAACAAAGAACTCAACAAGATAAGAAGAATCAAAGGGAGCAATGCTCAACTAAATATTTCTATTATCAAAGAGTAAATTATGCTTGAATTGATCTTCTAAATCCTCCACAACATACTTATACTAGCTTGAGCATTAGCTCTAGTACGTCTTTCCAAAAGTCTAACATTAATAGTCATACAACTTCCCAAGGGTCAAGGCACAACTTACAAAAGCATAATAATAATGATTTTTCAAATACCAATATGTTGAATAATAAAAGACTTTTCAATCACCAAGACATTGAATTTGCACATTGGGCACTACATCATTCTTCCCAGGTGAGGAAGAACTTGCCCACAAGTTGTCATCCAATTTTCCATGAACCATCCTTCTTTAGAGTTAATAGGGCCGATACCGCACAAGGGCTCGTACTTTCACTAGTGTGACCTTTCTTTGACAAATGCATGACTTGATGATTCAACTCTTCTTGCTCTTTTAAACTCATTTGGTAATGTGCTTTGTTTGGGAGAATTACCCTGGGAACCAAGTTAATTTGATGTTGTATGACCCTTTGAGGAGGAAGCCCATTAAGTAACTCATCGGGCATAACATCACAAAATTCTTCCAAGAGTAGTTTTAGATTAATTGGAAAATTACTGAACTTCTCCTTCTCCTTAGCAACCAACAAATACACAACACCCCTTTCTTTGCTTTCTTTCATGAATTTTGACAAAATAAGGAAATTGCTACCCTCCTCTTGTGAATATTTGGGAGCTTGTTCCCCTTTAGATGGTAAGGGGACAACTTCTATTTTTCCCCTCCTAAAGGTGTTAAGTATTTTATGCCTAGCATGAATAACATGTCTATCATATTGTCATGGTCTCCCTAGGAGTATATGACACACATCCATAGGAGGTATATCACACCATACTTGATCTTGGTAACTTTTTCCAATTGAAAATGAAACAAGGCAATGTTTAGTGATTCTCACCTCATCGCCCTTCTTGAACCATGCAATATGATAAGGTTTTTGATGTGGCTCAGTTTGAAGCTTTAACTTGTTCACATTTCTTGAGAAACAATATTTTCACAACTACCACTATTAGTCACAATAGTACACGCCTTACAAAGGTCTTGCATCAAGTTTTGAAAATATTTGAGCAAAGTCGATCCTCATCCGAATTAACTCTTGGAGTAGTAAGAACTCTTTGGATCATAAGACTTTCATCTTCCTTAGGTTCAATCTCCACATGCTCGATGTCACCTTCTTCATCAAATATGGGGCTGATTCGAAATCAAATTCTTCACAATTGTTTTCGTCTATGAAATTCACATGAGTATCCACTTGCCTTTTTGGACAATTATCCGAATAATGACTCACTTGCCCACACTTTAAACAAGAATTAGAATGGTTGGATTGGTTTCTTATGTGCGGATTTATAGGAGTCTTGAAATTACCTTGGATATTTGGATTAGTACCATCACTACATGAAGATTCTCCTTTCGAAATTGGATAAAAATTTTGGACTTCCATAAAATTTTTAGCACTCCTTAGAGCAAATTTTGCTGCCACTTTCAATGCTAGTTGGTAAGCCTCATCTCAACTTGAATAATTGGTACATCTTAACTTCAATAATCGGTACATCTAAACTTCATCTCTAATTGTCATTCTTAGACAATCAACATATCTAGCAATGAGTTGTTCTTTAGTTTCTTGGATATCATTGTGAGCCATGAATTTGTAAGGTTTTCAATATAGTCGAGATACTTTTAGAATCTTGGCAAAGGTTGTTGAATTGAGAAAAGGCCATTTGAGCAAAATCCACTGAAAGGAATTTCTTTTTAAGTCTTGACTTCATTTTCTCCCAATAAGAAATCTTAGGCTTGCCTTTGAGAAGTCTCATCGCTTGCACTTTGTCCCAACATGCCGAGACATAGCCACAAAGCCTTGTAGCCATAGGCTTGACATGTTGGTTTTCCGGTGTCTTCTTGTAATCAAAGAATTTCTCAATGGAACTAAGTCATTCAAGAAACTCTTCGGGTTGAAGGCGACCTCCGGTAAATCAATCTTTGAAGGCGACCTCTGGTAAATCAATCTTCAAAGTGTTTGAAATTATTATGAAACATCTATGGTAATGGTTCACCATGATTGGCAAATGGATTTACATTGGATTCATCACTAGAAGGTGCACGACTTGAAACATCTCGTTTACTATGAGCTTCTCGGCGTTCAAGACACAAAATAAGTTGTTCTACTTGCCTTTGAAGTGCTTGGAGTTCTTCATCTCTTTCATCACACAAGCCTCTCATCTAGTTACCACATCTTTCTCTACCTCTTTGTGTCGCCATGAGAAAGAAATTGAAGAAAATTCCAAGAGCATAATTACTAGCTCTGATACCAAATGATGAGGTTGGAAGGATAAGGAACGAAAATTTTTGAAGATCAAAGAACACAACAAGATAAGGAGAATCAAAGGGAGCAATGCTCAACCAAATATTTCTATTATCAAGGAGTAAATTATGCTTGAATTGATCTTCTACATCCTCCACGACATATTTATACTAGCTTGAACGTTAACTCTAATGCATCCTCTCAAAAGTCACTTTAATAGTCATACAACTTCCCTACGATCAAGGCACAACTTACAAAATTACAATACTAATAAAAAGACTTCTCAAATACCAAGACATTGAATATAAAAGACTTTTTAATCACCAAGACATTGAATTGGTACATTCATCACTACATCAACTTTGGTGTAAGTTGCAACAGAACATGTAATAAAGATCGCCAAAGCCTTGAAACTGGACTCACTCTGGTCAGATCACGTTGTTGTAAAGCCTGAGAGAGAGAGAGAGAGAGAGTGATTGCTTCTGAACTCGTTGTATGGGTTTGGGCTAAAATTTTAGGACAAAAAATGTTAAATATAAGATTGCTGTGGGAGAATGTAGAATGTCACAAATGTCTTTGATGTTATGAAAGGTTGGATGATGGGGTTTTCTTTTACCTTTTGCTGTGTTGGAGTAATGGATGAGCTCCTGATTTTAAGTGTGACCTAGCAAAATACTGTAGGCTATTGCTAGTAAAGAGCTATAAGTTTGTAATCACGTCAGCCGCTAGATGAGCCAGAGAGTCAAATAGGTTATGGGATTATTGCATATGATAATCTTAAGTTAGTAATCGTGGAAGTGATTGGAATGTTAATTTTCTAAGTATCTGGATTAATAATTTGGTCTTGCCCCTTTTTTTGGTAATTTTTATTTTTTGCAAGGAGTGGGGTTGTTGTTAGGGTTGTAGTGAAATGTTTGGACCTGCAAACAAATTGAAATTTATTTCCCTGCCATTTTAAAACAAAGCAGCTGAAAGTGCACCAAGTAGTTGAATTTTGTAATGTTTAACATGCCTTGATGTGACTTCTTGTGCATTGGAGTTGTTGTTTTGCCCTTGTTTATCTGACCATCTTTAGTTTTCTTCAATGAAATAATGCAGGTTCAGCTTTTAAGGTCAGGAATGTGGTTGCTGGAGTGACGCTTAATCATCCAATAGGAAGTGTGCTTTCATTCAAGTTGTAGTTTTAATTATTGGAGACTTAAATGGTTTGGATCTTTAACACGAGTGATTAAGCTTTGACCTCTTCACCTGTTAAGTTGTTTTTGCAAACAAAACATTTGGCTTCCAAAATTGTGAGGTTAAATTATCTATGCCTGGCAACGAATTTGGGGACAGGGTTCACAATTTCTTTGCAGAAGACAGCTTGTCACAGGACCAGAATCTCTCACAAGTTGTTGATGGAAGCTGGCCAGTTCTAGATAACAATCTGTGGTCCGGTTGCCAGGGACAGATTGGCTTACCAAGTTCCAATTCAAAAAATTACGATCTACCACAACCAGGTACCCATAATCTGGCTTTCTAGTTGACTAGTTACTTATGTCTAACATTTTGGTCAATCATCTCTTGGCAGCTGAATTAGTACTATGTTTTCAGTTTTCCTTGCATTAATTGTGATTAAATGTTAAACTATTATTGGAATCTGGCAAAAATGAATTCTGCGCTTGTCATGCATAAATCACCTTTCATTTTGGCATCAAACAGGTATTGAAAGAGGGCATGGTACTCATTCTTTTCCAATGCCACATGGCTTGAACCTTACAGAATCTTCTTCAAGGCCTGAGTTCTCTAAAAGTAAGTCTCAAAGCCAACAGCCAAATTTGAATGGTTATATGCATGGGCGCCAAATTTTACAGACAAGACAGAATGAAACAAACTTTTTGGGAATGGATACAGAATCTGATTCCCATAATATAAAATCAAGAGGCTTATATATCAATGAGTCACTGCAAGGGAATGGCCCTGAAAATCATATAACTTCAGTTGGATCAGAATCCTTTGAATCTCCTGTTAGTTTTGATTTTTTTGGAAGTCAACAACCGATGAGCAGCCAGCAAACGGGCATGTTGCAGTCTTTTACACAGCAGCAGTCTGGCTTTAAGGATATGCAGCTACTGCAACAACAGCTTATGTGGAAGAAAATGCAAGAGCTTCAGAGACAGTACCAGATTCAGCAACTAGAAGCAAGACAACAGAATTCGTTGAGTCAGGTTCCTTCCATTACAAAAGAGCCATCTGGAAGCCATTCAGCTGTCCTAATTAATGGCACTCCAATTTCTCCCATTACTGGAGCCTCAAATTATTCTTGGACAGCAGAGCCTGCTGCAGGTAACACAAACTGGCTGCAGCATGGTACCTCAGCTATTCCAGGATCCTCTAATGGTTTTAGATTTTCCCCTGAGCAAAGCCAGGCAACAAGCTTAATGGGTTTGGTTCCTCAGCAGGTTGATCAATCACTATATGGGGTTCCTATTTCTAATACGAGAGGCACTCCTCCCCAGTATTCTCATATTTCACTTGATAAGCTTCCTATGCAACCAACCTCAATGCATAGTAAGTCCTTGCCAGGTAATCAATATAGTGGCTTCTCAGATCAAGTCAGCATGCTGGATGGGTCTTTGGTTTCTAGACAGGGTTTTCCTGGGGTAAATATGTTTGGTCATTCTTCTGGTCCTGGTCTCAGTAGTATGATGAATTTGGATAATCTCCAGCAAATAAGTGCCTCGCAAAGAAATGCACCTGTGCAGGACTTCCATGAGAGGCAGGGGCTTCCTGGGCCATCAGAAACACTGCAGGAGAGCACAGTAATGCAGGTTTCTTCTTCACAGAATGTGGTTGCTCTAGATCCAACTGAAGAGAAGATTTTGTTTGGTAATGACAGTATGTGGGATGCCTTTGGCAGTAGTTCCAACATGGGATTGGGAGGTTTAACTCTGTCAAATGGTTTTCCTTCTGTACAAAGTGGGAGTTGGAGTGCTCTCATGCAGTCTGCTGTTGCTGAAACATCTAGCAATGACATGGGGCTTCAGGAAGAGTGGAGTGGTTTGAATTCTCAGAATACTGAAGTCCCAGAAGGGAATAATCAGCCTTTAAGGTATGACAACAATACCATACAACAAAGGGCTTTGGCTGATAAAAGCTTGCAGATTACATCAGAATTGAGTTCTGGATCAGCCCCCCTCTCTGATGGTGCCAATGTCAATAATAGCTTTCAGGGCGTCCAAGGATTCCGGCAACCTGATCAGAAATTTTTGTATGAGCACAGTGGGAGGCTGCAGAGGGATTCTACTCGCAGATCAATTCAGCAGTCTCCAGAAGAAGGAAGCAAGTGGTTAATTCACAGTCCCCTGCAAAAGCCAATTTCTGAAGGAAGTCAGATTTATGAAAATGCTGTTCATTCTTCAGACGCAGAAACCAACGTGAAGAGCATTTCAGGATCTTGGGCCACTCAACAGAATGTTCCCTCTTATAACTCTGGTCAGCCACACAATAAACCCAATGGCTATGGTGTTGGTGAGTCTGTATCACCTGATGGGGATGCAATGTCGAGAAGTCATTGGAATAAAAACAAATTGCAACACTTATACAGCAATGAGCAGAAGAAAATGAAGTATGAGGAAAAGAGTCATGGTGGTCATATATGGAAAGCTGATTCAGGTTCGAATTCAACTGTTGCTTTGGAGCATTTAAAATCTGCCACGGGAAGGCCCCAGGTGAACACAGAGGACTATAGTTTGAATAATCTTGCCACAATACCAAATTCTAACTCTGTGAGGGCTGGTCAAGACACAAATCCACTGCTTCTCAATAGTCATCATCTAAATTACTGGAAACAGGTTGATTCATCAATGAAAAACAAAGGAAGTGAAAGTTCTGGGAAACCCCAGCATCATCTGGACAAGGGCACTCAGATTCTGGAGTCATCCATAAACAGCTCTGATAAAGATGCAGCTAAAATGAATGAGATGGAGAACCGTGATGGAAAAGAGAATTCTAGTGACAACCATCGCTCTATTGGTGGTTTAAAGGAAAATGTTTGGTCAAATAGAAGTGATTCACGGAATTTGTCTGGAGGCAAGCAAAAATTATCTGGTCAAGCTGGCCGTAGAACTCCTGGTCCTCGCAAATTTCAGTATCATCCAATGGGAAACTTGGATGAGGATGTGGAAACTTCTTATGGTATGAAACATGCTACCAATCCACCAAGTATGTCCCAGCAGATACCTAGGTCATTATATAGTCACAACGAGGGATATTTTGGACAGTCCAAATTTTTTGGTCAATTCCATAAGACTTCTACTGAAACGGAAAAGGTGAATTATGGGCCTATGTTATTTGTTATTTTTTTAGGTATTGTAATACTTATTTCAGCAAGAAAATATGAAATTACTTGATTTATAGGGGCATTCACCTGATCTTCAAGGAAACAGAAAAGGGGAAGATGAGGCACCTTCCAGAGGCAGTTTTTCAGTTTCTGTGTCTGCTCCATCCGACAGATCTATTGGCGTACATGCACCAAACAAAGCTGCTCAATCAAGGTAGTAATTGTTGAACTTTTGTTTACCTTCTTTCTTTAACTGTGATGTAATTCGAGTTCATGGTTGCAATGCGTTTGGTGATTGTCTTAGATATTGGATCCCTACCAATATGATATTTGCAGTTATACAGGATAGGTTCTAGGGTAGTGCAGGCCAACCTGGACCCGAATGACCTGCTGCCCCACCCTAGGCCTTAACAGATTGGGTTAGGGATGCCATACAACATGTTGGGTCCAACTTCAGTCAGTTAAGAAATTCTGAAAGGGTTTTGGTACTTTTGAAACGGGTAACCTGCTTGACCTGTTAAAATTAAAAAAATTATATGTAAAACATAAGATATAATTTAAAATTGAATGTCTAATATCTAAATAATAAAAAAATTAGCGGGTAACCCGACCCGCTAACCTGAAATGGGTTAACAGACAAGTCAGTGGGCTTCAAAAATATAACTGGTTGGGACCAGATCTGTCACACTAGCCCGGAACCCAACCCTTTGCTTTCCCCTTAGGTTCCATGATAACTGGTATATGTACTGTGTTGTACAATTGTATAATTGCTTCATACAATTGTGTACAAAAATATCTTATGATAGTTTCTTGCGTGTTCCACATTGTTCATTATCATTTTTGTTTCTACTTTAAAAAGGGAGTTGATTAATATATCAACTTGAAGCTTAGAAGGCTTATTGTGTTTTCACAATTAGACCTTTTGGTCATTTTTCTTTCTGTACTCTATTAAATGGTACTGAAAGATACAGCCCCACCAAGGGGATATGTACTATGTTATGTTGGTAGTGATATCCATTGAATGGTCGTGCTAGATTCGACTAAGGTGTAGATAGGGTGGCAAAACATGCAGGGCTCGTGTTATTAGAATGAAATGCCACCTCTCACATAACAATGCAGCCCCTCATGAAAAAATATCTGGAATTTTGGGTGAAAGCATGCAGAAATTACTTGGACAACTTTCTTTATATATTTTGGTTTCTTTGTTACCTTTAATGTTATTTGCTTTATTTTGTTCTATTATTTGAAGTTAAGTCTTGGCTAGTTGGCATATGCATACTTCAATGAGTAAGCATGCTTCCATGGTTCATGCAAATGTTTGGTCATGTGGCTGGAAATTGGAATTGCTCAGTGCTTAGTTTTCTGTTTAAGTTTTATGGTTGGAAATTTTGATAGCATATTCTCAACTCTATAAACTGTGGTTGGAGAGTTTGGAATTTTGTACATTTTGAAGTGCAATAGTGGGCTCATGCAATACAAATTTGTGTCTTTTCTCATGCTTAAACCAATTCATATTTTCTCCTCATTTCTTGTATGTTGGATACTGGATCCATTAATGGATGCACATGTTCACCATTTTGATTCACTTTCAATTATGTCATTTGTTATAATGTACCCCTTGCTTTTGTCATTTAATTGTGCTTTATAGTAGCATATCTAATATTTCAGGCCATATATTTCAGCCCAGATTCAGGTACATCTACAAATCCCTATGGCGTGCAATAATAGAGCCTAGAGGATAGTTGTACCAGTAAAGTAACGATTTTTCTTTTTGATGAATAAATAATTTATTAAAGAAGGCATCAAGTAGATGGCAACCCAAGATAATAAAGCTCAAAAAAGCTGAGTATTGCACTTCCAAAGACTCAATAAAGCTCAAGAAACTGTTTAAATCTGGATCAACACTCCCTGACCACCACCTACACAAAATGGACAAAAAAGTGCTTTTCAACTTTTACATGGGTAATCTGATTTTATTGGAAACTTCTATTTCTCTCTCTCCAAATCAACCATGCCAAACAAAGTGGAATGGTCTTCCATGCTTTTTTCCTCCTTTTATGGACCTTTGCAAAAACATGCTTTGCTTCCATGGGAAACACCCAAATATGTCAAATATGACAATACAAGCTCCCACATTTCCTTGGCCTAGGCACAATGCTGAAAACCTCACTGGTCTTGGTCAGAATACAAATGGTTACTTGTTTTTGCTTGTTTCAACTATATAATGCTCTCTTTATTTTCTTAGGTGCCTCCTTAATAATCATGAGCACTTCCTAGAAGGTGTTGTATTCATGTTGTGTCGGATACTCTCTCCACGCATGTTGGACATTCATATAAACATGTCCCATTAAATTTTTATTTTTTTAGAGTCAAGGCATTTTTTGAGGGACACACGCGTCAATCACTTAGACACACATGAAATGCATTGTGGTTTTAAAGGAAAAATTTGGAATTAAATAGCATAATGAAACAACATAAAAATTTATCTATTGATCCCTTCTTCTTTAATATTACTTAATTTTTTTGTCAAGAAGTCTAACAACACATGAGAGAAGGAATTTCAGCCTTAAATCCTAGGTGTTAAGTTTAGAGAAGTCCTCTTATGTAGGAGAAATAATTTTTCTCATTGGCCAATGTGGGATAATTTTTGACAGCCTCTCACGTTGGTCCGCATAGACATAGGCACAGCGTAGACTATAGTGAGGCTCACCATGTCAAGAAGCCCAATAATGCATAAGAGGAGGGGCCTCGACCTTATAATGTAGGTGTTAAGGTGAGGGAAGTCCATCTCTTATATTGAGAGATAACTTTTCTCATGAGCCTATGTGGGAAAATTTCTAACATTTTTGAATTATGAAACTCAAAACTTTTAATTTTTTATGAATAAACTTTTCTAGAATATATATAAATAAAGATATTTTATAATATAAAAATGAATGTATACATGGTTTTTGATGAATAAGAAAGAATTTATTAAAAAAAAGGCACAAGGGGATACTATTGTTGTACAAAAACAACACGTCGAATTACAAAAAGGACAGGTCAAATAATATCCATATGTCAATGAAATACAAAAAAAGAATTTAGCTCCAGTTCTTTTCCCCCTCCTAACCAAACTAAACAATAACCCCAAAGTAGTGCTCTTTAATCTGTAGAGAGAATGCTCCTCGTTGCAAAAATATCTACTGTTTCTCTCTCCCCAAATGAGCCATGTTAAACAAAAAAGGGATTAGTCACTACCCTTTCCTTTTGCTCTTATGAATCCTCTCGCACCTCACCACTCTTGAACACTTGCTTCACCCTTTGGGGAAAACCCAATGCATGTCGAATAAATATATATTTTGTGTCATCTCTTTATATTTTCTTGGATTGTTGTATTGGCATGTCCATATATGTTCTTAGGTGCCTCCTATAAGTGTTTTCCCCCCCTCAAATTGTAGCTTTTGATTTAAAGGGGCCACCTATTTTAATTGCAGTCAAAATATGCTTGAGCTTTTTCACAAGGTGGATCAATCCAAAGAACGTGGCAACTCTGATGGATCTGTAGCTCACCTTCAGCAAAATCAGTCTTTTGCTTCTCAAGGTTTTGGTTTACAACTTGCACCTCCATCACAACGGCTGCCTGTCCAAAACCGTGCATTGGCTTCTCAGAGCTCAGCACAAATGGACACATTTAGCTCAAGTCACATCTCGCCTGAGATAAGAGACAAGGGTCATGCATGGTTGGCTTCCCCAGCTCAAGTGCAATCTTCACTGTCTTCTCATGAAATGCCTCAAGGAGAATTCGAGAATAATAAAATTGGAATTCCTGGCCAAACTGGCAATGAAGCCTCACAGAATAGTAGTATGCGGGGAAACTTCTCTTCTGCATTGACTTCTGGTTTTCCCCATTCAAGAAGTCTGCTTCAAAATCAACAAATGATTGGTGAAAGTGGACAAGTGAAAACAAATCAACCCATCAATGTATCTTTTGACAGGGATGCTTCTCATTTTCAACAGACACGTGACTCTAGCAGTAGGGCTCTTAGTGGTCAATCTTTGCCGGCATCATTGCCTGCTGGAATCATTCAACATGATAAACCGGTTTCACGTGGAGACACATCCCAGCCTACTGATACCAATCATTCTCACGAAAGAGCCTCTACCTCACAAATTTCTGTGGGGCGGTTGGTGCCATCCCCTGAGTCTTTCGTTGCATCCAGCATCTCTCAACAGGGTGTGTTTCCCAAAATGGCACCCAATGCATGGACTAAAGTTCCTGACAGGCAACCTTTGTTTCACGCCCAAACTCAGAGGTTTGCTCCTAGTATTTTCCGGTCCACACAATCAAATAATAACATGGTAGCATCTTCATCCATGCTACAGGATCAAGATGGTCAAGATGTGCAAAAAGGAGGGAATAACCCTTCTGAGTTTGGTGTACATTCTATGGACCCACAACATTTTGTTTGTGGGGAAGGGCAACCAGTGCAGGAAAGCCTCGGCATGCCGGTTTCTTCTGGGGACACTGATGTGGCAGAAAAGATGAGTGCATCCCAAGGTAAAGAATCTGTTATCAAGAATCCATCTGAGGCCTCTCCAAATTATACTGCGACTCAGAGAGATATTGAAGCCTTTGGTCACCCCTTAAAACCAGATAACTTCCTGCATGAAAATTACTCCTTATTGCATCAAATACAGGCCATGAAGAGTATAGATATAGATCCAAGTGATAGGGGCTTGAAGAGGTTGAAAGGAGCAGATAGTGGTCTGGACTGTCGGTTAGATCCCAAGCCTGGGCAATCAGACGAGCACTGCGTCATGGTTAGAGATTCCTCAGTTCATCGCAGTGCGGTTTTGTCTGGAGACTCGAATATTCTAAGCTTCTCAGGGCCAGTGGATAATCGGGAAAGAAACACATCATCTCAGCATGAAAATGTACCTTCTCAGGGTGTTCTTGCTTGTGATCAGAAGGATTCTGAGAGTTACTCTTGTAGTAACAGTAGAGCTTCTGTTAGAATTGAACATGCTCAGATTAGTCCCCAGATGGCACCCTCCTGGTTTAATCAATTTGGAACCTTTAAAAATGGGCATGTGTTACCAATGCATGATGCACGGAAAAATGCGACTATAAAGACTGGGGAACAACCATTCACACTTGGGAAGACTTCTGATAGTTTGCATGGACTTAATGCATTGGAACAAGTAAATGCTGTTGCTGGTTCAAATCATGTGGGTCACATCTGGCAGAGGTCAACCCCTGCTTCTTCTGTTGCAATCGAGAATTTCTATTTCCCTCAGCAACTAGGCCAGCATGTCACTGCTCAACCTTTGGTTGTCATGAGACCAAAGAAACGGAGGAATGCTACATCCGAGCTTCTTCCTTGGCATAGAGAAGTGACACAGGGTTCACGAAGTCTACGGAATATACGGTGGTTGTCTTAACCAGAAAATTTACTAAATTTTATGTACTTTACCTCCCCTTCTTTTTTCCCCCTGTAATGATATTTGTTTCCTTTGGTTTGTTTGCTTGCAGCATGGCAGAAGGTGACTGGGCCAAAGCAGCAAACAGGCTAATTGACAAGGTGTGCTGGTCTTGCACGCTTTTGCTTCTTCAGTGTTTGGTTCACGTGTGATACTTCGTTTTTAATGTTCATAGTGCTTTATTTTGGATGACAGGTGGAAGATGAAGCAGAAATGATTGAAGATGGACCACCCACATTTAGATCTAAGAGACGGCTTAACTTGACAACAAAGCTAATGCAGCAATTGTTTTGCCCTCCCCCAGCAGCTGTTCTCTCTGCAGATGCCAGTTCAAACTATGAGACTGTGGCTTACCTGGTTGCTAGACTGGCACTAGGGGATGCATGTAGCCAAATCCCTTGCCTAGGGAATGATTCCTGTGGGGTTCTTGACAGCTCAAACTTGTAAGAATTGCTATTTTAAGTTAGCTGTAATTTATTCATCTATGTCCATCGCAGATTATGTTTGATATTTTCTGTTTCAGTGAGGGTATTGTCCTTCCTATAATTATGTTTGTTTATTTATTTATTTATTATTATTATTATTATTATTATTTATTTTTATTTTTTTTTTTGTGAAAAAATGTCTTGTAGCTTGTCTGATAAGTGTAAAACGTCTGATAGGATTGGCGATCAGCATCTTTCAAAAGTTATGGGAGACTTTATTGGTAGAGCAAGGAAGCTAGAAAATGACTTTGTGAGGTACATGTCTGGATCTTTTACTTTGGCAGTTTGACATTATCTATTTATTTTGGTCCATGACTTCTTTAATTTGTTTTTACAGCCAGTTGCTTGACAAATTATTTGGCCTTCTAATGTTTAAAATCAGTGGTTTCAATTTCTGACAAATATATAAGTTGCAATATTTTATATGCCATTTCTTGGTTTTCATTTATCTTCATTCAACTCTAATGTTGCTTGTAATATCTATACTATCACATAAGACATCACTAAGGTATTGGTGAAGCCTAAAAATTGATGAAGCGTCAGGATTGATGAGACTTTTCTAGTTTCCCATAATATCCTTCAACCTCCCACTGGTTGTAAATTATGAATCAAATAACTTCCGAAACCTATCCCTAATTAAGTCATTTCACATTTCAAATTTTTGTTTACTATCATATGAATTTTCTTTTATACACCTAACTGTTAGATTATACAAATAAAGTGCTTATCACATGCATTGCTTGTGCACCCTCTAGTTAAGAAATATTGTATGGCACTTGATTAGTAAAGTGCTCCAAGGATTTCTCTCCCAGTGTTTGGTCGGGATTAAGCTTTGTGGAGTGTATTGCATTTCTCTTCACCAACGTACAGTCCATTAATCCGCCTATATGTTTGCGCATGCAAAAGGGTATTTGGAAGGGTTGAGGTTTCGACATTGACCCTTGCCTGTTTAATAGATGTGAAGACAGATGCCTTATACAACTCAATTCAACTTAGCAATTTGTCAACTAAATAGGGTTATTACATGGATCTTTTCCCCAGTTAAGAGACATTTCCTTCGAAAATGACATTGAGCCATACAATTATTTCCTTATATGATTTTTACCCACATAAGTTTTGGTATGCTGCCCCCTCGCATTACTGGTGTATGTTGTGTATGACTAAAAATACCTTAAGTGATTTTATCTCAATTTACTTTCAATTGGTGCTACCTCTATTATCTTACGAATAGACACAATATATTTTATATATGCAAGCACTCAAGTATACAAAACTATTTTGAACGGGCATAACAATAATATTGAAAACAAATTAGTAAATAAATTTAGAGAGTATAAATCAATAATACCTTTCAAAAAAAAAAATCGATAATATTATATTATTTGAGCCAGTTGGCTAGGAATTCTTCCTTGATCTGAGTATTCTTCCTGGGTTTTGTAAGAGGGACTGAAAGACTTTGATTGTAATCCTAAGGATTCAAACGAGGTAAAACTTTTCCCTCAATAACCCACACACAGTAGGAAAATGGCGAACCGAATGAATCACTACCATCTTGATGATAATAGTGGTCTGAAAGCAATCTTTGGGAGAGAGTATTGTTGTTCCCGGCACTAATAGAGGTGAAGAACTGATTTGAGCCCTAATTTGCATTTTATACAGTTTATCAAACTGGCTTCTGTTTTTATGAATCAACAGTTGAATTGATGGTTTGAATGGTTTTATCAAAATAGAGCGGTTTTTGTTGGTTGTTCGGACCAGTTCTTGGTTCTTTCGGTTGAACTGGCCAGTCCAATTTTTAAAACATTGTCTGGTATTAGCTTACAATTTTCATGTTAATATATGCACTCTTTTAGTTATGAGAGAACTTACAGAATATAAAGTTTCTATATTGATTTTGCTTTCTCGCCTACACTCACTTTTCATGGCAAGGGTGGACTGTAAAATCTATTTCCCTGCCTACGAGAGGCCCAGGGTGATGGCTCTTACCTTGTATTCTGAATTTGTATTAAAGTTATTACAAAATAAGTTTCAAAGATCAAACCAAATGTTATATCTTGAAAAGGTGTCTTAATAAAGATATTATAATGATCCAATTTAAGGGCCCAAGGCACTTGGTCTCGGGTTCGGTTCCCACTAGGTGCTATTAGTACTTGAGGATTACCCACACGGATGTAAGCTTGTATGTACTTAGTTTGTGGATTTTGTGGGGTGGTTTGGAAGCTCGAGGTTTACTTTTTAGAGCTGGGTCTAATGTCGCTCTGCCTCGGGCAGGTTCCTTGTCAGTTTCACTGCCAAAAAATAAATAAATAATGATTCAAGTTTTTTCCCCTTGCTGAATTACCAGGGTATAGATAGCAAATGAGGATATCATTTATTCTCTTAATTTAGAATTGCTTTCGGCTATAATGCTAAAGGAGGTTTAGAAAGCTTGATATAGTCATTGAATTAAATATTTCAGTTGTTGAGATGTAAATAAAATTCCCAAGGTTGTTCCCAATTTGTTGTGTTACATGGTTTATGGTCCTTCATCTTCTTGTTTTAATAATGCTTTTATCATATGGTGCAGTCTGGAAAAGAGAGCATCGATCCTAGACTTGAGAATTGAATCTGAAGATCTCGAGAAATTCTACATCATCAATCGTTTTGCCAAGTTCCATGGTCGGGGGCAAGCTGATGGGGCTGAGACCTCATCCTCTTCTGATGCAGCTGCAAATGCTCAGCAGAGATCCTACCCCAAGAGATATGTTTCTGCAATTCCAGTGCCTAGGAATCTCCCTGAAAGGGTACAATGTCTTTCACTTTGATCATTAATTAATTTATTTCTCTGTCCCCTTTCTCGGTTAATTTCCTTTCCTCCTCCTATCCATTTTCTTGCTAGTTACATGGTGGCACTGGCAAAAACACCCATAGAGCCATAGAAAAAAAGGGGGGGGGGGGGAATGGAAATGCAGATGAAGAATGGATATTAGATTGTCTCCTGTTAAGGAATGGGGGCCATTTGATAAATTTTCCATCTAGGAAGGCCATTGATGTCATTCTTGAGAAATATAAATTCAGTCACTTGTACATCTCTGTTAAATCTAAAAGATACTTGGTTTGCCCCCCCTTCATTTTTGCAGTAAATGGGCAGAATTTAAGTGCCTTCTAATATTCTGAAGATGTTCACACAGCCAAAAATATCTTCTGATTTATAACTCTGTAATTACTTTCTGTCTTTAAGTTTTTTTTTTTTTTTGGTGGGTTTAAAAATTGATGTTTAGTTTCTTTTGGGCAGCTGCCAAATATTGGCTATGTAATTTAATTTTCTTTGATCTATCATTGGATTGGGGGAAGCATCCTAAATGGGGGTGAAGTTCATATATTAAAAAAAAAAAAAGGAAAAATCAAATGGTCTTGGTCATTGTATTGTGATTTTGCTTTGTGAGGGATTTGTCATTTTTAGCCGGGCTATCTTCAAATGCGGTACATTTCGTTCTCTTGCCGGTGATCCAGAGTTCAACAAGGAAAGGTAAGGTAGCAGAAGTGTTGCTTTTCTAGATTTTCTTTACCCAACGGTCTGTAAAATTTCCAATTGCTTGTGAGGGTGGTATCTGGTGAATAAAAAGAAGAGAAGGGGGGAAGGAGATAAATATATATATATATATGTATATATATATATATGTATATGGATATAAAAATTAATTTTTTTATTTGTGTTTTTTATCACAAATTTCTAAGACAGCCAAATAAGAAAAAAATAAAATTGAATCTTCATTTTCCTTTTCCTTTAGGTGTGTTTGGATCAAGGATTTTTCGAGGAAATGGGAAAAGAAATGAAATTCAAAGTTGCTACTATTTGTTTGGTTTGTGGTAAAAAATTCCGATGCTAGAGATGGTTAGAGCTTAGAACTAATCACAGCTCTTTGGATGCATAACATAGAATTCTCGGAAGGCTTCTTCGGAGCCCACCCATTATCATAACAGAAATATGAATTTTCCTGATGAAAAAACCCCTATTGTTTGGTAACCAAATTTGTAAATCCAAACCCTTCCAGAGTATCAACTATCAAGATTTCCAACCTTAACAGGAATTAGCCAGTGGGGGCCTTCTCGGCATTTGTCAAGCAAGTAATTTCTTTATACGAAAAAAGTTAAAAAAAAAAAAAAAAAAATTGAAACAATGAAGTCCTCCTTCTGGACTCATCTTGTTTTCTCCTCTTGGTGCTTATGGAGCAGCTTCAAAAAAGGCTAGCACGAATTTCTTCTCCGATTATGGCAAAAATTTATTCAGCCCTGTAAAACGGTGGAATTGCAAGAAAACATATCATTTAGGCCAAAATTTTAAATTGAGGTGACAAAATCAATTTTCCTAAAGTATCTAGAGTATTTAAAAAAAAAAAAAAAGAGCCTTAACAGTAAACTAAAAAATGTCACGGATTTAAATCTGCGCAAAGGTTTCTCTCTTAAAGGTCATCCGCATAGGTTTGTCTGGTTCGTCGGTTTCGAAGGGATGGTTCACGAACCCAAGGTTTGCTTTCTAGATCTGAGTCCAATGTTATACTATCTGACTGGGCCGCGTTGTTGAATATAATTTTTAGTTCTCTATACATTTGGGTTTTCATATTTGAAAAATGAGAACTGAGGAGATCCCACCAAGAATTATTCAACACTAATTTGCAATTTCTATTTAAAATTAAGTAGAAATAAAAATACCTTATTTCCACACTTTTTTTCTTCCTTTAATTTTACCGACAGATCAGTTTTATACCATGCTCCTTACCTCATGCTGTATATTCTAAAGGGTAAGTTACACCAACATCCCTTAAACATTTCAAACTATAACACTTACACCCTCTATACCCCACGGCTTTCAAAAATCACATAAAAACCTCTAAGGACCACATTAGACCACACAAGTATTTATAGAAAAACTTTATAAATTTCTAATAATTAAATAACATACCTTCATGAAATAATACTCTCACAACAATACCCTCAGATTTATCTAGGCTCTATTACCACCTGTTGAAATGCTCCAAAAAATTAAGAACTCTCACTAATTATTATTAAAACACAAGCGAGCCTCTTGGCTAAGTGGCCGAGACCCTCATTCGACTGCTCACCACCCGAGTTCAAAACCCGGTGCCTCCCTCCCCACTTAACTATCAAAAAAAAATTATTATTAAAAAACACAAACAATTCTTAATAATTATTATTAAAGCACACAAACTTTTATTATTAACCACGATATGTAAGAAATATTACAGACAGATGACTAGAGAGTGAGGGGGGAGAAAGCACTTTGATTTTTTCGGTGCCTCCCTCTTACAACAAGACCTCTTTATAGAGACCATAATTCCAGATTTCAAATACATCACAATAAAAGATAAGGAAAGTAAAATTTGAAAAGAACAAGATAGGTAACATAATTAAAATAGTACAATTATTAGGAAATTTGTTTTTGATTAAAGTAAATTCTTTCACATGGGTTATATCGTGTGTTGGATAAGGGTGCAGTCGTCCATAGCCCATTTCTGAAAAAAATTTATTCTTTTTCTTTTGGCAGTATTCCTAATTAGTCCTCTGCGCTTCCGTGATGGTGTAACTTTTGTTAGCTTTCCATTATGTTCTCGATATTTTGATATGTCTCTTCATCCATGTTCTCTCAATAATCTTGTTTGGCTTGAGCTTTTTCAGCTGTGACAATGACTTCTAATTCTATTTCTGCTTCAAATTTTTCATAATGGTCATCAAGATAAATTGCTACCTCAGATGATGTATCAAATTCCATTTGATTAATTTTGTTTAAAAAGTCGAATACTTCTTTTCTTTGATTTTCAGTAGCTCGAAACATTAATGGAATAGAAGATACAAATAATCTCTTGCTATTAGTAGCTATATGTTTTTTTGGCATGTTTTATAGAATCTTGGCGTGATAAAGGAATTCTACCTAAGACCACAACAAAATTTGTTTGTCTGAAGTGACATCTCCTTTCACTGGTTTAGAGGAACAATAATTATCAAAAAGAAGTATTTCCTTAATTTTTAGATCTGATATGATTCAAAAAAAATTTTCATTGTTTTGCCATCCCATAAAACTGTAAATCTCAAAGGCCATGATTTTTTTTAAAGCCATAGGGAATTTTGCTGATCATGGTTTTGATTAGTACTGGGAAATCTTGGTACACTATTGTCTCTAGTAGATTAAGGATGATCTTTTTAACCAAACCCCAATCAATTGCTTCCAATCTCCAATTGTTTACCTGAAAGTTAAACTGAATGTTTTTTTAATATGAAAAATAAGATCATATTTAGTTTTATCAGAAAATTCTTTGAAAGGATTGGTTTAATCCTTTGATCATTAATATATTTATTAATGATTGCAAATAATGTTTTAGGAAGGACTTGTTTAGTCTCTTCATAAAACTTAATTCTTTTGACTTTTTTTTCAAAATGAGCATTGCTAGCAAAATTTTTTAAAATTTTCATAATTTGTTGAATTTCAGAAATCCTTTGGTAATCAAATAATAAAGTTTCAAAGTTAAATTTTGAAATCATATTTTTTGACAATTCTTTCAAATTATTAACTTTGTCTTGAAACGTTTTTAGCTTATATGTCATTCTCGTCACTACTTTGCGAAATTTATTTATTTTTTCCTGAAATATGAATTTTTCATATTTTATTCAGAGAATTATGGAGTTTATTCTCCAAACCAGAACCGAAGAAATCTTGTATAACTTTTTTTGCTAAAACAAGTGGCTTTTTAGCATTGCTTGAACATAACTCTCTTGAGACATGCTTTTCTGGAATGTTTTCCCAGAAAAGGTGCCTTCGGCTTGTTTAGCTGGTACCTTTTTGTCCTTAGAGTTGGTTGCCCTAGATATCTCAGCCTTGTTTGGTTGTTCTTAGCATTTCTGTAACGTTAAAAATTTTTGTTAGTCTTAATATCTCTCGGGATGCCAGCTGAGATAATTTATAAGAACATTTTTAGTAAATCCAATATGTTCAACTTCAAATTAATACTGAGAAATATAATTAAATTGTCTAATTCTTCTATGGTTATCTTCAACTCTTTTTTTCTTAAGAAGTTTTTAACCGTTTGATTATCTGTCCTTATCAAGAATTTTAGAGGTGCTAAATAAATTTGAAATCTTTTTATATTTTTTTTATGGCTAAGAGTTCTTTTTCAAAAACAATATTATTAAGTTCATTTGGTTTGAACTTACCAGAATTATATTCACATATTAATTCTTCAGGACCTTTTTATTCCTTAAATATTTTGAGAATATCTTTTTGTTCAGATTTCTCTTTTATTTTTACTGCTTTTAACACTACTCTCCAAAATATTTCCGAGGCATCTGTTTCTAGGATTAAGAAATCAAATTTTGTAGGAAAATAAACTTTTAAATTAGGTTTAAACAAGTTTTGATCTCTTTTAATCCCCTTGAATCTTTCTCATTCCATTCAATTTTTATATTGAAATTCTTTTGATTCTTTTAAGTTTTTGTTTTTCAAATTTTCAAGGAATGGTTATTCCTATTTTAAAATTTTTTTACAAATTATCTTCCATAGTTTAATAAACCAAGAAGACTCTGTAAGTTTTAAAGTTTCTATTCTTTTTGAAAATTATTTTATTTTTGTAATTATATGAGACTGTAACACAATTCTTGTTAAATTGAGCACAGTATCCAAATAATCAATTTCTTTTTTTTCTATCTAAATATTTTTTGGACTGAGAATTATTCCATTATCTGGAAATTTTTTACAAATTATTTCCAAGTGATTCTTATGCTCTTCTTTATTTTTAGAGAAAAAAATACATCATTTATATAGACTAGACAGAGATTTTTAATGTCTTTAAAGATACCGTCCATCTATTTTTAAAATATTTGTGATGCATTACATATTCCAAATGGTAGAACTGATCATTAGTAATGGCCATATGGAGTCGAGAAAACAGTCAATGGTTTTGACTTTTTTGTAAACTTAATTTGTCAAAAACTTGATTTACAATAAAACTTACTAAATATTTTAGTATCTTTGATTTGAGTTACTAAAACATCTTTTTTAGATATAAAATACCAATTAAAGATCAGATTTTCATTTAATTTTTTGTAATTGATGATCATCTTAGCCTTTTTTTTTTTCTTTCATTATGATTCATTACAAGAAAATGATTGACTTGTAGTTGGTTTTATAAGTCTTTTATCCAAAAGTTCTTTTATTTGAACTTAAAATTCATCTATATCTTATTTGGTATAGACCATAGGTTTTATCCTAATTATTTTTAGTTCATCTTTTAGCTTTAGATTACAGTAACTGGAAGTTTTTTCCTATAGCATTAAAGGATCTCATGAGAGATTTGAGTTTAACTTATTATAAACCCAATGAGATCATCAATGGTTCTAATTAATTTGTTAAAATTAGATTGCTATCACTACGCTTGATTGGCGCAAATCCTTTACTGCATATTCTCAAATCTTTTATGTTAATAAATATTGGTTTGATTTCAATGTCAAATGGTTTAGGTTCATATAACTCAACTATACTTAAGTCAACATCTTTTGTCTTGACTTCTGTGTCACTAGTTAACTGATAACAATTTTTCAAGAAATTTTTAGATCTTTTGCATTACCATCTATCTTAAAATTTTGAGTTTGGATCCTCAGTGTTAATTTTTGTTAAATTTTTTTTTATCATTTACACACACAAAATAATTTAGTTTGATTCTGAAGAGGATTTCTCTAGAAATCAAATTTGATTATATTCCCTTTATCAGTGATTGAACAAGGTCATCAAATCTTTTATCTTGGACTGCACAAGGGATTGGTAAGTCCACTCCAAGTCTAAATAACGATCTAGTTTCTATTTGGGTTATACCAAAATGAATGAATCTCACCTTAGGATACTTTTTTTTTTTTAAAGTCTTCTAATTTTTTGTTTGTCAAAAATTTTTATTTTAACTTGCCTATTAGAGGAAGATTTTGTTTTTGTTAATCCTTTGCATCTTTCAAAGTGTTGGCCTTGCCAGGGTTCAATTTATATTTTTTTTATATAAATCTTCTATTTTAAAACTTTTATATTTCATTAATTTATCATTTTCAATAGCTATGTCTTCTTTGACATTGTCTCCTAAACAAATTTGATTTAATTTGTTTTCAAGGACTGATTCAAAGATTTCCAAATTTTCATTATGAAAATAAATTCTTCACTTTCTTCTGAAGAATTTGAAGAAATAAATTCTAGTTCATATAAGACTTCTTTTTCTAAATCTATTTATTCTCTTAAACAAAATTTTAGATTATTTTCTTCTAAAAATTTGATTACCTTATTATTCTTTTTTGGACAATTAGTTGTGATATGACTTTTTTCATTGCGAAAATAACACATGCAATTTTTCAATAATTTCTTTTCGAAGTTTTTCTTCTTAAATTTTCTAACATATTTATTTTTTTGAAAATATTCTTTTATTTCTAGATTTTCATTTTTTGATTTTAAAGTGTTTTTTTTTTCTTGCGTCTATGATATGATTTATTCATAGAGTATCCAACTTCTCAAATTTCTTTTAGGATTTTGTCACAATAAGTTTTTCATTCACTTGATTTTAACAGTTGGTTTATTTCCTGTTTTTGGGCTTTTCTTTGAAGACAATATTCAATCATTATTTTATAATCGAAACTTATCCTTAATCCTAAAGAATCGGAACTACCAATTTTTTGTTGATATTCTGGATATTGTTTTTCACATATTTCATCCTATAGGTTTGGGAGTTTATGGAAAAACAGTTCTTTCCAATGAGGCATATTCTCTGGTTTTAACATCTAGAAGTATTTTTGATATAATTTCATAAAATTTGTGTATTTATAGATGTCGCAAAGTTTAATTTTTGATAAAACATATTTCCCATCTTTTTAGTGTTCATCTGAAGATATTATTCCATAAAAATCTCTTTTAATAAATGTAGAAAAGTTTGAGAGACTTTTGCAAAATCATTTTCCTTATCTTCACTTAGCAAAATAGAAGTTTTTTCCCATTTGACTTATTCTAATCCTTCCTAGACTTTTAGCCAGCTTAAAATATTTTCTTGTAGTGTTCCTACTATATAGTTTAGGAATCTTTTCCTATCCTATACATTTTTGTAATGGGTTATGACAATGAACATGTCTTGTGCCTATTCTTTAATAGTGCTTTCATAACCTCTAGGATATATCATTTATATATCCCATTTGCAGAAACATTAAATTTATTTAAGTTTTCTCCTTTAGAAGGACTAAGTTCATGCTCTTGTTTAACATAAACCTCATCAAAACTAGATTCACCTTCTTTTACATGGATGTCGTCAAAAAAAGTTCTTTTTTCTAATAGCTGATTTAGTTTCTGGACTTTCATCTAGGTGATCTAATATTCTTACTTTTCTCTTTCCTAGGTTTTTGTCTAGGTTTAGAGTTTTGTTTATCTTTTTTGTTAGTCCTTCGTCTAATTCTGGATCCACCGTTATTTCATTTTTAGAATTGGCTATTTCATTCACTACGCTGGTTGCATAGTATTCTTTATCTGAGTTTTTAAAATCAGAATATAGAGTAAAAACATATTTATATTTTTTTTAAATAGTTTTTCATGTTGAATGTAGAGACTTTGCATCTGGGTGAGCAACTTATCTCTCTCTTTTATATCATTTTCATCATTATATTTAAATCTTTATTATTCTAATATTTTGTTTATTAGTTTGGAAATCTTTATAAGTTTTTCACTACTAAGATTTCATCAAATCATCATTTTCCTCCTTTGTATAAGGTAGGAACTTTAGCATCTTCATTTATTTGAAGATTGGATGTTTCACCTTTATAAAATTTGTTGACTATTTGTTCTAACAAAGTTTTTGTGTTTGGTGGTAGATCGACACTATTTATTGTATTTAAAGTACTAATAGCTTCAAACATACTATCTACTAGGCAATTTAAAATTCTAACAATACTTAAACTATTTAGTGTTTTTTTTTTTTTTTTTTCAGAAACATGAACTTGATGTTCAAAAGCTTCTTTTTCATTTTATTCTACACATAAAAATCCCTTATTATTATTATTAGCCATTTTCAATTATTTATCCTTAAAGGACCTCACTCATAAGATTAGATTTGGCCTTAAATAATCCTAACAACGCCTAACGGTGACTTTAAGATGGATTAGAGTTGGCTTAATCATCTACATTTATAATCTCTTGGCTTGGAAATAACTTTTAATAGTTCTAGGGGTATATATGTAAGAAAATTAAAATTATAGGTTCAAGTTTACAATTTTTACTTAAGATAAAGGGTTTGAGCAGAATTTTCTTTTCTTTTTTTTTTTTAAACTTTCATAAATTACAAAGGGAGGAATGTGTAACTTTTTGAAATGTTAGAGGGAGATAGGTGTATTTATCCCTATTCTAAATATGTTTACTCACAATAATCGATTTCTACTTCTCCAAGATTTTACCTATTTCATTATCAGGCAATTGCATAATTATATGGACGTGTATGGAACAAACATCATGAAAAATTTGTCTTCTATAATATTTGAAACTTTATCACAAAACACTAAGCCACACATACTAATATAGCAAAATTTAAAAGGTAACCAGTACACAAAATTCTTGCATTATGAAGTGCAAGAGAGTCAAATAAGGGGTGTTTAGTTTGTCAAAAAAGTAAAAATAAAAAGTAATATGTGATGAAATTTGATTGAAGAAAATTAATAAAAATTAGAGTTTTTTTTTTTTATAAACCAAACATCCTTAGATGTAGCATTTGCAAAAATAAACTGAATTGGTGTGGGTCCTGTGAAGATTGGTGTGGGGACATAAGACATCAACAGCCACATTGAAAATTATTCCTAACAAGTTGAAAGGGAAAAAAAAATTCCACATCTATGATGTAAACGAGGCGTTTAGCGAATTTCTAAATGACTACATGCAAAAAAAAAAAAAAAAAAAGGTAAAATTTGAGCAAAAATAGAAATTTAGTAAAATTTTTCATCATTACAATTGTATTTTTTAATAGAAAATCTAAACAACTGAAAAAAATGATAACCATTACGAAAATTATAGGAGACTAGTAGAAAACTCCATGCGGTTGCAATATTGAGACAACATCGAATGACATGAAGTCCATTGCTAATGAAAGTGCAAAGATCTGCTTTCAAATATTCGATCATGGCGTTGTGATAATCAAGGGCATCCATGTAATTTTGAAAAAATGGTGGCGTATTATGAAACGATAATGTTGGCAAATGAGAAAGTTTGCAAATTATGTTTTGTGCCAAAAGTTACCAAGTTAAAGATTTTTTAGAGTTTGTTTGCACACCAAATGACCTATAATAATATAAACATGTGTCACGCCTTTGATCTCATAATCTGAAATGGAAGGCATGAGAATATAGGAACTAAATAAAATAAATAAAAACCCACTCTAAAGTCAAGTTTTAATAAATAATAACAATTAGAATATTTAACATCGTCCCTCATTCCCATATTAAAATAATTGAGATGCCATCATAAAAATAAAATCCAACATTATAATAACAATCTTCATAATACAGTAAAAAACATATAATAAAATTTCAGAAATGTAAATAAGTTTGGCATTCACACTTTGGGTCGCACAAAAAAAGACTACAATAGCCCATCAATAAAATAAAATAAAATAAACTGGTAAGCCATATCCATCAATCTCAGTTAAACTGCAGGTAACGACTCCCTAGTTTTGCGAGATCACCCTTAATAAGGATGTGTTAAGCATCATCGCTAAGTAGATAAGACCATGTAAATGTGTAGAAGTGTACAATAATCAAACACATAATATGAGTTACAACAATCTCAACAAATTATAACATAATAATGCACATGTGGTGTAATGACTAATCCATTCTCTAATCTCCATCTATCTTCAACTTTATCCAAAGACGGGTAACATGTAGTAAAGCACGCAATGCCGCCAACTGTATCGTTTATGTTTACAACGGACGTCTATCTCGATATATATCATGGGTGGAGAATCGAGATACACATGCACAGATGTAAGACTTAGGGGAATGGAGTTACACCCCTTCACCTTTCTGCTAAAGAACCAAGTTACGCTCCCTAGTCAGGTATCTACTTATCTCAAGTAAGGTCTGGCTATAGTCCAAAGAAGATCTCATAATATATTATCTTAATATTAATGTCCCAACTCTAATGACTAATCTCTAGTCATATATATCAACTAAGGACAATCCGGTATTTTCAAAATTTCATTTTATCAATTTTCTCAAAATCAAGGATTCCGTACATATACATGACCCGTGTATTAGCATGTCAACAATGTCAATATGACACTATTGGCTAATTACCAATCATAATATCAAATTGGATAATGCAACCCCAGCCCTATGCACATGATACGCTCAATCATATATTATCATCTCAACATTTAAATAAAGGCACGCTATACTCAAGTATCCAAAATAATATATCATGATCTCAGCATGTGCATAGTCACAACATATATCCATCATATGTACATCATCCAAACGGGTTAAACAAACATCAAATCAGAACATACTAAGTTTTTTTTTTTTTTTTTTTTTTTTTTTTTTTTTTTTCAGGAGGGTGCTAGAAACCCACTGAAAGAGCACTTGAATGTCCAAGCTGTGCGAGAAGCTTGTGAGAAACCCACTATGAGTAGCGGGAAGATATCGAGAGCAACCATGTAGGTCATAAGTCTCACAGGAAGGGCGCTCCTATGACCTGCGATCTGTAGCATAAGTTCAAGCTGTCACGAGCTTGATTCGGCCCTCTCGGCCCCAAATTTGAACATCCCGAGCTCGAAAATGAAATCACAACCAACAATAGCAGCATATGTCTTAAGATTATGCAACAAAACTCAAGAATGAACAAGATTTAACATATATACATGAACCCACAAACATGTATATACACACATAATGCATATATACTACCATCAATCAAAATCATCACAAATATACATCAAATTACTGTAAATCTTGCTAATAATCTCAAACAAATATATAATTGTCCCACTTAAATTGAATCCAAAGAAAAGGCAGAGAAATCCCAAAGTTTCAAAACTTCAATCTACTGTATATCTTACCTCGGGTGGAATCACCATGATCTAACACCGCCACGACGCTGAAAATACCAAAGTTTGGGCAATCTCTGATATTTGAATCTCTCTTTCTCTTTCTTTTTTCGTTTTTCATGTCTACAGCTGTGAACCAAAGAAAAGAAAAGAAAAGAAAGAAAATAATAAGAGAGAAAAGAAAAAGAGAAAAAAAAAAGGAAAAGAAAAATGGGCTAGGCTTCAAGTCCAATTTCCAAGCCTACTAATCACTCTAGGCCAATTTCAACCAAAGAAAATAAAATAAATCCAACAAATCAAATCAAATCTCAAATCCAATTATTTAATTTATCTAAAATCTTAGATAAATAATCAAAATTGGATATCAAGTATAACAACATGTTACATAATACTCGTATTTTCTTTAGCGTAATAATGTATACACGTCACATGATTTTTTTGTAAGCATATTCTTCCAGTCCCATCTGGCACAAACATTTGAAATTTAATTTTAATAAGTTGAAAGAATATTTAGAATAAGAGATTATTTAAAATATAAAGGTAACAGACAATATTTGAAATAGCATATTTAAAAATTACAATTTGAAATGTATTTTTTAAAAGCATAATTTTAATTTAAATTTTTTTAACAAATTCTCAATTAAAAAGCTATCTTAAATAATTTTTTATTTACCCACAATACTTAATAAATCTGTATATTCATAAGAAATTGGTTGAATGACATCATAAAAAAAAAATTGAAGTTAAAAATAAAATAATCCAAATCAGATCAGTAGGCCCATTACTGTATTCTTCAGCGAACGGGCAAGGAAGAGAGAGATCGAGATCAGGGATGTCGTCTCACAACAATTCGTCGTCGTCGTCGGCAGCGAACGACCCTCGGCTGCCATCTGCGGCGAAGCGGTTCGTTCCTCCTTTGGTATCTCCGCAAGATCTTCCCGTTGATTACTCTGGTTTCGTCGCCGTCATATGCGCCGTTTTTGGCGTCATGTTTAGGGTTCGCTTTCTCTCTCTCTCTCTCTCTCGTGTATACGCACATATCTACATAGCTTCGATTTGGTTTTCAGATTGGTGATTATGCTTATGGTGGATTTTAATTGATGGCAAGTGAAGAGTTTTTGATTTCTCCGAATCACTAATACATTACTTGATTTTTCCAAAATCACTATGTATGTGAATGTGCATGTCATTAGTTAACTACTAGGGGAGTCACACACACTACATGTGTTCTCTCCATTTCTGGTTGCTTTTCCATCTTTTTTTTTTTTTTAATTTTTCCTACTCCTTTCCCTATCTATCCTCTTTTGATATTCAAATTGAGGAAGTTATTCACAGTTATGCAGAAAAATAGGTTTTTTTATGTGAGAAATTAAAGGTAATTTAAGGCATTTAAAATTGTGAGTACAGACACCAAAATGGCTTCTCCCTTTATATATTAGGTATAGATGGATTAATATAGATTTAGGGTGGACATATATTTCTTCTGATGGGTTGAATTCTTGATCTATGTGCAGTACAAGCTTGGCTCGTGGCTTGCCATCATATTTTGTGCTCAATCACTTGCCAATATGAAGAATATGGAAAATGATCTTAAGCAGATTTCCATGGCCATGATGTAAGTGTATCTGCATTATTCATCCAAAACAAACTCGTGATGTGATGCATTACGCTAGTGGTGCCTCTGTCTTGTTTATCTTGCTTGGATGATGAACATTTGCTCATAATTATTTTATTCGTCTGGGAAAATTAAAATTAACATTGCATAAAATTAGCTCTAATCCATTGACAATGTGCCATCTTAAAATTTTCCATTAGGGAAAAGCGTGTGAAAAACTCTACCTTCACTGTTATTACCATTGGGTTGTTTTGAATTATAGGCTGATCTATCGGGGCTAATGTGGGGGCTATTTTAATTTTTGTTGTAATCTATCCAAAATTTACTTTTAATAAATATCTGTTTAGTTAACTCTCATAATGTAGTTTGAAACATCAATTTCATTAAATTTTACTTCAAACCTTCATATAGAAAAATTTGTTTCCTCTTCTATTTTGACTATAATGATGATAGGTTTTAGTTCCCATGCTATATCAAAGTTCCAAATTCACTTTTTGTTATTAACTCGTGACAAAAGAAAAGGGACCCCCCAAAATTTAGTAGGAATTTATTTCATTGTCTTATTATGTGAAGTCTTATTTTATATGATAATAAAAATAGGCTAGCCCTTCAAAATTTATAATAGTAGCATGTAAATGTGTTAAATCTTATGCAAGGCAATAATAATAATAATAATAATACTTTTTCAAAAAAAAAAAAATAATAATAATAATAAGTAGAGTCCCTTAAGGCCAGGCATTGAATTGAATGAACGTGAAGGTTCTTGTAGTCTTACACAATTATCTAAGGATACATGTGTATGAACTTATTCATGCTGAGGGACCTAAAAAAAGAATGAGCTCTTGTTGAAAGTTGTTATAGGATGGTTGTAAATCTCTCAACATTGTAGTTGAAGGCAATGGGTGGTTCATGGTGGTGGGGAGTTGGTTAGTGAAGTTTTTGGGAAGTATTTGGGATTTGGGATTTCCTAACAGAGATCTAGTTAGTGGAGAGGGAAGTTCTCTAGTGGTTAGTAGGTTGAAGATTGCCTTACAAATTTAATCTCTCTCAAATTGGGGGAAGGGGGGGTTGAGCTAAGAGGATAATCGAGGAGGAAAGATGAAAATCCCTGAGATGTTTTGGCATTTTCATTATTACCATCTCCTTAAAGCTAAAGCTGTTTGGAGGGGGACAAATTTAATATTTATATTAGTTCATCTTCTCTCAACATGCTCCCTCATGTGTGGCCGAGCTTTTTAAGGGACCACTTGGCCAGACACGGGACTATTGATTTTTTTGGGTGACGGTATGTTTAGACTTAGAATTTTTGTTTGTTCTGATATTATGTTAGAATGTTAACCATCATCATATCTAAAAGGTTAAATTGCTAGGGAGGAAGACTGCTTTATTATTTATATCAACTTGTTATCTCAACACCTTCTTCATTGAGTGGCGTGATTACCTTCATGTAGCATTGCTTGGTGGGTTTGCTTGTGAAATTGGATTCTTTGGTGCTTGAAGCAGTAGTTATTAAGGGCCCATTTGACAAAGTTGTTAGTTTTTAGTTTTTGTGTTCAATTTTTATATTCAGATTTCACTTGTTGTGTTCAGTTTTTTATTTTTAGTTTTCATTTTCATGGTAGGGAAAAACCAAAAAAAAAAAAAAAAAAAAAACTTGAAATTGTGTTTGGTAACAATAGTTGGTAGTTATAGTTAGGCCTGTCAATAGATTAAATCCGTGACCCAATGGATTTTGATCCGTTGAATTCAATGATTAATGACTAATGGGCAAGCAAAATTTAGGGTGTGAAAATAGGACTGCAAGGTAAATGCTTCAATTTAATGATATTGGAATATAAATTTTAACCAGAAGTTAGCAGTTGCAGACACAAAATTCGTATCAAGCATTTATTGGTTGTGGCAACAAATTCGATTGACAATATGTTTATCTTATGAATGACAATCATGTTTCATCAAGGTTAATAAATTCAAAATTAGGAAAGCCTACTTCTTATCGAGGTTTTAGAGAATTTCATGATTCTGTTTGTCCCAAACTCTTCTTCTTTTCTGTCTTTTGCCTCAAAAGCTTTTGCTTAAATGAGGTGATAAGAGGTTTGAAACCACTAGTGAAGAACATGATTTTTTAAAGGGGATTGGCGACCATTGGCATAGCTGTGGACAATATACATGTGGATGGCACTAGAATCACAGAGCGGGGCAGAGGGTTCCAAAAGTACATCCTTCTTCTCAGTGAGGAGGGTGGTCGGTGAGGATCTTGACAAAGGCTTCAAGGAGAGAGAGGGGTGATTTTCAGTTAGGGTGACTGATTGGGGCTGAAGAGTGTTGGTGGCTCATTGTTTGAGGGTGCAGGGCTCCTAGGTTGTGGAGTTGAGGGTTTTATCTCCTCTGGGTTATTAGATAGTGCAGATTCCTAAACCAGTTGAAGGGTGGGCTAGGATACTGTCGTTGAGGCCCTAAGTGGGTTTGATCTAGGAGGTGGAGATGGTCGAGAACATAAGGAGAGGAAATCTTTCCTCAAAGCTACGATGATACCTGTATGGCTTGTGAGTGAGTTAAAACTGGAGAGACTCAAGAGACGAGGAGAATGGGTTTTGAATATCTCAGAAGATTCAAGTAGAGAGGAGAGATTTTTTTGGGGGAGATGTTTAGTAGGTAGATTTGGAGAAGGGGCCTCTTGAATGGCAAAGATTAACAAAAACATTACCAAATGGGGGCTAAACAATCTGAGTTGGAAATGGGGTCGGCTTGATGTGGGAAAAAAAGGTCTCAGTAGTTGACCCTGTTTAGTTGGAAAAATGTCAAGTTGTAATAAACATTCTGAAACGCCGGATTTTAAATAGGCTTTCCACAAACGAACATCCAATATCATTACTATTGGCAGTGTTGTGGTTATTTGTGATACAAACTTCTATACAGACAATATATTCTGCACCTAGAATTTTTTGTTAACAGTAGGAGAAGTGGAAAGACCTAATTGTGAAAAAATAGCTAATTTTAAATAATTTCACGGAAAATTAACTCTTGATAGAAATGAATGGAGGAAAAAGATTATGTAGCCGATCCTAACTAGTTTGAGATTAAGGCTTTGTTTGCTTGAGTTGAATAGAGAGTAGGAGAGGTGGAAAGTGTTGTGATGTTGGCTGCTATCTTGTGGTGCAAGATTGTTGCCTGTACCCTCCTTGTATTTTGGTCTTCCTCTTGGCTTTTCTGGTTTACAAGAAAGTGACATCAGAACGATGTAGTAATGGTAGTTATGTAATAAAAGAATTCTTTAATGGGTTGTTTTCTTTGAAAATGACAGGCTCACTTCATTCTGGTTTTATTTTTTGATAAAAAAATTCTGGCAGTGTGGCGCATTATTCTTTACACTAAGATGACCACCAAATCCTGAATTAGAAACATACTGAAGTAGAAACAGGAGCAATTGTTGTTAGTTTTGAGGCATAATTTTGAAGTTGATAGCAGATTTTTATTGTATTCGTTTAACTTGATAATGTTATTATCAATAATTTGTGATCATGCAATTGCTAAATGCTGACTTGTTATATCTTTGTATTTTCAACGCCAGGTTTGCTATAATGGGATTGGTAACGAACTACTTTGGGCCTGCTCGACCAGTAACAAAGAGTTGAAATTCCTCGCATCACGAAGTCAGATGTTACAATATAAATGGAATTCCCCCTTCTCCTTGTTTCTTAATTGTGTTTCAACTAAATTAATTACTGAATTTTGATGGAAACAATTCGAAGTTAAACCTAAATGTACCTTATGATGCTGGTGGGGGTGTTTTGAGTCTTACCTTATGAATTGGTCCATACGGAACCATAATCTATTTAATTTGCCTGCCCATTAAGTGTCGGCATTGTCTCAGCCTAAGCTAGTAATAACTCTTCTACATATTTAACTTTTGACCGCATAAACAATTAGTTATGTGTCCCTTGGCTTATCCGTGTTTGGCTGGCTATCACTATAACAGTACCTGTTGAAAATTAGTGCAGTCTGGTCTGGTTTGGTTTGGTGGTAGTAGGAAAACTGTGAATTAGGAATATATATACTTGTGAATTAGCTCATGTACCCATGCTTGTAGAAGTTGAACTACTAAAACTTTATGAATTTGTTTTTGGGTTATTCAAAATGATTCGGACAAGCAAATACTGCTAGCCTAACATCATTATTAGTTACTGTTATCATGAGTGAGATTTTTCAACATTATTGCAAATTTACACGTGCTATTGGAGAGTCAACAAATGAAAAATACAATTACACCCCAAAAACCTTAAAAAAAAAAAAAAGAAAGGTAATAATAAATTAAAGGAGTTTATTGATCAAATAAGTGTCTCATGACTTGATCAACAATTTAGATGGCTTCTTAAGTTTTAGATTATGTAAGTCTCGTTGTATGGACATTGGAGTGTACGCGCGTGGAACTTTTAAAGTAGATCTTTCACTGCAAGTGCGTCGCGAGTTCACAAATAATTGATAACCTCTTGAACCCAACAAATTAAGGCTCTGTTTAACAAAACTTTCAATTTTCAATTTTTAATTTTTTGAAATTGAACATAAAAATTTGTTTGATAAATTTGTTTTTAATTTTTAGTTTTTAAAAAAATTAAAAAATTTTAAAATTTTTAAAAATTATGAAAACATAAAAAATATATATTTTTTAATTTTTTTTATCACTATTATCGCCAGTCATAACTATCACTTATCACCAATCATAATCAACTAGCAACTATTGTCGACTGTCATTCACTGCCAATAGTTACCATTGTTGTCCACCTCTAACTATCATTACTGTCAACCAATAACCACCAACCTTCAACCTTTGCCATTTACCTCCAACCACCGCTATCAGTTGTCATCACTTCTGGTAACTGCCACTGTTGATTGTTCACCACCCACTTCCAGTCGCTGTCGTCTACCACTTACTTTAGACCGTAGCTACCATAGTTGTCCACCTCTAACTATCATTGTTATCAACCAACCATCACTCATTTCTGACCACTATTAACTATCTTCAACCACCGCTACTAGTCACCATCACTTCTAATAGCTGTTACCGTTGATTATTCATCACTCCACCTTTGACCACTGTCACTAATTGCCAGTCGTCGCCTATCACTCACTTTCGACCGTACCTCCGTAGTCGGTCGTCATTTACTACTGTCAACTATCTTCCTAATATTATAATTACAAACTAACAATTATTGTTATCAAATATATTTTTAAATTTTTATTTTTTTCGTGTACCGTCAAAATAAATAATTTAACGCAAAAATTAAAAACTTTACCAAATGGGTGTATTGGATGTGAGCCATGTTTGTATTTATCTTTGTTTGGCATTTGTTGAATTTCCTTAATTCCATGCTAAGGGTAGCTCAGAGGGTTAGAGACGACTCGGTGCCAACAATGTATTAAAATATATAGCTATTTACCGCTCGGCTTAGGTCTAGTTTTCCTCTTAGTTCATTATGTTTCTGGGCCTACTCTTTCAGAGCAGAGGAAACTTTTGGGCACTTTCAGAGGAATACCAAAATCTATTTAAGCTTATCAGCACTTACGGGCGTCTCCTTAACGACCTCAACAGTTTTGAGGATGATAATAATAATAAAGACAAGGAATATTTAATAAATTTTGTAAATTTTTAATTTTAATTTATTTTGAAGTGATCACTTGTCCGAACCTTTTTAGAATTTATGGAAGATTTATCTGACCTTTTTAACTCCAGCCCCAATTGCAGAGGGAATCCAGGCAAGGTAAATTGAATGCCGTGTCACTGTGCATGGGCTGCAGCAACAACAGCTCTATTTCTGTAATAGAAGCTATTGGAGGCAAACAGAGTCTCATTGTGAGTCAGAGGAGAAAACTGCTGAGATTAGTTTTACAGAAGGAGGGCAGCCTAGATCCCCAAGCATGCAAGGATTTGTTTTGGAAAATGAGCTAAATATTGCATTTAAATTTGCATGAAGGGTAACGGATTCACTTAAGAGGAGATAAGTATAATTATTTAAATATTAAGTGAAAATATTAGTAAGGGAGGTAAATATAATTTTTAAATATTAAATGGTGATAAATGTAATTATCTAAATATTAAAGGAATGTATAATTTGTTCCTATGATTATCCTATTTTCTCAGGTGGAGTAATAGTAAACTCGTGCACGTAAAAAATTATTTAAATATTTTTTAATAACAGTATTACATATTATCAAGAAAATGTGTATATATATATAATTAAATATTTATTAGATAGAATTCTTCTTGTATATTAGTTTTTTTTTTTTTTTTTTTGAATTTTTAATTTACCGAATTAGGTCGGGTTATCATTGTGGTAACATCAAGTACCGGGTTCAACGGAAGGGCAGTGAAAATGAAAGAGTAAAAAGTAGAAAACTAAAGATTGTTAAAAACTAGAATTTATAAAATTCGAAAAAAGAAAAAAATCTTAAATTGATAGCCAAAGGATTTTTTTGTAAATTTAATTTTGAGATTTATTATGAGAAGATTAAATCACAAATTAATAAATTCAGAAACTTAAGTGTGTTTGGAGTCCAAAAAAAATCCAAAAAAATTAAAAGGTAGGGTTGATGTGATGTAAAAATGACAGGTGACAAAATTTGATTGGAGCGATTTGAAAACATTTCGAACCCTTAATTGTGAAATTAATATATATATATATATATATATTTATAAGTAAATTCAATTAATTATTTTCAAAATACTACTAATTTTGAGGTATGGATTAAATCGTAATAGTAACGTTAAGAATTGAATTTCGTTACCACGTGCATGCGTTTCCAACAACTGTGGAAGCAAATGAGGAGGAGAGTCACGCGGGCAGGAGCGTTGGAGTTCCATTAAAATTTAGGAAACCCGTCGCCCTAATGTTCGGATCTGTCGTGCCTATAAATAAACGCGCGAGTCAAATGTTTTGGTTCGCTTCTGATTGGTCACTGCAGGGCTTTCATTTGTTGGTCGTCATAAGTTAATAATAATTAACTAAATAATTAATTAATGGGAACCGCACAAGCCTGTTTGCTCGACGTCATCCCACAGGGGTACAAGTTTGGCCCTTCGGATGATGCAGAAGAGTTGGTGATCCCACCTGGGTACGAGTTTGGTGCTTCAGATGACGCAGAAGAAGAGTTGGTGATCCCAGATGGCCACAAGTTTCGTCCTTCAGACGGTGATGATGATGATGGCGATGACGATGATGAGTTGGTGATCCCACCTGGGTACAAGTTTGTTCCTTCGGATGATGAGTTGGTGGAGAATTATCTCAAAGACAAGGTCATCTCCGGGCATTCTCTGCCCGATCAACGACCGATTCAAGACATTGACGCGAGGATTCTTTTTACGGATCCGCCAAATTGCCTAGGTATGTATAATGGAATTTCTTGGTCTCCCGGAGTTTCGAATTCTTGTGCACTGAGTCAAGCTGTCGAAAAATTTTGTGCAGACTCAGTTGATCCACTAAAATTTTGTGCTATCTCATAAACCGATTCCGTATACCGGAATCTCGTGCATCAAATTAGGACTCAGTCGTTGCTTAATAATATATAACTTTTCCTCATTTGATTGTTGAGCAAGCAACTTTATATTTTATATAATTTTAAGTTATATAAATAAATATTTATTTGGGGGCTTAGTAGTTGGTGGTAAAGTGATTTTCCTTTCTGTTTACATGGAGTGAAACGGGAAGAAAAAACTAGGGAAAAGAAAAAGTTTTTAAAATCTGCCACTTGTTTGTAACTTTTTTTTTTTAGTAGAGAAAAGAAATGGAAAGAAATAAGAAGAAGAGTAAGTGTTGAAATATTAGAAGTTTAGGTACCATTTGATTTGTATTTCTATTTTTCGTTTTTTATTTTTGTTTATTGTATTTTATGTTTTGAAAATTCTAAAATAAGGAAAACAAAAAATATATTTGGTTTGACATTTTATATTTTTTGTATTTTGAGATTTTTCTTATTTTGGATTGAAAACACTTGAAACGACTTTTTATCATTTTTTATTTCAAGTGTAAATTCATTTTTTTTTCTAAAATAAATTTTGAAAACACAAATAACTAAATGCGCTTTGAACTATTTTTCTTTTCAAAAACCCAAAACGGAAATGACTCAAAATAGGTATACCAAATTAATAAGTATACCAAATAACACCTTAATCTTTCTAAAAGTGGCAAGGAAGGGAGAAAAAAGAAAAGAAAAATTAATTAATGAAACTTTCAAAATGAAAAATTTACGTACAAACTAAAGAATAAGGAAAAAAAATTACAAATATATCATAGGGTTAAATAAATTGACAATCTTCCAACTATTCAAAGGATTTAATGGTAAAATAATATACACTTTCATTTCCTTTCATTTTTTTTTTCAACTGACAAAAAAAAAAAAGTTATTATCTTTCTTTCCTAAACTTACAAACAAATGATAAAAAATATTATTACTTCTCTTATTTTATTTTGTCTCTTAATTAATATTTTTTTTCTAAACTCACAAACAGACCCTTAGTAGTAGTGGAGTGATTTTAGGAGTAGTTGAATATAGTTATAAATTCTTTTTAACTATTTTATAGAGTAGTTGGTAGGTTTGAAGGAGTTAATGACTTTTAGCAAGTCTGTATATATATATATATATTAATGAAAAAATAGGAGAAGTTTTAAGAATTGATCTCATGATCTAATGGAGGTTCGATTTACCTTGAATTGAATAATCAGGAGGTTGCCTATCTCTTGAAGTGGGTTTCTTCCCCATTCTTTCATTCTACTCTTTTTCAAAGAGTGGGTACGCAGCATTGATAATATGTGTGTTTCATATTTAAAATTTTTGTAATTGATACCTTTTTAAATTAATCAATTATAAACCAAGAAACTTGTGCATCAAGTAGGAAAAATTATAAATAAATATACATGATAGTGGCCCACAAATATGTTATTTTTTCATGAATACTTGTATACATAGTATTTTTCATAATTAATTAGATATATCAAAAAATATTACGTCGATACAAGTTTTTAGTAAGAAAAAAAGATTAATAGAATGTGATATGTTAGTGACCCAATATCACATATAATGATTTTTTTTTTTTAGTAAAAATACTTGTATCTGAATTAATTATGAACAATGCTATTTATACAAGTATTTAGGAAGAAAGGAACTTATTTGTTTGCCACTATCATGTATATGTTCTATCTATAATTTTCCCTACCTGATACTCCTTAACGCAATTAATTATGAATAGTTTTATATATACAATTATTTTCAAAAAATCATTAAAAATACTTGAATCTCCTTGATATTTTTTTGATCTAATTAATTATGAATAATGCTATATATACAACTATGTATGAAAAAGAATATATTTCTGATCGAGCCATTATCATGCCTATATGTTTTCCCTACTTGTTGTATACTTCTTAACATAATTAATTACGAACAGTTTTGCATATACAATGATTTCCAAAATATATATATATATATATATATTAGAATAATGTGCATATATATTTTTCATAATAAATTTTACCTACCATATATACAAATATTATTAAAAGGATCATTAGAATAACGTGATATATAGGTTTGTGGTATAATTTTTTTTTAATGAAATTAATTATGAACAAGACTATATATGTAAGCTCATAAGCAATTATATATATAAGCTCATGAGCAATTACTTATATATATAATATTTCCTACTTCAGGCTTGTTTATCTAAATAATTATGAACAATGTAATCCATAGTTTTATATATAAGTTTTCCTTACTTAATACTCTCTCATCTAATTAATTATGAGAAATTAATATGAACTACTTACAAAGAAAATCATTAGGCTATGAGTAAGCTCACCTTTTTTTTTTGGGCTAAGTAATTTTTTTTTTTGGCACGTAGTAAGCTCGTCTTAAAAACATAATACATTAAAATGGCATTTAGTTTATATTTCTATTTTTTATTTTTTCTTTCTCTTTTCTGTTTTGAGATTCATATTTTAAGAATATGAAAAATATATTTTATTTGATATTTTCTATTCTCTTATTTTGAGTTTTTTTTTTTTTTTTTTGAGGTGTCTCACATTAGTTGTGTAAGGGGTTGGTGGTCAGTATATAAGTATATAAAAAAAAGTCTCACCCTACGAGCTAACTTTTAGAGATGAAAGAGGCACCACCCAACTGATGTTAAAACACAGGTTACTATCAATCTCAACTTATCAGGTGAAACAGGTTGTCGTTGCCTCTGACTTAGGGCCCCATGTGTGAAAGGGAAGATCGTTGAGGTATCCCACATTAGTTGTAGAAGGGGCTAACATTCAATATATAAGTGTGAGAAAAATCTTATCTTACGAACTAATTTTTGAGGATGAGATAAGTCAAAGATCATCCAACAACGTGTTTTGGGTCAAAAAGGTCAAAAAATAACTTTTTGTCATTTTACATTTTATTTGTAAACTCATTTTCTGTTTTGAAATTAGATTTTGAAAACAGAAATGAGTAAATATGTTTTGGGCTGCTTTTGTTGCTTTTAAAAATGTAAAATAAAAAATAAATTCAAAATAAGCATATCAAATAGACTATAATTAAGTTATTATTTTTGGTGTGCTTGGAGTTATATAAATTTGTAAAAGTTAGTCTCTGTGCAGTGAGTAAAAAATTTAAATTTTATAATATCGTAATTCGTGTTTGTAGATATTTGTAAAGTTTTTAACACTCCAAACACTGCCTTCATTATATAATTATTATTGTTACATCATTTTGTTACACAATCGGCATCACTTGAGGCAAAATATTATCTTGAATTGATTTTCACATTTTGTTGCTGCAGAACAATGTCCATGTTTTGGGAGAGAATGGTACTTCTTCTATCCTAGAAGGAAGGAAGTTTGTCAAGGCAAAAAGAAACGATCAGTGGAACAGACTGTTGTTGGAGATGGAATAGGTTTTTGGAGATCAAATGGAGAAGAAGAAGAAGTACATAACTCCAAGGGAGATGTTGTTGCTTTCAAGGCTTACTTCAATTATTTTTCTGGATCTCCCAAAAATGGAAAAATGACGCCTTGGAGAATGGAGGAGTACCGATTACGCTTTAAGTGCCACAAAGAATTTGAGGTTTGTCGAAAATATCGCTTATCTTGATGATTTTATGCTCGTGCACGTCGATCGGAAAGATTTGGAGTTGGTTTGTTCTCAAGTCACCATTAGTTCAAATCTTTTTAAGTTCAAGACCATTAAAAGTCTAAGGATTAATCTAGAGGTGTGCGCAAATTGGTTAAGATAGTCTGAATATTAAAAAAAAAAAAATGTTAATGCAAGTGGAGTGCATTTCGATGCACCAAAAATATAAAATTTTTAGGAATTTTTAACAATTGAACCTTTTGTGTATTGGGTAAAAAATTTATAATTTTTAGTTACTTTTGGTTACTTGGTAAAAATTAGAGAAGCTTTTTGACAAATTTTGATGGTATTGCCAAACACTAAAATAGACAAAAGTTGGTAACTTTTTTTTTTTTTTTTTTCATTTTTTTGTTTACCAACCAAACGGAATGATTATTATTTCCCACACACCTCCTTTCTTTTTCTGGTTTGAATAAAAAAATACATGATTTTCTTTTAATTTAAAAATTAATATATATATATATATATATATTTGTGATTTGGACTAAAATATAAAATTACTAAAATTATTAAATTTAAATAGATTTGTTTCACAATTGTTATACAAGTTCATATACAATTTAAAAAAAAAATTATTTAGAATAATGAAGATAAATTGAATCCTTTTTAAAAAAAATTAATAATTCATTTTAACATAAAAATGTGTAAAAATTAATATTTATCAATTAATTTTTTGTGAAAAGACTTTTTCCCTCAACAAATTTTGAGTCATAAGATATTTATGTGATTTATCCCTTTAAAACAATGAACTTTTTATCCCTTTAAAACAGTGGATGTCATTGTTAATCTTCAAATTGAAAATAAATAAATAAATAAATTAGCCAACTTTTTTACCAGTTTTATTATTTTCCTTCTCTTTTTTGGCAACTACTGTTTTTTCCAAATATATATATATATATGTATAATATTAAATTATTATATATACAATATTATATAAAAAAAGGCTAGAGTTTTGGTGAAACCTAACAATTGATAAAACCAATCATTTGATGAAACTTTTTAATTCCTTCCATTAATACTCTAGGCCGTTAACAACTAGCATCAATTTAAAAGAGGTCTATATCTTATAAGTAAATTTAAAATTATATAAATTATTTTAAGTAATTTTATCTTTGTATTTTGTCGCTGTCTTTATATACCCCTTAACTTCTTAATATTTCTATTTGTTTTTTAAAATAATTATTAACTACTCGTTAGTTACTTAAATATTATTATTTATTATCTAAGACAAATATTTTAATTTTAATCTATAATAAATGTTTTTTTTTACCAATTTAGAGAAATTATATAAATAAAATAAAATTAATTAGTATTCCTCTCTTTACCCACAAAATGTGTGTATTCACTTTTAATATATATATGCACATAAGTCCACGACATGTGGCCACCGTATGTATAACTACTAACAAATATGGCATCCGTGGAAAGAAAACTTCCCGTCTCAAAAAATAAATTTAAATTAAAACGTTATTACAGGCTTTGAAACAAAAACAAATAATAAAATGTTATTATATATATATATATATATATTTTGTTGGTTTATTTTTTTTATTTATTATTTTTGTACAGGAAGAAGAATGGGTTTTGGGAAGACTCAAAAAAGGTCGAGATTACTGGAAATGAGCACTGCCCAAATTTTTCGCATGTTTTAAGTGATATTGAAATTGCATTTTTTGTCTAAAACCCTCGTATGTATCAAAAGCCAATGAATAAGTTTAGTGAATAAATGTCAGGTAATTAACACCTTATTTAGTGCGTGGGTTTCGTTGTTTTATTCAATTTTTTAATCAATATATATTCATTCATTCTTCAATATTCTATTTTTTTAGTTGATATTTCAATAAGGGAATGATTCAATATATTTTTTTAATCAATTTATATATATATTTTAGGTGAGGATTTGAATTATTACGAAATGTAATGTGTTGAATGTTATAAAAAAAAATTAAGAATTAATTCCATTCATTTCTACTTAACTTTCATCTAGGTCAAAACAAAGCTAAAAAAAGGGAATAATTCATTATGCTTGTGTATAAATATAGTGAAGAATATTTTAATCAATAAAATCCTTTAATAAATAAGCCATAATTATACGGTGAGAGAATTAAAATGGAAAGCACTAGAGATTGTGGTCAAACCTAAAAATTCACTAAACTTTGATTTTAGTGAAACTATTTTAGTTACCTTTTAAAAAAATTAAAAAAAAAAGAAACTATTTTAGTTGTTTAAAATACCCTTTAATTTGTCATTAAATTTAAATTTTAAATCAAACAATTTCTAAAAACTACCCCTTATTATGTCATTTTACAAATTAAAATTTTTTTAATCATCACAATATTTTACTTTCATATTCCTAATTAAATTGTAAGAAGTGATAACTGCACACATTGTGTGTACACATGTTTAGTAAGTGTAAATGTATGGTTTAATCTCAATTGATGCTTGTTTATTTTTTTAACTTAAAAATTATAGTAAAAGATAATAATTTTAAAAAAGATAATACTATATCAAAGGAATATGCTAAAAAATGAAAAAAAAAAAAAAAGTCATACTGAGTTTATTATTTTCAAATAATAGGCTCACAAGTTTCATGTCACTTTGGTTAACCTTGCGTGGCATTACTAAAAAATAAATCGAGTGCATTTTTTTTATTCAAAGCATGCTATTAACTCTAATATCAAAAGATATATAACATAAGATAATTATGGATGTGTAAATAGAAAATGTAGTAAGATAAATAAAATATTAAATTTATATTTTTATTGAGTTGGTTAATTGAGAACAAACTAAACATCTATCTGTTAAAAAAATAAAGTTTTAACTTTTACTTGATTAACTATAAAAAATTAAGTGTGTATATTTCCAAGATACTATTCCATCTTTTTCTAAACAAAAATCCTTGATCCAAAACACAACATTATGTTGTATCATTATTAACTCTAAGCAAATGCGATCACCGTGCATGCAATTTCTCTACGTAGAATTATTCTCGCGATGTGTTGTGTAATGAAATACCTTTAAGTTGCAATTGAATAAATTTTCTACAAAGATCTTTTCAGGATTTCTTACAATTTTGAGGGTTTTTCATGAATTAATGCGGGAGAACTTCAGAAGCAAATTCAACAAATGAAAACTATTTTTGTGGGAATTTTTTCTTAAAAGTATATAATAGTTCTAAAAAACCGTAAATGCGTTTAGACTACTAGATTTTAATTTATTGACCCCTGATCTCAAGTCTCTAAATTGATATTAAAAGTTATGTTCCTTTTAAAAAATACGTAAATGTATCTAGACAATCCAATAGCCCTGACCTCAAGTCTCAAATTGACATTAAAAGCTAGAGACACCCCCCCCCCCCCCCCCCCCCCAAATATATATCCTACTTCAATTCAATTCGCCTGCATAAACGTATGTTCACTTCCCAATATGCCCCTACTATAGTTCAGATTCTGCCAAGCAAAGCTACTAATAAATTATGTTTTGCCTATCTGCAGTCCTCTTTAAAACAGCACGACTTTCCCATCCCACTGAAAGTAGAACCTGGGTCAGCACAAAAGATGCACAAGAGCTACACAACGAAGCAAAAATGAAAACCTTCCATACAAGCATAGAGAGGGAACTGGCTTGCAGCAGACAATCACTAACATATAATATAACCAAAAAAAAAAAAAATGTTATTCAACCAAAAAAAAAAAAAAAGTCACAAAAAAGTACTTGAGAATGATGTGAGAATCGCATTTTCGCAATAAATGTGTATTTTAACCGGTGCTTTCTTTAAAAATGAATGGCTCCCGTGAGAGCCACATCATTCTGGTTAAATATTCTTAGTTGTATATCACAACTCATAATATAAATAATTCTATTGCTTCAAAATTTTTATTAGTCCAAGTAACAAGAGGATGCATATATAATTTAGTACATGACCGACCACAAATGAAGTAGGTTCAAACTGGGAAGCAGAGAGATTAACTAAGCTTAGACTCATCGTAAGCTCTCGTGTATCAAGTCTCCATAACAGAATAAAAAGCTTAATTCTTCATGGCTCAATGACAAATAGGGGCTGCAAAAAGGAAAACAATGTTTTAGACAACCATAGACTCTGCACTGAGTAATTACAGAAAGAAGAAAAATGAAAGAGAACAGCTTTAGAGAGAGCGAAAGAGATACCGTGTCCAGACTAACTGGTTTCGCATCTTCTGCAAGTATCTCAACTATAGTTCCCGATTGATCGGCCTGAAGCAAAGCATCAACAGGGCAAAATATATTTATTATTGTGTGTTTGCATGCAAAAGTTTTGTGTAGTAGCCGAAGGAAATAATGCAAAGCTGAAAAGGTTTCGACCAAAGATCAAGCTTTCACAGCTAAAAGTTATTACTTCATGTTGCCATTAATTTCACCTTTATTTCAGTCTCATTTATACTGCCTCTGAAAATTCCCAAAATGGATGCTCGATTGGTATAAATGCATAACAGCAATCAAAATGTTCCGATAATGTCAATTTCAAAAAAAGGAGCCCCTATTGGAAATTCTAGTTCTCCTCTCTTTTGGAAATCTTCCTAGTCGAACGTTAAGTGACCAGGAATCTTAAACAAAAAGTAACCATTCCAAACCAGACAACCAGAAATCCCAAGGTTCAAAACTCTTTCCCTTCTCAGTAAAGCAGATGGAACATTAACTAGTATACAAAATTGAAACTTAGAACCGTAAAAAATTACAATTAAAGCAAGAATATAAACTTAAAAAAATGATAATTAAAACCAGAAACTTACTTCAATCTCATTCATCAGTTTCATGGCCTCAATGATGCAAACTACCTGGCCTTTCTGGATCTTGTCCCCAACCTGAAGAACCACCGGCAGAAATCAAATATAAAGCAAACAATGACCTGTACCTTAAGTTGAAAATATCACGAAAAACTAGCTGATGGTTGGTCAAAGTATCCACCAACATTCAAGACTGAAATGAAGCCCTTTCTGATAAGATGATTCTGGTCGACTGACCCATTTGCCACCATAACTGATTATTGTTGTTTGGAATTCAACAGAAATATAGCATAATAAATCTAGAAATTCAATTGGATCAGAAATATTTTTGTAGTGGGAAAACATTGGGTGGGAGGAGCATTTTGAAATTACTTGAGATAATTTTAGTGTCCATGAATATTCATATACTTGATAATTGCATATGTGACAAATAAAGGAGGAAGATGTTTCCTTAAAATTCAAATTAATCAGAATCTCATAGGAATTTAAATCCAAGCCACTATAAGTATTCAAGAAAAAGAAAAAAAAAATAATTACCCAAAAAAAAAAGTATTCAAGAAAAACAACAAAACATTTAAAAAACTTAAAAAAAATGAATTATTATATAAAACTGTGAGTGTAATTTCTTCAAGAATTCAAGTCATTTAGGCAACAATTTCTCCAAGATCTAGAATCAGTTTCTAACTTAAAAACATGCAATCACATACATATAGAGCAACCCAAGCACAAGCATGCCTTGCACAGCTGAAATAGTTAGCTTTTTACCTTAACAAAAGGGGGAGCTCCTGGTGCAGGGGAACGATAAAATGTTCCAGCCATTGGGCATTTCAATGGCGGATGGGAAGATTTTGGCTTTGCAGATGGCACTGGTGCTGAAACTGAAGGTGAGGGAACAGGACCAACAGAAGCATGAGCACTGACCGGCACTGGATATAGTTGAGATGCAGCCATAGCTTGGGGAGAAGGGGGTTGCATCGTTACTACAGGAGCTGGCTGCTGCAAAGCTTCTTTCTTTCTTATAATGAGTTCACAACCCAGTTGCTTTAGCTGCAGCTCCATGATGTCTCTTGAATCAACAAGCCTAACAGCAAAAATAATATCAATTCCGATGAGGACCATAAATCAAACCTAAAATATATTCATGCAACATACAAAAAGAGCCTGAATGTTAGAGGGATTTTACGCACTTAACAACGTCTCCCACTTGGGTCATGAATGCTGAAATGGACGCTGTATCTGGACAAGTATTTTGAGCAGCAGCTTCTTTTGAAAGTTCCTCTGACTTTGTTTCAGGAACTGGTGCAGAATTCAAAGGGGGAATTGGTGCAGAATTCGAAAGGGGAACCGGTAGAGAATTTGAAGATTTCTCGATAACCTTAAATGTAGAGCAAAGGTTTTAGATTGAGCAGAAAAGCAATATCATATAGAAAAACGAGAATAAAAAGGAGGGTGGAAAAGGTCAACAACAATGTGCAGCTAACCTCATTGACGGCAGACACCTTGAAAACATCATATTTATTATGCCTAGACCCCTGCCAGAAAATAATGAGACAAATAACGTCAACATTGATGATGAAACAAGGATAAATATTGGCTCAGTTATCCTGACAAGTGACAACAACTGTAACTGCTTAGTTCTAGACATAAATATACATATATATTCAACATGATAAGAAATACGTCGTTGCCCAATACAGCTACACTTCACCTTTCTTTTTCTTGTTTCACTCATTTTTATTTTTATTTTTTATTTTTTGGGACAAATTGCAAGAGTATCAAAACCAAATAAGCCATACCAGTCAGATCACAAAGCAGATAGAGCATAACTGGTCATGAAGGAGGTACAATTAATTGGCCAGAAATTTTGGTATCATGGATAATGAAAGAAGGATAAAAGTTGCCCATAGATATCCTCACAACTATGAAACTGCTTACTTGTATACACAAACATACATATATATATATATATATGGCTCCGTTTGGAGCACTTTTTTTTTCTTCAAATCCCTTTAAAATGCAAAATTTTTACCTACTGCACAAATTACGAGAAAATTTTTTACTTACTACACATATTATGATATTACAACTTTTACAAATTGGAGCATTTGGAGCCCCAAATTTTTCCAAAAAACTCCAAAAAAACTTCAAATGTTTTTAACTTTCTTTAATCAAAAGTCGCCATGTTGTCACTTTTACATCAGTACAACATCAACTTTTGTTTTTTGTTTGTTTTTTTTTTTTGGGAACTTTTTTTGAACTCCAAACGCCCATATATATATATATATATAAATAAATTTATATCCACGACATGATAAGAAATAATTCATTGACCAATACAGCTTCACTTCCTCTTTCAATTTTCTTGTTTTACTCCTTTTTCTCGGTTTACTTCATCCCATTCCATGTTTTTGACAGAACTCCTTTCCGCAGACAGGTACTGTATGCTATCAAGTATGAGCAGTTTGAGGTAGAAAATTAAAAAAATAAAAAAATTAGGCCATCATAGAAATGTTAATCCTTCAATCCTGTAGCGACATATTTAGGCTTCAAGCCATCAAGTCGTATGAAAAATCCAGTATTAGCAAACTCCCTCGGCAAAGGTACAGAGTGACGCAGTTAAACATTTTACTCTTTTTTTTTTCCCCAGATTCAAGCTCGATAATTTGACATTGCTGCAGCTCAATAACTATTTCTTATAAGAAACTAATGTTTCAACTGGGAAAGATTAAGAATTTCCATTACTATTCAAGATCATGTGGCTAATTTGACAAAAATACTCCTTCCAGGAACTATAAGCAACCCATTTCTCATTTCCGCTCACAACATCAAAATGCCTATAAAGTTCGCAACAAAAAAATAAAAACCAAGAGATGTTATGCGATCAATTGATAAGAGAAGGAACTAACCTGAAACCTGAGGGAAGACCCGGTGAGCAATGGGGACGAGCTCGAAGGAAATGAAACCGAACACTGTTGCTGTTGTTGATGCTGCTTTGCGCTTGGCTGCGAAGCACCGCATAGAGCAGAGGTTTTAGGGCATGGGACGGAGAAGGTGGCCATCGTCAATCAATTTCCAATCACACAGTTGAAGCCGCTCAGATTTGGGACGAATCGAGCGGACGAAGCCTCTCGAGAGATTCCCAATTTCTAGGAGCGACAGGGCGGTGAGATCGATGAGATGGCGTGAAGAATCCGAAGAACGAGAGGGAAGAACGAGGAAGGTACCGGACGTATGTGTGAGATTTATATAGGGGGCGATACGCACGATGGAGGAGGTTTTTTTTTAGAGAGAGGGAGAGAGCTGTAGAGAGAGAAAAAAGCGTGGGTTTCGTTCGTTTTTGAAATGTGGTGGTTTAACGAACTGCACCCACACGGTGAACTCCACAGTGCTGCCCGTCATACCAGACTCGTGCTGTCCAAAAAAAAAAAAAATTAAAAATGCTAATTAAATTATGACCCCCAAGAGATAACTGAATATCACTAACCATCACTCAATTAAGAAAGTATACAACAACCGAGTCGGTGCAGCGAAATGGTTCCCTTTTCCCGTCAATGTCCCCATTTAGCAATCCTCATATAGGGATAAAATCCTTCTCTAGTCCTCGCCTTCGCCTACACGTGAGTTTTTTTGTTCCTGTCCCTCTAAAAAAATAAAAATTATTTCTTCAATTAAAATATTGTTAAAAAATAATTGTTAAAAATAAAAATTATATGTATTTTAAATTAAATAATGTTATATACTAACATATATTGTTATATAAATATAATTAATATGTAAGTAAATATAGAGTTTGGTGAAGATTACTTTCTCTGCTCCTGCGTCGTTAGTAAATTACATAAAATTTTTGTCCTTATTTCTATAAATATTTATTTTATACTATCACACCTTGAATATCCTTAACTCAAAAATATGATGTAATTATATGCAATCATATATAATTGATTATAACTCAATATTAAAGCTAACCATAGTAACTATAACACAACTGAAGAAATTATTAACAATACAACTGTATAATTTCAATTATAAGTTAGGCAACAAAGTTTTATATACAAATTGGACTCCACTTGGTCCAGACAACCTGACCAAGATAAAAATATATACAAATATAATTCCTACTCTTAACATAGCACAAAACACAAACACCCACACCGATTGAACCTCACGAATTGCTCGGGCTCCATGGTACTCGAATTTGCAGCATTAATTGTAGGAAAGTGAGTACTAAATTACATGTGTCCATCAAGTAATAGAACATATATATAATTGTATCCTAGCATGCTACCACGTAATAAAATATATAATAGAATCCTAACACACATAATTTTGTATAATGTTTAGATATTTTAGTGGGTTAAACCAAATTAATTAAGTAGGTGTCAATATAGGATACGATTTTAAGAGATTTTAACTTTGATTAAATCCTTACTTTCCATTTCTTCACTGCAGTCCCTGCACTATAAAATGCACTACAACCCCTTAGAACTTGAATAGGACACGAGAGTTTAACCAATCACTTATAAATAGGTGAATATGGAAATGTATTTTCTTATTAGGGTTAGTGTAGAGTTTTCCATTACTATCCTTATCTTTATTTTGAATTCATTCATGGCCATGTTCACTTTCTTGTTTACGCTCTGTTTGTAAAGACATAAATATAGACTTAGTTAGGTTAAACATTCAGGTTCGGACAGACCCGTCTTATTTTTTTTTTCAAATTAAAAAAAATTTCTAACTCATTTAATTATTTGGGTTAGGTTTAAAATTGAGTACAACGAGCTAACTTGCCATGAAATATTAAAAAACATATATTTTATATATTTAAATATTTTATTTTTATTCTCTTATAAAAATTTAATTTTTATTACTTATCAAAAAAAAATTTAATTTTTGTATCAGAATTTGTATGAAAAGTATTTATTTTAATCCTAAACTACTTATTTCTATAATTTTTATCTAAAAATATTGTTGAAAAAATATATAGTTTATTTTAAAAAATAAATAAATTTACACAACTGTTAGAATTAAAACATAAACCAGACTTTTTCATACTCTATTCATTTGAGAACAAAAATTATTTGCGTGCATGTTGTAAATTGGCAAGTTATGACCACAGGGCTCCATTTGAAAATAAAAGATTTTTGACTTTTTGTAAAATGATTAAAATGACCCTCTCACGTTAAGGTTTTCTTCAAATTAAGAACAAATACGCTAAATGAACATAAAAATCTACCCTTCGAGAAAGAAAGAAAAAAAAAAAACATAGTTCCGGGCTTTTATCTTAAAAAAGCCAAGCCCAAACCATCTTAGTTAAGAACATATGCGGGCCGCACTAACGTTACGCCCGACTATAAACCCTAGCCCCCTCATAAAAATATCCCTTCTTTAAAACGCACAGATACGTACAAAACCCTAGCTAGTGCCCGGAGATTTGCCGCCGCAGGGTCGCAGCAACGGCAGCCGAAATGGAGACAGCGAGAACTGTGAAAGACGTCTCTCCTCACGAGTTCGTCAAGGCCTACGCCGCCCACCTCAAGCGCTCCGGCAAGGTATCTCTCTCCGTATATATCTGCAAAATGGGTTTGCTGTTCGCCTTTTTCTTTGTACGAGATTATGTGTTTTCAGTGATTTCGTTTAATGTGCGTACTGATCGGAGAATAAGTCTCTTGCATTTTTGTTGCATGATATACCATCCTGTTTCCGCGTTTAAGAATTCAGTATCCCTTTATTCTCTCTGTATTTTATACTGGTATGTGGGATTGTGCTTTATTATGTGTTGTTATCTGAGCGACGGAAGAGGCTGAAGGGTGGGTGTTAAACTCATCTCACCAGAAAGACCCGAATGATGTGGTGTTGATTGAGAGGAGAGGGAGCTGGGGAGAGAGGTAAAAAAAAGTGAGCAGAGGCAGGTAGTCTAGGTTCCCAATCATCCGTGAATGAGTAGCTTGAGTCTCCAAAAATATGTTGACTCCATGGAAGAAAGAAGACCAAGCTAAAGAAAATAAGGTAGCCAAAAAGAGGCTTGAATGAGAGGATATAATATTCTGGCTTTCTCCTCTATTGAGTGAATGAATTAATGAGCAAGCAAGTGCAAGAAATAGCGCCTCTATGAAAGGTTTCACATGTGGTACACATCCATGTGAAAGAAGCCAATAGAAAGTGAACATATATCCGAAAAGGGGTTCCTATGGGAGGGAAAGGATGCTTACTTGAAGGTGGGTTAAACACACCCATAGATAGAAAAGGTACTCATCTAAGATGCGGTGAAAAACTCACCTAAAGGTGGGGAGACCCGAGACACTTGTCCCATAGGTAGAGATTGTGAATGAACTCTCTTAGAAGAAGAAATATGCTTGCCAAAAGCGGTAAAGTACTCACTCGGAGGTGGATTGATGCTTATTAGAAGTGTTCAAAGCTAGGCTTGAACAAGAGCATAAGCACTTTAGTCTTTGTTCATGCACGACTTGAATCAATGATTCGAGCCTTCAAAAAATTTCTAAATTGAGCCCTAAACTTAAAAATAAATCCCAACCCATTTCTAGAGCCTACGATAAAATAAAATACAGTAAAAAAATTATAAAGTAAAAAATAAATATAAAATCCTAAAGGGTTACTTAACTGGTAAGATCTTAGGTTTGCTTTCCAGTTATCACTATTTCAAGTTTCTTTAGTGCTGCTGGAGGTTTTCCCGATTATTAACTTTAGGGCTTCCAGGGAATAGTCGAATTGTGTGCAAGCTGGTCCGACCATCCCGAGTCATCAAAAAATATATATATATTATTTGAAATTGAAATGTTATATATAAAAAATATAAATTATTTTATTTTAAAATAAAATTCGGCGAACTTATGGTGTATGTGTTGAAGCCTGTTCAAACAATTGGTTGACAGTTGGGTCAATTGGGGCTCTTAGCCTATGATCACCTCTCATTCTTTCAGGCAGGAAAACTTTTACTCGGAGGTTGTGAAGTACTCGCTTGAGGGAGAGAATGTGCTTGCCGAAGGGGTAGTAAAGTACTTACCCAAAGTTGGAAATGTAATTGCTTGAAGGCAGAAATGTGCAGGCCAAATGGGCAAAGTACTTGCCCAAAGATGGAAATGTGGGTGATTGGGGGTGGCTTCATCAAACATCCAATGTGACCATAATCATAATCGGTTTGTATCTTGAGGGCTTTTCTTTTGTCTCTCAATACTTTGCAAGATACTTTCTCTAACCAGTGACTTTGTCATCACCTTAAGTTCAATCTTAGTCGTGCCTAATCCATCTTATTGCTTGTTTGCTCTGCCTATCTCGAGGGCATTGCTTCTATCCTTCTAAAGCTTCATTTTTCGAGGTCTCATTTGAAAATCAAGAGTCCTTCGAGGTTATAATATTTATTCTTTAGTTCAACATTAATCCTTAATTTTTTAGCTTTACTCAGGAGTATGTTGTGTTAATAGCTTAAAGGGGGTTGCAGACAAGGGGAAGAATTGTAATGAGTTTAAGGGAGCAAGTGAAGAGTTTGAGAAGCTTCAAATAGTTGAAGAAAGGTTTGGGAAGAGGGAGATGAAGATTATGAGTGTAATGGAAGATGAGGCTATTGACATACTTGAAGCAGTTGGAAAGGATCTCATCCCTTCACGTGTAAAAAGGGATGGATGATCGAGATGTATTAATTGTCAACCCTTACATCAAACAACCACTCAAGCACATCAACGGTTGGAAATCAACCTCAAAAACCATCTCAGTCCTGACCCTCTACTGGGGATTCAAACAAGGGCTAGGGTAAAAGCGCACAACTCAAGCTCAATGGTGTAATAGATACAACTCAGATGTATTAGTTTAGGTGGGATAATTGTATAGAGTAAGTTGATCATTTTGATTTGAACCGCAGAAAGGGAATCTTGTATCCAATAGTGGGAATGAAGGCAGGTGGAAAGTGGGAGGCTTCCGTAAGATAAATGTAACAAGGTGGCTCAGCTATTGTTGGGCTTGTTGATGGGGCTAACAAGTGGAGGGTAGGAGATGGTAGCTTGGGTTGGATCCAACAAAAGTCTTTAAAAATTCAATTGGGCTTAGCCATTTATCATCATTGGGCTTAATACACTGATCTAATCTACTCGGAGACTTAATACCTGCTGAAATAATTAGTTACAGTTAGCTGTTAGCTATAATATGATTGTAACCAATATAAAAGGAGGGAAGGAACTTGTAAGGGGCTTATGAAAAATCAATAATAGAATTCTTCTTAGCGGAGTTTCCCTTGAATCAACTGGTGTATTTCTATCTTTTCCCTCATTCTGTATCATTTTCTTACTTACCAAAACATCTCATAATAGGGAATTCTAGGATGAAAAGCAGAGGTATTCACCAAAGTATTTCCTTTAAAGAGCTTAGGTGTCATTTTGTAAATAGTCCACAAAGATGTAGATGTCGGGGGAGCCTAACTTAATGCCATTCACGACAAGTAGATATTCGTAGCAATTGCATATAAGAATTTTGTCTAAGAAATGCCCTCGCGTAGATGGACTGGTGTATCAAGAGACCATATGACCAACAAAACTTGCATATCAGCATTGAGGTTCATCAATTAAATATGCGGAAGTAAAGATACTCCCACTCACCCTGGAGGTTAATTATAGGCAACATACGTGTGTTGTCATCCATTCATAAATTTGACAGTAGTACCTTTTTAAAAATAAGGGTATGTACATGGTCTTGCTTTGACCACTTCAATAATCTTTGGTTAAGAAGGCAATGATTCACAAGTATGTGCATGGAATATTCACCATAATACAAGGGTCCTCTTTCCTATCTTGTGTAAGTCATCTTATGAGAAATAAATTTGCCACTGTGTTAGAAAAATCTCCATGATCAATTTGCACATCTCGGGGGAGTTTAGTCGTACCAGATAAGGTAGTCCAAAAACCTTCATATATATTTCTTAGCTATTCTCGAGCAAAGTTGAGGCAGAATCATTCTTGTGTGAAAATGCCAAGCAATCCAGGAGGAAATACTCATTGAATTTTGAGAGCAATTGTAAGAAACTTAACTCCATAATTATAAGATTCCTACTCTGAAATCGATCAAGAGAATGAGCTCATTATATGCATATTGTGACATGACTATAGCTCAGTGTTGAATGGCCACATCATTTCTTATATGAAAGAGAGATAAGCTATTGGTGAGAGTATGGGTGAAAATCATCAGTATACTAACAAAGATATATTTAGCATTGGCATGTAAGTTATGAATATTTCAATACTTCAAGCGTCAAGTATATCTAATTGGCGTCGACAAATCCATATAGCCGACCCCACCTAGTGGGAAAAGGCTTGGTTTGGTTTGGTTTAGTTAAGCGTCAAGTATATGCCTAGACTTCATGAAATTCTAAACAATAAAGTATGGAGCAAATTGCATAGAAGCGTATAAAAAGTGAACATGTGTTCAAAAAGGTGTCCCTATGAGAGGGTGATGTATGTTTAGAGCCTCTTCAAATTCTCTCCTAAACGATTGTAGCTAGGTGGAACTTGATGCTGACATGGTACGATCATGGTGAAAATGGCATAACTAGCTCAACATCCTTCCAGTTAGCACTGCCTTGTGACCCACTAAACCATGCCTCCATATAATTACACAATAGCGCATACATGAGATTATTTTGAAATATCACATCAGGGCCTCAGGAATATCCTGCATGTAGCTTCCTCATATTGAGCGATTGCATTGCTGCTTTATGAGTACATTGTCACTCCCTTGAGGTGTGCTTGTATTGTGCCTTTAGCTTTACAATAATTTAGTGGCTCTCCTTAGTTCAGGGACATTAATCTCTGCTAGTTCAGGAGTTGAAGGGTCATATATTTTAGGATATTAACATTAAGTTTGTTTTTTGTTTTGTTCCTTCCATACCATTTTTGATAGGCATTTTGTTACTCATATTTCAGCTATTAAGCTAATTTTGTTTTGGAAATTTGGACTTAGATTGTCAGAGTTGCCTGCTGTGTACGAGAACAATGTGCTGTCATTTTCATGTGTATATTTTTGTGAAGCTGCCAAAGTGTGTACATTTTCCTTATCTCCTTCCTTAAAATTGATTTGGAATTCAATTTTGCATCTTTGTTGCTAAATTTTGAAGAAAACAATGGTTCCAATTTCCAACTTGTTGAATAAAAAATAAGGTTTGAATTTATGGGTATTTTGGCTTGAAATGTTGATTCTGATGTTAAGATATAATTTATGAACCTTTGCCCCTTATAGTTATTTCTGGTGTTTAGTTCTATCTATGAAACTTTTCCCCTTTTAGCTATATCTTTATTGTTCACCAAGGTCATGTTAGCACTTCCTACAGCTCATGGACCAAAAGAAGTCTCTTTATAACCATTACCTATCAGGTGTATTTCAAAAGTAGGCCAACTGTTTAAAGCTAAGAAACAAGAAATGATGCCTTTGTGTAGGGAAATTTGTAAGGATTCTCATGAATCAACATTCTAGTTTTTTGAGTTTTTTTTTATAATTATTTATAAAAAAAATTCGTTTTTTTTACTGATAAAAAAATAGTTGTTTCTTTTTAAATAATTTCCTGATTTCTGTACTTATTAGGAAGATATTTTCTGATGAGAGCAACCTTACTCAGCCTTCTTTGTAGTGCTTTACTGTCACAGTTTGGGGCTACTTTTTATTTGTATGTTAAATGGTGGGATTGGGACTTGGGAGTCATGGCAGAAGTAGTTCTGATTGTAATGTTTGAATGGAGTTTAGGGACTCAAAAAATGGTCACCATCGTGATGTGCGATTGTTTTGTCATTGTGATTGACAGATTCAATTGTTACTGCTGAGGCTAGGCAGTTGCATGGCATCTGAATGTTTACAGCGTAAATATCTTTTGTTGGTCCTTTTTAATGTTTTATTTTGATGTTCCTTTGCTTTCTGACTGATAGATGGAGCTACCACCCTGGACTGACATTGTGAAGACTGGTACATTCAAGGAGCTCGCCCCATATGACCCTGATTGGTATTACATCAGAGCTGGTGTGTGATTGTTCCTTATGTGTTTGTTTTTCTATTCATTGTTCCCATAGGCGCCCACACACACACACACAATCAGCCTTTCCATATAAATTGCTTAATCTCTGTAATAAATTTGCACGGCAGCTTCAATGGCAAGGAAAATCTACCTTAGGGGTGGCATTGGTGTTGGTGGTTTCCGGAGGATCTATGGAGGGAGCAAGAGGAATGGTAGTCGTCCACCCCATTTCTGCAAGAGCAGTGGCTCTGTTGCACGACACATCCTTCAGCAATTGCAGAATATGAACATTATTGACTTTGACCCAAAGGGGTGAGCCACTTTTACTCATCTTTCGTGTACATGATTCATGGTTTGATGGCATAATGTCACTGCTGCATTTATTTTTATAATAACTTAAAGATAAAAATGTAGAAGCACTCATCAGGGTGTTAATAAGTCCCCTAATCAGAAGGGCCCAAAGCATTTTCACTTTAATCGTTGGTTCAAACAAGGATGTTGTTGGGTGTTGGTTCATCCCCATTTGATTACATATTCAAGGTTCAACTTATATTTAAGTTTTCAACCTGATATGATGATATCTTTTACCAAATGTTAAATATATTTGCAGAACATAACTCTTGTTTTCCAATCAACTCAAAAAATTTGTAGTGTTGGTAATTAGGGTGACGAGTATTTGTGCAAAGTCTGTTCTCTTAAACTATTATTCTTTAATCAGTATCGGTAAACCATCTATTTGCTAGCTTTAATGGTACGACTCCCCGGTTGAAATTGTTCGTTTGCGCAGTACCACTGGAACATGATTGAGTTCATTACTCGCTAAAATTTTGTTCTCCTGTGTCAGTGGAAGGAGAATCACATCGAACGGCCAGCGAGATCTTGATCAAGTTTCTGGAAGGATCGTAGTTGCCCAGTAGAGAGATGGTAACGGGCATGCATTAAATGCTTTTGATTTATAAGTTTCCAGTTGTTTGGATGTCAAGAGTGGATTTTTTGGAGTATTGTTAAATCAATTTTCTGCTCCGTTGCCATGAACTTTCCGATCAACATGGCTCCTTTTCGGATTCAATGTTGTAGCATCTTTGGTTGTCCTGATCTTTAAGTTCCTGAAACCTGTTTCCATGATCTTATGTAATTCATGCATTGTTGATCTTTTATGTTGCTCTCTACTATTTGAGATTATTGGTATCCTCTATATTAACCTAACTTGTAGGACCAATCAGCGAGTAGGTTAATCTGGCTGATCAGTCTTATATATCAGAATTGAGGTGCTCGCTCCTCCGAGCAATGTGCCTTTTTTTTGGGGGGGGGGGATTAGTTGCCTTTTTTTTCCCCTTTAGTTGTTTTTCTCCATATTTTTTTGTTATTTTATTTTATATTTATCTTTTTTTTTTTCTCTTTCACTCGCTCCTTTCTCATTATTTCTGTAAAGACAATAATTTTAATATTTTAAAATTTTAAATTTGTATTAACCTAATTATGGATTTGATCATGTTGTGTCTCATTTATTTATATATATATTTTTTCTCTTCTTTTATACGTGTAACCCATGGTTTTAAAAATCAGACCGGACCGGTCGGTTCAACTGGTTGAACTGAAAACCGGTTCAAGAAACGGTTCGGTCCACTCGTAAAACCGATTGTTGAACCGGCCTAAAATCGTGACCCATCGATCAACTGGTGAATCGACGAATCGGTGCCGATTTTGCTGGTTGAATTGGGTTATTTTTTTTTTTTTTGAATGATAAAATAAATAAACTAACATGCATTAGCTTAGAATCAAACTTGGGACTATTTTGTGGTAAAGTATTATTATCTTACTGTAATACTTTACCACTGATATTTATTGTTCTTATTTTTGTTTAGTTTTACTTATAGAATATATTAGTTTTAAGTGATTTTATTTTACAACACATTTTGTTGACACTTTTTATTAGTAAAACAAAATAGAGTAAAAGAATATGTAAAAAAAAATAAGTTTTTAAAATTATTATATAACTTTAACATATTTTTATATTTTGTTTATATATTTAAATATATTTATAACGTCATAGTTAAACTCTAGTTCAATTTTGATTGAATCGACGGTTGAATTATTAACCCATGATCCGGTCGTTTTTTCAGTTCGATGAACGATTTGATTTTTAAAACATTGGTATAACCTTGCCTTATACATATTTTAAAAGTTCTTAAATTAGAGCCTTTAAAATTTTTAAAAAATCTTTATCATATTATCATTCAAGACTTTTGATAAGTTGAGTAATATTAATACCATCTAAATTTAAATTATTTTAATGAATATAAATTATTATGGCAAGGAATATGTGGTATTCTGATTTACATAATTTTTGTTTTTGGTTTTCTTTTCTGACAAGTTAAAAAAATCTTTAATTATCATAATACATAAATGAAATTTTCTAAAAAGACAAAAAGGTTAACGTTCTACAATATATCATTATTGTTATTAATGTTTTTTAATACAAAAAGGTAACTTATGATAACACCCTTGAATTTAGTCTTTTATTAGTCTATTTTAATAATGAGCTATTTTGTTCGATTCGCCAAAATTCAATTTTGCCATCATCGATATCTGTGAAGGCAAAAAGTGAGGGAAGACTCTGGTTTGATGAACCCTCTCTTCTTTATCCCCCGCCCCCCTTTCTTTCTTTTTTTTTTTTTTTTTTTTTTTTTTTTTTTTTTTTTTTGGGTGGGAGTGCATATAACAAATGCGGGCCAATTTGGAACCAAAAAAAAAAAAACTTCAGCAATTTTTTTTGACCTTTTTTTAGCGTTTGGCAATAATTTTTTTTTTAAAATACAAACTTACAACCTAACATTCCAGTTCAAAGTTAGAAGCTAAGTGAGAGGTATAAATTATACACACGCACCCTAACCTCAAAAGTAGTTAAAATATTTTTATGTTTTTATTTTTATTTTTTATCAAATAGTCAAAGGTTCTTAAAAATTTCTGAATTTTTTTTTAATTTTTTATGAAACAATTAACGATTACTAAAAATTGCTCAAAATTTTAAATTTTTATTAAATGTATAAAAAATTACACCTAACAATTTTTAATAAAAAATTGCAAAATGTGCTTAAAACTACCGCTTTCCAGATGGGCCCTTGAAGGGGTGGCTAAGTTGAGTTGGCCAAATCAACCCCACCCCTCATCGTTGGCTCGGACTAAAGTAGTACTCAAACAAAATCTATATTTTGTTTAATTTATGATTAATAAGTTAATTCTAAATTTTTGTACACGCATAACAAATTAAGAATTTATTCCAAGGTCCATACACTTTTTGTGCCTGTTGTATGCATTGGTGCTTATGGTACATACATTTTTCGTGATTTTGTAATTTAGATTCTTTATTTAGTGGGATTTACAGTAAAAAAGAAGATTCAAATTACAAATGACAGGAACTTAGTGATAATCAGATCTAGATCATTAAATTAGAATTTAACGGTCCGAATATATTTACGTATTTTTTAAATTAAAAATTTATGAATACATTTAAACTGTTAATGATTCAAGTCTGATGTCAGTTTTAGATTCTCAAATTGTACAATTAATACCTCATCGTTTTTCATCACATTCCAACCAAATCGTTGTTCAAAAAATTTGATCAAGAAACATGTTTTCAAATATTATTCTTTAATCTAGTTTGAAATTTTAAAAAAGCATGTTTGAGAATTATATATAAAAATTAATTTAGAAAAAGAGAAGAAAAGAAAATTTTTTAATTTTTTTGGAATTTAGAGTATAAAAAGTTATTTTGAAAATGATGGTTGAATGTTTGTGTTTAATTTGATATAAATTTGTTAAAAATTATATAAAGTGACACGTGATAAAATTTTAATAGAAAATCTTAAAAATTTTTAAAAATTTCAGCAGACTAACAGTAAAATAAATAAATAAATAAATAAGGGTTGAGTACCTTTTGATGTTATATATAGTAAATAAAATTAGCAATGGATGAATCAATCCAATTAAAGTGCCATGCAAAGTTTTACTTTCAATTTGATCAAAATGGTGTTCTAATTGAAATAAGATAGGATTTCAAAATTATATTTTAATCTAAATAGGATAGGACTCTCTTATATGCAAAATTTATAAATAAATACAACATCTTCTTTTCTTTTCTAAATTTATTTGAGACTTTTTATCATAACAATTTTCTCTTTTACTTTACAACTTTGCAATTCGTTTTGTACATATTTAAATTTTAATTTTTAAAAAATTTTTATTTGTAATTAATATATATATATATATATATATATACACTGTCATTGGAAAGAATATGGACAATAACTATAAAATATTTAATTATATAAGTAAATAATGTTATTATTTAGTATTTTTTATTTTTTTATTTATTTAAATTAAAATTTAATCGAATCAATATCATTAATGGTATCAATATTTTAATTTGTGTTATATTCATTATTTGATTAAATTTACATAAATAATAATATATATTACTTTCAAATATATTTATATAACTTAACTGTTTTATCATATGATAATAGGTTCAATTTAACTGTATAATATTATAAATTTGTGTATCATATGAGTTATGTCACTAGTCATTACAATATAAAAGACTCCATTTAATAATAGGAATATTTATTTTGTTACATATCATTTGGTATTATAATTTTTATTTAAATTAAATTCTACATTAATTAAAAATTTTGTGTAAATTAAGTCATGTACACTTGAATTCTTCTAGCTATGCAGTTTTATTTGACTACTTATATTTATTAGAATATTATATTTTTTTATTTTTTAATGTGATTGTGAAATTATTTGATTCAAATATACACACTATTATTATTTATTTTAACTTAAATATATTTTATTTTTATATTTTTAAAATATATAATATGAAAAATTTCGCACAAAATTAATCACTAATTAATTATATTAATATTATCAATTTAATTTAATTAGCTGAATATTCAAATTACAAGCCCAATCGAGCCATTTAATTTTTAAATTAAAAAATTAAACCAAAACCAAATTATTCTGCCAACCCAACTCCCTCTGTCCTCGCCACCATTTAACACGTGGACGTTGGCGTGTTCCGCGCACCGTCGCGTTCTCTAGACAAGCTCCACTCTCCCGCAGCTCCTCCTTGGATCGCCGAATCCGAATTATTCGGCCGCACGCATCGTCGGTAAGAGAATTTAAAAAAAAAAAAAAAAAAAGGGAAACGCAAAAACCGAAAGTATTATATAGAAGACACTATTCTCTTCGTCTTCTCGCTCTAGGGTTCGCTTCGTCTCACTATCTCTCTCTCTCATCATCGAGCCACCATGTAAGTGTTCTCAAGACCTTTTAGGTATATTGTTTTGATCCTGACATTACCAAAAATCAATGCCGTTTCAATTGAAGGCTACAGACTTATCCATATATATATATGTCAAATCATTGTATGAGAATATGCTTGTGTTCGTGAAAACTATAGTTCAATAATCAAACGGTAAATACTATGATTTTGTTTATGATCAAGGTGCTAGAGGATTAACGAGGACACAGGTAGAGCTCAGCTAGTGTTGTTGTAAATTGTGGGGCGTTAAATCAACTTTCAGTATTTGAGTACTAGATTCACATTGCAGATGAAGCCCACAAGAATTGAACTAGATCCTCTCTCTTCAAGTTAAAAAAAAAATAACTAATCTATTTTAGGGATCATCAATGAAAGCACAATCAGTGTATCTCTCTGAAGCATGGTCTATCTTTGAGTAATCTCTATAAGCTCTATTAAGCCTCTGTGTTCACCTTATTAACTCTTTATATGCTTTTGTATTTTAGAGTATAAGAAATCTCAAGGCAATAAGAAACCTAAAGGTGGCGTGAAATTAGAATTTTGCAAAGTAGGATTGTAAAAATGTCAACTCTTGCTTGAACCGACAAACTCGAATCCCAAAGAGTCCACTTAAGCCACCAAGAGTAGTCTCAAGTTGACCTCAAACTTGTACTTTGATGCCTATTTGCTTGTTTGTTTGACACAAACTCATTATTTACGCCAAATAGTGTAAATAATCGAGACCATGATATATGCAAGTCTCACTCAAACTCAAGCACAACCACTTGTAAAAATGTTGAATTACAATGCAAATGTTTTGCTTGTGGATTGGAAAAAAAAAAACACTAACAATGTATATAAAGAGTGAGATAAGAGTTACTTTCCTAGTTTACTTGAATTAGGAAATAAAGTTGCGAAGCTAGTTAAAGATGAAAACAATAAAGAAAGGCTGCATATCTTTATGCTCTGATAGCAATATTAATATGATTACTAAGAGGGCCACTGAGTCAATAAAATATTTGTCATGTTCTTGGCTGAATTGGTTTGTTGTACCATTTTTTTGGCTGAAATGGTATATTCTAGTCTTTATTGGTGAGCAATGATCAATATTTGTGATTCGTTGCTGCTAGAATCCGAAAAGCACTTTTTGTTGGTAACATAATTGTGTGATTGGATAACTTATTGCCTATACCTTTTTATGAGATGGTTCTAAGCTTGTAATACTATTGTAGATGTTATCTTAGTTTGCAAGTGATAATTTCTTGATAAGTTTCACTATGTGCTCTTTATACTAAAAATACTCTTGTTTTGAAGTCTCTAATACTTATTTGTGAAATTATTTAAACATTGAATATGTAATTTTTAGGGTTGAGGCTAGTTTCATTGAAATTGATTCCATGAAAGTTTATTTCAAATGTTTAATATCTTATTGTGAAAGTGTTAACCACCAATATCACATTTTTTTAGGTGAAACTGCTAGGAGGAGAAGGAGCTCTGTCACTTGTACCGAGTTACTTTCTCGGAACACACCCCTCATGTGTGGCCATGTAACTCTTTTTTTGATAGGGACAATCACGCGTTACTAATGTCTTTTTCGGTTCATGATAAGGACTGAACTTGGGATCTTTACTTGTTATAATATCATGTTAAACCTTTTGTCAGCATCTTATTTAAGAGGTTATGATGTCAGAGGCGGGGGGAGCAATTATAGTACTTGTACTGACTTATTTTCTCTTAATACTTACCAAGGGAGGTTAGAAGTTGCGATGAAGTTGAAAAATTTAGGAAGTTCAAATTACGTGTTACGAGCTATTTGATTGGATTTGTTAGAAAGTTTTTCATGGTTGGTGGTAGAATAAATTTAAAATATAGGAAAATTGCATTTCCTTGATTATTGCTACGCAACAAGTTTTATGCAAGTTTGGCCCAAAGGCCAAGGATTATTTATTTTTTTGGTATTTATTTCAGTTAACACATGAATGGAAACATTTTGGAAACGATTCGGAAATTTCCGAACGCATTTTGGAAGTAGCACAAAAATATGAATTATATAGAAATGATCATAACTGTAAATTGAAATCCATCTAAATATACAAGAGTCTAATAATAAATTAATTAAACAATTTACTGTTTTGGTATGTTATATTGTATTTTGGCCTCTGCATCATCAATGAAAACATAGGATTATTAGTTCACTAGCGTTTCTTTTTGATATATTAGAAAACAAGAACTTTTTGAACATTTCATGAAAAAGGCGCGATATTTGTTCTTAAACTCTGATATTAACAATTAACGCTTTCAAATTCCCAATAAATTCCCTGCTAATATTGTTTATACCTATGTTAGGGAGTTATGGTAGATCATATTCCGTTACAGATGTTAAATATGATATCTATGTTGACATAATGCTTGTCTTTTGCAGGTAACTAGTATTTTTCCTCTCGTCTGAATTCTTCTTCAGATTTAGGAGTTGTTACTGACTTCAAGATTGATGTCTGGGGTCTTCTTGGGGGAAAGTAAAGGATAATGTTTAAATGAATTTTGTTTCCAATTTCTTCTTCGAAGGAGGATATACTAATGACAGTTATATCATTTTTCTGAAGTTTGTTGGACTCAAAGTGACTATTAGTTGGTGTTGGGTAATGGTTCATTTTGTGCCTTTTGTAACCATGTTTGAATGATGGGAGCAGGGTGGATAGTTTTTAAGTTGGTTCCTACAAAGATTTGATCAGAATTATTGTTTTGTCAGTTGGCTGTCGGTTGACCCTTTGTTCGTGGAATGCAAAATTTTTAATTTTTAAGAATGGATGACTACAGAGAGCCTGAGGTCTGGTTTCCAAGCTGGATTAGCAGGAATTCATATGAGATGGCAGAATCTCGTATCTTCATCATTCCTTGCATCATTACTGGTTTAATTGGGCTCTTGACAATAGCTTACACGGCCTTCCAGTGGAGAAGAAACATCAGCTTGAGTTGGATGAAGGCGATAGCTAGGTCGAAGAAAAATCCAAAGGCAAGGAACAAGGCTTCTGTTGCTCCTCATACGTGGGTACTGGAATCTGCTTCCCGAGGGAAGAGTTTAAATTGTTGTGTATGCTTAAAGTCAGTGTCTCCTTCACAAGCTCTTGGACCAATGGTGGCCTCCACTTTTATACACTGCTGTAGCATATGTGGTGCAGCAGCTCATCTGGGCTGCTCCTCGAATGCACACAAAGATTGCAAGTGTGTGTCTATGTTTGGTTATGAGCATGTAATACACCAGTGGGCTGTCCGGTGGACTGAGGTCACAGATTTACCTGACGAAACTTCTTTTTGTAGTTATTGTGAAGAGCCGTGCAGTGAGTCTTTCCTCGGGGGATCCCCTATATGGTGTTGCTTGTGGTGTCAACGGCTGGTACATGTTGACTGCCATAATAGCATGTCCAACGAAACTGGTGATATTTGTGATTTGGGACCATTTAGAAGGCTGATTTTATTGCCACTTTGTGTTAAGGAGCTGAACTGGTCTTCCTCAGGTGGATTTTTGAGTTCCATCACCCATGGAGCTAATGAAATTGCATCGTCTGTGCGTGCCACTATTAGGAGTCAAACCAAGAAGCATAAGCAGGTAGATGACACTGCTGCAAACACAGGTGATTGCTGCAGTAACGGTGACATATCCACAGAAATTACAGCTGATACTTCTCAAACAGTTAATGATTTTTATAGAATGGAGGAGAATGGCAATGACAGCGCAACTGTTGGTGGGGCAGAACAGCGCCAAGATGGTGATCCTGTTAAAAATTTGGATTCTAAACCTAGTTTTAGAAGAAGTTCATCAATCAATCAAAGGGATGAGTGTCAACTTGCGTGGTTGAAACAGAAGTACGAGTTGGTTGATTTACCACCAGATGCAAGACCGTTACTAGTTTTCGTTAACAAGAAGAGTGGGGCTCAGCAAGGAGGTTCACTCAGGCGACGGTTGAACATGCTATTGAATCCTGTTCAGGTCAGATTCTTTGCCTGCTTATTTTTTCTCTCCATGTGTGTTTAGCTGCAAAGTGTATAGTCCCTCTGTAATCTGTTGTGACTGGTGTTAGGATAATCATATTGAAAATGGATAACGAGATGCTATTTCTTAAAGAGACAGCATCCCCTTGCTCAAGTTTTAAAAGGTTGATCTTTGTTGGTGCTTCCTATAGGTTTTTGAGTTGAGTTCGACACAAGGACCGGAGGTGGGTCTCTATCTGTTTAGGCGGGTGCCCCACTTCAGAATACTTGTATGTGGAGGAGATGGTACTGTTGGCTGGGTTCTGAATGCCATAGACAAGCAAAACTATGTTTCTCCTCCTCCAGTTGCAATTCTTCCTGCAGGAACGGGAAATGATTTGGCCCGAGTTCTGTCATGGGGAGGTGGTTTGGGTGCAGTGGAGAGGCAAGGGGGCCTTTGTACAGTATTGCACCACATAGAACATGCGGCAGTAACCATTCTTGATCGATGGAAGATAGCAATTCTAAATCAGCAGGGAAAGCAACTTCAGGCCCCAAAATATATGAACAACTATTTGGGTAAGCCAGCACATTATTTTTTAACCATTTGAGGTGTGTATATACTCTGGAGGATGAATTATATGCCCTTGATCGAGAAAACAAGTTTGGTCTGTAAAATGACACAATCATTCTATGCACGCTTGTGTTGTAACTGGGATGAGATTCTGCTTGTCTTAGAATTGACACTCAAAAACTTGTTTAGACTATCAACTGTGTTCATGCTTAACTTTCTTCACCATAATGTGGATTCGTCCAAACCTTCTTTCAAGCTATTTTGATGGTTTTGTTTGAGGTGTAACGTCTAACTGTGTTGGATTAACATGATATATATCCAAATGTTTCATCTTTCTCACTTCAATCTGCATGTCTTTATGATTGTATATGTTGACATTGTTTACTTTCTGGTATGCCTTCTGCATTTTGTTGCAACCTTACCATAGTTGGTGTTTATGTTGGATGTTTCTAATTTGACCATCATTTGCTACTGGGTGTGATCTAGGATTGTATAGGGATACTCTTGTGCCAGCACGAACATCAAGGATTCCATTAGGGCTGATTTTAACTGATCTATAATGGCTGGATGGCTGGTAAAACATGGCCTTTCTAAGAGTTGCTAAAGGGGTAATAGAAGGTTGGTTTTTGTTATATAAAAAAGGAAGGCTTTATAGCTTGTTTAGAGGCTGTTCCTGAGGGCTGTGAACAGCTTTCAAAAATAGTAAATTTGTAGAGCTGTGGGATTTTTATATGCCTGCGTTGTGTGATTAAAAGGGTTTTATTAGGCTTGATCAATGAAAAGTAAAGGGAGAAAGCAAGATCATTCAAATCTGTTTCTGGGCTCTCAAATTCTTTAAAAGTTCATAATTAAGGAGAAGAAAATTAATTCTAGGCATCGCACCTAAGGCTAGAATTGAACTGCACAATTCAAGAGAGTTTCAAAAGCTTTATAAATCCATAAAAAAAAAAAAAAGAAGGTTGCATTTATGTATAAGTAGCAGAAATTGGATTCCTACATAGAGAGTAGTAGGTTAGTTACTGTTAGAAACTTGAATTTGTAGAACATAACAAGAGGCATATAAAACCAATTACATAAGTTTTAATTCATGTATAAAATGAATTACATAAGTTTTAACCCATGGGCGGCACTGACTACCCGTCCATAGATTTGAAAGTCACCCAAATTAAGTGATAGAAAACATAGTTAAAAACTGAAAGCATTTGATAGATTATCTATCAAGTAAAACAAATTTTCTACTGGCATTATAAATTAAAACGAGAACCAAAAACTGAAAGAGTTTGATAGATAATTAGATATTGGCATGTTGCATTGTGAGTACTGCCCATTAATCTGTTTCCTTGTGCTCTTATCAGGAAAAAAAGTTGCCCTATGCAAAAGGATTTTGTATAGATCCTTTCTGTTCACTTTGCATCTTTATGTCTCATTTCTTATTTTACCGCCTTGTGTTAGTTTGTCGGGGATGCTTTTGCATTATGATGACAAAAGCAATTATTGTTGCAGGGGTTGGGTGTGACGCAAAGGTTGCTTTGGAAATCCATAATTTAAGGGAAGAAAACCCAGAAAAGTTCTATAACCAGGTGACTACAAAATTACTTCAGAATGTGTTTGAATTCCCATTTTGAGAATGTATTAACAACTGGGTTTGGGATGCAGGAAGACTGAAACTAGGAATAGTTAGTCCATTAGTTGAAATAGCTCTTTAAGGGAAGCTGTGCAAACTGTGAGTAGTGGGTTAGTTCAAGATTTTAAATCTGCAAATTAACATTATTTAATGGTTTGAATAATTGGCTAAATTTGGCATTTTGAAGCATAATGCACAGTTTAACCATGACAACTTTCACAAAACAGTAATGATACAATTTTGTTAGATTATAACTTATAAGCAATCCATCCTTCTATTTTGGCTTTTGTTGAAGAAATGTGTTTGTGCAATTTTATTAAATTGTCTTGGCTTAAATTGACCATTTTTATGTTTTTTTGTGTTTCATCAATCCTTCATTATGGCCTAGATAGGCATATTTATAAACAAATGGGAGTTCTCTTCCCAAATTGTGATTGCTTGTCTTGGTGCTTTCTAATAAGATTTCAATTTTAGAAAATAAGGTGAGTGCTCATAAATTTATTATCATCGATGGTGCAATCACTTCTTTTTTTTTTTTTTTTTTTCTTTCTCAGTTGACCTTGAGTTGAGTCCATGAGCTAGTTCTAGATGCCTGTTTCGAATATTTGCAGTTAATATTATGTTATCATGTTACATAATAGTAGAAAAGGGTCCTTATCTGATTATGGGCTGTGATCATAATGGGAATAGTGCCAATTCCTTGGTGCTAGTAATTATGTTACATGGACTTGGGTATGGATATGTTTCTAAAAGTCAAATTATCTAATTCTTTTACTCAATGATATAGAGACTTGAGAAATATTCATATATTTAATATAATCATTTTATTGGAAAAATTACTTAAACCTCCCTTCCTTTAGGCTCAATCATGATTCAAAGTCGCGGTCGTGGCTATCGTATCGGCCCGAGAATTTTTTGTGGTTGTAGCATCGTGTCATGGTCTCGAGCGATACAAAATTTTTAGCATAAAAAATTCGAAAGAATCATGAAAAAATTCTAAATAATAAAATTAATATATTACTTGACCAAATATATGGTAATTATTTTATTAAACCTTAGATAAAGTAATTATAACATGCAAACGAGCTATTTTTGCACACATAACATTATTTATAAACCATATATGTTCGCATCGTGGTCTTTGGCGACCCACAATTATTCACATTTTTTAGCTTAAAAAATTCCAAAAAAAAAAATTATCAAAAAATATTAAAAATTCTAAATAATAAAATTAATGTATTACATGACCAAATATATGATAAATTATTTTATTAAACCTTGGATAAAATACTGTTAACATGCGAATGAGCTATTTTTGCACAAATAATATTATTTATAAACCATATATGGTCAATATTTTCTTTAATTTAGTCACAATGTATAACAAAATAAGTAAATGTATATTTTATTTGAGAATATGATTCATAATAAAATATTACAACACTATTTTCATAATATGTTCCATAAAAATATAATTATAAAAATATTAAATAATGCAAAGTGTGTTTGATACCAAAAGTATATTATTTAATAAACTCCTTAAAGTATATTGATTTTTTTTTTTTGTTCTAATGTATATTCATTCAAATTTCACCCTTTTGAAAAAAATAGAGAGATGTTCAGTCAATGTGTCTTGTTCACCATATATATGAAAAAGCATACAATAATAATGTATTTGGTGAATCAGATACCATGGTCTAATAATGAGTACCCTGATTAGTTAATAATATTAGTATTAGTTAAGAATTTTGTGAAAATTCTTGTGAAAAGTTTCCTAATCCATGGGGGGTTTGACTTCGAAACTTCGGAGTGTCTGAGGTAATGAGACTGTGATAGTGCGATGATGTTGTGACAGTGATGGTGATGAGGTTGCGACAACGGTGATGGTCTAACAGCAATGAGCCTATCGCATTGTGATGTGCGAACCACAAAAATGAGATTGCAAGCTTGTGATGATGGTTTGCAAAGTTGATCTGTGAACATACACACGTTGGCGATGCAATTGCAAATGTTAGATGTCTCTCGTTTAGATCTGAAGCAAGTTGAGGTTGGTACTGTGATTTGGGAGTCTAGGTTTGAAGTATTAAATGTCAGACCCATCAAACCTTTTTTCTTTTTTTTTTTTTTGGGGGGGGGGGGGGTTTGGTCGAGATATTGTCCCTTGCTCCAACATCTCGCTATTGTATGTTCGCTTATTGGTGTATCGTTGATATCTTGGCAAGTCTCGACCGAGATAAGACGAGTTGAATACATTCAGCGATTTTCTTCGAAGCGGCGTGAAATCTTGGCGCAACCTTCCTAGATGCTGATCCGAGACACCAAGATATCAGCCGTCTCGAATGATACTTTGAACCGTGGGCTCAACCCATCCTCACCTTCTTGCCATGGTCAAACAACCACCATTCTCACCACCAATCATTTTTATCACTTGATCATCTCCATTAGCACCATGTTCAGCCACCATTGCAACATCTGTGGCCAGCATTTCACCACCACTGAGTCCTCTACAATCCAATCTCCATGTGTTATCCTCTTCCATAGTTGCACACCCACATCAGAATTACTCCACATAGCGTAGCCAAACCTTCATCTTAGTAACCCAAAAGCCATCATTGCTACAATCTTACCATTAGCAATTACTTGACCACCTCAATTTCACTTCAACCCTTCTCAAAAGTCACCATCCCACCTTTGCACCTTTCAATTTCACTGACTTCTAACATTAACAATAGCAGGTCAGTGATTCGATTTGGTGGCACAAATAATGGTTAGATTCATTTAATTTGCATAACTATCCTCCATTGAAGAGCTTTCACTTGTGGTAGAGAAGAAATGGTGACTCTGACCATGGCAATTTTAATTCATTTTGATTGTGGGTTTATATTGAGGGTCTGATTTCATAGTGGTATTGGGTTTAACTTTATTTTGTAGGTTGTTTTATCGGATATGATGGTATTTATAAGGTGTTATTAGAGTATTCATGAATAGAATATAAGTTTTATGCTTAATTATGTGTTTAAATTGAATTGCTAAATATGTTTGTATGGATGTTCAATAATTCCAACGCCACTTTTTACTCCAATTTGTGCAGTATGCTTCTGCCAGATGTTTTAATGGGCCATCTCTCCTTTACTTTTACAGAAGGCAATAAGAACTAAGAAACTAGCGGAGGCTTTTGCAAATATCATTGGATGTTTTCGTGGTGGTCTATGGATCTTGTATGGTGATAGTATTCTTATCATGCCTGTATTGGTGGATAAAAATTAACGCTTCAATTTGCATATGTATGTTGGTGTTGTCAAATCTAGTGAATTTATAATATTCCACAAGTTTCCAGTTGAAAGCTAGGTGGTCTGAAGTATCGCCATGGCCTGTTGTTTAGAGTGGGTCACGTCTTAAAGTATGTGTTTTTGTTTCTGGGGTCATGCCATTGTGGAGTCTTTTTTGAATTAATAGATGGCATGTCAATGCATATGACATTTGGTGTCATCCATTTCTAAATTATGAAGTGGGACATTGAATATCAGGCTTCCTTTGGACTGCCAAAGGCTTTTCATCCCAACATTCGTGCTCTTTGTTAGCATTATTTTTCTAAACTCTTACTCCCTGCTTAAACAATAAATTGTTATAAACCTACTAGAAAGTCAAGAATGAAAACATGCTTCTCTAATAAAAATTTATTTCACTTTATTTTATTTTATTTTATTAAATCAATTCCTTCCACTAGTTCTGGTCTTTGTAAATAGATTCCTAATCAACATAACCAAATTAAAAAAAAAAAAATGCTTTGCTGATTTAATATGCTACAATTAGATTCCCTCCAATATGGAACTCTTCTATTTTGATTTCAGCATTAATGTTCTTCCATCGCCAATTTTGGGTTCTGTATAAGTTCCACTTGTTTATAAGATTGCAAGATTCCTGCTAGTGCATATCTATTTTGTGTAGCTGATCCCTCCCTCCCTCCCTCCTTTTCTGTTGATGTAATGCAGTTTATGAATAAAGTTCTTTATGCACGAGAAGGTGCCAAGACTATAATGGACAGAACATTTGCAGATTTTCCTTGGCAGATCATAGTGCATGTGGATGGGGTTGAGATTGAAGTACCTGAGGTGGGTTTGCAGACTGCTTAGCTGCTGTTGTAGAACTCTGGGTCCCTAACTGTTTTAGAGATCATAATTATACTCATTGAGATATGTTATTTTGTCTTTTTGAACACGTTTGAATTGGTAATCAAGCATTTATGAATACTATGAATACATCAAGAATGTTCAAGCAATTTTAGTCTTCAGTATTTTTCTATCCGCTACATGTATTCTGCCAGAGTTTTGTCCAAAGTCTTGGAAATTTCGTTGTGCTTGCAGCAGCTAAGTTAGTTTTTAGCAATCTGGCTGTTGATTATAAATTATTGTTCTTAAATTTTGTAGGATGCAGAAGGTGTTCTTGTTGTTAATATCGGAAGCTATATGGGTGGCGTAGATTTGTGGCACAATGAGGATGAAACTTATGATAATTTTGGTCCGCAGTCTATGCATGATAAGACACTGGAGGTTGTAAGCATATCAGGGACATGGCATCTTGGAAAGCTTCAAGTAAGTTGTACATCCAGATACTTGTTTCAGTTTGGATCCTTGTGTTTGACATCAGCCTTGTCAATAAAGGCAATATTTCCACATGTTGTTCTGTTGGTATGCGTTACCTTTTATCTAGCTCATGATTCAACAAAATGTCCTAATTCTGAGCTGCTTCGGGGAGCACAGTGAATTCTGAAACCTTTGCTACTATAACAAGAGTATTACTGAATTTGTGGCCGGATGTGTATTGCTGAAAGCCTGAAAGGAGAAATTAGTTTTTTGTTTCAATATTCGAATAAACAACCCTTAGTTATTCTTACTCTAATAGAATTTTTACCTGGGTTGCAATAGCAGTTCTTGTCTCAACTAGGGATTGTGTCCATGTTCAGTGTACTTTTTCAACAAAGCTTGCTTGCACTTTCTGAACTAAAAGTGTGTGTAACAGGTGGGGCTTTCTCGGGCTCGAAGGCTCGCCCAAGGCCAGTTAATTAAGATTCAGCTTTTAGCTGCATTGCCTGTTCAAACAGATGGAGAGCCTTGGTTTCAGCAACCATGTACATTGTCTATCTCTCATCATGGCCAGGTTCTCTTCTCTTCTCTTCTCTCTTCCCTCTCTCTCTCTCTGATATAACATGAAACCAGTAATACACTATTTATATTTATCAGTAGTTATTCAAAACCTCTTTCAACAGTGAAGCAATTTTTTAGATGTGATGGTATCACCAAGTATTGTTAAAAATAATGGCATACTTCAATTTTAGGTTGGAATCTTGCATATGGTTGAGCTAGTACTTTTTTGTCTTCCTGTTGGCCTCCTGCTACTGTTAAAAAGTGACCATGACCAGTGGTAGAATTTGAACACTGATACGTAGAGAGATCTTTTGAAATACTTACTGCTATTGATATCTCGATATCTCTCATGTCTAGAACATGAATCCTAATTATGATTGAGAATCAAAATATAGCAAATATTGCTACAAGTCTTGGAAAATGGCCATAAATTATGATTTCATCCTTCTCACGTAGACATGCAATATTTCTACTCTTGAATTTGATGGTCTAATTGTATGGGCTTACAAGGTCATCTTCTTTTGAATTTGAAATTTTGTATTTTTCATTTTGATAAATAAACGGATTTTATTAATGAAAGGCATTAAGGGAGTATCAGCCAAAATTACAAACCCCACCCAATACGACGTGACTATGTTCTAAAAAAAGTATAAATTTGGATTTATACCTCCACCAACCAGTATACAACCTAGACAAAAAGCAAACTTTTGAATCTATGTGTAGGCATCTCTAATCCTTCAATCTAGGCCTTCCTCTTGCTCGGGCATAACCACCAAGAGATGGTCATGCTCTTAATAGCATTCAAAAGATCAATGGCACCCCAAAGCTTGATAAGAACAAATCGCACAACTCCTTTGTCCAAGAGCAATGGAGGAAAATATGATTGATGGATTCCCCTTGTCCTTTACACAAACAACACAGATTCTGAAGTTGGATTGCTTGTGCCAATGGAAGCCGTTGGATCAAGAGTGGGCCTTACTATAATGTGGACCTCCCTTTATCCAATGGCTCCCATTCGCACTATAGCGTTTAGTGTAAATCCACTAAAGGTGCCCCCTGGATACATGAAAGGTTGCAGGAAATGGGATCGAATTAGATTCAAAATTTGACGTGATTTTCAGGTTAACAATGTAGAACGAACATCTGATTAGAGAGGAATCATTTTGAAATTTCCTTTGTTCTTTTCTTTGATTTTCCATTATATATAGGATCCATGTGATGTTACCAATCTGGTTTCTTCTTCTTCTTCTGCTTCTTTCCCTTAATTTATCCACAGGCCTTCATGTTGAAGAGAGCAGCGGAAGAACCGCTTGGTCATGCAGCAGCTATCGTCACTGATGTGCTCGAGAATGCTGAAACGAGTCGTGTGATTAATGCGTCACAGAAGCGTGCTCTTCTTCAAGAAATGGCACTTCGGCTGTCCTAAAGTTGGTGATTCCCCACACCAATATTATATATATATATATATATATAGTGTTCAATGCTTGAGCTGCTGCTGGTTTTTTGGAGAGTTGTTTTTCCTTGTGTTTTTTATATTATTACCACCGGCCTTCTCTCTATCACATTTGTATTATCAACGAAATCAAACTGATCTGGGCTAGTTCAAGCTTGTTGTACATGAACCTTGATTATTAGCAAATTAGGGTTTTTTTTTTTTTTTTTTTGAGGCTGCTCCTTGTAAGGTTTTTGGATGATGAAGGAAATACTTTTTTACCATAAAATTTTCCTAGAATGACACGACAATGGCATTTTTGAAGTGTTAGCCCTTCATTTATTTATTTATTTTTTGCAAAATCATTTTGATGTAATATTCCAGTAAAAATCTCTCATTCGTTGGATAGAGATAAGTGGGGTGGCAATAAATAAGGGTGAGAAAAAATTAATTAAAAATTAAAAAAGAATTGAAATCAAAGTTACTGGATTGCATGCATTACGTAAAGGCTCTGTTTGGTTTACAAACAATAAAAAATTCTATAAATCTCTGTTAACTCTGTATCACATCAATTTTTTTTTCACTGTACGTATTACGAATTTTCAATTTATCTCACTGTTTATCATTCTAAACACACTCAAAATTGTATATTAATATCACTGGCGGATGCTTGTATATTAATATTACCGGCGGAGCCAGCATCAGGTTGGGGGCACATGTCCACCTTGGATTTTTTTTAATTTATTATTTATTATTTTCTGTCAATATTGTTTTTAGTGTTTAATTGTGTCTATTCAATAACAGAAAAAAATTTTAATCTAATACTAATTGTGTCCACTCAAAAAAAGAAAAAAAAAATTAGCTTAATAATAATTGTGTCTACCTAATGAAAAAAAAAAAATTTTAATGTAATACACACTAATATAATTATATTTAACTCACTTAATATAACTAAAAAATTAACGATTTTTGGCTTTTTTTGTCGATGAAAAGTATACAAAACTTAAATTATTATGTATCTTATGAATACATATTGATAAAATATGAATACATTAATATTGAATTGACGATATTTTTAATCAAAATATTTAAAAAATTAAATTGAAAAGTTTGTCACTCTTATTCGGCTTGTTATATTTTATTTTATTTAAGTTAAAATTATTTTAATTTTGTTTGAAATAACTCAAAAATAGATTGAACTGATCAATACTCACTCACTAGCAATAATGGGCATAACTTGTTGAATATCCAATTAGTATTTGTTTAACCTATTTAACTTGTTTTTTTAATAACTTCTAAAATTATTATTTAATTATTTTTAATCAATTGTTTATTAAATATCAAAAATTATTTCTTAAAAACTCTAATAATTAAAAAGAAATAAAGAATGCAAATTAATTTTTATCAGACTTTTAATAGTTTTCATGAGCTTTATATCTGTCATAAAATATTTTGCTATATATCAAAAGTTTTAATTTATTTAGAATATCATACCATAAATATGATAATATTAAATATCTAACTTATATGCCATTATTGTCATTCCACAAATCCCTATATTCATATAATACATTACATAATTTTTAATTTATTGCCTTATTTCATGTTTTAATAGGGAAAATGTTGCAATTATTTTTGAATAGATGTTTTATACTATAATTTTTTAATTATTTATATGGTATAATATTGTAAATGAGTGTGATATAATCAAGATTAATTTGTATTAACTAAATGTACACAACTCTCTTATTAAAATTGAATAGCCCAATAAAGAGGGAGAATAGAAGATTTTTTAATATTAATAACTTTTTTAACTTTTTTTTTTGTTAGTTTAATGGAATTGATAGTTAATTATAATAATTACAATTACAAAAATTATCGGTTTAATTAATAAATAAAATTATAATTATGAATTTATTTATTTAATTAATAAAATAACAAAATAATGCTAAAAACTACTAAATTTAATTGTTTTACCGTGCTATACACGGGTTCACTGCTAGTGTCAAGAAAAAAAAAATTAAGAATTGTGAGAATCTTTATATTAGTTTTTTTTTTTTTTTAAATATATTCTCTTCTCTAAAATAGAGAGCGGAGGTATTTAGGGTAAAACTAGGATTATATTTGTAATTATACAATTTTTCTATATTATAAGATGCACTTACGCTTATTTAGATAAGTATTATAAAAAACATTTCAGATTATTTGACATAAGATATTAATGAATAGATGATTTATAGAATAAAAATATTTTGAAAAATAGATTAAAAGGAAGCTATTATGAATTTGTGATGCCCTAAGTTTCCAAATTTGAAACCAGAGAATTTTCAAATGGGTAAATGAATTTAACCCATTTAAGCATGGTAATTAAAGTGGGGTTAAAAATTAATTATGAATAAATGTTATGAACATTTATTTCCATAATTTTTCTACAATTTTTGTTAGTTTAAAAAAATTAATATTTAATTCAGCAAGATTAGAAAATATTAATATAATAAATCCCAAAATACCTAATATAGAGATTAGAAAACATTAAAATATTAATTTTTGAACGGCGGCATCTGGTTTGCTTTTTTTTTTTTTCATGTTTTCTACTTTATATGTTTTTTGTTTTAAAAATCCTAAAACAAATAAATAAAAAATATTCTATTTAAGATTACTCAAAATAACTTTTTGTCATTTTTCATTTTATGTATAAACTTATTTTTAATTTTCTAAAAAAACTTTTAAAAACACAAGTGACCACATATGTTTTGAGCTATTTTTCTTATTTTCAAAAGCGTAAAATGACAAGTGATCTAAAAATAGAAAATAAAAAATAAAAAAAACAAAAAATACGAAAACAAACCAAGGGTGTGTTTGGGGTGGTAAAAAATGAGATAAAATATGATATATTGTGAATTCGTAATTCATGCAGTGAGACAAAAAGTAAATAATTTTTAAATTTTTTTAATATATTTTTTCTATTTTTTAGAGCTTTTTTTCCACTTCAAATGAAGCCCAAATGAGGTATTTAAATTTTTATAAAGTATGTTAGTTGCTTTTAATCCCGTACTAATTGCAGAGGGGGATATAATGTATTTAGAGTTATATAAATTTGTATAAATTTGTAAAAGTTATTGTCTTGTACTTTATGCTGTGAGTAAAAAATTTAAATTTTTACACTATTGTAATTTATATTTATAGATATTTATAAAATTTTGTATTTTTTTAACTCAAAACACTGCTATAATAATATCCACTCTTGCGTAGTTTGTGCGTCCGCGTTATCGTCGAAACCAAACAGGGAGCAAGGCGAAACAAACGAACATACCAAAACACCACGTTCAAAACTCAAAAGTCTTCTCCGTCTTCGGTCTCTCCTCCGAATACCCCCATTTTCTAGCAGCGACCCACGAAGAGAGAGAGAGAGAGAGAGAGAGAGAGAGAGAGAATTCCATTAAACCAATTGCTTGACCCTTTCTTTCTCCCTCTCCGAGTCGAACAGAAAATTGGGCGAAGATGGGGTGTTGTAGCAGCAAGAACGCCGATTCCAAGGCCACTCGGATGGCTCGTTGGCGCTCCACCGGCATTGTTGCCTTACGCGACTCCAAATTGAAGGTTTATTCCCATTCTTTGCTCAATCAATTAATCCCATGTACGTATATTTATGTAACCATATTTTGTATAATCAGTTGGCTTTCTGACCTTTCTTTGATTGTCTGCATAAAATGAGAGTTTGACCTTGGTTTGATCATTAGGTGAGTGGTTTTTGTTAGAGTTGGGATAAAGGAAATTGACTGATATAACCTGTTAGATTTTGTTAGTTTCTTTGATGTTTAAGTCAAAGTGAGATTTCTCTCTGATGACTCAAGGTTGTTCAGTTGCCGATGATCACTAGAATTGGTTTGGATTATAGTTCAGCATTGAACTTGGATTATTTAAACTTGCTTGTGGAATTGGCACAAGTTTTTGTGGTACTTTTTTCATACACGTGAATTTGGCCTAATTTTTGCAACATGCCTACTAAATCTTGGCTAGTTCAATTTGATGGAATGTACCCTATGGTGTTAATATCAAGCATTTTAGCAACTAGCCAATGTCCTATCCCTATACCCAGACTGTGTTCCAATTGTTGGACCTTCCTTTGCAGCTATTTGGTCTGGATTTTTCACTTGGATTGAGAATGTTTAATTTGACAAGAATTGCAATTTGCTCACCATCGTGTTGGCACTATTACAGTGATTTATTGATTTATTTTTAGAGAAACATACTGGCAATGGATTTTTTTTTAATTTAACTTTTAGGTTGGCAGTTTATCTGAATATGATTCAGATGGGTGAAATGGAGTAAATAGATGAATTATTTGGTTCATGTTCATTTCTTAATTTCTTTCCTTTTTTTTCCCTCTGCTTGTTTGTTTTAGTTTGCATTGTAATCAAAGATGCACTAAGGATTTTCTTTTTCCTTGAACAGACATTTCCTGATGACGTTCTTGACCTAGAGAAGTCTGTACGCATTCTTGATTTGACAAACAATAAATTAGGTAGTACTCTTCAACTGGGGGATCACCTGATTGTCTCAATCTTTTGTTTTTTGATTGCAATGGGGACAATAATGCAGTCAAATGACTGTTCCAGAGTTACAGGATTTCCTTTGGCTGCTAGCTGTTGCTAGTTATAGTTAGTTGCACACTTGATTTGCCAGAGGCCTCATGTCCACGCCCTGTTAGGAGATTTCATCATTATTTGTTTTCTGACTTTTTGGCAAAGTTTATTTTTACGCTTTTAATTGATGTTATTTCTATCAGTTATTATTTTGATAGCTCATGTGTTGTGGCTAATGCAGCTGAGATTCCCATGGAGATCAGCAAATTGATTAATTTGCAGAGACTGGTAAGAATTGCAGGTTTGAATTTGTATACCCATATAGCTGTTCTGTTTGAGAGATATTTTTTGAAGTTAAAAATGGTTAACTATATTCTATCTGTTAAAGTCTTAATTACTTATTTTTCTTGAATGTTGATTATTAAGTTCAGCATTTGTTTGGAAGAAAAATTTATTAAATGTGTATGGTGGGTATCTTGTTGAAAAGCTCAATGTGAAGTGTTTGAAGGTTAAAAGTAGCCCTCTTACGATCGTAGTATGTGATTCTTTACCATCTGGTACCAGAGACTTGGTGCCATTTCATCCAACATGAAGCTTTATGTATGCACCCACAAATGTTGCACAAATGCTTTGCTGCAGAATATAAGTATAGGGATCTCCCTTGGCGCTAGCTGACCAAGGTGCCCCCATTTGCACCACTTTCCAGAGTGCACGGACAAACCATCTCCAAGACTCCGAGATGACTCCTTCTTAACTGTGGTTTTGGAGCAAGACGGAAACACCTTTTTTTGGAGGCCAAATCTCTATCAATTGGCACCTCAGGGTGATGCGGTGGTTGAATAATTTAATCTTCTGGTTGAATTTCCAAGATATTAACTTGAAAATTTTCATGAACTTTTTCAAGACTTTGGGAAGAACAGATACTGAAATTGGTAGTGTTTGACTAGTTGGAATGGCATTAATATTTTCAAGATATTGGGAAGACAAGATATCGGAATTGGAATTGAGTAGTCTTTCTTTGGAACTATTCAACACTTAATGTTTCACTATGGGAATTAGGATTTATTTTGGAACTAATAAAGCATTTATAGTGTCACTACTGGAACTAGGAAAGAATGTTATTTCAGATTTTATCCTTTTTAGATTTTCTCCTACATATATCTTATTGTAGAAGAGGCAAATTAAAGTTAATCAGAATTTCAGTATTATATTTGGGTTGCTTGATTATTGTTACTCTAGCTATTGTTCTCCTTTAACTTTCTAATTTATTTTTTTTTTGATAATCAATTTCTGTCACCTCTCCTTAGCAAGAGGACTTGTTGATTGGTAGTTGGAATTTGGGGTCCTATAGCAGTTTGACCTGAACTCTTATTAGTTTATGAGAGATCTCCACTGCAATATCATATCCACAGCACGTAATTTTTTTCATTAATCTCATTTAATGTATTTCATGCGCCCTATAAGAAATCTGTAGTGTGTAGCAATATAGTTTCTACATGATCAAATAATGGTGCTACGAACAGATGAGGTTTTGCAGAACATGCTATTTGTCTGAGGGTCACATTTGGTTGGAATTATCCTTAGGTGGTTTAACCTAAACCCTTATCAATCTATGATTACGAGAGATCTCCATTGCAACATCATATCCACAACATAATACCTTCATTCATCTCATTTAATGTATTTCTTGCCCTTTAAGATATATGAAGCGTGCAGCAATATACTTGTTACATTGTCAGATAATGACACTAGTACCTATGAAGCAGAGAGACTTAAGATAGGTGTCATACATGTATTCGACATGTATCAGACACATACTTCTCAAACAAACCAGTAGGCATGTATATGGTTCAAAGTATTGGTCGAGACAACCAATATCTCGGTTTATCAGCTCATTCGAGAGTGGCCACGCTGAGATCTTAGTTTGAATCTACGGCTGTCACTGAAACTGTGCAAATTGTCTTCTCGTAGCCGAGACATCAGTGATACTCTGAGATGTGGTGAAATCGCAGCGATATCTTGGTGTCTCGGACGATGTAGAAGCGAGATGCTTTAAGATCTGGTTTAGATCATCTGAAGCAGAAAGAGAGAGGCCTAACCGGTGTAGCTGTCAATCGTCATCCCTCCCTCATCGCTGTTATAGGACTACCCGTTATCATTGTCCCTCTCTCGCCGATCGCCCGTCACCTTCTCCGTTGTCGGATCACCTTCTTGGCTTCTCTGCTATATAGTTTTTCCTTTTTCCTTTTCTTTTTCACTTGTTTTTTTTTAAGTATATGGAAATGCCTTGTTTAGCTTTAATGCCTCTTCAACGAAGTAATCAAACAACACTGTAAGTTGTATACTTAATGCCACATAGAAGCATCAAATGGGATTACATTCAAATTAAACCATGCTATGCTCTCAAAAAAATCCTCTGCGACATATGTAATATACAATTTACACAGGTTCTTTGCTTCCTTCTATACATGTACTCCAAAAAAAAAATCCAACTTTGTTTTTTTTTTTTTTTTAAATTTTTTGAAATTACTTTTATCATCCTTTTAAACCTCTTAAAATTTTCTGGAAGTATTGGTGCAATACATATAAAATATATAGTAGAAATGATGAGTGTATATGTATATGAGTAAAAGTGGAACTTAATTGGTATATTTTCCTTTCTACTTCTAATTTGTTTTTTTTTTTTCTTGATTATATTTCCCTTTCAATTAATTAGTTTTAATGGGATGCTTGGAATTAGAAAAACAAATGGGGATAGTTGGAATTGGAAAAGCGAATGAGGAAGATGTTGAAAAGAAATTAAAAAAATACTACATTATTATTAAATAGCTAATTGAAAAAAATAGTATGCTATTATTTAATAATTTTATAACTTGTTTTGATGAAACAAATTATGAAAATATAAGTTTCTAATATTCATTATTAAATAGAATTATAATATTTTTTATGAATCAAATAATCAAATTATAGTAATTATTGTTAGCAACATATTGGTTATACAATACTTTAATTTTATTAGTTAGAATTTTAAAAAATTCTTTGATTATTTTTTTGAATTTTTTTAAGTTAAAAACACCAAGGTGGCATTTGGTTTGTTTTTTTATTTTTGTTTTCTATTTTCTGTTTTGAGCTCATTTTTCATTTTGCGCTTTTGAAAATAGGGAAAAACTCATTTGGTTACTTATGTTTTCAAAATTTGTTTCAAAAAACAGAAAATGGGTTTATATATGAAGTAAAAAAATGATAAAAAGTCGTTTTGAGCGTTTTTAATCCAAAACAAGAAAAATTTCAAAATAAGGAAAATAGAACATTTTCTATTTTTCTTGTTTTGAGATTTTGAAAACATAAAGCACAAAACGAAAACAGAAAACAGAAAAGCAAACCAAATGCCACGTAAAGGTTGCATATCACCTGATACTGTGCTGTCATGGCATTGAAATTTCTCAGGCCGATGTAGCGATCGTGACTTTGAACCATGAACGTTTCGGATATGCCACATAGTGTATTTAATTATTTAATTATTTTTTCTTAAAATATATGATTAGAGCTATGTTTGGATGCATAAAAACTCTTAGCTTCTTTTGTAGCTTTTTTTTGGGGGGGGTCTTATATGACTTTTTTCACCAAAATTAAAATTTTTTTTCAGAAACTATGACTTTTAGACGTGTTTATCGTATTCGTGTAAATATATATATACATATATGAAAAGAAAAAATTCACATTTGTTTGGGTAAAAGCTAAAGAAAATAAAAAAGCTAGCTTTTTAATTACTTTTTTACCCAAACGGATTGCTTTTACCTAAATGAAAGTGAATTTTTCGATATTGTTTTTACGAATGCAATTAACACTCCTAAAAGTTACAACTTCTAAAAAGAAAATTAAATTTTGGTCTAAAAAAGTCATATAAGATGAAAAAATTAACCAAACAAAGCCTAAGGCAAGCTTACATTTTAGTAGGCTAAACCTTTAAATTATAAAATATTCTATTTTATAGTTTGTTATGTTTCATATGTTTAATCATGTGTTGAATTTAATATATTGAATTAGTTTTCTAGTGGATATTATGTTCATATATATAACTAATAAAAATATATTAAAAATTATACTTTTTTGCTATATTTTCACTGTATCTGTGTCCTAATTTTTTCAAGATTATCGTGTGTGTGTGTCTCCATACTCATATCATGTCTGTGTCTTGCATCCATATCCGTCCTTTTTAGGGAACTACAAAAATATTAGGTTTTGCTGAGTTCACTATTTGTCTTACGAGACATGCCCTTGTATGAATTGGTCCCTGTGGCCTAATTCATGATATCAATTAATCTAATTACTCTCTTTATCAATGAGGTCAAACTTTGGTAATCTCTCTCTCTTTCTTGCTCTCTCCCCCTCTCTCCCCCCAGATCGGCCCAGTTCTTGTCCTATCCAGATTGGCCCAGTTCTCGTCCTATCAGTCTCTCTGGTGATCTTTAAGTATCACTCCCAAACAGCCTTAATAATCCAGCTGCTGACCATCTGTCCACAGTAGTGAATTTTTGCCTGATATTAATATAAGGATTTATTGAGGTTTCACTTGACTTTATAATTGCTATCAACATTCTCTTGTCAAGTTTAACTTGCTTATACTTGGAAACTGGTTGTCATCTTGTGGGAATGGAAGTTTGTGAAAGCACTAAGTTCTTGGCAAAAGAAGTTGAGCAAAATTAATGTGCAAGTTTGTTGTGCAATCAAAGCAGATGGTCTTCAATATCCTAAAGCTAAACAATAATAGCTAAAAGACTATCAAAATTTGTGGATTTTCTTCCTCTTCTGGTGACAAATTTTAGGAGAAAAATTTAGTTTTTTATCATCAAAATATATCATATATACTAAAAAGGTGCCTTGCTTCTCACAGGCTTATTGCATTACAGGCCTGGGCTGCCAAATTTGGGGACATATCTTTGAGTTTGAGAGCAGCCACTTTGTGTAGATAATGTCAAAGTTGATCTGTCATCTTAGTCTTCCCAGAATCCTGGGTTGACAAGTACAACCAGTGGATAAAGTCCTTTAGATAGTGTATATCAAAGATTGCCATAATAGAAAGGGAATTCAAATGGATAAGAATCAACAAAGATGGGGCTTCCTTCTCCTGGTTTAATGAAACATGAATCAATTTACTGTTAAGAGCTTTCTTTTTGATAGAGTATTTATTATATTCCTGCATTTTGTTGATAATTAACTTCATACATATTTTAATGAAACACAAATCAACTTCCATTAATTAGATAGACCCAAACATAAAAAAATAAACCGAACTGATGCTATGTTTGTTTGGGAGATATGGGGAAAAGATTGGCTTGATCATCGTCTGGGCCCACACATCTCCTATTTGGTGCAAAATGTTGGACTGAGTGGTCGATAATATCCCACATGGGATTACTAGTATCATGGAGTGGGTGGTGTATTATGTATCCCTTTAATCTAGTAGCAGCAAAGAAATATAGCCAATAATTAAAAAAGAGCTTCTGTGAAATGCAGCAGCAGAGTCTCAGTTAGTTAATTCAATCATGCTTATTCATCATTGGAATGATTGATCTATAAACTTCTCTTTGAATATTTTATCTAATTTTCTTATCTACCTTTTTGCAAAGAGGAATCATATCAGAATTTTAGAGCACTCATTTATTCCTTCTTGTTGTTAATGTTTTATGAAACGAAGAGTTTTCATGGTTTAATGACTGATTGCTTCCTGAAGTCATGCTTAAACCTGAAACTAATTGTGTGTCAGTGACCATCAAGGACTATTTATTTGCAACTTCTCCTTTTTGATTCATTATATGTAGATATGTATTAGATTATAGTAATGGTATTGTGACTAATTGGTCATTCATTATGGTTTTCTTTAGAATTAGAGACTTGAATAACTGATAACTCTCTGTCATTTTCAGGTTTTGGCAGATAACCTTATTGCACACCTTCCAATAAACCTGGGGAAACTTCAATATTTAAAAATTATGACACTTGATGCAAATCAGATTGCTATGTTGCCTGATGAATGTAATTTTTTTTTTCCTCTAAGAGGATGTCATCTTTAAGCGTAATCTGATATGTTTCTTCCAGAAAGTAATCTGATAGTGAACTGAACTTTTAAGAGTAATGTTTCTTCCAGAAAGTTGTGCTCTACTCATTTCTTAGAGATCCTTATTTTCTGTTTTCAGTGGGTCAACTGGTGAGACTTGAGCGGTTGTCCATCTCTGGAAATTTACTGACACACTTGCCTGAGACTGTAGGGAGCTTGCGCAATGTGAGTCACCATATCTAGTGTGCAATGAACTCTGTTTTTGATTTCTACTGTTGTTTAGATTTAACAAGAGTATTTTTTCCATTATTTAGCATCATGAAAAAGGTGTCTTGCAGTAGTTTTTTTTTGGTAATTTAAAAAAATTTTTTTTGGTAATTTGTCTTGCAGTAGTTGGATAGACAGTCTGCATTATTTTTTTCTATTTCGCAATTTTTTTTTGGCCATCATCATCCATAAGGTTGATTTTGAAACTCTTGTGAAGTCCTTATTTTTACTCTTGTAAGTGCGTGGAATTTCTTTCTTTTCATGTTAGATTTTGGGTTGATGGTTTGGTTTATTTCTCTGAAGACATAATAGCTAATATAGGGGCCAAATGCAGTAGTGATGAGTTGACTTAAAGCACATGGACTTGGAAAACTGTTTTCATGAATGCTTTGATTCTATTATTTGAAGTTCTTCTTGTTTTAATTATGGTACTTTAATATGAATGCTTAACTGGCAGGAACTGACATGAATTTTTGGACAATGCAGTTGGTGCTCTTAAATGTGTCAAACAACAAATTAAAGTTTCTTCCAGAATCAATTGGGAGTTGTTTCTCTCTGGAAGAGCTACAAGCAAATGGTAATTTGGAAAATAAATGGTGTAGCATCGCCTTTCTTTTCTTTTCTTTCTTCTTCTTCTTTTATTTATTTATTTATTTATTTTTAATTATTATTAGACCAGAGATATCCCTGTCTTCGGTGGGAGTAATCCTCTAGAGCTCCTAACTTATCTCACAAGATGAGGGGAGTCAAAATGCCTATGGATTAACAGTAGCTATAGACTTACCCAAAAAACAGCCACTACAATGTATTTTTGACAGGGGTGGGCCAAATACCCATATTTAAAATTTTTTAGCTGCAAGATATGAGGCATCTACAATAATTCTAGTAGTCGGGGGGAGGGGGGATGGCTCCTCACTGTCTCTTCTTAGTTCCGTCCTAGGTACTGCTGAGAGAGTTTGAATGATTAACTTCTACGTCAATTGGTAAATATCTTATCACTTAACTGTTCCCCGTGTTAACCTCATCTGTTATCGAAGTTTCATGGTTTAGTTTTGATCAAAATGATATTAGCCACAAATCTGTTGTCTTGGTTTCCCAGTCCATTTTAAATTTGACGTAGCATGTTTGTTTCACATGACAATCTGATCTTTTGCCTTCTCGAAGATTTTTGTTCATTTTTTTCCTCTCAATATTTTACTTCCAAAGCTCGCTGCATCATATTGTTCATGATTGTTGGTTAAACCATTGCAAGGTTTACTAGTTGTTATATGTAGGGGTGAACATTGGGCAAGCCGGGCTAGGTTAGGTTCGGGTTAGACCGACACTACATATTAACACATGAAGGAGTTGCCCAAGCCCAGCCCTGGTTTATTAATTGGGCCTATTATCTCATAATTTTTACTAAATTTTTTAATGTATATATTACTATTTATCTCAATTTTTTTAGAAAATTTATACAATTAAAAAAAAAACCAAATCCAATCATAATTTTTACTATATTTTTTAATATATATATTACTATTTATCTCATATTTATTTTTCAAAATTTATACAATTTAAAAACTAGTCAATGCCGATTTTTTTCATTATTTTATATTACTATTTATATCATTTTTTTTCAAAATTTATACAATTAAAAAAAAACTAATCAAAGCTAATTTTTTCCATTATCCTATAATTTAATCAAAATTAATTTTGACTTTTGGGTCATAAAAGTGACTAAATAAATAATAAAAGCTCTTAAATACATAACACTTAACACTTAAAATTCTATGTTATTTTTAATTTTATTATAAAATAAATAAAAAAATATTTTAAAATTTATATTTGAATTTTTTCGGACCGGCCAGGCTTCAAACATAGATGGCCCAATTTTAAATTTGGGTCTAAAAATTTTCCCAAGCCTATCCCATTTAATTTGAAAGCAAACCCAAGTCCTAAAATATATTGGTGGGCTTGGATGGGTTCCATGGCTTACCGGGCTTTTGTCTGCCCCTAGTTATATGATGCTCGACTAATGTGCAAACATAAGTTCTATTATTTTAGTTTTTTCATTTTATCCATCTCACTTTATTCTATTATATCTGCTTTGATCTTTTACAAATTCATTGAACTTTGTTCTAAATTGACAACTTTTGTAATGTCTCTCGTGCGACCACTTCATCGTGTTCTCTTTGATGCACTAATGGGTTATTTACTTCAAATCTTCCCATGGTCACAATAGAGATTTTTTTGTTTGTTTTGTTTTCTTTATTTCTTTCTTTATATGTTTTTTTTATTATTTTTTATTTTTTTAAGTAATTGGTGAAAGCTCTTTATTTGTTAATCACAAATTTTAAGTTTTTAGAGGATAACCCTTGGATGGGGATCTCATATCAGCTAAGAAATTGATTGGCTGGATGATTTAATTCTTTAAGTTGTTTAAATGACTGTAAACTCCTTAGATGTGTACATACATAAGTTGACAGTAACTATTTAGAAAACCAGCTGCAATAAATGAAACCGTTGACAGTTCACAGTTGTATCTAGATTTAGAAATCTCATTTTCCTTGCCAAACAATTGCAAGTGATGATTCATGCAGCTGGCCTGAAAAATATCAGTTGCTTACTATTAGGCTTTCCCGAGCTCAAGCTTTTCAATTTTTATTTTATTTTTGATAAGCAGTAAAGGTTATTGATGTTGGTTGTAATGCTTCTAGATGATTACCGGAATGGACATTCTCGCTTTAGGCAAAATTGAATTATAAATTGGGCATATGTCAGTATGTAAGTTTTTCCATCATTATGTATAATTGCAAGCTACTAAGGGGCAAGGATGTGTGTCAGTGTGTGCTAATTGGAGAATTGCTGTATTTCCATATGATACGTAAATCTTGGAACTGTGGACCATAATCTCCATACTGCATAGACTACAGCATTGTGAAATTTGGTCTTAGTTTAGGTGCTTTTGATTGTTATAAATTTGAAGTGTTAATGGGAATTGAAGAAGATGGATGCTGGAGTTGTTTGCACTGTGAGTCTGAAATCCACTTTATGCCCTATATCTGCTGTCATTCTTTGGTTTCATTTCTAGAATTTCATCAAATCCCTTAATAGGAAATTTCCATTATTTTTTGTTTATAATCTGAATGACCACTGACTTTTAGGGGATTAGTAGTTTGTTTGCTCTAAACTTTGGGCTTTGAGATGCTTCTTTCATATGCTTTATTCGTATTTGCTGAATTACCATGCTTACATGCCCTGTACCCTATATTTATAACTTAGCTTCACAATTCTAGAGGTGTTCTATTGTTATTTTGGCAGAAAACTCTATTGAGGAACTTCCATCTTCAGTTTGCAATCTTACTCATCTGAAGTCACTCTGCTTAAACAAAAACAACATCAAGCAGGTATATGCTGCAGAGTGTATATTATATTCAATTTCTTCATGGAATTTACATTGTATTTATGATAGGTTATGCCTATCATTTGTTTATGTCTCCTTTCTTTTCTTTATTATCATTATCATTATTTTATTATTTGCTCATCTAATTTATCTTAGATATTGAACATATGTAGAATTGTAATTACTATCTTGTTCTTGAGGTTGTATTTTGAATTCCGTGGATGTCAACTAAATTGGGGTATTTGATCATAGTCATTGTTGCCCCAATCCTTTTAAATGCCTCTCTCTCTCCTAGTTGTGTGCGTGCGCGTGTGCTGTACTCAGGTATGTTGATGCTCCATTTGGTAGGTGTTGGAATCTTCTAATATATATAGGATGAGTATTGTGATTAAGGATTTTATTATAAAAGCGCAAGATAATACTAGGTAACTCTGAGTAAGATTTCATTAGAAATAATCAAGTCATACGGGAATAATCATCAACATAATTGACAAAGTACCAAAATCTATTAAAAGTAGAAATTCTTGAAGGACCCTTATGTTCGTATGGACTACATCATGTGGTTCTGACTCACGGCTAGTATGACTAATTAGAAACAAACTGCAGTGTTGCTTACCAAGTTGATAAGCCTTGCATTCAAGACTTGAAACAAACTTAAGAATAGGGATTCCATGCTTGATCCTGGTTAAAAATGGAGGATCTAAACAACCATGCCAATGGAATGGAGAAATTGGTGCACTAAACACAACGTGAGAGGTAGAAGAAAAGCTAGTCGGATAAAGATAGTAAAATCCATTCTGCTCAAGTCACAAACCAATTATCCTCTTGAGATCTTGAAATATACCCGAACAAAGAGAGAAGGTCATTGAACAATTCAAAATTTTAGTGAGTTGACTAACAGATAATAAATTTAAAGGAAACTTTGAAACATAAAGATTCGAGGGTAAGGATAAGGAGGAAGATGGTCAAAGATGTCCCTTGTCAGTCACAAATAGAGAGAGCCCATTTGCCAAGGTTAGACGTTGGGTACTAGTAGACAAATCAAAAAACAAAGAAGGGTTATTTGAGACATATGCACTGGCTCCAAAGTCAATTAACCATTGTGGAGCAGATGATGAAATAAATTAAGCAGTACTACCTGAGTGAGTAAGAGTCGTAGTGGAGCGGGAAATGCAAATAGTTTTTACAATAGCTTCCAATTTAGTAACAGTAAAAGGACTCTGGGACAGACCATCGGATGTAAACAGTGTAGTCGGAGCAGTGTTAGTCGGTCTAGAAGTAGTAGTGGGTTTAGTAGTAGCAGGTTTAGTAGTAGCACGATGGGCTTGATCTGTAGATTGCCCATACTTCTCTTAGTAATATTTTTCAGTGTGATTAGTGCCTCCACAATGAACACATTTCTTGGTACCATGCTGAGTACCTTGACCACTACTACAAGAACCACCACGAGAATTGTAGCCGCCTCGGGAACCACCTCGAGATGTGCCGCAAAAGTTTCCACGACTTACAAAGCTACCAATCAAAGTGGTAGGGTCAAAATTACTAGAAGAATAAGACGTTGCTGAAAATGATGACCTAAAGAAGAATGCTGTAATCGAGAGTATGTATTAGCCATTGGTCTCTCTAGCTAGAAGCTGATCATGATAGCCACAAAGATTACTATCGAGGCCAGCAAGAAGCAAAGCAATCGTAAGTTCTTCTCACTGTTTTATTATCTCAGTCTTAGTCTCCGAGAAAGGTCAAAACTTTAAGAGACAATCACCCAAACTCTTGAGGGTGTTATAACATTCAGAAAGAGGGCGACCACTTTGTTGAAAGGAGAAGAGCTGCACATACGCCTGAAATATCTCAGGAATGTTGCTCTGCTAGGAGAAAGAGTCGGCGGAGGAGTCTCAAATCACCTCGAAGTATCACATAAAGAAACTGTGCGCAAAATGATAGACTCCAAGATATTCCATAACCAACTCATAACAACAGTGTTAGCAACAAACCATTGCCGATAAGTAGTAGAATGAGAATCTGAAGTTGAATCGGTGACATTTTGCTCCATCTATCAACGAATGAGAAATATCGGAACAACATGAGACTTAGTCAAATAATTTGTTCCATTTAATTTCTCATTGAAAATTGATTTAGGAAGACTGTCAATTGGAATGATATGCACTGATGAAGTTAAGGGGACAAGAGGCAGTTCTCCATTAAAAGTGGTCTTAACAACTGAAGGATCAATTGCCATCACGAAGTACTCCAAATTGTTGAGGATACTAAGAACCACAAACAAGAACAAGGTTGATAAGAGAAACAAGCGACAAACACATTTCACCAGGTTGATTCAATACTGCCTCTAAGCACATTGCATTACAAAAGAGATTTCCGAAAAAATCAGAACAAACAAGGGTTGCTAGTCATATTAGGAAGAGCCAACAAGCAACCAGAGCCAACCATTGCTTCTGGACGTTATGAATTTAAAAAAAAAAAAAAGCAGAGAGGAACTTCACAGAGCGACGATCAACGTAGATGATCCTACGATCGTGCAATCATCAAACTAATGGCAGTAGAAGAGTCCCTCACATCTGGTGACCACCATCAGAAGTCGCCGGAGGGGATTTGATGTCTCACGCACTAGCATGTGCATCACAAAGTTAGGCGGGTGAGATCTATTGCAGAACCAGTCAGCGGTGCATTTGGGCGTGTCTAGTCATTTGAGATGACCAATCTTCGATGGTTGCAATCGTCGGAGGGATGCAACTCTGTTGGTGATGGCAGTGATTGACGCCGGTGGGAAGAGTTTCTGGCAATGTGAGACAGATGCACGATGCTATTATATATATATATATACATAGGCTTTCTGAACCCTTGTTTTTTGTTTTAAATATATATATATATATATCTGTTTACTTTCTTGTACCAGCTTTGACACTAAGTCGAGAAAGATAATAGAAGAAATAGAGAGAGTTAATCAGTGCTTCTCCTTTGTATTGTATTTATAATCGAAGGATACATTACCGAAATCAACCATCAGGATAATTATGAATCATTAAGATACTAATCCTTCTCAATCACAATACTCACCCTATGTATTCCAGAAGCTTCCAATAGGAGGAAGATGGAATACGGAAGCAGACGTGGATAGCCTAGCAATGTTAGCTTTGATCCATTAGAAAGGGTGTGGAAAGGAAGAGAGGGTTGAGAGGGGTTCCTTCTCTTTCTACCATTTTCTTTCTACACTTAAGGAGCCTTTACTTTTCCATTTCATATCTTCAAACAAGTTTTTAGGCTTTGGTACATGAACTCTTCTAAATCTATGGAGTAACTTCTTAATAGACATGGGAAACAAACCCCAAAAACGTTAAAAGTTTAAGACAATTCTGATAGATGTTAGATTTCAAACTGGGAGAGTTGATTTACACTAGTCTATTGGGTCATGCTCGACAATTTATTTTACATTGTTCACAATTTTATCCAATGTTCATTCTTGATGATGCTGTTTTTGTTACTTGTAGACTTGCCAATGTGCTTGATGGCCCACATATTAAATCATGCCTTTCTCATAATTATCTAGGTCAATTATGCATATCATCAGTTTTTCTTCCCCCCCCTCCCCCCGGGGGTTCTATTATTATTTTTATGATGGGACCATGATTACTTGTATTTCTACATGGTCTGTTTTCCTTTGTTCATTTTGTGATGAACTTTAAATCCCTGCTCTTGCAATCCCTATTTGTGAGATATGCATCTTGAGATTGTTTTCAGTGGGGTAAATTTTATTATGTTCCTCAGATTCTGTTTCAAGAGCTTGTGCTTTGTATCATCTGAATATCTCTATACTTGTTCAGTAATTAACATTTTGTGTTGGTAGCCTGGACCTTGGTTTCGTACTTCTTCCTTCTATGTTTTTTTAAGGTTTAGTAAATGCACTAGTCATAATGTGAGCCATACTGATATTTTGGTACTTCTTGCTGCACAGATACCTCCAAATTTACTGACAGACTGCAAAGCTCTTCAGAATATTTCCCTCCATGACAATCCCATTTCCATGGATCAATTTCAACAGGTAAGACACAATTGCATTGTGCATGCGTTGGTGGGTATTTCAAAATTCTCATCATAATTACTGAAGTCTTAATGTTTTAGTAAGACTATTAACCATACATGAGTTCAGATGGAAGGATTCCAAGAGTTCGAAACCCGGAGAAGAAAGAAGTTTGACAAGCAAATTGATGCAAATGTGATGATCGGTTCTAAAGGCCTTGACGAGGGCGTTGACCTATGAAACTTCCACTCCGCATTCATGGTGAAGTTTCTGTTCCAATTGTCAGTGTCTGGCTGATTTTCTTGTGACTCTACTGTTTTACTTGTTCCAATTTTAAAATTTTGTTTATTTATTAAAAAAAAAAAATTGTCCTACTGTTTAATTCTCTAAACATGGTTTCTTCAATTTTGATTACTGGAAATGCTAGAATAAAGCTTGTTGGTCGTTGAGACCTATGGGTTCTATGATTTCTGTAATCATTTTTTAATACTTATTTTGATAACTACTAAACTAGTAAAACAACATTATTTCCCCCCCCCCTTCCCGGTAAACAATTCTGGTTGCGTAGCACTAAATTACAAATCAGAACGTCAATTTGATTATACACACGCACACACATATATATCTGTACATCTTCATACGCATGCTGTTGTTTGAGAACCAGTTTCTATTTTGTATTATGTGTGTGTGTGTGTATTTTGGGCTACTTTAATTTTGACTACTCTGGGAATGGCAGGAGGATGGCAGATGATGCTGTTCAATGAAACAAAGTTGTTTTTGACCTTATCGAAGCGAAGTCCATAACATTGTAAATGATGGCTCTACTGTGTGTGTGTGTGTGTAATTTGTGGGGTTGTATATGAAACAATTCTGCGCAATCTATCCATGGGTGTCCTGTTCAGATCTCATGGTTGGTTTGTACGGTTAATATGTTGCATCTTCTTCATTCTCGTTTGGAATTAATTGACTGTTAAATTAATCAACTTGTATCAGCCCTAAGATTTTGCCAGTGCGTGCTTAATGTTTAGTTTAACGCAATTGGTCTCAAGCTTGAATGAAGAAGGATTGCGGTATGTTTAATTTACAATATCTGAAAAAAAAAAAAAGTTGAGACGACATTAATATAAGAGAAGTTGAGAGAAAGTTGTTGAAGATGATTTAGTCATATTTAACATAGATCTAGGGAGATGTAAAAGAATGAGTTGAATTAAAAGGTAAACTTAATATTAAATAGTAAAAGTAAACCTAATATTGCGTGGATTGAAATTTCAAAAAAATACTTAATTTTATGTAATTTAATTGAAAACATAACACATGAAATAAATCAATGGAAAAAGGGAATTTATATAGTCTATTCTAGTAAATTTGGGACTTAAGTTTCGTTGAATTGTATAATAGTCTTAAGATTTTTGTTTTTATTATTTTTTTGAAGGGAGAAAGTTTGTTTGGTGGAAGGAAAATGGAGGATAAAATTTAGGTATGAATTGAGATGCATTTTACTTGTTGACTGGTTTAAAAATCAATGGTTTAATTGTTAGGTCAATCAGAATTAATCGTGATTTTGTAAATAAATTAAATATTAAATAAAACTTTAATTACCTAAAAATATTTTATTTGTTAAATATTTCTTTGATTGTCAATTTTTTATTTTTATAAAATTATTACAAGTTGAAATTCCTTCCAAACTTAAAAGTTTGGTGTTAAGTAAACAATTAAATGGTAGTTTTACAAATATATTAAAAACTTATAATAATTTTACTTTATAAAAACATTTTTTTTAATTTATAAAAAATATAAACAAGATGATAATCACTTTTATTAATAATGATTGTTGAATCTCGTTTTTTAGTGATTTAGTTTGACAATTTATTTCATTAAATTTCAATTCTAAATTGAATTGCTTTTTAAATCAAATTTTAAATTTACTAATTCAATTGATCAAATTAAAATAAATATGTTCTGAGAGAAATAAAAATATATCATACTATCAAATGGTCAGAGGCTAAAATCATATGAACGACTTAAGTAAAAACTTTTTGTTAAAATAAATTGAAATTATCAACCGAATTATCTCAAATCATAAAATTGTCAGAAACGCCATCCTAAAATATATTAAAATAATATATCACTTGTCAAATCCATTTATTTCAAACTTAATCTATAAATACAAACAAATGTTCTCAACCAAGCATTAATTGACGTTAAATCACTATTTCCTTTTTTTGTATATTCTAAATTATAAAATATTAAAAAATAACTACAAATATTAATCCATTTTAACTATTTAAATATTTGCATGGTAATAAAAATGATATTAGACAAGAAGAATATAAAAAAGACCGTAAAAATGGAATAATGTTAGCGTTGTAATTAAAATATATTTTGAGCAGATAACATCATAATTGTTATATATCATTCTGTTAATTACTATTTATTTTAAAACTTTGTAATTATGTAGTATTTTTTTTTTATAGTTAAGCAGGGAAGGGGGAAGACCTCGGGTTTTGAACCCGAGTGGTAAGCAAGCCAATAGAAGCCTCTGCCATTAGACTAAGAGCTGCATAAATCATATAATAGTATATTTAAAATAAAATAAAATAGTCATTAAATTTAAAATTTAATTTTGATACAGAGACACATTGTCAATTTATATTTTAACAAAATATGAAAAATAATAATTACAAACATATGTTATATTTTGATACTTGTGTAAATAAATATTTACACTACAATGTGTCAAAATATAACTCTTAAAATTGAATGAGACAAATGGCTATCCTATATCGGGATAGTTACGGTACGTGTGTTACCGTATATCCCTCACCTGATTTTTTAACTTTGAGTTGAAAAATTGAGTTGTGGGTTTCCTTTGCTCAAAAAAAAAAAAAAAAAAAAAAAAAATTATATGAGACAAATGGATTCCATGCCAAGGTGGGCAGGTTTGGGTAATTTTTGCTCCTCTATACTTTAATTTTTTTTTAAGAATTATTATTATTATTATTGACAATACAATGTTATTTTTTATTTTAATTATCATTATTATTTTTACGTAAAAGACTTATTTTATTAAAATGATTCTTTTTAGATAAAATTATAACAATATGAAAATAACTCCTACGCAATTAAAATACTTGTGCATAAAAATTTCAGTGTAAACATTAAATTCATGAAAATCATCATATATTATGTGATGATTATTTAAAATAATTTTTCTAATAAATATAATTTATTATAATACAATTAATTTGCATGAATTAAAATATTTAAATCCAATATAATAGAGCCAACTAATTCGACAAAAATTAAAATTTTCTTCCTCATTTATTGTGTTGTTGGCATTTGAAGTTTTTTTTCTTTCTTTTTTTTCTCCCTTGAAATATAAAAATAGTAGGCAGTCATTGAAATTAATTTTTTATTTTTAAAAAGCTGGCAGTGAAACGGCGTCGTAGCATGCCACGTGTCAATAAACCTGACCTTTCCTGGAAGTTGTTCCGGTCCAATCAGGCTCTCGGCATAAACACCATGCGGCAATAATAGCCCACAGATTAAAAGGGCATTTTACGTAATTACGTCAAACTACGAACCCCTTCTGTTTGACCGAATTACCATCTTCTTACAAAAATACGCGAACCCTAGCTTTACCCTTTTAGTCATATTAAGCCTTCCTTTGTTCGGTCGCTCTTCTTGTCGTCGATTCAATCTCAATTTCTTCTCCCAATCCTCAAATTAATCTCGGATTCGTTCGATTCTTTCGTCCCTCAGTTGATTGATCTCTCTTTTATCCATTGTCGTTCTGTATATCGAGTTCTAGGGTTAGGGTTTTCTTATTTATTCGATCTCCGTTAGATCTCCTCGATCTATCATTCCCTTTTGTAAATTAATCCCCTTTTTTCTGCGTTTCGATATTTTTTTGTCCTATTGGGTCCGATTTCATAAAATATGTACGTATATACGTATTCAAAATTTGAAGTTTTACGCGTTTCGGGCTTAGGGTTTGTTTGATCTGTGGATCTGGGAGATTGTTTGTTGATTCTTTCGCGGTGGTGTATACATCGGTGGGTCATGTTTAATTTTGGGTCTTTTTTGCTGAAAATTTAGGGATCTAGGGTTAGGGTTTCGATCAATTAGGGATTTTGTCTGTTTCGTTCGATTGGGTTGGGAAAACATCAACTTGCGTCGGAAATTGCCTTCAAAAATTATTGATTCAGAAAATCCATTAACAATTTAGAGATCTGCAGTGTCATTTGCCAGAGACTATTTTTTGAGGTATAAACCTTATGTTCTTTCTGATAATTTCAGAAACTACAATATAATTATTTTAATGTTACGCGACAGTAATTTATTTTCAGCTAATTGTTCTAGCATTAAATAAATTACTTAAACAAAATAAAATAAGTAAAACAAACAAGGTGTTGTAAGAACTTTTGTCTCTGCTGCCCATGTGTCAATAATAAAGTGGTGCCCCATCTGCAAGAAGCAGAGGTGTTCATATCGTTGCCCCCCCCCCCCAAAAAAAAAACAAAAAAAAATGCCACATCATGTCATATTATATAGAGTTGGGTACTGTAGAACTAGTCCTTGAATTCTTTTGTTATGTACTTTTGTGGCTGTAGACTTAACATGTGTGTGAAGATTGGCGGTTGACCATTTGATTCTTTATTGCATTGATGTTCTGCAGAGGAATGGCTGTTTAGAATTTCTTATTGAAGTATTTGGTCTCTATTGTCAGAATTCACTGGATTTCTCTTTTAAAAGTTGTCTAGTATCTTTTCATTATAGTTATCTCCATCCATGTTAACTTAAAAGAAGACTCTCCTACATTATGCTTCATGGTTTTGACTTCAATTTTATCTTTCATTCACTAAAAACACGTCTACTGAAAGTGTGAGAGACAATTTGTTCTGTAGTTTACAACATGGTTACTCGAGATAAGCAAAAATCTTTTTATTGTGGGAAATGTTTTGGAGTCTAATTTTGTGTATTTTTTATTTACTTATTTACTTTTCATTTTTATCGAAGCCATCTTACTGTTGATTGCTGACAATATATAATGATATGGGGAAGTGATACAAAACACTGAGTGACTTAGGACGAACATATACAGAGTGAGTATTTTATCATCCATTGTAATATGCTTTGTCAAAATTGCAAATCTGGGTCCAATACGGTTTCCATCTTGCACCTACCATATGCATATCACTATCATAAGATGTAGAATACCACCCATCCTAAATTTTTCCCAACTGTGGTTATGTATTTAAATAAATTATATTGCAGAAGTGGTGCTCTAGTTGAGTTTGTGTCTGCATATACATGGGTTCTGAAAAAAATTTAATGTGTGCTCTGTTTTTGCCCTTAATAGCTTGGAATGGTCTCAAATTTGGCATTCTGTCTGTTTCCAAGATATAATTGACATGAGTTGATGCTCAGCATCTTAATGAAAGAAAGCAGTTGAAGTAATTGTCAATTGTCATTATCTGAACATATAAAAAGAAACTCTTGTTTCTGAATTCATTTATCTCTCTCTCTCTCTCTCCCCTCTTCAAAGACATTAATTGCATGTTCTTGGCCTTGTTTTCCTCTACATACATTTGCATTTAAAACATGGTTCACTGATTTTTAACCATATATATCTTAATGTGCCATAAAGTTCGTACCTTCTACTGCCTTTTTAAGTTTTTGTCTGAATCGCTTTCAGCTTTTTCTTGCAGTTCAAAAACATGGTTCAAAAACGTCCTTTCAGTGATGAGCAGTCATATGGGGTTTCTTTTAAGCACTTGAAACAACTAGATTATGGAAGCCAGCTAAATTCCTTATTGGAATATTTTCCTGCTGAAGATATGGTGGAGCAACCAAACATTTCAGGTTGGTCAGAGTTTGTGTTATGACATCAATCTTTGGAATATCTTGTCCAAAATTTACCTAATTGAGTGAATATTATGTTATGAATGCGAGGCACTTGTAGATCGATTGGTTTCTAACTATCTAAACTTAAAGTGATAGTTAAGGCTTTAGAACCTGTTAGGATGGAATGTTCTGTGTCAAAGCCAAAATGGGAATTTAGCGGTATTTGGTTCGTTAAGTTCTTTTGAACTATTCTCTGCATATATCTTGACTTTTGAACAGGGAAATATATCCTGACTTTCTGACAGTTGGAACGTTGGGCTTGTTAGCTAATTGAATACATATAGGAGCATTGAATGCTATATTTTTTCATCTTATGTTTTTGTGTCCATGAATTGCTTGGATTTGAATACATCCGTTGTCAGTTCATGTTTTTTTCACTTTAACGCCATCAATAATTATAGGTTGACTGGCATTTGTGTGATAGGTGAAAGTCAGGGCAATTTCACAAAAGGTGATGAAACGATTGAATGTGGCTTAGATAGTGAACTCCCTCTATGCACCAAAAGGGTTAGTGATACCAATCTTCCTGATTGTGATTCCAACACTTCCTGGGTCAGCAGCAGCACTAGCGAAGAAGATGATGGGTTAGAGGCACCATTTCATTTACTGTTCTCTCCAGAATATTATAAACCTGCACCAATAAGAACATTAGTTCAATCTGAAGATATAAACAAGTCTCTTTTGGAAGGTCCTTTAAAACAAATTCCAGTTGGACCAGACTTTCAAGCTGATGTTCCAGAATGGGATGCATATGGTACCAAGAATATTTCTGATGATTCAGGTGGATCTATACCGTCGACTCCTTTTCCCCAACCTTCAGACTTGGAACTCAGTGGTCGTAATGATGATGGGAATAAATTGGCTGGGATCTGTGTCATTCCAATGCCTGAATTTGGACCCTCTATGCACAACAATGACAATGTTGGAGATGGTAGAACCGATTGCTGCTGTGAAGATTCTGGATCGACCAGATGTGTTAGACAACATATCAAAGAAGCTAGAGAAAAATTCTGGAGAATCCTTGGACCAGAGAGATTTTTTAATCTAGGCTTCTCTGACATGGGAGAGGTACTGGCAGACAAATGGAGCCTAGAGGAAGAACGGGTGTTTCACGAGGTTGTATTTTCAAATCCTGCATCATTGGGCAAGAACTTTTGGGACCATCTCTCAGTGGCTTTCCCTTCACGGACCAAAAAGGATATTGTCAGCTATTACTTTAATGTCTTTATGCTGAGAAAGCGGGCTGAGCAGAACAGATTTGATCCAGCAAACGTTGACAGTGATGATGATGAGTGGCAGGATGGTGATGATTACGGTGATGATGGAGTTGAGACAGTAGAGGAAGATGAGGATTCTGTGGAATCACCAGTATGTCAAGATGATCCTGGTCATAATGAGATTCTGGAAGATGATCCTCACGAATATGATGACAGTGTAGTGCATGCAGGTTTTAATAATTGTGAGAGCATGGATGCTGAATGTGATGGTGGAATTGCGTATGTTCCAGAAACATGCGGTAGGAAGTTGCTTAATAACTGCAGCTCTGATCCTGCGCTCCTGCAAGGTAAACTCATACGTGATGAAGGAGGAGATTTTGATTATCATGATGAGTCATGCACGTCTTCTGATGCAGGAACTGCATCACAGTTGACCCAAGTGGGTTTTAATAGTATGGGTGGCGGGGGCAGCCAGGAATTTGTGATGGAGCCTTGTGAAACTGAAGCATGGGATGTTGGTTATCTGACCTGCACAAAAAATCAGGTTGATTTTTTACCAACGTGCAGTATGATTGAAGAGGTGTTTGGGGCTGGAGCTTGGAATTACAAGGCAAGAGACGATGATGAGGGTTTTTAAGTTACTTTTGCATTTTCATTTTAGTCTTTGCATGAAAGGTAGACCAGGAAAGATGTTGGAAGCATTTAGAATTCCTATAGTTGGGCATCACCAATCTTATTTTGTACATCTGCAAATGGTTCGAAGATGGGTGCCCTTCGTTCTGTAAGATTACTACTTTGGTTGGTGTATATGCAAATTTTGAGTTGATCATGTGGATCAACTGTCCCTTTAATTGATATGCAAGCTTTGAGTCGATCGTGTGGATCAGCTGTCCCCCAGATCGTGCGGCTCTTGCCAGCTTCTTACGATAAATGCCACAATAATTATCTCCTTTCATTTTTTCTTCTTCTCGTGGGTATCTTTTCCTCAGAAGAGTGAGTGATGGATACTAGTTGCAAAAGTGTGAACGAGTTGTATTATGTCCTTGTCTTCATAATAGAAAACTTTGGGTTCTTTTGTTTGAGGATCATGTAGTTTTGACTGCAATGATCTATATTCAATGATTGTGTTGTGTTTACACACTGAATTTGTGTAAAGATTCTCTACATCTTGTCCTTGCATGGACTTGCAACCAAATAGCGGAGACCAAGGAAGACAAGGGAAGAAAAAAAGATATGAAAAATTTCAAGTTAAAGATGGAAGGAATAAGTATCTGAAGTAGAGAATATTTCCGGTGTTTCAAGGGAAAATTCAATTTGTCTGCTTGGATTTTGGCAATGTCAATTAAATTTTGTAGGTGATACTATCCGGACCTTCATTCATTGTGCTTGAGCATCTCTCTCTCTTGAACCGAGTCGGGCTGAATTGGCTTGTTTGAATTTGGCTCCAAATACTTCTATGGCGTTTGAGCTTTTGCATGGGCTTGGGCTTTGACAAAGAATAACATAACCTCAAAGTCAGTTTACATAGGGATGTTAATTAAACAAGTACGAGAGAGTATTGGACCCGACCAAATTTATTAAAAATTCATTGAGAAATATAAGATTGGGAGAAATTTGAGATTGAAATTTAGTAACTTTATGAATGTGAGGCGTGTTTGAAATTTGCTTATTTGATACCTGATATCCAGTATCTGATACAGATGCCTGTTAATTATTCATTTAATATAATATAATATAATGTATGTTTATATAAAATATAATATTGATTTAAAAGTCTAATGAGTTTCAAAATGTGTTCAACTTGTTTAAATTTCAAGTAAATTTGAAACCTAATATAAATAATTTATTTGTTATATATGTCTCTTTGTGTGTGTTCAACTTGTTTGAGATAATTTTCTTAATGTTTGAGATTACTATATAATTTATCTTATTAGTTTACAAAAATTTAAAGTTGCAAAAGTTATACTTATGTGATGAGTTTTTAAGCATAGTATTGTTTGTAGGTGATTGTTACAGATAATTTTTTTTTTTTGGAATATTTATAAAAATTTTGTAATGTACTACATTAATTTTTATTATTTTTTTAATTCAAATAAGATATTTAACGGGTTTGTTAATGTGGATTTTACATAACCTGAACAATTGTGTTAAATTAGATTTAGCGGGTTTGGGATGGTTTTAACTGGTTTGGGACAGAACAGATTTAAAATTTAGAAAATAGTGTTTAAGTCATACTTTGCAGTCTTTTAAGTTTATTAGTCACTAAAAAAAAAGTATTGTTTTTAAGTCATATTTGTGTAGAAAGTTTTATGATTAGGTCACACTTTTGAGTGGGTCTCACGAGTTTGTTCTAAATATAATTTCTAATATACCAAGAATACCCTTTATTTTTATAATTAAGTTAGCCTAGTGTTGTTAGAGATCGCGTGAAGATATGAATAACCGAGAATCATATTTCTTCCATTTTTGTTTTCCTTCCTCATAAAAAGTAGAATATAAATCGTGTGAAGATATGGTATGCAAACAGTACCATTAAACACAAAAGAAGTCACATATCTAATATATGGCTGACAGTACCACATGACTGATAGTACCACATATATGTGATACTGTTTCGTATATAATGTATGCTCTTGTAAAAACAGTACCACAAAACTTCGCATTTGATGTGGTACTGTTTCGTATAAAATGTGTACTCTTGTAAAAATAATACCAAATATATCTAGTATACAAACAACACCATTAAACATAAAAGAAGTCACATATCTAATGTATGGCTGACAGTAGCACATTTATGTGGTATTATTTCGTATATAATGTATACTTTTGTAAAAACAGTACCCAATATATCTAGTATGCAAACAGTACCATTAAACACAAAAGCAGTCACATATCCAATATATGGTTGACAGTACCACATGGTTGACAGTACTACATCTATGTGATATTGTTACGTATATAATGTATGCTCTTATAAAATAGTACTCAATATATCTAGTATGCAAACAACACCATTAAACACAAAAGCTTCACATATACATTTTAGGAGAAACTAAATACACAAAAACAGCAACACAAAATCTCACATTTGAAAGCTAAAGGAAAATACTAAACAGTACCACAAAATCAGAAAAAATCAAGATTCAAAACCTTCAATTAAGGTTTTCCATCAAACAAATCACACAAAAATAGTCCCAAAAAACCTCGCATTTGAAAGTTAAACGGAAACACTAAACAGTACCACATAATAAAGATTCAAAACCTCGATTAAGATTTTCATCGAAAACTCTAAACAGTACCGACAATCAAAACTAGTACCTGTTTATTGCAGAGGACTCTGGATTTGTTCGCTGGGGTAAAAAATTTGTACGACGAAAACTTAGGAATGATAATCGATTGAGACTTTTTCCAAGTAGTTTTGATTATGTTCCAAAAATCGTTTTTTTCCGAATAGTTTTGATTATGTTTTAAAAATCGATTTAGCTTGCTTTGTGAAGAAGATGGAAAGTCGCGAAAATTATGAGCGTTTCGGATAAAACTGGTAGTTTTAAAATGTATTGAAAAACGTGCGATGTCATTTTTTTTTTCTTTTTGTTGCAAGTGTGACTTATTCACAAATAAATTTTTTTGATATGACTAAAATCTTTTTAAGTCTATAAATAGTGACCGGTCTTCAAAAATTCCTTTAAAATTTCAATTGAAAAAATAAATGGGATTGGGAGAGTAATGATAAATAAAAAATAAACAAATTTTAGTAATAATAACTGTTAATTGAGTGGGTACTTTACCTTTTAAAAGTAAATTTTCTTTGGCCGGTAGAGATCAGATCAACTAATTCATGATTATATGGCTAGAAGATTTTTGTACCATCCGATTGAGCCATTAAAGCATCTGCAAGCAGTGGCGGACCCAGAAATCTGTGTCAGCGTAGGCCTAATCATAAGATGACCTCTCAAATAAATATTAAATTAAGCCATAGCAACTTTGTTTGCATTGTAGTTCACATAAAATTACTTATCTAAAAAATATTAATGTTAAGCCATAACTTCTGTCTTGTCTAAATTCTTAAATATATGTAGTTGCCATTAATGCCGTCCAACAATTAGACTCTAGGGGTGGAAGTCAATATTACTTTCTTATCCCTTGACGTGTAAGCTTTAATATTAGTAAACAACAATAAGGGGTGTAAACGAATTGAACCAAATCAAGTGGTAGAGTATTTGAATTAGGTTTGTCAAGCTGAACAAGCTTAAAAAAATGGTTCAACATTGGCTTTTTAATCTTTTGAGTTGAATTCTAAAGATTCTCAAATTGAATCGATCCCAAATCAAATTTGAATAGTTTGATATTTTACGCTACATCTATTGAGTATTAGTTTATCAAGACAAATTTTGATTAAATTTAATAGTTTTTTTATGGTAAAAATATACTTATATATAACGAAATATCACTGCAGCAAATCATCCTACTTCTCAATAAAAAAAAAAAAATTCCTATCCATCATGCCATCCCCATCATCCTACTTCTCAATCAAAAGTGCAACAAGCGTACGGGATTCTCAACTCTTCTGTTATTTTATTTTATGGAAAATTTTTATTTTGTCCCTTGAGCGTTACTGAAATCTCATTCTTAAGGCTTTAACTTTTTATTTTCTTTAATGTAACAATTAATTACTTGAGATTTTAATTAGTTATAATAGTCCGCTTCAATAATCATTTTGTCCCGAGTTGGACAATTAATGATGAAAAAAAAAAAAGAGATTATAATTAAAACCTCTTGCCTTTAATTATAAAAAAAAAAAAACTTAGTGTCTTAAAATAAAATTACCGAGCAAAGTGAAGTTGACCATTATTATTGAAAATCTTCCTCTTTTAATGCATTCGACAAGGTCCCTCAAAGTCCTGTTTAAGCAGTGCTTTATGTCTAAAAGTGGTGTAATTCAAGTCCTATTTAAGCAGTGCTTTATGTCTAAAAATGGTGTAATTCAAGTCCTGTTTAAGCAGTGCTTCCGGTGTAAGCGTCTGTTTCTACTCCTTGCCCTAATAGCAATTCAAATAGTCAATAGGTACAAAATTATAATTAATTAAAGACCCAGCTCCTTAATTATTACAAAAACAAAACAAAATTAAAACTCAAGTATTAAAAGCAAAATTTTAGGTGAAGTTTAGGAGCTAAATTGCCCTTATTTTATTGAAAATATTTGTCCCCCTATTTTTTGGTTTAATCTATTTGACAAGTGTTACCCTAACCCTCCATGACGATTGCTTTAGGTCTAAAAGTTGCATAATTCAGCTTTATGTGTGTGTGTGTTTCCCTTCTAATAGCGATTCAATTAAGGCTGTTAGAGTGAATAGGGTTGGAATAATATTTAATTATCCAAGTTCTTAATTAAGAACACATACCATCACAGTCTTCTACCAACCGCACTCAATATATCCTTAGTGAAACCCCCACTGTCAATACCATTACCTGATAAAGAAGTATGCATCCATATATATATATATATATATATATATAAAACACCAAACCTCTATCATATATGAATCCTACGCATATGTAGTTCGTATGCATTTGGTGCAACATTTATTTTATATGAACATGTAGATCAAATGAGAAAATTACCAAAATCAGATGAGAAAATTACCAAAATCGAATGGCAGAAGGTCCACGGTTGCCACTATTGCAGACTAATCACCGAGTGACCAGCGCCGCTCGTGGTCACCGTTGGCGAGAGGGAGAGAGAGGCACAGGATTGGGGCGGGGGGCCTAGGGCTTTTATGTATATGGGTCGTCGAGTCGGGTTAGCGGGTCGGGTTGGGTCCCTAAAACCAGTGTAGGCCTTCGCTTACGCTAGGTACTTCGTGCATCCACCTCTGTTTGCAAGAACCACTAGTTGCAAAGATATACACACGCACGCGCACACATGATGACACTCTACTATTCTCATTTGAATTTAAGAATTATTTTGGACCTGTATATAGCTCGGCACAAAATATATAATAATAATAATAATAATAATAATAATAGTTAAATACTCGGCCAACTAAAAAAACTTTTTAATTTTAGTGGTGACAAATAGTAAAAAGCATAGTAAAGATATGACTTCGGAGAAATGAGTGGTGGGACAGAGCCAGCTTGTGAGAAGAACAAAGTTCTCTTGGATAGCAAAGAGCAATTCAATGGCCTAACCTATTTTCCTGGTAATCCACTGTGGGAAATAGAGAAGAGATTGATGAGGAATCAACATAAGCCGATTTTTTTTTTGGGGGGGGGGGGGGTGTTGTGGTGTGTGTATCTTCTCTTCGTCTCTTAATAATGTTACAAGGAATTTAGGGAGAGGACAAGAAAATGACCAATCTTTCCTTGTAAGTTGTCTCAACATGTCAATTAATTTGAGCATCTTTTTTGCAAACTCAGACTACTGAGTCTTCACTCACAAGTGAAGCTTTTGACAATGTGGGGAATGTGATATGTATGCCATACATATTGCGTTGAAATACATATCATATTACAAAGTATATCAGTAACAGCAGAGCAAATTTTACTACATTTAACAAATGTGGTACCCTGATATGTAATCATTATAAGAAATCATAGTTTTAATGATGAAAAAAATCATCAAAGTGTAAAATTTTATCAATAAAAAATATTTTAATAATATAACGCTACTCTCACATGATCGTTTGATACTAAAAATATTTTGTAATGGCAAGTTATCTTATTTATCACATTATTGATAGTTATAGTGTCATACTTCACCACTAATAATTTTATTATTAATTTTAATTTTGATCAGTGTGTTAAGAGAACTGAAATTTCTATAGTCTTGCTCTTTACCTCTTACTTTTCTCTTTCTCTAATCTTTCTCCCTCTGCTCTCTCCGGCCGAGTGCCGAGAAAAAGAAAAAAAGAAAAGCTGTAAAAGGAAAGAAAAATAACGAAGGATGAAAGAAAGTGAAAAAGAAAGGATGGCCCCCTCCCCAAATTCAGTCACAACTCAATACCCACCTTGACAATAAAAAATAAAATAAATATCATTACTCGAATCAAACCTCTAATTCAAAGAGTAAGTGACCCAAAATTTCAATTAATAACTAAAAATAAATACTAAACATTACATCATAAAAGAAAATAATATTTTGATCCTTATCTACTTTGTGTTTGGATTTATGTGCAATCAGGTGTGTCTAATTGTAAGTCAGTAGGATTTAGATGCAACGAGTTTCAACTATTCACTTGTTGGGTTAAAAAAAAATAAAAAAAATAATAATAATAATTTGCATTTCATTGTAAATGAAGTTTCAACGATTCACTTGTTGGGTGAAAAGTATAATAAAAATAATAGTAATAAGAAGAAGAAGGAAAAGAAAAAGAAGAAGAAGAAAGATACGTTCTTGTTAGTTGTGTGTGAATACGCAGTTATTTTCGTATACAGTGTATCCCGTATAATATATTCAATTTTAGGTATGAATATACCTTTATTAGATATTGTAACTGGCGGGCTTTCTTTATTTTATTTTTTTAAGATTAATAATATTTCATTTTTTATATTTTTAAAATGAGACAATAAATACATATTTACAAATTATTAGTTATTAACTAAACATATAAAAATAGTTATATACAAATTAACAAAATAATAAAAATAAATTTAACACTAACATTTCAAATTCTTAACAAATAAAGTGAGATAAATAAAGATATTTTTCAACTCTAACCGTAAACTAGTCAGAATGAAATGAATGAAATGGGTAAAAAATTTTTATCTTAACCTATTGTGTCCGAACTTTATTGGATTTTAATTTTTTTTTTCTTTTACCTCTGGCCCCGTCCAGTTATGATGAATCAAATCTCCCACTTATCATCCTTTAAGACTCCCCCTCCTAAGAATGGGTCATCCCATAAAAAAATTGCCTGATTTTTTATTTTATTTTTAATTGGCAAAGGCAGGCTGTTTGTCATACACCCCCTTGAATTGCAATTTCAAGAATATACATACCCCTTTTTGCAAAATTAATTTTCACACTTTCTTAATTATTTTTGAATGAGCATCAACTTCCACTGCCCTTTAATTCATCCATAATCGTTTTTCTTGTGTTTACTTTTATTTCTAACATTAAAAAGATACATACATATCTTCTTCCTTCATATTATTATATGTAAGGGCGGACCCATGTTGAGTAAAAGGAGGCAAACGACTTCCTTAATTTTGAACGTGAAATTATCAAAATACTTTTACTATTTTAATGTTATTAAAAATATTAAATTAATTCAAAAATTAGAATATTTTAACCTTATTAAAAAATTAAAATTAACTCAAAAATTTCAACGTGAAAAGAGTTTTTTTTTGGTAAGTAACGTAAAAAGAGTTTATAAGGATTAAACTTAAGCATTTCTTGTGAAATAAAATGCATTCTCTTATCATACTAATGAATATTATTATTTATAACATCAAGAAATAAAACATATACCATAATAAATTTTATAAATAATAAAATTTAATAATAATTATATATATATTTTTTGTAATGAAAGACATATCTAATAAATCTCAGATATTGCTAAAAAAATCAGTTGAATCATTAAACCGTGAAAAATATATTCACTGATTTAATATTTAAAATAAAATTTTTTCTTTTTAAAAATAATATTACTTCTCTTTTATTCTTAATTTGACAAAGCTCGTTATCTTCTTCTTGTACTCGATAACTCCTTAATAAAAAGTCTGAATTCGTCACTAATTATATACTTACATCTATATATATATATATATATATATGTAATTTTAGTTCAACAACATGATAATGATTGATGCACGTGTTGATTGTTAAAAGTAGTTGAAACAATTATATATTAATTTGCGTGCCGTCGTGCTTCCCCGTGTCTTCCCTGCATAAACAACCTTATAGAAAAAAATAAAAAAATTCTGTACCGACATCTTACAGCTAAACATTGTATTAAGATGCCGGCTAAATTAAGGCACAAAATGGAGTGCCTATCTTACCCAAATTGCTATTAAAACTTTTGCTAATATACATACATATATATATATATATATATGCACGTATGTACGTATATAAAAGACATTCACGTTGCAGTTAGTGCAAATAAAGCCGGATTCATTATGAACTAATCAAGGCCGGCTTCATTGTAATTAAGATTAGGGTGAAATGGCCCCGAAGGGGTAGTCAAGTTAGTTCGGATGGCGGGTTAAAAGTCCTGAGACCAATAGGTCCCGAGTTCGACTCTTCTTGAGCCAGTCCTTCCTTTAATTGTGGAGGGCCATCTAACAGCTTTCTCGGCTAAACCGGTCAGTTAGAGTTTGCCTAGACTGGTTTATCCCCTCGTGGTTCTTTGCCGGTTAGGGCCATGGAGCGGGTTTCACTCAGTGCGTACCCATGAGTAGCGATTCCGAGTTTCTCTCCGACCCCAGAAAATTAGGGTGAAATGATCTATCATCCAAAGTTCAATCTTTAATTAATTATTCAATAGATTTTATTTATTTATTATTAAAAAAAAAACTCTTGATGCAATGAGATGTATGCAAACTATCGAGCTTATCCTTCTTACTCCTTGCTTATCGAAGAAATTAACCAGAAAAATTTGTTGATTAATTTATTAGTTCCTGCTATTTAAAGCATTATTCTATAGTATATCAATGAGAAATATATATAGTGAATATATATATTTATATATATGTATTTTGTCCCCCTTCCAAGAAGTGAACAATTCAATAAACGGCAGGCATTTATTCATCTCTAGCAAAGTCAAATTTTTAGCATAAATTTGTGAAATTATAGTCTTGTAATTCATGTTGTAAGTAAAAAATCTAAAATTTGTAAAGATTTGTAGGGATTTGTAAAGATTTGGAGAGTTTCAAATGGGCCCAATATTATAAATAAAATACACAATCAAAGATCAAACTAAAATGTTGTTGCTGAAATTCTAAATCACCTTTTGGCAACACTGCGATGAATAATGGAAAATTTACAGACGAATATAAGAAAAATCACACTAATAGAAGAATACAAAATTTACATGATTCGGTAATTTACCTATGTTCACAGGTAAGATAAAACTAATTTTCAATTATAAGAAACTCTAACTATGAAGTATGAAATTATAAGAGAAATATGAGATAATCTTAAAGAACTCTAAACAATCTTATCACTTATTCTTAACCTGATGTATAACAGGTTTCAAATATATAGGAATGAGAAACTTAATCAGAATTGGACTCAAATATCTACTTGGAATAAAATTTCTTAACTAGTAGTTCTGGATCGCAGGTTAAACTTCACAACTCTTAGCCTTCCATGTGTTCTCGTGAATCCATATGAGCCACTACTCTAACATAAAGTTTTAACAATAATTTGCTCTCCTTGATTTTGACCGTGAAATTACTAAGATACTTCTAGTATTTTAATTTTATTAAAAAATTAAATTAATTTAAAATTGAGGTATCTTGACTTTATTAAAGAATTAACATTATCTTAAAATTTTTTTTAATTTAAAAAGAGTTTACTTGAATCAAATCTAAGTATTTTTTGTGAAATAAAGTGCATTCTCCCATTACACTATTAAATACTTTATATATTTTTTATGAAATAAAGTGTATTCTCTCACTACACTATTAAATACTTTGTGCATAATATTACTAAATATAACATAAACATAATAAATCCTATAAATAATAAAACTTAATAACCTTCCAAAAAAAAATAGAGCTTAATAATAATTATATATTTTTATTAATAATGAGCGGCATTTTTAATAAATTGTTCTCTTATAAGGATTAATTGAATTATTAAATTATAAAAAATATATTCACTAATTAATGTGAAAAGATATTTTTTTTCCTTTAAAAGTATCACCACTTTTCTTTTACTCTTAACTCAGCAGCGGGTACCTTCCTAACAAAAATTATAGATCTGTCCTTGTTCTACTGCTGCTAAATCTTTTTTTTTTTTTTCTTTTTTGTCGATCAGCGGGCTCAAAAGCAAAAAATAGTTGGAAGGGCAAAGGGCAGTTAGTTTTAGTTGCAGCTTCCTAAGCCATAGGAGCGCTCAGCTGGACAAATATGGACCATTAGATGGGATTGGGCGTAGGATTCTCAGTTGTGTACACGTGCTCCTCTCTCTCTCCTTTGCTTCTCTCTCTTCTTTTTCTTTGCTTCCATGCATGGATTTCTCCTCCAAATATAGACAGGGACACTGGATACATATACACAGAGAGACAGAGAGAGAGAGAGTAAACCGCTCTCACTTTTAATTTTTCTTCCTTGGCTTGTTCATCGCCATCATTAACAGATCTATTCTTCAAATTATATTTTTTCTTTAAACTTCAACCATCCAAGAGCCAGTATAGAGAGAGAGAGAAAGAGGGAGAGAGAGAGAGAGAGACAGACAGTTACTACTACCCTAGTTCTTTGCTTCTTCCCTGTTCATCAGATCTTGTTCTTCTTCCCCATGATCAATTCAATGAAATCTGAGATGGGTTCTTACCAGAACCACTCCAAAATCCAAAACAACTTGTGATTCACTTGAATTTTATCACCAAATTTCATCTTTTTCAGTCCCGGATCTGGGATCCTAGTTATTTTTTTTTTTTTTGTCCTTGTTCCTCTGTTTCATCAGTGTAATGAGATCGTAACTGTTAACATCTTTTCGAATTCTCTGATCAGATTCGAACTTTATTTCAATTCTTCTGATCTCTGTTCTGATTGTTGAATTGTAAGTTCCGATCAATGGGAGAAGAAGTTCAGGAGCTGAAACATGTGTGCAAGGTGTGCAACAAGACCTTCCCCTGTGGAAGATCCCTAGGAGGTCACATGAGGTCTCACGTGATAAACACAGCTGAATCTGGTCAGAATCTCACAAAAAAGAAGCTCTCATATCTCAGAGAGAACCCCAAGAAGGCTTTCAGATTTACAGATTCAAATGGAGAAACTTTGCCTCACAACAAGCTCTGCAAAGAATGTGGGAGAGGTTTCCAATCATGGAAGGCCTTGTTTGGCCACATGAAGTGTCACTCCGAGAGATTTTCAAACACTAATGTGGAGGAGGAAGATTCTTGGACCAGCAGTGCCAGCGAATCAGACAATCCGAAGGAAGGATCCAGTAGAAGAGGGACAAGAACAAGAAGGTACATGATGGGCACTGCAAATTCCTTACATATTGCTAATAATATTAATAATGCTTCTTCATCTGTGTCTGTGATTGAGCAAGACCAAGAAGAGGTTGCCATGTGTTTGATTATGCTCTCCAAGGATGTGGGGAATAAGAGGAGTGGGTTGAATTCTGTTGATGAGTCCTCTGACAACAACTTTGAGCTCCTACAACCTAAATCATCCACTATTCCAAGAAATTTGGAGTCCAGTGTATTGGGCTCTTTGAATTCAAAATTTGATACTTCTGGGGTTTCAAGAAATGGGTTGCTTAGAAATGATCATAAAACTAACAATAAGGCCTCTAAATTGGGCAAGAATTTGATGAAGGAAAGAAGGTTTGATCAATCAGCAGCTGAGCTCAGTTATGGTGATTGGGGCTCTGGAAAGAGGAGCAAATTTGAGTGCACAACTTGTAACAAGACCTTCCACTCTTACCAAGCTCTGGGGGGTCACAGGGCCAGCCACAAGAAGATCAAAGGCTGTAGCTTTGCTTCGAAAATCCACGGCAGTGCTGAGAACAGCATTGAGACTGCAGAGATCTCCCCTGCTTCAAAATCCCACAACAATGAGGACCCTATTGATGAGGAAGAAGATGCGAGTTATGTAGTGCTGTCGAAAAAGATTAATAATAATAAGGGGGGTAGCCATGAGTGCCCAATTTGCTTCAAGGTTTTCTCATCCGGGCAAGCTCTCGGTGGCCACAAGAGATCTCATTTAATCTGCGGTGGTGGTGGGGGTGGGCCCAAAATCAACAAAACTATTGTGATTCATCAGAAGCCAAATATGCCAGAAATTCGAGATCTTCTTGATCTGAATTTGCCTGCTCCTGTTGAAGAAGAGAGCAGCTCTGGGTTCAAACCATGGTGGGTTGCAGACAACCTCAAGCAGGAACAACTCTTTGGTTTGCTGTCTTAACTGATCATACAAGTCCTAGAGCGCCCCCCCCCCCCGCCCAAAACCCAAAAAAAATGAAAAACTTTTCTTTGATAACAAGCCACTCGATCACCGCTACGCAATGGTTTCAGATCGAGAGCCATTATTCAGATATCATTCGTCCATTGCTACATTTTAATCATTTAATATATATTATAATTCATATTATTTACATTATATTTATAACTTTTACACCAATTGTTATTGCTATTTAAAATCATATAGTATATGAATCGTGAGCATTTTACTAACGACTACATGATTTTATCCAGTTGCTCTCTACCAAAAAAATAAAAAGTAAGAAATAAAATAATAATAATAATAATAATAATAATAATAATAATAACAACGACGAGAGTATAGAATCATTAATTCTTTACACAATTGAAGTGTTTGTCCAAGTTAGAAAGGAAAAAAAAAAGAAAGAAAAAAGGCATTGTCAATTTCAAGAGTGGTTCAAGTTAATTCTTGTTTGCTAGCTCTTCAACTTCTTCGTTTTAGTTGTTTGTGAAAAGAGAATAATAATAATCTCAGTTGTGTAAAGTTGAAGCTCATCACTTAACCCAAAAAAAAAAGTTGAAGCTCATCAGAATGTCTTTGTGAGCTGTTACTTTTATATGCCTGTTGGGCATAATAATACTAAAGCTGTACCCTTGCCGAACAGGTTTAGTCTGGTGCCACGTGGCGTTGTGCCGAGCAAATTCACATAAGCCACTTAGCCACTTGCCGAGCACGTTCCATTTGGACACGTGGCATCTCGCCGAACAACTGATTATTGGCACGAGGGTTCCACGTGAGTGATATACGTGAGTACACGATTTAGAGTTAGTGCTCCAAAGAGTACCCTGAATCTCGACATCAATAAACAATGTATAACCACGTGGCTATAGCCGAGGAATCTAGTTTGCTCGGCATATATGTCGATGGCCAGTAAATATCAAACCTAGGGCCCACAGCCTTTAAAGAAGGCTCATGACCATAAATGCACCTTAGTTAGGATTGAACTAGGTACTTGTCTCTGGAGATGTAACTAAATCAGTCTATCTCGTTACGATTCGGTGGCTGATGCGACAAGAAGACAGTATGACCCTGAAATTCAGGATGTAATGCCGTGTTAAACCACCAGAAGCATTAAATGAAAGGCACGGTGTATTTATGAGGGGTCTGAGGCATTAAATGAAGGGGAAGGGCATTTAAAGCAAGAGTGTAAAAGAGGAACACGGCAGTGTGCGTAATGTCGAGTCATAGGTATGCTGTAATCATTACTCAGACCACTATATATGGATATACAACTGAATCACGGAGGTAAGCTGACTATTGCCAACTTAAACTTTGACTCCTTTATTTCCAGAAAACTTCTTTTGAGCGACTTGCTGACTTAATCATCGGAGGGTTTTCCGGCCTGAGACCTCCTCTCCGGCCGTCACCTTTCTTTCTGTCTTTGTTCGGCAGGTCGGCGATTGCATTTCCGGTTGGCGTGGTCAGCGGTTCCGGCGGTAATTTCTGCTGCCGAACATTTGGCGCCCACCGTGGGGCTCGTTGTCTAGCCCATCGTCGTGTTCACTAGCTTTTTTCTTGTTTCTTTGTTAAGTCTCCAGTATTTGTCCACATAATGACCTCAGGAGGAAACACTACCCCACCACCATCTCCACGGGCAGGAGACACTTCCACTCCTGCCAAAACTAAAGGGAGTGCGTTGGTTATCCGGACTCCAGGTCTGGAGTCCGCCCGGAAAAGAAAAACGGAGGATCCTCAGGTATTGAAACGGAGAGAAGAGCTGATGGCTAAGGCCAGTGAAAAGCAGGCAGAACTGGAGGAGATTCTGCTGGAATTGAGTAAGGAAAAGGGAAAACCCCCTGCTAGCCATACTGCTGATTCTGGTCAATCCGACTCGGAATCTGATGAAGGTTACGATGCTCTTTACGAGGACCCCACTGATGAGGATGACGGGGACACCCATGAACAGAAGGAGGTGCGCTCTCGCTCGCGACGTGATGTCTCTCCTTCTAGGAAGGACTCGCGCCGTGCTAAATCGGTCGCAAAACGTGACGTGAGATCCGATGTTGACGCGCCCATCAAAGCGCATCACCAAAGGAATTCCTCAAAAAAGATGCTGGAGGCGTATTCAGAGGAGGCGGATAGCTCGGACCAAGAAGAGCTAACCTTAAAGCGTAAGAAAGCGGGAAAGGCAAAGATGGAAGACTGGGGGCAAGCAGAGGAATGGAGTGCTCAGGGCCAAAGCACACGAATGATGGCAAGGAAAGCCTTGGGGCGAATCTCTGCCTCCCCATTCGTCGATGAAATAATTGATGCGGAGCCTCCGGAGAAATTCCAAACTCCGAGGCTTAATCTCTACGATGGGAGAACTGACCCCCTGGCCCACTACCGTCATTACATGCAGGCCATGACGTTATGGAACAGTAACGACCACCTCATGTGCAAAGTATTCCCTTCTAGTTTGGGGGATACAGCGCTTCAGTGGTTTCATAAACTGCCCCCTGGCAGTATTCAGTGTTGGCAGCAACTGGCGGAGGAGTTCGTTACCCGGTTTCTGGCTAACACAAAACAGCCTAAAACCGCTGACGCTCTCCTCACAATGAAAAGAAAGTCCGGGGAATCATTGAGAGATTATTCCCGCCGTTACCTGGAGCTCTACAATGAGGTGGGAGAATGCTCGGAGCAATTGGCGGTCACCTCGTTCAAATTGGGGTTGCGGAAGGAGGATAGGCTGTGGCTCTCCTTGACCAAAAAGCCAGCAGCCAACATGTCCGATCTTATGTGCCGAATCGAAAAATACGCCAAGGTGGAGGACGAGACACAGCCGGCCGAGCAGAAAGAAAGGAGATCCCAGGGCCAGACAAGAGAGAAAAGACGGGGAGACGGCCGCCGATTCATTGACGAGGGGAAGTCAGTCTTCGAAGCGGTTAATACGGTGTTCAAAGAGCCAATCTTCAAGATCCTTCCCCAAATAAAAAATAGGCCATATTTCAGATGGCCCGGAAAGCTGCCGGATTTCCCTGGAAAGGAGAATTCCAAAAACTACTGCGCGTATCATCAAGACAAGGGACATCGCACCGGAGCCTGCCGATCGCTACGACATCATCTGGAGGAATTGGTGCGCAGAGGCCACCTTAAAGAGTTCGTCGATGAGGGCAGAACCAGAGAAGCAGCCCCACAGGATAGAGAGCCAAGGAGGCAACGAGAAGAGACTGCCGAGGAGGAGGCAGCCGAAGAGGCACAACCCCCACCAAGGGCCAGGGCGCGCAGAGATGTCCCGAGACCTGCAGTCATCCACGTGATTCATATGGAACGACGACCCCAGAGTGTCATCAATCATGCCCCTAATCCACCAAGCAAAGAAATTTTGGGAGTCGCGGGTCAGCGGAGCAAGCGCCCAAGGACAGCCACCATGGAGGAAATCACTTTTCATGAAGACGAGCATCCTGGTGTTCAGCTGCCGCACAATGATGCCCTAGTGGTCACTCTGGGCATGTTTAATTCAGAAGTAAGGAGAATCCTGGTAGATGCAGGAAGCTCAACAGAGGTTATGTTCCTGAGCTTATTTAAGAAGCTCGGACTAACTGAAGAAGATTTGGAACCGGCAGAATGCCCACTCATAGGATTCAATTCTGCTCCTGTCTGGCCTCTGGGCAGAGTTGTCATTCCTGTCCGCGTGGGTCCGGTGGAGCAAGAGGTTGAGTTCACCGTTGTGGATTCCCCTTCTTCCTACAATGCTATAGTAGGGAGATCGTGGATTCACGCTCTGAAGGCGATCCCCTCAACCTACCACCAAGTGCTGAAGTTCCCCTATTGCGGGGAAGTGATTTCTATTTTGGGGGATCAGAATACCTCCCAAAAGTGTTTCTCTGCAGCTTTAAAGTCCAAAATGATCCCCGAACAAGTCCAGCTGGCGGAACTACCTGAGGACACACCAAAGATCGATGATGTCGGTGGTGATCCGCAGATGAAAGCAACAGAGGGTTTGGAGAAATATCAAATTGGCCCGGTTGAGGATGATAAATTCTTCCTGATCGGCGCCAACCTGAGCGCCGAGGAAAAAATAGAGCTAACGGAGATGCTTTTGAAGAATATCGGAACGTTCGCCTGGACTCCACACGAAATGCCAGGCATTTCCCCCGAAGTCATGACTCATAAGTTGAATGTGAATCCGGAGGTAAAGCCTGTGGTACAAAAAGCAAGGCGATCAGCTTTGCAACACGCAGAAGCTGTCATTGAGGAGGTCGGCCGACTGTTAGAGGCGGAGGCCATTCGGGAGGTCTCATACCCGGAGTGGTTAGCTAACACGGTCGTGGTCAAGAAGAAGAATGGGAAGTGGAGAGTTTGCGTAGACTACACAGACCTGAACAAGGCCTGCCCTAAGGATCCATTCCCTCTGCCAAAGATCGACCAACTCGTTGATTCTACTGCTGGATGTTCCAGGATGTCGTTCCTGGACGCCTATAGGGGATATCACCAAATCCCTATGTTCGGCCCTGATGAGGAAAAAACTTCTTTCATAACCCCGCGAGGCATATACTGTTATAGAGTTATGCCATTCGGGCTGAAGAACGCTGGAGCCACCTATCAACGGCTGGTTACAAAGATATTCAAAAAGACCTCGGGCAGACGATGGAGGTCTACATTGATGATATGGTGGTAAAAAGTAAGGAGCCGAACACACACCTCCAACATCTCCAACATGTTTTCTCTACCCTTGATCGGTATGGGTTAAAATTAAATGCTGCCAAGTGTGCCTTCGGAGTTGGCTCGGGTAAATTTTTGGGCCACTTGGTGAGCAGAAGGGGAATTGAGGCTGATCCCGAGCAAATACGTGCCATCCAATCTGTTTCGCCCCCGCGCACAAAAAAGGAGGTACAGAAGCTCACAGGGATGGTGGCGGCACTCAACCGGTTTATTAGCAGATCATCCGACAAGTGCCGGCCATTCTTTAGGCTGCTCAAAGGGGCCAATAAGATGCAATGGGATGCTGAGGCGGATGCGGCACTGGAAAAACTTAAAGAATACCTAACAACTGTCCCAATATTGTCAACACCGCAGCCGGGGGATATTTTGCAGCTATATCTGGCAGTCTCAGAGCATGCAGTCAGTGCCGTCTTGCTGAGAGAGCAACAAGGGAAACAGCATCCTATTTACTATGTGAGCAAAACAATGCAAGGAGCAGAGACCAGATATCTGCCCCTAGAAAAGTTGACCCTGGCACTGATAATGGCATCCAGGAAGCTAGCCCATTATTTCCATGCACACACCATTCAAGTTGTCACCGATCAGCCAATTGGCCATGTTTTAAAGAGGGCTGATGTATCGGGCCGACTAGCAAAGTGGGCAGTTTCCCTTGGCGCATTTGACATGAAGTTCGTCCCAAGAACCGCGATAAAGGCTCAGGTCTTGGCCGATTTTGTAGCGGAATTTTCCACACCAGCCTATGGTCAGACAAAAGAAGTATGGCATGTTGAAATAAAGTCTGCCCCGGCCGAACATAATGATGCCGAACAAACTTGGCAAATCGAGGTTGATGGGTCTTCGACTAGAAAAGGAGGCGGCGTAGGCATAGTTCTGACTACACCCGAAGGCGTCTCAATAGAATATGCAATAAAACTCGAGTTTGAAGTCACTAATAATGAGGCGGAGTATGAAGCTCTCCTGGCTGGACTCGACATTGCTCGGCGCCTGATGGCAGATGATATCGTAGTAAGGACTGACTCTCAGTTGGTTGCTAACCAGCTAAAGGGTGAGTATGTGGCTAGAAGCGAAAAGATGGCAGAGTATCTAGAAGCAGCACAGAAGAGAATCGAAGGCTTCAATAAAGCTAGCGTGGAGCTCATTGGCAGGGATCATAACGCTCATGCTGATGCACTTGCAACGCTAGCTGCCTCTTCTCGAATAAGGCTAACTGACCAGGTCTTTATGGAAGTCATAAAAAGGCCGAGCATAACGAAAGACGTTGAGGTAATGTGTGCTGACCCAGCCCCATCTTGGATGGATCCAATCATCGCTTACTTGAAGGACGGAACACTTCCCGAAGACAAAACAGAAGCAAAAAAGCTAAGGATAAAAGCCACCAGGTTTTGGCTCTCTCCCGACCAGAAGTTATACAAAAAGTCATTCACAGGCCCCTATCTCCTTTGTGTTCATCCCGATAAAGTGCAAGACTTTCTTTACGAGCTTCATGAAGGTGTCTGTGGAGCACATACTGGGGGCAGATCACTGGCACACCGAGCAATTACTCAAGGGTATTGGTGGCCGAAGATGGGATATGACGCTCAGGCCTATGTTCGGAAATGCAAGAAATGTCAGAAGTTCGCTCCCATTCCTCATCAACCGGCCCAGAAACTCAGCCCGCTTACCAGCCCTTGGCCGTTCGCTCAATGGGGACTTGATATTGTGGGGCCTCTGCCTTCCGCTTCGGGAAATAGAAAGTTCTTAGTGGTCGGCACCGACTACTTTACTAAGTGGGTGGAAGCAGAACCCCTAGCTCACATCAAAGATGCTGATACCATCCGATTTATTTGGAAGAACATCATTACTAGGTATGGCATCCCTAGGACACTTATTTCCGACAATGGGACGCAATTTGACAGTGCCCCGTTTAGGGAATATTGTTCTAGGTATGGAATCAAGAATGTTTACTCTACACCTGCTTACCCCCAAAGCAATGGTCAAGCTGAAGCTACAAACAAAGTCATTCTCAATGGGATTAAGAAAAGACTGGAAGCGGCAAAAGGAAGATGGGTGGATGAATTGCCATCAGTACTGTGGACCTACCGAACAACCCCTAGAAGATCAACCGGAGAATCTCCCTTCTCTCTGGCTTACGGTGTCGAAGCCGTCATACCCTTAGAAGTTGGCCTCCCGAGCATCAGAACTCTATCATTTGACAGAGGGGAGAATGATCAAGCTATGGGAATAAGCCTGGATCTAATTGATGAAAGAAGGGAACTGGCAGCACTAAGGTTAGCCAACTACCAGCAAGAGACAAGGAAGAAATTTAATAAAGGGGTCAGACGTAGAGAATTCCGTACTGGCGATTGGGTGCTGAGAAAATTGATGGGAAGCAGGAAAGATCAAACTGAAGGAAAGCTAGGAGCTAATTGGGAAGGACCATTCACCGTCTCTGAGGTGCTCGGCAATGGCGCCTACAAGTTAATTGACATGGAGGGAAAGCCAATCAAAAGACCGTGGAATATAGCCCATCTAAAGTTGTACTATCATTAATTTTTTCTTCACATTTGTTGACTAAAGACTTTGTATGTATATTGAAAAGCAATCCTTTTTACAAAGCAAAAGCAAACTCAAAAGCTTGAAGATCACTTTCTGCTCAACAAAAAGACGCCACATCACTTTGGGTGGTGGCATGGAAAAAGCCAGGCTCGGCTTCCCGAGCATTGATACGGGAAGAACGCCCCATCTCCATCGATGTTGACACAATCTTGGTTTGTTTATTGACCAGGAAATGCTCTTTAGACTGAGATTCAATTCCTCGGTCTTCTGAAAAGAATTATCAAAAGAAACCACGCTCGGCTTGCCCAGCGTTGGTACAATCCTGGTTTGTTTATTGACCAGGAAATGCTCTTTAGACTGAGATTCAATTCCTCGGTCTTCTGAAAAGAATTATCAAAAGAAACCACGCTCGGCTTGCCCAGCGTTGGTACAATCTTGGTTTGTTTATTGACCAGGAAATGCTCTTTAGACTGAGATTCAATTCCTCGGTCTTCTGAAAAGAATTATCAAAAGAAACCACGCTCGGCTTGCCCAGCGTTGGTACAATCTTGGTTTGTTTATTGACCAGGAAATGCTCTTTAGACTGAGATTCAATTCCTCGGTCTTCTGAAAAGAATTATCAAAAGAAACCACGCTCGGCTTGCCCAGCGTTGGTACAATCTTGGTTTGTTTATTGACCAGGAAATGCTCTCTAGACTGAGATTCAACTCCTCAGTCCCCTGAAAAGAATTATCAAAAGAAATCCATGCTCGGTTTGCCGACCATTGGTACAAAGAGAACCCACATCATTTCTGATGGTGGCCCAATCTTGATTTATTCATCTACTAGAAACGATTTTTTCTAAAAAATCAAGATTCGATTCCTTGGTTTGTTAATTGGAAGCAAAAGAAGCATGTTCTAAAGAGCACAACGCCAGTATCAACATAATGGTACACATTTCGCGATGCTCGGCATGAGACTAAAAAGCGAAGATTTGTCAGAAGATAGTTACCCCCGTTATTATGAGAAAGAGGACAGCCGAACTTATCGAGGTATGTGAGATTTATTAAAGTTATGCCTCTTTAACAAAAACTTGAAGTTATTTTACGACAAGCAAATTACTACATGAGCTTGTTACCTCTGAAGGGTTTACTATTTAAAGTATTTTTGCTAGAAGTTGTGGTTGCTCGGCAAAGTGGTACAAATGCAGACACCATACATACTTCAATATAAAGCATAAAATATACAAATGGAAAGACAGATTGTAAAAAGTGAACAATTCAAAAGCTTTCATTACATGCCTTAGAGTACGGTTACAATACATTTTACATAACTGTTAATCAAAGAAGATATCCTAAATCTAAGATGAGACATTAACATTTGTTGTAAGGGTTTGTAACTATTTCGTGGGAGAAAACGTCTAGGTACTCCTGGGCTGTGCTCCTTATAATTCTGTCAGCAAACCAGTTAAGGCATTCCCCAATCAATTCATCGGCAGTTCTAAAGAAACAAAGACAGAGAAAAATAAAACAAAATTAGACAGAAGTCAAACTGCTTTCATTCACTTGGAGTTAAAAGTTTTATATTACATCCAAAAAAAAAAAAAAAGAAGAAAAATAATAAAAATTTATACAAGAAGGCTCACTTCTCTCCTCCCTTAGTGGGATCTCTCTCCACTATTAGATCAATCTGTTCAAGCGCCTGGGAGATGTCCTTCTGGGCACTATCCACCTCAACCTCTCCCTCCTCAATTGTTTCTTCGGCAGTATGAATTGAGGGAGTTTGAGGTGGACGCTCAAAGCTGAACTGGGGAATTGGGCGTTCTGGATCAGGATAAGGGACCTCCTTGTATATGGGGTTGGTGGGATCAACGTTGTTCTTCTTCATTGCGGCCTCCCAACCCTCAAGAAAGAAGTCGTTGTGAGCATCCCTCATCTGATCCACGCAATCGTTAATCTGGGCTTCCACCTCAGCTTTGGCTTTGTCCTCGGCCTCCTGGAGGGCAGCTTCCTTCTCTGCCAGGGCTCGAGTCTTCAGTGCAAGCTCTGCCCGAAGTTTGACAAGCTCCTGCTTTGATCTCTCTTGCTCGGCCCTGGAAGCCTCCAACTCCTTGATGAGTAACTCCTGCCCAGTCTTCATGGAGGACAACTCAATCTCGGCCGTGGAAAGTTTGCCCTTGACCACTAAAAGCTCCTCGTCTTTATGATTTAGGATCTTATCCATTGACTGCACACGAGCTATGCTTCCAGTAACTTGGCCAAGGGCAGTGTTGAGTTGATGCTCAATCTCTTTATTTTCGTCCTGAAGCTGACTCCTCTCTTTTGCCAGAGCGTCATTGCTGGATTGGAGATTCTTATTCTCCTTCTCCAAGGACCTCACGCTTGATTTCAACTCCCTTATTTCCGTTTTATCCAGCTCGGCTCTGGTTTCGAATGTTCGGCTCCTGGCAATCAACTCCATTGTGTGGAGAGAAGTCTGCAGAAAGAACAGAAAGTTAGGAAAAACTATAATAAGGAAAGGATTCACATAAAGGAATATTATAGTACTTACAGAGATGATGTTCTTCATCAGAGTTTTGTGGATCTCCTCCGTCCTATTCTTCCTCGTATTAAGAACGTCCCGAGGAGGGAGGATACCCTTGAGATACTCCTCGGCGTGGTTGAAGGCAGTGTCTTGGATAGTGAAGGGACGGCCTTGAGGATGTTCGAGACTGGGAATGAGGATTTCTGGAATGAACGGAGGGGAGTCTCGAACCGGATTGGCCGGATATTCGATGGCTAGAGGCACGGGCCCAACGGGTTGAGCAGGTAACGGCTCGGAGGTTCTCGGTGGTGCGTCTTTGGTGGGTGGCACGACCTTGGGAGGTGCTGGCCCCCTCGCGGCGTCCTCCTTCGATAGCTTCGCCTGCTCGGCCGTTGGAGCCGCGTCCGTAGATTGTGTCCTGGCCCTCTTCTGCTCAGGAGGGCCAGATGGCCTCTTTTGAGCTGCCTCCTGCTCCTTCCCCTTCTCCATTTTGACCTTCATTATTTGCTCGGCAGTAGAAGGAGCAGGGGCACTCCCCTCACCAGTCTTCCTCTTCCCAACGGCCTTTTGCTCGTCCGCCTTCTTCTTCTGGGCCTCTCCGGCCCTTTGCCCTTTTGCCTTAGCCATGGCGAGCTTCTTGTAATCGATCCTCGGGGCCATCACTTCTTCTTCTTCCCCTTCTGAATCTGAAAAGTAGTCGAAGGCAGGGGGTATCTCAACTTCTTCTTCTTCCTCTTCCTCTTCCTCCTCGTCCAAAAGAACAAAATGTCGCTTCCTCGGCTGTTCGGAAGGCTCAGGAACTGCAGCTCGAGGGGTTTGAACTTGCTCGGCAACAAGTGGGATGGCGAATGGAGGGGGGCGAGTCCACCCTGGATGCCTTAAGGCGTAATAGTTCTCTTTCTCTTCAGCAGAAGCTCGAAACCACCACTGAAGACGCCTAATAGCCTCCGAAGTTGCGAAACCTTGAGGAAGGGCAATGAATGTCTGATGAGAAGGGGTGAAGTTGAACAAAATCGGAACTGCTCTGGCAAAGGGATAGAGATCTGGACCCCCGAGGAATTTGAACACCTCCTTCAAGTGGTCCTTGTCAGCACGAATGCCAGTAGCCCAGAACTTCTTTAGCTGAACACCTGCACAGATATTAAATCAAACAGTTAGTATGCTTAGAAATGAGGGTAAAGAAGAATAAGAACTGGTAGGATTTGAAATCAACCAACCTGGGCCCAAAGAAACCCGAGGGACGATTGGAAAACGATCTTCGTCTGGATCGTGTGTCCAGTGACCTGTGACGACGCACAGGTCACTTTCTGACTTAATCGTATCAGGCAGCATGTGGACCAAGGCCTTTTCTGGTCGGGATTTCAGGTACCACCTGTTCTCATCCTTCCTCACCTTCTGGATTGAGTAACAGTAAAGAAGATCGTACTCGGATATGTGGAATCCGTATCGCCTGTTTATTTCTATCACCCCATTAACGATTCTATAAAAGTTATGGGTGAGGTTCCTAGGGCCAAGGTCCAGAATGCTCATCATAGAGCGAAGAAAGGGGTGCAGGGGGAACCTAAGGCCACCTTCGGTGATTGCCACTATGGGGAATTCCCCTGTTTCACGCTCGCCTTGTTCGGCGAGCCTAATACCTACGTTCTGAGGAATCTGATATTTTTCCTTAAAAATCATAACCTTTTCCTCAGAACTTAGCTCGTTCGCGAGTCTACCCATAACGGAAAATTTGAAGAAAAAAGAGGATTAACTCACCGGAAATGAAGGGCGACGGGAAGGGTGAAAGCTTGCGAAGACGAAAGTTCAGAGGAAAAGAAGCAAGAGAAATCTGTAGACTCAAATCGCAGAAAAGAGGTAAGAGAAGATTAATCAGGTATATATGTATATGTGTATGTATCTCTGAGGGAAACCGAAGCGTTTCCAATGAAAAGGCAATGGGCGGTAAAAATGGCATTTATTACCGCCCCAATTTTCAAATTTCTGACCATTCACGTTTTAACACCTCGTATCTGGGAAACCGCGTAAGCGGCGCAGCAGATGAAAAGCTGAAAGGGCACTGCGCGTGTCGTCACGAGGAGAGAGAAAAGTCCAATCAGATTTGATACGCGTCAGGGACATACTAAACGACAAATTGCGTAGGAGAGTTGAAGGATCAGGGAGGTAAGGTTATTCTGCTCTGCTACTCTGCTCGGAAAATATCTTTTCTCGACCAGAGTGGGGGCAAAATGTTGGGCATAATAATACTAAAGCTGTACCCTTGCCGAACAGGTTTAGTCTGGTGCCACGTGGCGTTGTGCCGAGCAAATTCACATAAGCCACTTAGCCACTTGCCGAGCACGTTCCATTTGGACACGTGGCATCTCGCCGAACAACTGATTATTGGCACGAGGGTTCCACGTGAGTGATATACGTGAGTACACGATTTAGAGTTAGTGCTCCAAAGAGTACCCTGAATCTCGACATCAATAAACAATGTATAACCACGTGGCTATAGCCGAGGAATCTAGTTTGCTCGGCATATATGTCGATGGCCAGTAAATATCAAACCTAGGGCCCACAGCCTTTAAAGAAGGCTCATGACCATAAATGCACCTTAGTTAGGATTGAACTAGGTACTTGTCTCTGGAGATGTAACTAAATCAGTCTATCTCGTTACGATTCGGTGGCTGATGCGACAAGAAGACAGTATGACCCTGAAATTCAGGATGTAATGCCGTGTTAAACCACCAGAAGTATTAAATGAAAGGCACGGTGTATTTATGAGGGGTCTGAGGCATTAAATGAAGGGGAAGGGCATTTAAAGCAAGAGTGTAAAAGAGGAACACGGCAGTGTGCGTAATGTCGAGTCATAGGTATGCTGTAATCATTACTCAGACCACTATATATGGATATACAACTGAATCACGGAGGTAAGCTGACTATTGCCAACTTAAACTTTGACTCCTTTATTTCCAGAAAACTTCTTTTGAGCGACTTGCTGACTTAATCATCGGAGGGTTTTCCGGCCTGAGACCTCCTCTCCGGCCGTCACCTTTCTTTCTGTCTTTGTTCGGCAGGTCGGCAATTGCATTTCCGGTTGGCGTGGTCAGCGGTTCCGGCGGTAATTTCTGCTGCCGAACAATGCCTTTTTTCACTTCATCATCTTCCAGCTTCTACCACTAGCACCGTCTATATTTCAGTTGAGATCCGAAGTGAATATGACTTGGGGCAATTATTTTTTCGTGGCAGTGAAGAGAAATGAGTGAGGGGTTGAAAATGGGATGGGTGTCTGTAGTCATGGGGGTGGCCGGGGAAGAAATTAAAGTAGTATTATTATTATTATTTATTATTATTATGACAACAAAGATGGCATGGGAGCTCAAGGTTGTTGTTTAGTCACCTATCATTAAACATGACAACCCATCTCACTCACCTTTCTGCTTAAACTCAATTGTACCACAAAGGAAAAGGCTACCCGAAAAAAGCAACCTTTTTATTTAAGAAGTACAATTTTTATTTTAATGCTATTTAAAAAAAGGCTAACTTTAGGTAGTATTTGGGAAGTAAATAGTTTATTTTAATGGTACAATTTCGTTTTTAAACTTGAATTTTAGGTAGTGTTTAGAAAGTAAAAAAAAAAAACTAACATTTTAGTAACTAAGTAAAAAGCTAGTTAATTACTAAAAAAATTAGCTTCTTTTTGTGTTTGCGAAGGAAAAAAAATTAGCTTTTAAACTTTTTTTTTTTAATTTGACATTTTTATCTTTTATGATTTAAAAGAATTTTAAAATGTAAGACGGTAAATTTGATTATTTTAGAAAAAGTAAAAAAGCTGAATAGTTAAAAGCTAATTACTAGATAATGGTCACCAAACGCAACCCTAAGCTTTGTTTGGGAAGTTAGCCAACTTATTACTACTCAATTTTTTGACTTTTTTTTTAAATAATCAAATTTACCCTTTTTATATTTTAAATTTTTTTTAACCATAAAAAGAAAAAATGTCAAACAACAAAAAGTTAAAACGCTAACTAATAAATTAATTTTTTTTTTCATTTTCAAACATAAAACAAGTTATTAAAAAAATTAAAAAACTAGTTACTAAAAAAAAAAAAAACTAATTAGTGTGTTTTCCCCAAACTAAACCTTAGTTGCTTGAATCAATCATGTCTGATGTAGCACAAGTGAGCCAAGTCTACATGTCTCAAAGGTTTCTGCGCCCTGATTGATTTTCACTGTACTAGAAAGACAATCAACACAACCCAAGAAGATGAGTTTAGAGTTCCAGAGTTGGATTTGTGCTTCAGATAAAGGATTTCTGCATACCGGCTTAAAATAATTTTGTTACTTGCTGGGCCGGGTCAGATCAGGTCTTTTATTATTTTTATTTATTTATTTTTAAGTTGAACTAAGTTTAATTTCTAGACTAGCTCATGTAAATTTTTTATTTTTTTTAAATTTAAACTACATTTTTAACTAAAAATCTAGAAATTATAAAAGTAAGCAGTTTAGTACTAAAATATATATATTTTTTATTAATTTTCATATGTAATATTTTTTCATAAAGAAATATAAATAAAGTAATATATGAATACATAAAATATAAAAATTTATTCTTAAAATTCTAGCCTCAGTCAGCCTAGTTAGTTTCAAGCCCGATCGGGGTAATCAAATGGGCTCAAAAAAATTGTCAAACCCACAAAAAATAAAATGAATCTAAACTGATCTAATAGGTCAAATTTAAAATGTCCACTGATATTAACAGTTGTGCTTGTTTTCGGTGGGATTAATGTTTGTTTAGAATGTTAAATTTTGATAAAAAAATATAAATAAATAAAGGTAAATTTTAGATTGTTGAAAGCTTGGTATATTTCTTGAAAAGTGTGAAAAAATTAGAGAAAATTAGTAAAGAGTTGAAAGAATAAGAGAAAGTTAATAAAAGTTAAATAAAAATGATTAAAATGAAGAAAGTAAAACTTGGAGAAAGTTGGAAAATTTTGAAAAACAAATTGAAGATTTTTCTCGTGAAGAAAATTTGACAAAATTAAAAAAAAATCAAGGAATATTAGATATTTTTTTATAAGGTAAAGTACAAAAACTATCCCTGCACTTTACCCTCGGTCTCACTTCAATCCCGATGGATTCAATTGCTACAGTTGAATCCATACACTTTCGGTCAAGCAACAATCAGGTCCATCCGTCTATTATCCGTTACAAAACATCGTTAAGGTGAGGATAAAATTGTCATTTCGCAAGATAGTTCACGTGACATGACGTGGTACTCTCGGATGATGTGGATGATAAAACTATTATTTCGTAAGATAGTTCACATGATAAAGTGATGATATGGCATCTTTGGATGAGGTGGAGACTGTTCGTCACGCATCAAAATGCTAATTGTCCATGTGTGTTGGTGTTGGTATCCACCATGGAGTAACTTCATTTAAAAAAAAAAAAACTAATTGTCCACGTGTACTGATGTTTGTTTCTGTCATGAAGTAGCTTCATTTAAAAAAATAGAGTATTATAAATTATGCTACCCCTAAGAATCAAACCAACAACCTTAAGGATAAGGAGATAGCAATAAAACCAACTCACCGAGGGATTGGTTTATTTAAGGGTTTATTTGGTTTGTTTTTCTGTTTTCTATTTTCCGTTTCTGTTTTCTATTTTTTGTTTTGAATTTATTTTTTATTTTGTATTTGAAAATAAAGAAAATATGTCAAAACTCATTTGGTTACTTGTGTTTTTAAAATTTGTTTTCAAAAATAAAAAATGACTTTATACATGAAATGAAAAATGGCAAAAAGCTATTTTGAGAGTTTTTAACAAAAATGAGAAAATTTCAAAATAAGGAAAATAGAGCATTTTCTATTTTCTTGTTTTGGGATTTTTAACACATAAAACAAAAATAGAAACTAGAAAACAAAAAAGTAAACCAAATGCCACCAAGATACTTTGATAATATTTATATATTAAAAAATTGAAGTAGATTCTCCTTCATTTTCTATATAAAAATTTATATAAATATTATAAATATATATATGATATGTTATATAAATATTATATTTCTCATTCATTTTTTAATATATATAAATATACATTATATAAATATTTATTTATAAACAATATATAAATATATTCTACATAAATATTATAAATATATATAAATCTTATATATTTGAATATATATTATATAAATATATAAATATTTATTAATAAATAAATATATTCTATATAAATATTGTAATGAGGGAGAATCTATTTCAGCTTTTTAATATATATAAATTTTATCTAAGAATCTTATATAAACCAAGTTCATGGTGAGTTGATTTTGTTGCTAGTTCCCTATTCTTAAGGTTTTTTATTCGATTCTTGGGGGTGGCATAATTTGTAATACTTTATTATTGTTTTAAAATGAAGCAACTCTATAGCAGCAACCCACGTCAACCAACATCAACACATGTGGACGAGTGAGCCTCTATCACATGGTGGACAGTCTCCACGTCATTTGAGAGTGCCGCATCATCACTTTGCCACATGAACTATCTTGTGAAATAATAATTTTGCCTTTCACATTGTAATGCTTTATTATTATTTTTTTAAATGAAGCAACTTTATGGTAGCAACACACATCAACCAACATCAGTACACATAGATGAGTAAGCGTCTAACACATGGCATACAATTTCTATGTCATCACACTGCTACGTAAACAATTAGCAATCTGACATGTGGCGGGCAATCTCCACCTCATTTGAAGATGCCACACTATCATTCTACCACATGAACTATCTTGCAAAATGACTATTTTATCTTCACCTTAACGGCGTTTTGTAATGGACAATAAATGGAGAGACCTAATTGTTACTTGACTGAAAGTGTAGAGACTTGACTATTGCAATTGAAACCATTAAGATCAAAGTGAAACCGAAGGCAAAGTGTAAGAGAGGTTTTTATATTTTACCCTTTTTTTTTTATAAAATTTAGCATTCCAAATGCACATTAATCTTGTGAATCTCTTAACAAAGATGTCTAGTGTGCAATCTAGGCCAATAATGGGTAAATTTTGAATTACTATTCAACTAAATATTAAGATAAATAACAAAGTACTATATGTGAATAATCAAACTTTATCATTGCTAAACTTTTAAAATAGTGTCACATCTAAACCCAAACAAAAAAACAACTGCTTCACAAGCGGAATAACGTCTATATAGTTTTTTGAATAACTTTATCTAATTTTATCCTACTACAACTAGAGAATTATAAATTAGTAACCACTAATTAGTAGTCAAAATTTTGAAGGTTGTCATTCGGACGGCACTAAAAATTACTCATTTAAGAAAGTAGCTAAAAATTGCTAAATTTACAATTTTATTTGAGTGTGGGACTAGAAGTGAAAATAAAAGAAAATCAACTTTTTAAAATTTCATCACATTTTCTTTAACTTCTTTCCCTCTTTTCTTATTGAGTCTCAATTTTAAGATTTGTGTGTTTGTATGTATGTATATATATATATATATATATATATATGCATGCATTATTCATACATTCGCATGCATAAAGATGCAACGATTACTTGAAAATCAACGTCCATACATCAGAGTTCTAATAGAAAAAGCACCAGTCCTCGTCACTAAGGTTGACCAATAACACAACCTGCAATTAGATTTATTACCATCCCAAGAAGTCTAATTATCTTTCATTTTGCTTCTCTTTTTAATGTCAATTTGCTTAATGTACCCCATAAATTTATCTTAAATATATATCAAGGGGTGTGTTTAATAGAGGATTAAAAATTAGAGTTAGATAATTTTTTGTAACTTGTGAGAATGTGAATTGAATATGGTACAAACATCTTAAATACAAATACGAAATTACTAAGAAAAAATACGAATCTAAAACTATTTGAGTCTATTAACTTGAAATTAACACAATTTAATTTGATTTTGAAGTAACTTAATTATTTACCATATTGATTAAAATTTAAAATATTTAAGTATAAGCATGAATTATGAATAAAACATAGTACAATTGACATCCTTACTAAAAATAAAGGGATAAACACAGGTTCAATCATATGAATAAGATCTTGTTATCTCCAATTCATATCTTGAACCTATTACATTCCTATCTATCCCCTATCTTTTAGTAGATATAAGTTGTATAAAAAAATGGGGATACTTATTAAATGAGTAATTATTGACATTTGATGTAAAAAGAATAAAATTTTAAAATTTTAAATTTTCATGAAATATACCAAATATAACTAGAAGAGTAAAAGATTACCCATAGTATTTACTTATTTTTTTAACTCAACATTAAATACACTGTAAGGTTAGATGGAAGATTGAAAAAAAAATTATCTTAAATATATGTCAAGGGATGTATTTAATAGAGGATTAAAAATTAGAGTTAGATAATTTTTGTAACTTGTGAGTGTGGCACAAACATCATCAACATGAGTACGAAATTACTAAGAAAAAATACAAATCTGAAACTATATGAATATATTAACTTGAAATTAACACAATTTAATTTGATTTTGATGAACTTAATTGTTTATCATACTGATTAGAATTTAAAATATTTAAGTATAAGCACGAATTATGAATAAGGACATAGTACAATTGACATCCTTACTAAAAATAAAGGGATAAGCACCAGTTTAATTATCTAAATAAGATCTCATTATCTCCAATTCATATCTTGAACTTGTTACATCCCTATCTCCTACGCTTTGGTAGATATAAGTTGTATGAAAAATTGGGATAATTATTATGAGTAATTATTAACATTAGATGTAAAAAGAATAAAATATTAATTATTTAAATTTTCATGAAATATGCCAAATATTACTAAAAGAGTAAAATATTACACGTAGTATTTACTATTTTTTAACTCAACATTATATACACAGTAAGGTTAGATGGAAGATTGAAAAGGATATCCAAGAGCATTCACATCATATTTTTCTAATTTTTTTTTTAAATATTTTAAAAGATATCATTTTTTTCATTTTATAATTTCTTTATATATCTATCTGACTCTATAATAGTGTTTCAAAAATATTCTCTATTACATTACATATTTATTTTTTGAACTATCAAAATTTTCAATAATTTACTTTTCAAGCAGTTGAGTAAAGTAAATTTTGAAATAAATGATTAACGCTCCTAAAATAAACATTATACATGTTCCTTATTCTAAAGAATTTCTAGAAAATTTTGGTGACATGTAAAAAATTAATGACATTTCCCTATTTTTACTTTCATAAAATAGGTACCCTTGGAGGGAAAAAAATAAATCAAATGGAGATGCCTTAAGAGTCTTTTGTTGTGGAGCCTTTTCTAGTGGACTATATCCTCCGCTCATCTCACGCTATTGAGCGAACCACCTTAATGAAAAATATTAATTAGGGAAATAAATATATCATTACTTTCCTTATATCACTTTCTAATTCCATCTGTTTAGATCGAGAATTGATGTAACAAAATACATAAAATTATTTAGGGCGAGTTTATTAATTCCTTCTTGCATTCTATTATTTTTTTTTTGTTAATTTAAATTACATAATTATCTTTTTTTTTTCTTTTTTCATTACATGTTTTGTATAATTATAATGTCTTGAATACCTTTATATAAAAATTTAATCCAATGTATAATTATAATATTATAATAGTCACAATACTCCACTCTATTTTCTTCATTAAGTGAAATTACAAAACTATCCACTTTTAGTTAGTATTTTTATACATAATTTAAAATGACATAATTGTTTTTTATAAATAAAGTTTTAGAAATTTGGATAAACACCCTTGGCTTAATTTGATACAAAAGAGTGGAAAAAATATTTTAATGATTAAAATAAATTTTATTTATATTTATATTTATATTTTTAACGAGTGTATTAAAGAGAATTTTTATTTTATTTTAGGGTAAACTACAAAAATCATCCCTACAGTTTACTCTTAGTATCATTTTAATTCCACGCGTTTCAATTATAACAGTCAAACCCTTATACTTTTAGTCAAGTAAAAATTTGGTCTTTTTGACAGTTGACTGTTAAATGCACCCATTAGACTGAGAATAAAAAGATAATTTCTTCTATAGTTTATCCTCGATATCATTTTAATCTCTCACATTTCAATTGTAAGAATAAAGGACCTACGCTTTTAGTGTATATTTGAAGTATATTTTATTAAATTATTTTGATAAAAATATAATCTGAAATATATTTTATTAAATTATATAACATCTTATAATTTGAAATATATTTTATTAAATTATTTCTAGTAAATAATTAAATTAAAATATATTTAATATATTTTTTGTTAAATAAAATTATTTTAATAAATAATATAATTAAATTATATTTAGTATATTTATTTTATTGAATTAAATTATTTTTAATAGATAATATAATTAAATTAATAATGTATTTAAATTAATACTTAATTTAGTTTAATTAATATGAAATATATTTTATTAAATTCAAATAATTTTTAAAAATAATAAAATTAAATATTTTATTAAAAATTAATTTATGTAAACAAAATTACATTTCTAAACGCAGTTTTAATTTTTATTTTAGAAAAATAATAACAGAAAAGAAAATAAGAAAATAAAGAGTCAAATAAAATAGAAAAACATCAACGTTACCAAATGATCCTAGAATTGCTATTTTTTAATTTTTTTTATCTCTGCAGTTATATATATATATATATATATATAATTTTGTATATATATTTAACTCAAGATGAAAAATTTATTTGTGTAAATTTTTTTATTCTATTCCATTAATTATAACAACTATTAGTGAAATTATTGAATCACCATTTAATAAAATATCTAATTTTATTAATTTTTTAGAAAATTAATTAAATTTAATAAAATATATTTTGTATTAATTAAATTAAATGTTATTTTAATTATATTATTAATATCATTAATCATATTATTTATTAAAAATAATTTCATTTAATAGAAAATATATATTAAATATAATTTAATTATATTATTTATTAAATAAAATTTAATGATGTTTATTAGAAATAGTTTAATAAGATATATTTTAGATCAAAATATATTATATAATTTAATAAAAAATATTTCAAATATACACCTAAAGTATAGGGATTTGACTTTACAATTGAAACGTAAAGGACTAAAATGATACTGAGGGTAAATTATGGAGGAAATTACATTTTTATTCTTAATCTAACAGTTATATTTAACGGTTAACTAACGAAAAAACTGAATTACTGCTTGATCGAAAATGTAGAGATTTAACTATTGCAATTGAAATGTGTGGGACTAAAGTGATACTGATGATAAACTACAGGGGTTGTTTTTGTACTTTACCCTTTATTTTATATTTTAACTTTATCAAATAAAAAATTAATTCATTTCATTATTTTTCTTCACAATTTTTTGCCGTATAAATTTTTGTCATGACTCTCAAGTCATTTAGTAGGGGTATACATGAATTTTTCAAAAAAATTATCCTAAAAAAAAAAAAATCAACTTCTAAGTGAAAGAGAAAAAGGCATTTACCAAATAAACTATAAGAATTATTACCTTAAAACTTAATTTGATTTTCTTATAATAGTAAATATTAATTTTTTTGTTTTAGAAAAAATAGAATTAGAAATTTTTACGACATTAAGGTTACTCACATGCCATAAGCAAAATTTTTCAAAAAAAAAAAAAAAAAAAGAAAAAATTAAATAGCAATTGACCGCTTGTTTATCAAAAAGGGTAAATTACATTTAGACATCTTGAACATTAGTGTAATTACACATGGATACCCTCAACATTTAAAAATTACAAACACCTCATTTATTTTGAAATTATTTGTAACACTTAACTCCTTCTGTTAAATTTGATCTAACTTCGTTAAATTTTTTGTTATAAAGACAAATTTACTCCTAATTAAATTAATTAATCACATAAAAAGTCTCTATTCCCTTCTTTTTCTTCTCTTCCTTTCTTTCTCTAATGTAAGTAAAAAACTCTCTCTCTCCTCTCTCTAAGATGATTGACAGCAACTGAAGCCGCAGTGGCAGAATATTTTTGAATCCAAAACCTTAAACGAGCTCGAGGAGAAGCTTAAGGCCCTTGAGCTTAAATACCCTAATTTGAAGAACGCGGTGAAGGCGTAAAGCTTCACCTTCATGTCGGTTAAAGAGGGAACTGAAGAGATCAAACAAGAAAAAGCTTAAAGAGGCATGGAAAAGGGGAGACCGCTGGGTATGAGCGGAGACCGTAGGGGCCGGAGATGCGACGTCGCAGGCTTCGGAGCAGGAGCCGGCAACGGTGAGTTACCAAATAGCTCGGTAGGGAGGAGCACCTTGTCAACTGTGAAAATGCAAAGCGGCGTTGAATCAATCACAGACGATTCGGGACAAGTCGAGTCCGGCCTTGAGAATGATCTCGTCGCTGGCGGTGGTAACAGTCAAATCGAACTTCCCGCGGCACCGGTAGCCAGCGTGCTCATCGGGTCCTTTGTCATCTTCAACGCCCCTTTTGGCAAGTAACTACCAAGGGCATGATACTGTAATAGCGAGACCAACTCATCATTAGTGAGCTTCTTCAGATCTGGCACATCTGTAGCGTTAAACGCTAATCCGATGGCGCAAACACAATCAATCCTTTATCCGCTGCTGTCTCAAACACTTTAAACACATTGATCATCGCAATCAACGACGCAAACATCTTACATCCAACCTTCAGAAGCTGACGGAGCCGGCGCCGTCAAGATCGTTGGCGCGATAATCGGCTGGCTGATCTCAATAATTGAGATATTGTACGGGATCTTCTTCACCTCCTTAACGTAAGCCGAGTCGAGAGTCGACCCCGGAACTGTCGAGCCGAAACTAACCTTGCCGCCTTTCAAGTCAGTGATATTGGCAGAGCCAATTTGTCTGGGGGCATTTCCGGTAGTTTGGTAGAGTGGTGGTGAGAGTGGTGCCATCGGTGATCTTGTGGAGCTTTGTGGCGTTGTAGTAGTCCAAGAGGAAGTGAAGGCTGAGGCGTTCTTGATGAAAGAGAGGGGGTGTTTGGCTGCGAGAGCTAACATAGCCCTATTGTTCAGGGCAAGGATAGTGATAATCTCGGGAGTGTTGATTTCGCCATTGAGCTTCGTTTGGGTGAAGTAGCTGTTGAAGAGGCTGAACTCCGGGAAGCCGGAGAGAGAGAAAGAGAGAGAGAGAGAGAGAGAGATTAGCCATGGGCAGAGCCCTGTGAAAGTAAGAAATTTATATATATATATATATGTGTGGAGAAGACGCCGCCACCGAGGAGGCAGAGAAGATCTGCTTATATATATATGAAGTGTAAATATATAGTTATATATATATATATATATATGCAGTGGAAAAATATAAAGTTTAATTGTTAAAAAGGGTAAATTTGGTAGATTAAAAAAAATTTTAACTGATGTCACCCTTTTAATAGAAATTCTAACGGCATACTAATAGATTTGTTTAAGTATTACTTACTTTTCAAAATTAGGAAGATTTTTGTAATTTTTAAATGTTGAGGGATCCATGTATAATTAGACTAATGTTCAGGAGGTCTAGATATAATTTATCCTATCAAAAATTTTAGAAAGATAATTATCTTTGGGATCATTGCCTTTTTACTTAGAATACTTAAGATGAAAATTACTTGCACTCATAAATTTTAAAAACCAACCTTTATATCACTTGTACGTTAAGCTAAAGTGAAGTTATAAATGAAGTTAAGTTTTCAAGTGAAAAGACTAAAAAACCCATTAAAAAAACTAAATAGAATCAGGGGTGTAAGTATAGGGAACATAAAGTATAGGAGTATAAATGTAATTTTTAAATTTACTTATAATCAAAACTATTATGTTTAATTGATTTTTTAATGTTTTCACTTTCAGTCAAAATTTAAACGATGTAAAGATAGATTTTTTAAAATTCAGTGACAAGTGATTTTCACTTTAAATATAAGAGGTAAAAAAATAATTATCTCATTATTTTTTAGTAAGTTACCTTCATTGTGTTTTGTTTAAAAAATTTTTTTATTATAAAATAAAAATATTTATGATATTATAATTATATTTAGATTGAATTTTTATATAAAAGTATTTAAGACATTATAATTATTTAAAAACATTCTTCATAAAAATAAGAAAATAACAATAAAAACGTCAACACGAAAATTTATTCCACAATTCTCAGAGCACCGGTTAATAAAATTTATCTTTTTCAATATTACCATCTTACTACTTAAAAAGAAATTAAAAAAAATAAAAGTTGACAATCTGAAACGATTATTATATAATTATATTTTTCTGGTGACGTGAAAAAACAAGAGAGGAGGGGAAACGGTCCATTTGGTTTGATGCGGCCAAGTTGAAGAAATGAACAGTAGATATAAACAAATTTAATGCGTTTGCATTATAGTTTATGCCTTATGCGGCCGAATTGGAACGGAGCAAGAACAAAAACAAATTAACAGAAAACCCATCAAAGTCACAGCAATTTCTCGCCAGTTTCCACCCCTCATAGACTTCTTCTAGGTCCTTTCTCTCTCTCTCTGTCTCTCTCTACATTCCCTATCTGGGGCCGCGTTACTCCCAAGATTATCTCCGGTTTGGTTGCGTCTCAGGTAACCCCCAAGATTCTAGTCTTTGTTCTTTGATTCATCTGTTGATTCTGTTTCTGGGTTTTGAGTGCGTACTTGAATCCTCTTATCTTTTATATCTGGGTCATTTCATATTTGCTTAGGTTTTCATGGTTTTTTTTTTTTTTTTTTTAAATTTGAACTATTATATCTGGCGCACTTGGAATTTGCTTTATTTTGATCTTCTAGTAAGTGCTGTTCCGTCAATTTGGCGATCAATTTGTTTGTTTCCGTATTTAACTTGATCAGATTACATGTGTAGAATTTACCTTTTTTCTTTTTAGTTATAAGTTAATGTACACTTGATATTTCTATGAACTTGTTTTGGGATTGCAGTCCGATGTTTCGGATACCTATTTTTCTTGGTTTGTGATTTTTCCCCTTTGTTTACGGATTCCAGAGAAAAGTTGGGATAAATGAATAAAGAAACTTATGAATCTTGTGTTTGCTGCTTGTTTTGTTATTCCAATGATACTTTCCTATTAAGCTAAGTAACTTTACTGGTCCAAATGAAAACTTTTTAGTAGTCGAGCTTGCTTTCCCCCCCCCCCCCCTTACGTTTTCAATATCAAAACCAAGCACATAAGCATCTGAATTTCTAAAGCATTTCTATTTTTGTTGGACATAATTGACTGCGTGTCCTTAACATTTTTTTTTCCGAAGGCCCAAAACCCTTTTCTTTCCTCTATTATGCACAAAAGCAAGGATACTGAATGCAGATTTTTCATTTTTTTTTTTCTATGCCTTTGGGGTGAGTTATTTGGATTATTAATCTCCTCCATCTAGGGGTTGTCAGATAACCTTGTCAACTTTTAAGTTCTTTCTTGTTTGTGCATTTTCTGCTTAGGGTTTTATTTTGATAATCTGTTTCTTATTGATTATTTTGACTTGTACGGTATTGTTGTGTTGTAGAAACATCCGTAGCCCCTTTACTCTTAATCGCTTTTTTAGTGACATGAATTCTTTGGCCTTGTGTTTTTAACTCTTGTTACGTGTTGTGTCACTAACAAACCTTTTGATTGTCTCTGTTTGCTCAGGCGCCCAGTTAAGGCTGTGTAGAAATTTCGCCAATAGTTTGTCACTCCAATTTTAATTTTTCAAGCTACTCCCTATTCTATTTGCATTTTTTTTTCCAATCCTAAAATGTCTGGTCTCAAGAAATCTCCCTTAAACAAGAATGCTAGACATTCTACTTCCAACCCTTTTGATTCTGATGATGAGTTAGACAGCACCACCACCCTTAAACCCCAACGAAGAATTTCTTCTGAACCTTCACTAGATGCCCGAAATTTCAGTACCAACCCTTTTGATGATAATGGAGGAAAACAGGCCTCTTCATCTTCATACTCACTTGCCTCGGCAGCAAGAAACAGATACAAGAATGATTTCTGTGATTCTGGAGGATTAGAGAACCAGAGTGTTCAAGAATTGGAAAATTATGCTGTATACAAGGCTGAGGAGACTACAAAAACAGTCAACAATTGCCTGAAGATAGCGGTGGACATGAGAGAAGATGCTTCCAAGACTTTAGTCGCCTTGCATCAACAAGGGGAGCAGATCACCAAGACTCACATGGTCGCTGCTGACATTGATCATGATCTTAGTAAGGTATGGCTTATGTATATCAATATTATTTTATTGATTAATTTGAGAATTTTATGGGTATATCAGGAGCTAAAATTATATGAAGTGACCATGTAGCATAATTTGAACTTCCTAGTACAAACCATTTGATGATTATTTTCTGTTCACCATTGCTTTCACTTGTTTGTATTTTTCGTTTTTTGAGATTGCTTTTCAAAGTTACTAATTTGGTATATCAAGTTCAAAGTTTTATAAATCATTGCTTTCTATGATGCACATAAACTCCAAAAATAGATGCCATATCTGCATCTAGCATGTATTGGTTACGCATACTCATTGAACCCCATAATGCATACGTGTCGAATATGCAACTTGTCATGTCTAATTTTTAATTGTTTCTATTAATCATATACATAACTGAAATGTAATTATTTTATGATATCACCTCAAAGTTTTTTAATTCTCATCTTATTTCTTGTTTTATTGCTTTTGGATGTTGAATATTGTTTGAGTTATGAATTGAAATAACAAGTCAGTATTAGTTTTTTTCTTCAATGTATATAAATATATTGTATTTTACGAATGTTTCAATTCATATTATATATAAATATCTATAGGCAGCCTAGTGCATGAGTCTCCTGCCTATAAGGGGTCCGGGGAGGTTAATATACGCAATCTTACCCCCAATAATTGGAGAGGTTGTTTTCGAGTATTGAATCTGTGGTCGTGAAGGAACAACCTTACCGTTGCGTGATGGCTGAGGTGTGGTTTTAACCTTGAAAACATCATCTTCAATAAATGACTTCATTGAAATATTGCTTAAAGCTGTAATGCTGATTAAGCTTCGTAATGAGGTGGTGCCATCATCCTTTGCTGCAAGCTGCAAAGTGAGATAAGCACTTCATTAAACTTTCCATCGATGAAGAGTAAACAAGCTTCATGCAATGCCACAGCAAATGTAGTACAGGCTACAGCACTGTGGACATGATTTTATGAGGAATGGTTGCCCACATGTGAGCACAAAAGAAAATAAGTTTATTACCATCATTGCCGCCTTTGTTGCTACCGAAACCCCAACCCCTGTGACACCTCCCATCTTTTGTTGGTGCCAGTGCTATTTGGAGCACATGAACATGTATTTTCCCCTTTGCTTACTCACAAAAAAAAAAAAAAAAAAAAAAAAGAGAAGGGAATTACGTATTCCCCATTAGCTTTGATTATGTAATGTAGATCTATAAAGTACGGATACTTCAAATTGGGTGCCGTACTCGTATCAGATTCTTCGGGGATACGGATACGGCTAGGATACGTATCGACCTAATTTTTTATTTTAAATTTTGCATAGGATATGGCTAGGATACGGCTGGGATACGGGTATGATATGGGAAGAATACTTTTAGGATATGACGGGGGTTCAAATGTAATATTTTAAACCTTTTTTGGGGTTAAAATTGATATGATAAAATTCTAGTAGGGGCCAAACTATAATTAACTAAAATATATTGATATAATTGAAGTTGGATTTAACTAACATTTAGGAAATGAAAAAATTATTTTTATTTTGGGATGTATGAAATTGCATTTGATCCTTTTTTTTTTTGTATATTTGTGTTTTGTGTATGAATGATATTGGTAGTTTTGAGTATAAATGATGTTAATTTATGGACTAAATGGTATTTTTCAAGCTATATAGTTGTTATCTATATAATGTTTAGTAGTATATAGATGCTATCTTCAAAAATATTTTAAATAAAAAAATATATTTTATTTTATTTTTTTGCCGTTTCTTCGCCATATCCGTATCCTTATTTTTTGAAAATTGCCGTATCCCGTATTCGTATCTGTACCCGTACCCGTACCCACTCCCGTATCCGTATCTATACTTCATAGATGTAGATTAAAGAAGAAATAATATGATATAGGAATCATGGTTCAAAGTCATGGTTGCAGCTGTCATATCGGCTTGAGAATTTTTGATGTGGTCGCGATGTCGCATCGTGATGCGATATCGGGCAATATGCAATATTTTATTTTTTTAATTTAAAAAATCAAAAAAATATAGAAAAATTCTAAATAATAAAATGGATATATTACATTACCAAAAATATAGTAACTCTTTTACTAAACATTAGATAACTACTTATAACATGCGAATGAGCTAATTTTTTTTCTCTCTTTTACACAAATCGTCAAGAAATCGTTTATTTCGCTGATTTCTCGTTGCGACAATTAGTCGTCTCGGTATATCGTTGAGATATAAACTTGTCTCGGCCGCGACAGAGCTAGATGACTATTCTTGACGCGGGCTGAGATCTCGTCGCGTCGTCCATCGATTCCTATACGTCTCAGATGATATCTCGGCGTTTTGGATGATAATTTGAACCATGATAGGAATGGCACTGCAGAACTTCTTCCAGGGATAAAAATAAATATATAAATTTCCCATGATAAATAAGAGAATCTATTTATCATGTTGAGAATGAGTTGATGGAATTACTTGATGTATTTATGTGTTAAAAACAGTTAGTTGATGAAGTTGTTTGTTTATTATTTTATAGGGATGGCGTGTGTGACTTTTTGGCATTGCTTAGATTTGATGCTCTTTCCTAATGCACAAAAGAATCCACCAAACCACCCTGATTACTTGTTATCCTTCACACATGCCTACTTCTGTCCCATCAATTAATATTATGGGCGCATTACTCATTAAATAAAAGAAAGGGTTGATAGAGTTGGTTGTCCAGTATTCTTATAGGAATGGTATAGGTAATGTGTTCAGCATGCTTAGATGGAACCTTTCCTACATACACAATGTTGTGATCTACGGAAATTAGTTTGTTTGTTTTATTTATCCTTTACCTTCTTTGTTTTAACAATTGTGCTCGCCCAACTCCAAATATGCACAGAAGAATCAGCTAAGCTATCCTAATTGTTTGTTTTCCTTATATATATCGCAGGCGATGGTCTGCAAAAATGTTATAAGGTGGTAGTAAGACCAGCCTTGCTATATGGATCAGAGTGTTGGACAGTAAAATATAATCATATTCAGAAGATGGCAGTTGCGGAGATGAGAATGCTAAGATGGATGTGCAGGATTACAAGGAGAGATAGGATTAGGAACGAGGAGATTAGAGACAAAGTAGGAATATCACCGATTGAAGATAAAATGAGAAAAAATCGATTAAGATAGTTCGGTCATGTTAGAAAGCGTCCAACAGAGGCACCTCTTAGAAGGTGTGAAAGCATTGAGATTGCTAGTACTAGGAGAGGAAGAGGAAGACCCAAAAGAAGTTGGAAAGAAACTATTAGATATGATCTTACCTACTTAGATTTAACGGAGGGCATGGCCCTAAACAGATTTGATTGGCGTCGTCAAATCCATATAGCCGACCCCACCTAGTAGGAAAATGCTTAGTTTGGTTTGGTTTGGTTATACTTCCAAAATCACTTAGAAATGTCTATTAGTTTGATTTAGCAATTTGAAGTGGTGACTGAAATGCTTTGATTGGTGCTAGCAACTTTGTTATATATATCCATCCCTATAGATACTTTGCTCATTGCTACAAAAGATTATTTCCTTTCATTCCCTCAAACAACGTGGAAAAAGTTTAGACCTACTTCATTGTCTCGCGGTTTCTTTTCTATAAATATATAATTAACAGTGAAATATACAAAGAAGGATAGTAGAGAGAGAGATACACATAATGAAATGGATGAAAGACGAATAATGAAGACTATGGAGTGGACACAAGGTGTTTCCGTTTCGAGTCATATGACCATAGTGGCTTACTTCGATTACAGGAAGTCAATAGTGTTATTTTACTCACCTAAATGAATATACAAATATATATGTAAAACCATATAAGATTGTTCAGGATTTATCTCTTAAAAAATATTCAAATCTGTCAAGTTATTGAGTTAGGATGACATTGTAAATCCATCTTTAACAAATTTGGCTGATGCAAGCTATGCGTTCCCACTAGAGTCTATATCGTGTTCAATTCTGCTGGTAAGATTCTTCGCAGTCAACAACATCAGAAAATATTCGTGGTGCTCAAGATGTGTGAAACATGGGCTAGATTTTGCAGATATTAGATCTTTATTTTTAGGGCAAATTACACTAACTTCCCTCGAGGTATTGAAAAGGTGAGACATCTCCCCTTAGGTTCTGAACATTACACTGATATCCATTATCAGGGTTAAATGAATAACAACGTAAGGATTTGATAGGAAATTACTAGAATGCCCTTACTGCACTAAACTAATTGTAAACATATTGACTAAGTCAAATGTTAAAAAAAAAAAAAAAAAATTGCATCCTCCTGATGCTTTTCACCATTTCTCTCTCATTTATTTCATCCTTACTTTTATAGTTCATCCCTGTTCATCTTCACCACAGCAACAAGCCACCAAGCACACCCTTATCAAAGTTTACGTCATTTCCTCTTTCTCCCCATCAACACAATAAAACAACCATCAATTGATCTACTGAAACCCGTGGAGCAAAGCCCACCACTGCAGAGCTCCATCGTCGAATCCCCTTTACAACCAGCCACCCTTGTTCTGGTTCACCTTCCTTCTCAATTGCCCCCACCATCAAAACCTTTTCTTGCTATTCCAAACCTGCCACAACCGCCAAATGCCAATTTCAATACATTCTGGCCAAGAGAACGGGAAAGATAGTGCCGATGAGACCTGAGGTTTTCAACATTCAATTTTTGGTGTGGAGAGAGAGAGAGAGAGAGAGAGAGAGAGAGAGAGAGAGAGAGTAAATGATGGTGATGTGGTTGATTTATATTCAAAAGCAATGAGAGAAAAAATGAAGGGGTAGTCAGTGGGGAGAAAAAAGAAGGGAGAGGAGTTATGTGTGGTGGTGACCAAAGACAGTGGTTGGAGATGTCACTAGCACTAAGAGTTTGATGGATCTGTGGCTGCTGAACTCCTGTGACTCCAAGGAATTTACGAGTTTCAGCAATGTGACTTGTGGATATCCCGGTTGGCTTGACTCCTTAGGCTGGAACAAAAACAATTTGTGAAGAAGATGATGGTAATAGGAAAATAAGTGATGTTTGGCCTGATTGTGATTGATAAATTGGTTGCTTGGCCAATGACTTTTGGCGTATGATGGATTGGTTCCTGGTGATGAAGACAAGAAAGTTAAATAAAAGAAAAAAATGCAAGTATATTTATTTTAATGGCGGGTATTCTGGTTATTTTGTTATTTAAAGTGAGGGTGATTTCTGTCTTTCAATACTTATAAGGGCATTTTAGGCATTTTAAAATATGTAAAATAAATTGAAAAAAATTATAATGTCTTCTAACGGCGACTCTAACAGCAAAGACTATTTTGATGCAAAAATTTAAAAATAAGGGAAGTCCGTGCAATTTCCTGGATGTTGAGGAAGTTTTTGCACTTTCTAGTAAGCCTCAGGGTGGTCAGACTAACTTACCCTTATTTTTATCAAAAGATCAATGACAGTCTTATTATTTATTACAATGGCGTGGCAAGCAGAAGAAAACTTGTCTTTGAAAGAACTTTGCTTGTTGTGTTGCAATAGTCTATATCATGATAGGTAAGATTATGACTTAAGTTTGCCTTCATCTGTTTTTCACTCAACCTTTCCCATTTATGCTTAATTCTGATCGATTGTTTACATAATGGCAAAATTTGTTTTGTGCTATGCTTTGTGAAGGTGTTCTTTACTATTATTTGTGATGGCTTAACTCCCTGGCTGTAATTGCTTAGGGGACCTTACATCTTTACTGTTTGATTTCAGAGTGAGAAGCTTTTAGGTAGTCTTGGGGGTATCTTCTCTAAGACTTGGAAGCCAAAGAAGACTCGTCCAATAACAGGACCTGTGATCATAAGAGGTTTTTATTTTTATTTATTTATTTTTCTCATTTGTTCCTACTTCTATGCTAAAATAATAAGTTAGGATGTTCCAAAACCAGGAAGGTGGATTTCATTTTTTTTTTCTTTTTCTCTTTGGTTTTCCCTTTTGTTTGTCCCTTAGTAAATATAGACAATTCTAAGAAGGTGTCGTGTTTATGTGGGCAAGAATCAAAATTTTGTTTTTGCCAGGTTGTTTCTATTAAAAAAAAAAAAAAAAGTAACATTTCAAATACATTTCAATAGCGCTAAAAAAATATGAAAATATTTAAAAGTATAAATTGAAATAAAATTATTTTAGCCATTTCAAGGTAAATTTATATTTTCTCTTCCTTGCATGTTGGACACATGTTAGATACATCATTATTGGAGACTCCTTTAACATGTTTTGGGCATTTGACTAAATGTGTCCTATTTTTATTCAATTTTTTGGCACTAGACATTATTTGAACACTTGTGGACACATAAAACATGTAACATATTGCAAATCTTGAAAAAGGGGGGGGGGGCTCAATGATAAAATAAAAAACCAAAGGGATTGTTATCTCTAATAGTCTCCCATCCTTAATTAGTTAATTGTTTTTAGGAATCCTGAGACTTCAAAATTTCAAATTTGTTTTTTTTTTTTTTTGAGTATTTATTCTCATTCCTTCCCAGTATGAATAGAAAAATGAGTTTTATTATTTTGAATTAGATAAAAATAAAATATATTGATTAATAGATGAATTAACAGTTATTTTCGAGTATACCTATAAAACTATATATTTAGTTGTTGTCATGTGCTTTCTGTGTTGGTGTCTTAATTCTTTTCATAGTTGTCCATCATGTGTCCATATATACTTGTGTTAGGACATTGTTTCCTACTTGTGTTTGATTTATGTGTTGGTCCTTGCAGATGATCCAGCTTATAGAAGGGGTAACCACCTGGAGCAGCGGGAGAAATTGGGATTGGGCGCAACATCAAAGGGGCAGTCGAATACACGGACCCCACCTCCTGAACCTACTAATGCACTGCAGAAAGTTGAGGTTTGTTATGCATATTCTTGAACTAAGTAACTTAAAGATGCTCAATAGATTGGCTCGCAGTGGCGATTGGCATTTGTTTCATAAACTCAGGTTTAATTGGTGAATCTTGAGATCAACTCCTTACCTTAGTGCATTTGGATCGTGGAATTTATCGGGGGAGAAGAAATGGAAAACAATTTAAAATTAATTCTCTCTGTTTGGTCATGGTAAAAAAAATGGATGGGAAAAACATAGAATGTGAGAAAATTAAAAAAATAATTTATTGAAAAATATCTTCTAATCCAACCAAATAAGAATATGTATTTATTTATTTATTTATCTTTTGCTATTTATTTATTTATTTATTTTTTAAAAATAATAAGAACATGTATTTAGAATTTGATATTTCCATCTCGTTTTCTTTTCCCTCAATAAAACTTCGATCCAAGCTTGGAGTGAGGATTTGGTGAGGATAAAGGAAAGGGAAAGTAAAAGTAAAAAGAAAAAGGAAAGTTAGTGAAAAGAGAAAGGAAATATAAAATCTCAAACACATATTCTTATTTGAATAGATTAAAAATATAGTAGTCATTCTTCAATATATCAACTTTTAATCTAATTATTTTTAATTTCTCAAATCCCATGCCTTCTAGTTTCCATTTTTCATCACAACTCTAACAAGAGAAGGAATTTCGAATCCCTATCTTTTTACTTTTTCTTGAAAAATCCTTGATCCAAACACAATATTAAGTTGTGTTTGGAGTTAGAATTTTGGAAGGAAAAAGTAAAAGAAAAAGGTAGGGAAAAAGGAAAGGAAACATGAAATTACACATACAAGTTCCTATTTGAATGGTTCAAAAAATATAAAAAATAAAAGCCATTCATTAATTAGTTTTCTAGTTTAGTTATTTTTAATTTATCAAATTCCATGCATTTTTCCTTCTATTTTCCATCACAAACCAAACATGATGAGTAATTTTGAATCCATATCCTATTCATTTCTCTTGGCAAATCTTTGATCCAATTCAGTTTCCAGGAAAGATAATACATCACTTGATAATTTCAAGAAACAAACTCAGAACTTGATTCATGTTCCTAGCTTTTAATCTCCATTTCATTAGGGCATAATCTACTCCGTAAAACTGATCCTCACTGGTAAAACGCAATCATTGCAGGTAGAGAAGGCAAAGCAAGATGATGGTCTTTCCGAAATAAGTAATCTACTGGGGGAGCTGAAGGATATGGCTCTTGACATGGGATCTGAAATTGACAGGTTAGTTGTTTAGATTTATCAACTGGACTTCTTGCAATATGATCTGTCTTTCGGATTCCCTTCTCTCGAACAGTTTGATTTAGTTTTGGAATCTACTCGTCCCATTACTTAGTGTGCGTTTGGAGTATAAAAAGTTAGTATAAATTGATACACTTGACAGCCTAGTAATTTGTGTAGTGTGTAAAAAGTTAAAGAGTTTTATAGAGATTTATAGAGAATAGTAGAACTCTAGATGGATTAATTGTACGCTTCGTGATTATTGCAGGCACAATGAAGCGCTGGGACATGTTCAGGAGGACGTGGATGTGTTGAATGGCCGCGTGAAAGACGCAAATCGAAGGGGACGTCAATTACTCGGGAAGTAGTAGTAGGAGGTAGAAGCTGGACAATCTCAAACCTTTTCTAACTTGACATTGGCATGAATTTGATTCTATTCTTCATTTTTTTTTTTTTTTTTGAACTTTTTATTTTTACCTTTTCCTCCTCGTGATATTGTATACCGCTGAAAATGCGAGGCTAATTTCTGAATATGAATTGACAACTATAGATCAATTTCTCTTTCCATTCTTAAATGTAAGTTACATTGGTCTGATATCGGCTTCTGTTACTTATACTGGCCATTATACAGAAATCCCAGCTAGTCCTGGGAGGCAGTTTCTATTAACCATCCCCCTACTGCTCTGGGGTATTTCAGTTCATTGATAAGTAGTCATACGAAGGAAAATAGCTATAGGCACGCTAAATCATGCTTGGGGAAATACAAGGTATGAACAGCGGTGGTGGATACAGGATTTTTACTAGTAGGCCATTAAGTATCTAAGAATAGAATGAGATACATCGAAATTAAGAATAGGGGAGTAACAATATTTTTTAATAATTGACCTTTTTTAACAGTACTTGAAATTTATTAAAAATATTTCTGGTTGTCAATATATATATATATATATATATATGATTGATTATTAACTTTTATTTTTTATAGAATTTATCATGTTATATATTATGTTAATTGATGTTGTGCACAAGTGTATTCAATAGTGGTATGAGAAAATGTATTATTTCACAAAAAAAACTTGAATTTTGATTCTTGTAATTTTTTTTTATGTTAAAAAATTTTAAGTTAACTTTAATTTTTTAATAAGACCAAAGTATCCAAATTTTGAATTAATTTAATTTTTTAATAAAACTAAAATATCAAGAGCATTTTGATATTTTCACATTTAAAATCAGGGGAGGGGAATAATGTGCCTGTGGCTCGTTATTGGGTATTATGCATGTAAACAGTTGTGATTATATGATTAAAAATGTCGTGCTTATAAATAGTTGACATCACATAATTAAAAATGTTGTATGCTTAAAACCATGTAATACCCCTCTTACGTGCAGAGATGGTTGAGATTGTTAATAATTGTGCAGAGATGGTTGAGATTGTTAATAATTGTGCGTAACAGTCCTCTTGTATATTAATAAAAGAATTTGCCAATCGTAACGTGAACTAAAAGCATACCTAATGTTTGATTTGGAAAACATTTTTTTGTTTCTTATTTTTCAAAATATAGAGAAAAAATGCAAACATGTTTTCTAAAAAAAATCTCTAAATCAAACATGATTTTCTCGTTTACATTTTCTTTTTGGGGGGGGGGGGGAACAAGTGAAAAATGACCACCCCTAATTTTTCTTTTACCCCTAAATCTGCAAATTTTTATGGTCTAGCCTTCCCAAGAAACACCATCTAATGCAAAATTTTCTTTTGTTACCTTTTCCTTGCTTAGGAAAATAATAAATGAATCTCTAGCCCTTAATAAATGCCCTAGTAGACTGCATAACTAACACCATGCAATCAATGCAACAAAAAGGTTCTCATTTTTTATTTTAGAAGATGTTGACTGTGTAAGTTTTGCAACCACCATATAAATATACAGAGATGCAGCAATTCACTAAAGACATGAACCTTCTCTTTGCCAATTTCACCAAAGCAAAAACAGAAGGAAAAAGCTTGCCACAGAAAGGGAAATTTAAGTAGTAGTCTTGTAGGTCTTCTTAATAGGCAGACTGCTGCACATGCATTGAGAGCTCTTACCAACACCACCTCCTTGTCACTCTCCCTTTATACTTCACTGCCTTCTTCATTCTTGGTGTCTTTGGATTCTAACAAACCTCATGAAGATCTCTCTCTCAGCAGCTGTCTTCCTCCTTTTCCTCATTGTAGCACCAAAGTTTCAACCCTCCATTTCATGGTCAAGAGGACTGTCTCCCACAATCCATCATCTGCAGCATCAGAATTTCCACCATGTTCACCTTCAAAGGAAGCATCAAAATCCTCTGCTGGTAGCACCACCATGTTCATCACCCGACCACACTGATCCAAGATTTAGCACTGAGAAGCGACGTATTCCCGGTGGACCAAATCCTCTTCACAACTGAAAAGAGTACAATTCTTGCGCTCATACAAGATTTAATGTCTTCATATAGCTAATAAGTAATAACATTTACCCAAAAAAAGTATGTAAAATGAAAACAAAAATAGCTAACAAGTATCCTGCTGCTATTCTTGTTTCATTCTACCTACAGGCAGTTGATTGGTTCTACCTAAAAGGAAGGAGGAGAAGAGAAGCAAAAAGGCAGGAAGGGAGTCATCAACAAGAGAGCTTTCTATTTTATTTTTTTTTTAACCTTTATTTTTTATGTTTTCCTAATATTACCTTCCTTAGAAAAAGGGTAATAGAAAGCCATGAGGGGCCTCAATTTTGAAAGGCATAGGAATTGGGAGACATCATCAGCTTTTCTGATAGGGGCCACACAATCTTTTTTCATTACTGATGACCTGTAGCTGCAAAGCCTGCAATACATAAATTCATGGGTACATCCTTCCGTATGTACATCATTAATACTTGAATAGTCTCTCTCTCTCTCTCTCCCCGCCCTCTCCCCCCCCTCTCTCTCTCTCTCAAGATGACAAAAAGACGCTGCAAATCCTGTTCATCATAAATTCAAGTGCATTCCTTTCCTCAGTCCCCACCATATCTAGTAGTAAACATCAGGTCACTTTTCAACTAACCACCTCAAACCTTTAGATGTGCTAATTGATTTTGAAAGGGGAAAAAAAATTACAGTAACATTTCTTCTAGTAGCAAGGTTAATTAAGGTCACAATTATTTACAATACCAGTCAAACTAACAATAACGACGACAATACCTGTGCTGAGTAAAAAAACATGTAAACAACAGCAATTGTAATTTAAATGACTGCAGGATAAAATAACAGTAACATCAGAAAGGAAAGCTGAGAATTGAACACTAAGTCGAGAAGCAATGAATTTAAGGATATCAACTAGTGATGGAAATAACATAAACCCTTAAAAATTTTCAGTGTTATGAGAACAAGAATTGAAGGAAGGTAAATTTGAAAGAGAAATTTATTCAGGCAACAAACTACCAAAATTATTGCTTTAGAAGATAACAGCCCCCACTAAAATACGAATCTGACCACATGATCAGGCAATGTGAAAATTTAGCTACTGTTACTATTTCTAGGAACAGTTTGATAACCTTTGTAGAGACTAATGACTTCAGATGCTTCATTTAGGTCTCCTCCATGGGAAAGGAATATAACAGAAAATGTATATTATACTATTTAATATTTTATTATTTGCCCTGTCTTCCAGTTTCAAAAACAACTTCATTTATCTCAAAAAAACCAACTGTTGGATCCAAGCAACTTCATCCTAGAGGCTCGTATACTAATCATTGTTCACTAACCTATATTTACTTTTGATTAGAAAACCATAGAGAATTTTGTTTAACTTGAAGTCTCCACAATTTAGAATTGTTAAGGGGATGATCAACTAAACAAAATCATTCATAGTCCTATTTACTCTTGTTCCACTAGATTTTTCATGAGTAAATCTACGAAGATTAAAATTACCCCCCAATATTCGATTGGGCAAACAAAATCTGCACAAAAAACCCAGCTCCTCCCACGATAATAATCCATCTCTGGTTTATTAGGAACACCACCATACACGTTATCGACATCCTTGAACTTTAATGAAAGGGAAAAACAACCTTCCAACATTTTGCAGCTTCTCACAATTCTCTCATCCCACACTATAAGTATCCCTCTTGATCTACCACAGGTTGGAAGAAAAGACCATTCTATGTGTCTACCACTCTAGATGTGCTTAACGACTCTCCTAGCCACATCTTCTAAATTGGTCTCTTGCAAAATCACAATTGCAGGATTGATGGATTTTAAAAGATTTTTGATGTAGCCCTTTTTCCTACATGACCCCCAACCCTGATGTTCCAATTCACAATCTTCATTTATCAATGATTTCATCTTTCTGACTCATAGGGTTGATCGTCATGATCAATTAATAATCTCAAGTTTCTTAATTCCCTTTGTTCCATTTTACTCCTCAATCCTTCCCTAGTATTACATATCCTAGATCCCCTTTCACTTCCCCTCTCACTTTAGTTTTAACCAAGGACAGATGCATTTTTTAAGCAAATCCCTCAGTTGAGTCCATGACTCACCATCCACAGGAATGGGGCAGTATCGGGAAAAATACACTCAACATCTACATATGAGAATAATTATTGAAACCTATACCCACCAAAACACAATAAGTTCTCAACCACCAAATCAATTCAGTGAACACATTCCAGACTTATTCAATCCAGATTTTAATGGAAGTTTTGATGTCTGAAATGGTAAAACAACAAACCATTCAGAAGTTGGAAATGGATAAAAACCACTTCCCCGCACAAAGTATGTGTTTATGCTCAACCCCAATTCAGAAATCCTAAAACCAACTCCACATCAATAATCAACAAATTCGCAAAACAATAACTTATCAAAAAAAATAAACAAGCAATACAAAAATAAAAACAAACAAACAAATTCGTAAAAAAATGTAAACTTATCAAATTTATTGTTGATACACCACCAGAAAGGTTAACGCTTCGCTGAAAATTCACAGATTTACATGTATTCTTGACACGGTCTCGAGTTCTATGACATGGGTACAAAACCCAGTTTAGGGAGAAATCAAACCCAAAAAAAAAAAAAATAAATAAAAGAAAAGAAAAAGGCCATAGTACTTGGAATAAATAGAAGCTACAAATACCATATAAAATTGGGTCCACTTCACCGCTTAATCTCCAAGGTGCTCTTCACCTTTGGTGCGTGGAGTGAGTAGACGACGGCCTGTCTCGCCGCAACCTCCAGCTGATACTTCCCATCGGAGAAAGCGGCGGAGACCGCCGACGGGTCAGAGAGGCCTCTGTTCTGCCGAAAAGCATCGATTGTTCGAAGCTTCGCGTAGTTCCTGATGTTGTAGTCTTCGAATTCACGAGCTGTCCTTAGGAGTGAGCGGAAGAGTGAAAGAACCTCCGAACGCCTAGGCGTTGGTACGGCGGATGCCATCTATAAATATATATACATATACAAAGAGATCTTCAAACTCACGATAAATTTTGAGGGCTTATTTTCTCCTTCTGTCGTGTCGAAAAGAGGACTTGATGGATGGTGGCCTGTTTCGGATGCAAGAACGCCTGTTAGGTAGAAAACTGGATCGACGCCTGCGTGTTACTAATAATACAAGCCTATGTTTGGAAAAAGTAGATTTGGTGTGATTTAATTTTATTTAGTAAAAATTTTTATTTATTTTATGTTTAAAATCAAAATACGATTTTATTAGTTATATTTAATTTTATTTCATAATTTAAATTTTAAAATTTTTATATCATTTAAAATTAAACTTAAAATAATAAAATTTGTTAAACAATTTATTTTTAAGCCATCTAAGTGGACAAATTTATTCTGATATATCATATTTTTTATATTTTTTATTTTCTATTAATATGGTCAAATTTAATATTTCTCTTAAATCATTTAATTCTTAAATTTAAACATGTGTTCTAGACACAAAATTTTATTTAACAAATCAAACAAACCAATTCTTTAATTTAAAATCATATCAATTCTTAGAGAAATATTTTTAAATAAAATATAATAATAGTGTTCACCGCACGAAATTGTATAGCACCTTTTGTTGAAAAAAATAACTTTTAACTATCTTATAAAATATTTTAATAAAATTACATAATTTCATAAAATAGTTATTGTGTTATTTTTTTTATATTTATATTTTCTATCTGCGTTTACTCAATCTAAAAAAAAATAATAATAATAAGATTGGTTATAAAGTATATATTAAATTTGGTTAGAATATGGTACATGCATCAAACAGAGGAGAGGCTAATAGAGATTATTAGCAAGACTTCACGGGAAATTATGAATGTAAAAGATGTACTTGTGGTCCAACACATACCAAAGACACTCATTGCAATTTTTCAAAAAATGAATAGCATTGTGAGATTCACATGCTTAGACATTTGTGGCATCAATTGGTTAAAATAAAAATACAATAATTCAAACTACTAACTATTGTATCTTTCTAAAATTATAGATTATAAGCTATTCGAAATGAATTTGACTAATAAGTATCTTGTTAAATTCAAGTTGAACGTTTGAGTAAAAATAGTATTTAATTTAAGAGAATAATGACTCTTAAAGTAAATTTTAATTACAACTATTACTTTTGGGTCCCGTGATTTTACCAAAGGTAGGTGAAGTGGGCATTTTTCAGATACTCGTATTTTATTGTTATGATTTACTTGATGGCCAATTAGAATTTTTTGAGTCTCATGGTTTACCCAAGCTAGGAGGAGTGGGCATTCTCCAGAAACCTATATTTTATTATTCTGATCTAGTTGATGTCTTATTAGAATTAAAAAGGCATTTTTGTGGAATCCTAAAAAGATTGCTAAAAAAATTACTGTTAGTTTGATAACGATCAAAAGATATTGCTTCGTTAGCCCAAACTAAGAAATCTCCTACAAACCATGCAAAAATGGATCTTGTTCCATCATTTCAACGATTGAGACAGTTCTTACTTCTTGCAATCTTGTTCATAAGTAGCCATTGCCGAGATAATTAATATACTTGCGAAGGAAAATCTATGGAGTCAAGAACTCTTCCTAATTAGCCAATGGAAGATACCTCCCTAAAATAACGCTGACACTACAAACTCAATCATCACACGAGAACCACTCAAATCCAAATTCATGGTGAGTTCCATACAGGTCCTTTGATGTTATTGTAATTCCTTCAAATTTATTTTCCCCAAGCCGAAGATGCAAAGCTCTGGTACATGCTTCTTACGTTCATGGCTGTTCTGCATTCCCTCTACACAGAGAACTATCAACTATCCGAAGAGAGAGTTCATATATAAATAATATTTCTCAAGACTCTTTGATTTGGAGAGCGTTGAGATGGAAAAAGAAAAGAAGAGAATGAGAAATTATGAAAGAAAATTAGTACTTCTTCCTGTTTGGTTTTGCAGAAGAAAGAGAAACGGATCATGAGAAGAAAACAATTCTCCTATTTAATTGCGAAAAAATAGGACATTACAATGAACAGAACCCAAATTACTGATCAAACTAGAGAAGAGATTCCCAAAGTTATTACATTTATAACAATTAAGCACACAGTGCTACTTATTATTCCCACAAAGTTATGATAATTACACCAATTCATAACTTGCCTCACAACAAACTTTGAAGCAGCAACTACAAACTTTTGTCTCTGGTTTACTTACAAGTTACAACCAGGAGCATGGAAATTCGGGAATACTATGAACTTAATGGACAAAGGCGCGACAGATATCGGCCGATTTACAGTGACGCGAACCGGATCAAAACTTGGAATGTCTCCGGTATCAGTTAGCTGTAATGGTTTTCCGTTTAGTAGCATGGTTTTGCTTCGAAGATAGCCATCTTTTGGAGTTAGATGGTAGTCTTCTCTGTAAGATGTTCCAGCCGACGCTTTGCTTCCAACCCATGACATGGTTTTCTTAAGACCGCGCACCAAAGGGTTTCCATCGTCACGGGCCTTCTCTTCTGCATCCGAGCCGATGTTCATACCATTTCGAACAGTGATGTTGAACTCAGTACGGTTGCTTAAATTGATAAGAAGCAAAGTTATGCCTGCCTGTAAAAATATGACAGCAATAGTCAAATGATGATAGAAGTGAAATACTGTGACTGAAAGAAAAGTTTCAATATGTGAAGTAATAAATATTGTTTTAAGCCAGGTTAGATTCTCTCTGGGTGCCAATACAAGCTTAGATAGAGAAAAGAAATGTGGGGAGGGAAAAAAAATAAATTAAAAAAAATAAATAAATAAACCCAATTTTGATGTCGATTCGAGTTCGGGTTCATAAAACCTAAAATAACATATGTGAAGTGCCCGGAGTTGAGCTTGAATGTAATGAAGAATGAAACAGGCAAGAACAGCGTACATGTATGATTGGAAACAGCCATTAATTATGTACGTAATTCTGCTACCAATTAGACATGTATGAAAACTAACGAGTCAAAATGCATGCAAGCCTCAAGGTGCAACACGATGCTTGCACCATATATATATATATATACATATGTACGTATACTTATTCTATGGCTAGAGAAGTTTGGAGTATCTTTTAAGACTGTCTAGGTTAAGGATTTGTTAAAAAAATAAAAAGGGATGAGATTCAAAAATCCTTATTTTATTTGTCCTGTGATAGAAAATAGAAGCGAAAAAATACTGTATTTGAGAAATTAAAATAATTAAATTAAAAAACTAATTTATTGATAAATATCTTTTATTTTATTATATTTTTAATACATTCAAATAAAGACTTGTATTTGAGATTTTATATTTCTTTCTCCTTTTCGACCTTTTTATTTCCCTTTCAACAAAACCTCACTCAAAACACACCCTATGTATTGAGAGGTTATGCCTTCTCCCACTGTGGCTTTGCTGGCTTGCTGGGATCTAGTCCAAGGCTAAGACGGATTTAAGCCACTCCTTTGTGTGGATGTGCATTTAGTGAGAGAGAAATTGTAGAGACTCTTCCTTCAAGTAAAAACAAAATAAAAAAATACAATAATGCTCTTACTCTTCCTTTTGAGCAATGGGCATAGCAGCGTAAATATGGTGAAGCACTAGAATTAACAGAAAGAACTTTTTTTCCCATCAGCCGATGCCACAGAAGCGCACTGTAGAGAACCATATGTCCAACAGAAGCAAGCATTCAATATTAGGGGAGTGTTTCATATAGAAATGAAGAAACTTTCCAAAGTAATTCATATTCATTTCAATTTTATGCAATAAAAAAAATTATTGTGGAAATTTTGATTTGTTGACTTGCCTGTAATAGTCGGGGTTGGGGACAAATGTGGTTGTCTCAAGGAGCCCATAGTTTCCACCAACTAAAGTCTGTCTGCAATATACTCTTGTATCATACTTGGCAGCAATTCCAAGCTGATCCAAGTACCTAAATCTCATAGTATGAATTAAAGGTGAGATAAATTTTCCATAAACTTATGGCTTCATGAAAATTTTCTCCTATTCTATTATTAGAAGAGAATTAAAATTAATAAGCAAGATTACCAAAAGCTGTTTACAAAGGTATTGGACACATTATGACCACCACTGTTGTATGCTCCCCCGGATTCACCAACCCAAGCAGCAGCCCAAGGACCATGTGTTCGAATCGTTTCTTTAAGACTGCGGAACGTTTCTGATATCTTGCTCAAATGATGAGGATCCAAAATTCTACTCACAAGATTACGATCAGCACCTGAAACAAAGTGATCTTAGAAGTTACTGGCTGAAGGAATTACGTGATTGTTTATGTAGGATTTGCTGTTACATGAAATATATAATTTGAACTGCTGCCAATCATGCATTTGAGCATATCTGATATAGATATCAGAACTTAAAAGGATACCCAATGCGCCCTCATGGGAATATACAGAATAATAAAACACCGACTTCTGCCTTTTAGAGAACAGTACAGTTTCTTGAAGGTTTGTGTCAGGCTGCCTGTTTCATGGCATGAACTGCACCCCCCCCCCCAAAAAAAAAAAAAAAAAAATTATTTTATAATCCTACACATTTATGAATGCAAAATTTGTGTATTGGACCCAAAAATATAGAAATTTTATTCAAATTTATGGGTCCACTATTGCATGCAATGAAGTAGGATTACATGTTTCAGGATTGGTACTACTAAGATAAATTGCACCAAAAAATCAGACCTGCCGAATGACTATGAACGCCAAATACACAGAGCACAACAAAGAAGGATGAATACCAAATACAAAAAAGCAGTAGAAATTCTTTTTGTTGGTAGTTACAAGGGCTATTCTTTCATATTTTTTTCCGTGAAGAGGTCCACTTGAGAGACCTATTTTTATCCAACAATACTGAAATGCCATTTTTCCTCCCATTCTTTTGTTTGGGCTGCAAACTCACATTCATACATAGGTAACATAGCCTAATCATATTAAGTGTGAGTAATAGCGTAAATAGCACAGAAACTTTGGGAGGAGTAGTGTCTGACATGGACACATCAGACACTAATGCGCACTGTCGCACACTCCTATAAACATGTCCAACCCTTCTTTAACATCTCCTAATTTAAAACTAAAATTTCATAGTTTTAGACTGCAACAACAATTCAAAAGCACTCAAACATGCTTCTAGCAGCATCCTAGGCATAAACATAGTTAATCTCCTAATAGCAATAATGTAGGTAAGAAACTGGAGTATAAGTGACATTATGGAGCTCTATTTACCATCATTTGTAAATGTTACTATTAAAGCATCCAATTTCAAACCAATTGGCAAGGAATGGAGAGGCCTACTAAGATCTTATACTAATTTGGGAGGCTTGATTTTATCAATATGAGAAACATCCCAATACCCCCTCACATGTGGAGAGATGTGGTGAGGCAAACAACGATCCGTGCTTGTATGCGAAGAGACAACACAGAATACAAGAAATGCACATACAAGAGATTAAGATGCAAAAGGGTGGAAAGAGTCCTCCCAAATCTAGCTTGGAAACTATGTTATAGTGTTAGCCACAATCTCATCTAAAAATTTAAACTAGTAGGAATGGGACAATTATATTATTTATATCAACTTATTTTCTCTCAATATGCCTCCTCACGTGTAGCCAAATTGAGAGAGTCCTCCCAAACCTAACTTTGATACTACGATAGAGCATTAACCATCATCTCTAATAAAAGCTTAAGCTATTAAGCAGAGGACAATTTTATTATTTATTTTGACTTATTTTCTCTCAGTAGTTACGAAAAATATATAAATAAAAATAAGATTACATATTTTCCATATAACATGGATAAAATATATTTAATATATGAATAAGTTATCGTGTTCTTGCCATATTATGTCTTGTATTTTTGAGATTTGTTGTGTCAACATTTCCGATTTAATGTCTATATCTCTTACTATGTTTGTCACATGGATTGGTGCTCTCTTGCTTTGACAAAGGTAGACATAAGTGAAAATAAATAATTAATTAATTAAAACCAAAGAAAAAAAAAAAACTTAAAATATAAAAAGAGAAAACACCAACAAGAGATATATCAGGGATCAATCCATCCTTCATATGGGGAAAAATTGTTTGTAACTATTGCTTAAGAAATTAGAATTTGTTTGGATTAAATCTTTCTAATATGGAAAAAGGAAGTATTTTAGCCCTAATAGCACATTTTGAAAAATATGAATTATATTATTCAGGCCTAGAGAGATTCCTTGTCTTCAGCAATTTATTCATTGAATTGAGAGCAATTGGTGGATTCTAAAAGTAGAGCATTGGTGTCTTGGATTTCATTATCATGGTGCGCGGAGTTCAAATTGGAGTCATCAGTAAGTCACAGGGAACGATAATTCAGCAAGCAGCAAAAGTGAATTTGTAGTATTTAAATTGTACCTTGTAGGCTGCCTTGCAACCATTGGTAGTGCATGAAATATCCATACCTGAATTTTTCATATTATTGCTAATTATTTTGGAAATTCTGGATTTTATTGAGCATAATTTGTTTTTGAGTAGCCGCCTTTATTTCATTCTGGATTGGGTTTAAATTTTGGGCAGTATTTTATATTTTGGGCTGAAAGTTCCCTATATTTGGGCTTAAAACCCAATGTGTGATTAGATCACACTTTTGTTTAGTGGTTTGGGTTGCTTCAAGAACCAAGCCCAAGGTGCTTCACCTTTTTGGCTTTTTCCTTGTTGCATCCAAACGAGGCACATAAGCCTCATTATATTTTCTTCATTGTTTTGGTTCCAGTTGGGGGGAGGGGAGGGGGGAGAGAGAGAGAGAGAGAGAGAGAGAGACTGCAGAAAATCTTATTGCCATTCCAAAGCTTCGTTTCTGATGCCTGTGCTTGAGTTCAGATGCATGGAGAATGGAAAACCCTTAAACTGCTACTAAAAGGTATGACCAAAGGCTCGAAACTTGTATTGTATGCACTCGGCAATCAATCCTACAACTTTAAGGACTTGAAAATTACAACTTGGAGTTTTTGTCCACCAAAAACCTAACAATATTTATACCAAATATATGTGCTCATGTGTCAATTATGAAAGAAAGTGGAACCTTAAAAAGTTGAACCATGCACTTACCTGCACCCAGATTGTAAATGTGATGTGTCATAGCATTGATTACGGGTGAACCTGAAACTTGAAGGAGCTTACTGTACCACTCCTTATCATAGAATCCTCCTGGAGCAACGAGTAAAGGTTTTGGGTCAATGATCTCATACAACTTATCAATAATATTTTTGAGCCTGATCAAGTCTTTTCCATACTGTTCAGCACCAACCCTTGCACCAATACCACTACCACATAACTCGTTACCTGCAACAGCAAGGGCAAGGGTCAGTCAGGTCGGAGCAAGTTGGAAATCAAAGAAAAGAAATAGATAAAAAGGAATTTGCTGACAATACAGTACCAAATTCCCAAGACTCAATCTGGTGGCCCTTGGAAACAGTGTATTTTATGAAATCATTGGCATTACTGGAGTCCCACTCTCCTCCCCAGACTGACCTTCTTACCTTGTGCCTCCCATGCAGTGCATTCAAACCAAATGTCACAAGTACTCTGTAACAAAGAGAGAGAAAAAAATACACCTTATTAAGCATGCACCCCTTAACTGACATTTGATTTAATAGATTACAAATTAGAAAGTTCAACATGTCTGCGGAATAGGAGAACTTTGAAGAGGCCACAAAACAATAAGAATGGAAGAAGATTTGGAAGAAAAAGTTCGAAGAAATTTGAATTCGCAGCATCAGTCTCACGATATTTATTTTTTCCCAAGTAGGGGAATGGAAGAAGCTGCACTCTTCAGCTAACACAAAGGTCTGTTAAAGAAAGTTTAATGAGACAACAAAAAAGTGCTACCAAGAAATCTATCTGTACCTATTATATTTAATTGAATACCTAACTTGTGCTCAGCAAAATAACTTTCCATGCACAAGCAAAAAACTGAATGGAGCACCAAAGGAGGCTTTTTGACAAGTACCATGGTGAACGAACAGATGATTATGAAAGGATATCAAACTAATTGAACACCTTTCTATCTGAAATTTTAAACAGTATTTCCCATAAATCAACTAAAAAATGACTCGGAAATACTCAACTTAACAAAACCTTGGTCCAAAGATAGAAAGACTGAATCAGACGAACAAGGATGGACAGACTGAATCTTACCCTGTCTTATTGAAAAAGTGGTTCACTTCATCCCACCTAGCCATATGTAAGCATCCATTTGAAAATCCAAATAAGCCATCTCCCATCTTTCTAAACGGACGGCAAGGGTTTTGCGAATTTCCTATATCATAAAGTACTTGGTCTTGCAGAGATCCTCCTATTCTTATTCTCAATTGCTTAAAAGCTGTTATGGATCCAACGACGAAATAGAATATTAGCAAAAGTATTAATTTATCACTAAAATTGTTGGAAAATAAATCTCTTATTCTTATGCATGAAAAATTATTCTTAATCATCTTAAAAAAAAGCTCCTAAATGAGATTATCCTATTGATCCAGCAACACAAACCTTGAATAGCCTTGGCAAGAGAAGGATGAGACAAGTTCTGACAAGAATGCCAACACAGAAATCAATTTAATGATTATTTTCATTCATCAACAGGAAATACACAGATTTCAATTACAAGTTATATTAAAGATCATTAAATCCATACGAGGTTTGTAATGGATGAATATCCCCACGGGCATTCGTTGTAGTTACATTTATCGTGAGGCCACCAATCTATTGTTGCGCAGACATAATTAGCATCTGTATTAGCAATTGCCTCAGTTCCATTGACTACAATCACAACATCTTCTAGTTGTTGGGCCAAAATTGCAGAAAGAGATGCCAGAAAGAGAAATAATGAGAGGCAAAAACCCATAGGTGGATCAATTAAAAACAGTTGCGCCACCAACTTGCTCAATCAAAGTAACTGCAATTGAGAGTCGAAAAGAACATATCAGTTCAAGATCAGGACCATTTTGTAAACAGAAAATATGACAAGGCACGTGCAACAAACAGCAAACTATAGATGCAGAATACCCAAAGGACAAACTTCCTGCAAAAGGTACAAGTGTTCCATTGTCTTTTCATACAAAGAAATTCAAAAAAGGAGCCCTTATTTGCATTCCTCTTGCAGTCCACATTTTTCCTTCCGCTTCCCTTTTTGCTTGAATCTCATTCAAATAACCAAAATGCCCTTTGAATCATTAACTTTACATATGAATTTCACCAAATTATCAAAACATCTAAAAACGTAACTTATCAATATAATTTATATTTTTATAATAGAAAAAAAAAAAAAAAAAAACAGGTTTAACAACTTATCAAAATATTTTTAATTTTTATCACAGTAAGAAAACTCATATGTCATAGGTGAAATATTTTAAAAATTCAAGTAGCAATTGCCTAACAACTTGTCAAAAAATCTTGAAAATCATTTTAATAACTATTTATTGTTTATTAAAAAATTTTTGTAATTTAATAAAATAAATCATTTTAATAACAATTGATTTTAAAAATTCCACTTATGTCATAATCCTCATATTATATTATTTTAATAATAAACAGGCCACATTGATCTTTATTTTTGTTTTTCTTTTGGTAAAATTTAATATTAACAAAATTTTCTTAATTTTTATCATAAGAATGTAATTTATATGCTATAAGTGAAAATTTTCAAAAATTTCGGTTGTAAATGTTTGTCATTACTTTTATCCACATCCGGGGTTGATTCCTCCCATACAATCCTTATATTATATAGCTATGATAAAAATTACACTTATAGCGTATGAGTTTTCTTCCTATGATAAAATTGAAAATACTAGCCAACAAAATGATAAAAATTTAAAATATTTTGGTAAGTTGTCTTTTCTATACTTTTCATTTTTTTTAAATTCCTTTCCTATCATAAAATTTAAATTACACAAACCCAAAAAATATGACATATGAGTTACTTTATTTCCATAAAAATTAAGACTATTTCGGTAAATTGCCAAATCTGGATTTTTTAAAAATTATTTTCTACTATAAAAATTTAAATTATATTGATATGTTATATTTCTAGATTTTTTGTTAATTTAGTGAAATTAATATATGAAGTTAATGACTCAAAGAGCATTTTGGTCATTTAAATGAGATTCAAATTAAAAAATAAATAAATAAAGAAGCAAAAGGAAAATGTGGAGTGCAAAAGGCATTTAGGGGAATGTAAATAGGGGCTCGTTGAAGTAAAAGCCAACAATTACATTCAATATCCGAGTAATCATTAACAAAATAAACCAACTCATTAAAAACTAATCTTTAGATCCAACATGAAGGGGGAAGAGCCGTGCAGGGATTTAAAAATGGTTGCAAATCAATTATTTCAGAAGAAACTCTGATTAATAATGCTTTAAAGCATCAGGATTTAAACATGAAATGTGAATCAGCCCAGTTTTTGGAATCAAAGGAACTCCAAGTCAATCAATTTTAGTGAACTACAAGACCACATAGTAACAAGCAAACGCTCAACGCTGCACTTCTGCAAACAATTGAAATGGGGTTTGCAAATCACACTTTGTGAGGAAATTTGGAAGAATCATTCATAAGTAACTGAATACAAACGCATGAATTAAAAGATATATGTATACTCTCACACACACACACACACAACAGAAGCACAAATTATCAATAACCATTGTTTCCATCTCCAAAAGATACCAGAAGTAAAAGCAAAGCAACCCACATAATCAATCATAAAGATTCCAAGAAAACCCCAATTGAAATCACTAAATCATATCCCAGAAGCCAAGAAAATGCATTAACAAAAAATCATTGTAACGCCCTAAACAACAAACAGCAAAATGCAAGAAAGAATCTGTTTTCTTGTTCTTCACGCACTAACAGTGCATATAGCAACCAAATCCTAAGGAATCCAGGCGAAATTGAAAAAAATTAAGGACAACCCAGATGAAGACCAACCTCGAGCAACTTCGAATTCAGCATTTACAGCAGAGCGAAGCTCAAGTCATCAGAAAGAGGCATATCAAGAATGAGAAGTGGGTATGCAAAGAGAGACGAGCGGTTTGTTTATCTGCTTTGGCGTTTCTGCGTCCCACACACGACAGTAGAACCGTGTCGGTCGGACGAAATGGGTGACGATTTTACTATGGGAAAGTGCTACATTATTGTCCAGCTACTTTCATCACTGGCAGTTGATTTATAATTTTATTTATACATTACATCTACGTATATATATACGTATACTTGCCTCGGAGGAAAGAAGGACCACGTGGGTGGAATGCACGCTCCTACGCATGAAGGCCCGCGGGTTGTTTTGTAGTATAAATAAATTAAAAAAGTCGTTTGGAGGCGTAATTTTTTGGGGTTTTTGGAGGCCGGTCACTATTTATGAACTTATAAAGATTTAAGTCATACCCAAAAATCTTATTTGTGAATAAGTCACACTTGCAACAAAAAGACCAAAAAGGATATCACGCGTTTTTCACTACATTTCAAAACTGCCAGTTTTTTCCGAAAATAGTGCACACTTTACTCATAACTTCCGTGACTTTCCATCTTCTTTATAAAGTAAGTAAAACTGATTTTTGGAAACAAAATCAAAACTGTTTGAGAAAAACCTAATTCCGCGACTTTCCATCTTCTTTACAAAATAAGCAAAACTGATTTTTGGAAACAAAATCAAAACTATTTAGGAAAACAGTACCACATAATAAAACAATATCGCATAAAAAATAATACCACATAATAAAACATTATCGCATAAAAACAGTACCGCATAAAAAACAGTACCACATAATAAAACAGTACTACATAATAAAACAGTACCGCATAAAAAAAGTACCGCATAATAAAACAGTACCGCATAATAAAACAGTACCTCATTAAAACAGCACCATTCTTTGCATGATAGAGTCATGCGGTACTGTTTTTAAACGAGCATGCATCCTAAAAAAAAACAGTACCGCAGACATGCGGTACTGTCACACATGCGGTACTGTCGGTTATTCGTTTGATATGTGAACTATTTTTGTGTTTACATGTGATGTTTGCATGATAGAGTCATGCGGTACTGTTTTTGAACGAGCATGCATCCTAAAAAAAACAGTACCGCAGACATGTGGTACTGTCACACATGCGGTACTATCGGTCATTCGTTTGATATGTGAACTATTTTTGTGTTTACATGTGATGTTTGCATGATAGAGTCGTGCGGTACTGTTTTTGAACGAGCATGCATCCTAAAAAAAACAGTACCGCAGACATGTGGTACTGTCACACATGCGGTACTGTCGGTTATTCGTTTGATATGTGAACTATTTTTGTGTTTACATGTGATGTTTGCATGATAGAGTCATGCGGTACTGTTTTTGAACGAGCTTGCATCCTAAAAAAAACAGTACCGCAGACATGTGGTACTGTCACACATGCGGTACTGTCGGTCATTCGTTTGATATGTGAACTATTTTTGTGTTTACATGTGATATTTGCATGATAGAGTCGTGCGGTACTGTTTTTGAACGAGCATGCATCCTAAAAAAAAACAGTACCGCAGACATGTGGTACTGTCACACATACGGTACTGTCGGTTATTCGTTTGATATGTGAACTATTTTTTGTGTTTACATAGATGTTTGCATGATAGAGTCATGCGGTACTATTTTTGAACGCAGTATTGTTTTTGAACGAGCATGCATTCTAAAAAAAACAGTACCGCAGTCATGTGTTTAAATACGTAATTCAGATCTGTATATATTCATTCGATCGACGTTAATTTCACAGCACAAACTCGCGTAATTCGTGTGTATTCTTTCGTATATAATCCTTTAACAGATTTTTATCTCACTATATGTTCACGCAATTGATAAGGAATGAAACAAAAACGAAAAACGTGATTTTCGGTTCCATAATTTTCGGCAACTTCATCTCAGTTAATTATAGAAAAAAGGGCATTTAAGTCATATTATAAATTATATTTAAAACAAACTCGTGGAACCCACTCAAAAGTATGACTTAAATACAAAACTTTTTATATTAATGTGACTTAAAAGCAATACTTTTTTTTGAGTGTGACTAATAACTTTAAAAGATTACCAAGTATGATTCGGATACAATTTTTCGTAATTTTTTTTTGTAATTTTTAATCAATGTTTGATCAAAAATTATTAATTATAATTTTTTGATATATTAGATAAAATGCGTAATAATTTTTAATAGTTTTTAATAATTTTTAAGTATTTAATAAAATTTTTAATAACTTTTAGTAATTTTTGATAACTTTTAATAACTTTTAATAACTTTTGAGTTGAAAAATTAAGATCGTAAGACAAAAAAAAATAACAAAAATTAATAATTTGTCGGATGCTCAAAAGTGGGAAGTTGATAACTTTTGTTAAAAATTTTGTTACCAAACGTTACCTAAATAAAGAGAAGAAATGGCTTTGATTGCGCCACTTGTCCCAGCTTGACAATGTGCGTGTCGATTATAAATTTAGCTTCAATTTAGGGTTTTAGGAATTTAATCTAGTTGTGCACAAATTAGTTCAAGTATTCCGACATTTAAAAATAAAAAAGAAAAAGAAAAAACGAGCTTGATTTAATTTTTAAGCCAATCTATAAAAACTTATTTATTTTTTTAAAATAAATTAAGTTATATTTTAAAAAATAAGTGGATTTATTTGTACTTTACAAATAAATTCTTGCACTCTTCTTTATTCTTTTATTAAATAAAATTACACGGCTATCTTAATTCTTCTAATAAGATATGTTGTATAATTTTAATGTGTAATTTTACAAAAATAAGAATAATTGTGTAATTTTATTTAATAAAAAAGTAAAATGGAGTACAAGAATCTATTTGTGAAGTGTAAATAGACTTATCCTTTAAAAAAAATTATTGTAAAAATTACAAAAATAATTAGTTTAGCATAGGATGTAAGTAAAGCGGTCGGCAATTGGCTAATTAACATAACTGATTAATTCGATTCGATTTAGGTATTTGGTTATTTCAAAAGTAAAAATTTGATTTGGATTAATAAAATTTTGATATTTGGTATGTATTGGTTAGTTAATTTTTTTTTCCAATTTAGTTTAAAAAACTGAACTAGTTACGTTCCTAAATGTAAGGGATTTGATATTTAATCGATTAATCAATAATACTGACTCCCTTATTTCAATTTCGACACATGATTTTACTCGGCTTTGGTTTTGCTTATTGACATTTTTATGCACTATTTGCACGATAAATTCTCATTTTTATACCACACGCTTACTATTATTTAACAAACATATCTCCAAAGCGTTAGCATACTTCAATTCTATTTATCATGCATACTCATACTGTAATCATACTAAATAAGATTTAACAAATAATATTTTTTTATTTTCTTATCCTATTATTAAAGTAATAAATTTTTGGACAGAGATTTAAAAGGTTAAGTAAGACGAGTTGATTTAAATAGGAAAACCTAAGGATCAACTATTTAGACGGTAGTTTAAATAGGACTAACTGGCACTGTTGTCCAAACAAGCATCCAAATAGAGACCATAGTCTCTTTCTCTCGGTCTTTCCTTAGTCTCTTCCTCTCGGTCTCTCCCTCTTTCCCTTTCTCCCAAATCCTCTAGACACACATACACGCCCGCACGCGCGCGGACACACACACACATTAGTGGTACGGGGGTAGCTTACGGTTGCGAGATTCGAGGCTGACAACTTTTATAGAGGGGTAGGGAATTATGAAAATTAACTAAATATGAAACAATATAGTAGGTTGCCATCATCTCCAATTAAACATCTTGGTAGATACCTCTCAGATTAATCGCTCATTGCTTCATCAAAATCAAACAACTCTGGGTTTAGATGCCATATTAATTCGGATCATCCAAATTTTGATCAATTAGAAATTGATGCTTTTTTATGATAACCCGATTGAAAAAAACCTAAAACTTATATTAGCTGTTAGCACTCTTATGTTATGGTAATGACAATACATTTAAAGATCACACCTTCTATCCCAGAAACTTTAATACTTTAATTCAAGATAATCAATAAGACGTAGAGGTTAGGTTCCCTTAGAAACATAATCAAATGAGTAAAAAAGTTTATCAAATATTACAATATTACGTGTTTCATCCTATATCAAATCAAGCAATCGATATTCGTATAGGACCCTATTTTTATTAAAAGATAAAATTGGGAGTTAACTTGGTTGTTAAGAGTCAAATTCTATTTAAGAGCTTGTCAATGATAACGTTTTGCGCTTAGCATTATGATTTGTTTGTCAATAATGATGCTTTACACTTGGATTTTTTTTAAGAGACCCTGTACGCATTAGAAAAAAGTGAAAGCATGTGAGAAAACGAAAGATTTCAACTTATGAGTTCTCTAGTTTGGTTAACGGTTAGCACAATCTAACTACCAAAAAAAAAAAAAAAACGGTTAGCACAATCTATAGAAGAAAGAAATGATTAACTTGAAGATTATGTGTTATGTTGTCATTATATGGTTTGTCTTCTCAATCATGTCATAATTCAATGCTTTGTTTGAAAATGTCTCGCGTTGTGCTTTCATATCAAGTCCATAACTGGCTTTTTTTTTTTTTTTTTTTTCTGCAAATCACTTAGTCTACCCTAGTTTAGACTTATGGCGCCATTTGGTGGTAAATAAAATAAAATAAAATTTTACAAATCTCTATAAATATAAATTACGAGACATTTACTTTTACAATTTTATTTTATTTTATACACTTTTATACAACTCCAAACACACCCTATATTGTTATTCGATTACGTGACTTATATATATAGGATGTTGAAGGTGAGAAGATTGGAGGCGCCAATATTACATCTTCTCAAAATGCACAGCTAGTAATTTTTAGAAATGTCGTTATATTTTTTTATTACATATAATTTACAAATTATGGTTTTGGTTAATGTATTTACGATTTATATTATCTATTTAGGCAAGGGTTTTAACATCAATTTTGCATTTTTAAATATATTTTAACCTTGAGAAAAACTGATGGGTATAGTAAGTTCATAGATTTCCAACAGATGTGCGTTGGTTGGTTTTATCAAGTTTGCCTTGATGCCCATTTTTAGTTTTACTCATTAGAATCTGTTTATCCTTAAACATGTCTAGCTTTGTATAACTCTTGCACCCATTTTAGATGATATATAAGATTTATGTGTTGATGATGGTAGCTTGGGTACATAATTAGTATTTCTTGATTGGTTGTTGATGGTTTGCAGGTTTAATTTTTCATCCAGGTTTTGAATAGATTGTACAAGGGATGGGCAATATGCCAGCAATTAATAGAAGTCATCAGTGCTATTGATGACTTAGTGAAAAATCTCTCTAGCCTCTGGTAGGCAAAAGATCGTAAGTGGCATTTCATTAATAAAAGTGTCAATGCGACTTAAACTTTGTCTCTAATTGAATAAATAAATCTAATTTGACTTGACTTTAGAAGCCAGTATTGTTGACGACTTTAGTGAAAATCTTTTTAACCTTTAGTAGACAAAAATATAAGTGATACTGAGACTTCATTAATGAAAGTGCCAATGACACTTATAATTTTGTACAACTTTCCCTCTAATTTGATAAATAAATCTAATTTGACTTGCGTTGGTAAATTCTCTTGCCTCCATCCCTATTAAGGTAAAAGCGATGAAATGAATTTGAAAGCGACAAAAAGATTGGAGGTAGATCCATTTATATCTCCTCTCTTTATCAGTTTGCTTCTCCTCTAAGAATTGAACCTTAGACCACTTTGCAAAATTGGAACAAAATTAATGTATTGATTTTGAGTGATTTATAATTGTTACATATTCTTTTTTAGGCCAAGATTGAGTTTTTTTCGGGCTTTACCTAGTTGAAGTCCAAAAGAAAAAAATTAAAAATTTTTGTCTTCTTCATTGTTGTCATAAAAAACAACATTATTGTTCTTGAAGCTATGGCTAGATGCAAGATCCATGTTATTAGTGAGATCTATGACATGCTAAGTTGATGTATACATATAATATATAATTTGAAGGTGGCCAACCATTCACATTCTATATATATGCTAAATTATTAACAAATGTAATTAAACCAAACATTTAGTTAGCTTCATATCTGGGAATATGAAAGGGTTTGCTTAGTTTGACTATTTGGTTGGTGAGACTACATGAGCAGGCTGTGTTTTCATGAGCTTCGTTCATGTTGTCTTGATTATGTTTTTCCACTAAGGCTTCATTTTGTCAAAAATATTTTTACTCATATTTTGTGAAATTTTTAAAAATTTAAAAACTTAAATAAAAGTGTTTTCTCTAAAAATATTTTATATTAAAATAAATGAAGCTTAAATAAAAAAAAAAAGACACTTAGCACTTGTCATCTCTACTTATATTTTGGATGCGTTTAGAGTGATAAAAAGTGAGATAAATTGTGAGTTCGTAATTCGTGCAATTAGATAAAAAGTGAATAATTTTTAGAGTTTTTCAGTATTTTTTACAGTTTTTCAAAACTTTTATTACTTCAAACGATGCCTTTATTTTATAGTATAGGGGGCACTTGAAGTGACAAAAAGTGAGATAAAATGAGATAAGTTATGGGTTCGTAATTAGAGTGAGATAAAAAGTAAATAATTTTTAGAAATTTTCATAAATTTTTTTTTAAGTTTTTAGCAAACCAAATGGAACTATAGTATAAATTTTTATATAGAATAATGTCTGAATGGAATTTGGATTGTAAAAAAAAAAATTTAATAAGCTAATTTATTTTTTAAAAGCGATAATCCACAAAATTGCCTTATGAGTTGAGTAACTTTTTCTTTTTTTTTGGGGGGGGGGGGGGGGGGTATTGCGGTACTCAACTAGCAAAGTTGGTCTTAATTAATAGCAAGAAGCATATAAAGTTTTTGTAGAGAGACAGAGAGAGAGAGAGAAAGAGAAAGATCCTTTGCTTCCAACCCCAACAGCAGTATTTTGGCTACCAAAGAAGTTTCTGCAAGAATGGAAAGCATATTGCAACTTTACGCGCCTCCAATACTACGTACCGTTCATCATGGGTTGTGATGGACAGGTCCTGCAAGATTTCTCTTCCTCCTCCCTTCAACAAACAATCCAAACGATCATCTTCTTCTTCAACTTCTAATAGGTTCCCTGGCTTGCACATAACAGAACAGAACTGAAACATCATATCACAAGCTCTTGTGTGTGTATATATATGTATATATAATTCAGGGTGTTTGGATGAATTTGCACGAACTGGTAATCATTAAATAGCAAATAGTGTTTTTGAAATTTGATATGGAGGTGGGGATTTGACTCAACAAAGAAGGTAATCTTCAACCCAACTTTATTAATTAATCAGGCTACATTGGAATGATTTTTTTTTTTTTTTTAATTCTTGTTTCTCCCTTCTTGTGCTAAATTGTGCGGATTTAGAAGTTGACATCGATTTCAATAATACTTTGACGACTTAAGATTGACCCTGTGTTAGATTAAAATTTAATGATTTAAATATATTTATATTTTTTTAAAATTAAGAAAGTATAAATGTATTAATTTAACAGTTTCTGATTTCAGTATCACTAAAAAAACATTAAAATCAATTTTAACTTTTTTTTGCTTAATTTGGGCCTCTCCAAGAAAATATATAAGTTATAGTGGTTGGCTGTCCCACATTAGGACAGTTAAAGTGCATGTATTACTATATATTTTTTACCTGACTTTTTAATTTTTGAACCGGAAAGTTAAGTTACGAGTTTTCTTTTATTAAAAAAAAAAGAAAATATATAGATTAGAATTTGGGGGGGGGGGAGTAAGTAGGACAAGATAGCAAGGCAGGGACCTATAAGGTTAGAACCAGAGGAGGAAGAATATACACCAACTCAGTAAAAAGGAGACTCTTTTCAAGGAGGAACCCGTATATTTTTAATTTTTTTTTTTTTGGGTCTATTTTTCTTTCATGAATTTGAGAAGGAAAAGGAAAAGGAAGAGAAAAAAATTATTAAATATTAATATTATTTTTTAAGTTATTTTTTATTGGTAGACAATTAAGTTGGCGAAAAATTGGTTGCAGATAGGAGGTAGTTTGAAGCTGAAATGAAGAGTGATTATTACTCCTTTGATACCAAGTTTGCAGCTGCAATTGCCGCTACTTCACTTGCCATCCATTCAGGGGAAGATACCTACCAGAAGAAGTTGAGAGATGGCAATGAAATACCCGTCATGATCAGTGGCAGAGTTAAGACCCGAAAAGATGACCCGTTCGGTAGGCCATCCGGACCTAGTAGAGCATCTTTATCTACACAATTTTCTGCCAACGAGGCAAAAGACGCCGGTAAGATTTTTAGTTTAAAATTAATTTGTACTCGCCCACGCCATGTATCAAAGAGTGTTTGGAAAATTAAAAATTAGTAAAAGTATACTTTTTGAAATTTGGAAGATAAAGTCAAAAATTTTTTATTGGACTCGTTCAAATGTGGTTGAATGACTTGTTCAAATGGTTCTAGTCATAAAAGTTATCAAAAAATTAGTAGAAGTTGATAAAAGTTTGTAAAAATTGATAAAAATTTGTAACTTTTAGAGATTTAAAATGAATGCATGGGAAACAAAAATGATAAAAAAATTAGTCAAAATTTCTAAAAATTTAAAAAAAGTTATAATTTTTTATTAAATTCCCAGACACCACCTAATAAGCACATACAAGTACACTTTAATTACTACACCGTGATTGATGCATTATTCTAATCATACATTATGGTAATTATTTTTGTATGAGTGGATACCATTTTTCTAAATATATATATATATATATATATATATATCTATCGTAATATCATAATATAAGGTGAATTATACTCAAGACTCTTATATTTTACTCCATTCTCAATTTGGTCTCTAAACTTTCAATCATTCTATATATCTCCTCCCATATAATTTATTAACGAGAAATGTAAGTATTCATTGTATTTGATAAATATGTAGTGTTTTTCATCATTTTTTTTTTTTTTTTTTTATTTTTTTTCAAACAATCACTGATGGTTAAAATTAAGAATAAAATAAGACGGTTTAAAAATATAAGAATAAAGTAGAATGACGTAGAGTACAAATTATGATGATTGATTTATGGTAAAATATAGAGTTGTTAAATATAATTAGCGGATGATATATATTATTATTAGGGGTGTTTGGAAACATAGTTTTTAATAATTTTTAGTATTTTTTATCAAAAGTTATTAGTTATAATTTTTGGTGTGTTTGGTAAAGCAAGTAATAATTTTTAATAATTTTTTACAACTTTTGAGTGTTTGGTAAAATTTTTAGCAACTTTTAGTAAATTTTGGTAATTTTTAACAACTTTTGGCAACTTTTGTGCGTTTGATAAAAATTTTGATAACTTTTGAGTAGAGCAAATTATTTTAGTAGAGTAGAAAAATGAAAAAATTTAATGTTTTACCAAACACCAACTCTATAACTTTTGGTTAATTTTTACACAAAGTTGTGCTTCCAAACGGGTCCATGTCACTATATATGTTGGAGAATAACAAAGCGATGCTTATCTCTGCAGTACAACGGGAAGCTTCCACGGGGAAGCGAACGGAAGGCCAAACCCAGAAGGTTGCTTCAACAAGACAGGGAAGTCTCCAAGGCAAAGCAAATGCATGGGAGGAAACTGCCGTGGCAAAGATTAGAGAAAGGTGACTTTTAATTTTATCGTTTTTGAGTTTTTTAATTCAGGATTGTTCATATATGCTAACACAAAAAAAAAAAAAAAAAAGGAAAACTAATTTTTTGTAAAAAAATTATATAGAATAAAAATAAGTCAAATCAAAATAATTAAATTTATTTTCTTCCCAAAGGAAGAGTAATAGGACAAATGATATCCAGAAATGAAAACTTGGGCATCACAGGAATGAGACGGCACACATAAGACAAAATTTTCAGAGTACATTGATAATAAGAAATATTTTGGGGAAAATTGCAGGTATGAGAAGACCAATTTTACAATTCTGGCTTGGGAGAATGAGAAGAGAACGAGAGCCAAATTACAAGTGGAAAGGGAACAGGTACTTTCTTTTTCATCTTTACAAAGGATAAATTATACCTATTATATATTTTATACTTTACGTTTAATTAAATTTAATTTTTTTCCACTTTAAAGTTAATTTATGTATTTTTAAATTATTTCATTTTGTTCTATTCTGTTAAATTTATTAACAAAAAATGGTACGTGTCAATTATGATTTTTTTTTTTTGGGTTAATTTATTGAGAATCATCGAAAGAGGTAATGTAAGACATTTAAAGTGCAAATCTTAGAATAAGATTGAAGATAAATTATAAAGCTATATATGTAATTTAATCATATATGTGAATACTTGTGAAATTAAATGAATATGGATTTTAATTACAAAAACTGCAGAGGGAGCTGGAGATGAAAAAATCACTGATTTTGCAACATTACCAAAACAAGCTGGCTAGGATAGATCATGTTGCAGAAGGGGTAAGAGTGCAGGTGGAAGAAAAAAGAAGAGATGAAGAGGCTACAGCGAAAGAGAGAGCAAAGACGATCAGATCAACAGGGAAGGTTCCTGCGGTTAGATGTTTCTGCTTTTGATTGATTATCCTAAAGAATTAATGATGGGGTTACATAACTTACATGTATATATATACATACTTCACATACAAGCCAAATCAATGCATTATATATATATATATATATGGTTATCAACCTTCTTCCACCCAAAATTTGGACCATATACAGCATGCAAGAAGGAACATTTAATTATCATTGTATTGATAAGTGTGCGTATTAATTAAACACTCTCATATTTTTTTTTTTTTACTTGGTCTCTTACCGGATGAACTGAATAGTAAATCAGGAGATATATGACTGACCTCCTCAACCATACCCCCGGCCAGTTGAATTGGGAGATTCAAAATCATGCCTTTACTTAGAGAGCACACCCACTAATCAATACAACTGTGCACGGGACAAATTAATATAATCGATTAGTAAACTCATCAAGCCATCAAGGAACTAATTTTGTTTTATTTTATTTTACTTAATTTTCTAAAAAATGTCTTTTACACACTAAAATATTTTGCTACCTGAAAATCTACAGAAAAAAGAGATCGATATAGCTAGGAATAATTCTTCAAATCTACCCCAATTCATTACTTCAATGTGTTCACTCGTCTTAATAAAAGTAGTCCACACCAATGGCAAGCATCTTCTTGTAGGCGGAAATGTCGCGAGTGATATCTTTGCAGAGTCACTGCTGGTGATTCCTATTGTCTCCATGATGCGATAAACTTCCTTGAACCGATTTTCGGCGACTACAGGATCTGGTTTACTATTTAAAAATGGTGGATCCTATCGCAGAAAATTCTTCAAATTGTTGTCTTGCCCCTGGGCGGACCTGTGAAGAGGTAAGGGTGAGCGAGTCAACCTCCTTAATTCTAGACGTAAAATTACCAAAATACCCTAAGTATTTTAATTCTATAAAAAAATGAAATTAATTCAAAATTAAGGTATTTTTGGTTCTAATAAAAAATTAATATTAACTCAACAAAATTTTAGCATCATTAGAGCATATAAGAATTGAATCCAAGTGTTTTTTTTTTTAAATAAAATATATTCTTCCACTAAACTATTAAATACTTTCGTGCATAATATTAAAAAATATAAAATAATAAATTTTATAAATAATTAAACTTAATAATAATTATGTTTTTTTATTAATAATGGACTTTCTTATTAAATCTCAGGTTCTATTAAAAGATTATTTAAACCATTAAACTGTGAAAAATATATTAACTGATTTAATATATCTAATAATAATTTTATATATCCCTAAAAGGTAGTGTTGTTTCTCCTTTATAACCCTAACATTATTCGTTATTCTCTTCTTTAATATACTCAGTACTGCTTTAATAAAAGTCCTGTATCCTAAATCTGCCCCTGGATTCTTGTCTCCTTTCTTTTGGGACTACGGATGCGGGCATTGCTGTCGATGTCCGTGGGTTCACTTGGATGAATTGGACCATGGCCATCTTATGTCTCAAATTGCTTGAGCAATTTCATTGTTAAAGTTATTAGTTGTTGCGGATTGCTCATTAGCCAGTTGTCAATGCACCCCATTTCCACTGGTCTTGCGGGTCGTTTACGTCTTCTTCCGTTACTCGCCATTCTATGGAAGAATGCCGAGGAGATTAGGTAATTTCACATTTTTAAAATAATACAAGAACTTAATTTTCATCATCTTAGGTAAATCGTAAACTTAAGACTCTAATACTGAATTGTCATATTCCAAATTTCCTCTCAATCCGAGGGAGAACTTTATTTTGAAATTCTAATTAAATTTTAAATAAATTCTAAATCCTTGATCTAAATGACGAAAGTAAATATAAAATAGTAATAAATTAAATATAATAATTGGTTATAGACCTTTTTTAAGCATTCCAATCGCGCATATAACTATAGAAGCCAAAATAATATAATCAACTCTAAATTTGAATATTGCAATCATTTAACAATTAATTATTACAAACCAAAGCACTGTCGAGGATCTCTTAAATTAAGCTAAGTAAAAAATAAAATAAAACACCAGTTTGGTTTAGAATTTCAAGAAAAATTACCTCTCTATATATTCTTCTTTCTATAGGTATTTTATTGTTGATATATGTATATATTTTTTTTCGATTTATACTTATTATAATTCTTCCTTTTAATTAATACAACATAGTTTTATTTAAAAAAATAATAATACTTGTGCATCGCATAGTCCCTTGCTTGTTTATTAAGGGGAAAAAAGAAATAGGAATTCAAAATCTTTTCTTAGGTTTGGTGTGTGATGAAAAATAAAAAAAAGTATGAAATTTAAAAAATTAAAATTAATTGAATTAAAAATTAATTAATCAGTGAATATCTTTTATTTTGTCATAACTTTTTAATTTACTCAAATAAAAATATATATTTAAAATTTTATATTTTCTTCTTTTTTCTTTTACATTTTTTTTTAATTTTCCTTTTATTTTCTTTTCATCCACCAAATTTTCACTATACCCTTAGGTTGAGTTTGGGAAAAAAGAAAGTTAAATTTTTCATAACTGACTATTGAAAAGTTAATTTTTTTTTTGAAAAGAAAATGACCTTTTTAGTAGTTAATTTTTTAATTTTTTGTCAATATATTTTTACCGTTCAAAATTTAAAAAAATTTAAAATGTAAGAGAATAAATTTAATCATTTAAAAAAAATCAAAAACTAATAATCGGCAGCTTGTTTCCAAACGGAACCTTATAGTATTCATGGAAACCTTCAAAGCCAGCCGTTATATAATAAGGGAAAGAAAAGAGAGGAAAAAGAATTTTTTTTTGAGAAAGACTACCGTGCAAGCTCATCACTGCACGGCACATTGGCAAGGTAAAGAATAGAAATCAACATGGGATAAGCATTTATAATATTTTGGGAAAATTTTATTTTACTCGTTCTACTCGAAATATTATTTTAGGAATTGAGTTTTTTTTTCTTTTTATATAATGATTAAGTGTATAAAATTTTTATTAATTACAATGTCTCCCTTCAGTTATTTTTTTTTTCTTGTAATTCCTTATTGATTATTTAGGTAACATAAATTTCAAAGAGTGAAAAGTTTACTTAGGGAAAATGCTATAGTTAATAAAAAGGTCATGTTTTTAATTATTAAAAAAATTAAGTGTTCAATTGAATGGGGTAAAATTTATGGGGTCAAGGTAAAATTTATCCTATTATTCTGCATAGGTGGGCGAAGAAGAAAAATAAGAGAATTTTTCTAATGTAGGGCTCATTTGGATGACAAAATTTTGCTAATTTTTGGTAATTTTTTACCATACGTTGTTACATCCCATTTTTATGTATTTGGTAAAAATTTATAAACGTTAAAGAAAAATTTGAGAAAATTAATAAAAGTTAGAAATTTGGTAAAAATAAATGATTTTATATGTTGGAAGAAAATTATGTTTTTAATAAATTAAAAAAACTAATTAAAAAATTAAAAATTGAAGAAAATTTTAATTGATGGTTCTCCAAGCGCACCCGTAGTGGGCTAACTTTTTTTTTTTTTTTGAATTTCAGAATATTCGAATCAATTTGTACGCATGTCAACTAATTCTAAAAATTTTTGAAATTAACGATCAAATAATTCTCTAATAATCTTGAGCATATTCAATTAATCGGCTAACTTTAAAGAAAACAAAATTAGAAAGATAGAATTTCAGCCTACCGAGGACATTAATTTTGATGCTAATTGACAGCAATAGTGGGACAACATTGTCGACAATTGTCTCCTCACCGCCCTAAAATTATGCACCAACAATTATTTTGTATTTATTGCCACCTTTGAAATGGCTAACCACAATTGACGCCTATGGGGTCAAATGTGATGCCAGGCTTCCAGCCCATGTATAGTTTCTTTTAACTTTTGGGTGAATCACTTCATCGTAAATTCTCCAAAGATTAATCCCAAGTAGACTGCATATTTACGCGACTACTTACCATAATGACTATATGTTGTGTAGAATTCAACCTTAACAAGGTTGGTGAATGTATTTAAATTAAAAATATTTGACAAGTAAGCACGCAAAAAAAATAAGATTGTATAGTAGTTCGATAATTTGACTATTTCTACTTATACAATATATTTAATCCTTTTATAAATAACCTCCAATAATAGATTGATTAGGATTACAAGAATAGAAGGGAAAAAAAAAAAAAAAAAAACTTGAATAACCCCTCTCACCTTGTTTTTAGTTTTTCTATCTTACAAACTAAAAAAAAAAAAAAAAACTTAATTTAAACTTATAGAATGTTTATACTTATATCTTTATATAAAAAATTAGCAGTAACCTGTACCTACAACACTCTAAATAAAATTAGTATTAAGTTTCTTATATAATTGAAACTTTAAACAAAAAGTTCAAATAAAAAAAATTATGATAATCCGTGAGTTTTAATTTTTTTTTTAAAACTTTAACCCCTAGCAATTACTACATGTATTTTGGTCTCTTTCTCTCTCTAATTAATTTTTGATAAGTACCATAAAAGAAATTACAAAATATAGTATTTTAATTTGAAAGGTTCAACTTCCTAGAAAGTATAATTGGGCAGTATTTAAGTTAATAATTTAGATTTACATATGATATTCACTCTTGAAATATGATAAAATTTAAAATATTCAAAGCAATTTTGAAAGATAGATGGTAATGGGATCCACTAAAATAAGAATTGAGTAGAAAGTTAAATATAAAAATGATCTCAATTGTTTGACGAAAAAAAAAATAATTCTTAATTGTTGGATGTTATTTTGTGAGAGAAATATTTTTAAAAATCATCATATTTTATTATATAAATATCAACCTTATCCAAAACAAACTTTGAAAATAGCCCCAATTGCACCTGCTTGCAGAGACTAGCTAGCTTCCAAACAATTTCAATGACATTCGGTGAGATTGTTACTACCTGTTCTAACGACCTTTAGGCTTTTGTATTTATTTTATATAATTTCTAGTTACTCTAACAAACTAACTAGTGAGCCATCCATTAGGAGTAAAACCTATGTTAACCATAATTTTAATACCAACTTTTGTACACACACTAAAATTCTCATCTTTACGAGTAAAACCTGCATCAATCATAATTCTAATACTAATTACTTATCTATACATACTAAAATTCTCTTCAGCAGTTCTCAATTAAAATTCTTTTTCTAATTGCAACTGGGACAATTTTGTTTATACAAATGTTTCCATAAATCATTTGTGATTAATTAGGAGCTAAAAGTCCAAGATTGACTATTGGGAGTGTCACTCTAGCTAAGAGGCCAATTCTTAGAATTCATTTGGTTTAAAGAAATGAAATGATCATTTTTACACTATAATTTCATTTTAAAGTAACATTGTAAATAAGCAATTCTCACCAGTTGGTCACACAAATTGCGGTAAGTTATGACTTGCTCAAAGATGTGGAATCCGTACTCACCCGATGACCCCGCGATCTAGACGCTCGTGACTAAACACGCACAAGCATTCTCCAACTATGGTTGAGTTGATCGAGTTGTCCAAATTGTTGAAAAGGAAAGGTGAAAATATGAACTGTGAGAGAAGGGTGCTAAAGCATATCCAATTCCCTCTGAGGTTTTTCTTGGCTACCACATGTTTTCTGTAGAATCTCTTTCATATATACCAATTATGAAGAGGGGACCAGAAGACACTATAAGAGAGTATCCAGACTCAACTCAAGCTCCATTTAACTAGGGGAGAGAGAGGGAGAGAGAGAGAGAGAGAGAGAGAGAGAGAGAGCCAAAGGCATGATGAGTCAGTGCATGGTACCTAATTGGAATCTAAGACACCAAAGACAAGAACAAGTCGGAGGAGAAGAAGGGAACAGATCCTCTCACGGGAACAGCCAGCTTCAGAACCACAGCCTTCTTTTCCCCAAGTATGCACAGCTCCTTCCTATGTTTCTTTGCTTCTCAATTTCTTTCTTTATCAATATGGGATTTTCTCAATTCATTCCTTATAATTTTCTTCTGGTTTTCTAGATTTCCTCTCTCTTTTTCTCTAGTCTTTCTTGTTTCTCTTTTCTGCTTCCATCTCTCTCCCTCTCTCTCTCTCGCTCTCTCTCTCTCTCTCTCTCTCTCTCTCTCTCTCTCTCTCTTCCTGGTTATGGAGTTCTTTCCATTGGTAGAGTGTCCCTCTTAATTTGCCCAAGCATGAAAATGAAAAGCATCTACATCTTTCTCTCCAAAAGGAAAAAAAAATATATCATTACATACTCATGTACATGCTCTTAGTTATTTCATTTTTAATTTCCAGATAGAGGGGCTCATTTAATTTATTTCCCATGTTTTATAAACATATATGTATATATATATTTATATAAATTTCTCCAACTTTAATTAGCTACATATGTTGAACTCTCTTCCTGGCTTGCACTCTACTCTCCTTGTTAATTCTCAAGGATCTTGCAGATCCAAGAAATCTCTCTTTATCACTCCGTTGGGTATCATATTTTTTATATACTAATATTTGTTTCTGTATATATTATTCAAACATTTATTTCTTTGTGTGTGTGTGTGTTTTTTTTTTTGGCTATTTTTAATTAAAACCCTCATCTTTCATACATATTTTATTTCTTCTCCTTCACTAACAAAATTCTGTTTTTTCTTTTTTAAATAGTTATTAATTCTTTCTGTAGTACCCTTTCTTCCACTTAATTACAATGTCCATTCTAGTCTGTTTTATAAATTTCATTTTTACTATAATTCCTTTGGTGCCCCCCCCTCTCTCTCTCTCTCTCACATACAAACAGGCATTTTATCTAAGAAGAGACTCAATTTTTGCCTTTCTCAGCAGCTTTCTATGATTTAATTCATGAGAAGTCAATGCCTTTTTTTTCCCCTTTTTCTGTACATCTTATTCAAATCTAATACCTTCCTTCGTCCATTTTCGTGATGCTAACATGGTCCGCGCGTCGGAATTTCAAATGAAATTGAACAGAAAGGAACATTGGAACTTGATCAAACTTATAAGGCACAAGTGATATTAATAATAAAATATCAAAGGGCTACCTAGTGTATTTTACCTTATATGTGTGTATATATATGTATATAATATACACAGCAAAATGAATTACTATTTATTCTATGTATATTGTTGCTTAATTAACTCACAGATTACATGAAACTAATTGATCGTCAGGTCACCAAACTACGAAGTAGCAGAGCTAACATGGGAGAATGGGCAGCTAGTAATGCATGGACTTGGTGGTCTCCTTCCCACAGCCCCGACAAAGCAGCAAACATGGGGTACAACCAGCGATGACAACACGCTAGAGTCCATCGTCCATCAAGCAACAATAACCCAGCAGAAGAAACAGAACCAAAACATAGTACATCAACAGCACGGTCGGAATAATATTCCGACGGCTGAAAACAACCCGAGCTCCACCGTGGCCTCCTCCGCTGGAAAATGGGCCAAGACCTCTGGTCTCGTGAAGAAGCGGATGCGTTCGGAATCCGATCAATCTGGAAGGAATAATAATAATAATAATCAAGAAGAATTTGCAAAGCGCAGTGCTTGTGCTAGTGCCAGTGCAACAGTTTGTAGGGACAACGATACAACCATGATGACTTGGGCTTCTTTTGAGTCCCCTCGGAGCATGAAGACTGATTCCGCTAGTCACGATGAATCCGTAAGTTTTTGGCTCAAAATTTAATTATTTTTAATTCTTTTTCTTTTTTCTTTTTTTTTTTAAGTTTAGTGTATTAAATTTGAAGATAAATTATAATTACAACCTCTATATTTTACCATCAATCAATCTTATTTGTATGATTCGTATATTTTAAATTCTTCTACTTTATCTTATCGATCTATTTAATTTAATTTTATTTTCCCTCTTTCATTAGTTGTATATGCTTGACACTGTGAGTTATAAAAAAAAAAAAAATTCTATAAAAAAAGTTTGAATTTAACTTGTTTTAGCTAGGCTACTAACTGAGCTCAAGGTAAGTCTCAACCAAATCGAGGTTACCCAATAGGTGAGTTATTTGATTCGTGGCCATCTCTAATTTGTTGTGAAAAATAGTAGGAAAAATAGATGGAATTTGATAAATTAGAAATAATTTAATTAAAAAAATAATTTACTAGTTAAAGCCTTTTATTTTCATATAATTTTTAATTCACTGAAATAATATGCGTCATTTTTTAATCAAATCTTTTATTTTCATATACTTTTTAATTCATTGAAATAATATGCATTTAAGAAATTATATATATATATATATATATATATATATATATATATTCCATTTCTTTTCCTTCATCAAATCCTCACTCCAAACACACATTTTAAGTCTAGATTAATCTTTGTAAAAGTAGCTAGGTAATTGATATATTTTAACTTTATTTTATGTATTTTCACGTTTGGCTCCAATGAATAATTGTAAATCTAACCACAATTGTATATGAATGGAATTAATATAGAGTAAAGCAAGGAGAAACCATCTTGAGAAATTGGTTTATTTATAGCTTATATATACTCATAAATGGGTGGGTGGGTGTGTGTGTTAACTTGTAATAAAGTACAAAGAGTAGCACTAGTTTTCCAGTTTTAAGAAATATGTACCTATTCCAAAAATAAAAAATTCTTTTAAGTTTATATATTAAGGTCGTATTTGTTTCATTGCATGTAGAATTGAATAGGAGATACGATTATACATTTAATTTTTATTTCACATTTAATTTCAATTTTTTTTTTTGGGAGTAACATTTATCCTAGAATGCTATCTATAATATTATCTACATTCTATAAAAGATATTATGCAGAGAAAGTTATAATTAAATGTAAAATAAAAATTAAAAATTAAATACTATCCCTTGCCCAATTCCATATCTCATAAAACAAACATGGTCTAAAAAACATTCTTTTGCTTCATTCATATGTTTGTAGCATGATTGGAACGTTGATATGTTCAAGTCTTGGGAAAAAGTTGGTCAAATTAAATGTTTTAGCCTACTTTTAAATTTAGTATTAATTATTTAAAACAAATCAAACTTATTCAATTAATGTTATAGTTTTTTTTTTTTTAAATTTTAATAGGAAAATTTGGATGAAGAAAGGGAAACCAAAGAAGAGTTAACAGGCCGGTCCCACTCAACTAGGCGAGGCCGAACTGCTGCTATTCACAATCAGTCAGAGAGGGTACGTACATAAATGATTAATCGCACCTTTAACCTAGCTTAATTTGATCAATGCTTAGGAGTAGAAGCTGCATATATATATATATATATATATATATTATGATAATAAAACCATATATATATATAATAATTTGAAAGCGCTAAATTAGTACTGTTTTTGAACATTGTAGAAACGTAGAGATAGGATAAATCAGAAAATGAAAGCCCTGCAGAAGCTGGTGCCAAATGCAAGGAAGGTGAGAAAACATAATTTTTTTTTTTTAATTTTAATTACTTTGTAATGTTCACCTAGTGAGATAAGTCTTATATTGTTATTGTTGTAATTACTTTGTAATGTGATTCTTTGTTTTCTCTTCTTAATTTTTTTTTTTTTTTAAATAACGATATCATATCTGAAAATTCATTAGAAGGAATCATGTGAATATACGGAGGGCAGGCATGGTGATCAGCTGGCTAGTTCATTAATTATTAATTAAAAAACTGTTTGTGAAAAATTGGCAGAGTGACAAGGCATCAATGCTAGACGAGGTGATCGACTACTTGAAACAACTCCAAGCGCAAGTACGAATTATGATGATGAGTAATGCAAGAAGCATGCATATGCCCCAAATGATGATGCCAATGGGAATCCAAGCGGCGCAGCAGCAGCAGCAACAGATTCAGATGTCCATGCAGCTAGCGCGCATGGGCATGGGGGTTGGGCCGGGAGGCATCGGAATGGGAATGGGAGTAGGAATGGGAATCGGAACAGGAATGGGAACCGGAATTCCTCAATCGCACCCCCAGCTCATTCATCATCCCCCTCCCTTCGTGGTGCCCCCCATGATTCCAAACCACACTCCTCCTCAGCCACAGCCAACTGCTCATCAAGATGCTGCTGCAATTAGCAATTCCTTTCCCTTTAACCATCCATATTACGCATTTCTAGCACAGGTATTTTCCAAACCAAACACTTTTTTTTTTTTTTTTTGTGTCAGAAAATATTAAATTAACTAAATTTATGTTGCACGTGTAATACAAGTTCATATATGATCATCTAAACAATATTATTTAGAAAATAGAAATAAACTGAGTCCCTTTAAAAAAAATAAAATAACATTCATTTCAATATCAAAATGGGTAAACAAAAATATACTTTTATCTATTTATTTTTGTTAAAATATATTTCTGTTATCTAATTTTGACTCATGAGTTACAAATACAATTAAATTTAACAAATTTAGCTATTTGTACACTTTAATTCAAATTAGGCCTAATTGATTTGAGATGTAAAAAAATTAATTTTTTTTTTGAAAAATAATTAAATTTTTAGTTTTTTTTATTAATTGGATATTTTTACTTTTAAAAGTTTAAAAAAAATTTAAAATGTAAGAGAATAAATTTAATCAGAAAAAACTGAAAAGTTAATAACTGATAATTAGAGTTATCAGCTATTTTTAGCAAACGATGCCTATGAAAGACTTATGTACTAACTTCTAAAATAGAGAGGACTGCGCATTTTAAGATCAAACCGTAAAGAAATAAGGTATAAGATTATCCCACAACATAACAATTACTAGAACAATCGAGTATGGATTGGAACGAACATGCCCATAATTGCTTGCATTTTTGTATCTAAAAATTGCGCTCTATATTTAATGTTGTTTTATTTATTTTATTTTTTAATATTTTTGCAGCAGTCTTTGAATATGGACCTCTGCAACAAGATGACAGAATTCTACCGGCAACAAATCAGTCAAAGTACCACACCACCAACAAGCAACCCCTCACCATTAATTACCAAAAAAAAAAAAACCCTCACCATCAAGCCATCCTCAGAGAGCATAATTAATTAAAAACACCTTATACCCCTATGATCTACTCTAATTAAAACTAAATTAATATGAGTATGTTATATATCTATATATATATATACATATATATAGGATCATTGATCCAAAATATCAATTGCAAAAATAATTTTAGAGTTTCATACATGAACAGCGAGTGACATATGATCTTGTACATTAAGAGTTTCTTAACGGTTAATTGATTTTGTCAATTAAGTTTTGTTTGTATCTTCCATTAATATTGGTTTATAACTTTAGTTGCAAAGTTGTGTTGAATATGATTAAAAAAAAATTTAATTTCAACAAAATAGAATAGCGTGACTGTGGTAGATTAGTCTGAAACCTTCCATCTTAATTGTTTTGGGACCATGAAATATGTGGCTGTAGGAATTGTATGATTGCTTCTAATTAGGGGTGCACAGGATATCGAGTGACCTCTAAGTCAAACTAATCGGATTTCCTTTAGATGGGTTGGTCTGATTCCGAATCTAAAAATTATTAACTTGATTATTTTAACTTAGATATGAATTGGCTTATATTTAGACACAAATCGATTTGACTTAAGCCGATTTTCCAGGCATGATTTTACATAAAGTGAGTAATACACTACGAAACCAAACCAATCCAAAAGTCCCCCCCCAAAAAAAAAAAAAACAAAAACAAACAAACAAACAAACAAACAAACAAACAAAATTACATTTTAATGAAATAAAAAAACCCTTAAAATTCATTTAAATGGAATTTTTAGGCCAAAAACTATATTTTTTGGTTTTTGTCCTATTGATAAGAAATAATTATTTTTTTTTCCTTTCTAAGCTTTTACCCTTAGAGAATGTTTGCTACGAGGTGAAAAATTTAGGGATAAGAGATTAATGGGGTATTTGTTATCCCAGTAACAATTAATGAGATAACAAATTTACCTAATAATAATTATATTATACTTAGAATGTTAAAATTTTTGAAGAGGTAAAAGTTAATTGTTTTTAGAATGAGGGTAAATTAATCAAGGAATAAAAGTTAATATTCAATCTTAGTAAAATATTATAATAAAATAAATCATCATAATAATTGTTATTTTAATAATAATTAATTTTAATAAAATGTATAATATAAAATTAAATTTTAAATAAAAATATTAATTATAAAAAATAATTTTATCCTAGATTAATATTATTAATTTTAATAATGATTTTTTATTTGTTAAAAACTATTTTAATTTTGATAAAATAATTTAATAAAAAAATAATTTTAGTTTATTATATAAATTATTAATTTCGATAAATTATATCAATACAATACATAATCTACTAAATCACTATTCGTGAGAAATTTTTTAATAAAATATTAAAATAAAATAAGTAATTGTTATTTGTTAAACATTGACTTTAATTTTAGAAAATACATAATTTTAGTCATAAATTAATATTTCAATAATATTATTTTAATTAAATAAAATAAATTATTTTAATAAATAAATTGTTATTTACTAAAAATTATTTTGATAAAATAATTTAATAATTAATTAATTTTACTTTAATTAAAGAAATTATTATTTTAGAATATTTATTATAATTATTTATAAGAGAAAATTGTACAGGGTTTTACAGGGATGTAAAGAAATATTTTACAGATTAATGAAAAAATGATTAAATTTTTCATTACTCCTATTACGCACCACCCTCCCAAGTAACAGTTTACGCCCATATGGGAGTAATCCTTACGCTTAAGGTAATCATTAGCCCCTTATCCAAAGTAATATAAATGGAAGGTAAAAATTATCTCGGGTAAATTACTCCCTTTTCCCCATAAAACAAACATATTCTCAGAACATATTTGGTATGAGTTGAAAATTTTAGAGGTAAAATATTATAGGGTAATTGTTACCTTGGTAATGGTTACAGGGATAACAAGTTTGTGATACTTATGTTTGGAATGAGAGAGTAAATATTACTTCATAAATTTTATATTATATTTGGAACATTAAAAATTTTGAGGAAATAAAAATTAATTGTGTTTGGAATGATGATAAATTGACCAAGGGTAAAAGTTAATATTTAATTTTTAGATTTAGTTTCAGCTACTACGATCGGTGGGTAAAGTTAAACTATTTAATTTAATAAAATATTTTACTAAAATAAATTATTTAAATAAGTCATTATCATTTACTAAACATTAATTTTAATTTGAGAAAATAAATAATTTTAGGCATAAATTAATATTTTAATAGTATTATCTTAATAAAATAAAATAAATTATTTTAATAATAAACTATTATTTTGATAAAATAATTTGATAATTAATTAATTTTAGTTTGATTAAATAAATTATTATTTTATAATATTTATTATAATTATTTATATCATAACATTGCTTAAAGTTTTATACGATGGTAAAGAAATATTTTATGGGATTAAGACGAAAAAGGTAAAATTTTTTCATGACTCCCATTACCCGCCTCCCCCTAGAGTAAAATTTTACTCTCATATGGGAGTAATTGTTAACATAAAGTAATTGTTACTCCCGTCATCCAAACTTATGTAATGAAAAGTTAAAAATTACGCTAATAAAATTTACCCTCCGTTGCCTCCCAAACAAATTTCTCCTCTTTGTTAAAACTTTCTGTAGCTTAACTATCACTGCAAGTATGCAACCAGTCCAACCACATTTTTAATCACTTAACTCAGCTGCATAAATAGTCCAAACCTATTGGGTGATTTGTCAAAACTTACATCCCCATTGGATTGATTCTAATTATCCTTTCCTCATATTGCATCGCATCAAGCAAGGCACCATTCAAGCCTACAGGGCTAGAGTTTGAGACATTGAATTCATGGAATGCAACTTGATTGCCATATCATGCCTAAGATAGTCCCTGAGATCTTGTGGGATCAAGGTGGGCCTAAGCATCTCAATGTGAACCACAAATATGCAATATTCATAACTCACAGGGACCAGTGGATCATCCTATATAAATAAATTTCACATGGGTTGTTGTTTGTGTTATATATATATACATGTGTGTGTGTGTAAAGAATGATGCTACTAAAGGGGTGTTTGGAGGCCCAAAAAAACTCAAAAGTTGGGGTTGATGTGGTGTAAAAATGATAGGTGGCAAATTTTGATTGGAGGGATTTGAAAATTTTTGAAGTTTTTTGAGTTTTTTTGAGATGCCAAATGCATTAATCAGAAAAATTTGCTGCAAAAATTAACCAAAAAGATTTTTTTTTTTTTGGATAATTAGGAACCCTCAATGGTTTATTGTACCTCTCAACAAATCACGCAGTCAATGGGTAAATTAGGGAGATGCATACTACCCCTCAGACATATTCTACTTGAGTTTGGGATCAATCACATCACACATATTCTGCTTGAGTAAGGAATCAAGCCCGTGTAACCTCTGTGGGAAGTACACTCAGAGCTACTCGGACTAATTTCAATAGGCTTAACCAAAAAGACTTGTGAGCCTAACTATCACTTGAAAATAATAAATCATAAAAGTTTATTTCAATTATAACTCTACCAATGCCACACTGGTATGGGAGAATGAAGCAAAGAACTAAAGATTACATAAATATTACTAGGATGAGAACTCTCTTGGATAAGGGAATGAAAAGCTTCAAGTAACCAAGAAATCTCCTAAAGTCTCCATATTCTTATGCTCAATTTGATTTACCTAATGGCACCAACCTATATATTGAAATGTATAGAACTTTGTGGAAGATTCGTAATTAAGGTCCATTGCACACAAGAAAAGGCAGAGATTTCTATATATACTTGAACAATTCTAAACTCACTTGTTTGATTTTAATGTTGAGAAAAGAATTGCACTAATAAACACTTAAAAGATATATGTGTATGTATGTATATGTATATTAAAACAACTTCAAAATCTGTATGGAGGAGGAGCATTTTCCTTGGAAGAAAATTTGGAGTTTTAGAGTACCACCTAAAGTCACATTTTTTTAAGTCGTGCTTGATTCACAATAATATCTTTTAACTATTCACAATCCTATAGCAAGGAGAAAAATCTTGGTTAATTAGCATTTGCTTATGTAAATAGAATGGTGAATGTATCAATTGCCTTTTAGTGTATTAAACTTGGGTTATGAAATTTTAAGAATTAGTGTTATCTTAGGTTGCATTAAGTGTTTCTTAAAGAGATTGAGCAAGCTTTTTAGACATGATGGAATACTATTATTGTGGATAAAAAAAAGGATGAGTGTGGAGATAGGGACGGAGGGAGGGGGGCTAGGGGTGGCCATGGCCCCCCTAAGTTTTGAAAAAATCCATTCCTGTATGTAAATTTTCGACTAAAAAAATTTATATTATAATTTCAGCCCCACTTAAAATTTTAAAAAATAGTCAACCTTAGTAAGAAGTAAGAAAATACTACCAATAATACATATAAATTTTTGGGTTAAAAAAATTTATGTTATAGATTAGTATTCTTAAAACTTAATTATTTCTTTCTTAATTGTTATATATAGTTCAAAAAATAGAAATCCAATTAATTGTACCATCTATACATATATATTAATTTATTTTTATTTATTAAATATAATCTATAATATTAGTTATAATTTTTTTGACTCCCATATTTAAAATAATCTATAATATTAGTTATAATTTTTTTGATCCCCATATTCAAAATCTTGTCTTCGTCCTTGTGTGGAGAGTTACTCCTTTTTGCTTATGGTGGCTAATTGGAGATTGCTTCAAAAGACTCAAAATTTCCTTCATTTAGGATCTCTTAATCTTTTTATGCTGTCAAATAATCTTGTGGTTTTCAATCCTACATCACATTCAAAACCTTAGTTTTTTTAAAAATCATTATATGCAAAGCCACTGATTGGCCGTCAATAAGGTGCACAAAATATCCAAATAAACCGCAAACCAAACCAATATGATAATTTAAATTCGGGTTGATTCGATTCTAATATGAGAATAGTTTGGTTCTAAATCTAAAAATTACCAACCTAATTACTACGGTTAGGTTCTCAAGTTAATATATTTCTAAACCCAAACTAAACCAACCCAATATTTGAAATGTTATTCTGTTGGTAAAGGCACTAATATGTTGTGGGCCCAACCTAAATGTATCAAAAGTAGATTGGTTTAGTTCAGTCTAGTTTTATAACATGATCAAGTTGTTTCTAAATATATTATAAATATGAACCAAATCAACTCATGCACACCGATGTAGGACAAAAAGGATTTTAACAAAAAAGATGAAGAAGAATTAAAGCAAGAGAAGAAGAAAGAGAAGAGGAGAGGGAAAAAAAAAAAAGCACCGTCAGGGAGATCAATTTCAATTCATCAATCAATAATCCCCGGTTGACCTTAATTAGGGTTTAGATACTAATCCTCTAAGAATTTATGGGCCAAAATAATAAAGACCTTAATAAAATAAAATCAATACTAATATGACCCAAAATAAATGAGTCCAAATCATAAATGAAATAAATCATAATTACTCTAAACTAAACCACTCATAATTAATTCATAATGCAAGTGGTTGAACCTCTCGGGCTCGACACTTGTATGCGAGTCCATAACAGCCTGCTCTATTGGTGTCTGCACCACACAACCCTAGTCATAAACAGGGGACTAACCTTAAATACTCAGTTTGCACTAAATGTTGCCGAGGATTTGGTATCTTGAAGGGAGATCAAAGTTTCAAAAGCACCTACTAAAGCTTTAACCTTACCCTTCCAGGTTTTGACAAGCATGTTTGCGGTCTCTTCAATCACATTACTAGACAAATTCTGACCATCTTTGTTTCCTCCTAAAGCCTGGCGTCTAAGAACAACCTTCATTGGTTCAGTCTTTGAACCATTTAACTCATCAGTAATAACTACTTTCTGTAACCTTATCCCTCTGGCACTAGCATCATATCCATTTTGGTTTTCAGCTAACACTATTCTTTGCTTAAATCTGAGTCTCCTTGGACTACCAGCCTCAGAGTGGACACCAACCACCTTTCCTCTCCTGAAGTTACACTTCCGGGGTGAGACCGCTTCGTCTTCCAAGACAACTTTCCCTACCATTCTTGGCTCGTTAGCGCATTCCACTTCTTGATGTTGTATTTGATTCTGAGACGCAGTTACACTTCCTTCTGATATAGGGTCACTTCCATCATTTTTCATAGAGTTGGATGAGGATGATGGAGCATTATGCTTCCCATTTTGAGTACATTTCAAACTTCTCCTACGAGGGGAGAAAGATGAGGATGAAGATGATCGAGTTTTGTAAACACCAATTCGAATGCGATTCTGTTTCTCATTCCCAGAGGATCGGGGTGATTGAGAGCTATGCATTCCATTTAGACCGCGTTCCATTTTCTTTTCGGAAAATAGAGACGACTCATCACCATTTTGAGTGAGTCCCATAACTGGATTCTCAGGCTTCGTTTCAATGACGTACAACATTTTTTCTGGAATCTTTTCATTAATGGCATGCTTGGATTCAGCATTTCTAACGCCAATAAAACTCTTCGGATGAGAAACCTCTCTGGGGCCCTCAAAGTTTCCAAACTTCGCACTCAATTCTCTCTTGATGGGTGATTTGGGAGACGCAGAAACAATTGGCACTGCTGTACATTTTTTCACTCTGTATTTCGACATCCTCTTCTCCTTGCTTTTGTTCACATCGCAGCTACTTCTTCTTGAACCTCCCACTGGACTCTCCGGGATAACTCCTTTTCTTATAATTACATCACTGTGTCTTCTATGCATTGAATGTCTTGGTATTGAGTAAGATGATGGTTTTGGCCCTAAATCACAAGCACATTTTGCAGAATCATCAGTTCTGTTACCATCGGACCCTCCCCAAAACTTAGAGCAGCAATGCGAGAGCTTCGTGCACTGGATTGGTTTTTTATCATTTCCATTACCAGGACAAGAGAAATGTTTTGAATGCACAGATACCTTCTTAGACTGATTTTTGATTTCTGATTTCTTCTCTATCTCTTGTAGGTTTGCATCTTTAGCCCGAGATTGGCCTTCACCGGGTCTTCCTGTAGTTCTTTTTGGGATTCGAATCCTTGCCTTGTTCTCCAGGTCATGTTTTATTCCATATTTGCAGTTATCATGGCAGGAACCCACTGAAGCACTGAGATAACGGGATAGCACTACCACTTGACTCTTTGGAATGCTAAAATTTCCAGTGGAGTTCCTCCTTGGGGTCATTGGGATATCGTTTATTTGATCCATTAAATGAGATGCAAGGGCACCAAAGGAGAGTGTAGCATAACAAATCTGCAGAAAACAACTCTTAGTGGTAGAGAGAGAGAGAGAGAGAGAGAGCATTTCTGCAACGCATTGTTATGCATTGGAAGTAAAGCACTCGCCTGGGTTCACTACAAATTTATATTTTGAATGACCATCATAATGCCTAGATCAAACATCCAACTTTATGTTCTAAGTTTATAAGAAACACCTGCACCAAAGAGAAGAAAATATGGAAATTGTTATCAAGTTATGCAATTTTTATGATACATTAAAACACCAGCAAGATTCTCCAACAAAATTGTCCTCTGGGGCTTAGAAAGTTACACAATTTAAACACTACTGGTGTCTAATTCTGGCAGAACTAGAACTTAATATAAACCATATTGGAACATCTAATAGCTGAAACAAAAACAGGACGGGACAGTCACAGACACACTGGAAGGAAAATAAACAAAAAAAAAAATGGGTGTTCGTTCTTTGTTTAGGAAAACAAATGGGTAAGGGGACAAAATTAACACACTTCTCACCAGTTTGCAGTTCTTTCTCCATCTGAGCTCTTCCTCCGTCTGAGCTCTTCCTTCAGAAAACATGAAAAAGCATCATTACCAAGTGAACAAATAAAGGTACAAATTTTAAAATTAACTGTAATGTAGTCACCTGCAACAAGCCCTCAAATTATTCAGAAAACTCAATCATGTCACAATCATCAATCATGTTCTCGGATCCTTAGCCAATTTCAACTTTAGAATGCAATTAAAGAAATAAGTGATAGTCCACGGGAGAGAACACATAAATTTTTCGGAAAAAGAGAGAACACAACCCATTTGGAAGTGGGCTACAGATACACAGAAAATCTGAGACAATCGAACCATTCATTTCAATGGGTGCCTGAACTAAAAGAAGAACTCGTCAATCCATCCACAGTCAAAAAGTGGAACCAAACAGATGATGTCCAAACAAGAAGAGGAGAAAACATGGTTGTCAAAATTATCATCTTCAAATTCTTCCAATTCAAGGATGACAAATAAACCCTTTGTATAGCGGCAAATTAAACAAAAATCTTTAAGAGAATCATTCACAGAACCCATGATATCATTTTAATCAAACAAAAACAGGATCTCCAGGAACAAATAATAACTTAAAGTCACGGGAAAAAAAAAAATTCAGTCAAAGCAAGAATTATAACAATCATTCGTTAAAACACATATACTTCAAAAGAACATACATTTGCTATAAATACTAAATTTCAACATCCAAAAATACAACAACACAGCATGAATAAAACAAATGTGAATGCGATAAGGAAATGGCAATGGCATTTGCAAAACCAAAGGTTGCCATATAATTCTAGTAACTTTTTATGGATAACCCTCTCTGGTTAGACAGCACCACCCGTAAGACAAATATTCAGAGAAGAAACAAGCGATATTTCATCTAAAAAAATTATCCAATTTCAAGAATGCATCAAATGATGTTTCCCCTGTTAACCATTGTGACACATAGACCAACCAACTATTATGTGTAGTACCTACCAAAAAAAAAAAAAAACACTATTATGTGTAGCAATTACATAATTTGATGGAATTAATAATTTCAAATCAAGATATTTTAGGATTTTACTGCACTATGTTTTTAATAATCGGCTTTATAATGTAATCATTAAAAAATGATTTGTAATAATTAATTGGGATTGTTGTTGACAGAAGTGTGTAATAATTGTTGATAAAGATGAAACTCAAATTGACATGTTGTGATTAATTTCTTACCAAAATAACAGCATTGATAGAAAACATGAAAATTTTTATTTTATAATAAGGGAACTCTCTGTAATTTTCAAATGAATATGGGAAATCTACGTAACTTTACATGATTTAGGTGTTTTCTTTGTAATTTTCAAATGGCTGAGGAATGCCCTGCAAGTGCTATTAATTATTTTTAAGGGAAAAATTATCTTTTTTTTTTTTTTTTTTTTAACTCTATTGGATGGAAAACGAAAAATTAATGGATGTAAATAGTTGTCAACAACATTAGGGCTCTGTAAGTTTCTAATGATTGACAGAAGTCCATGTCATTAGGCTAATATACAGTGCGATTAATGCAAGTGAAAACAAAATCTAAGCCAGCCCAAATGCTGAAAGATGAAAAACTAACTGAAGGACAATTGTTGACAACATGGGAGCTCTCTTTATATCTCAAATGATAGAAAGGAAGTTCATACAAATGAGAGGTCATTGTGATTTAATGCAAACTGTTTCAACTCTACCATTCACAAAATGAGGATCAACCCATATCAAAGTTGCTCATTCAAATAGATAAAAGTGTGTATATATATATATATTTATACTTGGTTGAATATCACACCATTTTTCGCAACATTGTTGATGGGAAAGCCAAGGAAAAGAAACCCAAAGGCGATCAAGTTGAGACAACAGGGTTTGGGTTCAAGAAATCTGGGATTTGGGGTGAAAATTTGGAAGGAAAGGTCCCCTAGCTTGTTTCACAGAAACCAACCCATTACAAAAAGAAGAGCGGAAGGAAAGGCCATGTCTAAGATATATTTTTATTTATGAAATTGGTCAACAATAAATGACATATATTTATGAAATAGCATAAAATTAGGAAATTCACAATGGGTTTTTATCTATAATTAGAATAAATACAGGTAATAAGATGAACCCAGCACTATGCGATTAATAAGTTGAATTCAACCCTCATCTCCTCAGTAATCTAGCTGTCATTTGTTGAAATATTATATTAATAATAAATCCCCAAAATTTACGAGTCAAATGTTGTTACCAACTGTGTTACAGATCATGTATGTTTTTTTACATCAGTCAAGATGTGATTTTATCCCCCCGAATATATCCCCCCCCCCCCCCCAAAAAAAAAAACTAAAACTAAAACAAAAAAAAAAAAAAACGAAAACGAAAACAAAACTCAGCAAATAATATATATTATTTGTTTGAAGTGCCAAATCTTCATAAACAAAAAAAAAATAAAAATTAAAAAAAAAAACAAAAAGTGGTTGAATTTTGAATTATTAAGTACTTGATATGTTCCTTAAAAAGTGTAGAAAAATTGGAGAAAATTGAGAAAGTTGATAAGAATTAAAAAAGAATAGAGAAATTTAAAGATTTTTAGTATAGGGAAAGTTAAAGAAAATTAAAAGATTAAAAAAAATAGAGATTTGTTTTATCAAATTTAACACTCCAAACACATTTGGAGTGGTAAAAGTTAATAAAAATTGTAATCTCATAATTCGTGTAGTGAGACAAAAAGTTAGAAGTTTTTTAAAAATTTTTAAAGATATTTTATAAAATATTTACTCCAAATGCACCCGAATAAGATAATTTGATAAAGTTTCATGAAATTTTTCATTATTCGTAAGATATCTTTAGGTTAAACTGACTGCATTTCTTACAAATTTAATTTAGAAGAATATAATAATAGACTACCACAAGAATTTTAGTGTATTACATCCAGAAACAAAAAAATTATGAATCCATTAAATATCTTAAACTTAGACATATTATGCTTCATGCAAATTTAATTTAGAAGAACATAATAAGAAATTGCTTCAAAAATTTAAAACGCAAGCATTAAGATCAAAGAAATGCACATTGACCATCGAATGATAAATTTGCATATGTTATAAAACTTTTTTTTTTCAAGTGAAAAAAAATCACAAAGCAAAAGAATAAAAAAAGCTAAATTATTTATTTTTTATTAAATTATAAAATGAGAAGAAAATAGATAAATATTTTTAAAAATATCTACTCAATTTTCTTTTAATTAATCGTAGAATATAAATATTTACTTAAAAGTAGTTTCATTTCCCTTTCAATGTTTTGTTTTTTGATTTTTGGGTCAAACAAATCCTTTTGTAACATAGCATTAACAAATTATTTTATAACTACACACATTGTGGCCAACATTGTTAATACTAGAATTGAGCATATACTGTGTGTGATTTTTATTAAATTGTTTATTTTAAATAAAATATTATAAAAATTTTGATAAAAGTAAATCAAATAGTAAATAATGAATAATTAAGGGTATTTAAGTAAATATTAACTAATCAAGAGGTATTTAAATAAAAAAAACTATGAAAGTAATGAATAGTTAAAAGGTATTTAAAGAAAATAAAAATGAATATATGAAATTACTTAGTTATATGGTAATTATAAAAAAAAAAAAATTCATTTCAATTGAAGTTGTAGTTGATTATAAGACGTTTAGGAGTATTACAAGGAGAGTAAAAAAATAATTTCATCAAAATAAAATTTCATTAATTTTAAGATCTCACCATTATCTTTAGGCTATGTCTGGTATCTGAGAATTGAAAAGAATCCATTCCAGTTTAGCCTATTTTTATATTTAGTATCAAAAAATAAAATTAGAATAATATTCCATGGGAATAGCTATTTCCATGTTAAGTAAGCAAAAATATTCTATAATTTAAGTGATGGAATAACTACGAGTGTACAAAAAAATCAAACAATCTGAAAACCAAATCAATTTGATCTCTTTGGTTCAAGTTGATTTGGGTCTATATCATTTTCAGTTCAGTTAAAAAAATTAGCAACCCAATAGTATCTCTCAATCCTAACCGAAGCAAACCCAAACCAAAAATAACCAAGCGGACCAACTCAAAAAAATATAATACATAATATATGAATATTATATAACATTACAAAAATAAATAATATTAATGATATTATAGAATTGTATTTTATTATAAATTGTACTAAATTTTAGTTAATTTTTTTAAGTGATTTATTTTGATACTTTTTTTTTTTATCAAAAACTTGTTTGCTTCATACACTTTTTTTAAGTGATAAATGTGTAATAAAAATACTTGATTTGAATGACTTAACCTAACCCAAAGTGAGCAAAACTGAAAGTGGACCCAACCCGACATGAACCAAACTAAATTGAACCAATCCAATACTTTCAGTTCAGTTCTAATTTAAGAATCTGTTCGATTTAGGTCCAAATTTAGAAATCAAAAAACATCAGTTCGGTTCTGAGTTAAGTGTAAATCAAAACCGAACCGACTTCATGCACACCCCTAGGAATAGTCATTCCATTGCAATTAAAACTTAATCCCAAAATTAGAAAAAATAAGAATACCAAGAAGCAACTACTTTGTGATAATAAATTTATCTCAGTTACTCTTTTGGGTTATAAAATGACCATTTTACTCATTGACCTTATTGTCAAATTAAATCCGAACTCAGGACTATAAAATGACTATTTTACTTGTAGGTTTTTTTTTTTTTTTTCAAATCGTATTTTGGGCTTCCAAAAAGTTAATTAAAATATTCATTCATATTAATAACTAAGCAAATTTTAATCCAATTTAAACTTGAATTGTAAAATGATAATTTTACCCCTGGGTTCGTTTTTTGCCCAAATTTGTATTTTAAGCTTCTCAAAAGGTTAAAAAAATATTTATTGATATGTTTATTAATAATTAATAAAATTTCATTTCAATCCGAACTCAAATTATAAAATAACAAATTTACTCCTGTGTCATTTTTGTCTAAATTCACATTTTAAATCGCCCAAAATGTTAGAAAAATATTCTTAATATATTTCTTAATAATTAAACAAATTTCAACCTGATTTGAATTTGAACTATAAAATGATTATTTTGCTCCTAGATCCGTTTTTGGGTCAATTTTGTATTTTAAGTATCCCAAAAGATTAAAATATATTTATTGACATGTTTTTATTGCCATGTTTAATTAAGAAAATTTTAGGCCCATTCAAACTCGAATTATAAAATAACCGTTTTACCCCTAAACTCTTTTTTTATCTAAATTTGTGTTCCAAAAATAAAATTTATTATTATAATTTTTCAAAAATTAATGTTATTCCATTATATTTAAAATATTCAATCAAATTAAAAAATTTTAAATGACTAATTTATTTTTTTTATTTTTACGTTCGCAACCAAATAAATGGATAGAAGGACAACCGCCTAAGGTAGTTCATGTAAATGTCGCAGCAAATTCCCTCTCTGCCGTTTCAAATATTCTCCGCCAGGTTAGGTCTCTTTTGTCAATGCCTTCAAATGGCGTAACAGATAGTTAGATGATACCAAGGCTATCGAGAGCACAATGATTGAACTTCCTCATTTGCTGCGGAGTGAAGCCATTAGCTCAAAAGGCTTTGAAATTTAAAGAGAGTTGAAACAAAAGCTTGGATTAGAACGCTGTTGATTTGAATCCGCAATGAGCAGATCCCATATATGGAGCGAATCCAAAATTTATAATTAGTGAGATAAATTTATATTTTTAAGATAAATAGAGATAAAAGTAAAAATACAATAAAAATAAAATCTTAATAACAATATAAAAAATATGATTTATAAAAAAAATAAAATTAATAAAATTTTAATATAAGTTTTTAAGTCAGTGGGTAAGGACAGATCCAGAATTTTCATTAAGGGAGATACTAAACACTCAAGAAGAGACTAACGACTTACGTTGAAATTAAGAGTAAGAGAAAAATAATGTTAGTTTTAGGGAGACAAAAAAAACAATCCTTAAATATTAAATCGATAAATATATTTTTTACAATTTAATAGTTCAACACTTTAGAAGTGAGAAAGAAAGCTTCAATTCCCAAATTCAAGATTAATTCTAATTAAATTTTCAAACTGGAGACGAAGTTAATTTTTATTTGAAAAACACACACAAATGCTATAATAATTAAAATGCACTGGATCATTATGAATAATTTTTACCTATAATTTTTTTATTTTGCTCTATTTCTTATCCAACTCTACATTACCAAAAAAAAATTCTTTCTTTTATTATCTACTGTTATAAAGGTAAGGTTTAGAGTGGTAAAAAATAAGAAAAAATATGATTTTGAATAACTTCTAATGTTTGGTGTTTCTAATTCATATCACATTTTTTGGAGATAAACAGTGTAATTTTGGGCTTTTGTGGTAAAAAGTTAGAGAGAAAAATAGTGGGAACTGTTTTTTAAGTCCGTTCTCACATATTTATGTTAAATTTTTTTAAAAAATTGTTATACTTTTTGACTTATGTGTGAAAAAGTTAGAGAGAGAAACCGTAGGAACGATTTTTTCGGTCCGTTCTCACGGATTTATATCAAATTTGTTAAAATTTTTTGAAAAATTATTAGGATTTATGAAAAAGTCATTAAGGTTTGTAAAAAAAATGTTGGGGTTTGTAAAATTTATTGAGATATGTGGATATATATAAAAAATTTATAGAGATTTCACAAAGTACGAGGTGACCAAAATATGTTAAAGCGTTTTAAAGATTTTTTAAAGTTTTCAAAGGTTCTTAGATATTTTTGTTGATTTTTAATAAATCAAACGGTGTCAAAATGTGAAATATAATAAATTAATTAGTTGTTCAATTAATATTAACTTGGTATTTGTAATTGAGTTTTGTAATTAAATTTTATTATATAATTGTTAAATGATACACTAAACTTTTTAGTTTAGGTAGATATGTATAATATTCCTTATAAATGTATAATTTTATAATAATAAATTTAAAATGATGGATACTTACTAATATCGATATATAGTATATCAATAATAAAATTGCGTGGTACGATATTTGTAACTGTCCTTCAAACTTCTAATCTGATAATTATGAGATGATAGTGGTGGAAGGGATATATGATGGGAGGAATGAGTTGACTCGTGTAATTGGGGGCATAATTGAATTGCACATACAACTTTCGAGATTAAAGAGATCAAGATTTGCTCTTTTTTTTTTTTTAATTTGATCTTGTTGTTGTATCATTGTAATTGTCATTCAATACACTCCGAATCATAGTTGATTAGCATCTAACAAGTGATTTCAGGTGGCACACTATAAACCACAAATTGGATTAAAATAATTTGCTTCGTATTGAATTTTTTGGTTTAAATTTATAATTCGTATTGGATTTTTTGGTTTATAGTTAAATATTTTAAAATTTAATAAACATATTAAATTTTTAATTAATTTATTTTAACATTAAATGAAATCATATTATTTTTAATTCAATATATTCATAACGTCGTGTCCAATTCGTTTTGTATTAGTGTCGTAAAGTTAGTATTTAAGTCATATCTAATATTATTACATTTAATTCATGATTAGCAAATGAATGTCCAGAGCAATTGACGCTTTAACTACCCAATTAATTAGCCCTACCTTGATCCATTTTTGTGTTGATTAGGACCCATAAATCATGGTCGATGATTAGCTTTATCAATTAGTTGCCTTGGAAGCTTTGAATTATAGCTTAAAAAGTGAAGCAAATGGTGTGCATATCATGTCTTAGAAAAGGCATTTTGATTTTATGGTGTCTCCAACAATAGTTTGGGGAAAGTAACAACAATTATCGATCACACAACTAAGTACTTTTTGCTAGTGATACATACATATATAGCAAAAATGAAATGACACAATGGAAGTCAATTTTAAATTAACCTCCATTAATACCAAGCACTAGGACTGATTCATTTTGCTTGGCTAACATTTTGTGAAAAATGTCGAATTACTATTTGATGAGTGTTTGAACAGATATTGCATGCACAAATAAATAAATGAATAAATAAATAAAAATCAATATCATACAATAATTTTAACTATATATATAATTTAATTAGTAAAAAAAAAAAAAGATTCAACGGGGTATTGAAGGTTTATTTTAATTTTAAAAAATATTCTCAATCTAATACTTTCTCAAAATTAATTTCTATATTTAATATTTTCTTTGCCACACCTTTAATTTATTTTGATACTTCTTTTTACTATGTGTTTAAATTGTACACTTATATTTGTTTAATTTTTTTAATTAAGATCTGCTAAGTATATTGTACGTTTTTCAAATAAAAACATTGTTAGTAACAGTGTTTACTATATTTTCCTTTTGATTTAATCCTAATCATAACTTAAGTACCCAAAAAATAAAAAATAGGAAATTATAGAGGTGAAAAAGTATTAGAAAATAATTAGTTTTGAGAGAGCATAAGATTAGGAATTATTTTCCAAAAAAAAAATTGTAATATCTAGTATTTATTTTTTATTATTTATGTGTTGTATTAGGCCAATAAAAATTTATGTTGAGATCGAGTTAATTTATTTTATTTTTCCTAGACCAGTGTGGCCCGAATTAGTATTTGATTTGACAACTGAGCCAAGGGCCCAGCTCTCTTTTCTTTCTTTTCTTTCTCTTTCTTTTCTTTTTTTCTCCTTTTACTTTCGATTGGTGCAGTTGCCAGAGAACAAAGGAAAAGAGAGAAAAAAGAGAGAGAAGAGAGAGGGTAGAAAGACAAAGTGGGATCCTGAGTAGAAAGCCGACGGATCCAATGCAGTGACCGTTTTCAGTAATTTGGCCTGAGGTGGGAGAAATCGAATTTTGAAGGTCAAGAGTTCAACCAATTTCGTCCATTTTTTCTTTTATTTTCCTCGGATTTGAGGTAGGTGGACTTATAAACATGCCTATATGTGTTATTAACATGATTTTGATATGTCATTTGCATGATTTGGTAGAGTGTTGGTTGATTTGTAGAGATGTGTATACAAGTGTATACGGTTTTGTATATATATATGCATAGATTTGTTGAAATCTGACATTCTCTTGAACTATTGTTGACATAAATGCTAAGATAACATGTTATTGAGATATTTACATATTTATATATGATTGATTATTGAGTTTGTGACTTGAAATGGAGGATTGGGGTGTTTTTGGTTTGAGTTTTCATGTGGAAGATGAACCTCGAAATGGTTTCTGGACACTGTCCTTCAGATGGGGGTTCGGGGGTGCTACCATTTGGAGGGGGGTCTAGAGGCTAGCTAGTAACCCTTTGAATGCGAGTCTGGATGGTAGCTACCCTTCGATTGTGGGTTTGAAGGCTAGCAACCCTTCAAACGCAGGTCCAAATAACAGAACTGAAATTTTTTTTTCAAAAATATAAATTTTTGAGTTTTTAAAACTTCTTTGGTGTCCAGAACCATTAATTATTGATTTTTAAAAAATAAATGAACCACAAATCATCCTCAAGCCTAATGAGAATGCATAATTATATTGAGATGATATTTGTTTACATGATTAAGCATCTCATGTGCATTGAGCTGGGATTGTATCGTCCGATTTGATATTGTGATTGTTGATTGGCCGAGAGTAGCACATTGATATTATTGACGCGCCAAGGCACGGGTCATGTATATGAACGAGATCCGTGATTTGAGAAAATTGATAAAATAAGATTTTGAAAATATCGGATAATTCTCAATTGATATATATGACTAGAGCTAAGTCATTTGGAGCTGGAACATTAATAATAAGATATGATTATGAGATTTTCTCCTGACTGCCATTGGACTTTGGTTGAGCTAAGCAGATGCCTGACTAAGGATATAACACGATTTCCTAGCAGAAGGGCCAGGGAGTGTAGCACAGTTTTCCTGAGTCTTACACCAGTGAGGGTGTAACACGTTTTCTCACTCGGTTTATATATATATTGAGATATACGTTTGCCGTGAGTATAAACGATACGGTTAGTGACCTCGCATGCTTTACTAAGCGTTACCGTCCTGGGATAAGGATGGGGATAAATAGAGATTAGAGAATGGATTAGCCCATTGCATTGTATGACATATTCATGGTTATATTATGTTTTGGTGAATATTGTTGTGAGTTATATTATATGCTTAATTGCTGGTCACTCATACATATTTATACGGTCCTACTTACTGGGCAAATTTGCTCATCCTATCTATCTTACAGGTGATCCGGTGAGGTCAGGGAATAGCCACCTGGAGTTGAGTTGAGACTGATGGATCAACCTATTTTGTTATCTTATTTATGTTTAGATTATTGTATATTTATTTATGAGACCCAGGGTATAGGTCTCAAACTTATTCCTATTATGTGACAATTTATTGATGATGTTTATTTGGCTGTATAAGCCTTAAGCTATGTCACCGGGGTGTGACGTTGGATTTATTTAAGACTGATGTTATTTTTTATTTATTTTATATGAGAATGAGGGGCGATGTTAGACCTTTTATTATTATTATGTATTAACTTGACCTTGGGATATGTTTTGTTTATTTTTAATTAATTCTTATATTTTCATACCGTCCGTCCTACACAATTATAGTAGGGGCGTGACAAAATTATCATATAAGCAAACAAGTTGTATAATGTTTGATCCTATATTTTTAAAACATAGAAATAAAAGAATGAGATGCAATGAAACGAATTAAGTAGAGAATTGTATTTTCGATTTATAATTATAATTGAAAAATTAGTGAACAAAATAATGAATTTAAACTTATATATTTAGATTTTTAGCTAAATTGTCCCCGACAGCCAACCAACGAGCATTCTTTTTTTTTTTTCTTTTTTTTGTTTGGGTAATTAACCAACAAGCATTCTCGTTTGGTTCGTTCGGCTTATTTTAGTTCAAGTTTTGATGCTGAATTGTTCAAACACCTCAACTGGAAAAGCCGAGGCTATGTAAACTCGAGCGTGATATTCAGATTAATAAAGGCGATTCTTTGTTCTATTTCTAGCAAGATTTAATTTGGACGTCGCACTTACGTGCTTGAGAACAGTACGATCATCTTAGAAAGTTTTCTAATATTAAAAAATGTATAATTTACTTATGAAATGATTTCCAAACTTATATATGGAAGATGAAAATAGGAATCCAAGTCTAATTCCAACTTTGATTGTCATGGTGCACTCTATAAAGACATGCTCTCTTGGCCTAGAGCATATACCATCTGAAGAGAAGAATAATACACGTAAGCTTCAATCGCTTCATTGTTTCTTCATCCAAAGATTCCAAACTAGAAGGTACTGTAAATAAATAAGGGAGAGGAGCAGTACTTTCTCGAAGGCTTTGCTCATAATATAATTAATATGCTAACTCATATATATATATATATATATATAGATGAAGTACTCTCCTCAAGCCAAACGTTCGATAATGAAAAAGAAAATAGTAGTTAATTAAGAGAACAGATAATTAATTAATTATGATGGGGATGGGGATTAAGAACAGGGTACTTCTGAGCATTTTTGAGGATCTTTGTCAGAGCAGCACGGCCAAGATCAAGGCCACAGACATGGGCTAGCTGAACCAAATACAACAGCACATCGGAGAGTTCTTCCTCTAGATGCTCCTTATCAGCAGGGCTCCAGTTGGGTAGTCCTCTCGCAACCTCTCCCTTCCACTGGAATATCTCTGATAGTTCCCCCACCTCTCCCACCTCCAAAATTAGAACGACGATGTCAAACACCATACAATAACATCATTCGAATATGAGATAATACAGTAAAAAAATTATTAAGATAAAAAAAAAAATACAAACACTATTTGAATTTAGTGATTTAAAATTGATACGATATTGTTCTTAAAATGTTTATTAAGTTTTGAAATATTTTAACATAAAGACAACCGATTGTGACTCAATTCATGTATGCAATATAATTCCAAAAAAACAAAAAATAGAAGAAAAGTTGATCAATATTGCCACGAACGTATACACTTCATGTAAATGGATTTACCAGAGCCAAAAGGAGATTCCTAGGACTGTGGAATTGTTCCCATCCCCTAGCTCTAGCAAACTCTACAAGCCTATCTCTAAGTTCTTCAAGTGAAACATCCTTAGATGCAGGTCTCGGGCACCCATGACTATTCTCCATGTTCCCCCTCCCCCACTCACTCTCTCTCTCTCTCTCCCCCCTTCACCATGTCTCATTCCATCCTATTTAAAGACAAACAAAGAGAGAAGGGCGCTTCTTTTTTTAACAAGGTGCGTCCGGTGTTTTAAAGAATATCAAAAAACTCTTAAAAGTTTTAAAAATTTTTAATATATTTTGTTCACTTCATGGTTCGTGAAATTTTTTATAAATTTACATATCTATACATATTTTAATAAATTTTTACAAATTCTAATAAAATTTTTACAAACTTCAATAATATTTCTACAAATCCCAATAACATTTCTATAAATCCCTAAAATTGTTCAACAACTTTCAAAAAATTATGTTATAAATTCGTTCGAATAGACAAAAAATCCATTCATGTAAATTTAAAATAAAAAATTATGACGCAAAAGTTAAAAATTTCTAACAAAATCTGTTCAAACGGAACTAAAAAATGTGATTTAAAAAGCGTAATTTAGTGGATAAGTTTTCAAATGTTAAAAAATTACTTAAATTAATTTTTTTTTTTTTTTTTTTTTTGTGAGCTCCAAACCGTACATGTATATCCGATTTATAGCTTAATGCGCGGTTTTCGATAGTGGAGGAGGATGTTTCCATGTTTGCATCCATGACTTGATATCACTTGTCCAGACTTGCCACGCGAATCCTTTAGGAGGAATATTGGCATGCAGCTATATTGGACTAGCTACTAGTCTAGACCCAATGTGGCCTCTCAAATGCAACGATAAATAGTTTGTATTATTAATATTTTTAATTTTTTCTTTTTGAATTTTGAATTTTTTTTTATGACTCAGAACCAAGTCAGGCAGGACCATTGTAGACCCATCCAAACTTGTCAAATTGGAGAAAGAGCGGCCCGACTCAAGACATCTTCTGTTTAAATCGCGGTAATGCACCCAGCCCGATTTGAACTCCCGCCGCTCACGTTTACGGTTCAGAAGAAGACCTTCTTGACCATTAGGTTAGACCACGGGGTCGTTCTTTTTTAATTTTGTCCTACCAATTCAAAATGGTTAAGATCAAGCTTGTTAATTTTTTGAACACAACTTGAATCGTTCTCTAAACGGTTAGTTTAGAAATATTACTACCGTAAAATTGATTTTATTTTAAAATAAACAACTAAATTGATTTAATTTAATTTTATAAATAAAATTTTGTGTTTGAAACATATCTTAAATTTTAAGAATGTTAATAAAAAATAAAAATTAATTTTAAATATGATATATGAAGACAAATTTATTCACTTACTTATAAAACTTAAAAAAATAATGAATTCTCATCAAATTTTATTATTTTAAATTAAATTTCAAATAATATAGAAATTCTAAAATTTAAGTTATGAAATAAAATCAAATCTAATTTATAAAATTTTATTTTAATTCTAAATATAAAATTTTATTTTTAGCCCACAACTAGGGTGATAATTACAAATCTTAAAAATAGTATTTTTAGGTGGTAATTTTACCAAAAAATTTGAATAAAAAACACATTATGATCCTCATTTAATTTAAAAGTCAATACATAATCTCTTTATAATTTGTCTACTTAGTTCATAATGAAAATGCTTTAATTTTTCTTTTTTATTCCATGTACTACTAAACTGTAAAATTTTAAAAAAAATTAAATTTGACTATATTTGTATTACACGCGTCATATATATGTAAGCTCATATGTGATCGTCAAAAAATATTGTTTAAAAAATAGAGACAAATTGAGTTTCTTAAGAAAAAAAGGAAAATAATGTTTTATTTTAACACAAAAATAGGTAAAAGCATACTTTTACCTTTCTAGTTTTGTGCAAATTTTTCTCCATAAATGAATTTTGACTCATGACGTATAAATCTAAATATACTTAACAGCTAATACTTAAATATAAATCATGAGAAATTATGTCTTGAATTTTAAATAAAAAAGAATCATATATATTTAAGTTATATTTTTATAAAATAATGTGAAATTATTCCTTTTTTTAGGCTGCAATATTGTATCTAATTTCACAACATTTATGAGATCCGTCGCTTATTTTGGTTTGGATTCAGCCCTATCAACAGTGGATGAGTTGTGAACTTTTTTACAAGCTTAAAAAAAACCCACAACTCCTTGGGTCATCCTGCTCCTTGGGGTTATCCTGCACTTGGAAGAAAAAATTAAAAAAAGAATAAATATAGTGATAATTTGATTTTTTATCGCCGTAATAAATAAGAAAGAAAATAAAATATCTTTCTTCGTCTTTACAAAACAAAAGAAAAAAAAAAAAAGTAAGATGTGACATTAATTTTAATTTAATTATGGGCGAACGGCGGGAATTGAACCCGAGCATAGTGGATTCATAGTCCACTGCCTTAATCCACTTATCAACAGCAGGTAAGTTGTGAACTTTTTTATAAGCATAAAAAAAGTAAAAAAGTTAGATGGCGTTGGATGGACAAACAAGCAAGATTCATGTGCTCGTGAAGTGGACAATGAATCCCCCTTATTGCGCTTCTGATTTGGAAAATATAACTGTCAGCGTTTCTAGCCAACATATACGCTTTTAAAAAATGGGTAAATTACACATATATTGTCCTAATATTTAAACAATTATATTTATTATTTTTTAATATAAAAAAAATTACATTTATTTCTCTTATTTTAAAATATTAGTAACGTTGACCTGATTAAATTAATCTTTAAAACTTAATAGAAATTATTAAAATAATTAAAGTTTTTGATACTTTTCTTATTTTATCCTCACTCTCTCGCATCTTTATCAAATTTCTTTACATAAATTCCGAAAAACAAGCAAAAAATTAAGTGAAAATAAATTTTTTGGAGATTTTTGTAAAGAAAACTTGCAAAGATATAAGATGAATGGGCTAAAATAAAAAAAAAAATCTAAAATTTTAGTTATTTTTTGATATTTTTTATTAAGTTTTACCGGTTAATTTAATAGAAAAAGATCAATATTAATAACATTTCAAAAAAACTGACATAAGTGTAATTTTTAAATGTTAAAAAGTGTAAGTATAATTATTTAAATGTTAAAGGAAAATAAATATAAATTACTATAAATAAACTTTATCATTTTTTAACATGATAATTTAAAATTTTTAAATCAAAATTAAAATGAAATTCTCCTGTCATTTAGGGGGCATTTGATGCGACGAAAAATAATGGAAAATAACGAAAAATGTGATTTAGGTAATTTTTGGTATTTGGCGCACAGCAACTAAACCACATTTTTCAGAGATAAATAATGAAACTTTTTTACTTTTGCGTCAATTTTTTTGAAGAGAAAAACTATTCAAATGATTTTTTTGCTTCCATCAAAATGGTTTTATGTCAAAATTTATTGAAAGATATGAAAAATTTTTTAAATTTGTAGAAAAGTTATTAGAGTTTATGAAATGTTATTAGAGTTCGTAAAAGATTTATTGAAGTTTGTGAAAAGCTATTGGGGTATGTAGATATATATAAATTTATATAGTTGTTTCACAAAGTACGGAAAATGCAAAATGTGTTAGAGAATTTTATAAGTTTTTAGATATTTTCAAAGATTTTCTCTAATGTTCGATATTTATTTTTGACCATTTATATATTATTTTAGGCCAATAAAATAATTAGATTGAAATTAGGTCTATTTAGTTAAGTTTATTTTATTTTTCCTGAACCAAGTTTAGCCCAAAGTGGTATTGGGTTGGATAATTGGGCTAAAGGTCCGACCATTCTTTTCTCTTTCTTTTCTTTCTTTTTCTTTTCTTTTCTTCCTTTTTTATTTTTGGGTGGTGCGGCTCACAGAGCAGCAGAAAGAGAGAGAGAGAGAAAAGAAAGAGCAAGAGAAGACAGAGGAGAGAGAGAAAATGTGTTCCAGAGAGAAAGATCAGTGAATCTGGGCAGTATTCAACGCCCTGAACGATATGGTGGTGTTCATTTTCTTTGGTTTTGCTCGAAGTAGGAGAAATCAACGCCGAAAGTTGTGGAGCTAAAAACCCAAATCTTCTCATTTCTTTTCTTCTCTTTGGAGTCGAGATAAGTGAAACTTATATTTGTATTTTAAATGTTGTTAAGAAAATTTTGATATATTATATGCTTAATTTGGTTGGTATTGTAGCAATTGTGGTATACATATATATGTATGTGTGAATGTGTATATAGATATGCATATATATATGTTGAGATTTTGCATATATTAGAATTTTTCTTGAATTAAATGTTGTAGAATCATGTTGTTTAGGTGTTTAAGTGCTTATATATGATTGATTGTTGAGTTTAGGGCTTGAATGAGTAAGTTGGGAAAGATTTGGAGTTGGGTTTCGTCGAAAACGAACCCAGGAACTGAGTACTAGGCTCTGGTGTCCGAACGGCAGTTTCAAGTGTCCAGATGGCAGTTTCTGGTGTCCACATAGCAGAGTTGGTGTTGGAACGCCATTTGACAAAATTTTCAAAAATATTAAATTTAATTTCTAAACACTTGTTTTGACTCTAAACCCATTTATTATGAAACTTTAAAGATTAAATGAAACCCAAATCATCTTCAAGCTCAATGGGATTGAATTTTTAGATTGAAATGATATTTATTTACATGATTGAGCATATCATATGTATGAGGCTGAGGTTATTTCATCTGGATGTAAGTTGTGATTATTAATTGGCTGAAAATGCTATATGGATATTACTTACGTGCTGAGGCACGGGCCATGCATTTGGATAGGATTCATGATTTTGAGAAAAATGATAATGTTGTCCCAAATAGCAACACTAGAGGGGGGTGAATAGGGTTGCTTAAAAATTTTGCAAATAAAACTTTCAACCCTAAAACAAATATGTCAAGATGATTATGAAATGCACCAAAAAAAATTATTCAATATTTGTGAATGAAGAGTGAGTGCTAGTGTTTGCAATAAATATAAAGAGAATGGAAGAGAAGCAAACACAATCGATTTATAGTGGTTCGGCTTCAATGTTGCCTACGTCCACTCCCCCAAGGCCTTCCTTGAGATTTTCTTCACTATTCTTTGAAGAGCTTATTACACACTAGCTTCCCAAGGTGCTAAAAACCTTTCCCAAGTGATTTTATCCCCAAATCACTCACATAAGTCTCTCTAAAAAAAAATATCTTGTTTTGGTTCTAACACTTGAACCAAAACCAACATGAGCTCACCCAACTCTCACAAATTAAAAGGGCTTTAAATTTCCCTTTCTTACAGCAACAATGATGAGTTTGAAACTCAATCAAATAAAAAAGAAACTCTCACAAGTTGAATATGAAAGATGAAGCACAAGTGTGGGAAGAAATCACTCTATGTTTGCAAAGTTATGCAATTTCTTGTATCTCTTTGTAAGCACTTCTTTCTTGCCTTGTTCATCTTCTTGAATCTGAGTTTGAGGCTCTATTTATAGATGAAAATCTGCAAATGGCCGTTACTAAGTGAAAAGACACTTTTGCCCTTGAAAGAAATTAAATTTCCTTACTTCCAATGCTATCTTTCAGATTCAGATTTTTTGAGACATATTTGTGAGCATTTTTCACGCTCATAACGTTCAAATCTGACATTACCTCAGAGTAAAGTCTTTGTAGATATATAAGTCAGCTATCACATGTCAAATTTTGAGCTTCATCCAATGGTTAGATAGTCAACTATGGCTTCTGAACCGAGACCAGCTTCTGATAGCTTTTTCTGACATTCTGAATCTGTGTTTCCCGTTTAAGCTTCCGTTTCACTAGGATACTTTTAGAATTAGAAGAAACTTAAACTACAAAAGTTGTAGCTTTTTTAGTCTTCTTTTCACACACCAAAAATCAAAATTTTTAAAGCTGTATAGTATGAGTTATGTCTCAAAAACTAAGACTAGCTCCAGAATCCAGAATTAAAAACCTTTCTGTAATGACTAATATTCCAACTCACGATTTGATATCTTAACATCAGATCCACAAAAATTTCCCTTCGGTAAAGTTGTAGATATAGAAGTTTAGTTTACTATATTAAAATTTCATAATAATTGAACCGTTTGATCTTAAGATAGTATCTATATACTGACATATGTCTGATTTCTCTGTTTACCCGAGTTAACCTCTAGTTCAAATCTTCATCTTACTTTGATTTTTATTACTCCCAACTTTGAAATTCCTTTATTCCATCATCCAAATTATGTGAAAATATCTAAAAAATAATATCAATCTCTTTCAACTCTATTATCTTGAATCTATCAAATGAATTGTAACATATCTTACAATGTCTATTTGAAAATTCATTGTGAAAATTTAATTCAATATTTGTTATCATCAAAATCAATTATAAAACTGACTTTATAAACCTTGGGCCAACAGATAAAATAAGATTTTAAAAATACCTAACGATCCCCAGGCGATATATATGACTAGAGTTTAGTCATTTGGAGTTGGGACGTTAATTATGAGATGTTATTATGAGATACTTTGTAACACCTAGTATTTAATTTTAGCAATTTATGCGTTATTCTAGGGCCAATAAAATATTTAAAATGAGATTGGGCTGATTTATTTATTTATTTTTTTTTGCTGAATTTGGCTCAAAGTAGTATTGGATTGGACAACTAGGCCAAAGGCCTAACCTTTCTTTTATCTTTTTTTCATTTCTTTTCATTTCTTCTTCTTTCTTTTCTTGCGGCTTCCAAAGAGTTGAGAGAGAAGAGAGGGGGTAAAGAAAGAAAGTGAGTTTCAGGAAGGAAAGCCGACAAATCGGGATAGTATTTGACGCTGTGAACGTCATAGTTTTATCGTTTCGTGTGATTTCACCCGAGGTGAAAGAAATCAAGGCCTAAAGTTTGGAGGCCAAAACTAAAATCTTTTTTTTTCTTCTTTTGTCTTTCGATTCGAGGTAGGTGGAACTTATATTCGTGTTCTAGACATTGTTAGGATAATTTTTATTTATATATATCCTTGATTTGATTAAATATCATGAGATTTGTATATATATATATATTTTTGTATATATGAAGGTGTGTATATATATGCATATAAATGTGGATATCTTGCATATATTTGAGTTATTCTTCGATTAAATGTTGTAAAAACATGTGATTTAAGTGTTTAAATGTTTATATATGAGTTATTGTTGAGATCAAGGCTTGGATGGGTGATTTGGAGAAGATTTAGAGTTAGGTTATATTGAAAATGAAACCAAAAACTAGGTATTGGTCTTTAGTATTAGATCGGGGGTGTCTAGATCGGTTGGACATGGTGTCTGGACTAGAAGTGTCTGTACCGACTGGATAGGGTGTCCGGATCGAGGGTGTCTTGATCGCAACTTTTGGTATTCAAACATCATGTTGGGCAAAATTCTGAAAATGTTATAATTTGATTTTTCAAAGCATATTTTGCACCCAAACCTATTTATTATAGATTTTTAAGGATAAAAAGAACCCCAAATCATTATCAAGTCTAATAAGAATTGTATGTTATATTAAAATGATATTTATTTACAAGATTGAGTATATCATGTGCATGGGGCTATGTTTGTAACATCGGGTTTTATATTATGATTATTGATTAGCTGAGAGTGCCATGTTGATATAGTTGACATGACGAGGCACAAGTTATACATGTGGATGGGATTCTTGATTTTGAAAAAAATAATAAAATGAGATTTTGAAAATATCAAATAATCCTCAATCGATATATATGACTAGAGTTTAGTCATTTGGAGTTGGGATGTTAATTATAAGATATGACTATGAGATTTTCTGTAGACTGCAGTCAAACCCTACTTGAACTAAACAAATGCCTGACTAGGGGTATAACATGGTTACCTAACGGAAGGGCCACAAGGTGTGACAAGGTTACCCTGAGTCTTACATCGACAGAAGTGTAACACGGTTTCCCACTCGGTTTATATATATATATTGAGTTACACATTCGTCGTAAGCGTAAACAGTACAGTTGGTGATCTTGCGTATTTTGCTAAACATTAACTGTCCGAAGATAAAGTTGGAGGTAGATGGAGAATAGAAAACGCATTGGTTATTGCATTGCATCACATGTGTATTGTCATATTATATTTTGATGGATATTGTTGTGAGTTATGTTATATGTTTGATTACTGTTACTCGTACACACTTGCACGGTCCTACCTACTGAGCAATGGTACTCACCTAATCCTTATTTCAAGTGATCACACAAGGTTAGAGAGTAGCCACTCGGAGCTTAACTAAGACTAGTGGATTGACTTAGCATATTATTCTGTTACATTATTAGAATAATGTATTCTTATTTGTGCGACTCGAGGTGTGGGTCCCAGACTTAGTTATTTGTTGAGATTACATTATGATTATGTTATTATAGCTGTATAAGCCTTGGATTATGTCACCGTAGTGTGATGTCAGCTTTTATTATTGTGATATTATTTTTATTATTCTAGATAGGAATGAGGAATGATGGTAGTAGCTCTGATTGTTATTATTAAATTATACCTTGATTTTGGAATAAGTTGTGTTTATTTTTAATTAGTACCCATATTCTCATGCCATCCATCCTGGACAATTAAGTTAAGGACATGACATATTCTCCGAACTACAGCTAGACTCTGCATGAGTTAAACAGATGCCTGACTAAGGGTGTAACACAATTCCTTAGCAGAAAGGTCAAGAAGTGTAACACGATTAATCTGAATCTTATACTGGCGAGATATAGTGTGATGCCTTACTCATGATTATATATTGAGATTATCATTCGCTGTAAGCATTAAACAGTGTGGTCGATAACTCTGCGTGCTTTGGTAAGCATCACCTACCCCAGGATAAGGTTGGGGGTAGATGGAGACTAGAGTATGTATTAACATTGCATTCCATCATATCCCATTGCATGAAATTGCATTTATATTCTTTTATATTGAGATGTTAATATAATGTGACTGTGACATTGATTGATGAGATGTATAATTTATCCAGTTGATCATGAGTTTGGTTATGAAATAAGAGATATAAATTAGGAACCACGGTGACCTGATTTCCAAAGTGGGATACGTAGGCAACTTAGGCATAAGTAGCGTAAGTCCAGTCTTAACTATGGATAACAGCAATTATATTTGTTCTTTTAAATTTAGAGTTAAATTATTAATATTATAAATTGTGTGACCCCAAGTATGGGTCTGATACTTATATTTATAATATTATAATTTTAGGAAATATAAATATAGTTGTAGTATTTGTTCTAACTATGTAAACTTGGTTGAGGTCATTGGGAATGGTGTTAAAATAGATTGTTATTGTTTAGTTAATGATGATGTATTCAACTATTATTTTATATTGAAATAAGTAATGATTTTGGAGATATCAATGATTATAATTTATTATGAATTAAATCTGAATTTTTATTCTTTATTTAGTTTTTCACATTCCTATACCGTCCGTCCCAGATAATTAAGTTAGGAACTTGACATTTTCAGCGATTTTCATCGCGCCAAATGCCCCCCTTTGTCACACCCCTATGTTATAGTCCAAGACAGATAGTATAGAAATATAAGAACTAATTAAAACAAGTAAAAACCTTATCGAAAGTCAATTTACATTAAATAATAATAATAATCAGAACCTTTAATATCGTCTCTCAATCCCATATAAATTAGTATTAACGCACATTACCCTCAATTACACAACAATTTTAAACCAATTGAACTTCATTCCCGATGACAATATCAAAAGCCTACATAGTTAGATCAAATATTATAATCATATTAATATCTCTCGAAATCATAACATTATAAATATAAATACTGAACCCATGCTCTGGTCACATAATTTATAAAACTAATAACCCAACTCTCAGTTAAAAAGAGTAAACTCAAATATTATTATCCATAGTTAAGACTGGATTTAAGCTACTCTAACCTAAACTGCCTACATATCCAACTTCGAGAATTAGGTCACTATAGTTCCTAATTTATATCTCTTATTTTATAACCAAACTCATAATCAACCGAATAAATCATATATCTCATCAGTCAATGTCACACCACATTATATTAGCATTTCAATGTAAAAGAATACATATACAATCTTATGCAATGGGATGTAATGGAAGGTAATATCAATACATATTTTAGTCTCCATCTACCCCTAACCTTATCATAGGATGGGTGACGTTTAACAAAGCACGCGGGGTCACCAACCGTATCGTTTAACGTTTATGGCGAACGATAATCTTAATATATCATCATGGGTAAGGAACCATTTTACACCCCCATCGGTGTAAGACACAGGAGGGCCGTGTTATACCCGCTAACCCTTTCTGTTAGAGAACCACGTTACACTTATAGTTAGACATCTGCTTAGCTTAAGCAAGGTACAATCACAGGTGGTGAACCATGTTACACCCCAAGTGGTGTAAAACTCAGGGGAACTGTGTTACACCCCCTGCCCCTTCTGCTAGGGAACCCTGTTAAACCCCTAATCAGACATCTGCTTAACTCAAGCAAGGTTTGGTTGCAATCTAGAAAAAATCTCATAATTAATGTCCCAACTCCAATTAACTAAATTCTAGTCATATATATCGATTAGGGATCATCCGATGTTTTCAAAATTTTATTTTATTATTTTTCCCAACATCAAGGATCCCCGTTCATATACATGACTCGTGCCTTGGCACGTCAAAATATCAACATGGCACTCCCAGCCAATCAAGAATCATAACATTAAACCGGATGATGCAATCCCAGCCTCATGCATATGATACACTCAATCATGTAAGTGAATTTAATCTCAATATAAGAATGCATTGTTATTAGACTTGATAATGATTTGAGATTCATTTAATATTTTAAAATCAACCATGAATAGGTTTGGGCATAAAATAAGAGTTTTGAAATCAAAATTTTTACATTTTTGGACATTTTGTCTAGCGATGTCCGAACTCCAGATTTGTCATCTGGACACCAGTATCAAACACTAGCATACGACTTTACTGCCAAATGTTGTTCGGAGACCAAGGTTCTCGTTCGGACGTCAATGCCTAGAACTTGATTTTTGGGTTTGATGAAACTCCAAAACAACCTTAAATTACTCATCCAAGCCACAAACTCAACAATCAATCATATATAAACGTTCAAACATCTTAATACTATCTTTCTACTACATTTGATTCAACAATAACTCAATATATATACAAAATCTCAACATATATATGCACATATACACACACATCCATATATAAACATATATATACACAAATCCTCCAAATCTCAACAATAATCAATGAATAATATATCAAAATCTTCTTAACAATGTTTAGAACGCAAATATAAGTCCCACCTACCTCTGATCTAAAGAAAAAATGAAAAAAAAAAAAAGACCAGAGAATCTTGGAACTCCAAAACTTCTCTCTTCTATTTCTTTCATCTCGGGTGAAATCACCACAACTCGACACGCCACAATAATCACGCCGCCAAAATACCAAAAATCCACTATCTTCCTTCTCCGGAACAAACTTTCTCTTTCTACTTTCTCTCTTTTCTCTTTCTCTCTCCTTCTGGAAGTCGCAAGAACAAAAGAAGAAGAAAGAAGAAAGAAAAATAAAATAAGGAAAGGAAAAAGAAAAGAATGACTGGGCTCTTAGCTCAGTTGTCTAACCCAATACCACTTTGAGCCAAACTCAGCTTAAAAAAAATAAAATAAAATAAACCCAACTAAACAAACCCAATCTCGGTCTAATTATTTTATTGGCCTAAAATAATACGTAAATGGTCAAAAATAAATAGTGAATATTACACTCTTAATATGCATTTCTATTAAAATTAAGAGAGTTATATAAATACATTAATATTATATATTCACTTATTTATATGCCTAACCCTTGAGTTTAGCCCCAATAAATATTAAAATTTTGCATAAGAAAAAAGATTTAGATGAATTAATTAATTATCATCCACCTCGCTTGGCCCCAATCGGCTCGGCTTGACTTTTAAAGTTTTTCCTCCTCCATTAAAGTCCTTTTTTTGAATACTCAGGGTATCTAAATCAATTTGCGTGCACCTCAACTATTCCTGATTAGGGATGAGCATGGGATAGGTACGGGACGGGTACGCCTATTCTCGTAACCGATCTCCAAACTTAAATCAATCCCCATACCCTACCCATTTCCCACCCAAAATTTATTTTTACCCCTATTCCTGCCCCAAACTGGGAACGGGGATCCTTGTGGAGAATTGGGTACCTGAAATGGAAGAAACATAAAAATTTCAAATTTTTAGCCATCTAATTTCTACAAAACTGCCACTACCCTCAATTTTTTGGCGTTGCTTCTGACTAGCCATCCAATTTTCTGGCACTGTTTGGTCGCCTAACGATGGTCTGCTATTTTTAGCGGCTTACACCTTAGCTATGGCCCCGATTGGTGGCCTTGATGACCAATCCCTAGTGCCCAATGCTGATATGGGCATCCAATCGCTAGTGGTTTCTCCTATTACTCTAGTCGAACCTTCCCAAATACATGCCAACCTGCGATTGGTTCATCCCGCCCATGCCGAAGCTTTCATGGATGCCCGCACTCATGTTCAGTCCATGCAATTTCTAGATTCCAAAGTTAAGGTTGGTCTCGTTCATGATGATTTTCACCTTCAATTCTCTCCCAATATTGATTTTTACAACATGTGATGATTCAACACTAAGTCGCGATTCTGTCCATTTTTATTCAAAATGGTACATCTGCATCTAATCTTCATCCCCAAATCAATAGCAAATCAATTCTGGTGGACACCCAAAAAATGAAGTTTATATATACGAGGTACGGGTAAGGGTGGGGGCGGGAACGGGAATGGATCGGTAAAGACTCACACCTGTACCTTACTTGATTCTCGAAATTTTTTAAAAAATGTCTTCATACCCTACTTAATCCCCAAAAAATCTTCAAATCTCCTACCTGTTCGGGGTAAGGATCAGTTAGAGTACGGATGAGTCGGCCAAGATGGCCATCCTTACTCTGAAGCAACTAATTCCTGAAGTTCTACTGTTAACAATAAGATAAATCTTTAGTAATTTTAAAAAAAAATCGAACTAATGACCATTAAAAAATAAACTTAAAATTTTAACAATTAAATGTTGGAAAATAATCAATTGTAGGCCAAATATGTTATTTGTGTGTTATAGACTATCATAAAGATTAAGCCCATTTAAAGTGGTCTGTTAAGATTTTAAGGTTTTTGAGCTTTATAATATCTCCATTTTGTATGGGCCTTTAATGTGTAGATACCTAAGCCCATATTTCTATTTTATGATGGGCCGAATAGAAGTAGGGTTTCTACAGTTATTATAAATAGGTTATGGTCTCCTGGTCATATGTAAGAGTTTTCTAATCAATCTGAGATCCCATCGTCAAAGAGAATTAAGAAAAAAAACTTACGTATTGGTATTGGCTTGGAAGATCAAGAACCACAAAATTATATCAATGAATTTAGATACGTTTCCGCATTAATTTATCTTCTTGGTGATTCAATGTGAAATTAAATAATCAACATTAAACTGTTATTTAGAATCTCCTTCAATAAAGTCTGCTCTAGAAGTTTTATTATTTCTGACAATTTAATTTTATTAAATTTGATCGACTAAAGTGTGCAGGCGTTATCATTAGCCTATCCTTCGCATGTTGATTTGCGCCCAAGAGACTAGCATACATACATGTATACCTAGCTAGCTATAGCTAGGCATTCGGTGTCGATTTGTTCCCAGCATATCTTATGAAAGCTTTGTCTTAATTATTACAACTTTGAAATGTTAATCCCGCGCGGCTGTTATGCTGAAGGGCTCGTTTGGAGTAAAAAAAATTTTAAAAAAATCTATAAATCTATAATAATTCTTTTATCTTTAATTTTTTTATTATCACTAATTTTAAAAAATTTCAATATTTCACTAAAAAAATAAAAAAATTTAAAAATAGGTTAACCGAATGTGTAAATTTTTTATACAATCACATTCTTCGTGTCGAAAGCTTTCAAATGAGTACCATTGTCGCTATTTTTTAAAATTTTTTTAAAATCCGTAGGAACGGATTTAGAAAACCGTTCCCACGATTTGTATTTTTTCAAAAAAAATGATGCCAAAATTAATTCCAAATCATATTTTATCTCAATTTATCTTATTCTTTCTTACTTTAAACGGGCCCAAAATATATGTGTTTTTGGAATGAAAAAAATAATAATAATAATAATTTTTTTTAATTCTAGTCTCATTCCAATCTTGTTAGATTATCTTTCGACGAATTTGATAAGATTAGGTATCCTCTCGTACTATCTCATTAACATCCTTAACTGAGGGGACGGTGGCTTCTAGACGACTCTTCCATGGGGACAGTGGTACCGTAAGAATTGTCTGTGTTTTCTCAACTACTTCGATTTTACTTTAGTGTTGAAAAAAAAAATTATAAATAGAAAAACTATTATAAGTCTAATTTTACTAAATGGTAAATTATACTATAAATTACACTTAATTACGGTTTTTAATGTCATATTTATACCCAACATCACATTTTGACCAAGTGCAATTTATCATGTTAAAGAATGTGATTTAAAGGCCGTTTGGGGTGTTAAAATAAAATAAAATAAAATAAAATAAAAACCAAAAGTTAACAAAGTGAAGTTTTTATGAAATTTAGATTGTAAAAAGTTATTTTAAAATAATGATTGGATGTTTGTATTTGATTTAAAATTGTTAAAAATTATATAAAGCGACACATGACAAAATTTTAGTAGAGAATTTTGACACTTTTTGAAATTTTGTGAAACTTTTGATACAAATGTCAATCTAACTTTTTAAAAAATTTGTCAAAATCTGTTGAAACGCACTGTAATAGTTTGTTCAAATGGATTATAACAAATTTTTTAAAAAATTAAAATTTTTAGATTTTGAAAAAATTAAAACTTTTGAAATTTTTAAAATATATTTGAAACTCCAAACGTCCCTTAAATCAAAAAATGATCTAAATTGATTATAGAACCTATCTAAAAGTAACACTTCTAGAGTGCAATCACATGAAAAATCCAATCTTGAGTCTCACATCTCCCAAACAAATAAATCCTAAAGGAATTGGCTATAGTGGCTACCCTAAGTCTTCAAAATCATTTTAAAAGTTTATAAATTTTTGAATATTTATTATAAAAATAGTGTATTGACCCCTCAAGTTATTAAAAAACTAATTAATTAATTAACAACCACTAAATCAAAATTTTGAGTCATTTCCAAAATAAATCAAGCACCTAGTCTTCATAAATAAGTAAAATGATATTTCGACAAAAGAATTTCTTTGAAAAAAAACTTTCAAAATTTTGTGCAGATGTTTGATTTTATCACTTTAATTTTAAATTTATTAATAAATTATTCTAACATAACAGTATCATTTTATAAATAATTGTGTAATTTTTTAAATTTAAAAAAATTTTGTAGATAATCGAAATAATTATTTGATTTTAGCCATTTATGTATGCTAATCTTAATGCAAATTTCGTTAGAAAAAACATAATTAAAAGTGACAAAATTATGCATATAGCATAATACTAATCTTATTTGTTGTCTTTTTTTTTTTAAAGGTAAAAAATTTTTTTTTTATAAGGAGAGAAGAAGAAAACTCGAACTCGAGTCATAAGTGATTAAGAAAAATTCTTAACTACTGAATTACAGACCACGCTCAACCTTATTTGTCGTCTTCTCTATTCTTGTGTTTGTGCCCAAGACTGCCCGTTCGAACTGACTGAAAAGAAGCCACAATTGGAGTAAAGAGCAATCACACAAAGTAGCGGTGACTAGCAGATAACTGGAATAGGGCCCACACCTGTAGCTATTGGGTTCATGGCTCCAAATCCGACCCGCCCTAGTTGGTCAAACTTATCCACATTTGCCTATCTATATTACTACAAAGGGGACACCAAGAATTGATGATCCCTTTTTTTCATGAAGGTTTTTTTTTTTTTTTCTTTTGTGCGTGTGAAACTTTTATTTTTTAAATTAAAAAAATACTCTTGAACTTTAATACATATATACGTGTTAGTTTTAAAAAGTAAGAATATAACAGTTAATTTATAACATTTCTAAATTCAAAAATTTCAAATATAAATTTAAATTTAAAAATAATTAATGAATATTTTCTTATTTTATAATTATCCTTATTCCTTTTATATGGACAAAAATAACCTAAAACTAAATACATATACATACTTTAGTTTTAAAAAGTAATGATATTTCTTAATTCTTATTTCAGAGTGTTCTTATCCTTATATATATATATATATATCAAAATATTTTTATTACTTACTAAGAACATTCTTATCCTTATATGTATAAATATATATCTATCAAACTATTTTTATTAATTATTAAGAAAAAAATTTATATTCATTGCGTGTGCACCAATCTCGATTAATAAACATAAAACTTGCAGTGGACTAATATAAAGGTGTGACCAATTAAATAATATAATAAATTACACTAACCTATGCTGATATTTCTTTAAAAATTGGATAGCATGCCTCGAGTTTAAAATTTACTTTTCACCTTTCTTACTTTTAATTTTTCTTAACAAATTACTTTAAGTAACATATAAATATTAAAATTATACAAACTCTCATTAATGCAGGATACATTTTATATGAACTAATTAAAATATCTTCATATAAATTACTATAACTTATAAACAATTTGATCCCTTACAATGTAAGGAAGAAAATTTTGATTAATTAATATAAAATATCTTCTATTAGTAAGAGTTTGTGGACTTTTTCGCTATTATAGATCACACTGGAGGGAATTTATTAAAAAAACTTAAGATTAGAAAAGGTGGAATAATTTCTATTAATATAGATGGTGATGTCTAACTTTTGAAAAAAGTTCAGCAAAGATCAGTGTAATTTAGGCAATGTTTGGAGTTCCAAAAAGCTCCAAAAAACTCTATAAACATCTATAAACTTTTTGTCACATCAACTTTTTTTTTACTGCACGCATTACGAACTCATAACTTTTCTCATTTTATCTCATTTTTCTCACTTTTTATCACTCCAAACACACACTTAATCTAAATAATATGATGATTTTCAAATAAAACAAGATATATTACCTACTAATTAACATCGATCCATACAATTTTACCAAAATTTACTTTAATTCCTTGTCTTTTAACCATTACAATTACAATCTTACATTTCAAATCCTTATGGAGCATATATATATATATATATATATTTTAAAACTTGATGAAATATATATATTATTTAATTTGGTTTAAATTCACTTCACAGTTATGAGCATGAATGACACGTCCTTATTTTACGTTAGGGATGACTTGTATCTAATTCACATGGCACTTGCACATTATTTTTATTTTTTTTTCAATTAAAGTTTTGAGTAAATATAACAATTGGCAATATTGAAATTAACCAAAAGTAAAAGAGTATTTAGGGTTACAATTAGGATATGTTTTTTTTTTTTGGGGGGATAATAGAGAGTAAATTTTAGTTTGGGGTACTTTTTGCTCTCTATTACATTAGTTTGGAAAAAATAATAACAAATACATTATGGTAAGAATTATTCTCTTATTGGGGGGAGGGGGTAAATTGTTATTGGTGAGGGAGGTGAGTAACAAAGATGGGTAATAGGAAATAACAGGAAAATTATACTCTTTTCTTATATTCCGTAAGATATTCATTTATCCTATTCTCTCAAACATTACAAATATAATTATTATCAGATAATATTTACTCTATCAATCCAAAAATAAATATCATGAACTTGTTAAACCTTTTAATTATTACGAGCGTAACAATTATCCCTGTATCTTTCACTCCCAAAATTTTTATCTCATACCAAATGTTCCTAATGGATGAGAGACCAAAGTAAAATTTTAGTAGAAGTATAGGGACACTAAAATTTGTGTTTAAATATTAAAAAAAAATGTATGGCTAATTATTGAATAGCAACCATAAAAAATATAGATTTGACAATTTAAATTGAATTTGAGGGATTGATAGATCATGTTGAATTTGAAATACATATATTAAAACAGTTGTTTGAAATTTTGATTGTACAAAAATAATAGCATATTAATTCTTAATTTATTTTTTGAAATTATATCTTTTATATTTGGATAAATATCACTTCATCTTCTTGAGCTTACTCAAAATCTTATTTTATTATTTATTTATTTATTTATTTATTTTGGTAACGACTGAAGCATAAATTTTTAATTAGTTATAATTTTTTTCCATGACTATTTTGCTTATGTATTCTCATCATCAATTGTTCGATTTCAAAAGGTAAAATATTGGGTCAGATTCTAAACTAAACCGATCTCACTACTTTTGATCGGGTGGGTTTAGCTCATAGTTACATGACTTGCTTTATGTTAAAATATAACATCCCGTATCACTTGAAGTTACACACACACACACACACACACACACACAAAAGGGTCTGAGTTGATTCAATTTTCTGTCCCTTGCACTGCCATTGCCATAAAGACAAGAACGAGTAGTTGCTTCTATTCTACAGATATTCCTATCAAAATCCTTTACGCTAAGTTTGGATGAAATTGTCAATGGAAAAGAAAATAGAGGGAACATAAAATTACTTACATGAATTCTTTTTTTAATTATTAATCAAACAAAGAATTATATATATTTTTTTATAATTTTTCTACCCCAATCAAAAGAAGAAGAAGAAGAAGAAGAATAACTTTCATTTTATTTTACATTTTTCTTCACTCTTCTTTTACCTTCTAAAATGAAGTTCTAAACCCAACATAAAAGTTTGTTCAACCACAAAGAGATGGAGGAAGAAATTGGATTTCATTAATGGAACGTTTTTTGAATTGAGATCATGATCAGATCATTATACAGTGTAATTGGACACATGATAACGGCAAGTCCCCCCCCCCCCCAAAGAAAGAATGCAGTAGCAGCTGCTTTTTCAGACTTTTTAGGGGTTCAAGTTGTGAAAGAGAAGAGCTTCATGGGAAATCCTCAATTACAATGTCATGGTACAATGTATGTATTGACCATTTCACAATGAACAGAGCAGAAAATTAATCCAACGAAAATTTTCTTCCTACTTTCTGGATACAGAAATTAAAAAAAACACTAGGTGGTTTAGTACCTCTCTACATTGGGGACCCATTCACTGTATTTACACCACTTTGAAACAAAATTTCACAAAAGTCTTGTTGGTTACCAATCAAAGACACTTCAATCGTAAGACTGAGCATCTGAATTCTTGGAATTGGCTTGAACAAACAAACATAAATTTTGTTTGGTTGTGCCATAATTTCGTATCTTTCTCTCTCTCTCATTTCAACCAAAAAAACTTACAGCAAGAAATTAACAGCGCCATCCATAAATAAATGTTCCAATTGGCTTGTGTTATCTTGTGTTCGGATTCATAATTCGGGTCAATTTGTATTTATGTTAAAAGTTTATAAAATTCAATGAACATATTAAATAATTAACTTACTTTAAAATTGGATCAATTGTGTCAATTTCAAATCAAAGTATTCATGTTATGTTTATATTTTTTCTTAATAATTTCGTATTTACGTTAACTTGATCTCACGTTCGAGCCAGTATCTAAAATTAGCACCCCTATCAAGGATCAGTCGAACGTTGCTTTACAATTTCACACCAAAACTCTACCACCAAAATTGAGAATATATATATATATATATATATTTTCAATGTAAAACAATGAATGCCTTCTTACAAGAAAAATTGAAGAGTAAATTTATACAGTAGATTTTCATCTTTGTTGTGTGTATGTGAACTGTGAACTGTGAACAACTGATCGATTAAAATCCTTCATCACAAAGGCGGAGGAGAGGACCCATAACTGATCCTGATTAACATGGCTAGGACCTCCTTCATGTTTGGCCTAGCCTGGGGAGCCTCAGCAGTGCACCTAATCCCAACCTTCAACAACTCAAGCATCAACTCTGCACCTTCAACAAGCCCAGATCCCATCAGCGCCACGGGAATCGCCGCCCTCCCAAGACCCTGCCTCCCATTTCCAACAACCCTCCTCCCCCATTCAACCAGACACTCCTCCCCTCCGCCCAACGCCCGCCTTCCCGTCGCCAGTTCCATCAACAGCACTCCGAAACTGTACACGTCGCCCTTTGTGGTGGCCTGCCACGTCTGCCCGTACTCGGGCGCCACGTACCCCACCGTCCCGGCCACCATCGTGCTGACGTGGCTACCGCCGTCGTCGACCGTCCTTGCGAGGCCAAAATCCGTCACCCGCGCCTTCCCTGCATTGTCGAGTAGTACGTTGCTGGCCTTGACATCCCGATGCACAATTGCGGGGAAGCACTCGTGGTGGAGGAAGACTAATGCCCGCGCCACGTCTATTGCAATCTCAATTCGCCTCTTCCAGGTTAATCTCGTTCGATCGGAAATAAGATCCTCCAAGCTCCCACCTTCCATGTACTCGTACACAAGTAATTTCTCAGAGCCATCGAGGCACCATCCGTAGAGTGTCACTAGATTCGGATGCGGCCATCCAAACCCATTTCCACTGAGAACTTCCATCTCTGCTCGGAACTCCTTCTCACCCTCTGTCCCCTCTCTTTGCAGCTTCTTCACCGCCACTTGCCGCCCATCCGGCAACACTCCTCTGTACACAGTTCCGAAGCCTCCTCTACCGATGATTCTGTCATCCGAAAAATTCTGGGTAGCCTTCAGAATGTCGGCGTGAGTGAACGCGGTTTTGTCCAATCGGATGACCTTGACAGTGTCTAAAAGCCAGGGGGAAGATGAGCTTGAGCTCGAACTCGACACAAACTTGTTTCCAACCTTTGTTTCTTCCAGGAGATACCCAGGAATGTCCGCGGGGCCTTTCACCACGAGGCAGACCACCAGAGTCAATATTCCGAACACCAAACAGGCCATTGTCAAAGCGAATAACACTAAGAAAGCGCCCAATTTCCTCGGCTTCCTCTGCTTCCTCTGCTTCTTGTCCTTGTTTCGGGTTGAATTATCTGCAGAATTGTTCAGGAATGGTGGAAGGCGTAACAATGGGTCCCCCAGGAAAGACTCTTTCTCTAGAGTTGCTAGTTGTCCTGTTTCCGGGATTACTCCGGTGATGTGTGGGTTGTATGAGACGTTGAACTTGCTCAGTTCGGTTAAATTGTTCAAGCTGGCTGGGAAAGCTCCGGAGAAATTGTTGTATGACAAGTCGAGGTTTCTCAAGCACTTGATTCCCCCGATATCTATCGGAATTTCGCCGGAAAACTTGTTCCGAGTAAGGTTGAGAACCACGAGTGGCATTAGTGCAATCTCCGGAGGGAGGTTGCCGGAAAACTGATTCATTCCCAGATGCAACATACTGAAGTTGTGCATCGAACCGATTTGGTGAGGAACCTCGCCAGAAAAATTATTGCCACTGAGTTGAACATAACCTGAAATCTGAAGAACTCTCAATCCACCAACACACAGTGGGAATATCCCGATCCCTTTGAGCAGCCGGTCCCACATACTTCTACAGTTTTTCGGGGTAAGAAGGGTGTATACGAAACTGAATGGCGGGTAGTCCGCCGGAATCCACCTCTTCATTGCCAGGCACTCGTCTGAACCGGCAATCACTCTATCATTCTGTTGATTTTCCAAGAAAGTTGGTGTTGGGTTCTGCCCAATTTTCGTCAATTCAACTGGGAATTTCCCGGAAAGTTGATTGTTAGCTAGGTTTAGCCATAACAAGCTCCTACAATTCCCCAACTCCGGTGGGATTTCACCCGTAAGCCCATTGTTGGCGAGCATTAGCCACAAGAGTGAGGTCACGTTTCCGAGGCTCGCCGGAATCGACCCGTTTAGTCTGTTGAAGGATAGATCAAGAGCTTGAAGTCCTCGCAAATTTCCATATTCTGGAGGGATAGTTCCAGTGAATTGATTGAAAGCAAGGGTCAAGAAGCGCAGGCTCATCATTTGAGAGATTTGAACCGGCAATGGACCGGAAAAATTGTTGAAGCTCAGGTCTAATGTGGAAATGTTGGGCAAGTTGAGAATTCCAGAGGAATTTATCCCCCTACCGTATGAATTTGAATGCAATACAAGAAACTTGACCTGGTTGAATTTTCCGAAAATTCCCTGTATCTCTCCTCCGAAATTGTTTCCACTTAAATCCAAAAGTTCCAAGTTTTTCAAACCAAGTAAAGACTCTGGAATGTTCCTGGAAAAATTGTTGTTTCCCAAATAGAGTGCTTCGAGTCTCGAGAGATTCCCAATTTCGCCCGGAATTTGTCCGTTGAAATGGTTTCCGCACAGATTCAGAATCACTAATTCTCTGCAGTTTGAAATTTCCCTCGGAAACTCGCCGGTGAAACCATTGTCGGACAAGTCCAAAACTCGAAGACTGCAATTCCCGGAGAAAATTTCAGAGGAAACCACACCATCAAACAGGTTTTTAGAGAGTGAAAACTCTTGGAGCCTCACCAGACCCCGCCAGATATCGCCTGAGAAATTGTTGGTGCTCAGGTCGAGGAACTGCAACTTCCGGCAATCGTCGAAGGCATTGCCGATTTCGCCCGTGAAATTGTTGGTCGACAAATTGGCTAAAACCAAGCTGTTACAGATTGCCGGGAAACTAAACTGAATTCCTCCGAATATCCGGTTGGTGGACAGGTCGAGAACCTCCAGGCTGGCGAGCCCGGTCAAGTTAAGCTCGCCGGTGATTATGTTGTGAGACAAATTCAGCACTTTGAGACTCCGGCAACGGCCCAAATCGGCCGGAAAGCCCCCGCCGATGGTGTTCGTGGATAGGTTGAGGTGGGTCAAGGCGGTCAAGGCCGAGAAGTTCCCGAATATCTCAGAGGAGATGTTGCTTCCGGAGAGGTCTACTCCGGTGACCCTTCCGCCTTCGCAGAGAATTCCTGGCCAGCTGCAGGGGGACGAATTGCTATGCTTGTTCCACTGGGAATATCTTCCTCGATTGACGCGATTGTGGGCTTCCAGATAGCTTTTCAAGCCCATCAATGCCTCTTTGTCAGACTCCAGTGATGAATCTCCAACAACAATTGTACCTATTATCAACAACATGGTATATTAAATATACCCTTGAAAATGCAAGATTTTCCCGGAAAGTTGTGGAAGAAAATTAATTTGATCATAAAACCCAGATAGATAGATAGATGGAGAATTTGATTGTTACCTGTAATTAACATTAAGAACCAGATGATTAACGCGACTCGAAAAGCATCAACTTTGTTATTTGACATGTTTTGTACAACTCAATTCTTTGTTCTTCTTCTTCTCTACTCCTCCTAATTCAGGGTAATTGGACAAGTTCTTTGTGATCTCATGGAGGTAAGATTTATCAGAAAGAAGGATAAAAAATGAGCATTTTTTTTTCAAAGGGAATAAATATATTGGACCTGAGAAATGAATGTTTGAATGAGAGTATGGTTGAATTTAGGAGCGCCTGCAGATAGACCAAACCAAACTTGGAACAAATTCCCTTATATCAAATTAATTATTTTATTTGTGTTGCTTTTAATATTTGTTTAATTAATATTTTCATTAGTTTAGTTTGATGGGTTGTTTTAAAATTGAAGACTAGTCGATACATTACTGTTGTTGGGTGTGAACAATATATATAGGCCACGTTTGGTTGGATCAAAAATTACCGAAAGTTACAAAAAAATTACAAATATTTACCTACTTTTACTAACTTTTGTCATTTTTAATTTTCATGCATTTATTTTCAAATTTTAATTTTTACAAACTTTTACAAAAGTAACAAAAAAATGCAAAAAAGTACTCACTTTTTCCTACTTTTTTCATTATTTGTCAACTTTTCGTATTATTTTTTAACCAAAACCATTGGAACAGTTTGCTTTGCTCCATTCCAATGGATTATTTTGATCAATTTTTATTGGTCTTTCAAACACTAAAAATTAAAACTGACATTTCTCATTTTTTCTAACTTTTGGTCACTTTTGCTCGATCGAGCGGCTCCATAAGTTTAATTTTGATACTGTGCTAATTTCAAAGCATGATATGTAAATTATAGTTATTACTTTCCATATTTTGTCAAATTCTACAACATGTCATATTGGTTCCGTTTAGCGTAAAAAAAATAAGATAAATTGAGATAAAATGTGGTTTGAAATTAATTTTGGCGTCCTTTTTTTTTTGGAAAAATAGCAAATCGTGGGAACTGATTAGGGATGTCAAATATACCCGTACCCGGTGGGTACCCGTTTCACCCGCCCCGTTCGGGGAGGGTATGGGGATGTTAATAGCGGGGACGGGGACGGGTATGGAGATTTGAAATGTTACCCGCACGGGTATGGGGACGGGGACGGGTAGGATAGTCCCCACCCCGCCCCGTACCCATTTAAATATTTTTTTTGTTAATTTTGTTGGCGTGGTGACTCTTTTAGAAGTCCCACATCGGTTTCTCACAAAGAAGTGAAGGTCTTGTGAGATTATAAATAAAGACTACTTCATCTTTGGTTAAGTGCATCAGTCAAAGTCAAATATTATATATATTTTTTTAATTTTTATTTAATATATATATGTAATATATTTTTTTATTTAATATATATAATATTTATAATAATTTTAAATATTTATTTTATACATATAATATATAATTTGTAATAATTAATATACTTGGCGGGTAAACGGGGATGGGGATGGGGAATTCATTATTTTGTGGGGACGGGTATGGGGAAAATTTTTTTCCCCGAAACGGGGACGGGGACGAGGACGGGTAAGGGTATTGCTAAACGGGGACGGGGACGGGGAAGGTCATACCCGCCCCATACCCGCCCCGTTGACATCCCTAGAACTGATTTGGAAAATCATTTCCATGGATTCAAAAAAATTTACAAAAAATAGCAATAATGGTACTCATTTGAAAGCTTTTAACATGAAGAATATGATTGTATAAAAAATTTACATATTCGGTTAACTTACTTTCAGATTTTTTTTTTTTAGCGAAATATTGAAATTTTTTGAAATTAGTAATGACGGAAAAATTAGAAGTGGAATGGTTGTTAGAGATTTATAAAATTTTATAGAAGAAATTTGTATGCCAAATGGAGCCTTTGTAATGCGTCATTCTGTGTAAAAATTTATTATACTATATTATATTATAGTTTTTAAACAAATGATGCACCATAATGTAATACATTATTATTTTATAATTGAAAAAAAATTTAAAAATTAATATTTATAGATATGAGTTATATTTAAAACATGCTTGTGAAAAAAATTTAAATTAATTGTGCATCAAAATTAAATTAATATATATATATATATATATATGTATGTATATATATTTATAGAGAGAGAGAGAGTGTGCGTGTTGAATACGTAGAGAGATCGGCCAAGGGGAAGGTTGGAAAAAGAGCCGCCCATATTGACCAGTTTTGGATTTTGCTTCGTTGTGTTGGGCTCAAATTCTATGGATTCAATTCAAGAGTCAGCGTGTGCTAAAAAAATAAATAAATTAATTAATTAAAATCCAAGAGCCAGAGAGAGCATGTTTAGGCTTTCACGTCTATTTCTTGTTAAAGAGTTCTAGAACCCACTTACTATTTTCCATTTATTAAAAAAAAAAAAGTTGTTGTCATGGTCATTTCTTAATTTTCATACCTAGATGATTATATATGGTATTTGCTTTGAACCCAATTGTATTTTATAACCAGAAAAAAAAATTTATTGTATTGCTGTATCATATACGGTCATTTTTTTTTGTTTATATGGTGATTGTTTTCAACCAATTATATAATAATAAAAAATTATAAGCTTGTTAAAGACAATGAAAACCTATATTTAAGGTCCCGTTTGTGAAACTGTCAGTTTTTAATTTTTATTTTAAATTTTTATGTTCAATTTTTAGTTTTTATATTTAATTTTTATTTTTAATTTTAGTTTTTTAGTACATCCCATTTTTATTTTTTATTTTTTATTTTTTTTGAACTAGTATATAAGCTACTTATATCTTAAAAGTATGCATGTACAAAAAAATCAATTGAACGGGACACTGCAGTAAACCTGATGACCTTGGTTTGGTTTAGTTCAGTTTTAGTCATTTTAGTTTTTTTAATATTTAGAAAACAATGATAAAATTGTAACTGAGTTTTAGAATTTGTTCGTGTTTAAAGGTACGGGAACATAATTTTATATAAATGACATAAAAAGTGTAAAATATATATATATATATATATATTTTAAATTTTAAATTTTGTGTGCATTAAAATTAAATTTTTAATTTAAATATTTATTTTTTTAAAAATTTTAAAATATAAATATCACTTTTTTTTAAATAAGAATTTTGATTGGCTTTGTCTAGTAGGTAACTATAGTATTTAATAAATATGAAAAATTTTATTATTTATTACAAATATATTCATATTTTTTAAAATATTAATTTAAAATTTTTTATGAAAATGTATTTTAAAAATATATGAAAAGAATAAAAGAGCGTATTTTCATGTGAAGTGACCGAACATGTAACAAAATGGAGAGAACGAAGTTAACCCAACTTCATATTCTTGAGCTTCCTTATTATATAGATAACACAAATAATGTAAAAGTGTATATTTAAAATTAAATTTTATGTATATTAAAATTGTATTTCTAATTTTTTTAAAGAAAAAATTAAAGTCTAAATATCATTTTTTTATTTTAAATAAAAAATCTTAATTGACTTTGTCTAATAGATATCATACAGTGTTTAATAAATATGTAAAATTTTATTCTTCAGTACAATATTATCAATTTTTTTAAAATATTAATTTAAAAAATTTTTATAAAAGGTATTAAAAAATGAGAAGAGTGAAAGAATATGTTTTCATGTGAGATGACTGAAAAGATGACTAGAGTGAAGAGAAAAGAAGTAATTCGAACATTGAATAAATCTAACGGTTGAAAATATCTTAACTTAGAACTCTTTGGGTTTCTTTATTATATAAATGACACAAAAAAACATAAAAGTGTATGTATTTAAAACTTAGGTGCTATGTATATTTAAATCAAAATTTTAATTTAAATGATTATTTTTAAAAACTTTTTAAAGAAAATTAAAGTCTAAATATCACTTTTTTATTTTAAATAAAAACTCTTCGTTGACTTTGATTATTAGGTTTCCGTGCAATATTAATAAATATGTAAAATTTTATTAATTATTGTAAATATTATCACATTTTTTAAAATATTAATTTAAAAAATATTTACAAAAAATATGAGAAAAGTGAGAAACTGTATTTCTATATGAAATGACCGAAATGACAAACAAAGTAGAGAGAAAAAAAAAAAGAATATAACGGTTGAAAATATTTCAATTTTAAACTCCGAAACTTCTTTATTATATAGATATATGATCGTGCAAAAGATATTATTAAAAAAAAAGTAAATTGAGTCCATTTAAAAAAATGATATTTTATTTTAACATAAAAATAAATAAAAATATATTGTTATATATATTTCGTCAAAATATTTATCTTCAATCAATTACGGCTATCAAGGCATAAATCCAATTCAATTTAGTAAATTCAATTGATTTCACACTTTAATCCAAATTACAGAATGGATTATTTGTTAATTTTTAAACAAGAAAGGAGGTTATGTATTTTTTTTAATCAAATTTAAGTAAAGCGTAATTACTATTATATATATACATATATTGTGGATATTTAGTTTATATTTTTATTTTTTATTTTTATTTCTTATTTTTTATTTTTTGTTTTGAGATTCATGTTTTAAAAATATTAAAAACGCTTTTGGTTTAACATTTTTTATTTTTCATGTTTTGTGATTTTTTGTGTTTTGAGTTAAGAATACTTAAAAAAAATTTTGGTCATTTTACATTTTACGTGTAAATTCATTTTTTATTTTTTAAAATAGATGTTAAAAACACAAGTAATCAAATACGTTTTGAACTGTTTTCCTTACTTTAAAAAACATAAAATGAAAAATAGGGTTAAAATAAGTATACTCATAAATTCATTCGAAACGAGATTAAAAGTAATTTTTTTTCATAAAATGAGGAGACTAATATACTGATTTTTGTCATGAATTTGAATAAAATTTTAAAAGGCCCTTAGCTATTCCCTTGAGTCAGTCAGGCCAATGTTTATATATAGAAAAGCCTCCACTGTGCGTATAATGAAAATATATAATTTTACACTGATCGTTAAAAGACAACTTTGGCCATCTTATTTAGTCAAAAAAAAAAATGCACTGTTGATATGAAGGGCAACAAGTCTTTCAGATCACAAGCTGACTCGTCACTCTTATATTTAACTTTTATATTTCTTATCTCAATTTGTAAACAATTGCTGCGCCCGTGTGATCAACGTAATTTGAATATATATTTTTAAAGATAAATATTATTATTTATAATAAAATATAGAAATGTAAAATGTATAAAAAAAAGGTTATTCAAACCTTGACCATAGAAGATATATGACGACGAACTTCTTCTTAGCTCTATTAATATTAGGCACCGTTTCGGAAGAGCAGTCATTAGCATGTGCTACTGGTTATTTTAACAATGGTTGAACTTTCTTACTTTTTTATATTTTAATCTTCTTTTAAACTTTCAAAGGTAAAAATGTCAATTTATCTTTACAAGTTAGTAACCTAAAAAAAAGTAACTTTTTTTCTTTCCTAAACACAAAATTAACTAACTTTTTCAACTAACTACTAGCCTAACTTTTTTTTAGCTACCATTAGCACATACTAATTTTCCCAAACGGTGCCTTAACATATTATGCATCTCAAAACTCATTCAAGATTTTTATACGTTTACTGTCACACTATAGATCTCGTAACTCAAATAGTAAATGAAATTAAAATGATAACATAAGTTTCTTAATAAATTTATAACTGATCCAACATAACGTCTTAACAGTCTCCACACATTATATATGGAAGTAAAATACATAATTTCCTTACCTCAAGTGATGAATCGAAGAGGAATGAATGAGAAACGAAGAACTGTAACTCGCCCGTGATGTTATGCCAAAAACTTCATAAATCTCGTATGTACAAATCGTTAATCTTTACATTAAAATAATCATACCATTGTGTTCAAAATGGATCTAATTTCATTCTCACAAAGTTGATTCGAAAATGGTTAAGGTTTGACTTAGCTACTGATCGTTGCTCATCCACTACTTAGTCAGTTCTTTCTCTGACCGAAACCAGTAACCCACACGAAATACATATATATATATATATATATATGCATATATTGGAACGTTCGGGAGAAGGCATGATCGCCCCTCCCCCCCTCTGCTCTTCCTCTCCTCCTAGGCCTAGACAGACGAGACATGAGAGCGGTGCGCGTAGCAAATAGTCTCAATGAACTAGGCAACTAACGTCACCCAAGTCCGGGCACTCGAGTCTCTTCCTCTGTGTGCCCGGGCAGGCCTCCCCTGGTCCAATTTCACTAGGTTTTGATGTTTTAGACCTATGATCTTCAAATCCAACCCACTAAAATAATATTTATCAATTCTATGTCTAAAATTATAAATTTACTAAAATCCAAAAATTCAGATAATTACATTAGCACTAAAAAGAAAATAAAGATATATAAGAGAAAATTTATGTGTAATAGTACACATGCATCTATTGATTGAATTAAAATAGAGATGAAAATTGGTTTATGTATAAAAAGATATATTTATATTTATATTTACGTATTACTCTAATGTATTATAAGTATATTAGTATTTTTCATTATATAAATTTTTCATGCCAGATCTTGGCCCCGTCAAGTTAACTATATTTCTTATAATTGACGTTGACCGATTTAAATAAATCTCATACCTATTTCATTGTGCTCAAATCAAATAAAAAATTTACATTAGCTTATCTTGATCTAACGTAGATTGAATTGATTATCCTAAAGTATTTGGAAAGTAGAAATTTGAGCAAAACTTGACTTGGTCATAACTTTTCGTTATGGTTTCCATTTTAGTATTATAATATGATATTTTGGATATTTTCTGAGACGAACTCAACTCATAATCTACGGTTGTGAACAGAGACATCTAAAACGTGATTTTAATTGTTGTTCTAGAATTTCAACGTTTTTCATTCTCAGAAAATTTTGTGCTTTTTATTATGTTATGAGTAATTTTCATTATTTGGTTTCCTATTTTTGAAGATTTCGTTTATTATTTTTTTAAGTTTTGATTTTCTATCCAAACAGTTGTAATCTATGTGGGAGGGCTGACTATTATTATTTTGATTAAATAAAAGTTCATATTCTTCAAATTTGTGTTTAATATTCTTTGGTATTTTTAAACTAAACAAATTATTACATTGTCCATATTTTTCCTTTTTCAATTCTCACATTTCCCTGCAACATGATCAAATTATCATTTCTAAATTAAAAGAGTCCTATGTTAATTTAAATGTCACTATATATTAATGCCACACAACTAAAACACTTTGGCAAAACAAGCAATCAAAATGATATATAACACTTATAGGCCTATTACTTAAGACCTCATATAAGTCTATACTCTATTTTATAATATACAAAACCTAGAAGAATGTATAAACAAAGCTAGGAAAAGGTTGTACACAACTTATGGTAAACTCTTTATGCCACATTATTTTTGTAAAATTTTCTAATAGCATCAGTTGTTAGGTTTATTATTTTTAGTTTGATGAATTGTATGTCAAAAGAATGTGTAAATTGTTTGTCATGAGTCTTAGAATCAAATTTTGTTGATCCAGTCATTCTTCGGTTTGGAAAAATCCCTCAAACAAGTTTTTGTATGTTCAATCTAACGATTGTCTAAAAGCAGTTTGAACCATGCTGAAACTGTCATCGTTGGAAGGCTGTTTGAATAGTCTAGATTGTTTAGCATTTTATTTCACATTTTTTTTATTATTTAATATATTTTCAGGGTACCATTTTTAAAGATTAAAAGTTAAAAATTCTTTATAGTTATTATAACATCCAAATCAAACCACAATTGTTTATTTTAAACAATCTTTAAACATATTTGAGTTTTAGGAAGTAGTGTTAAATATTTAGTGGAGTCTAGCAGAATTGAAGAATGGAATCAATCCATAAATTTAGTACATTAGGAGATATAAATTAAGATGAGTGTCAAGTATTCCTTATATTAAACAATTCTTGTAAACATATTTTTTTATAATAGATTGTTTTTAAAGATAATCGCCTAATAAACTTGATAATTTTTTCTCTCATGGGGTGCTCCCTCATTACATCCTAGTCTCTTTTAATATTTTAGTATTTGTATGGTTTGTTGGTTCTCAACAATTGACTTGAAACAGTAAATTAATAGCGTGTTTTTTTTTTTTTTTTCATTAAACTTAAATCAGGCGTTATATATAATTATATACTACGAAATTTCATGCTATGGTCCAATATTATTGTCACGTCATGAGCGCTACGGGTCAAATGAAAGGGATGTTTTCTCTTTTCCTCCAATAGTGGTTGGGGCTGTCCTTTTCATTGATTTACTTAGCAAATTTGTCTTAGGTAATTTCCGCCCCCCCCCTCCCTCTCTCTCTCTCTCTCTCTCTCTCTCTCATGGAATGTTAATAAATGTTTTATCTTTCTAACCTCATTCGAGGAAGACTAACGCACAGCTAACACACGTGTATTCCCAAGTCAAGTAAGAAAGGTGACTTGTTCTCATCCGAATAATTACGAAGTATATAAAAAGTCAAAAATGTCTGTCGCTCAGTTAATTTAAAATTTTAAATTAATAAATTTGAAATTAAATAATATTAAAATATAACTAAAATAATTAAAATTTATGTAAAATACATAAAAGTTTACTAATAATTACTATCAAATTAGCTATGTTACTACCAAAAATGTTAGACCTACTATTATAAAAAAATTTAAATAATTAATTTTTTTAATAATTTTAAATATATCATAATTTATTAAATTAAACTATCCAATTCTATAATAAAAAATTTATTTAAATTAATAAAAATATATTTAAGTAAATTTTTAAATAACTAATTTTAAGATTTAATAGTCATAAATACAATAATTGTGTTACTAGAATTTGTCGGCGAGATTGACCATTCCTGATCCGGCGTCCTAATTACAATCTCAACGCAGCAACTATTCTCTATATAATAAAAGTGTTTGGAGTGAAAAAAAGTGAGGTAATTTGAGATAGTTTATAAATTTATAATTTGTACAGTAAAAAGAAAGTGAATAATTTTTAAAGATTTTTAGAAATTTTTAGAATTTTTCAATGTCTTCCATCATGCCAAATGACCCCAAAATAGGACGGTTTTGGAAATTTCTCTCTCACAAATTAAAATCCAATGGATAATTATTTTTTCTTTTATTCAACTATTGAAATTATTTTTATATTTTTAATTTCTCACTTAATTTTTATTTTAGTAGACTATATTACCATGTATCTCACAAATGACTTGTACATTTTAAATTTTACCATATTTCAATAGTGAAGATCATATGCAAATTAAAACTGTCAACTTAAATTTCACAAAATTATAGTTTTTAGGAAGTTAAATTTTTCAAATTAAAGCATCATAATTTATGTTTTGGTGCTTATCAAAAATTAATTTGAGGGAGAGAGGAAAAAAGAGAGACAAAAACACATATAATAACTGTTAAGGCATAAAAATGGCAGTACGGTGCACAAAACTCCCGTCTTGTGCAGGGTCCGAGGAAGGGTTAGACCACAAGAGTCTACTGTACGCAGCCTTACCTTGCATTTGCAAGAGGCTATTTCCACAACTCAAACCTGTGACCTCATGTCACACGGCAACAACTCTTACTGTTACGCCAATGCTTTCCTTCTAACTATTAGGGCATAAAACTTTGAAAAAAATTAAAACTCATAAATTATCATAATTTTTTTAATTTAAACTTTTTATTTAAAGTTTCATTTTTATAATATTAATTTTGTTTAGAGTACCGCATGCACGGATTAATACTACTATATAATCTAGTTTATTATTTTCATATTTTAGTTTCCTCCTGCAGACGGCAGAATAAAATAAAACATTTTCCTCCATAATCGTCCAACTAGAATTTACCGGCGAGAGATTGAGTGGTTTTTGCCTAACGTTCTAATCACTGTCCAAACGAAATTAATCACAAGTACACATTTTGGCATGACAATTCCATTTTAATGAATTGAAAGTTTTAGGTCTTATTTGGTTTGTTTTTTTATTTTTTATTTTTATTTTTTATTTTTTAATTTGAACTCATTTTTTATTTTGTACTTATGAAAATAAAGAAAACAGTTCAAAACTTATTTGGTTACTTGTGTTTTCAAAATTTATTTTTAAAAAAATAGAAAATGAGTTCACACATAAAATGAAAAAATGGCAAAAAATTGTTTTGAGAAATTTTAACCAAAAATAAGGAAAATCTCAAAATAAGAAAAATATGACATTTTCTGTTTTCTCGTTTTAAGATTTTTAACACATAAAACAAAAACAGAAAATAAAAAGTAGAAAAAAAACCAAATACCACCTAAAACTTTTAAAAATATAAATTTTTATTACATTCAATTATATCTGGTACAGAAATCAATTTCACTGAGGAATCAAATTATACTTCAAATAAAAATTTATACATTGTAAAAAGTTTTCAGTTCATTAAAATAAAATTTTTAGTTTAAAAATTAATTTTTTCTAAATTTTTGTTCCTTATATATAATAAATATCATTATTTTTATATTTTGTACTTCTTTCCTAGACGTTATATGGGGAAACAAATATCATCAATCATTCGAATAAAATAATGTCCAACATTATATAATAATTAAGTATTTCCATTTGTTTTGCATTCGCCAACCTTAGCATATAAAATTACTAAAATATTTTTGTGGCCATCTCGAGCTTTTTGATTTGAGGTCGCCTTAGCGCTTGCTTGACATTTTTTTTTTTTTTTTTTTTCACTCCGAGAGTGGAAAATATTAAAATATGACGGGAAAGGGAGCGTTTGGATTGGAGCTTGGCTAATTAACTTAGCAGACTAGACCTGATAGTGAGACCTTGGATGTGTTATTAGAGAGTGTTTGGATTCCGAAAAGATATTAAAAATTTTTAATTTTCATCGATTTTTTAATTAAATTTTGTTATATATTATTTTTATACTAATTTTTTATTTTTTTTTTTTTCAAACCAAACACCACCTAAAAAGTTATTAGTTTGAATTGATATCTGTTGCTTGTGCGCTTGTTGAATTAAATACGTTCAAAAATTATTCAAAAGTGCGTGTAACTTGGTAAGAAAAAAAATTACCAAAAAATATTACTCAAATAGTTTATTAACCTATGTAGCTTAACAGCAAAAATTTAACAACTAATTTTTTGTAGAGAAAATTTAGGATAAAGGAAAAAAAAAGATTGAGGATGGCAATACTGTATTTAGAGTGATAAAAAGTGAGATAAAATGAGATAAAGTAAGATAAGTTGTGGGTTCATAATTCGTGCAGTAAGATAAAACATAAATGACTTTTAGAGATTTTTAGAATTTATTAGTAAGGGTAGAAACGAACCGAGCCGTTCGCGAGCTACTCGAGCTCGAGCTCGGCTCGAAAAAAGCTCGGCTTGAGCTCAATTCGTGAGTTAAACGAGCTCGAACCGAGCTTGATTTTTTGCTTGTTTTGGATTCGAGCTCGAAAGTAGAAAAGCTCGACTCGAAAGCTCGCAAGTAGGCTCAGTTATAATAATATATATATTTTTTAATAAATTTTTTGTATTTTTAATATATTTTTTAAATATATAATATTTTAAATCAAATCGACGTCGTTTTAGTTTAATCGAGCTATTTGCGAGCCTAAATTCTTATTTATCAAGCCGAGCTCGAGCCTATATAAAAGTTCGAATCGAGCTCGAGTTCAGTATAAAAAGCTCGAGCCGAACTCGAGCATTTTAAAGTTTAGCTCGGCTCGGCTCGACTCGTTTTCACCCCTATTTATTAACAAACCAAACGTAGCCTCTAGTAGGTTTGAGGCGGGGAATTCTCTCTCCAATCCCACCGTGCCAAGTAATTCTTCTCTCATTCCCCTGTTCTCTCCTGTTAAAATTAATAATGTTTTATTATTGTTGTTCTTATTTGGTGATTTTCCTTAGTTAAAAAATATTAGAAATGTAAATTTGTTTTAAATATGTATGTTGTAATTAGACATTTATCTAGCCAAATTGTAATGAATACTTTCAACTATTGAGTTTTGTAAGTAAAGGCGCATTATTCAATAGTAAATTATATATTAAAAAAATTAAAACTAAAATCTTAAGTCAACTTTTAAATAATATAATTATTTTAAACATTTAAATATATTATGAAATAGACATGTTCATACTTGTATAAGATTAACCTACCCAACTAATATTTAAGTTAATCAATCACTTAAGATAATTTATATGTCGTTATCTAGTAAATTACACTTTGTAACCCTGAGTTTTATTTGAAATTTTTATTTTAAGACTTGAGTACCTTGCGTTTTATTTGAAAATTTTATTTTAAGACTTGAGTTTTTTTTTTTTTTTTTAACCATTAAGAGCTTTAATTATTATTTTGCCCCTATACTCTCAGTGTTAACTATTTACCTGTCTTGTTTGCAAAGATAAAAAAGCTACTGAGACTCTTAGTTGTTATGGAAAAAATAAAACTTAGGCTCCTAATTATTACCAAAAAAAAAAAAAAAAGTAGACCCTGAAGTGAGATTCCGGATAAAATTTAGGGGTACAAAAGATAATTTACTTCATACTACGAATTTGAAAAGATTCAAGAAAAATTAAGGGTAAAATTGACTTTACACCATTAAACCTTGCTCAAAATTTCATTCCAAGGTTAATGGTAGGGGTGGAAACGAACAGAGCCGTTCGCGAACGGCTCGAGCTCGATTCGTGAGTTAAACGAGCTCGAATTGAGCTCGGTTTTTACTCGTTTTGGATTCGAGCTCGAACCTAAAGAAGTTCGGCTCGAAAGCTCACGAACAGGCTCGGTTAGAATAATATATATATTTTTAATAATATTTGTATATTTTTAATAATATTTTTATTATATTTTTTAAATATATTATATTTTAAATCAAAACGACGTCGTTTTGGTTTAATCGAATTATTCGCGAGTCTAATCGAGTCTAACTTCTTCTTTATCGAGCTGAGCTCGAGCCTATATAAAAGCTCGAATCGAACTCAAGCTCGAGCTCAATATAAAAAGCTCAAGCCGAGCTCGAGCATGTTAAAGTTCGGCTCGATTCGACTCGTTTCCACCCCTAGTTAGTGGCATGAGTTTTTAATTTATTGTACTGTGAGGCTTTAGTGACTATTTTGCCTATATGTTTTCACTTTCATGGAGACCCCTCAAAGTAAGATTTCAGTTAAAGTTCAAGGATATAAAGTGAAATTTAGCTAAAAATTAAAAAGATTGTAAATATTACTACTAATTATTTAACTTATAATTTTATCTTTTCACCAATACTTCAGAGGATAATTTTTTTTTAAATAAATAAAAATAATAATCCAATAATAGAAGAATCTACAATAACGCATTTATTTTTAAAAATGTGAAATTTAATACATTTATTTCCCTTCATAATATATGAAAACTTAACGACTTGGCTTTTTTATTTTATACATTATTCGGTCTCGTGTTATTTTAATTAGTTAAATTTTGGTTGGTTTTTACTTAATTGGTTATCAATTTGAATTTCCTTTTGTGTGGGTTGCTTGGTAAATTGTTTAAAGTTTGGAGCATAGAATGCAAATTTTAGTTTAACTTAAACCTACAGTTGGTTATGTAGGGTATAACGTTTATATTTATTATATTTTCTATTTATATTTATAAATTTTTAAAAACTAATAAAAAAAAATATGTTTGTTAAAGGTTTGTTTAACAATCATTTCGTTTTTAATTTTTTATCTTTTTTTCATTTTTTGAAAACTGGACGTGAAAATTTGTTGAGTAAATTTGTTTTTAATTTTCAAAAAAATAAAAATTATTTTTAAAATTTTTAAAAATTATAAAAACATATAAAAAGAGTTTTCTCGTGTGTTTATTTTTAATTTTCACTTTCTTCCAAAATCATTACTAATCAAAACTATCACTCACAATCAGGCAACCCCGTCCATTGATCGCCATCCACATGCGATTATTGTCAACTACCTCCACCACTAGCCCCACCCACCTCCGATTATTGCCAACACAAATATATGTATATATATATATATATATATATATATATATATATATTATTTCATATATGTTACAGTAATATATTAAAAATTATATATTAAAAAAATTTAATTAATTAACCAAAATAAATTAATTGTAACTAAAATTAATTAATTAAATTAATTAACAAATATTTTATCAAATTATTTTTAATAAATAATATAATTAAATTATATTTATTATATTTTATTTTTATTGAATTAATATATTAAATATATTAAATTAATTTAATAAATATATAAAAATATATTAAATATAATTTAATCAATAATTAATTTAATCAATAATTAATTTAATAATTATATTATATTAAAATATAATTTAATGACTACCTCATAATTAACTAAAATAAATTATTTATAATTAAATTTTATTAATCAAAAAATATTTTATTTTATTATTTGTAATAAATAATAAAATAAATTATGTCTAATATATTTTATTTTATTTTATTTTATTAAATTATTTTTAACAAATAATATAATCAAAAAATTAAATTTAATAAATTTAATTAATTAACTATTACAATTATCATGTAGCAATTATCATTATCAAATGTGCTTTTAAGTTTTTATTTTTATTTATTTAACTATTGAAATTAAAACAAAAATTAAAAACTAAACGCTAAAGATAAAAATTGAACACTAAAATTAAAAATTGACAATTTCACCAAGCAGGAAAATTTTTCTTTTTTTCTAATTTCCAAAAAAATAAAAATATAAATAGAAAATATAAACAAAAAAGTGTTTTCATTCTTTTTTTTATGTCACAAATATTTTATTAATTTTAACACTTTTTTTATCATATTTAAAATAATTATTTAATTCAAATAAACTAAAAATTATTTTCTAATAAATAAGATAATATGGTCAATTTAACTTAATTAACTAAATTAATATGTAATATATTTTTAATAAATAATGTAATTAAATTAATTAGTTTATTTAATAAATATGAAATATATTTTATTCAAGTTGATTTTAGTAAATAATATTATTAAATTATTATTAATACATTTTATATTTACTTAATTAACGGTATAATAAATATATTTTATTTAATTAATTTTATTAAAAATATAATTAAGTTATAATTATATTTTATATTGTTGAATTAAATGATTTTTAATAAATAATTAAATTAAATTAATTACAATTGATAAATAATATAATTAAATTGTAATTAATATATTTTATTTTTATTGAATTAAGCGGTTTTTAATAATTAATTAAATTTAATTAAATTTAATTGATTAATCTAATTAATTAAATTAAATTAATAAGAAATATATTTTATTATATTCAGTTAATTTTTTTTAAAAAATAATAAAATTAAATATTTTATTAAAAGAAAAATTATTAGTTGTAAATAAAATTATATTTTTAAATGTAATTTTAAGCTTTATTTTAAAAAAATATAAAATGTAAACAAATAAATATTAATAGGAAAATATAAATATTACTGAAAATATTAAGGATGCGTTTAGTATGGCAAAAAAAAATAACATAAAATAAAATAATTTATGAATTTATAATTTGTGTAGTGAAATAAAAAATAAGTAATTATCAAAAATTTTTTAAGAATTTTTAACAAACCAAATATACTCTAAGTGAACCCGTATGTATCTATATAGTTGGCGTGGAAAATTGTTCACAACGTGGGGCCGGTCTACGATGATATAAGTGGAGTCCATTTATCCTTGCCGTGGATGCTAATCTGTTTGTCTGCCACTCGGAGTACGTCACAGTTTCGTCTTTCTGTGTCTGCGCGTGTCTATGTGCGCGCGCCTTTTTTTTCGGTTGGAAAAGTTCACCGGGGCGGGGCTAACATAGCACGTCATTTTAAAAATGATTAATTTGAACCGTTATATTAAACGTTTAAAAATTGAAATTTCTAGATTAAAATTTAACAATTTCGAATTTTCTGTTTTCGATCGCCGTCTTCCTTTTTAGGAGTGTTTGGACTTTCAAAAAAATCAAAAGATGAGATTGATGTGATGTAAAAATGACAGGTGGTAAATTTTGATTGAAGAGATTTAAAAATTTTTGAAATTTTTTAAAATTTTTTTGGGGTTCTAAACCCTTTGACACCGTTTGGTGTGGTAAAAAATAAAAAAAAAAATTTTAAAAATTCTAAAAATCTCTAAAACTTATTTATTTTTTATCTCACTGCACGAATTATAAAATCAAAATTTATCTCAATTTATCTTATTTTATCTCAATTTTTATCACTCCAAACACATACAAAGTGGGTGGGCTTGAAAGTGAAGTTAAGAAATTGAGAGGAAAAAAAAGAAATGAGTTTACTGAAATTCAAAGAAGAAATAAAGCAAAGGAAAAATCCGGTGAAACGCGTCTTTGTGATTTAAACTTTAAAGGGGTAATGATTTTTATTTTGCTTAATTATGCTTTAATTTACGGCATATGAATAATAGCAGAGACACAATTTTGAATAAATAATATTGTATTATTGTGTGAAATTGTAATAATGAATTTAAGAAATAAATTATAAAATTTGAGGTTGTCCTATTGTGTTTGCAGAATCTAAGAGAGAATCCGTGCTTACATTTGCATTCCATGGTGTCATATGTGTTGATTGTGTATAAATATGTGTGTGTGTGTGTGTTTTCATATGAGTATGATTTACGATTATTCTTGTATGTATATTAATTTGTGACATTAATTTGTTATATTCATGTATTGAAATAATGTGCATGTCATATCATGTTTTTTTTTTTTTTTTTTTGGGGAGCATTATTGAGAGATTTGTTGAGTTTGAAATGGTTTATAGATGCTCCAGGTTAAAACGAACTTAGAAATTTGTTTTTTAAAAATTACGTTCAAACAGGCCCTTGAATGTTCGAACACTCAAGTGGCCGTTCAAATGGGACGATGGGCCTAAAGACTCGAGGGAATCTACCGCTTACAACGTTGATTGAACGTCACTAAGAGTTTGTTTGGAGTAAAAAAAATGAGATAAATTAAGACAAATTGAGAGTTTGTAATGCTTGCAGTAAAAGAAAAAAATTGATGTGATATAAAGTTAACAGAGATTTATAGAATTTTTTATTATTTTTCAACAAACCAAACGAGACCTAACTATGCTTTGAAATTTTGTTCAAAAAATTTATGGTCATATTTGATTTACTCATTCGTTTTTTGTTTTTTATTTTTTATTTTCGTTTTATGTGTTAAAAATTTTTAAACGAGAATATCGAAAATGTTTTATTTTATTTATTTTGAGATTTTTTTTTTTTTTTGCTTTGGGTTAAAAACTTCTAAAACCACTTTTTATTATTTTTCATTTTATGTGTAAATTTATTTTCTGTTTTCTAAAATGAATTTTAAAAATATAAGTAACCAAATGAGTTATTTTCTTTATTTTCAAAAGGGTAGAATGAACAACGAGTTCAAAATAGAAAATGAAAAATAAAAACAAAAAATAAAAAAATAAACCAAATGATACCTAAATTTTTCTTTTTTGCAAACAACCCTTTTAACTACAAAGTGTGACGCGGGGTAAAGTATAAGAATGCCAAATATATTTTACCCTAACATTTGTTGTACAAAAGTTTTCAAAAGGCTATTATTTAAGTTAATTTAAAAAATGTTGCTATTTATATTGAAATTGTTGAAAATGCGTAATTTTAAGGGAATTTGAAAAGTGTTACAAATCAATAACAAAAACAATATGTCATATATTTACACACGCGCATATATTACGAATTCAAATTTATCAGAAAAAATGAATAAAAATCACTAATTAAGAATTAAAAAGATATTACCATATTAACTAAATAGAAAATCATTAAATATGTTTCCAATTAATGGCCAATAATTAGTTGACACATGCATTTTTCACTTCAAAAATCTCAAAAATTTGGTCGAAAAGGCCAGAAGCACATTTTGTTAGATATAATACATATGACGTATAATAATGTGCCAATTTATATTTGTATATATTTTTTTCTTATCACAAATAGTCTTCAATATTAAATCTGAAAAAAAAAATTAATAATGCAAAACTAAAAGATTTTATAATGACCCATTTGTTTTTAGAAATATAAAAACTTAAATTCCAACTGTTTCTTTCTATATATTTGAAAAACATATAATAAAGTAATTTAAAAATATTATCATATTAATTGAGTCAATTATATAATGACATGTGTATTTTATATAAATTAAAATATAGGTAGTGTTTGGAGTGATAAAAAGTAAAAAAAAAAATGAGATAAAGTGAGAAAAGTTATGAGTTCGTAATACGTGCAGTGAAATAAAAAAATGATGTGATAGAAATTTTTAGAAGTTTTTAAAATTTTTTTTTAGATGCCAAACGCACCCATAATAGAATGATTTATTTATTTTTGCAAATGTAAAAACTTAATAATTTCAATTGTTTTCTTCAATACATTTAGGAAAAAAAATAATGACTAGGGAATTTAAAATACAACATATTAATGAAATATGCATGTGTATTTTTATATTTATTAAATAAAAAAAATATAAAAACGTTAGGCTAAAAGTATGAACCTCGAAGATTCCCTAACCAGTAGTTATAATGACTCCGTTTGGCATCACAAACAAACTCTATAAACCTCTATAAATCTCCAACAACTCCTCTACCTCTAATTTTTCCGCCATTACGAATTTCAAAAAATTCTAATATTTCGCTGAAAAAAAAATCTAGAAATAGGTTAACCGAATGTGTAATTTTTTTATATAATCATATTTTTCGTGTCGAAAGCTTTCCAACGAGTACCATTGTCGTTATTTTTTACGAATTTTTTTTAAATCTGTGGGAACGGGTTTGGCAAACCGTTCCCATGGTTTACCACGTTTTAGAAAAAAATGACGCCAAAATCAATCCCAAACTACAGTTTATCTCAATTTATCTTATATTTTCTTACTCCAAACGGAGCCAATATAGATAATAGACAACCAAAGTAATAGGCACAATTTAGTTTGGTACTAGAAGTTAAAATTAAGGGATTTTTGGAGATCGGTCACTATTTATAGACTTATAAGGATTTTAGTCATACCAAAAAAAATTTGTTTGTGAATAAGTCACACTTACAACAAAAAGACAAAAAAAGACACTGCACGTTTTCAATACATTTTGAAACTGTCAGTTTTATTCGAACGCTCGTAACTTCTACGACTCTCCATTTTCGTCACAAACAGATTCAAAACCGTTTTTTTAAACATAATTAAAACAGATTCAAAATGTATATTCAGTACTATTTTTACAACAGCATACATCTTATACGAAACAGTATCACATCCAAACAGCACCATTGTAAGAATGTAAACAGCACCATTATAAAGAATGTAAACCGCACCATTATAAAGAATGTAAACCGCACCATTATACCAAACAATACCATACTAGATATATTTGGTACTATTTTTATAAGATCATACATGTATACGAAACAGTACCACTAGAAACAGTACCGATACTGTTTTTTACCGGTATTATTTTCATACTGTCATAAAAACATTAATCAACACATAATACAAACCAACCATTAATGGTGTTGTTTGGATGTGGTGCTGTTTAGATGTGGTACTGTTTAATAGGCTCTATTAATGGTGTTGTTTGCATACTAGATATATTTGGTACTATTTTTACAAAATCATACATCTTATACGAAACAATACCACTATAAACAGTACTAGTACTGTTTTCATACTACCATAAAAAACATCAATCGATACATAACACAAACCAACCATTAATGGTGCTGTTTGAATGTGGTACTGTTTAGTAGGCTCTATTAATGGTACTGTTTGCATACTAGATATATTCGGTACTATTTTTACAAAATCATACATCTTATACGAAACAATACCACTATAAACAGTACCGGTACTGTTTTCATACTACCATAAAAAACATCAATTGATACATAACACAAACCAACAATTAACGGTGCTGTTTAAATGTGGTATTGTTTAGTAGGCTCTATTAATGGTATTGTTTACATATTATATATATTCAGTACTGTTTTTACAAGATCATACATCTTACATGAAACAGTGCCACTAGAAACAGTACCAGTACTGTTCTGCACCGGAACTGTTTTCATAATACTATAAAAAACATCAATCGATACATAACACAAACCAACCATTAATGGTATTGTTTGGTATAATTGTGCTATTTGGATGTAGTACTGTTTTGTATCGGTACTATTTTCATACTGTCATAAAAAATATCAATCGATACATAACACAAACCAACCATACAAGCCAACATCATCATATTTTTAAAATCAACATCATTTCTCAGAAAACACGAAGGATGTTCATGAATTGAGTAACTAAATAACACATTTTTCACATTTAAACTCGACTAATTCTCACACACCTTCAACGCAAAATATGAAAACAACAAATTCGAAGACATGATTGCCCGGAATCGTTGACAGCACAAATTCACCTAATGCATAAACAAATTTGTATATGTTTCCTTCTTCGACCAATGTTAATCTCAGTCGGTGCTCGTTCAAATTAATGATATAACATATCTTCACGCGATTTATAAGGAAGGAAAACAAAAACGGAAGAAACGTGATTTTCGATTAACGCAATTTTTTGCAACTCTTGTCTAACTTAATTATAGAAATAAAGGGTATTCTTGGTATATTAGAAATTATATTAAAAACAAACTTGTGGGACCCACTCAAAAGTGTGACATATTCACAAAACTTTCTACACAAATATAACTTAAAAGCAATACTTTTTTTTAGAGTGACTAATAAATTTAAAAGACTGTAAAGTATGATTTAAACACAATTTTCTATAAAATTAATGAATTACAAGTTTTTATTTTGGAAGACTTTTAAATCATAACTAAATCGTTTAATTAAGAAAATTAAATCAAACTGAATTATTAATTTTGATTTGATTTGATTACTTTTATGAAATAATTGATAAAAAAATAAACTTCAAACATTGAAATCATTTTCTAAATCTAGAAACAATAAATTATTATTATAATAGAAAATTTTTAAACCATTTTCCGTTTCAAAGATAGGCTTTTGTGTTTTTATTTCAAGAAATGTCCAACGTTATTTTCCGCCGCACGCAAACAAGTTTTATTATTTTGAATCATGAATTTAGTGAAGGAAAATAAAGAAAAACCAAGAAATAAATACTAGATCTCGCATATAATTAAGTTCTTATTAATTTTATTTGTTAGAAAATATAAAAATTAAAGTAATTAATTTTTAATAAATTACTTTTTTATTTTTCAAAATTTTTTATTTCTTTTCCTCTTATTTTACACTACAACCAAACGAGGCAAGTAATAAAAATTTGATTTCTCTTGCTTGACCTTCTTTTCCGTCTCTGGATCTTCAATTAAAACACAATAAAGGAAAGATGCACGCAAGGAATTGAATCCAAATTCCGGTGTTCAAAAGGTATTGATTGGGGATTGGTAGTCCAAGATTTGGAATTAATCAGCTTATGGCCAGCAAAAGCCTCCCCACGTGCACAATGACTTAAACATCGTGACCTATGCAACATCTATTAAAACCTTTCAATGACTTCTGGAGTTTGAACTCTCCATATATGTCACACGCCCCAGTCCAAACAAGCATGCTCCGTGACATTATTATCAAACCCCCCCCCCCGGGCCCACCCACCCAACACACGTACGTTTTTGTGTGTGCACGTGCACGTTGTTGCGTGTAGAGGTAAAAATGAGCAAGTTTTAACTTACTCAAACTCACGATCGAGCTCAATTTAAACTTTTATATAAGTTTGATCTCAATCGACTTGATAAAAAAAATTAGAGTCGAGATTAGCTCGCGAATTATCCGATTAAATCAAAGTAATATCGTTTTAATTTAAAATATAGTAAATATAATATTATAAAAAATATTATAAAAATATTATAAAAAATATATATTATTTTATCGAACCGACTCGTGAACTTTCAAGTCGAACTTTTCTAAACTCGAATTTGATTTCGAATTTAAACGGGTCACAAGTCAAGTTTAAGTTGAACTTAAATAACTTACAAATAATTTAATTCGTTTTCACCCCTACTTGTGTGTGTATGTGTGTGTGTGAGAGAGAGATGTTTGATTTTTTCTTGGTTATATTTGTTGGCACAAAGAGTGTTTGAGGCTCTATTTTTAGCATTATAAAAAGTAAATTAAAAAAAAAATCAATGTGCCCTAGCTGTGGGCATTGCAGCATGTTTGATCTTCAGTGTCAATAATTCAATTCTTCTGGCCACTAATGACAAAATTTGGTAAAAGTGAATGTGATGTAAATGAAACGTAAAAGCAATAGCATTAATTTCTTTAAAAGTAAGTTCTAAGATACTGTAAAAATAATTTTTTTTTATTTTATAGACTCTCTATCTAATAACACTCTATATTAATTTTTTTAAATATAAATTCTGAAATATTAAATAATTATTTTCTTAATTTCTTTATTTATTTTTTATTTAATATATTAATAATCTTGACTGTCTCAGTCGTCTCTCAAACAAATTCAAACCAATCACACTACTTTCACTAACCTCGGCCCAAGCAATGGGAGATTTGCATGACCGACTGTACAATGCCTCAAAAGATACCATTTGAATGCTCGATTGGTAATTGTTATTGTAAATAAACTCTACTAAAGAAAGATTTATCCTCATAATTATCATGAAACTTAAGCACACAAACTCTAAGCATGCTCTTTTGTATCTAAATGGTACGCTTTGATTGCTCATCGTTGTGAGAATGAAAAGCAGTACCGAAACACAATTCTGATCCCGAGGCAACTTGGAGACCTTACCAAAACAAGGCAACTTGGAGACCTTGCCAAAACTGTGGAATAAACCAAGGATTCCTATTTAAAACAATAAAACTCGCCAGAATTATAATATAAACCAAGGATTCTTATTTAAAACAATAACATAAGGAATAAACATAAGGATACTGTGCAACTGCACAATCTTATCAACATATAACTTTGCCAAAACTATCATAAGATGAGTCATCTGAATCAACAAGAAATAAGCTAACTTTATTAATCTATCTACCCATATAGCATCACAGCCTTTCAGTAACCTTGATAAACATGACACAAAATTCATAATGATATGTTCTCATTTTTAGTGAGACAGTGGCAACAGCTGCAACAAATCAGTTGCCTTCTATTACTGGGCCTTCACCGACTAGCATGTGGATTGTGTTACAAAAGTATTATTTTTAGAAGGATTGTTATAATTAATTCAAATTATTTTTGGATTAAATCATACTATTTAACATAATAATTTGCACTTAATAAAAATTTAAGGCTAAGCATAAAAACGAGATCAAAGTGCCCTAATTAAGTGTAAATTATACTATAATTTAGTCCTTTGTGGAATAGATTTGAAATAAACTATTTATAAATTGTTACACTTATAATCTTTTTTTTTTTACCTTCTTTTCTTTTATTTTTAGGACAAAGTTAAATAAAAATAGCTGAGGAAGTTGAAATTCCCAAAAACTCTCTCAGGTGTTCAAATCAAGCAGTACAAGATTGAAATTAACTAATATCCATAAAGACAAATTTGCTCAAAATATACATCTACCACAAGGACACAAGAATTTTGTTAACTAGGGAAAAAACTCTTTTGAACTCAAAGGAGAAACAACCCCGGATCCTTGAGTGGATCAGCCCAAAAATCTTCATTAAATAGAAATGAGGTTACAAGGTATCAAATAAGAGTTATACAAGTTTTTCCAACCAAGAAATCATTGATCTACTCGTACATCACACTCTCCTAATCTTGGTTGCTAGACTACCCACAACTCACCTCAACCCATGAAGATTCCAGCCTTCAATCCTTGAAGAGTAAGCTCCTAAATCTGATCTCACACCACAGATCTGAGCTGCAGAGAGTTAGATTGTTACCAAGGATAGTAAGAGAACACCTTGACGTTGGATGAGATCCAAGCCCTAGGTCATCCTCTCCGCTTTTTGCCTTAAGAAGAAGGAGTGAGCTGCGGAGAAAAAGGCTTAGGTCTGAAAAGAAAAACTTTTCTTTTTATATCACAGAAGAGGGGTAAAAAGGTCACTTAGGTTCAGTTAAAAAATTTCTGCGCGACAATCAGGGGAAGCTCTTGGGCAAGAACTTCCCTGCTCATGTTCAAGAACCTGCTTTCACAGAAAAACAGAGAACAGAACCTAAGGCTTGATCACTGTAACAATCTCCTCTTTAACAAACAATCTCCCAACCAGATTCCAATATTCACAAACATTCTTTGGCTTATGTTTGTGAACAAATTCACCAACAATGTGACATTTTAGGAAACAAAATACAATCAAAGTGTTTGCTCGAGAATTGCCAATCAAAAACTCATACAGACACTAACAGAAGTCATACCCGTTTGTGACTCTAAAAAATAATATAAATTTTTACAAATTTTTATAAAATTTAAATTTTTTACTCACTGTACAAATTATAATATTGTAATTTTTACAAATTTATACTAATTTATAAAAGTCTAAACATATAGTCACAATTAAATCGCGCAAAATGACTTAAGAACGCGTAAGGAGGCTCCAACTACCTCAAATCTGAGGGAAAATAATAATAATAAGAAAGGGTAAGTCACCGCCTAGGGCCGAATTTCAAATGCTCGAATCCCTTTCCACTACCACGAACTCTCTAGATTTGTAGTATAATTAAGGGTTTGTTTGGAGTAAGAAAAAATGAGATAAATTGAGATAAATTGTGGTTTGGGGAGAGTTCGTAATACGTGCAGTGAGAGAAAAAAATTAATGTGATATAAAGTTAACAGAAATTTATAGAGATTTTCAGAGATCTTCAGCAAATTATTGCATGCCAAACGAGCCCTAAATGTGATCAGCTTGTGATTACAAGCAAAACCCCGATATTCATACTTTCTCTCTTCTTTGCTGCATCCTCTTCCATATTTTTCTCTCCCCTTGTTCACGCTCTTGACCCTCTCAATTGTAAACCATGAAGAAGGAAATAAAAAAAAAATAAAGGAAACTAAAGGGACAAAAACAAAAAAAGAAAGAGAAGAGAAGAGAAAGGGAAAAATGACAAGGGCTCTTATTTGCCCCAACCACCACCTTGGCCAACTCGATCTAAAAAGGAAAATAAAATTGGCCAGTAGGCCACAATCAAAACTCATGGTCCGAATTTTATAAATTCATGTAAATTAAAATATTTGATTGTAAGATTTTTTTTTAGGGATTCTTATCACTTTTTACTCTATTATATAATTCAGTGTGGGTTTTAATTTTCTATGTGAAAGCTCCAATAGAATAGAATGACAATGATATTAGTAATAGAACAAGGGTAGAAAGGAAGTAAAGAATCTTTTATTTAGTTACGGATAGAAAACTCATGAGATTAATGGAATAGATATTCTAATTTTTATAATATAGTTATATAATTTAAATATGATGTAACGAAATGAAATATAAAAAATTAATACTTTGAAAAATTATAAAATGAATTTTATTCTTTTATCTTATAACTTTGTCAAATAAAAAAAATATTTTTTTATCTCTTTTTTTTTTTTCAAGGATTCCATTTCCTTGTCATTTTAATTTTTTTTTCTTTACAAGTCTTTCATAAAAATATCAATTTTTTTTTTTAAATAAACAAAATGGATAATGTGAAATGAAATCTCCCTCTCTTAGAGAGGAATGAAAGGCCAGTCCCCTTTTTAAAGAAATGAATAATTATAATTCTCACATTTTCATTTACTAATGAAACAATAAAAAAAAAAAATAGGGGAGAGAAAGTATGAAACTAAATGGTGATTATCACTATCACAATCAAACACCATTAGCAGCACTTCTGCCACCACCTTTTCATGACATTAATTTTGTTTTTATTCCATTTTCCCTTAAGATTCATTTTCATTTCATTCGCTTGTATCACAACGAGAATTAAACACTTTTGTCTTTTTATCTCTCAAAGGAAACTATTGCACGTAACTGAAAAGGTCCTTTGAAGTGTTTTACAAAAATACAAATGAGCAGAGCTTGAATTCCTTAAACCATATACAAATTTCAATATTTAATGAGTTGATGCCAGAGAAAGTATCTCACTTTCATCACATATGTCGAAATGATTTATCTTGAATACTTGTGCTTTGAGAAATTTATTGCGAGAAGTTGGTGTGTGTGTGTGTGTGTGTGTGTGTGTGAGAGAGAGAGAGAGAGAGAGAGAGAGAGAAAAGGTGGTCCACCTCTAAGTAATTCACTCAAAAGAATAATAACGATGCCTTGTTATTAAAAATCAATCAGTTTAATGAATAAACCGCTTCTTGGACTTCCTTAGAAGAGGACAAGAATTGATCGATGTGATGACAAAGATTCTAGCGACCACAATTGTTTATACACAGTGGTTCAGTTTGGCTAGTTTAAGCTTCTCGCCATAAAAAAGCATAGATTCTTGATGATTAGACTCCAATCCAATTACAAAAAGAAAGAACATAGATTTGGAAATTAAGCAGGATTCAGTACCAGACAAATTAAAGGTGCTACTGATTAATTCCAAGTTGTTACTCGAAAATATATATATACATACATATATATATATATATATATAAAGAGAGAGAGAGAGAGAGAGAGAGAGAGAGAGAGGAGAGATTAATTGAGTAACTAATGATATACGAATAACAAACTTGTATTAAAAAGATTATTCAGAATGTGGCTGAAATTAATCGTTAGTTTATTACTTTAAAACAATACTACAATAGTTAAAAAAAAAATCTAAAAAATAATATAATAGTGTTTTGAACCATTTTGTTTAAAGTAAACAATTCGCAGAGAAGCTAATTAACTATTAAAAAATATTATCACCAAATTAATCACGTACAAATATATATTTATATAATAACAAAAGTATAGTATTCTTCTCATCCACCTAGGCCATATTTTTTTCGTTAGATATGGAATTGAATAAAAGTTAACATACTAATTTTAATTTTTATACTATATTTAATTTCATGTTTTTCTCGAGATAGCATTTATCATAGACTTTTATCTAAAATGTCATCTATATTTTACAAGAGAATAATCCCAATAAAAAATTTGTAACTAAATATAAAATAAAAATTAGTAACAAAATACTATCTCTTATTAAACTCCATATCCCATAAAACAAATATGGCACTAGTGTTAAGTTCTCAATTTGGCTTGCATTTCTTACCTTCAGGGCGGAACTACACATGCAATGACTATACCCCCAGATATTTGAAATATATATATATATATGTATAGTATAGGGATAATTACAAAAGGGGGGTTAGCTTAATGGTGAAGATATCATCCTTAAGTCTTATGTTATTTGGTGGAAGTTACAAATTTGATTCCCTCTACCTCTACTTGTATTTTCAATTCTCAATTGTTTTATCTTTCCAAAAAAAAATGTATTTACAAATATATATATATTTTCAAAATGGTCACTCCAACCCAAAATAAATAAATAAATAATATATTCTACTTTTTCAAAATGGTCACCTTGTCTTTTTTACTTTAAGCCATTAATAACTAATAATACTTTGTTTTTGAGTTAGACTGTTAATAGTCTAACTTAGTCAATTAAATAATTTTTAAGCAATTTTATGAATGGACTTTATATATTTGTTTTATTTTTTAAGTTCATTACTTTCAAATAGACTGCTTGATTTTGATATTACATTTTTGAGATTGAGAAAAAAATATTAAAATCTATAAAAATCGGCTCTCCCCTACGAAATTCTTGGTTCTGTCCCTACCTAGCTATCTCATATCTATACTATATTGATAAGAAAGACCCCAAGAGTTGTTGAAATATGAGGAAGCCACCGTATCACTCTTTTAGTTTAACTTAATTTTTCATATGATGGAGATATTTACATTTCTCCATTAACTTTCCTTACTTCACAATAGTTTTAATGAAAAAAAGTAATATAAAAAACAAAAAAAAAATAGTGAAAGAGTGTATTTATCTTTTCTCCTATTCAAAAAGTTTTAAAAAATTACATGGAAGTGTTTTCCTATTAAAGAAAACACAAATGGCCATGCCACCACCTTTAATTAGCTGACGGCCATTTTGACACCAAGCATGCCTTTTAGGAAAAATCCTGACAATTTCTCCCCGTTCCCCCAGCAAATGTAGTAGTTGGTAAAGGGGTGCGTGGCTTTTCAATAAATGAGGCCGACGACCTTGAATTAATGGTGTGAAATGGGATCACCTATACGAGTTTGCATGGCATAACGCGTGATGGATGGTACTAGCTAGAAGGAGGTTACTTTTCAAAAAAAATGACCAAGACCTTGAATTCAATGGTACGTGATTTTGAAGTTGAATCTTGTTCACCACGCATCCCATTTTCAACCTATAGTTGTGGAAAATTTTGTATGACAAAAAACCTTTTTGTTCCCCGAATAGGTACGAAGTTTACATGAAACTCCAAGGAAATTTTTTAAAATGTGTATGTATATATATATATATATATATATGTAGAACAGTTACAAAGCCATAAAATCTTCAGAAAATTATTTTTAGAACACCATATTTATCATTATTACATTTTTTTCTCTTTAAATTTATAATATTGTGTTTGCAACTTGTACAAGAGAAGGGGGGGATTGAAAAGTGAGATTGAAATGATAGAAATAAAAAAAAAGGTTATTTTCGTTTTTTTTTGAAGCAAAATTAGAAGAGATTTTTTTTCCCTTTTTGTTTGAAATTCAAGAGAACAAACGATAGAAAATAATAGGTTTGATAGGAGAATTAAAAATAGAAGGAAAAATTTTCAGCCATTTTTTTAATTTTTTTTCTTTCTTTCTTTTTTTTTCTCCCTTTTCCTCTCCATAACCAATCATACAAAGGGAAAATGATTTCCCCTCCCCCTTCTTTTCGCTCTTTCTTCAAATTCCAAATATACGACTATTGATTTTTCAACAATAATATATATATATATATATACATATATAAATTATACATTCTTGCAAGTTTCTCTCAATAACCAAAAGAAACGAGCCTAGCCCAACATGTTTATACTCCAATCACAAGGCCTAAAATAGTCGGGCCGATTGGGCCGGGTTTTGGGCCAGCGTTCACCAAGAACCCAACCCGTAGTCCAGTGAACTTGTACATTGCCATTTTCCTCGTCTACCCAAGTCGTTAAATTGATTCCCAACATAAATGTCAATCATTCTGATTATACTTTGTTATAAATATTCTTCCATTTATCATTACCTTTTGATGCGAAATCACTATTCTACCCAAAACAAAATTACAAAAAAAGACAACTAAAATAATGTAACACAGACAGTCTTTGTAATTAAAATACATATTGATGATTTTTTTTTTTCTTTAAATAGAGTAGCCAACAATCATGCATGCATTACAAATATTGTTCAAGTAACATATGATGAAAACATAGTTTTCCACACAATCTTCTCTCACTCCCTCTCATTTTTTCCCCTCTTCTACACAAACTCCGTTTGTTTCAAATGTAAAATATTTTTTAAAAAACACATTTACTCATATTTTTTTAAAAACACTCCCCTAAAAGATGAAAACTTGTTTTTTGAAAAATATTTTATATTGAAACAAACAAAAATGTTAAATGTTTTTTTTTTTTTCTGAAAAACTACTTAATTTGCTCATGATTCAGAAAAACATTTCCCTGAAACACAAGTAAATTTATTTATCAGCAAAAATTTTAGATTGAAACAGACGGAGCTTAAAATACAAGAGTTTGGAGTTCAATTTGAGGAGGGCTTTATAGCTAACTATGAGCTGGGAGCAGATGCAGTCGACTGGACTAAGAAGATTCCTGTGCAGAACTGAGCCTGTGAGACTGGAAATTCATGTTGAGAACCTCACCTAATAATGGCTGATAAGCTTCAGGACTCTGCTCGTCGCTAAAGCCACCGCTGCTGATCTCTCTGGGAACCGATTCCTCCCGAAGCGCAGCCCGGGCAGCCCTTCTCCTTTTTCTCAGCTCTTGCCATTTCCTAATCTGATCCTCCAGCCCCGCTTTGGTCTTCTCGGCCGCATTAGCTCTGCTCGCCGCCTGTTCTGCTCTAGTCCTCAATTCCCCAATTCTAGCCGTCGCAATTTCTAGCTTTTTCTTCAAAATCTCCAACTCATTCCCATTTGCTAGCACAGGATCTATTATAACTTCATCCGCCTTCTCTGCAGCCTTCTTGACCAATGCCTCGAACTCGTTCTTTGAAATCTTGACACAAGCATTAGTTTCATCTCCTGGTTTTCCTTCTACTTGTTTTTTTAACCTTCGATTCTCATCCTTGGAATTTTTAAGTTCTGATCTCAACCGATTAAGCTCCGTTTCCTGCAGCTTGAAGTTTGATTTCAGCTTGTTTAATTCGTGAATGGCATCGAAAGCAGCTTTCTCAGACGAATTCCGTTGCTCATTTGCTTGTTGAACCTCCAACCGTAGTGAATCTATAGTTGCAGACTTGGCCATGAGCTGCTTCTCCAACTCTTCTTGTGCTTCGACTGCTTTTTTCGTCGCCAGTTCTAATTTGCCCTCTTTTTCTGATAGCATAGCACTGATCATCTCCTCCCTTTTTTCGGTAGCGGCCAGATTTGAATGCAGAATAGTTTCATTCAGCTCCATGGCGTACCTCAGGTGCTCATCATGATCTGCCCATTCTATGTAGCTCAGTCTGTGCAGTCTTCAACTCGGTTATAGAATGAGAAACCTATTTCTCTCGCTCCAACCTCCTATTACCAAATTCAATAATAATAGTCATGAAACGTGAAAAATAAGAAGAAATTTGTTAGTGTTTGTATAGGTTATTGATTGGCAATTCCCGAGCAAACACTTTACTTGTATTTGTTTCTTAAAAATGTCACAATGTTGTTTAATTTGTTCACAAACATAAGCCAAAAAATGTTTGTGAATCATTGAGTTTGTTGGGAGAAGCACTAGGGAAGAGGTGGTTGCTGCAGCTGTGCTCTACTTTTTGGTCATTTTCTCTGTTTTTAATTGAAAAGATTTTCTGGAGTTTGACAGTAAGTGAACAGTAGGGTTCGCGAGCATGAGTAGTGCCCCAGTCAATCGTGCAGAATTTTTTTTAAGAAACTTTGAAAGTCCTTTTTACCCCTCTTCTTTGATATAAAAAGAAAATATTCTTTTCCAACCCTAAGCTTTTTGATCTGCGCAACTCATTCCTACTGTTTTCTGCAAAAAGTTGAGAGGATGACCTTGGGCTCTTGATGGTTCAAATCTAAGGTTATTCTTTCTTTCTTTGGCATCAATCTATCTTTTTCAAAGTTCAGATCTGTGGTGTGGAATCGGATTGGGGAGCTGTTTCTTCATGGATTGAAGGCTGGAATCTTCACGGGTTGAGGTAAGTTGTGGGTTGTCTAGCAAATAAGGTTAGGGAGTGTGATGTACAAGTAGATCAAGGGGTTTTGGTTGGGAAAACTTGTAAAATTCTCCTTGGGTACCTTGTAATCTCATTTTTATATAGTGAAGATTTTTTGGGCTGATCCACTCAAGGATCTGGGGTTGTTTCTCCTTAGAATTTTAAGGAGTTTTTATCCTAGTTAACAAATTTGTGTGTTCTTATGGTGGATGATTATTATGAGCTAAAATTTCATTATGGATGTTTCTTAGTTCCAGTTTATTTTAGTTTGTTTTGGATACTAGTGAGTGATTTGAGAATTTCAAAATTAAATCCTTATCTAATGGTTCAATTAACCAAGATACAGGTTCAACAAACTCAAAATTAAATCTTCAAATTTGCCACCAATCCAATTAATGTGCACTGATCAGAATGTAACCTCCAATTGCACTTGAGGGTGGCAAGAGGAAGAGCAAGCAGCGAGGAGAAAGAGAGTCTTCAATGTTATTGAATGTCTAGTAGGTAAGGGCATGTTTGGTGAGTAAATGAGGGTCCTAGGTTGCGTTTATAGCAGCTGGGGTCCTAGGTCATTGGGTTTTTGCAGGAAAGTAGATATCGACTAGAGCTTAGTCAAAATGGTAATCCCCAAGGATAAGGATGCATGCATGCAACTCAGTATGACAAATCTTTCATTGATACAGATCTGCACGCATATCATTGATGCAGCTCAAGGTTGTAGAGACATGGGGTTTCGAGATCCAATGGTGAGCGCCATGTGGTGGTGGGGGTGCTTGTGATTGGACTAGATGGGGACAATTATTGAGGTATCTCTCTCTCTCTCTTAGAGGATCAAGGTATCACTCAGGATATGTGGTCATCACCTCGATGTTCCCTCATTCATGCCTCCATCCAACAACTCTTGTGAGTGGTTTCCGAGCAGGATTTCTAGATATATATTTAGGTGAGTGTCTTGGCTTGCCAAGGTTGACTCATATAGGTCCTTGAAAGTTGAATCCTTGATTATCCCAAGATCACGATCTACGTACAGATCCTTAGCAGTTAGAACCCCGCGGGAAAGGTACCAAAATACGGACATTAGACCCCTAGACTTAGAGCTTTGGTCCTTCCTTGCCTTAAGGCCAGAGTGGGGAGCCCACATTTAGCCCCTTGCGTGAGCTCAGGTTGAGGAGTGCTCATTCATGAAAGATGATGAGATGCAGGATTTCGGTTCATTCATGCCCTAGGGCTAGGAGTAGGGTGCCCACAGTCAATAAATTAACTTCCTACGGAAAAATGCAATATAGTTAGGTACTTTGTGATTGACTAAAGTCCAATAAGAGAAGAAAAAAAAATTGTTTTTGTTAATTAAAAGGTGAAAATGTACCTATTTCTTAAGGTTGTGTTTGGAACGGTTGATTTATCAAGAAGAAAAATAGAGAAAATGTAAAATTACTTCTCTTATTTAGTTGTGGTGGAAAACAGAAGAGAAAAGGCATGAAATTAGAGAAATAAAAAATTAAATTAAAAATTTATCCGCTAAGAATTATCTTTCATTTTCTTAATTTTCTAACCCAAACATGTAAGATCGTGTAATTAGAATTTCATATTTCTTATACATTTTTCTTTTTTCCTTTCCCCTTTCCCTCTTTTTTTTTTCAAGGCCTTTATTTTCTCTTACCAAATCCTTATTCAAACATAAGGTAAGAGACCCACATGAAAGATTAATGGAATAACAGATATAACGTCTCCATTGAAATATAAAAAGTCATACCAAAATGAAACATCATTTACCAAAATAATAAATTATTTAATAATTTTATTAATTTATTAATTAAATTTTTATAAATTTAGATATACTTCCAAACAGTTCTATAAAATTTTATGCTATTTTAAGTGTTCTCTAAATATTCTGACTAAAAGATTTTCGAAATATTTACCTTTTTTTTTAACTAATCAAAACAAGCTACCAAAATAAAATTTTGACCCTTGCAGCCAATATGCTAATCATCAATATGTGGACAGTTGTGTAAATTATATTTCACATTGGTCAAGTATTAATCCTAGCTTGAACGTACATGAGAGTATCATCTAAAGTGACATATATATACACACACGGATGTTATATGTATATGGATGATCTAGAGTTAATTTACATTAAAGACATCAAGTAAACTAAGGAAACTAAAACCCAAACCGAAAACGAAAGAGGGCCTAGATTATGAATAATCTTTCAAACTGTTGGGTGGTCACAAATAAATGCGAGAAACCCAACAATCTCTTCTTCACAACATACAGCTTGGGGCCGGAGGGAACAACAATTTCTTTCTCCTGGTGGCTGAGATTAATAGTAAATTTAAATTTTGATACCAACTATGAGTGACATGGGCCTATCACTACCCAAAACTAGTTCAAGAGATGAAGTTTCCTCGCACCAATAAACTGAACAGCAGCCCGCCAGCCAAACCCCAACACAATCATTAGTGACCCAACTAACCAAATCTTTAACACAAATTTTGCAAGAGAGAGATTAGAGAGACTTACCTGGGAAAAGCGGAGAAGTATTTTCTATACTTCTTCTGGGAAAAACAGTGAGAGATTGAAGCGAAGAAAATTTGGGTGTCTTGCATAATAATAAACTAAGATCAGGGACGGAGGGAGGACTCCCCTTGACAAATTATAGGGATTGTTGATCGGAGGTAGCTAGGCAGTGCAGTGCATCTTCGGCGATTGTGGGAGTGTCTCTTACGTTACAGACAATCGAGTTGGCTGCCATTTTTACAACCTTGGACACATCGACCTCGATCGCCTCGCTTCTCTCACCAACCTGCAGCTGTTAATAAGAGCATGTTTGGTGGGCATTCCCACGGTGATGCAAACATCCGCTACTGTTTGGTTGATATTTATGGTAGGAAATGGAATAATTGAATTGATTCTAATAAATAACATAATTGAGTTTTTCAATCTAAAATTTGAAAATAATTTATTTTCTTTATAACAAAATGTAAAAAGGCTCGTTTGATCTTATTTCAGTACTCTTTTTTACGTTGAAATAAATAGGGTTTAAATAATTATTTTTAAAAAAATATGAATAAATATATTTTTCAAAAAAATTTTAAGTTGGAATAAATAAAACCTAAATGACCACTATTTTGTTGCCACGCTTTTTTACGTTTATCTCTATTTTTATTCTTTTTTTTTTGTCATTTTCATTTCTATTCTTATTTTAGTTTCTTATTTTTTCTTATTTTCATCTTTTTTTTTTTTTTGGTTCTCACGATCTCATCCCGATCAACAACCAAACGTGCCGCTAACTGTCTTTGGGTGTTTTCGCGGCTCTTTTCCCGTTTTTGAGGTTCGTGGACCTAATGGAGGTTTTTCTTTGTTGCCAAAACCAACATTAAAAAAATATATATATATTGCCAAAACCAACATTAAATATATATATATATATAAACAAACCAACCAACCTTAATTCTTAAATCCAAGTTAACTAGTTAGGGGAGCCGTTATAAATTTTTTTTTTCATCGTACTGATATTTTAATTAAAAAAATATAAAGATTGTTGTTCAATTAAAAATAATTATCAAAATACTATTAATAAAAATTTAATTCTGTAATGAATTTTTAAAAAAATGCAATTTCATATTTATGTTTTCTAAGTAATGGGAGCATATTCCTAACTCTCGAATAGTTGAACAAAACATTGAGTTATCGGAGATGAACTGTCAGGTCAAATCAAGTCAGCTATAGAATAGTCGATCAATCCCAAGCGTGTATTTCGAACAAAGTAACTATCACAGTAATCATTTATATGACTCCGTGAGATTCTCGTTTAGAATTATGTAATTCCTATTAGGTTAAAAATAACAACCAATCTCATATTCGAAGGCAACATTCATGAGATATCGAGATATTCCAAAAATGAAAGGACAATCATTTTCATAACAAACAGAATCTTCGTATATTTTCTTTCTACTCGTATTGCATTCGCAAGCATATATAAAATGAGACTACACCAATCATTAAGATATGATACATTTTTCTCATATATTAAAATTCTGTCAAAATTATTACTCAACTCTTTACTAACATGGGCATTAGAGGGCCTTTGGTAGGCACCAATTGAAGTATAAACTAATTTTTGTAGCTTGGAGAGGAAATATGGAACAAGATTATATATATACATTACAGTGCTTAGTCTACTCAGCTAAATGAACTAAGAATGGGAACTTGGAGAAGCTGAAATTAGATTTCTATTGGTTTGGATTAAACAAGCAAAACAAAAAATAACAAATATTTTCTGAAAAAATTAATATAGAGCCAAAATAACACTATTCCAAATATATACAATATTTGTAACTACTTAATGTTATTTATCAGAATTTCCTATTAGGAAAAAAGTTTGTGAAATAGTAAGTGCTAAAGAAGCACATATCTATTCCGAGGTCCAACAATGGTGTTTGGAGGCCCAAAAAAATTCAAAACAAACTCAAAAGTTGGGGTTGATGCGATATAAAAATAATATGTGTAAAATTTGATTGGAGGAATTTAAAAATTTTTAAAGTTTTTTAAAATTTTTTGAGTTTTTTTGAGATGTCAAATGCACCTAGTCACTTTAAAATAGTAGCTTGTGATTCACACAATGTCTTATTCAAGCACCAAAATATTAATGCAAGGAAAAAAGTTCTCACCAATTAAGGATACAATTCCAAATCCTACACCCCCAAAAAAAAGAAAAAAGAAAGGTGATGCTAATCCACATAAAAGCAGAACCATAGAAAACATTACACTAGCATTCTATGATCCTATCATTCATGATACACATACAGACCCACCAAATGAAGCCAAGGGGAAATCAATTTATAAGTTGATCATCAAGGTTGTTTTTTTTTTTTTTTTTTCCCTCCAACATGGCAGTATTCCTAAAACTCTAACTAAACAATTTTTAATCTATACATATGAATCAAAATTTCCAAACCAAAAATTAAAAAACTAGAAATTACGAATTTATATTTTTTTATTAAACTACGAGTAAGACATTAAAAAAATTGTCATTTTGTAACGCTTTCCAATTCCCAATTAGGGCAAAATTTTTAAGAATTTTTGATAAATTTTTTAGTAAAAATTGCTATATGTAATTTTTTTTTTATGCATTTGGTAAAAATATAATTAGAAATTTTTAATTGTTTGATAAAAGTTGAAGAAATTTACCTAGTGAGAAAATGTTTTGTTTTGTTTGGTTATAAAAGTTGAAGAAATTTTCAGATAATTTTGAGGACTTTTGGTTATTAGGTTAAAAAATTTTTAATGTTTTTAGAAAATTTTAACAACTTTTGAATTATTGCCAAACACTTAAAAAAGCAAAAAAATTACTAAAAATTATTCTTTTTTTTCCGCTTCCAAACAGACCTTTAGTTTTCCGAATAGTATTGACCAATATTATTTATTTATTTATTTGTTTTTTCTTTCTGCCAGTTAAAAAAAAAAAAAAAAAAAATACACCTCCTGCTTTCTCTCCTCTTAATTTCAAAATTTCACACTTCCTCCAATCAGTGAGGAGGAGGAGGAGGAGAAGAGAGATGAGTTCTTCCTCGCCCCATCGTCATCGCGGCAGTGGTGGTAACAGCAGCAGTAATAAAGAGGAGAGACCGAGGTTTTTCGATTCCAAGGCGAAGAGCATTTGCTGGGCCAAAGCCGACACCATCCCTGGTCGCCACCCCGAGCGATGGCGCAAAGATGCCGCCGGCAACATTGTCTGCAAGCGCTTCTGTAACTGCCAGGGTTGCCTCTGCTTCGAGTACGACCATATCATCCCTTACTCCAAAGGTCCTCCTCTCTAATCACGTCTCCGCAACTCCATTTTTTTAATTATTTCCCTTCTTGGGTTTCTTAGCTGCTTGGGTTGAATGAATATATGTTTTTTCCCCCCGATTTTGATTGGTTGATTCGTGATATGGATTGTTGAATCTCTTTGACATGTGGGTGTTTGAATTGAAACCTACTGTGTTCTCTGCTGCCGTTTGGGTTTGTTTCAAAATTGGAGCTTTGTGTTGCAGGCGGTGAATCGGTCGCAGAGAACTGTCAGATTCTGCAAACTAGGGTAAATAGGTTCAAATCAGATAGAGACGAAGTGGACACCACTCAATTAAAAGGTTACTCTTGTGATATCAAGTTTACTGGTACGTTTGCCTCATCCTCTTTTGTTTTCTCTCATCGAAAAAGAAGGGAAAGTAGCTGGATATCCCTGCCTATTGATGCCGGTTTTTGTAATATATTTAAGATAAAATATGAGCATATACAACATTTAATGTAAAAGTAATATATAATTTTTAAACATTAAAAAAGAAAAAAAATAAAGTCTCAAATACGGAAATACCCTAGCAATAGCAAAATGATTGGACTATATGACTTCTTGGGATTGTTGGAAGGCCAACACTTACTCTGTCATAACCTGTATGTAGTGTGCCATGTCTGTCATAGGGGTTGCTCCATTGACGACCATTTCTCTTTGGCTCCGGACGTGATCTTGCCTCTGTCTTGGCCTGTGGTGTTAACTTGTCTAGCCTTTTCCATTGAAGTGCCATGAAAATGCTCAACACTCTTCCCTAGTAGAGTAGGATGTGGGACCAGGAACAAATTGGAGGCTCCGGTTGGCTTGGAGCAATACTGATGATCGTCGATTGTAGGAATTCATCGAGGCGAGTGGGGTAAGAGTTAGGTCAGTTGAGAGAGAGAGAGAGTGATATAGAGTATCGAAGTTGGATTCTGGCTAGGGTGAGGTTTTTGTGACTTTTTGAGGTTGGGAGGAGGTTAGGATACGGAGGTTGGCCTCTAAGCACCAATGATGGTTGTCCAAGTACAATTGGTCAACTTTTCTTGGCCTAACTCCTCCTACTTGAGGCAGAGTGTCAAGCCAGGTAGTGATGGTGTCCTTGCATGGTCAGGTGGTACGAAGGATCGTGGTCATACTCATACAACCAGGCACGTTCTAGTTGAATTTGTCTAGTGTCTATTTCTCCAGATCGGTTGACAGGATTCTTGATGAAACTCCTAACTCCAGCCGCCAAGTTGTTGAACCCCGATGATCCCTTAGGAGAATGACAGTCCCCTAGGTGAGGCGAGCCTCTTGAGCCTTGCTCTAAATCTAGGATGAGAAGTTTCATGATGTATGTTATAAATGTTGTTGAGAAGGATTCGCAATGAGGAGACATTGCCGCGGGAGGGTCATGTGGAGGGAGGAGCTCTTGTAGTTGACCCTCCCACAAGTGGGAGTTGCTGGTCCTTTCTAGGGAAGTTATCTTCTGGAGTGTCAGGCCATTGTGACATGGCTTACCATTCCAATGATGTGACAGGTGTCCACGTGACCGATCTACCCACACATAATTCACTTGCGGATTTTTTTTTTTTCTTGTGAAGAAGCTTAGCAATTGATTTTGTTTATCCAGAAGTGATGTATGCATGTCATTGCTAATTGATCATTATTAAGCAAAATCACCAAAACCACCTTGATTACTAGTATGCCTAATTTTTCAAACTGTAGTTTATTACCCCATTAACAAATTCATCTTTCCTTGAAGACATCATTCATTAGTTTGGAGTTGGATTGGAAGGAATCACAATATCTACCATCCATGGATCTAACTTTTTTTTTTTTTTTTTTTGGGAAATATGTAATTTTGGCTGAAAAACACATGCTTGCGGCCAACTGGATTGATCCACCGCCTTCCTTTTAATGGCGGGAGGAGATACAACTCAAGCTAACCACTAGTGGTACACCACATATGGTCAAACTTTAGATGGGGATAATTTTGTTCTTATTTTACCTGCTTATGTAACTGTTAGATGGCTAACTATTATGCTTGGAAATCTCCAATTGCTGGCATGAAATACTGTATTATGGCATCCGTGTGTGTACTTAGATAACAATAGTTAAATATCCCCACCAACTGGGTTGCTAATATGGATATTTAGATATGGGTGATTCAAGATATTTGCATAGCTCAAGGGAGTTGAGTATTTAAAATTTCTTCTAACACAAATATGCAATCTAGTGTAGATTTCATTGGCATGGTCCCTGATGAAGACATCTCCTCTCAAGTGACGGTTGGTTTGATGACATTCCCCTGTGGTCTTGGTTGAATATATTCCTTTCCCCTTGAATAAAACTATTAGTCTCCCTAGGTTAGTCTCTTGGCTTTCCTTTGGATGATCTTTTGGCTTTCTTTTGTTTTTTCCTGTTCAAGTAATCCTTGTAAATTGGTTCTAATCAAATATTGATGAAGATGAATTGGGTATGATGATTGTGACAGCTTAATGTTGATTTCCCTCCTCCCTTCTTTTGTTCTCCCCCCTGGCTAGTTTGTACTCTCTCTTGGCTTAATTCTCTTCTTTTGCTTGATTTCCCTTCTTCTATGTGATTGTTTCACATTATATCTGGTGTTAGAGCCGTAAATCCTAATTTTACTTAACATTCGTCAATATTTCTAAATTGAAGACCAAAAAAGGGGAAAAAAATTGCTATAGTACATAGCCCTGTCCACTATTCGAAGCTTGTTCCAACACTATTATAGCATTGTTCCAGCACTCATACAGTATGGAGATCCATGGTTTTAGTCCTAAGACAAGGAAAGTAGCATTTGTCAATCTTTGTGTATGTATCACCTTTCAAATTCTTGCAAGCTTTGTTGTGAATCCTCCCAAGGTTGGAGATGAGTCATATGAGTCCTATTTTTGCAGTAAGTGTAGAGAGAGAGTATTCAATGAGTGCATGTATCTAACACAACACAACACCAGTATGTTACTTTCCTAGAAGTTTGGTGCTTCAAAGGTCAATAGTAGTTAAGTATGTGGACCTCCTACAAAATTATTATTTGAAGTTGTGTAGTATTTCTAGATGTTATATTGTGCTAGTCAATAGTAATTGAAGTATATGAACCTCGTGCAGAATTTTTATTCAAAGCTCTAGGGTGTTTCTTGGAGTTGTAGTACACTAGTCAATGGTAGTTAAGTGTTACTGCTACATGGTAAATAATTTCAGGCCTAACTGAATAGAGAAGCTGCAGTGGAACCTGTCATGCTTGATGGATTGTAGTGGTAATCACAACTGCATTAAGTGATGGTGCTATCCCAATTCTAGTAACAAAATCATAACCCAAGATCAATTACTAGTCTTAAAGTTAAACAATAGGAGGGATATTTATGGATGACAGAATTTTCCAGCGTCAAGGAATTATTGGTCACTTGTGCCAACAACACTTCCTTGCATATATACTATAAATTTATGTAAAGAAATCACTAATGTTTTCTTTTGCAGAAAGAAAAAAGGCATACTAAGTTTTCCCCTCGTATGTCTACAAGTCATTTTGATTTTTTTTGTCTTTTGTAAGAAAATTCAAGATCATCTTCATTTTGGGGTTAGAAAGAGCCACCGATATGTCTTCTTGAATTAACAAAGGTGGTGGTGGTTGCTATTGGTGCTTCCTTGGGATCCCATTGCGGCTGCCATGGGTAGCATAGCCCATAAAAAACCACTTTTGCTTTAATATTGATCAAATTTAGGCAGGATTATTGTTATATTGCTCCAAATCTAGCACAAAAAGAGCAATAGTAATTCTGGATGGAAGTTGCTTCACAATGTAAAATGTAGAGCCAGAGGTCTCTTTGTGGAGATCGATACAATTGAGTCCATGTTTTGTTTCCTCGTGAAGTTGATGATGTTGAAGGACAGCAACATCCACATTTCAATTTGTTGAGGAGCAGAATATGGGTGTGTTTGGGATGTGGGATATTGCTGTTCCTTTCTCTTCTCTTTTCTTCTTTTTGGTTGTAATTAACACCTTGCTTCCCACGGACGGAATCAATCTGAGTTGTTAGGTTTGCTTGAGTCAGTAGTCTGTGTATTGCATTTATTAACATTTGGTCTGAGGGCATTTTACAGCCTACTTACATGATTATATATATTGAACGTGCAGATAGGGAGCTTGACATAATTGAAATGGCCGTTTATGGGGATGTAATACGGCCAGGAAATCAATGCCGTTGCAGAACCGTTGCAGAAATGCTAGGCAAATACAAGCCCAAAGACGACTTGTCTGCTTGCAAATTGCCAGGGAGTGACAAGTCCTCGTAGTGGGGGAGGATTAAAAACTCAAATTCTCAGGACTGGTGAGAAGACACTAACACAATATGATATTTCATTAGTTTAATTTCTAATTTATGCAGGGATCTTGATTGTGTTACTTTAATTGATACCAATCTTCATGTACCCTTGTCTGATCTTTTTGACTGATGGTTGAAAAAATAAATAAATAAAATAAACATGTTGTGAATTATTCTTTCAAGTATTGAACTCATCACCTCCAAATAGCAAATGAGCAATATTAACATTGTAACAACCGATGACTTCATCCTATACACGTAACCCATATTATATGAATTTTTCTAAATGTATGACATACTTATGCCAAGTCTCTGGCACTTGAACAAGAATACTCTGATAAGTGCATGGTATATGCATCCTAATATAATTGAATATCTATACAGATATATTTAATAATTCAATTTTAGTATATAATTATGCATAAAACTTATCTTTTATGTATGAAATACTTTAATGGAACCTTATTAATATCATATTATCTTATAAAATAAATTAATTATATTGGATATATAAATATTTTTGTGTTCTCATATTCTTGAATAAGAAAATTCATGGATTCAAATTTTAAACATATATCTGTACCCAATTCCGTGTTACATAGCATGTAATTTTACATTCCCCCTCCCCACCAAGAAATTGTTCTATTTGATGATACCCCCAAAGCCTGCCAAACATTATTGGATGAAATTTTGCTCGGACCATTTGCAGGTCTCAAATTTTTAGGGTTTAGGATGTTGAGAGTCTGGGGACTAAACTAGACATCTGGACTAATTTCAATGAAACTCATAATTGTTTAGTATTTATCAATGAAAATTAAATCATGAATAAGAAGATTTCAAATTCTATCTATTATAAATTTATCCTCTTGACACATGGTGAAATTGGAGAGTAAATGTATAAAAATACATAATTTGAATTTGGTGATTAGAAAGAAACTTGCACTAGTAGTTAAAATTTAAATTCTAGTGTTCGCACAAGCTTTTGCTCAACAAGCTGGTAAGTATCCAGACCCGGACTCGATTATATGACAGATCCGGAGTTTCCTTGCGGATTCGGATATTAACTTTCCTGACCCGATAAACTCTAATGAAAACTCAAGTTGGCGAGCTAAATTAAGCTTTGGTCTAAAAGCAAAGTTAGGTTGGAAACTGATTTTATGCTTAAAAAAGCATGCCTGCTGGGTACTCATGAATTCCTGATTAATTCTTACACCTACTACATTGAAATCAAACTATATAATCTTAAAAAATTAAAAGAGGGGCTCCTTGCAAATATTACACGGGTTCGATTCTTGACTCAAGCGGGGTGTGCGTGAGAGGCAGCGTACATTTTTTCGGTTTACCCATCGGCTACGTAATTCGTTAAAAGTTACAATAAAATGATAAGGGTTCTGAGTTACCAAAAAAATAAGAGAGGGTGATGTTAAATTTAATGTCAATTTGGTAACAAGTCAATCTGGATCATTAAATTAAAATTTAATAATTTAAATAAATTTAAAAATTTTTAATTTAAAAAATACATAAATATATTTAAATCATTAATTCAACGAACCAAATACTCTCGGGTTTACCTTAAACTTGCCCTCATAATGTGATGAGTGAATTTGTTGAACAATGGTGGGATTGGCCCACCATTAGAATTGCCTTTTCTCTCATATATATATATATATATATATATATATATATATACATACACATATACACATGTATGTATATGCTTTTTAAATTGGTGTTGGTAATATTTGGTAGAATTTAATATCTTCATTTAAAAGGTTGTTTTGTGCCAACTATGGCCTTGGCATCATCTTCAAAGGAAAGTGACTTTACACAACCACATCCATTGTCCTTTTCCACTTTTCAAAATATGGTTGATAGATTTCTTGGGTTGAACTATTGAAGGATCCAGTCAATTATTGCCATAATTCCCATCCAACCACCTAAAAAAGAGGGGAAAAAATAAATAAGATTTTTTTTTTTTTTGGGTGAATGAAGCTTAATTATGGACTTCCCTTTGACCAAGTCAACTTAATAAAATATGTTTAATGGAACTTCAGCAATAACATAGAGATGCTGGCATTTTATTTTAGACCACATGAGGTGTTGGTTCATTTGTTAAGATGGAAATGTCCCAACCACAATATTACTTTAATTTAATTAGGGGTTGTAACATTAACTCTTGAGGTAGTATTTAGGTCAATTCGCGTGTACTTTAATTGCACTTTAATTGAGTTAAGGATCGGATAAATTTTTTAGTGACCTTAAAGAAATTTGAATTAATGACAAGTAATAGAGTAAACTCTCAAATTTTATCAGTTGAGCTACCATTCAGAGTTTTATTTACTTTGAGTTTTAGTTCTTCATTATCTCTTATCTTAGATATGCCAAGAGCAATGAAAAATAAAAAAAATAAAAAAAAGGAAGATAAGTAAATGAAATGAAAAATAAAAAATAAATTATTTAGTTGGGTAGAAAATAAAATGTAAAAAAATCTTTTTTATTTTTTGTTTGATTAATGATAGAAAAGAATGTGTATAAATAATTTTATTTTTTTAATAAATTAAAAATCTAAATATAATATTTGATTGGAAATTTAACTACACGCTACATTTACGGTAATGCCACTAGATGTCTAGTTAAAAACATACTAAATGTTTATTTTATTGGATATGAGGTTGGATAAGAGATAATATTTTATTCTTATTTCTTATCTCATGTTTAATTTATTTTTTTCTTGAGATATTATCTATCATATGATGTCATTTATAATGTTATATATATTTTACAAGAGATATCATCACGATAAAAAAAAAATAATAAGTAAACATAAAATATAAACTTAAATGTGAGATTATTTGCTCTAACATGAGAAGCACTCTTGGGTTTTGTTTTAACAGCCTCGTACCAAGATTTTAAATAATAGATCTTTTGACTGCCATACATGTGCGAATTTCCTTCTGTCCAAATTTTTGTTGGGTTATGTTGTGTTTAAATTAAGAATTTTTTTTTTATAAAAGTACAAGAACAAAAAAATCACTGACAAATGTTAATTTTTTTATAATTAAATAAATAAATAATATTTTGTTTAGAGCTATCTGTTCGGTATTTTTTTTTATTTTTCTAACTCAAACAAGAAATAAAATAAAACAATTTTGATGTCTTTTGTTTTATTTTGCTCCTTTTATCTTTTGCCTTTTTCTCTTTTCCTCTTCAAATTCAAGATTCAAACACATCCTTTTAAACTCGTTAAAGAAATTAATTACTCAAGTTCGTAACGTGGTGTTCCTCCAAAAAAAACAAACAAAAAAAAATGGTGTGAGAGTGATACGTAATTAAATTTAATTAGAGAAAATTAAAAAAATAAATAATTTTTTTATAACTTTTGGTGTGCTAAATACCACCAAATCAGAGTAGAGTCACATTTATGATCTGCTTTGTAAATGAGCGAGTTAGGTATATGAGTTTAATAAATTTTCTTAGGTTGGTTGTCACAATCGCCCCAAACACCGCTGTTCAACATAACGAAATCGAGCACCACCACATTTTAAGCAGATGCTACTTATTTTTAAGTTTTAAATATTATTGTCCTTTGCAAATGAAAGCGTTAGTTATGCTTTGCTATCAATATTTTTGAGTTAAGAATGCTAATTTATCACAAAGATTTATAAGAAGAGGCAATGGTTATGGTAATTTTCTAAATAAATTATATCTAGATGATTTTTTTTATTTTTTATTTTAAATAATGAGCTCACAGATATATATACTTTTTGGTTGTGTATTAGGATGGAAGAGGAGGGAAATGTTTTTTTTTTTTTCTTCTCTCTTGTTTGGTTTGATAAATTAGGAGAGGGAAAGGAAATAAATATGAGAATGAAAGAGAGAGAAAGGAAATAATTATTAAAAATTTATTTACTTATTATTATTTTTCAAAATGGCATTCTCTTTATTAATCAATACGATTCATTGCACATTGAATGATGCCCTTCTTGAGGTTTATGATTTTTTCTTTCTTTCTTTCTTGTTTTATGTATTCTTTCTTCCGGGGGAATGAGTGCATATGAGTGCCCATGGGCAAGAGATGAGTTCGTGGGAGGCAGCAATTATGTCTAAAGTATGAGTGCTCGAGTGGTGGGTTAAACACGTCACATGGAAAAAGAAAATGCTAGTTGAATAACAACTTTAAATTCTATCAAAAATAACATTTCAGCTTATAATCTTAAAACTAATTCAATTAGTAAAATTTTGAATGTATTTTTTAAAGGTTACTAATTTAAGTTTCTCCATAACCATTGAGGTTTATCCAGTTGATAATTTTAGGGGTGCAGGAATTAGTTGAGACACGTACAATTTGATTTGGATATTTTGAATTACCCAAAAAAATAAAAAGAAACATAAAACAGAATCACCAATTTAATTATAAAAAAAAGACACAAATAATTAAAATAGTTAGAATGATTACAAAATAAAAGATCATTTTAAAATAAATTTTATACCTGATTTAATCATTTTATTTTTCAGATTTAGTACTTTTTCTATTTATTTTTTTTATCACAATTTAACCCAAAAAAAAAAGTAATTTTAAACAAACATCTAGAAATTGTATAAAAGTGTATAAAATAAAATAAAATAAAATTGTAGAAGTAAATGTCTCGTAATTCGTGCAGTGAGTGAAGAATTTAAATTTTGTTGTCTTGTAATTCGTGTTTGTAGGGATTTGTAAGATTTTATTTTATTTTGTTTAGCTCCAAACGGAGCCTAATCAATCACATAACCATTTTAAAAGGGTAAAAATGTAAACTTACCTATTTTGTTTTGTATATCTAACCCAAAAAGGAAGTAAGGATATAAACAGATAGGTTAATCACTTAATTAGTCAATTCTATTACCAAATCTATTTATTTTTTGGTTACCATTACTGTCTTAAATTCGTTTATTTTTTTAAGTTAGAATCTCAAGCTCGACCTGTCCTAAACCCGCGAAACCCATTTATATTAAATTGGTCAAATTACTTGTTAAGTATATGTTAAATATCTAATTTGAGATAAAAAAATTAAAAAAATTAGTAAGTGACAAAAATATTAAATTTATTAAATTGAACAAATTCATTGGTCAAATGACCTCCAAGTTTTTTTTGAAAGGTAAACAAAATATATTATAAATAGTAGAAATAAATGTACAAAATACATAGGGGCATACCCCCAGGAATAGTATAATAGGAATCATAATTCATAAAAGATTTTTAAACCCAATATGGAAGTTAGAACAATCCATATCATGTGAAAATAGTACAAAACAAATCATAAATTAAATAAGTCCAAATGAATTATTCCAACAAAGCCAAAAACAACTACCAATAAAGTATAAATAATCTTAACTTAAGAAGTTCAAAAATTTTATCTTAGGGATAAAATTGTAACTGTAAATATATAAATATATATTTTTTATTTTATTAAATGGGTACTTTACTGGTATCCTACGGTATTAGGTATTGGGTACCCTATAAGCATAAATTGATATGGGGTATCAGGTATCGGGTACCCTATAAATAAATCTCAAACCCGTCCCAAATTTGCACGGGTATTAAATTTTAATCCCAAACCTGTCTCAATCCCATTAAGGTATTTTCCAACAGATTTTTATCGGGTTTGATCGAGTAGGATACTATTATATACCCATCCCATTAACATCCTTAAAAGAAAGCTCATTTTTATTCACTGCATAAATTTTGTCTATAAAGTTATAAGCAAAATTTTTATCAAAAAAATTTATTGGATTCTGAACATAGCAATCACCAAATTATATATACAATTGACAAATGCAAAATAACCAACTTCTGTAGAGATATCAAAAATAAAATCACCACTAACCCAAAAAAAAATTTAAATTACATTAATTAAATCAATCATACATAGATATTCGTGATATAGCGGGGAAACCTTAGAGCCAATTTAGGTGAAATTTTAAGTGTATTAAGTAAATAACGAGAAAAGTAATCAATTAGAAAAATATTAATTATAAGAGTTTATCTAATTGAAATATCAATGTTATTATCTTCACTAGATCCCAAAATATTAATTATAAGAGTTTATCTTATTAAAATATCGATATCATTATTCTCGCTAGATCCCATGATGCACAGAAACCCGTGCTATTACTTTGTCCTACCAAATTGACTAGAAATTTCTAAATCTTCAAACAAGATCTATTAAAACTCATAAATATTCAATCTTCTCTTCAAAAATAAAAAGATATTATAGTAATCTTGTCTTCAATGAAAATTTCTTAAAAGGAGTACCTTCTTTACAATATGAGTTGAAGCTATTTTTCCTTCCATATAGTCTCCAATCAAAAGCTCTTACCAATATATTTTAAAGCCCTAAATTTTGCTTCTCCAATATATCGCATTATATGGATGAAATTTTTACATAAATCAAAGTCAAATTCGATGTAGATACTAAATGCTTAAGAAGTCCAACTACATTTAGGAATGGGAATTCTATCAAGTTTCCATAGCAAAACTTCTCCAAAATTTGTTGAGAACCTTATGTGCAAATCTTGTCCAAGTAAGTGTGGATTGGTGATAAAAAAAAATTAAGAAAGTAGGAAAACTCATTAAAATTTCTTAAAAATCATTATAGAACCACTGGGGGTGATCAAAGGGTGCCCACCAATAATCGGAATTTTTGGATAGCGAAGTGCTGGGGCTAATTTTTGGATACGAAGGCAGTTTGTTGCAAGTAATAAACATTGGAGCAATTTTTTTAGGAGTGAACCTATTTACACTCTACTTTTAGTTTCTTACACTCCAAATAAGTATTATTAATGTGAGAGAGAATGGAGTGCAAGAAACTAAAAGTGGAGTGCGGATAGCAATTCTTTTTTTTTTAGGGTGCTAGGGTGCTTATACGATAACCAGTTGTTGGGAGTCGGTCTTTTTTTGAAATTCTTCATTTTGATATTGAACCACTTTTAAATCTCTCGTTTTGAATAAAGTTTCAACCTACTGTTTAAAAAAAAAAAAAAAAAACTCATAAACTGGCTTGGTAATTAGTGTTTTTTTTTTGGTTATTTTCGATGAAATTTTAATTTTTTTTTATTTATAAGTTTTTGAGTATGCTTTTAAATTTTTATCAAAAAATAAAGAAAAAAATGAGTAAAATAACCGTAAGTTACTTAACAACCACAAAGCAATTTTTGATCAGCAGACAATTCCAAAATCATTCAACAAATTATATTGAACTGTTGTTAATGGGTCAAAGTCTCCTAATGTGTTTGGACTAATTAATAATATTGATTATTAATTAGACTAATAAATCAATCAATTCATGCAGCCCATAATGAAAATATTATTTTATCAAAAATTTTAATAAAAAAAACTATACAAAAATAATTTGATAATTATATTTTTGTAATAAAAATTCACTTCACTAACAGTTATTTACAAAATGATTGGTACAAAATTAATACATTTACGTCATTCTCATAAATATTTCTTTTTGCATAGAAATATTCAACCTAGAATTATGACGTGTTGTTTCATTTCTTAATTAAGGATAAATCTGTTTACGTCTTACCCTTATATATATACTACAGGGATTATACTAGAAGCACATGTTAGTTAAAAAATAATAATAATAATAATGAAACGGGAGCAATAAGAATTTTTTAACACAAGAAGTTGGCCCCCTAGAATAGGATGCGTTTGGAGTGACAAAAAGTGAAATAAAATGAGATAAAGTAAGATAAATTATAAGTTCGTAATTCGTTTAGTAAGGTAAAAAGTAAATAACTTTTAAAATTTTTTAGTATTTGTTATCATTTTTCAAAATTTTTTGTCACTTCAAACAAAACATTTGAACCTAAACTCTAGGTTGTACATGTTTGCTCGTAGACGTGGGGCTTGGGATTGAATTTATCATTTACTGATTTTATAAATTTCATGTTTGATAGATAATTAAAAAAAAAAGGGCAAATTACTAATCCGTCAAAAATTTGGGATTAAGAATATCATAGGCGTGGGATGGTATATTCCCGCCTCAGATTTAATTATCACGAAATTTAAAAATTTAGAATTATTTTATATCATATTTACTGTCAAATTACATCCGTTATCTCACTCACCAACTAAACACTAACAAAATAATTTTACATAAAAGAATTAATCACACATTATTTTAAAATATTATTTATCTTCTATCATCTAATTCTCCGAATATCTAAATATTTATGTAATTTATATATATATATATATATTGTAAGTGTACCGTGGTTAAGTGTAGCTTGACGCGGTCATTCTTCCAGAAATTCTTATATATATGTATATTTTACTCGAATGCCAACAATCGACGGAGAAAAACTTCAACGTGGAAGATGGGTTAGGGCCCCATCGGCTTGCTTGTGTCATGCTTTTGACTACTTTTGGATTCTCAATCGGTACTCTTTCAAAAATAAATAAATAATTTATTTTTTTAAAATTTTTTATTGCATTACGAATTTTTTTTTGAATAAAATTAATAATAACAATTAGAGTTTCAAATACCCAGCAAAGATTAAATGAAAATCATTTCTCAATATATTAATTTTTTAAATTTATTTTTTATTTAATGAAATACATGCTTTTTTTATTTCTACTTTTCACCAATAATCAAATAAAAGAAGTGATTTTAACCAGATTGCAACCAGATTTTTAAATTTAGAATTTTTCATCAAAAAAATTACTAATTGAAATTTTTTATGCATGTGGTCAAACATTGATATTTTTTAATAAATTGATATTTTTTAATAGATTTTTATCTGTTTGTAAAACAATGATAACTTTTTACTTTAATTTTTGTCAAAATTATTATTATACATTTTCCATTTTTTAACTAATATAACTAGGAGAATGGTAAAAATATAATTTGAGTCTACAATTAAACTTTTGGAGAAATAAACTTTTTTTTTTTTTTTGAGTTCAACCCAACAGGAAAAAAATTTTAAATTATTAAAAGTTGTTAAAATTTTTATCACCAAACAGATCTAAATTTATTTCCTTTTTATTTTCTCTTAATCTAACGTGTATGCTTATGCAATTAATATGATTATTACCATTTGTAGTTTTATAATCCTTTTAATAAAGAGTATTTTAAAGAAGGTTAAAAAAATAGAGTAGAAAACATAATGATTTTTTAACAAATTGTTTTAAATTTGTGATAGGTTATGAGTAATTAAAAGAAGAAATGAAAAGGTTTTACCAAAATTTATAACTTCCAAGTTCTTTTCATATTTACTTCATTACTAGAGGTGGTTCAAACATTATGCATGAGATGATTATAGGAATTAGGGTGTGATTAAAGAGAGTTAGCTTAGTAATTAATGATATAATTTTAAATACTTACTGTTATTTGAAGATCTCGAGTTTGATTCCCTCCATTCGTTTTGCAATGTGATGTTTAAATATTTTGAAAATAATAATAATAATAATAATAATAATGGGGAGAAAAAAAAATATTTAAACAAAAATGTGATGTTTTAGGGTGTACCTTCCCACTTTTATAATATAGGAATTTTGGGTGAATAATTCATTTACAGGAAGGTTAGAAAACACTCAAACGAAAAGACCTTTTTTTTTTTTTTTTTTTTTGTCCTCCTTTCTTGGGTGCGACATTTTACTCTTTATTTAAATGGTTAGGGGTTTAAGGCAAAAGCGAAAAGTGAACATTTCACCAAAAATAAATCCATATGAGATGTTGCATGAACAATCAAAGAGGTAAAAGTTCGGTATGATCCCTTTATGGACAGGTCATAAAACTCTCCAAAATATATAATGGTACCGTTTGGTTTGTTAATAAACAACAAAAAATTTTATAAATCTCTGTTAACTTTATATTACATCAACTTTTTTCTTTTACTGTACGTATTACGAATTCTCAATTTATCTCACTTTTTCCACTCCAAACACACACAATATATTATTAAGCATATAAGTTTAAAAAATATATATAAAATATGCTGTTCGCGATTATTCTATAATCCAGAGTCATGCCTCTCCCCCACCCCTTTCTTTCGAATGCTCTTCTTTTTCACCCTCCTAGAAATCATTTGATATAAGACTAGAACAAATTACATTCGAATAAAGCAAACTATAACAAAGGCTTTCTCATTAGCTTCACATTCAAAATGTTTTATTTTTATTTTGTTTTAGGACAAATAAAAATATTTATATATGTGTGTGTAAATCATTTAAAATTTATTAGGTACCATGAAAGAGATCAAATTTATGTGTTATTTGTCTATTATTTCATAAAATTGTTAAATTAAAACGAAATTAAAGATTTACTTTTTTTAGAGTACTATTTGGTTTATTAAAAAATAACAAAAAAAATTATTATTTGTCAAATTTTTTAATTTTTTCTAGTTAAATTTTATCACCTATCATTTTTATATCAATTTTTTATTTTTTTTGGCAAGCCAAACGCCAAACGATATGGTTGCCATTTCAAAAATTTTCAAATGGATGAATTATGATTTCGGGCGCATTTAGAACGTGGAAACCACTAGAAAACCTCTAAAAACTCTAACACATTTTATTCATCGCATATTTTATGAAATTTCTATATATCTACATATCCCAATAAATATTTACAAACCCCAACAAATTTTTTTATAAATTTCAATAACATTTTCACAAATCATAATAATTTTTTTTCAACTTTTAAAAACTTTTCAACAAGTTTCAAAAAGTTCTGACATAAATCCGTTGGAACAAACTCAAAAATCTGTTCAATACGGTTAAAAATTCAAAATTCTAACGTAAAAGTTAAAAAGTTTCTGCCAAATTCCATTGGCGTGGATGTTACTCATCTCTAAAAAATACGATTTAGTGACTAAGTTTCAAATGTCAAAAAATTATCTAAATAACATTTTATTTCGTTTTTTGGCACTCCAAACACTCCGTTTGTTTAGATTTTAGTTTCTGCTAAGCATTAGTATTGTGATTTAGTTTAATTTATTACCAAATTTAACCATATGCATCAGTATTGCTACTTATTCTATTTACCAGTAGTAATTAGTATTAATATATGAAAAAAAAAAGAAAAGAAAAGAAAAGAAAAGAAAGAAAGGAATGGAAAGAATAGCAAGTGTGAGAATGGAATGTAAAATAGAAAGTAGAAAATTCCAAAAAGTAATAGAGAAGAGTGGGAAAATGTCAAAACTGGAAAGTAAGAACAAAAGAAAAGGAAAGAAAAGAAAAGGAAAGAAAAGAAAAGGAAAAAAAAAAGGTGACGTCTTCGTTGGTTTGCCTCCTTTTTTTAGCTCTTTCCTCACTTTTGTGTTCCTTTAATCAATTATGCAATCCCCCCCACCCTTGCCACTTTTACATTCTCCCTTCTAATAAATATAGAAAAAAACAAACTAAAAGTAAGAAGAATCCAAAGATAACCCCATTTTTAGTCAACTCCAATCCAACCAACATGTTCCACAAATCCAGAATATTTCTTAGAAAAAATAAACATATACAATAGGTTTTGTTTGATTGGAGGACTAGACGATGGAGTATAATTTATACCGTGGAATAATGTATAGAATTAAATAAATATGAGATTATTTTTTATATGAAATTATTTTTTTAGTATTTGATTGATAAAATATAAAATAGGATAAAAGATATGATTTAATATATGAAGTGATAGAAAACAATTTTAACTCTTTGATTTTGGAAGAAAACAAATTTGGAGGTAAGTTTAAGTAATACCATATTCTATAGTATTACTTATATCTTATTTTTAAATTATAACCAATCTCATAGTATTAATAATCTCTTTACTTTTTTTAATCAAATATAAAATTAAAGTGGATCTTATGTACATACTCCAATCACAAGTTTTAATTTTGAAAACAAACGTGGCCTACGTAAAATGCAATAAATATTGCCAGGCTCGTTATTTGTTCTGTCAGATTTGTGTATACATACAAGCAAAGCAGATCCCATACCTGTGTTTGAACTTACAAGTTTGAAAATCAGAATTTGAAGCCTAAAAACAAACAAGAGCACAAGAATTGGAAATTTGGAAGTCTTCCGCATTCTTTTATTTTACCGGCTCATACAGTCAAGTCACAAACAGACTCCTCCATTTCCATTACTTTTCGAACCCACAAAAGCATAAAGAAAAGACATCGCACTATTCCGTTGATTTCGCCCATTTTTGTTTGGAATCCCCCTAATGAAATCTCTCTCTTCTCCCCTTCCGCAAGTCTCGCAGAATTGACTCTGGAAGGGCTTTGGCCTTTTTGGTGTATATATATATATATATATATATAAAGCAGTGATCTTTCATCTTCGCGGATTGTTTTTGCAGCCATTGCTGTGGAAACTCGAAAGCCACTTCGTTTGGGACATTACTTGATCTGGGTCGATCTGGGATTGTCTTAAAACTCAACCAATGTTTCTGGGTCGGTGACCTTTTTCTTCATGGGTTGCGTGGCCTCGAAGCAGGCGGTGTCGGTGACGCCTGCTCTCGATCATTCCGGAGCGTTTCGCGACAATGCGGCGGCGAGCTCGGGGCGGAGCCGGGGAAGTGGGTTGGTGGAATTGGAGAAGAAGAAGAAGAATAAGAAGAGGACTGACTCGGGGTTGAGTGAGAACGAGTTGGGTGAGTCAGGCAGGGTGAGTTCCAACGGCGGTGGTGGGGAGTCGTTGAGCTTTAGGTTGGGGAATTTACAGAAGTACGTGGAGGGAGAGCAGGTCGCTGCCGGTTGGCCGGCTTGGCTCAGCGCCGTCGCCGGCGAAGCCATTCATGGTTGGGTCCCCCTAAGTGCGGACTCTTTCGAAAAGCTGGAAAAGGTTAAAACACACACACACAAATATATGTGGGCGGTTCTGTTGTCTGTTTCTATGGCGTGTTAAACGTTGAAAATGTTCGATTTTGCAACGTCAAAATTTTCCGTTTCTTCACAAAAATTAAGTTTTCAGAATCTAGTTTTGAGTGTAATCTACCAATAGAATTTCCTTTTCCTACTTCAGTCTGCAAAATTTTTAGGATACTGAGATACAATTCTATTAATAAATTTTCATGTCACTCTTTCATTTCTGTCTGTCTCGTTTGACTCTTTCTTTCACTTTATTGTCCGATTTGGGTACTTTATTAGGGATCCAAGGCTTGTCCAATTCTATCCTGAAAGTTAATTAATTTCCCCGTTTTGGCTGCAATATGTTCCCTGAACTTGTCGTCTTTTTTTTGTTTGAACTTTTCATTTGACAGTGAGTGGTTGTCCTTGTTTTATTCCTCTTTTTAGTGCAGTTTTATAAGCAGATGTTTTATGAGCAAATTTATAAATAAACGTGCTTAATGAGCGGATATTTCTTTTCTTTCGACTTCAAATTATATCCTGTGATTCGAATCCTTTCTTCAATCCAAATCCCTTTCCCCTAATTAATAATATTTGTATGCATTTCTACAACAATGATTCACATCACTTATATATTATGGAACACTTAAATAACCCCACAATTTCGGAGATTTATGAATGCTTAAGGTTAACGAAGGGGGAAAAAAAAGTCATGACTTTTGGTCATTCGTGCTGCAAACCTTTCCATGTACATCGACTCTTGCTGAGGCCATTATGTGAAAGCTCGATTTTGCATCATCTCGTTTTCAGTTGTTTTGTTCTTGAACAAGACATTCCCTGTAGATAAAGTTAACAGCAAGGTTACTGTTTCTCATAGCTACGAAATGCTAACTACATTTCAACTTTATGGTTATTACTTTTGTTGGTGTAATAAAAAGCATCTTTTGTTGGATTATTATTCTACATATATGTTTTTATGTTTGCTTCTAGAAATTTTAAATTGGTTTTCTGACAAATTCTTTCACAACTTCAATTGCTTTGGCAGATAGGCCAGGGTACTTATAGCAGTGTGTTCCGAGCACGTGACTTAGAAACGGGGAGAATAGTTGCTCTAAAGAAGGTGCGTTTTGACAATTTTGAGCCTGAAAGCGTTCGGTTTATGGCACGGGAAATTATGATTCTACGCAGGCTTGACCATCCGAATATCATAAAACTGGAGGGTTTAATTACCTCCCGACTATCATGTAGCATATACCTTGTATTTGAGTACATGGAGCATGACATCTCTGGACTTTTATCTTGCCCTGACATCAAATTCAGTGAATCACAGGTTTGCTTATGTTAATATATTGTTTATTTTAATTCTGGAAACGTATAAGCAGTGTGTGTGCTTATCACATTAATCAAAATTTCCTGATTTTGGTTTCAGTTGTGGGGGCAGTTTGGTTTTTTTATTCACTTTGTAGAAATTATACATAACAATGTTTGGTAGCCCATAGTTACTTACCTGAGATTCTGAAATGTTTTTCAAAGCCCAAAAAAAAAAAAAAAAAAAAGAGAGAGAGAGAGAGAGAGAAGCTTGGGGGAGGGAGATAGGTAGACTTAGAAAGGTCTAACTTTTTCGGAATTAAGCTAACTAATTACTACGGTGGAGTCACCGGAGTCCAATGAAAGGGTGAGAACCAAGATAGTCTGAAATAAGAGAGAGAGAGTATGCTGAAGATAGTAATGGAGTGTATATGGTGAGTGATAGATGATGGACCTTACAAAGGAAGAGGGTTTATATAGGCTAGAAGGGAACCCCTTTTGGGTAGGAGTAAAGGCCTTGGAATCTATTGGAAGGATATTTAACCTTGACTCGGCGCGCCACAATAGGATAAGGATTTCTTGCCAAGAATCTCTCTCTAGATTGGTTGGGCAAGTCTCCAACGGTCCCTTGATTCTAGTCACTAATCTGCTGAACCCCTAATGATTCTGCATGCTGTTATGTCTATTGGAGGAATCCTCGGATCTTGTTCCTAATCTGAGAAAATGTCTGTTTCTGGGGGAAGTCTCTGCCACGAGTAGAGTGTCGTGCGAACTCCCGCGGTTAACCATGGGTGCCGCGGTGGTATGGTCTCTATCATGGGGATGGATAGAGTTGACCTGGGCCATGTAGTAGTTGCCCAGGTACCCACAGAAGCAAATCAATCAATTAATTGCTTATGGAAAATACACAAAGATGAATACTCTTTTTGAGATTCTAAGAATTCATTCATGCTTCCTTGTCTCCAATTTTTCTACTGAATTGAGTTGATTTTGGTTAATTCTACATTATTACATTCAACTGATTATTTTTGTAGGTTAAATGCTACATGAAACAGTTGTTATCTGGGCTTGAGCACTGCCACTTTCGGGGCGTCATGCATAGGGACATCAAAGGTGCAAATCTTCTTGTAAATAACGAAGGAATTTTGAAGATGGCTGATTTTGGATTGGCAAACTTCTTTAGTTCTGGTCCTGTGGGCCACAGACCACCTCTAACCAGTCGAGTTGTCACTTTATGGTATCGTCCACCTGAACTTTTGTTGGGTTCCACAAACTATGGAGCCTCAGTGGACCTCTGGAGTGTTGGCTGTGTGTTTGCTGAACTTCTCCTTGGCAGACCCATTCTTCAGGGAAGAACTGAGGTATTTGCTGAACTTCAGCTTTGTCCTTACTGGATTATTTTCTGATTCTTGGGCATTATCCTTATCATGTCTTATAATCAACAAGTGAGCTACATCATTATAGAAAGATTAAGTCTCTTTGGTGTAACCTTGCTCGATGATCTCAACCTTAACTAAATCTAAAAACCTTTGTCTAAAGCTTAATTATTTTTTGTTTTTTTAATGACTCTTGCGGATGCAATTCTGTCAATTGGTTCATATTGGGACAGTCTTGGTCTCCTTTCAAAGACTTATCAAATATCAGCACCCTTGACTGCAGTTTTGTCTGTTGGTCCACATTGAGACAATCTTGCTTCCGAGCTTAGACTTTCAAATGTTGGTACATTTGGTGACTCTACTATTTGTGCCTTTTTCCTTGAGTTTCATTCCTTCCACTTCTCAAAATGCAGCAACTACACATCCCTGCTTGAAAAATGATAAACATGTACTTTCCTCTGACATGAAATACAAAATAATAGAGAAGCAGGAAGGTATCACCTTACGTAAAATCATAAATGGGCAATGTCCAAATTCATGCTTCCATAGATTATTATAGAAGATTCGATCAAGCACCTTGTGAACATCCTTTGACCAATTAAATTCGAAAAAAATAAATAAATTGTTTTGCTGCGATTAATTGTGGCTCAAGTCTCTTTTAAACGAAAGATCAAATTGTATATGAGAACTTTATTCCCACTTCCTATAATGTTTTTTTTATCTAAACGATAGATACTTTGGATGAGATTCTTAGCAAGTGTTCAAAGGATGGAATTCCAACACAAGTATATCAATCCATTTTAAGTGATGGCTGTCTAAATTTCACTTAACTGAGGTCCCTGATTATTTAAAATGTAAAAGTGATATGGCCTCTAGAAACATTTCTCAGAAATTTCATTAGTTTCGAAAACCATAATTCTGCACTTGACCTCCTAATTGAGATAAGCGAATCATTTTTGTCAGTTGATTTTCACCATGCTAGATGTAATTATTAATGATCAAATCGATGGTGCATAACTAGATTCCATCCTCTCATTATTTTAATAGTCGTTTAAAAGTGATGGTTAACACTTCTATCGGTGAGGCAGCTGGGGGGGGGGGGAACTAAAGATTGAATCCAGCATGTCTGAAGGTGTTGCTCATTGGCAACGCTACTTGAAGAAACTTCCCCTACTATACTCCAAATCATTGCTTTCAAGTTTTGTTGCTGATCATCTATTCACAACAAAAGGTGAGGTGTTTGATTGTCTTGGGATGATCAGAAACATTGTTTTCCCTGTTTATTAGAGATTGATATAACTATCATTTTTACCATAATCCAATTATCAAATTGATATGTGTAGCTATTGCATTATTTACTTTTGATACCTTTGCCTGTTAAAATTCTAGAAAGAAATGGTTCATTTTTACCTACAGGTTGAACAATTACACAAAATTTTCAAGCTTTGCGGTTCCCCACCTGATGATTACTGGAAGAAATCCAAACTTCCTCATGCCACGCTATTTAAGCCTCAGCATCCCTACGAAAGCTGTCTTTGGGAGACTTTCAAAGATTTACCAAGGACTGCTGTGAATCTGATAGAAACATTGCTCTCTGTGGAACCATGCAAACGTGGGACTGCATCTTCTGCTCTTGCATCTGAGGTATTCATGTGGAGACTATTTACATTTTTCTCAAAAATTATCTACTGCTGTTAGATGCGCATAAGAAAATTTAAAAATGGATGTCTTTTTTGTCTCATGACATGGCTATAAAACCATTATGTAATTTATGATAAATATTGTATCAAGCAAAATTAAACGCTTGTTCCTGTGCAACGTCATTTTTTTTTTAAACCTAACAGAAGTCCCAACAAACAAGGAGGTGCATTTTCTTATTGTGTTTTAGCTTCAGTTCCATCATTAGGAATTGATTTTCATCTTTTGCTTTCTATTCACAGTATTTCCAAACAAAGCCCTATGCATGTGAACCATCAAGCTTTCCAAAATACCCACCAAATAAAGAGATTGATGCCAAACATCGTGAGGAGGAGACACAGAGGTGAGATTTCTAGCTTTCAGTCAAGGAAACATTTTGAGTGGACAACTTTTTGTTTACTCTTGCAATTTTTACTTGGAAGCTATCAAAGCCCGGTCAAAACTTAGCATTTTTATTGATTAATTTTTCTGTTCTAAGCCAAACCAATTGCATGGCTTTTAACAAAAGGTGAAGATCAAATTAGTCTAAAGTATGCTGCATCACATTTTCATGCAGAATGTGGCTGTAAAATATGTGTCAAATCCACCTGTAGCCTGGGATATAAAACGGGGGATGCTTTGGTTTTTAGTTTGTAGTTCTTGCACTATAGAAAAATATTATTAATTATTAATGATGATAAAGTTAGAAGTTGCCTGCTTACATAATCTGCTACTATTGTGTAATTGAGATCATTAATTTAAATACAAAATGGACTATATTTGTTTTGAACATTTAAATGTACATGCCGCTGGATGTGGTTATAAGTATGTAGTTTAAATAGTTCAATGTGTGCTTGGCCATTCAGTCTAAATGGATCTTGGCCTTTTTTTTGGTGGCTAGTCATTTGGATCTCTGAGCTTATGAGAATTATAACTTGCACTGGTTTTCAGGAAGAGGCCTGGTGGGAGAGTCCGCGGACTTGAAACAAGATCTAAGCTAACCAGAAAACCAAATGGAATCAATAAATTGGGACCAGCAGAGGTATATATATATGTATACCCCCCCCTCTCTCTCTCTCTCTCCGTTTGAATATATAGAATCAGTATCTAAGAACTTAATGGATGGATATGTGCCTGTGGACATGTGTTGCAGTTGCTTCAATTGTGGAGGAAAGCTTATTCTTACTAATTATATGATTACACTGTGTGCAGTCTTTGCAAGCCCAAACTCGAGGTGCCCACAAAGTCGGTGGTCATAAAATAAATAACCATAAGGAACGAGATGTCATTTCAGGAATAGATCCACCTAAGCCATCAATTGATATTGTGAAAGAGACTCCCCCTGTAAAAAATACATCTCAAGAGGATGTCCCCTTTTCAGGTCCACTACAAGTTTCAGGATCAAGTGGGTTTGCATGGGCAAAAAGGCGAATAGATGACTCATCATCAGTGAGGTCACGCAGTAGGTCCAGTTCAAGAAGCCTAATTCTTGAAACCTCAGGTCCATTGCATTTGAAGAATAATTCTGAGTCGAAAAGGAACGAAAATGTCGAAGTACAGCTTGGAAGTCGCAGCAACTCTAGGCGTGAAGATTCCTATGAGATTGTCAGAAATGCAATGCTAAAACATTGGAGCCAATTAGAACGTCCAGATTCTTTTGATGCTTCCGATGGGTACCACTCACAAGAACTGTCGATTGCACTTTATCAAAGAGAGGAGATGGCTGCTAAAAGAATCGGCCTGGTAAGTTCATAACATCACCATTGCCAACTTTTAGTTTTGGTTTTAAATTTGTGACATTGCAATTTCCTCAATGGAGAAGCTAGAAACCTTACAAACTTCTAATATGGCTAGAGATTCCATTTAATTATGAATAGTCGTGTAATTGTTTTGGACTTTTGTTGCTTATATTAGCCGATTTATGATCCGTATGTAAGTTTATTTTTCTTTCCTTTGTCTTCTCTTACTTGGTTTCGATGCAAGTAGTTTAATTTGGATCATCTAATGTCAAGTGATTTTTGGTTGAGCCACTACTCGTAGATAGACTGACAGAAATCCATCTGTTGGCAATTTCTTGAACCTTATTCGCGCTGGACTTTGAGACAGGTTTATCAGGATCAAGCAGACAAGGTTGAATTTTCGGGACCCTTGTTATCTCAGTCACATAGAGTTGACGAGCTCTTAGAGAAGCATGAGCGCCACATCCGCCAGGCTGTTCGGAGATCTTGGTTCCAAAGAGGTAAAAAAATCAATAGAAATTACAGTAATTTGGAAACTACCTTCCATATTTAGTGTAATTTCAACATTTTGCATGGAACTCCATAATCTCGATCGCAGACCCATTGTGCGAGCAGCATTGTTATGCAACCAGAAAAATTTACTAGAACATTTCTCACCGGAATGATGTGGCTCGAGTGTGAGCCTATCATTTTAAAATAAAAAGTCCACTGAGATGCTCTTGATTCACAAGAGTGACACTAGCTATTACATCATTCTGGTTGTCTTTCTCGTGTAGATCTTTCTGGTAAGTTAGCATTTTCCTTATGTGGGTTATCCCTTAGCCTAATGTTCTTGCAGGTAAGAAACACGGAAAGTGATCGGGTGAACTCAAGCTCAACCGACTCCTTTTAGAGGAACGTGAAGAAGCGGAACGATCACTGACCCAAATGAATCATCAGTTGAACGAAATGCCAAGCACAAGGAAGAAACACAATCGGATAAATAAAAATGACTAGCGTTTGCAAATATGAGAAAGGGCCATGAAGAGGAAGCAAAGATGGTCCCGGATTGGTATCTTCTTATTTCTCATTCCAACTTTCTAGTTGATTGAGCACTGAGTTTTCATTATAATACACCCTCTACTACAATTTTCTCTTCAAAAATCCGTTTTTTTTTTTTTAGATCCACCAAATGGTCACCGAGTTAATGTACAGAGATGGGTCATATTTATAATCGTGTATATTTTCATGGTTTACTTTTTTAATTTATTTTTTTTAATGGCTTTGCTGTCATGGAATAGTTTTGTGATGTTTTCAAGCCAGTTTACAAATAATGTTGAAAAGGTTGCCCAATTATCCCTAGCTTTATTACATTTGTGTTTAGAAAGTAGTTTCTCTGAAACTGCTTTACCCTTCTGCGTTGTTGATGGGCTCTAAATTTAAATTTGAATATGACTCAACAGTATTTAGTATCTGTCAAATTATAGAAAATTTTGTCCAACCAATAATGACGGATTCGGGTGCTAATCGCACGTGCACTATCAGTTTGATAACAACTGAGTTCGGAGATTAAAATTTAACTTTACAAATACATTTATATATTTTTAATTTAAAAAAATATAAATATATTTAAATCTTTAAATTTTAAACGAAAGACTTAGAACTAGGGGTCCCTTAGCCAGTAACAGTCTTCTTCTTCTTTGGAGCAAAATTGATCTGGTTTTTGGGTCAGGATTGCCCAAATTGTACCTAACACTCTGGGCCCATTACCCGCCAACCCAATGTTTGGAGGCCCAATGTTTTATTTGGCTATTCATTTGTTCACGCAAAAAGAGCAACTTTTGCATTTTCTAGTCTCCCAAACTGATTATAATGCCTCTCTCAACTCCAAGTCCTATGCATTTTTGCTTCCATTGAAATGCAAACCAAACAGGAGAAGTGATTTTCAAATCTTTGAACCAAACACAAGCTTACAAGATGTATAAATTAGAAAATAAATTAATTAATGAAATGTCTTTCATTTTATTATATTTTTAGATTCATTCAAATAAAGACATGTATTTGAGATTCTATGTTTTTTCCTTACCAAATTTTTAGTCCAAACACACCCTAAGAGGCTATTTTTTAGCTTTTGTCTTTTATAACTTTTTTTTATTGAAATTATTGAAAATTGCTTTCAAATATAAAAAACTATAAAAAAAAAGTTTTTTTCCTTTAATCTGAGTAGCTTTTTTTGGTAGTTTTTTTATTTTTTATTCATTTTTATCTTTAATGCTTGTTAAAAATGTGGACAATATACCTAAAAAAAGTAAACTCTCTCAAATGAGAAAGAAAAATAAGATTTAATTAAAAAAAGATTATAACACAAAAAAAAAAAACTTATAAAAATATAAAAATCGAACTGCTTCCAAACGAGGTGGCTTAGACTTCCATACAATTGAATAGTCATGGATGTAGGGCCGTAAACGGCTCTTATCGGGTCGGGTACCGATATCTTTATTTTTGGATTAGTTAAAAAAACTTTGAATTTGGGCTCGGATTAGATTTAAGTTTGACTCTTTTTGGTCTGTATGTATTTGTAAATCCGTTGGATAATTTGTATTCGGGGTTGTGTTTGAATACTTTTATGATTTAATAATTTTAATTGTTATATAGTATATAATAAGTTTTAAATGTTATCATTTTTAATGCTCCAAAACTTAAAATAAATATATACATTTAATGCCTCAAAAAAAATCAATTCTTATTTGTAAAATTAATAAAAACGAACTTCCAATTAAAATATAGATAAATTGTTTCATGTGATATAAAAGTATTTGTATTAATATGTGTACCAGTGTAATATTTGTATACTATAAATTTATTAGATTGATCCTTAATCAATTGGATATAGACATAGTTATATTTGTATTTGTTAAATTTTTAGTACTTGAATCCTAGTATTAATTGAATAGGCAAGTTTAAACTATAACTAGATCGTAATTGATATATTATGCATTAATATGTTTATATAAATATATGTAAATCGAATTGAATAGTTCCTTAAACTTATCTCAGAAGGTTAAGGAACTAATAAAATGCATTCAAGGTTAGTTTGTTTGTCTTTTAAACCAACTTCAAATCAAAGATAAAACGAGCCAAGCTTGAAGGGTACATCTTAGTGAGTCGAACACAATCGAATTGTTGCTATTTGGTTCAATTAACATCTCTATTCTCACGCGTATGAATCAACTTTAGATGAATTTTTTAAAAATTAAACTCACATTATCTGGTTTGATCAATGCCTCTATTGTCACGCGTACAATCTCAAACGTCTATGTGCATACGTAGCCGTATTATCACAAATGTGCACGCCAATTCTTGTTAAGCAGTTGTGAACTTTGGGTTGGGGATGATACTTCCAAATGTGTTAAGACGGAGACTAAAACAAATATTTATTCTTGATTAGATGCAAGTAATTTGGTGTGTCTATCTTCTTTCCTTGGCTGATAGCAACCAAGTTTTAGTTAAAACTGGCAGACATTGCACACTTGGGGGGACTTTGTTGTGGACCTTTACAGGAGAAAATCATTGTCAAAGTTGAAAGAAAATGCAAGAGTAGATCACCAGGAAGCTGCAAATTTGCGTACAATCGGCTCTTTAGTTTACAAATTTCTGATAAATCCAATGGCATCTTGCTCAAAATCAATCTCTATCAATTGTTATTATATATGTGTGAGCTTAGATCTCTTCACATAAGGACATAAACAGTGTCACAATCTAGAGGTGATGATAAGGTGGGGGAATGGTTCCAAAAAGAGGCCACATTCAAGGGGAGGGGGAGGGGGCATGATGGCAAATCATGCATGGGCATTCTTGTAAATTTCACTTTGTGAAAACAGGGCTCCATCATTGTAATGATAAGGGTGGAAATGGGTCCAATGGACCAGTGTGCTGCCACCACAGAAAATGACTTTCCTTTGTCCCCCCCCCCCCCCCCCCCCCTTCAAAACAATTAATTCATCCAAAAGTGAAAGTGTTCGAGTTGAGTTTTCCAGAAGTGACAATGCTTAGCAAACCAAAACGTGAGGTGAAGGAGAAGAACCAAAACGTGAGGAGAATAATTAGTAACTGAGATGACACTTTTAAATTACGATTCAGTATTATTCAATTAATTTTAGCTAAGAAGGTATTTGGTTAGTAAAAGTTTAGCCAAAAAACATAATAAGAGTACAAAGATTTGATATAAAATGATATGTAGTAAAATTTAATTGAAAAAAAGTGCAAAAAAATTGATAAAAGTTAATAGGTTTTAATTGATTTTGACCAATCAAACACCACCTAAATATTATTTAAATATTATAAAAATTAAATTACACAAATACCCTTTTATGCTCTGAGTGCGTATCTCTCATTCCTTTTAACTAAAAATATTACATTTATTTAATATTTTATCTACACATATACACACACTCTATATTTTACAAGAAATAATACTTCATTAATAATGAGTTCCTTTCACGAATAAAAAGTCTCTTCGTCAGTAATGGCTTTCCATTTCACAAATGAAAATAAAAAATCTCTTCATTAACACTGATCCCCTACTACAAATAAAAACTCTCGCGTAACTAATTTTTTTATAATGGAGCTTACATAAAAAAATAATAAATTATAAAAATTATTTTGCTTCTTTTTCAATATAAACACAAGAATTGATCTTAGTTATGTACTTATTAGTATTCTTTTTTTTTTATTTGATTATGCAATTAACTAAATTTTGTCAATTCTAATAAGAGTTAATTACTTTTATATCTCTTGTATTAAATAATAAAATTACTAATATCCATGAACTTCAAAAATCAATTTTTACATAATTTGTATTTCAAACTAAAATAAAAATGAAATTAAAAAATTCATGAAATATAATAATTTTACCTTTTAATAACTTTAAAAGTTATATTTACACGCCTACACTTCACATTTCTTATGCTTACACCTATAATTTTATTTAACTTCAAACTATTTTTTTTTTTACTCGAAATTTTAATATCGTTCACTATTTTATTTTAGTCTTTAAATATAAGAAATATAAAGACAAATTTTTAAATATTCAAGGAGGTCAATAATTTTATCATTTAGTGCAGAAAGTACAAAAATAATTACATATTTTAATAATTATCAAAATTTTATCATATTTTCTTATTTTAAACATTGGATTAGATGTTTCAACACAAGTAGTTGTTATAGACTTTTGAAAGGTTATTTTAGAATTAATAAATTTTATTATTTAAGAGTTTTTTCTTTGATAAATTTCAATTTTACGTTTTGAAGTTTACTATTACCAGTAATGCGATAATTGGCAATCTTTAAATTAATTCAAATCATATCAAGGCGAATTTAGTTTCCGCTTGCGTCAATCCGGTAAGGGTCAATGACATTACAATGACCTTTCGCTAACTATCATGTTGACGGTTGACCGACGATCAGATTTCATGAAAGCAAGCCACGTGGATCACAGGTGCATTCACACTTAGTTAAATGATGTGATCTGTGCTGTTATCCGTTAAGCTCCGTTTGGAACACTCTAAAATAAAATAAAATCTTATAAATTTTTATAAATACGAATTATGAGATAGTAAAATTTAAATTTTACACTCATTATACGAATTACGAGATATTTATTTTTATAATTTTATTTTATTTTATACATTTTTATACAATTTCAAACACACCCATATGTATAATATACATACATATTTTATATAAATTTAAAAAAAATAACAAAAGAATCAGAGAAAGATTGGGGGAGAATGATTATTGCTTCGCCTGCTGGCGTCCTTGTTTCTAAGTCACGTGATACATAAGTGATATTTTTCTTAAATGAATTAAGATAAAATAATTAGGTAAATACGTGCACGCACAGAGATAGTAAATATATATATATATATATATATAAACAGAGAGGACTAACAAGTAAATATATATAAATGAGAGCTCATCCAACCCGTTAGGGATCTATTAATCAATTTTACTTTAACAGGTCAGAATCCACCTAATTTCTTATTAATCCCCCAACCATATTCAAAGAACTTTAAATGTTTTAGAATTCGAATTAATTTTAGTTTATTGATTTTTTATATTTTTTTACAACCACCCACCTAAATTCTCTACTTCCCTTAGTTATTTTATATTAATCAGTGGGGCCCTTTGTCTCTATTGTCTCAACTATATTCAATTTCCAATTAATTAATTTTAGTTTATGCATATACACATATATATTGCCTTGTGCCAAGCCAGCTTCTTAATAATAATAATAATAGGAAGAAGAGGAGGAGGAGGAGGAGTTTTTTTTATTAAAATGTCTCCCAAACTATTCTTTCTTTTTTTTTTTTTTTATTTCGTCCTTAAACTATCAAATGCTCCTTTTATATTTTCGAATTATCTAATTCCGTTCTATGTGATTTGAACACTAATGCAAACTATCCCTCCTTTTTTTTTATTTCATTCTCAAACTATCAAACGCATCTATTATATTTTTGAACTATCTAATTTTGTTTTATATAAAACAGAAAAATTCATAAGCAAATTCATAAGAATGAATAGACATACCCATTCATAAAAAACAAATGATTGTTTAGAAAAGTCACTGAAACGAACACATATATTCATTCGTGAAAATGTTTTAATAACAAGTTTGGACTGAATTTTTAGGCTGGTCTAACTGTTATTTAGAATTTATATAGACAAGAAATAGTATCAGGGCTCAGATAGACATATAGGCACAAATTGAACCCAGTCGAATGGTCAAGCGGTGGCAACGCACGTGTGTCTTAGATTGAATCCAAGTCCACGTAGGTCATTATCATCCATAAAACTTAGGGTTTCCCATGGGGGCCTCCTTTTAATTAGTTCAAACTTGGACTATATATGTTATAATAACTTTACTTATTCTCTTAATGTAGGACAAACATTAAATACTTTTTCAAGTGTATCATTTGAGCCAATTTATTATTTATTCTTTAATTATTTTGAACAAATGACATATCATTAATCTTCTAGCGGAGTAAAATGCATCTATATAAATTAATAACCCAACCAAAAAGGTCACATTTGAATTTAGCTTCTAAGTCATCCCAAAACAATATTTTTGTTTAACATTAACCAACATTTTAGTTTGTTAAGTTAATCGAATTTTGGAGGAACAACCAAAAGCAAGCCTATATTAAGTGTGAGGCAATTATACCCACTCAAATAAAAATAATGGACTTATCTCTCACTATCTACTTTGTCTTATTTACCTATAAATTATCCTTTTATACCCTATTAAATTTTCACTTTTTATCCATATTTAGCAACAAAGGTATAACTGGACCAAATGGGGTCACGATCTCCCCCTCAATTACAAATTTGCCATCTATTATGTATAACATTTTTAATTAATTTACTCAAATATGTATATTTGGCCTCCTATTTCCTAGATTATTGTCTTAATTCTCCCTCTCAAAGTTTTAACCGCAGTTTAACTTTTATTATTAAAAGTTGTATTTGTTTTTCATTTTTATTAAAAAATGCTTCTTTACATTTCAAAGTTGATGGTATACTAAGTCACGAGTTTTTCTCTTTTTATAAGAAAATACTTAATTTGGAACTATTATGATAAGAGCTTGCCAAAATTCCCAAAATTGTCACGGGTCTTTGTCACTTTTTGTCCAAATGCACCTTCAAGACTCAAGAAGGCATTTTTATTATCCATACGTAGGTCATCAAATTTGAGTTACAACTTTTTTGCTTTGTTACAGTAAAAAATTTACCAAACACTCAAAAGTTACTAAAAAAATACTAAAATTTTCACTTGTTTCAACCAAACACACAAAAAAGTGCAAAAAAAAAAAAAAAAACACTAAAAAACTACCAAAACTTAAGTTTTTTTTTTAACTTCTAAACACCCTCTGAGTTTGATTTGTTTGTTCAAACTGCTCCTGTTGAAATGTATGCTCGATAGTTGTTTGATAAAATGCCTCGCATGGATTTTTCATAATTTTTTATTTTGACTATTTATTTATTTATAGGAGTTTTATATTTGTTAAAATTTTGACTATAAATTTTACCTATTGGTGTTACTTTTAGCAAGTGAACTCGTGTTTGCATGACTTGATATCATTATTAGTTAGTTTCTTAGTGTGTTTTTTCTTATCGTTGCAATGATTTTTTTTTGGTATTATGATTTAGTAATAATTTTTTTGGAGGTATTTAATTTGACATCGGGTTATAATTTATTTATTAATATTTAAATTTTAAAAAAGAGAATTCAAGTTAATTTGTATAAAATATAACTCCACTATTGATAAATTCTTGACTCAATCCCTGTTCATCTTTACTTAAAAATTAATATGGTATTTAGTTTGCTTTACTGTTTTTTGTTTTTTGTTTTCTATTTTATGTGTTTTATGTTTTAAAAATCTTAAAATAAAAAAATAAAAAATATTCTATATTTCTTTAATATGGGATTTTTCTTGTTTTGAATTGAAAATGCTCAAAATAATTTTTTGCCATTTTTTATTTTATGTGTAAACTCATTTTTTATTTTTTAAAGTAAATTCTGAAAACACAAGTGATCAAATGTGTTTTGAACTGATCAAAGTGATCAAAAAAACCAGATGACACCTAAATTTTTTATCCAATTGATTATAACTCCTGAATTGAAATTGTTTGGGGCTCCATAAAATTTCATAAAACCTTACAAAATGGTAAACTTTTTCATTTTTTACTCTTTTTATTAGTTTTAAAATTGCAATTTCTGATAAAATATAACTTCTTTTTTGGGACTTCAAATGCATATGGTTAATTGTTTCATTAACCGTGATAATTTCCTTGTCTTATTCTGAAGTGAATGCTATAGTTGTATTTTTATTATAAAACTAGGGCGTAGGTGAAAATGACTATACATTTACTTACCCAAAAAGAAAAAAAGGGTAATTGATATTTTTGTACTTAAGATAAAATTACTTAGACGCTTTAAACTTTAAAAATTTATCTTTATATCTATTATAATTTGAATTAAAATAAAAATATAAAAAATCCATTAAACATATTAATTTTAATTTTAAATAAGTTTAAAAATTATATTTATATCTCTATACTTTATATTATTTATACTTATATTTCTGATTCTATTTAATTTTTAATAAGTATTTTTTATCTTTTCGTTAGAAAATTTAATGCCTTTTATAACGTATAAGGGATATAAAAATAGATTTTTAAAATTTAAGGACGTAAGTGATTTTTATCTTAAATATACGAATGAAAAAATAATTATAAAAAACAATTTTTTTTAGGGTATTTTTTTGCTTTTCATGCTTCTGCTGCTAGGCAAACGGGCCAATCTCTTTCACCTCGTCCCGACCCGGCAGTACCTTCTCTCTCATCTGTCTGTTGGATCTCTGTCACCGTGCCACGTGTACAGCAAACGTTCGATCGTGCCAACCCAAGTTGCAGAGCCCTTGTTGGAGGAGGAGGAAGGGAGGAGGAAGAGGAGAGAGCGTTCAAAGTGAATTCACCTTTTCAGTCTTCTGCTACTTTCTCTCCATGTGATTGCTTAAACTCCTGTGGAATGATCATTTGCCTCGTCCGTTTCACACCTCTCCCTCCCTCCTTCCCTACCTCTCTTTCTCTCTCTCGCATCAAACCCTAACACTCTATCACTTTCTCCTCTACTCTCTCTCCCACTTGAATTTATTTCCTCATTTCTCAATTTCCTATTCCCCCTCTTAATTATTTTGGATCGAATTGCTGTTTCCAATTCTGACTCCAACTCCGTTTATCTAAAATGTTGTGTATCGTTGTTCTTTCGTAGATTGCTGTCTTTTTCGTAAATTTGATTGATCAAAATTGGATCAATTTTTGTGAAGTGGGTTTTTTGATTGGGTTGGCTTATATCGAGATCTGCCGTCTTTTCGAGCAATTTTGATCTGGAAGGTGGTATATTATTGAATCAATTAACGTTTTGGATCCGATCGGGGGAGTAACAGCGCCATTAGATGGCGCTGTTCAGAAGGTTTTTCTATCGGAAGCCACCGGATCGGCTTCTCGAGATATCCGAGCGGGTCTATGGTGAGTTTTGCCTTTGCTTGTTCAGCTTGTAATTCGCGTTGATATTATTATATCTATACACACATATACATATTTCATGTGGAATTTCTTCAGTTTCCACAGAGAATGCACATTTGATAATTGCAAATTTGAATCTGTTTTCAACTCTACATTTTGCTTTGACTTTCCATTCCCAGCTGTGAAATTGCTTAATTATGACTGAATATTAACACATTTTTTTGTGTGTTGAGTGTTCAGTTCCTTTGTTATTGAACTTTTGACCTTCTCTTCTGGGATGTTGCATTGTGGATTTTGAGAATTGGGAGATTAATCAATAAGTTAACGCTAATTTGAAGTTTTATTTACTTTTTTTTGCTGTCTTAGAATTGTTGTTCTTCTGTGTTTGTGGATGATTAGGTTTGGTAACCCTCCTCTCTCTTGTGGCTCCATAGTAATATAGGATTTATATATGTTTCCAATTGGTGGAGATTAAAATGTGTAAGCTCATAAGTCAGAACGTCCGAGCTTTGAATCACTAGAGTTGTAGAATCAAATATATTAAAGACCTATCACTATGTATACAGTGAACTAGGATTCATAGAAATTAATTTTTTTACTTACATCTTCTAATGCATGTCTCAATATCGTGAATTTGAGTTGAGAATTAACTTTGGAATGAGCTTATGCTATACATGTGTCATGGACTCGAGATGGATTATGAGTAGGGGTATGTGTTGAAAGTTTCATTTTCATCTATTTTTTTATTTTTATTTTTTTTCTATGTTCAACTGTCACGTTTCTTATTTCACTTTTTTGGGGTAAAATGTGTTTACACTATGCAAGCTACAATAGAGTATTTTGTGCATACAATGGGAGTTTTATGCATGGTCGAGATGTAAACTCAAGTAGTTAGTACTTGGTGGCCAAGTGGTGTGTCTCCAACTTGCCACATCGGACACATACCCTCTATCCTTGAATGTCAAATGTCCAACATGATTAATGAGTACTTAACAATTTTAGATAAGAGTTTTGCCGATTGAGACTACCACTAGGGGGTTTGGTAGATCTCAAATCCCCCAGTGAATGCAATGGCCTTCTTAAATATAATATCCTAGCCTGCTATGTGTAGTATAGGCTATATGTTCATCCAAGATATTGAAATTTAATGAGTAGGAGAACTTTAGAGGCACTCTAGAGGTTCTGTAGTTTGACTAAAATAGAATATATGCATTACAATTTCAATAAAATTAACATTACTAATTAGGGCATAGTGAAAGCTAAGGATTCAGAAGTGCCAAAAAGTGAATTGTTTTTTGTTTAAGGATCATGAAGTGTGAAAAAGTGATAATTTTTTTTTTTTTGGATAAATAATTTGTAATAGAAGAAGTATTAAAGGGATGCTACCCAAGTACAAGATCATTTTTAGTGTCTTGTATTTATTATCCATGGAGATGGAGGGATTGATAAGAATGTTATCCTTATAATTTCAGCTGGGTGGTTAACATGGAGAAGTATATCAGGTGTTTTATGTAACCGTATAATACCCATCAAGCTATATGAAAAATTTTACAGAATAGTTATAAGGCCAACTGTATTTTATGATACAAAGTATTGGACCATTAAGAAGCAATACTCTCGTAAGATGAGTGTGGCAGATATGGAGATGGTAAGATAGATGTGTGGTAATGCTAGAAAAGATAGGGGGTTATGAGTTCGATCCCGTGGGCTCTTCTACCTGGGGGTGAGCCTACAGTCAAATGTTTTTTGGGTTTATGGGTCAAAATGGTTTGTGGGTTATTGCGTGGGTTTGATGGGTTTACCCAGTGTACACCTGAATGGTAGTGGCTTCAGGCTGCCATCGTCATATAAAAAAAAAGGACAAAAGTAGAATAAGAAATGAATGTATTCGAAAAAAAGTTGAGATGACATTGATAGAAGAGAAATTGAGCAAAAGTTATTTAAGGTGGTTTGGAACCAAATAGAAGGAAAAATGATTGGAACCAAATAGAAGGTGTAAAAAGAACAAAAGTTAGACCTAAGATTATATAGATTGAAATTGTTAAGAAAAACCTAATTTCAAATAATCACATAGAAAACATAACTGGTGGTAGAATTACATGGAGGAAAAGTATTCATGTAGCCGACCTCAACTAGTTTTAGACAAAGGCTTTTGTTGGGTTGAGTTGATAAGTAAATATTATTTTAAGGGGAAAGGGTGGGGATGACTGGGATCTCTGACCTTTGGTCTTTGGGGGGGGGGGGGGCGCCTTTTCTTGAGCTATCCTAGACTTCATTAATTAAAAATTTTGCTCTTGCATTTCTAATAGTCATTTCTCTCTGCTTATGATGATTATTTTTTCACTGTAAATTTTTGTTGTCCACATGCTTTTTTCTCCATTTGCAGTGTTCGATTGTTGCTTCTCCACTGATGTACTGGAAGAAGATGAATACAAAATGTACATGGGTGGCATTGTAGCTCAGCTACAGGACCACTATCCCGATGCTTCTTTCATGGTTTTTAACTTCAGAGAAGGGGAAAGGAGGAGCCAAATCTCGGATATATTATCTCAATATGACATGACAGTCATGGATTATCCTCGGCAATATGAGGGGTGTCCTCTTCTACCGTTGGAGATGATTCATCACTTCCTTCGGTCCAGTGAGAGCTGGTTGTCATTGGAGGGGCAACAAAATGTACTGTTGATGCATTGTGAAAGGGGAGGATGGCCTGTGCTTGCATTCATGCTTGCTGGTCTTCTGTTATACCGAAAGCAGTACAGTGGTGAGCTGAAGACTCTTGAAATGGTGTACAAGCAAGCTCCTAGGGAACTTCTTCACATTTTGTCTCCTTTAAATCCACAACCTTCCCAGCTGAGATACCTTCAGTACATTTCCAGGTGGAATTTGGGTTCGGATTGGCCACCATCAGATACTCCCTTAGCTCTGGACTGTATTATACTCAGAGTCCTTCCCCTGTTTGATGGTGGAAAAGGTTGCCGACCAGTTGTTCGTGTTTACAGTCAAGTTCCTTCTTCTACCGCAGCCACTAGAAGTTCTAAGCTTCTGTTTTCGACGCCAAAGACTAAGAAACATGCTTGTTTTTACCAACAGGTATTGCCAAATTCACGTATTTTCCAAGTTAGAGGATCATTTTGATAAGTATTTATAGTATACTTATGAAATCTGACTGCAGGAAGAGTGCGAACTAGTGAAAATAGATATTCACTGTTGCGTTCAAGGGGATGTTGTTATTGAGTGCATCCACTTGGATGATGATCTAGTAAGGGAGGAAATGATGTTCAGAGCTATGTTCCACACTGCATTTGTCCGGTCAAATGTTTTGATGTTGAACCGTGATGAAGTTGATTTTTTGTGGGATACAAAGGACCAGTTCCCTAGGGAGTTCAAAGCAGAGGTATGATCTTCCTTTACTTAGGTAGAATGTCCTTTTTCTGAGATATAGGGGTTGAATGTGTTCTCATATATGTGTCAGGTACTTTTCTCGGATGCTGATGCAGTTCCTTCTATCATCACTACAGAAGTGACAAGTGAAGATGGGAATGAGACAGAAAGTGCTTCACCGGAGGAGTTTTTTGAGGTTGAGGAGATCTTCAGCAATCCAGTAGATGGGCACGATGGGAAAGCAGACTTGGATTCTCATATAGTTCAAGACAATGCGCAAAATGATGAGAATGGTAAAATAGTTTGGAAGGAGGCTTTGGAACGTCATGCATTGAAGGAGGCATTGGAACCTCGGGCATTGAAGGCAGCATTGGAACCTCATGCATTGAAGGAGGCGTTGGAACCTCATGTGTTTCAAGATTCTGTATCTGGTGATAGAAATCACAAACAGGAGCAACGGGTGGATTCTAATTTTAATGCAGTCCAGGCCATTGCTTTAGATGATAGGGATGGGATAGGTTCCCCACTAGTGGTTGCTGATGTGTCTCTTAATTTAGATACCAATGTAGTAACTGCAGATGTCTGTAGCAAGGTAGAAGAGATGGAGAATGGACAAGACAGAGGAGACTCTTCTATGCAGAAGAACTTGGAAAGGCAGGGTTCACATCAGAAGTTGCGTGCTCGTATTAGTAAACAAAAACCTGATAATTTACTCCCACCTCCACCAAAGAAACAGCCAACTTTGAATGCAAAACCAGCTGAAGATTCAATTGTTGCAAAACAAGACCTTAAACAAGAACCTCAGGGCATTCTTGCTAGACAAGCAAAGACAAATATGGTATCTAGGTGGATTCCTCCTAACAAAGGCCTTTACACCAATGCAATGCATGTATCTTATCCACCATCAAGATATAACAGTGCACCACCTGTACTTGCTCTCGAAAAGGATTCTGATCCAGGTGGCAAATCAAAGGCATCTACTGCTACTGCTGCCTCTGGAGCTGTGGTTTCAACTGATGATACACCTAAATCTATTAGTGATAAAGTGGATGATATGAGAAATGCAGAGGGTGAACAAGTTAAACATCCAACACCTTTGGGTATACCACCACTTCAAATGATTTCCCCTCTCTCTTCAACTTCACCACCTTCACATCCAGGCCCAATTCCAGTTGCTTCCCCACCCCCACCCCCACCCCCACCCCCACCACCTCCCCCTCCATTTTTCAACAATTCTTCAAATGTCCTTTCCCAACAAAATCCTGCAATAGTTCTGCAACAACCACCACCACCACCTCCTCCTCCTCCTCCTCCTCCACCTCCACCTCTTGCACCTACAAGCTTATGGGCAACTCCTCAAGAAATCCCTCTCACTCCCCTTCTTTTGCAATCAAGCACACAGAATATTAGTAAGGTTTTGCCTCCTCCGCCGTCTTGGAGGGTAGGGGCTTTTGCAGCTCCTGCTGTAACTGTGTCAAGTTCTCCACCCCCTCCACCACCTTCGCCCCCACCACCACCTCCTCCAAGTCTAAGTGATTTTGCCACTTCAAAACCTTCCAGAGTTGGAGTTAATACTCTTCCTCCTCCTCCGCCTCCACCTCCGCGGCTGCCGCCACCGCCACCTCCTATGCATGGAGTTTTATCTCATCCTCCTCCACCATCTCCACCCCATACACATCCTGCTCCACCACCACCACCACCTCCACCTCCTTTTGGTGGAGCCTCTCCTTCGCCACCTCCTCCAATGCATGGAGCCCCACCTCCTACACCTCCTTCTCCAATGCGTGGAGCACCACCTCCGCCGCCACCACCACCACCTCCTCCAATGCGTGGAGCGCCACCTTCACCACCACTTCCTCCAGTGCATGGTTCCCCGCCTTCGCCACCGCCACTGCCTTCATTGCATGGACCACCACCTCCACCTCCACCTCCACCTCCACCTCCGCTTCCCATTGGCTGTGGAGCCCCACCTCCTCCGCCTCCTCCTCTAAGCCACCGTGCATCACCTTTGCCTCCACCTCCAAGCCGTGTTGCCCCACCGCCTCCTCGTCCTCCAAGCCGTGGTGCCCCGCCGCCTCCTCCTCCTCCAAGTCGTGGAGCCCCACCTCCGCCGCCGCCGCCTCCAAGTCATGGGTCTTCACCACCTCCTGCATTTGGAGGGCCACGTCCACCTCCTCCTCCATTACCTGGAGCGCCTCCTCTCCCCGGAGGTCGTGCACCTGGCCCCCCTCCACCACCTGGTGCACCTAGACCTCCAGGAGGTGCACCTCCTCCACCTCCACCATTTGGTTCCAAGGGACCAGCACCAGGTGGTGCACCACCTCCACCTCCTGGAAGAGGGCGTGGGATTTCACGTCCTACAGCATCTTCTACAGCCCCTCGAAGATCTCCCTTCAAGCCGTTGCATTGGAGCAAGGTAACCAGGGCATTGCAAGGAAGCTTATGGGAAGAACTGCAAAGATATGGAGAGCCTCAAATGTATGCAACTTCTCTTATGAATCCAATTCTCAAGTTTGCCACGACGTTAGTGGTTGGTCATAATTACAATTTGTCTAATTCAAATAATAATTACTTGTGGTTTAGTATTGTGTTCAAGGCCATTTACCACTACTTGGTTGCCTTAATTTGTCTCTCTTTTTCCCCATATGCAGATGCACTTACTTCAGTACTATCAAGTATAGTTCTGAGTCATGACATTTGAAATGTGATTTTCTACTTTTCTGCTTTTGTTATTACCTTTTACCATTCGCTGATGTTGTACCCTTTATTCCTAGTGCGCCAGAATTTGATGTCTCAGAGCTGGAGACTCTTTTCTCTGCCACGGTCCCAAAGTCAGGCTCAGGAGGTAAATCTGGAGGGCGGCAGAAGTCTGCTGGATCTAAAACTGATAGAGTCCATCTGGTAATACAAAGTGACTTGAATAATCATCTTGGGAAAATATCTATTTTGGTAGATTGATTCTGTAAAATACGATGCGGTAAAAATGTGGGAGCAATTTGTAGTAATAACATGAGGTGGTTCAGATAACTTGTCCTTCTTAATGACTTGTTTAACTGATTCTTGTTATTGAATTCCAAAGATTGTGCTTTGTGAACTAGAATTTACAAAATAACTAGGCCCGCCAAACACATGCTTGTGCGCACGCATTTTACATTTACTGTTTTTATCGAACAAGAACTATTATGGTTGTAGAAATAGCTGAACATAAGTTAGTCCATCTGTCTATTGGTAACGTGAATGTGAAAAAATATTAATCAATTGGATGGTTACCTGAGGTTCTGAGAATGTCATGTAAAGAGGCTTGTAGTAAGAAGAATAGATGTGAAGGTCTGACGCTCTCATCTACAGTTCATGCCATATTTAATTTTAAATCTTGACAACAACGTTTGTCTTTATGCTTGCCATTTCTAATGTCAGATGAGACCATTTTAGTTGATCCAATGAAATGCATTCTGCATGTTGTCAATCCCAATGCTTTAGTGGGGTCCAAGTTGATCATTTGAACATTTAATATGATACTTATTTCTTAGTGGGAGTTCCCATCCCTCCATTTCTGTTGGTCTCTCTCCCCCCACCCCCCAAGCGTTGAACTCGTTGGGTTTTATTCTGTCATGACCTCCAACCAATGTTGTTAAAATCCCGATTTAAATCTTAAAATCTTACGATTTTACGATGTTATAGTAGGAAAACTTATTCGATTTTATGTAAAATCTTAACAGGGACAAGATGGGTAAAATCTCGATTTTGGGACGTAAAATCAGTAAAATCTCGATTTTATAGGCGATTTTACCGATTTTAAAAATTAAGTATTTTTGTGTAATTTTGTCAAATGAAATAGATTTTTATGATTTTTTTCAAATAATATGCCACAACTATTTCACTTATTACCTTTTTTTTTTAGTTTTTTTAATTCTATAATACTATTATTTACCATATTACACTAGTTGAGAACCATGTGCGTTGTTACACCAAATTGACTATCATAAACTAAATTTAATAACTAGGATAGAAACCAAGAGACTTATGATAAAATATTACAAATACATTTCAACTCAAACAAAAAATTAGGATAAAACAAAGTCAGTATTTTAATATCAACTGTATAGATCACACCAATCATTTTAATAGTCTCAATTGTGTAGTTGGGTAATCATTTTAATAGTCTCAATTGTGTATTTGGGTAAAGGAATTATAGAATCAGATATAAAATCTTTTGTAAACTTTGTTAAGAATTCATTTTGTTAATATGAGTAAGTTTTTGGGTATGGCATTTTTCTTGACACATATATTTTCTCTCCTCCTATTAATAAAATTATCAACTCATCAAAAAAAATGAAACCTTTAAATAAAAAAATTGTAGCATAATAGATTATATTTTTGTTTTATGGGCATTTGGTAAAATCTTACGATTTTATGATTCGATTTTACGACTCGATTTTTTGACCCTCAAATGATTTTAAGTAAAATCTTGATTTTAACAACCTTGCCTCCAACACTTAAAAGGAGGAACGTTTCTCCCCATAGAGGCCCCGACGTGTCTATAGCGATGAGGACAAGGAGAATCCCTCTAAAGGCGTCGGGGTTGGGGTTCCAGAATTTGGGTCAACTAAGAAAGTGCAAAGTGATGTGAAACAAGAAAGAGAATTTAGCAAAGAGAGAAGAAAACAGTCAAGGGAGAGAAGAAAATAGCCAAGGAGAGAAGAAATATCCATAGAGAGAGAGGGAGAAGAACACAATGAGGGATAAGGGAAACAACTCACAAGCTGTATTTTTATCTAAATATTCAACCATTACTTACAAGCAACACTTGTAGCCCTTTAAATAGGGCATACAAAAACAAACCAAAAGACATATCCTAGGGGGGACCAAAAGACAATTTAAGGGAAATGCATTATTCAAGAGGAATGCACTTGTTAAATATTAAATTCTTGAAGATGCATCCTAGGGGAGACCAATAGACAGTTTAAGAGGAACGTATTATTCAAAGGGGATGCACGTATTAAATGCTTGATGTCCCATCAATTCTCCTAGGTCGGGAAGAAACTCGACTTTGTCGAGTTGAAAATTAAGCACTCATTCTTTTAATCACCTGGCCATGAACAAAGTGGATATGACAACTTGTCGTAAAGTTTATGCAAGAGCGTAAGGGCAGTAGAAACCTAGTGTCCTCACCAACTCTCTCTAGGTGGAAAGAACTCAATTCCAATGAGAGATCTTGTAGCGTCTAAAAGAAAGTCAATAAAATTGGATCAAAATGTGAAAGGGATATGTAGATGAAGATGAAATCCCATAAAACATTGCAGGACTTAGGCATTGATTGGAACATTGCACCAATAGAAATCTAGGTGATACATGTTTTCTCAATGATCTGGTCAGATGCTTTACTTGGTGTAATAAGACAGCACAACATCACATTAATCAACAACCTGTTCAGGGATTGACTTAGAAATATGCTCTTTAAGATGTTCCCTGTTAGGGACTATGAGAGCTTCAGTAGGTGTAGTGTTGCAAGGCTCATCATTACCACATTACCAAATTCATCCAAATCATCAAACTCAAACTCGTCAAGGTTAGGTTCATAGACCAATTTTTCTAGATGGTCCTCAAACTCTTGTGCACGTTTCTTAATGGCGAAATCACTATTGGGCACTGCCTTAGTTATGGTTCCCTTGATTTGGTCACCCACTAAAGGTGCACTAGAAAGTGGAGGATAAAAATTCGATTCCCGATTTGATGAGGGATCTTCTTTTGATGCTTAGGAATTTGAATAATAGTAGCTACGTTTGCTCAATCCCGTGGGATTCCTCGTGAGCAACTCATATTCTTGAGCAAAAGCATAAGCACTGTCAAGAGTTGTAACACTCCTAAAATAAGGTTCTCTTTGAAGATATTTATGCATTTCTTGTCTAAACCGGAACAAATTAATGAATTTATCTTCAGCTATATGGCATCTCATTCAGAAATTATCAAATCCGGTAATATATTTATCTAAACGGCTGCCTTATAAGACAAATCCATCTGCTTATGCCCATAATACATCCTAAAAATACAAATGGATAAAAACGATCAGGTTTTGCTCTTTTACTGATTTGATGTGAAACAAGAAATAGAATTAGCAAATGGAGAAGAAAATAGCCAAGAGAGAGAAGAAAATAGCCAAGGAGAGAAGAAATATCCAAAGAGAGAGAAGAACACAATGAGAGAGAAGGGAAACAACTTGCAAGCTGTATTCTTATCTAAATATTCAACCGTTACTTACAAGCAACATATGCAGCCCTTTAAATAGAAAATACAAAAATAAACCAAAAGACATTTAAGGGGAGTGTATTATTGAAGGAGAATGCACTTACTGAATGCTTGAAGATGCATCCTAGGGAACATCATCTTAGGGTTGACTAGGAGACAATTTAAGGGGAATGTATTAATCAAAGGGAATGCACTTATTAAATGTTTGATGTTCCATCAAGAAGCATTTGAATGTAAAGAACAGGAGAAGCTGGAGGTGGTTTGAATGGCGGGGAAGACGATATTGGGCTTGATGTCCTTGAGAGTGACCTTAATAAGTTTCATGATGTTACTTTGATAGAAGTTGCTGTGGAGGTTATTGAAGTCGTTGTTCCCCATTTCGAGGTTTCTCCTCCTGCTCTCCCTGCTGTGGATAAGGAACTTCCTCCTTTGGCAGTTTCTCCCCCTTTGCCTGCGTTGCTAGAAGGTGTTGTCTTAATGGGGTCTACCGCGGTTGAAGAGTCGTCTTGGAGACTCCAGCGAAGGATCTAGTGGTAGTTATGTTTAGGCCACCCTTGCCGCAAAATGTCGCAAAAAGGGTGACACGAAGACTCATTGAAGAGCAAGTTAAGAAATGTTGATGATGGCAAAGGCGGTGTGGAGATTTCACCGAGGGATGTCCTGACAATAGTTATCTTTGACTCCCCGTCTGGCTATGATCCTGCTACCATGGGTACCCCATTTGTGCCGAGGCCTCTTGATTCCCTTGTTGTTACCAACTTGGGGGGCTATGGCATCCAATGTTCATGCCGCCTATTGCCGAGGATCCAGCTAATAATTTGCCAAGCAAGGAGGAATTATTTGCTGGGGTTTCCCAAGGCTTCCTACCTTACTTGCATAGCTTGTATGATTGTTGATATTTTTTGCCCTTGTTTCCAAGCTTGCATCTCTTCGAGAATCTCCAATTCTTGGGTGTTTTAATGCAAAGTTTGGATAAAAAACCCATCAAGGAGCTTGCCTTGGAAGAGGTGGACCATTTCTATGAAAGCCTTGTTTGAGCGCCTCCCATGTGAAGAATGAGCTTGCAAGGATTCAACAGGATTTGGGGAAGGCTAAACTGGTTGTGAAAGGTTTGGAGGAGAAGGAATACCGCCCGATGGGATTTTTGGAATTTTTGGAATTTGGAGTGGCACCTCTTAGTGAAATTTTTGGAATCTTCTTCCATTGTTGGCCAATAGTAACCTACTTGGACTAGTTGAGTGTATAACTTCCTTCCCCATTGATGTTCCATATCATGTCCTACCTCCGAACTTTCTAAATTTTTGTCCTGCAAGGCATCACAAGGGTTTTCCTTAAATGCCATGGTGGTATAATAGTTATTCTCCACCACCACTCTTGCTATTTTATACTGCTTCCACTATGTTTTGTGGTTTTGTTTTTATAATCTTTGTAAATACCGAACATAATTTTTGAAAAACTAAAAACAAAAGTTAATAATACTCGATTCAACTTTGCCTTAACTAAATACAGTTGGCTATCATAAGAGTTCTTGCAAAACAATGCAACCTTCATCCTTTATTCGGTCCAAGCTTGGGACCGACCGCGTTAAACAAAAATAAACAAAAGTTGACAATATGAACAAAAAAAAAAAAATTGAAATTTGAAAGCATTATCAAATGGCACCTAAATAATTGTGTGGTATTGATATTGTTTTTGTAAATAATGACTTGAAGTTGTTTTTTGGTCAATTTATTTCTAAAATTTGTTAGTAATTTTGCAGTTTATTTACTTTTGATAGGCATGGTAGTTTTGCAATTGGATACCCGTGTCTTTAAGGCTTTGTTGAGTTGAGATGATACCCATTCTTCTTCTTATGTCTTTGGTTTGTTGTTAATGAATTTCATCATCATGTATTGTAGATTGATCTGAGGAGGGCCAATAACACCGAGATTATGCTCACAAAAGTTAAGATGCCACTTTCTGACATGATGGTAAGCTTGACATTGGCAACCTTTATGATTTGTGGACAGAACCTACTCTTTCTTTGAGAGAAATATTGTGTGTTGTTTAATGTTCTTAAATCTAATGTGTATTTATGGATATCTAAATTATCATGGTGGGATGAAGAGGTACAAACTGTTATAAAAACTAAGTACGAATGTTATGAAATGTGGCAAAAGGAACAAAATGAGGAAAATCTTGAGAGGCGTAAGTGCGCTAGGAACAAAACTAGAGAAGTAGTTTGAGATGTTAAATCTAAAGCTTATGAAGATTTTTATAATAAATTAGGAACAGAGCAATGGCAAAGAAATATGTATAAACTTGCACAGAGGAATGGCAAAGAAATATGTATAAACATGCTAAATTGAGGGAAATAAAAACTAATGACATGAATCATGTAAAATGTATTAAGAATGATGAGTCACAAGTACTAATGCAAGAAGAGGAAATCAAGGGGTGGTGGAGATAGCCTCGGCAAACAAGAGGAAGAATTGGATTGAAAGGTTAAGAGTGAATGGCCTTATAACTGAAGATCATGAACTCATTAAGCAAGGAATACTGAATTTTTATAAGCAACTCTTCACGGAACAGGAAGAATGGAGACCCAAGGTCGATGAATTGAATTTCTCCCACATCAGACTTGAGGAAGCTGAAGGAATTGAACAGCACTTTTCGGAATCTGAAATTTTTACTGCTCTCGCGGATTTAAGTGGGGAAAAGGCTCTTGGCCCAGATGGATGGACTTTAGCTCTATTTCAAAAATGCTGGAGCATCTTCAAGGAAGAGATACTGCTGGTTTTTGCAGAATTCAATCAAAGTTGCAGATTTGTAAGAAGCTTGAACTCCACTTTTATTGCCTTGATCCCAAAGAAGGCTAGTGCAATAGATATTACAGATTTCAGACCAATAAGTTTGGTTGGTGCTGTCTATAAGTTAATCACAAAAGTTCTTGCTACCAGACTGCGAAAAGTGCTGGACCCAATCATCTCTATTTCTCAAAATGCCTTTGTGGGTGGTAGGCAAATCCTGGATGCTGTCCTTGTTGCGAATGAAGTTATAGGCTCAAAGACTAAAAGAAAGGAATCTGGGATTGTATGTAAATTGGATATAGAGAAAGCTTTCGACCATGTTAATTGGAACTGTTTGATTTACTTGATGAGAAGAATGGGTTTTGGAGATAGGTGGTGTTAGTGGATTTACTGGTGTATCTTCACAGTTCGTCTATCCATTTTGATCAATGGATCTCCAATTAGTTTCTTCGCTTCGTCAAGAGGGTTAGGACAAGGTGACCCTCTTTCCCCATTCTTATTCATTATAGTCATGGAAGTCTTTAGCAGAATGCTAATAAATGTGGAGGAGGCTGGTTTGTTAGAAGGCTTTTCAGTTAGGAATCGAGGTAGGGACTCTATAAGCATTTCTCATTTACTGTTCGCTGACGATTCCATGGTTTTCTGTGGGGCTGATAAATTGCAGTTGGGACATCTGAGATGCACTCTACTGGGCTTTGAGGCAGTCACTGGATTGCGAATTAATTTGAGGAAATCTGAGGTGTTTTCTGTTGGGGATCCATATTCTCTTCGGGAACTGGCAGACATTTTGGGTTGCAAATCAGGTTCATTCCCAACTACTTATCTAGGCCTGCCATTGGGAACTCATCTCAAATCTAAAAAGGTCTGGGCACCTGTACTAGAAAGAAGCAAGAATAGACTTGCTGTTTGGAAGGCTAAATATCTCTCGACTGGGGCGAGAACCACACTGATTAAGAGTGTACTTTCCAACCTCCCAACATACTTTCTTTCCCTGTTTAAAGCTCCTGTTTCGATAATTAAAGAGCTTGAGAGACTGCAAAGGAATTTTCTTTGGGGCAAAGGTGATGGAGTTTTCAAATATAGCTTGGTTAATTGGAAAACAGTTTGTTCCCCAATTGGGTCAGGAGGCATTGGTATCAGACACTTAAAGCTGCAAAATGAAGCTCTATTGGGAAAGTGGCTATGGAGATTTCATAAGGATAATGGCAGACTTTGGAAGAAAGTCATTTCCATTAAGTATGGTGAGGAGCTGGGTGGCTGGATTACACCTCCTTGTTCAAACTCTGTTGGCACAAGCATCTGGAGAGAAATTAGGAAGAACTGGAGGAATTTTGGTAGTTGTATTTTGTGGAGATTGGGCAGAGGGGACAAAATTCTATTTTGGAGGCACAATTGGATGAATGTTGGCTGTCTAGCTGATCTTTTCCCAGAGATTTATGGCTTAGCTGTTAACAAAGATGCTTTTATTAGAGATTACTGGATTGGTATGGGTTATAGCCGCACTTGGGCAGTCACCCTTCGCAGGAACATGAATGATTGGGAAATGGATGCTTACTTGTCTCTTATTGAGCTCCTAAATGATGTCTATTTGGAGGATTTTGAGGACTCCATGGTTTGGAATACATCAAAGGAGAAGTTCTTTACTGTCAGGTCCTATTATTCATCACTGCAAGGATACATAAGCGATGCATTTCCTTGGACGAACCTTTGGAAGACTGCTGCCCCTCCTCGGTGCTTTTCTTCTCTTGGTGTGCAGCTAGGGAGAATATTCTAACTATGGACAATTTCAAACTTAGAGGTTATTACATAGTTAATCGCTGCACATTATGCTTCAATCAGGAGGAGTCTATTTCACATATGTTACTACACTGCCAATGGACAGCTGAGATGTGGAATTTGATTTCTTCTTGCTTTAATGTGCAGACGTGCTTCCCAAGGAGTTTGAGAGATTTTTTACTGGCTTGGTAGGGGCAACCTCTTGGAGAGAATAAGAAATCCATATGGAATGTGATTCCATTTTGTGTGTTCTGGCTGACCTGGAAGGAGAGGAATAGAAGGATTTTTAAAAATGAGAGTAGGCCATCTTTCAGGATTAAAAGCTACTTTCTTGCATGTCTTTATGACTGGATGAGGGATGGAAGGGAGATAGACCTATTTTCTTTCTTGAATTTCTTTGATCAGATGAGATGATTGGTTTTGGTTGGATTTCTGTTTGGTTGGATGTTTCCATGTATTAGCATTCAATCATTGCTTGTATAGAGTTATTTTCTTTTAATAAAAATTTACTTATCTTTTTCAAAAAAAAAGGGGTGGTGGAGATTTTTATTGAAATAGAGAAAGCATAAGATACCATAGATACATATATATATTTTTAAATGAAAATGTAATCCAATGGCAGAGGATAAATATAAAAATTTACTTTTGTATCTAAGGGTTGAGATATAACTGTTATTTTTTTGATCTATGCATGTCATATATGAGTATGGGATGTTGGGCCATGGTTGCTTGATGCTATATATTGGCCTGGCTTGAACTTAATTCTGGTTGAATAATTTCATCTCATTTGTCCCAAAAAATCTATGCCAAATAATATTCGGTTTGCCTTAGGTTGGTTGGTTTTAATTTGCTTGAGTTGTAGCGCTAGTGAAGAACACCAAAGTTGAACTTGAGTGAAAAGTCCTGGACCTCCTGGTGGCTACTACTTGCGTCTTCTAGTTGTAGGACAAAAAAAAAAAAAAAAATGACTCGGTGTTGCAAAAGTAGTTTGACTCGGACTATAATGATTGGAGTCCTTAAAAATGGTATCTATGGTAATTGAGAAGAATGAATATATGAAATACAACAACAAGGAAAGAGGAGAACAAAAATAGGGGGTGCTGGTTTATGACTAGCATTAATAATTTGTAACACGTATTATATATTTAATCTATTTGTATTTTTGGAGTCCTCAAAACCAGTGCATAAGGTAATAGAGAAGGAGGGGTAGATGAAGCACAACATAGCAGGAGTAGTTAAAATTAGATATAATTTTTTTTTTTATTTTTTTTCAGATGGTGATGGCTTATGGATATTATAAAAATTGCAGTGATTATTTACTTTGTAATAATTTATTTTCCTTTGTGGGTGGTACAGCATGTGAAATTTGCTTAAATATATGGTATTCTAATGGGAAGAGATTTTACAGGCAGAAGCAAAGACGAAAAGCTTTATGAACCAAGACAAATAATTGACCTTTAGAATCATAAATTAAGAATTAAGGTGTTAAACTAATTGGCAACATGCATCATGGTTGGAGAACCTTGTTTTGACATACATCATGGTTGGAGAACCATTTTTGACGATGAATCTGATTCCAAAATAAGTGACTTGTTCACCCATTTTGCAATTAATCACATGTTTCGGCTAACTACTTTTATGGTGAGTTTCACTTTGCTCCCGAGTTTTATTGAAAATCTCATTTCAGGACTAAAGTCTTTATTTATTTATTTTTATTTTTCAACAAGCAAAGGTCTGAACTTTTAATTAGTTGCGATCTCCCCCTCAATTACTATTTTGCCCCTGTACTCCCCCTATTGGGGCAAAATGTTCATTGAGAGGAGACATTGCAATTAATTAAAAGCTCAGGCTTTTAATTATTTAAAAAAAAAAAACACAGGTCCTAAACTGAAATATCGGGTAAAATTAAAAGTGTCAGAGTGATATTTGCCCCTACTTTTATATGGTTAGAGTCTCTCGAAGAGCCTTCATCTCTTTTTTATCCATCTGATAACATTTGAAATACCACCTTCTATTAGTCTTGGAGAAAGTATAATGAGGTTACCATCACAATTTGGATGTTTGAACTAGAATCATTTCTCTGTGGTTTCCCTAGGGACAATAATTAGCTTTTAGCCTTAACTTGGAGGTGGTGTTCATTATTCTGTAATGTGAATTAAGAAGCATGAGCGCTTCTAGGAAGTGTCAGACGTGTGTTGCGCCCCGATGCACCTCCAACACGTGGGACTGTAATGCATAATTTACTAATTTGACCTTTTTGGTAATACTTAATGGGTGCATGGCCAAGTCCAACTAAGCTTGTTCTACGCAAATCATACACCCTTTCAAAATTATTGAGTATCCAACTAGAGTACTTCACAAATTTGGAAGAATGCATGCAACATATAGATCAAATGAGAAACATATTTGATTTCCAATATGGAAGTAAATTCCAACCATTTGTTAGTATTAGATATACCTTTTTCAGCTTAAGCCATTTCTTTTGTGAATTAAGCTTATTTTTAGACAAGTGATGTGTTTTGATAGTTAATAAGATACTTTGTTTTTCTTTAATCCTGTTCAGCATTCATGTTACAGTATTGAAGATTCCTTTCAAATGGAAGGACTGATGGCATTTATGCTTGACTTTCACAGGCTGCAGCGTTAGCTATGGATGAGTCAATTCTAGATGCTGATCAAGTAGAAAATCTTATAAAATTTTGTCCTACTAAAGAAGAAATGGAGCTTCTTAAGGTAATGCTATGATGTGAAGCATCATGTGATTCAATATTCTCCTACTTATATTATGATTCTTGTTACATTGGATGGTCTGCATTGGTGGTTTGAAATGTTCTTCTGGTCCTCTTTTCTTTCTTAACCTTTATTTTTTCATTTGTTTAGAATTACAATGGTGACAAGGAGAACCTGGGGAAATGTGAACAGGTCAGTAAACCAGATCACAGATATCATTATTTATTAAATATGGCAGTGCTCAGAAGATTTATGTACTTTATAGACCTGAATGTTTAGATAAGAGAAGGTGCAACCTTTGACACATAATGAATAATTTGTAGTTTACCAACATTTTTGAACACATTGAAAATCTGATTTGGACTTGGGTAGTTGGCTGCATATGATGCTTATGGATTAACTTTTTCAATTGAGAACCTAAGAGGCCTTATATGTCTCCCCTGTTCGCTATTGCATTTTCCATATATGTATATATATGTGTCTGTCCTGTCTTGTGTATTTTAATTATTGTCACTTATGCTTTAGGTTATAAGAGTGAATACTTTATATATATATATATATATATATATATTTTCTGTGTCGGTATGCCCTTTTATTTTTTAGCTTTTATAGATTCTAGGTAATCAACACATGTATGTATATTTAGAGGCTTTTATATTGGGTATCACCCAATCTTTGTTGACTACTTCATTTAAGCTTTCTTATTTATCAAAATAGATAAATAAATAAATAAATAAATAATAATAAATAAAAATGCTAAAAAAGGAAATATTAATAGGTAAACTCTATAATTTTTATTTTGTTATTGGATTCAGTATTTTTTTTTTCTGTGAACTCATTATCTATTTCATGTGTGCCAAAAGATGACATGTATGTGTCTCTGGTTTTAAAAATAATTAAAATAATAATAGGATATGCATCTAGATTGTGACATGAGTCCATGACATTCTTAGAAGTGTTTGTGCTTCTTAAGAAAATAATAAATCTAGGGATTTGGCATGCAGTATCATATAGTTGGAACAAACGCGTAGAGCTAGTTGTTTCACTTAGTTGTAAATTTGTAATTTGGAAAAGTTGGAAAAATTAATTTAATTAGTAACTGTGATTTGTAAAAGGTGTCGAAAACAGCACAACATTTATACTTTGGGAGTGTGAAAAATAAATAAAATTTAAGATATTCTATGTTCTGTAGAAGAGTAGATTCATAAACTTCCCTTGGGACAACATAAGAACCTTTGGAGTAAAGATATATTTCATCCATGGGCTTATAAAAAAAAAGATATATTTTTCATTAATGATTTACCATCTCTACATCCTTAAAGGGTACACTGATTTCTCGTTAGAACTTAAGGTGCCTTTATTTGTGCCTTCCCTACTTTCTTCATGCAGCACTCACTTGTCCTAGTAATGATCATGATACTGAAGGATACAATTGATGCAGGAAACACCCATAGGAACAACTTGTGATGTGATTCTAAAAGTAACAGCAACATATTAAGAATGTAGAGAAAAAGAAAACAGAAATAAACACAAGCAAGAGAGGGTAGGGTTTCTGGTTGTAACAACTAGAGGAAGAGAATAACTTCTTTCTCTTAAAATCTCTCATTGAATAATAGTACGGCTACTACAACTTGGTAAAGTGATATAAATAGCGTAGAAATCTTAATAACTCTTAATCCCAAGCACAGGAAGAATTAAATCCCTGCCATACATGGCAACGTAATTAAATAAAACATAAAGACAACTAAGCCCTCAAAATTAAAGTTACTGTAGCATGAACAGTAATGATAACAGTAACATTACTACTGTACTTTGCTCCTGCTTCAAAAATTAGAATGACCCATTACACACCGATAATAAAAAGGAGCAAATAGCAAAGATCCTAAACCTCACAATGGAGATGATAAATAGTGAAAAGGTCTAAAGCGAAAATCAGCCCCTTAATTGAAAAAAAAAAAAAGAAAACAGCCCATTCCTCCATTTCATCGCATTCACCCCTTCCTTCCCCTCCCTTTACAACATTGAAGCTTTAAAAGAAAATCATCAATTTCTTCCCAAATTTCAATCTTGAATTGGTCTAGAAAACTGAGGTTCACACTTCACAGATAATATTTAACTTGGAGATCTTCTGTAATATGATCACAAAGCGCATTTGATGATATCAATGTTATAAAGCTCTGAAAAGACCTTATTCATCACAAACCAAACCAAACCAAACCAAACCAAGCCTTATTCATCACAAAAAAAAAAAAAAAAAAAAAACCCTCTGAAAAGACCTCATGGAAAAGTCTTCTTACACAACATTTTATGGTCATTACTAATCTGAAATGGCTACAAATTTCTTTGACCACTTTTTTAATCCCTTTCCACAAGTATATCCCGTAAGTCTCTTTAACCTCCTTGGAGTTCAAACCCCTTCCTTAACCTCTAAATTTACTAGCAACAACCTTTGTATGAAACGTGAGTCCAAAACCCCTTAAACCCCCCAACCCCCCCCCCCCCCAAAAAAAAAGGATTAAAAAATCTAAAATGTTGGATTCCAAAATCTCATTTCATGATAGGTCTACACTTTCCATCTCAATTCATGAGATGAAATATGAAATTTCCAAACCTCCTCTCATAATTGAGGTTGGAATAGCGAACAAGTACATAAAAATTAGGTGGGGAAACTAGCGTGAGTGATTTTTAATGGGTAAGGTTGCTATCTTGTGAGATATTGCCTTTTCTTTCCTGTCAAACTTTTATCACACCTGATTGTAGTCATGAAGCATTCCAAACATAGGTCTAAATTCACATTAGAGTGGGATCCCAATGTTTAAATCTCGTTGATAGAACTAAACCTTTCACTCTTCACGAAATTCACTTTCAACTTGGACATTGATTCAAAATAAATAAGGACGTAATCGAGTTATCCCTTCTACTGCTCTTTCATTCACAGAAGATACTAGTATCGTATGCAGATTTAAGATGAGATACTGAGGGTAGCTTTTGCAATTCATTTACAAGGAAGTCAGGTAATCATCTAATGAAGATTGGTACCATAGAAATTTTGTCCTTAAAAACATGATTTTCTACCAACACTGCCCTGTATTTCTTATTTTCAGATTTCTTGCACTGTGTATGTGGTGATGACAATGAAGAAAAAGGACTTGTGAGTTCTTCGGAAGTTGAAAGCATCTCTCTTTCCACCCACAAAATTTTGAAACTAATAACTTTCTCTCACTTGGGTTTTAATTTTATTTATTTATTATTTTTTTTAGGGGGGTGTGTTGGGTGTTACCATGTTGGTTGGGGGGGGGGGGGAGAATAAGAGATGATTATAGAAGCAGATGTTGTAACAGACACAAGCACCAGGTTCATAAACAAAGTAGTATTTGTTGAATTCTCACGGTAGATCATTGGGACCTGAAATACAAAGAGGCTATGAAGCACGAACACCTCACTAAAAACTTGAAGTTTCTCATTTATTGTTCCCCGACAATCCTATTGTCTTTTGTGGATCACATTCATTGTTTCAATTTTGGAAATCTCAGATGCATTTTGTTATGCTTTGAACAGTGTCTGGTTTAAAAGTTTTGATTCTAGTTGGAGGGATTTATAATTTAGTTGATCTTGCCTATGTTATGGGCTACAAACTAGGAACTCTTCCTTCACTTTATTTGGGCCTACCTTTGGGTGGCTCTTATAAACTGAAGAATGTATGGAATGATATGATTAAAATATTCTGAAGGAAATTTGGCTGAAGGAGAAGTTATTTATCAAAAGGAGTTAGGGTCATTCAATCTGAGTGCCTTACCATGTTTGGCAGCTTACTTTAGTTCTTTATTTACAGTTCTGGCATCAGTGGTCGAAAGGATTGAAAAGCTTTAACGTGATTTTATATTTTTTTTTTTTTGGGGGGGGGGGGTAATCGGAGAAATTTAAATATCATCTGGTTGTTTGGGATTCAATTTGTCTACCTATCATTGATGGTGGTTTTGATATTCATATGTTGAGGTTGTTTAATGAAGCACTTTTAGGGAAATGGTTTTGGAGATATGCCACTGAAAGAGAAGTTTTGGATTAGTTCTAGTGAGGTGGGGTAGGAGCTCTATGGAACATTGCGGGCGAATGATCTTCTTCCAATAGAGTTGGTTCTCATAGAGTGTATTTGTGGAAGGGCATTCAAAGCCGTTGAAATGATTTCGTAATATTTCTTTCTTTGAAAATTGTGAGGGGAGACTGTTAAATTCTGGATTGATCCATGGGTGGAAGGTAGAAGACTAAAAGATATATTTCCAATCGTCTCCAGTTTGGTTGCAAATAAGGAAGTTACGGTAGCAGACACCTTTTCATTGGTTGGTGAAAGTTTTGATAGGTTATTATTAATGCTTTTTAATGAAGTGTGTGAGGGGGAGGATGAAATTCAAAGGAGATGGTCAAAATTGGGGCCTTTTTCAATGAACTCGTATTATGATTCTTTAATTGGAAGGTAAGAAATTAATTTCCTTTGGAATAATATTTGGAGTTTTGGAGCTCCACCAAAGGTTGAATTGTTTCTACAGTGTTTGATTAGAGGAGGAATTCTCACCAAACATAATTTCATTTTGAGGAGTATGATTACTGTGAATAGATGTTGCTTATGTAAAATGGATAAGGAGTCCATTGACCATCTTTTTGTTTATTGTTCGTGATCAATAGAATTGTGAGAGTTGGCCCTTTCTTATTTTGAAATGCATTGTGTGTTTCCCAAGGATGTGAGGCAAACTTTTGAAGCTTGGTGGGGGAATTGGGTGGCTATAAGAAAAAAGAAAGCCTAGAGAATTGTTCCTTTTTGCCTATCCTGCTTGAGGAGGGAGAGGAATAGTTGAACATTTCAAGATGTAGAATTGCCGTTGCATAGATTGAAAGAAATCCTTTTTTGTACCATTATGGGTGGTTATCCTCCCCGTCCCTGGGGGGTGGAGGTGTTTATAGATCTGGATTTAATAAGTTATATGTCCTTTGAAAACGTGATTACATATTTTTGTGCTTATGTTTCTTGATTCACAATCTTGTGAAAAGGTGGCATCCTCTCGACACTTTTTTCTAATATTATGTTTTTATTTATTTAAAAAAAAAAAAAGAATACTTCCCACTGTCAGAGTTACTGCAGACATATTCATAAATCCGAAAAGACCTGGTAAAAATTGGAGGAGGATATCATTTGATGAAAGATTGACTTATATGAAGGGAGTGATGTATTGGAAGTTTCCATGTGTTCTAACATGTATTGTTCGTATGGCGATATAAGAAATATGATTTACACCGTTCACCTGTAATGTGGATGCATTGCCATTGCCAATGATATAGTTCAGAAGTTTTGTGATGCTTTTGTGTTTCTGTCCCTGCTTTAAATGGAACTGTATGCTAGTTTTTCTAGTTCTCAATTATCAATTGTTGCTGCCTATTCACACTTTTGTACTTTTTCCCTTTCAGTTCTTTCTGGAGCTCATGAAGGTGCCTAGGGTGGAGTCTAAACTGAGAGTTTTTCTTTTCAAGATTCAGTTTAATTCTCAGGTCTGGTATTTGAAGATTTTGCTGGTACTCCTAGGATATTTAGCATGTGGCCTCAGTTGTCTAATTCTTAACCTAAATTGCAGATTTCAGAGTTCAAGAAGAGTTTAAACACTGTAAACTGTGCATGTGAAGAGGTAATCCATGGGCAAAAATTAAGCTTTTCATGTAATTTTTTCATTGTGTTTGGATCTAATATGATTCTCATGTGTTAGGTTCGGCATTCATTAAAATTGAAGGAAATCATGAAGAAAATTTTATATCTTGGGAATACATTAAATCAAGGAACTGCAAGAGGTAATGACCTTTACTTTGATTCACAAGCTTTCATTCAGTTTCATCTATTTAGTTTAGTGCAAATTGGAAGTGTTCTTCTAGCTTGTATAACGCTACTAGTATGCACATCCTTTTTTATGGCCTTGTATATATAACTTGATCTTTTCACCAAAAATCAAGAAAACAATCTGCAAAGCTGGCTATGAGGCTTTTTTAAAGCATCCATCTTTAGTTAGCAAGTTTGACTAGAAAATCATGTTTGATTTAGTTCTTTCTGGTGCTAGATTGTTGACGTTAATTTATGCTTGTCCAAGCTGCTTAAATTGTTTTAAAATGTTGATATTAGGAATAACTATACATGGTGCTTGTCAGGGACTATGAAGCAGAGAAATAATGCATTCTGTCCCATCTCGCCTGGGTAGAGGAAGGAAGTTGCATATATATAATATTTAGTATCTATAAAGTACAATGTGTTTTAAATCCATGAGGACGCTGGATTCGGTGGGAACTCTAAGGTTAAGCGTGCTTGAGCAAAGGCAGTACCAAGATGGTTGACCCTCTGGAAGTAGCTAACTAAGCCCAAAACGAACAATATTGTACTATGTAGATGGAAGTTATTACAAATATTATCAAAGCCAACACCCAACTGGAAGTATGGGGCCACGCGGGGGAGAGGTCTGTTTGTGATGGACTTTGTCTGCAGAAAAGTGAAATAGAAGGTGAAATAGAGAAGTAATGCATTTTGTTCTACATCACCTGGGTAAAGGAAGAAAGTAACATATATGTAATATTTAGCATCTATAAAGTATAATGCGTTTTAAAGCGGTGAGGGTACTAGATTCGATTAGAATTCCAGGGTTAAGTTTACTTGAGTAAGAGTAGTACCAGGATGGGTAACCCTTAGGAAACAGCTAACTAAGCCCACAGTAGATAATATTATACTATATAGATGCGGGTCGTTACAGTGCTTGTCAACCATAAATAGGACTATATTCATTTACGGGTGTAGATATTGCATGTGCGCTCTGATAATTTTGTTTATATTCTCTTGTTAGGTTCAGATATGAGTTGTAAAATGTTTAGTGAATGCTTAAAGGAATATACAAGATTAATGTTTTGAGATCTGCACTCCTTTTTAAGTGTTGATGATTATTTGATTTGCTAAATGACAAAATCAAAGAATGAATGGAATTGCTTGGCACCCTTTTAGGGTTATCTTAGCATATATTTGTATGCATAAGAGTGAGTATAGAAAAGGAAACACAATATTCTCTTTAAACATTCTACTATATTCATAGTATTCTAACGCTTCTTCTCAAGGTAGAGCATATCGATCATATGTTTCAAGTTTGGTACAAATATATCGAACTTGAGATCCCCTGAGGGTTTTAGTAAACAAATCAATAAGCTAGTCTTCTGACTTGACATGGCCAGTCTTAATGGTGTTATGTAATATCTTCGCTTTAACAAAGTTACAATCCACTTTAATGTGCTTAGTCCTCTCATGGAAAACTAAATTGGACATGATATGAAGCACAACCTTGTTGTCACGTAAATGCTCCAAAGGTTGTGGATGGTGAACTCCCAATTCGTCCATCATATGTTGTATCCAAACTTACTCACATGAGGCATGAATCATAGCTCTATATTTTGACTCCACAATTTAATGATTGATTCATTATTCAAACTAGGGATTATGCTTCAATTTAGCAAGAGAAGGATGACCAAGATGACAATAAATTTTCATTGGAGAGGCAGTTGCAAATGTAGGGATGTTACAATCCACTTTAATGTGCTTAGTCCTCTCATGGAAAACTAAATTGGACATGATATGAAGCACAACCTTGTTGTCACGTAAATGCTCCAAAGGTTGTGGATGGTGAACTCCCAATTCGTCCATCATATGTTGTATCCAAACTTACTCACATGAGGCATGAATCATAGCTCTATATTTTGACTCCACAATTTAATGATTGATTCATTATTCAAACTAGGGATTATGCTTCAATTTAGCAAGAGAAGGATGACCAAGATGACAATAAATTTTCATTGGAGAGGCAGTTGCAAATGTAGGGATGTAGAGGTTTGCATGGACAATGCATCGTGGTATAAGACACCTTTAGTTTCATGTCTTCCACCTATTGTCTTCTTTGTTTTTATGTCCTGAATAATGAAATAATCAGGGGAAAATGTTATTGAACAATTTAATTGTTTGGTTGATTTGCTGACAGATATGAGATTATATGAAAAGATGGAATATATAAGATAGAGAATGAAGGAAAAGAGGGAAATGGATGAGTTGGACTAATTCCACCTACTAGGTTATTGAAACCATTAGCTATAATTACACAGGTGAAAGGTGAAGGAATATTGAAGGTGAGAAAATAGTTTGGGTGTCCCAGATACATGATCTGATGTGCTTGAATCTAGAATTCAGGGTACAAGAGAAGAGGTAGATAGACAAGCAATAGAGTTACCTCGGTGTGCAAGAGAAGCAGTTGAGAGAGATGCCTGATGAGCCACCTAATAATGTAGGAACTTAGAATACTCCTTGCTGGAGATAGTCATTGGTATGTAGTTGAACCAATCTTACTGCAATTAGGCCCATTGCTAGAAGAGACCGTTGGCGAAACTGGAATAGAATAACCCTTGATGGAAGAAGGTATTCGATTTTGGAATATAATATCCTTATTCAGGATGATCAAATCTGGAATATAGTAATCCTCACTTAAATTAGATATCCAAGCCTTAGAATAAGATACCCCTTGTTGGGATAATGAACTCCAGATCCTTAGATTTGAGCTGGGCAAATTGGAGCTTGTCATGAGGTCACCAAAAGGCACTAGAGAAGTTGTCAAAGGTTAACATAGGCCACCCGAGCTCAATTGCACACAGCGGAGATGAACTATAGGTCAATCGAGATGAACTTGAGGACGATTAAGATGAGCCAGAGTTTAATCATTGTCATCGATGGTTAGGTGAACCAAAGGTTGTTAATCGATATCATCAAAAATGGACCAGAGGTCTCGATCGCAATCAGTGATAGCGGTGGTTGAGGTATTCCAATGACGATGAGATCAACTTGTATAAGGTCAACGAGATCGATGAGTTGTCGTCGGGGTTGCCATTGCAGAGGTCTTTGGTTGAGACTAGGGTTTGCGAGGTCGAAGGAAGAGGACAAAGAAGATGACCAGTCACAAGTTTGAAACCCTAGAAACTGCTGGTGCAAGCTCGCGAAGGTCTTATAGGCTGAATTGAGAGAGGACTGCTCATTGATGGGCTGTGAAGGGGCAAGGATTGAGAGAGGACTTGTCCCTGTTCTTGATGATGCCAATTGGACAGAGATGCTAACTGGAGCTCACAACAATGACAATAGAGAGACAACAACTAATGAGGCGTTTGGGTGGACGACAATGACATATGTGAACTTTTCTAAAGACTGGGATGCATTATCGATACAGACACAAGAATCAAACTGTCTAAGGTCTAGGGTTTCTTAATACAGACACAAGAACTCGAGAGAAATCTAACCCAATGATTATAGGATTTTGCTCTGATACTATGACAAAATCAAAGAATGAATGGAATTACTTGGCACCCTTAGGTTGTTTCAGCACGTATTTATATACATAAGAGTGGGTACCGAAAAGGAAACAAGAATATTCTCCCTAAACATCCTACCATATTGTAATATTCTAATGTTGATGATTACTTAAATTGGCATATTATATGATCACGTCACAATACTGTTTTGCCTCTTTGGAGATCTTGCAGTAACTTAAGTTGGGGCTTCCCAGTTCAGTCAGAACTGTTATGGCAAAATGGTATTGTAAAATTGGCATACTATACCATCATGCCTTTCAAAGAAATTGTTAAAACTGTAGTCTATTGTTTATTTCAGGTTCTGCAGTTGGATTCAAGTTGGACAGTCTCTTAAAACTCACTGATACACGGGCTTCAAACAACAAGATGACGTTGATGCATTATCTTTGCAAGGTTTGCTACCTTATTTCCTCTTATTATTGAGTCAATTTTTTCTGGTCCAATTGAGTTCTTCAGTCTAATGTTATTAGTTGATTTGATGTTCAAGTAGAAGAGTATTAAGACACTTAATGAATATTCTATGTCTTGCTGAAAGAATGTTATGACAAGTTAAATATTGCCTTTTGGTTTAGAACTGTAGTGCATGGGAGGATGTCTACATATCCATGTTCCAAAAGGATGGTTGACTCTCTCCCTTGTTTCAGGAGAGACAGGTGACACCTGTCTATGCACTGGCCTCACACTAGCAACTTCTAGGGTAGTCCTTTGAACATGGTTCATCTTTATTTGCCTTAACATTTGATTTTTTTTTTTTTTTTTGTTTTGGTTCTCATTTTTCCTTGAGCATTTAATTTATACCCATTTCCATTTTTTCCCCTCTCCAGGACTTTTTATATTTTTTGCATTATTGAGCTACCTAGGTCGTAGACCCATGCCAAAACTTAATTTCTTGGCACGTAATTTGGATTATATTGATCCAGGATTTGAAAATATCTAGAACATTGAGGAAACTGATAGGCCCTTTTTACAATATTCTATTTTTAGGGGAAAAAAAATTCTCTCAACCGTTTCATAGTTGGGACATGTGCTATTGTAAACGTATCATTAAACGCTTAATGCAGCGTGAAAGGCCATGATGGATAGATGCAAACAGCACTTTATCAGGTAGTGGTATCTTAATGCATTAATTTTGGAGCTCCCTTTAAAGGAACTGCTTATATTTCATGATATTTAAAGAACTCTGCCCAAAGATAGAGAGGCTTTCTCATTGAGGAAGAACCTTCTTACACCCTGTGATGCGGGCCTCTCTCTACCCTGCAGGTTTCCACTGGTGGCGGGGGCCTAGAAAAGTCCCATTTAAACTCCACAAATTTTGGATATAGGCATATACAATAGTATATTGCTGCCTCTTTAATACTAATAAATTTTATCTTGGCATGTCCAAAATTCTAAATATTTTTGCCTTGGTACCTCTTAATAGAATTTCAGGATCTGCCATATATGCCAGCGGACGCTTGAGAAAATAAACAACTTGGGGGAAAAAAGCCTAGACTAATTTAACAAAAACGGTGAACTATTTTTAAGTGGAAGTGGAAATCAAAAAGCAAAGTTGAAGTGATAAAGTTCAAGCAGTGATTATTTTTCTGTTATTGTTTTCCTTCTCTCTCTCTTCCCCCCTGGGGGCGGGCACAACTCGCTAGGGTTTAGTGCGTTGGTAACAGCACCAGAAGTTTTGGTGTAAATAAAGTTACTGTGTTAGTCAGGAGAGCGGGCTTTATTTATGAAGTGGAATGCTGATAAAGGAGGCTAAATTGGTTTTAAATCAGTTTATGAGGTTTGGGAGCTTGAAAATATTTTCTTTTAGTTTGAAACAAAACATTTGTACCAACAGTTCTACAAAAGGTGTGTGGAGCAATGAACTTGAAAGAAAGTGGGGCAATGAGTTTTGGGATTTGTATGTAAACTCTTGGGTATAGCCATGGCTAGGGGTGTAAATTAAGCTGTATGAAGCGCATACACTTCTAGGAAGGTGACATACTAGTGTCATATCGGATATTTGTACTCATTGGTTACTTTTCAGATGCTTGAGAGACACATTCACAACTTAGATGTACGTGAAACATATTATAATTTGAAAAAAGAAACAAGGAGTAAGATAATAAGATAAAAAATTATATGAATTTACGTTTATTTTTTTTATTCTAGGAATTTTAAGGCCTAAAATTTGTAAATTGTTTGTAAACAAAAATCTTTTAAAATATATATTAATAAAAGATGAACGCATTTCTAACACAAAAATGAATAAGTAGTAGTTTCTTCATATACATTCATTAATGTGTCCCTATTCTTTCATGTGCAGGCAATTTTGAAAATTATTGTGTTGACATACATGTGTCGTATTCGTATCCAAGCTTCTTGGCTGTTCAGGCTAGACTTGTTTCATTTTCTGTAAAGCTTAGGCTTGGGTTTTTGTAGTTTAGAAGATTAACTAAATTACAATATTAGCAATAATGAAGAGAAAAAATGCATCTAATATATAGATCAAGACTAGAAAATTTCTTACTCCAAACACCCCACAACATCAATCAAACTTCGATTCCTGTGAATTTATGATACATGCAAACTTAAAACTATATTATTATTATATAATATTAAATATTATAAATTAATTAACCAAACCCAAACTCTAAGCGAGCCAAGTTAGACAATATTCAGGCACCGGTGATTTATTAAACGAGCTTAAATTATCTATTCAAGCTTGGCTAGTTTATTAAATGAACAAGCTGGCCTTGCATTTATTTATAAGCTGCTCGGTTCATTTACAATCTCTGCCATGGCCCATGGAACATAAGCATTGACCCAAGAGATGACATGATATCGACATGTTTACATTGCAAACTTAAAAAAGTAGGGTATGAATAGGGGTTGGAAGGTGCAATCTGAATACAGTTTCATAAGACTAACTCTCTCTCCATTTAATTGCAACCAAGGTTTAAAATTTCATTTGGGTTGGTGTTTCGGTTACTATGAAAATGGAAATATTTCAAAAATACACAAAAGCATTGAAATACATAATTGTTGAGAAACAAAAATTGAAATCGATCTACATGAATGAAAACCTATGAAACATGGATACTTCAAATTTGGTGCTGCACCCGTATCGGATACTCAGGGGACACGGATACAGATCGGATATGGTAGGATACGTATTGGAGACACCACATAGCGTGTCTTGATTTTTTATTTGTTGGCTAGAATATGGGAAGAATACTTTTGAGGTACGGCGGGGTCCAAATATAATATTTTAAACTTTATTCGGGGGTAAAATTGATATGATAAAATTTAATTAGGGGTCAAATTGTAAATAATTAAAACATAGCTTAATACAAATCTTGGAAAACCTGAAACGCGATGAGTTGATTGAAGTTGGATCCAACTAAAATTTAGAAACTGAAAAAAAAATTTTTCATTTTGAGATGTATGAAATTGTACTTGCCTTTAATACTTTTTTATATTTGTGTTTTGTGTATTCATGATGTTAATTTATGGATTGAATGATATGTATAATTGTTATTTATATAATGTTTGGTAGTATATAGATGCTATCTTCAAAAATCTTTTAACTAAAAAATATATTTTATTTTATTTTTTTGGCCGTATCTTCGCCTTGTCCGTATCTTTATTTTTTGAAAATCGCTGTATCCCGTATTCGTACTCATATCCATATCTGCTCACGTATCTATATCCGTGCTTCATAGATGAAAACTCAATAATAAATTAATCAAACAATTCATTATTTTGGTATATTATGTTGTATATTTGGCACGTTTTATAGTGTTCTAATTGAAACATTAGAATCGTTTCGGTCAAGAAATAGAAAATAATGATATTTTGTTTTACTTATAACTTGTAGCGCTCTTCCAAGGCATAGATTTTTATGATTTATTGAATATGAATGTTAATATATTGCCAACGTAGAATTTAATTCTCTTTTTTCATTAAAAACCAAAAAAAAAAAGAAAGAAAATTCCCTTCTCTTGTACATGCTAAGCTGTATGTACAATTCAAGGTAGTTGCTATGTCCGTGTCAGGCACTTTCTTGATATGTGTTGGATTCAGTTCGACACACTTTTAATGGATTCAGTTGCACTCTTATGCTATCCTATTTCATTAATTGAGGTTTGCTTACTTTGAGTTTGTTAAAACGTATTTTGATTTAATTTCAAGTTTTTCTTCAAAATTACTGTGCATTTCATTTTTCCAAGTTATTGATATGTATGTCCTCCAAATGTTTGAAAAAGTTTCAAGTTCTAAAAAATTAAAATACAATAGGGTACTTTTAGACAAGTGTTGTACACATACTAGAAAAAGTGTTCGACTTGAGCCTCACATGGACATGACATGTCTAAAATGCAAGATACTTATAAGAATATGATGTAGTCTTATTGTGCATTGGCACTGTCACACACTCTCTTGATATCTAATAAGTATGGGCATCTCTAGAAAAGTGATGTACCCGTGTCATGTTTTTGGTAGACATAAACACTCATATGCACTCTTCCAACTGTGTCAGATGTATCTGTGAAATCTAATACCCTTGTTAGTTGTCATTTTTTAATTGGTTTTAGAATCAAACTCTAGAGACCCGCAGGGGTTAGGTGTACATTGTATCTTTGAACAAAAAACTTGGTATTGAATAACAAAGTGAAAACCACTTGAATACAAATTTATATTAATTGGTCATTTCTCCTTTAATTTTGTTTTAATTTAGAGACTTTAAAAGCCAAACTTCCAATTTCTTTATAAATATAATTTTATAAAATAGATGTAAGAAAAATATAAATATAAAAATTGACAAATAGATTTTTTCCTTGCATATACATAAAAATATATTTACCTGTTTTATTGACATGTCCACAATCCCTATTATATCATATCTTGATTTCCTCTGTTTTATTTTATTTATTTATTTATTTATTTTTTGGGTGTCTTGCCAGCCTATTTGTGTTCTGTTGTATTGTATCCTTATTCATGCTTATTAGCAACGCAAATATGACACCTTGCTTGAAGTGTTTATGCTTCTTAGGATATGATGAAGTGGATGTTTAAATTATTGTTGAAATCCATTCAATGTTTTATCATTTGAGGTGCGTGATGGAAGTCAATGGTGCCTTCAAGATATCACTTTTCATTTGACCAACCGCCCTATATTGCATCCTAACCTTGGAGAATATTGCTAATAAAGGTTTTAGGCTGGCCTTTGTGATATAAGTGCCAGGAGGCAGATAAGTCAACTTGTCATTTATTGTCCATTGTTGAACTGTGTAATTCATTGGTATGTTGGTTTTGTGCTCCATCTATATTAGGTTTAAGCTGGTGGATATCATAAAAGAGGTTGAAGAAGGTTTGTTTGGTGGTTTCTGTGTGTGATGTGAAATGCATGGAGAGCTAGGAATTTGAGAATTATTGTGGGTGTAGAGATAGTGGTCAATAGGCTCTAGTGACCTAAAACCTTGATTGGGAAGGGGGCAATGTTGTTACTTATATTAGACTTGATTTCTCTCAACAAAAACCCGTGGCAAGTTAATTTTTTTTTTTTTTAATAACAAGTGTGGCCTAAAATCTTATGCTATTTGGGAGGGGAGTAATTTTAGTACTTATTGTAAACTTATTTTCTCTTAACAAGGCTTTTGTCATTACTTTGTAATTTTTATTTTGGGATTAGAAGAATGTATTATTATTTTTTTTCTTTTGTAAATTTGATGGAGGATTCGTTGATTAATTTTGTTGATGGTCTTTTATTTCCATGTTGCATACACCTATAAATCTTACTGTTTTTGGGAGTTTTTGGATGGTACTTATTAAATAGAAAGATTCTTTTGTCTAGTCTTATTGCTAGCATGTCTTGTGTCTCAGGTCCTTGCCTCTAAGTCACCAGCTCTTTTACAGTTTCATGAGGATCTTATTAGGCTGGAAGCTGCGTCAAAGGTTAATATGGTCTCTCTTTCTCATTTCCATTTTGAAGTATGTGATAGAAATTGTTTCAGTTGTTTCAATTGGCACTTCCTTGCAGATACAATTGAAGTCCTTAGCAGAAGAAATGCAAGCTATTATTAAGGGGTTAGAAAAAGTGAAACAAGAGTTGAGTGCATCTGAGAATGACGGCCCTGTATCCGAAATTTTCAGAAAGGTACCCCAACATCCTCTGAGATTTAAGTTTCATTTTGTTATCCTTTCTTCAAATTGTGGAAGAAGGCCTAAACTGGATATCGTACCCTACAAAGTCTTTGTGGACTTGTGACCCTCACTGTGAATGTATGTATATATATATTTTTTTTAATCTAGAAATTCTTCTGAATATAATCATGTCAATTTCAGTTTAGATTTTGAAGCAAGTTTATATTGAAAATCTTTTAAAATGTTTTGTCATTTGAGTTTGTTTTTCTTTCTTAGTGCTATTGTTTTACGGCTAATATTAATTACATTTGCAATTCAGACATTGAAGCAATTCATAGGTACTGCTGAGACAGAGGTGGCATCTGTAACAAATTTGTATTCAGTGGTGGTAATTGTCTATGACTAAGCACTTATTGAATTAATTATTTGTGGGCTCTTTTTCTCCGTCTGTCTTTGTTTGTTTGTTTGTTTGTTTGTTTTTTCCGTTTCATAAATATTCTAGCATTTTTGGTGGACAGGGTAGAAATGCGGATGCACTGGCCCTATATTTTGGTGAGGACCCTGCCCGTTGCCCATTCGAACAAGGTAGTATAACAATCATCAATCCCTACCCCATTTCATATGAGCAAGGTTGCATATTATTAATATTATTAATAAATTGCTTTCGGGAGAGAACATCTATGAATGGTTTGTTACTCTGCTTGCTCAACCACCATGGACATTATGTTTGATGGACTCCTCTAAACTTGTGAAGTATCTGTGATGGACATTAGACACTTGGATACATGTGATAAATTTGTTCAATATCTATAGTTGGACATGCACCCAATACGTATTTATAAGTAGTCAAGGATACTACATAACTGTGCATATATGGGCTAGCAACCCCACTCATTCAAAGGCTTTGTGAGTTATTTCGCTCAATACATCACATAATAAGTAACACCTAACTGAATAACATCCAGACCACCACCTCCCCCGAATAGGGCAACCGTCGCTTAAACAAGCCATCAAATCCACTTTTGAAGGGGGGCAGAACCATAACCGTATAATGTATGCAGAAATGATGGAGATGTACAGCTATAGAAGTCATACAGAACTCCTTGATTAGGATTTGGAGAGCAATAAAAGACTTGAATATGCCAATACTTATTATATTGATGCATCATACTGCAAATATCATTGCTTAATGTCCTATTTATAGGACTGCATAGATGATTCTAGATCTATGTCACATTCCTAGATGATCATTTCATATTTGTAGACATTTATACCAGTTACATTCATGCATCTATCTAGTAATGAATGTGCCTCTCGACTCAACTTGAATAGAGGAAATTGTGGATTACATGTTCCAACAGCACTCCTTGATTCACAATTTTATTGATCATATGCCCATAGCAATTTCTTGGATTTGCTATTGCAATTTTAGCTTTTAGCATTCCCTTGCATTTCACCTTGCATCCATTTGTCTTCTTTTGTCCACGATAGTATGTAACTATTGCTCCATATCTACCAAGTCATCAAGAGAATCTTTATGTCCTTTCTTGGTGGGAGATTGGCTTCCTTTTTGTTTTCAATTTTTGGGTGTCGATGAGAAGCCCAAACTTGATTTGTTTTCAATGGAGCATTTGTTAACGTCCCGATTTTGTTTTTGCCTTTTTAGCTTTTTACACACTTGGATAGAAATTGTAAGCTTTGAAGTTTTGATTTTTTATGAGAACAAACTTTCATGAAGAACTATTTGATTTTGGATCATGGAGAAAATTTTGTACAAATCACATTTTGGATGATTTTTTTTGATAGAAATGGTTTGGCGAGATTTTTGAGAGATTGCTAAAAACTTAAAAAGGGATATGATATTGCCCTTGGCTTTGATACCAAATTTGTTTTTTTTTTTTTTTTTTTTGGGTGGGGGGGGGGAGCACGGGGGAAAATATAAAAACTTTATGAACATATGCAAAATGATTTGAGCTGTAAAGAGCACCTTGATGAGTTAAGAGAACAATCAGTATAATCAGTATAAGAGACTTGAATATGTTAATGCTTGACTGTATTGATTTGTTACCCCAAACAAAGATAATATCAAGCTTTATTGCTATGTCCGGTTGCTGATGGAATGGGACAGGAACAGGAATGTCAAAGGAATTCCAACATTGGGTACTTTAAGGAAATAGAATGGGAATTCCTTTTGGTTGTGACTTGAATATGTCAATACTTGACTGTATTGATTTGTTACCTCAAGTAAAGATAATATCAATCTTTATTGCTATGTTTGGTTGCCAATGGAACGGTAACGGTAATAGGAATGGGAATGGGAAAGGAATTCCAACATTTGGTACTTTAAGGAATTAGAATGGGAATTCCTTTTGGTTGTATTTGGTATATATAAATATATTTGGGAATGGGAACGAGAATGGCAACGATTGGTACTTCAAGTAATTAGGATGGGAATTCTTTTTGGTGTGTTGGTATGCATAAATACATTTGGGAATGGAATGTGAGTATGAGTTGAAATACCAGATTACCCTTTTCTTTTAGAAAGAGATTCTAACAATTGAGGGTAACTTTTGTCAATTTACATCTTATGAAGGAGTTCCTCCCTTTGCAAAATTATCAAATACCACTACGAAACTCGGAACTTAACAGTTCTACAAATTTGGGAAGATGAATGTTTTCTTTCATCAGTCAAAGATCAACCAAAAATGGGAATTCAAGCTGATCAGAGAATTCTTATTCCGGTTCTTGCAGCATATGGCCAATCAAACATAACATAGAAGTTCTGCCGCCAACCAGTGGAGAAAGGGATGGTTGATCGACTCTGCAATCTGCATCATTTCAACACTGGCCCACCAATCCAAAATACATTTCTTTTGCCTTCTTAGATTTTCTTAACCATTGGTTGTTTGAATGGACGCCAATGAAGCAATCCACACAAAGCATGCCTTTGTAGCAGTGGCGTTGCTTTTCCAAGGCCTTAAGGAAAGGAAGCTACCTTTTGCCCACAGACCCCTTGACACCTCTACAGGCCAGAACTGCATCCCGGCTAGCCCTGCCACCCAGATTAGCATAACTGGAATCCTCTTTGTGAACAGGATTAGAGTAGCCCACCCTCCACTTTCCTCTGGTTCCACTGCAACATATTACCATGGCTGACCTGAGACTGGAAAGCAGAGGCGGCCTTGCCTTGCCTGTCATACCCAAAGAATGATGGGCTATGAAAAATTGTCTGCGAGGGGATGACCCTAATTGATTGGGTCTTCGATAAAAACCAGTCGTGGACATGGGTTGGTCCCACTGCTTCCTAATGAAAGAAGGAAAAGAAGACTGGTCCCACCTATCCTTGTCCTCATGATGCTGATCTATGTAAACCTCAACTGGGACAATATTCAGATTATAACTTGGTTAGATTCAAATGGCTGGGACTATTTAGATTATAACTTTTTTGTGTGTTTTTTTATAAATAAAATTTTAAAAGAGTTTAATAAAATGTTCATAAATCTCTTTTCTGTATATATTAATAAATATAAACGTGCTGAAAATTGTCATCATTTGTACAAAAATAATCTAAAAAATATATAATCATAAGTTTGGATAATGGTAATTATGGGTAACTACACATGCATATATGTTTTTATAATTAAAATTTAAAATTTACAATAACTATTGCAATTAAAATGATTAATAGAATATTATAATATATCTATTACTATACTTATATTAAAAGAATATAATATATAGAAGAATGGACTGAATATTAGTATATTAAAATTATAATAGGGCACCCTGAAACCAAAATATTTGCATTAAAACTAGAGTGTTTCGGTCGAAATATGTTGAAATTGAATGAAAGAATGGAATTTCTGAGTTTCGTTTCAATTTCGATTTATAGACTAAATCGAAATTCATTGATATTGAGATATGATGATTAGCAAGCAGTTTCCATATAAAAATAAAGGTGATAACTAAACATCTGAAAACGTAAACATGTGATGACTAAATCGAAATACACCCTTTGTTTCAATTTTTTTGCTAGCAGTTCCTGTTTGATGTCTTGTTTTTTATAGCTCCAACCTAGTTTTCTTTCTGCCTTCAATTCTAAGTTGTGGGATTCAATTGACTCCGTGGCCTTTGTCTTGTAATAATTTTTTGATAAGTAAACTAATTAGGATAAAAGGAACACCTTTGAAAGGTGTTGTCTTTGTCAAATTATTTCATATATAGATACTTTGTAAAACCCAAATGATTTTATTAGCTTCTATGGGATTTCCCAGCACCATTTAAATGTTTTCCTTGTAAAGAAAATTATGCCAATTTATCTTTTTCTTGAGTTCTTTTGATTCTCAACTCTTTTGGTCAACTAGCCTTTTTCTCATATTCAGTGGCTTATTAATTTCTGTAGTTACTGCGACCCTCTTAAACTTTGTGAGGCTGTTCCAGAAAGCACATGAAGAGAATTGTAAACAGGCCGAATTGGAGAAAAAGAAAGCTCAGAAGGAAGTTGAAATGGAGAAGGCAAAGGGGATTAGTTTAACAAAGAAGAGTGGGAAATAGAGATATTGATTGCCTTAATTCCCAGCATGGGGAATTTTGGTTCTTCTGTCAGAGGTCCACCTGGTGGTTTATTGAGTGGTTTGCCAGGACCCTTTGTCCAAAGACTAGCAAGGAACGCCCTTCTCTGCTATTGTTGCTATGATTTGCCTTCTAAGGGGGTTCAAGAAAATGAATGGAAAAAGGCTTCTTCCTGAGGCCCATGGACCTTAAACGGTCTTTGGATGTGTCAGCCACACCTGCTGGAGTGAATGCCATTCCACCAGTCAGATGCTTGCAGCTGGCTGATCCGTCACAAAAGATATCAGGCACTTTCACCAGATTTTCACAAATGATTCGTGATTATTTCTATCATCTGAATGGAGGATATTCTCTATATGATTTATGAGAGGAATGGATCTGGCCCTTAATCAGTTCAAATTATAGAGAAAAAGAAAAGATTTTGGTAATTTTGGGTCAGTCCTTCAGTACAGTACGCAGTTTTGGCTTTTCGTGTTCATCCGGCACCAGAGTGATTGCCCTCGGGACTGTAAAGCACAACCCCGCAGTGTACCATGAAACATGTACAGAGCTCTAACCTTGTACCTGTATTCAAATTTAATTCTTTCACTGTAACATAGTGGTAGGATCTTCTCTTTTATATTGAGATTTTGACAGGAATTCATCACAAAATTTTTGTATAGAAGATTAGGATAAGCTGAGAAAGTGGGAGAAGCTCTCTCTTTTTTTAGTGCAATTGTAATATAGCCAAAACATAGGCTGTTGCTTTAGAAACTGATTGTTTCCATCATTGATTCTTACATTAGTTGAAAGTATTCCCATTCATTCAACGTCAGAGTTCTCTTCCTTCTCGTCTTCTACTCTGGTATTTTTGAAACCAGTTTTGCTTCATTTTCATGTTTGACAGATAAGCAATGTTATTAATGCCCAGAGGTTTGAAATTCAGAAGATTCATATCATTTGATCGTATTTTGTGCTTTTGAGCAGCGTAATTACTATTGTAACAATGTTTTGGCATTCTTTGAGTTTACTTATTCCACTCTTTCGAGAATTTGGGATAGTCTCAAGTGTGCGTGCCTATTTAAGAAATCTCAGACATCTTGTGAGGAGAAATGCTCTCTGTTTATCTGTTCGAACGGTCCATATTGAACAGCCGCCATTGAGATTCATGTAGATGGATAGCTGAATGGCCTGGTGCGTGAGCATGTAATAATTTTCCCATGAGAAGGGGGATTGAGAGTAAGGGGAAGATGAACAGGGAAAGGGACAAGTCTGCATTTTATTCTAGTTAAAATGTTTGAAAGAATATTGTAATTCATACTAGTTTGCTAGGATGTTGTTACTTCACTTGTTTCCAAATTAACTTTTTGTCTTGGCCAGTCTATGTGATGCACAGGTTATTGGCATCTTACGCTTTGTTTAGAATATGGGTTTCTGAAGGAAAAGAAAAAAATGAAAGAAAAATAAAATTTATAATTTGTGTAATTTTTATACGTTTAACCAAGTAAACATTTAATTTTGTTGATAAATACTTATTCATTTTATTCTTTTTTTTTAACTCAATAAAAAAATGAAATATATTTAACTTTTTTACTTTATTTGCATTCTTGTCATTTTTCTTCATTTTTTTTTTTTTTTTGACCCTCTATAAATCCATGACATAGCCTTGTTGTCCATGTTATCCATGTTCCAAACATAGCCTTGTTGTCCATGTTATTGAACTAGTGTGTGGGCAAATCTGAAATCAATAGCCGCAGCCTCCAAGGTTGGGTGTAAGTAGCAGCACCAAGTAGGAGTAGATATGGGTAATTTTTTTTTTTTACCCCCCAAGATTATTTAATTCCATTTTCTCCATGCTACTCGGTGAACTTTTTTTTTTTTTTTTGGCTTAAAATTTAGTTTTAGTTGGTTATGATGAAAGATTATTTCATCTTTTTACATTTTATATCAAATATGAAAATAGTTGCATTTTAATCAAAATTACAAGAAATTTTATTTAACAAAGAACTTTCGTCAACCAGTACTATTTTATGTAAACCTTTTGAAGTAATTTATCAAATTGGAGGATTGTATGTTGCACTTAAAAATAGAAGAGACTAAAAATGGCCGTAATCATAAATGAGTGAAGTGTAATTAGTCGTATAAAAAAGTTCAACATTTTCATACATATTTTTGGTGTGGGTTATTTACGCTTCATAAGTGCAACCCTTTGTCAATTTTTCTATGAATACTTCTTAAAGATTAGGGCCAGCCGAATGGCTATTATTGATTGTCCAAGAATGTCCCAAGTCCAACTCTTGTTGCCAACAGAATAGGTCCTGACTAATAATCAAAAACAAATGAGATTTTTGTTTGGTGAACAGTGAATATGTAGGGGATTGGCCAAGTACATCTGCCCTTTTATATATATATATATATATATTTTCTTTTTCACTAACTAGTCTTTTAACGTCGTAAATAAACTGTAAAACGAATTGAGTAGTATATTCAACATTATCTTGACTCTTTTTATACTTTTAAGTTAGTCTCAAACAGACTATAATCGAGTCGAATTCAAGTAACTTGATTATTTTAGAAACGTTTAAACTTACCAAATTGAATTCAAATCCAACTCAAAATTAAACAAGTAACAAATTCTATTCAGGACTTGCTTAATTGATTCCATAAGGAGTTAAAATCTCGAACAAATTTTTGACGAGTCAAAGTACGAATCCTTCTCGGGTAGTTTGGTCCATTGTTGTACAGCCATAGCCACGAGCATGCACCATGTTCTATTTATAACCGAGTTGGGGGGTTTGGATCCATAATACTTTTCTTCCTTCCCAACACGTCTTCTACCACCGACTGGACTCAAAAAGTCCTTTGCTCGTTTGGCTTGTGAAACTCTTTCTACCCATGTAATGGATTTACAATTAGATAACACGTACGGCATTAAATTTCTAGATCAAACTGAGGTTTGTTGATTTACCTATGGAAAAATCATTTTCACTCTGCAATCCTTATCATTGCTAATATTGCTTTCTTTTAAACCAAATACCGAACTGATCAATAAAAGACCTTTGCAAGTACTTTTACAAATTACAATGTGTGTGAACTGTAAATCTACATAGGAACAAATTTTTTTTTTTCCCTTTTTTGGTGGGGAGGTGGGGTGGGGATCTAATGTAATCTCTTCTTGAGCAATGGAATATTTCAACGGTACACGAAACTCTCGCCTATGCAAGGTCTAGGAAAAAATAATGCCCTGTAGTATTACTCCTTGGAACTAAAGAGATTGTTCCCTTGTATTGAACCCACGACTTATTACTTGTATGAACTAATAATGTGTATTTCTTTTTTTTTTTTTTGGGGGGGGGGGGGGGGGCAGGGAACAATTGGGTGAAAGAACTGTAGAAAATATACCGATTTAGCTGGAAGCAATTCATGGGAGGTGTCATAAAATCTTCAATTTTTCCAACAATACTGCCACAATCTTGTCCTTCAAGCTTCAACATCAATCCATGAAGAGCAACTTCTCTCGTGATCATCATCCATTCGACAAGCTGCAGTACTCTTGCAGCTCTTGAAGAACACACAGCTCACAATCGTATCAATGACAATGACAATAGAGTACAAATAAGCAATCACAATGCCTTCCAAAACCATACAAGAACTGGAACATTTGGCATAAGAATGAGCTCTCACCACCCGGAATTGGAACAAGGCTTCGAGTCCAGAGAGGAGAATGTTGGCAGGCAGTGCCAGGGCCAGAGCCTTCGCCGTTCTTCCTCTGATCAGAACACAGGATTTGAGAATCGCGATAAATCCCCCAGACTTGTCCGTCCCCGATGAAACCAGTGCCAAGTTACATATTACAAGCACATTGGCAAGAATTATGGAATAGAGAACGAATCCAGCGGATGAGAGGAAGAGGGTGGAAGCAGGCAAAGGGGGGGCGAATCCTTGAAGACAGTTGAAGGCAAAGAAGAGGAGAGAGAAGAAGGTTGAATTCGCGGAGATGATGACGAGTGAGTTGCAGATTTGGGTGAAAAGGATTGGATTGTAGACCGATATGAGAGAAGAAAATGAAGGTCTGAGAGATGGTGATACTTTGCGGTGGTGATTGGTGAGAGCTAGAATTGTGGAGGACTTGGAGAGGAGGAGGAAGGAGAGGGTGAAGGGGAGGACAAGAATGGAAGAAGTGATGGTTTGGGAGAGTTTGAGGTTGAGGATGGCGAAGAATGGGGACGTGGGAGGGAACCCGGCGGCGTCGAAGAGGGAGTGGAGATGGTGGTGGATTTGTGGGAGGAGAGGTTGTGAGGAGCAGAGGAGGAGGAGGATTGCTGATGAGAAGGGGAAGGCAAGGAGAGCAGTTGTGGTGAAGTATTGGTAGTTCTGAAGGAAAGTGTAGATTGATCTTCGCAGTATCTTCCCTGTTCTGACCTCCATTTCGGGTGGTGGGTATTTTTCCATTTTTGAGTTCTGAGATGGAAGGAACATGGGTGTCTCAGACTCTCAGCTATGGACTCTATTCATTGGATAAATGGAATGTTTCCTCCTTTATTATTTCAAATCTCTCTCTCTCTCTCTCTCTCTCTCTCTCTGTGTTTGTTGTGGTTTTGGAGGGGTTTGGTGTTTTGGGTGAGAAGATTGGGCAACAAACAACTAAAGATCAAAAGACGAATGAGTTGGAGTTGTTTTGGGCCTCTGGCTTTGTTTTTACCAAAGACAAGAGAGTTTGTTTGGACTCATTAGGGGTCATGTCTTTGTAATCTTCAATTTTCCAAGCTTGGTTGGCTGTTGTAATAAATGTGAAACGCACAATCTAATAGGACTTTAGGTGGCTTAGAATATAATCTAGGTACAATCTCTCAACAACTAATCATGCGCTACTTGGAACTACTATTTTTTTTTTTTTTTTTGGGTCTCTAATGGGTTTCCAACAAAAGGGGGGGGGGAATCTCTCTCTCTCTCTCTCTCTCTCTCTCTCCCCCCTCCCCTGCCTTGAAATTTAAGTATTGTCCTTGAATAATTGTTAATAAATACATCGCATGAGCAATTTTTTATTAATAATTATGTTTACACGCGCCATTAATCAATTGCAACAATGACCCATTCCTCAAAGCATAATTTTCCTGATTGTTTTAGAGTTTTTGAGTTTTGGTCACGTTGATAACATCATAGAAAGAAATTATATAAATAAAAATGATATTTAAATATATAAACACCAAATTTTTTTGTTAATTATTTCTAAATCATATATCTTTTTGTTATTTAATTATAAGCATGGATAGGATAAACCTCTAGAATAATAATGGTTGTCCTCTTAGATAATGTTCGCTACATTAAAAAGGTATTTGGAGTTTTGAAAAAATTTTAAAAAATTAAAAATTAGTATTGAAGTGATATAAAAGCGACACTTAAAGAAATTTAATTGGAGAAAGTTAAAAACTTTTGAAATTTTTTGAAGTTTAAAACCTAAAACATAGAATAAATCCATGATATCGGTGAATACCACCTAATGAGACATTTGACAAGCAATTGAGATTCAGGGTATCAAATCCTAGCTGGATTCAATATCAGTAAAAATCTAAACTCTCTATTCGAAAGGCGTGGTATAACGAGTGAATATGTAAAGATTGAATAGCGAAATTATAATTTCACCTTCATTCACATAATTGCTGATAAAATATTTCTAACATAGATAAACACATGCAACTTGTCTTTCTAACGTCTCTTTTTTCTCTCCTGCCATCTCAGACATCCATCATCATCCTATTCTCCCATCATCCTCTTTTAAACATATTTTTTCCATCAATGCTAAAAGTATTCTTCAAAGAATTTATTCGCTCTAAGCAGAGTTAATATTCAAATCTTTCAACTTCTTGTCACGCCCATATATTCACACTAGAAAATCCTATTCTAATCATAACCAAATCACAACTGGAACAAAATAAAAATAAAAGAAATAAAGATTAGAATATAATAGAATAACATCTAGGCATAATAAAAAATCATATTGGGCTTTAAATATATAATGTCTCACAAAGAGACCATAAGAATAATATACAATACGACCTAATATTTGTTAACCTCACCTTTGAAGTTGCAACCAAATTTATGCGGGAGTTAGCACTATAAACATGTATGCTCACTATACAACACACAACATACAAACATCTCTAATTATAAAAAATAAAAAAAAAAAAAGCAAAAACATACAAACATATCATATCATGCCACTAATCATGAATAGAAACATATAGCAAAATATAACAATGTTATAATAACATCTCAATCATTCGTTAACATAATAATCATTATCATTAATATTAACATGAATGTAATTATTATATAACTACCATCATCTGAACTCAACATCATAACTCATCACCATGACATAATTCATTAGTACAACTCACCACACATGTTGGCACAAAAATATATGAATAGGTACTCTGCATGATTGGCCGATAGTCATGCATCAAATCAAAATACACCATTCTTTAGTATTTACATTTAGGTATGAGTCATGAAAAATATATCATTGTAGACATTTGCATCTTTAACCGCAGCCAAAGAAAAAAAACTATGCCGTTCTATGCATTTGTATTGTTTATTAGGTTATTAGCCCATTAGAAACGAAAACCAACCCTACGCAAGTTCAAGACTTACGACCCATAAGACATCTCCAGTCTATTTAGCAATACCTCACCACACAAAATCAATATCCTACTCACACCACAGCAATAAGACATCCCTAGACAAAACACACCACATCCTTCTCATCTTAAATCAGTATATAAAACTCTATTCTTGTGCTTTACTGTTAAAATTAACATAAAACTTAATCTTTTTACATTGTGCTTGGATGCTTTTGCTATTGTTGGACCTTGGAACAACGATAATGTTTTTGCTGCAGACAACATGCGAGTACTAGTTGGGCCTGGCATGCCCAGATTACCTTTATGTATATTAATTGCTGATTTGAGAGCAAGCTAAATTCTTAAACTAGCCTAGAGATGTTGTTAATTGAGCTGTGTGTTGTGGTGGTTAGAAAAAGAGAGAACGTGAAATAATTTTGGGGTTCTCAAGGACCTCTCATAAAAAATCATAAATGTCTGCCATAAATTACATTTTGGTTTCGATTTTTCAAATTTACCAAAAAATTAACATTATATTGGTAATTATCTTTTCCTAAATAGCATTTAGCCAATTTCTTAACATTTTAAAAGTAAGCCAAAAAAAAAATCTTGTTTTGGACCTGTCACTGTCTTTTCGTGCAATGTTTGGATTAATTCTTAGTTTGCAGGAAATATAAAATAGAGAATATCAAACTAAATGCGTTTTCTGTTTTTCTTATTTTGAAATATTTAAAATATAAAATACATAAAGCAGAAAATTGAAAACTAAAACAAAAAATAAAAATACAAACCAGATGGCACCTAAATTTTTGACTTCTCTTCCTATCATTTATAAGTTGAATTGCTTGTATAACATAATGTGGCGAAGGTTGGACGGGTTTTTTTTTTTGAATTTAGAAGCAAATAAATTTATTAATTCCTAACATAAATGACACATTATTACTAGGTGTTAGTGTTATCCACCGGGCCAAATTATGAACAAAGGGCCTAAGACAAGAGTACGTACTGACCGAGTGAAGAAAGGAAATGCCACACAGATTGCTAGTTGGTGCGGCTTTTTTAATTTTCTAGAAATGAAAAAGGTCTAAATTAAAACAGGCGGCTGGTTATACTTAGCTATAGGAGGATACAGATAGTAGAAAAAGAAGCCAAGTGTTGTCCCGTATTGCAAAAGTGAAAAAAAAAAAAAAAAAATTCTTGCCAATTATCATCTTCTCTGTAAATATGAAGATCAGGCTGCCCTTTATGCATGATCGCACCTTTACATTACTTTTTTTTTTGCGAGGAAGATATATACGAGAGTGGAGCTAAAAGAGCTCAACTACTTATTATCTACTAATATTGGTTAATTTGTAAAGTTGGTTCACAAATTGATTGGATAGAGCTGTGGGGCTAAATATATTCCTGAACTTTATCAATAATCTTGCTTCAAGGCTTTTTTTTTTTTTTCCCCAATAACAATAAAGGACTTGAATTTATTTTTTGGGGTAATAATTAAGAGCCTCAATGACTATTTTGTCCTTAAAACTCCTGCACTCTCACATACTTTCAAGGATAAAAGGCTTCCTGAGGCCTTTCTTTATTAAAAAAAAAAAAAAAAAAAAAAGTTCAGACCCCTTAATTATTACCCAAAAAAGAAAAAAAAAGCTAGGTCTTCGATATTTCGGATAAAGTTCAAACATGTAAAATGTAATTTTATGCTAGAAGTGGCTCTAACTCAGAAAAATAAATAAAAAATAAAAAAAAATGAATAATAACTCAATGCATTTCAAGAAAATTAAATATGGATTGAAGAGCAGTCCATGGGAGATAGTGAGGCCCAACACCGGAAAGCATTGATTTTCTTTTTTTTTTTTTTTAACACCAAAGTCCACAAACCAACTCAAAAAGTTAGTTTGCAGAATAAAGTTTATATTCAACACACACACACCCAACTCTCAATGTGGGAGCATATTCAGTTTAAATGTTGGTATCAATAACCAAACCATATGTAGACCCGTGACCCAAGCAAGCTAAAGGCAAGTGGGGATAAATACATACATAGGGCCATGGGCAAGAGTGATGAGCCACGGCACGGTTGGTGTCCAGTCATTTCTTAGAGGCTTTCTCTGTCATGAATATGATTGATACAGGAATGAAAGCGGTAGTTCAATTGTCTCTTGGTAAGTTGGTATGGTGTCAATATGCACGTATTTGGTGACGTTCTAACAGATGATAATTTAAGTTAGACAGTGTTAATCAACAAATAAAGAGGCTAATTCACATTTAATATTAATTAATAATAATGACGACTAAAAACAATAATTAATGAAAATGAATGGGTCATGGCCCACCCATACACATAAATTTTTTTTTTTTTTTTTAACTTAGGGTGTTAGTTAAAAAAGCTGACTTGAACTAGTGATCTCTAGATAACAAATCAAAATTTTATCAATTCAGTTAACTCTCAGGATTAAAACTTCAATCTCTTTTAACACTTTATGGCCATTAAAAAGCCACATTCACAATAGATGGTTAAAATGAGTGATGGCAACAATTGTGTTTGGATTTTCAATTTAGGAAAAAAAAAAGTGAGAACAAAAATAGAAAAGTAAAGTAAAGTAAAATAATATATTTATTTCTATTTTTTAATTCGTTTAAAAAAATAAAATTAATAGGTACATATACACATATATTTAAAAGTTAATTTTTATGTAAATAATTATAAAAACTAAATATATATGTATGTAGAAATAATTTCATTTCTTTTGTATTTTCTTTTCCATGTCACATGTAGTATGAATGAATTTTAACTCCCCGTAAAATAAACTAAACCGTTAGGGTAATATTGAAAAAAATTATTGATCAAAACACAACACTAATGCAGAAATTTTGTCCAAAATGGAACCCCAAAAAAATTAATTACGTGTTAAAAAAACAACCGACACATAAGTTTAAAATAATTAGAAACTAGTATTTATATTATAACCAACCAGGGCATGCATTTGATGACCTTTTAAATGGAATTAAGGGAGTGTTTAGTTGATCAAAATCAACCAAAATTCGTCAACTTTTACTGACTTTTTATACTTTCTTTCAATCAGATGTACATTAAATTTGTGTACTTTTACTGTACTTTTTAGCCAAACTTCTGCTAACCAAACACCCCCTAAACAAAACATTCAAGTCGACAACTATTTATGGTGTTTTACTAATAATTTGAAGCTTAGAATCGACACCTTAGCTAATTTTTTTTTTTTTAAATAATTTCCCGATCAATCTCTTTACTTTAGCTGCAAAAACAAGCAGTAAGAGTGGTGATATAAATGGACCGGGTCATATTTGAGCCACCCTTTCACCAAGCTTTAAACCAGCCACGAGTCGACCTATCTTGGTCGGCCCAGCTCCCCTCCGAATCAGGTCAAGTCAAGATTTTCAAAACTTGAGATTTTCTAAGGAAAGTGTCAAGTTCGACTCCAAAGAAAACCATTTCCTTAGAATTACCGTCACGTAACTAGCTGAAGGAAAAAATAAAAAATTTAATGTCACGATTAACCAAAACTGATTAATTAGATGGCTGCAACCAACTAGTTGAAGAGATAGACAAAAAAATTTACTACCAAACTACTTTGACTCGATTCAAAAGGAAAATTTCTCCTCGTTATAAAATAAAATAAAAAGCAAATCGTATAAATTTCAAATGTTCCCAAAAATTAAATATATTCATTTTTGTTTGACATCTGAAACACACCAAATGCAGAGTTAGCTGGTGCAAAACAATGAGCGGTCACCGGTTTGGCAGTCACTAATTGGATCCTGACAGTCCATTTGTGTAGACCTTAAACAGTTGAGACAACATAGAAAACAACCTCCTTGTAGCAGTAGCATGCAAGCATAGATTATTGCCAAAGGTTTTTATCACTTGCGCAAGTGTAACCAATTTAACTCTGCAAGCACCCAATTGTTATTTCAACATGATCACAAAAGCTAATAAAGGGTAGGAAAGGTTTGATCATCTCAAATTAAAACCAGTCTGCACAAAAGATTGCAAAAAATAAAACAAATAGCATGTTACAATTGTCTTCATTCGACCTCACAAACATGAAATACAAATTCCTAATATCGACTTTAGGATAAATTCATATGGCAGACAACAAGTCAGACAGAACATATGATCAGCTTTCTTGCCACTAGCCGAATACCAGCGTTCTGCTGATAGTCATATGGGTCCAAGGAGAAGTATGCATCCACAATCGATCCTGGAATGAACAAACGTTCAAGTTCTGCAACATCAAATGCACTAAACACAAGCTTCTCTGGAGTTGTGGAAATTACTTTCTTGTATATATCTGTCTCCCATCTGTTAATGTTCCCATCTGTCACTGTACGTATGCTGGAGAAATTGCAAAACTAAATGGTAAGCTTTGAGAAACAGCAACCAAGTATCCCAGTTGAAACACCAGCACTTCATTTTCTTGTGAAAACAATAGATAGAACAAGTACTTTTCCACAATATATATATATATATAATTAAACAAAAAATAAGGATATATATCAGCAAGTATTGAATGTATCAGTTAAAGAAAAAATGCATATTATATTTGTTTAAAAAAATAATACTCAGACAAAATAAATCTGCTGCTTATCATTTCAATTTTGTATCAGATATGATGAAACAAAACTGTACTTAAAAATGATAATAGTATTCTGAATCTTGGGCCAGTTATTCCCATTACATATAGAGCAGAAGGAAGATAGACTTACTGCAGTCGGACAGTAGGTGAGTTCAAGAAGCCAGGCTTTCTTGTCACTACGGGCCTCCACTCAGAATTGCTACCAGAGTCTACAGACAGTCTCTGCGCAAGACTATCACATACATCCAGAACCCGGCAAAGATTTGGAGTTGCATGCACCACAAAATTCAACCGTGGCCGCCCAGCATAATCAACGAATTTTGTACTTATAGCAAAGCGCACTTTCAATTGAGTACAGCAAAGCTGCAGTGCAGTATCTTTATGCATTATTTGTACTCTCTGAGTTCCACGATATAATGGGACAAGAGATACACTTAAAGAAGGTATAGAAACTTCACTGGGCTCTAAGAATTCAGCATAGGCCCTGGAGCCCTCAGATCCAGAAGACTTGGGAGACTCTGAACCAGATTCTTCTCCTGTGGTGTCATCTGACTCAGGATACTCTGAACCAGATACTTCTCCCGTGGCATCACTGTCATCTGATGGATGAAATTCTCTCTCCACTTCATCCCTAAGCGGGCCCATGTCAAAAGCGTCTGGACGAGTTGTACTGGATTCAGCATGAACTTCTTCCCCTGTATTGGGAGTCATGAGGGATAGGATTGGATGGTTTCCCTTAATTCTTTGATTTGTACAAGATGATATCTGGTGATTTTCAGTTCTAACAGTTGATGAGGATGCATTTATGTGCATCATTCCATCCGGGGAAGATTTTGCATTACTACGACTTCTTGTAGTAGCATTCGGAGAAACCCAACTGTTTTCCGTAAATATATCTGGGAGGCTTGACTCCTACACATAGTGAAGAATTTAGTGATATGCTAAACAACTAATCAAGCATCTGCAGTTCCATGAACCAACTCAGTGTCAACTGTCAACCAACATAACCAGGAAGTAAAATAAAAAAGGTGATCTAGTGTCCATAATGAAATAAGGTCTCAGACATGATAGTTTATGGGATGTGACAACCCTGTCTAATTATGCAATAAAGCGCCGATCAAACCAAAAAAAAAAAAAAATATTCATGACAAGTTGGCTTTGCTGAATGGCTAAAAATTATGATGCTTGCCTCAGTAAAAAGGAACCTGTAAGTAATTATTATAAAAAGGAAGCTATAAACTAGAATAGGTAAAAGCTTACCAAGAATAAAACCGTTGCACAGTACTTGAGAATTTCAAGATTCATTCGAACATCATCTAAACTCCTGACAAATCATCACACAGATGAAACATCAAATCTTAATGTTACGAGACTTAATAATTGAAAAGAGTAAAAGACTGCCACTTTGCACAGGATCGCAAAAAGCATCATTACATGTTAAAATATATGTTGTCAATGCTAATCCTATGCACATCTTGTATGTCTCATTTTGACTAAAAAAAGACACAGCTCTCCTCAAGTTCCATTCCAGTTAATTTCTGGGTAAGGTTTAACCTAGCCACTACAACCCATTCAGACTGTCCCGGCTATTATAACAGCCGGTCCAGAACCATTACCAATTGATGAGACACAACTTGTGCATATTATGCGATGAAGCATCAAGTATTGCTTGGTCTATCAAATTATTACTTAGTCTACCAAATAAGTTTTTGGGAATTGTGCTCTTTAATTAAAATTTATGTCAGCAGCTGAACTCATTCTTTAGAATGATAATGAGAGTGCTTTATTTATAAACTACACCAAATATAGATAAATAATAAATGGTAAAAAAAATTCCGCCAAATATAATTTTGAATGTCCTAAAAAAAAAAAAAAAAAAACTTTTGGTAATTCCATTTTTTTACGATATAGTAGGGTTAATTAATTTTTTTTTTAAACAAAGTAGGCTAATAAACAATTAACCTATGTTTTATATATTAAGAATATTGAATTCAATGCACATGTGACAAGCAATTATTAGCATTCCTGGTCCCAGTAACAACAGTAGAAGGTGGATGAACAAAGCTACTTTAAAACTTTTTTAAATAAAAATTTCAAACCCAAAGTGAACAAGACAGTCACAAATGCAATGAATATGAAGGATTTTAATAGAGGATGCACTCAATGTAGGGGCAATGAAACTGAGTTTTTAATGAATATGCATGGAGTGAATGCTGGTACTTGGAACGAATGCAAAGAAAGGAGAGAAGAGAAACGAACACAATCACTTTTATAGAGGTTTTTGGCTTTAACCTTACCTACGTTCACTCTCAAGAGCTCTCCTTGAGTTTTTCAACTATTCTTTGAAGAGTTTGTTATATACTAACTTCCTCTTTACCTTAGTGATTTTATTCCCAAATTACTCACACAAGCTACTCTCAAACAAAACCCGGTTCTGTTTTGAAAACTTGAATAATAAGGCTTGTTGAAATAGCTTGACGTACATTGTTAGTCCCATTTTCTAAAAGCTTAAATTTTTAGTACAAGACTTAACATGGCATTAGGACTCTTGTTCCGGAGGTCCTGGGTTTGAATCACCCTATTCTCGTTTATTATTATGCACTTGTTTGATTTAATTTGTTTGTCTCTACTCCACTTGCGAACTGGGGTCACACCTGATGGGATTGTTGAAATAGCTTGATATGGCCCATTTCCTAACAATTTAAACTTTTTGCACAATTTGTGATTTAATAAGACTTAATACCCAATCGCTCACATATAAACTTCCCTCTCTTACAATTAATAATAGTAAAAGCTCACTCAAAAACAATAGAATAAACACACCAAAAATCTAAGGCTAACAATCTCCCCCATTTTGATGATGACAAATAATTGATGACTAAGTGAAATGAAGCATAATCTAATCCAAAACTTTAATAGAGGTTAAATATATGTATATCTATATATATATATATATATTAAAATTAGATATATCAAGAAATGCCCTCATTTAATATGTGAATAAGATTTTCAAATATAAACCACACACAGCATGCATCCTCATAAATGTCAAATATGTTATACCTAAACTCGAGAAAAATATATAAATGTAACCGTTTAAATCAATCCAATGCTAGCACGTACTATAGCATTGATAAAAATGGTAATATCTGCTACAGGATTGATAGCTATGACCCTATGTTGCATATTCCAAATAATAAATGTCTAATATGTAACACCTAAACACCTCTTGAGAATAGCTAGTATCACGCAGATGCAGCCAAACTGAGACTTAGAAATTCCGATTAAAGCCTTTTAACTGAACACAATGAGGCTTGAAGATAAATAAAACCAAACTTACAACAACCTTTAAATCAGACAATATCTACAGACTAGACATTTTACACGCTGACATTTTAGTCTCCATTTGAAAACATGAAACTTCTGAATTGACTCTGAGATATAGACATTCTAGTCTCCATTTGAAAACTTGAACTTCTAAATTGACTCTGAGATATAGAATCTCAACAATACCTACGTCCTGTTCCCCACCCAAAAGAAAGAGAGAAGAAAAACAACACAAATGATATAGTAATCAGAAGAATTCTAAATATTCAATAGCTAATAGTATAATACTGTTAACCATAGTTAAAAAGTAAATAGCAGGAGAGAAGGGAAGGCACAATACCTATGTGTTTGCCGTCCAAGGCCAAAGTAAGTTGCAAGTGTGGCCAGCTGTATAGAAGATTAAGTTTATATTAGTATTCAATAGTTTAGACCAACCGAATGCCTATGCCACTAAACCATTATCTTTAAGACTTTAACCTTTTTTTTTTTTTAAAGATAAGCAACAACTTGTTGATGAAGACTTGAAGAAGTACAAGAAGTTAATGAGAACAAGAAGTCCACAAAGAAGACTAAAAAGAAAACATAAACAAAAATGGCAACAACCAGAATAGTATCACAGCCTTAAGAACAACTATTCATCCCCTAGTTACTAAAAATCACAATTACCCTTGGAAACAAATTTTGATACACGCATTCCAAACATGGTAAACTAACCTAATAAATTTGACAATTCAAAAAATTGTACCTAAATATTTTCAATAGAAAATATATTTAAAAATAGTGAATTAATAACAAACTGTGTGATAATAACTAATATGTTTAAACTTATACAAAATGATAATGAATAAAGATTTGTATCAAACAGAAAGTGCACTTTATTTCACATTAAAAAACCCACTCAATGCAACCATCTTAGTCCCAAACTAGTTGCGGTTAGCTACATGAATTCTTTTCCACCATTCATTTATGTCATGGGTTATGTTTTATGTGAGGTTATATTAAATTAGCTTTTTCCTCATCATTTTAGTCCATGTAATCTTAAATCTACATTTTATCCTATTTACCCTTTCTACTTGGATGGACTGACTCATCTGTACCAGTACATCCCCAGGTCTACGTTGGATATGACCAAACCATCTTAAACAATATTTTCTCAACTTCCATTCTATCAGTGTCACGTCGCCTTTCTTTCAAATATATTCATTTCTTATCCTATTTTTCTCGTACTATCACACATCCATCTTAGCATTATCATTTTCACTACATTCATCTTATGAGGACGCTGCTTCTAATGACCCAACACTCTGTACAGAAGTATAGTTGCTCTTATAATTGTCTTATAAAATTTCTTTTCAACTTAATAGGTATTTTCTGGTCACTTAAAATACACAAGTCACTACACCAATCACCTAGCTCAAGTCCTATTGATAACATCCTCATTTCTCATATATTATTGTTATTATTGTTATTACTATTGAAAATAAGCCACTTTTCTATACCAAAATATTTTAATAATATGACAACTCTTTAAGAAGCCTATCTCCCATCGTATCACATTTTAGAGTATCAGTGTACTGCAATTCCATTTTCGTTCCATGTACTAAAACGATCCATGATTCAGGTAACATTAATCCAACCTATCGAGATTGATTAAGAACAATGGAATTCTAGTAAACTTGAGAGAAATGGAAGCCCAAACAGAAGCTAATCATTTGATTCTATCCCATACATATGCAGTATTATTGCTTTAATTTGCTCCTATCTTCAAAAGTTTTGGAATTCTTCACAAGCCACAAAACATTGCCAAAGAATAATGGCTTTGCCACTCTTTCCGAGTCCCCAAAATTCAATAGACAACATTTCAAAGCAGGTCCAAGGAAGGATCCATAGTTCTCATAGAAATGATTCTTTCACAAATTCAAAGATAATGGGCAATGAAAGAAAAGGTGATCAATGAATTCTTCAGAATTTTTGCACATAACCCACCAATTTGGTTAAAGGGCCAAAGTAGGTCTCCTCCTTTGAAGCATAACATTAGTATTGATCAAAGAAGATACTTTAAACATTGGGTGGGATTCTAGGTCTGCCGAATGAGGCACATTGAAAAATCCTTGGAAGTCCATTTCCCATTGGTTAACTTGCTTTGCACATTTTTCTAAATATACCAAACAGCTTGTCGGTAATGGTGAAACAGTGATGTTTTGGGAAGAATGCTGGAGGAGTGAGAGTGCATTTTCTAATCTTTTTCCCGTATTGTACTTACTATCCGGGAAACATATGATTAATGCTTCCCATCACTCTTATGATCAGTTATTTTATTTTATTTTTTAATAAGAAACTTTAACCAGTTATCTGAACAAGTCCAAGCACTCACATTGTTACAGACACTGATCCACAGATTAGTTATAGACAATAACATTTAGGAAAACATAAATTTGTTGTACCATCGATATAGAGCCAAGATCCAACCTTTGGTCCAGCCATATATTAGAAATTGGGGAATATCTAAACTGGTATAAAAGTAAATGTTGGCAACTCCCAAAATGGGTGCATAGCCTCTAGGGGTGGAAACGAATCGAATTATTCAAGCAAGCTCGGCTCGATCTCAATCTGTGACTAAAACTAGCTCAAATCGAGTTTGATTTGTGACTCGTTTAGATTTGAGATTGAACTCGAGCCTAGAAAAACTTAGCTCGAAAGCTCGTGAGCCAGTTTAATAAAATAATATATATATATATTTTAATAATATTTTTATATTTTTTAATAATATTTTTATTATATATTTTTAAAATATTTTATTTATTATATTTTAAACTAAAACGATGTCGTTTTGGTTTAATTGAACTATTCACGAGCCAAGCTCGAGTCTATATTCTTCTTTATCGAGTCGAGCTCAAAATTATATAAAAGTTCGAATCGAGCTCAAACTCGATATAAAAAACTCAAGTTGAGCTCGAACAATTCAGTTCATTTCCACCCCTAATAGTTCCCAAATATGAAAATTATATCTATGACTCACCAACATCATTAGCCAACCTTCCTTTCATCCTTCAGTGAAAAAAAAAAAGAAAAAGAAAAGAAAAGAAAACCAAACAAATAAGTTCACATGTTCAATTTTCATAGACCGCATGAAAGGTAAGACCTTGTAGCCTTTCCAGAGTTTAATGGCCTTCATTGGAAAAGATGAGAGCAAGTGCGCATATGCCACAATTTTCCCAATTTCTTCAATTGCCAATTTCTAGTCGCCAAATTCAAAGTTAACCCAATTGACAAATTTACAAGCCGTTTCTACATTTACCATTTCCATGTGCTGTTCCAACGCTTTGAAAAGTTTCAGCGGTTTTTAAAAAAAAAAATGCACAACTTTGTCAGTTTAGGCAGAAATATATACCTTCATGTCACCAGCTCTTCTCCCAAACCTCTGAGTCAAAAGAGCCAATGAATCAATCGTACCCTTCGGCTCAGGTGGTGGCCAATTTATTGCCGTAAACGCCTCCCGTATCCGAGCACAATCGAACCTCAGTATATTGTGACCCGCCCATATCCTCCCTACAAACACCAAAAGAAAACCCAATAAAAAAAACAGTGCCAAAAGATCCCCATAAACATATACATACAGGAAGAGAGGAACAGGAAGGGACCCTGGAGAATGTCGTAGACCCTGTCAGCGATTTCAGCGAAAGTCGGAGAAGAAATGACGGCGTCCTTGGTGATGCCGTTGGAGCGGACGGACAGGGTGGAGATGAGGGAGAGATCAGCGGGTCGAACGAGAGTGGAGTAGCTATCGAGCTCAACAAGCTTCCTGGGGCAGACCAGTATGGCTCCGAATTCGAGAATGGCGAAACCCCTGCCAGGTAGGCTCGGCACAGCGGTCTCCACGTCGAAGAACGCTATCTCCGACCGATCACCGCGCAAAACCATAGCGCACAGCTCCTCCCAACAGAGAGAAAGTGAATTGGGAGGGGTAAACGATGGGAGGGGTAAACGACTTCAATGGGCAAGAAAGTGTTGACAGTGTATGCACTTTTCGCAGAATGTTGAACTTGTACAGAAACTCGATCGCTCAGGCCCAACCATGGTTTCTCTGTTTTTGTTCATTTGATTATATTGTTTGTATTTTTATTTTTTTATTATCATTTTTTCTTGCTAAAATGAAAATTTAAATTGCATTTAAAAATATAATTTTATTTTAAATATTAATTTTTTATTTTTATAAAATATTTAATTTTATTAGTTTTTTAAAAAATTAATTAAATTTAATAAAATATATTTCATATTAATTTAATTATTTATATTAATTAAATTAAATTATTTATTAAAAATTATTTAACTCAATAAATATAAAATATATTAATTATAATTTAACTATATTATTTATTAAAAACAATTGAATAAAATATAATTCATAATAATTTAAATAATTAATTATGATATTTATTAAAAATCATTTAATGAAACATATTTCATATTAAATAAATAAATTTAATTAATTATTAAATTAATTAATTATTTAAAATTTTAATAAAATATATTTCACATAAAATAAATTAACTAAATTAAATAAATTACTAAAATAAATTAAATTTTTTTATTTATTTTTATTATTTTTTAAAAATTTAATAAAATATATCTCATATTAAATAAATAAATTAAATTAAATTTATTTATTTATTTTATTATTAGAAAATTAATAAAATATATTTAACATTAATTAAATTAAATTAATTAGTAATTTAATTTAATTACGATATTTATTAAAAATATTTAATAAAATATATTTAATCTTAATTAAATTAATTATTAAATTAAATCAAAATAGTTATGATATTTATTAAAAATAATTTAATAAAATATATTTAATATTAATTAAATATATTAATTGTTAAATTTAAGTTAAATTAATTAAATTTTTATCAAAATTAATTTAATAAAATATATTTCATTTTAATTAAATTAATTAATAAATTAATTTATTTGATTTTTTATCTATTCAAAATAATTTAATTTAATAAAATATTTGAATAAAATAATTTATTTAAGTATGATGCAACAAAATGGACAAAATATTAAAATTGATAAAATATTTGTAACGTGAAAAAAAGAATGAAAATACTTTTTTTTGTTAAGTTTTTCTGTTTAAATTTTCATTCTTTTGGGAAAAAAAAAAAGATAAACAGATTTAACAAACATGTTTTTGTTACTAGTTTACAAAAAACATAAAGAGAAAATAGAAAATAAAAAATTACCAAAAGGGAGCTCAATAAATAAGTTCATTAAATAAAAAGTGTTAATTGAGCTTACGTAATGTTTGGTTTATCAAATTTTATTAAAAAATAATTTTTATCAATTCTCTTTTATTTTTTTCAATTTTTTTACCAAATAAAAAATTAATTTTACTAACTTTCTTCATTTTCTTACATTCTCTATTTTTTGCTAATTTTCTTTAATTCTTACTAACTTTTACCAAATTTTATAAAATTTTACAAAACACTCAGCATCCAAAAAATAGTGACATATGTCAACTTATGTGTAAATTTGACAAACTTTGCACACCAAATGCACCCTACATATGTTATCCAAACTTCTGTTTAAAATTATATTTGCGTAAACATCTTTAACTAAACTCATTTGTTGCACAAACAAATATCTAAAAAATATTTTCTTATAAAGTCATTTGTTCTATAAACTATTTTAAACTAAACTTGTTTGTTGTATAAATGAATATCTATAAATATATATATATACATATAATTGCTATAAAGTTGATTGTTCTGTAAATGATTTTGGCCATAATTGTTTATTGCATAAATGAATCCTAACCCTTTAATAGCAACTACGCTCGCTTAGTTCGGTTATGAAGTCAATCAGTTAGTCAAACAAAGTAATCGAAAAGAGTAGTGACATACAACTTTTTTTCATAGCAAATCTTATCTTTTTCAGATCGCAAAAGTAGGGTGTAGAGAAGATTAAGCACTATTAATCATTGGATCTGAGATGAAGAACTTGTCAGAGGTTAGGGTGGAACAAACCGAGCTTTATTCAAGCTATTTAAGCTCGGCTCGAACTTGTTTCGTGACTAAAATGAGTCACAAATCAAACGAGTTCGAATCAAAGTTGATCTGTGACTCGTTTAGAATCAAGATCTAACTCAAGCTTAGAAAAACTCAACTCAAAAGCTCACAAGCCGGCTTAATAATATATATTATATTTTTAAAAATTTTAATTATATTTTATAATATTTTATTTATTATATTTTAAACTAAAATGGCGTCACTGTGATTTAATCAAATTATTCGTGATTTAATCTCAAGCTTAAATTCTTCTTTATGGCTAAACTTAAGCCTATATAAAAATTTAAATCGAGCTCCTATTGTAGATAGCTCAGACTGAGTTCGAATAAGTTAAAATTTTATTTGATTCGGCTCGTTTTTACCCCTATTCAGAAGCAATGCTAGCTTTTTCAGGTCATGAATCTAGGGTTGGTTGGAATCATCGTTAAACATATGAGTTTTCCACTTTTTTCCTTCTATAAATACATATGATTGGTTTTACTTCACATTCATAAAATTTCTTGATGAAACATAATGTGAGTTAGCATGTGGAACATATGTTTTGGGGTAAATTAATGTATAGGGTATCAAGATAAAATGTTTGGGCGACAGTAGGACTATTGATATATTGAATGTGATACTTTGAGGGCATGTTCAGTATCACTGGTTGATAGGTTATAAAGATTATAATAAATTAATAGTGATAAAGATAATGATAACTTATTATAATTTTGGATTTAGGTATCATATTTCTCGATATTTAGGTTTTGGGTATGGTACTAAAAGGGCCAAAGTTAGAGATTATATGTGGACACTAATTATAAGACACATAAATAGTTTAAGTCTTATATACTCCATAAATATTTTTATTGACAAAAATGAGCCAGAAGTTGATATACGTGGAGTATAGAAATAAATAAAAACATATAAACCAAAAACATCAACATATAAATAAATGAAAACCTACAAACTAATTGCATCATCCCTAATAGCTCAAAAGTGTAACTTGCAAGTCTATTTTGCTATTGCATCATTCTAATTGCATCACATTGCAAATGCTAGTTATTACAAATTAGAATAATAATTAATGCTAAAATGCAAACAAAAAAATTTAAATAAATTGCACAAAAAATTTAGTTAGGGTTCAATCATAAATGCATAAAATATAAAAATTAACAATACCCAAGTTTTACGCAATGTCCTCTTTCCTTGTTCTCCTAATTTTTTATTATATTGTTTCTTTAACTAATTCAAAGAAACCCCCATCGCTAATCCATAATCTTTTACACACACATATATATATTATCTTATGTAACCTGATGCGTCAATAAATCCACCCAATCGATACATAATCTACATAAGTTTTGTAGTATAGTGTGCACGTTTTGTGTGTGTGTGTGTGTGTGAGATATATATATATATATATATATATATATTAATTTTTATGATGTTTATTGGCTTGAAAAGTAGTTTGATCCAAGTTGTTAATGGGTTCCATCGGAGTCTTTGGGGAAATAAAGCAGTAACACTCGAGTTACCTATCATTGAACTTGAGATAGATAGATAGAGAAAGAAAGGAATTAAAGTGGAGTTAAACATTTTTTAGTTGTATTGGGTGAGTTAGATACAATTGTATTGATGTGTATTAGGTTAAAATTTATTGTTTTCATTAAGTGGGCACAATTGTTATTGGACTAAAAGAATTTCCTTTTCTTAGGTAGGCATACAATATCAATAGAAAAAAAAATAATAGATAATAATTTATTTTCTCAAAGTGGAGACCTACCCCCTGGTTGAATGCTAGCTTTGCCCATAGGTACTAAAATATAAGGTATTGATATACCTTAATGTTAAAAGTCCTGAAACTTACACAAGAATGGGCATTCATAGCCATAAGTCAGTCATCTACAAAGTAAAGCAGATGCTATCTAGTGTGGTTCACGCCTGATGTTTAACCCTGGTAGTTAACGTATAAGTATGGTGTTTACTCGTATTGGTTAGGGTCATATAAGCCAGGTCCATAAGGGCTGTGGGTTCAGATTTTATAGCGACGGACCCACCTAACAAAGTACCTAATTTATTATGTTTAGATTTTGGTTATATATATATATATATATATATATATTAAGTATGGATGTTGATATGAGCAAATGACTAATTTCATAAAGAAAATTATACAATGGATAATGAAAATAAGTTAATGAGATAAGGTCATTAATAATCTAGATTGACTAATGTTGCGTTGATACCTATACCATGATGTTATGTTATTAAATTGAGTTGGATGTTTCATGTCATGTATACAATGTTGGATAAGTTATGTTATTGATATACTGAAGTGTTCATGCTTATATAATAGTACGGTAAGAAATTTATTATGTCTTGTTAATAAATATTGATGGATATATAAATTGGATTAATAGCATAATATACTTGCTCACATAGTACCATGATAGGGCCTAAATGACTTTTTTATTTATATAATCATAATAAAAGAGTTGGGTGTACTCTATGATATGTTGAATATAATAATATTATTATGATGTTTATGAACATGTGTAAGTAGGACGATGATATGTTGATATATTAAGTAAGATGCATGATGTTAACATTAAAATGTTAAATAATTAATTGATATTGAGGGTTACTGTTTAATATGATTACTAAATAGCACGATGATATATAAATGTAATGAATATATAATAATGTCATCGACATAACAATGTTATGACAATAAATAAGATGATTCTTAAGATTATATTTTATGGTTGAGAAGCATAATCACGATAAAATATGTTATGTATGTTTGCATGTTGCAGTGAACACACGTGGTATGATACTCACTCCCCAACAGACCTATTTGTAGGTTTGGAGGCGCGATTGCCAACTGGATTGACTGGTCGAAAGATTTAGAGTATTCCTTTTTATATTTATAATGATTTTATATTATTTCTGGTACTTTGGTTGTAAGATTTGTAATATTATTATGAGCCTTTTCTTGAGTGACATTTGTATGTATTAATAATATTAATTCCTAATGTAATAGAAATATAGGGCATGTTGTGATCTGCATAGTTTTTTATGAGAGTATCGTGCTTAACTTAGGCTAAAATTTTATTTTAATATATTTTATTTAAGTCTTTTAATTTATTTTATTTTTGCTCCATTTGTAGTTGATTCTGATTGGGATACGATTTTATGTATGATGTGTGAGTTGTATGCATTCTCTAAGTCGCGTCCGTGATTACTAAATTCAAGACGTGATATTAATAAATTTGCAACTATAACTCTTATTATTTTTAATGTTGTTGTTTGCAATAATGAGTTTAACTTTGCAGTCGTCTTTGCTAATAACAACTTTCAGTTATTAAAATAAATAATTTTAGGCTATTAAAAAATTTATATTTTTTACCCTGACCGAGGTTAAAATCGTTGGGGGGTTGGTTAAAACTGAAATCTTTGTTTCAAAGAACGCTTTTTAATAATGCAAATGTTAGAAAATTAATTTTTTCGACTTAAATGAATTGAAGAATTTGTTTAAAACCCTATGCACTTGGGGCAAAAGCCCGTTGCAATCATTTTCAATTTAAATTACATAAGAGAAACCTATATTTACCTAAATGTTAGGGGAAGCCTATGTAATTTATCGGAAAACATGAAACCATTTTGTAAATTTTTATTTTATATTGAAGGAAATTTTTAAAAGCATTGATTTTTCTCTCGTTCCAAACCTGTCTTCCTCTGTCTCTCTCTCAGATTCGGAGCTCCTCAATTCTCTCTTTAGCTGGTTGTCTCTAATCCACTACACACCCTAGATTCGGTCCTCTCCTTTCATGCCGCTAAATTATCAGGCAAATCAACCACCACTTCCCTTCTCCGCCACCGTCCCTCAACACCAGCAGAACAATCGGAAGCTCTTCACAGTTTGATCAAACAAAAATTGGGGTTTCTGATTTTGTCGCACACTGGGTGCTCATTCTTGCCGGTGATGGAAGAAGGTGTTAATGGGAGGGGATGGAGGGGGAGAGATCCAACTCTATCATTACATTCCGCGATTGATCGCCGGTGCATTCTCCGGAGCTCTCACCGGACTATTTGCTTTCGGTAATTTGGTGTGTTTTTACATATTGCGTATCTAAACTAGATAGGCATGAATGAAGCAATTCCATGCTATATATCTCTGTCTAAAACTCAATTTTTATGCTTTTAGTAAAACTGGGAAATTCTTAAGAGGCTTGGTTACCAGTGGTTTTTAGAATAGTGAATAATCACCAAATAAATAAATAAATAAATAAATTTATTTCAATGATGAATTAATTTAATAAGTTCGATTAGAACTGAAACTGCATACACCGAGCCAGACCACAAATCCGCTTTCTTTGGATAATTGGATTATCAAATATGGGCCATTTAACATTGTAAATAACGACTTTTGGTATTTGTTTCTTTGTAGACAGAACACTGTATTGTGAAATCAACATTTGTTTATAGAGGGTAGTGTCCACAATCGTGACATTTGGGTGTTTTAATTTACCAAATGGGAAGTTTACTTCATAGAGTTTATCTCTAAGCCGGATAAGTATCTCAAGAAGCTAAAATTTCTGAACATGCCTAGAAGCATTTCCGGCACTTTGTTGACATGTTCATGTTGGAAATAAATATCTTAATTCAGTCACTTGGCTGAAACTTCTTGACACTGGTTACTACACTATTCAAGACCTACACAATATGCATATGTTTCATGGGACCCCTGCCAACACACTTAAAATATAGTAATGGCACGTAAAAGTTTGACATTGTATGCACGTCTTGCATAAGTGGAATGGGGAATGGACAATAAGCACTTTTTATGCCTAAGTGGTATCCAACACATAATGTCATATTTATCTTTTCACATCTTCATTTGTTAATATTGAAATGCAGAAAAATAAAAAATGCTTTTTATTTTGTCTTATACAGAAAACGAAAATTTTCATGTTGTCGTGTTTTGCTTCAACATCCATACTATTACTAGTAGTAGGTGCACGCACAATGCATTTGTAAGACCTTTGTTGTCTCGCAAAAAATGAGTCTTTTAATTAAATTGAATATGTTTATCTCTAATAATTTAGAGTTATTTAAATAAATTATATCTTATCAAAAAAAAAATTAAATTAAATCAAATATGATTGCGTGAACTAATAAAAACAAAATAATATACATACATGCATCAAATAAAATCACTTAAATAAAATCAGTATTGACTGATTCTGATGTCAGTAAATAAAAGAACTTACAAAGAAGCCATGGAGCTGTTTAATGAAAGCAAACACCTTCTGCATACATCTGCTGCTTTTACCAAAACAATCTGGAATAAAATATGGAAATAAATTTGTAAAATTTTATGAGGCTTATACGAAAAGAAATAAATAATCATATAACCATCCAAACTCTTCCTCTATTTGCTCTTGCTCTCTCTTTCTCTCTCATCCACAAAGATACAAAGCAATAGACCTGTATGTGATACCATAAACACTTGCCAAGCATGGTTCAAAGTCGCTGTTGTATCGGTTTGAGAATTTTGATGCGGTCACGGTGTGGTATCGCAATATCGGACGATATGTAATTTTTTTAATTAAAAAAATAAAAATAATATAGAAAAATTCTTAGTAATAATATAGATATATTATATGATAAAAAATATAGTAACTCTTTTACTAAACATTAGATAACTACTTATAACATGCAAATGAGCTAACTTTTTTTCCCCCCCTCTTTTACACAAATTGCCGAGAAATTATTTGTCTCACAAATTTCTTGCCGCGATAATTAGCTATCTCGGTGTATCATTGAGATATGAGCTTGTCTCGGCTGCGATAAAGCGAGATGACTATTCTTGACGCATTTCTTTGACGCAAGCTGAAATTTCGTTGCGCCATCCATTGATTTTGATACGTTTCAGATGATATATTGGCCTCTCGGACGATGCCAAGAAAATTTTCCATTCATGTGCTTGCTCTACATGTCCTCTTGTTTGCCATAGATATATCTATATTTATCAAACCTCTGAAAAATCAGTTCCAAGCCCCAAGTTGCAATCTCTCAAATCACTTTCGATCCACAAGCTGAGAGATTTTGTTAATTCCTCTTCCCCAAATCATTAAGATGTAAATGTAGTGCAACTTAAGTCCTAAAACCTCTTCCGCAAAATGAAATTAGGTTTCTCTCTCTCTCTCTCTCGAAATTTGTATCTTCTCTCTTTGTGAACAGAAGTGTTTTTTATATGGTTGGCTATTCCTTTTTGTAACTGTTTTATCTTCACAAGTATATAAGTGTAGTGTAGTAATAATTCGGACAAATTCGAGTATCGTCCTCAAGGAATGGGGTTTCGCATATGTTATTCGTATAATATTATATTCAGAATGAATTGGAGAAAATAGATTTTAGGTTTTGATTTAAAAAGATGAAAATAAAATAAAATAAAAATAACTAGTGTCAGCTTTCAAAATTTCTTTTCATCCCTATGTTCGTATTGCCTTATTCAAAAAATTGATAACTCAAATTGATTTACAAAAATCTTACATTCAATTCGGAAGATTTATTCTTTGAAGAATAATAGTGGAAATCAGATTTTGGAAATGATAAATTATGTATATTCGTTTCTAAGGGATTGAACGTATTAGATGTATCAAGAACCTAAGTTTCAATCATAAGTAATTGGACAATATTACCAAATAAATAACTTTGAGCAAAAACCATTCAACCATAGGTATGTGAAGATAAAAATAATTTAGCAAAATTTTTTATTAAAAAAAAAACGATATTTGCATAGTTCCGAAAAATCCTTTCTAGACCTAAGCTATTGAGAAATCTAATTACAAGCCATGGAAGACTTGCGAACTAGGGTTTAGAGAAGAAGAATAAGAGAACTAGGATTTAGATGCATTTAGGGAACCTTCAAAAGGTCTAAAGATCTTCTATTTATAATTACAAAGCAACCCATGAGGTTTAAGACACTAAAATAATCTAAAACCATTTTAAAAAGTCCAAAAATTGGATTTGGCGGGGGTACTCGTCTGAACTGTTTGTACTTATGTTCGAATGGTGTCCAAAACTCCAGATTTTTCTCTTCTTGGCCAAATCCTGTTCGAACGGCCTGAAATCACTTTCCCACAAATTTTGGTAGATTCGATTACCCAACTTGTGATGGAGTTTTGACCCTCGAATCTCTGAATTAGGAGATGGCTGTTAGAGACAAAGTTGTAGATTTTTGAGTCCTGTTTCCAATGGTGCAAGAATCGCATTGATTGGAGTTATAAGTTAAAAATTATGGTGAAAATGCTTTTCAAAAAAAAAAAAAAAAAAGGTTATGGCTAAAATACTAACAAATGTCAAGTCAGATTTCCCTAAAATACTTCTGAGATGTGCAACTTCTCTTCTTGTCTTTCAATTGTTTACTCCACAACCATTTTAATCATTCTAAGGATATTTAATGAAATCTTTGTGTTCTCCAAAATATCCATTTTTAATATCCCACTAACCTCATTAGAAAGTGTCTCAAAACCGTTCCAATGCATGTTTCTACTTTTGGTTTCGCTACACGTTTCTCGTTTTCCTCACCTCTCACAATTTGACAACTCATGCACATGATACAGGCAAATGTTCTACTATTTGAGTTTTTCTCCATGTAATTTCCTGTCATTGTTTGTGTTGTGTCCACTGTCAGTGGCTGGTATTTGTGTCTATTCATCAAGCTATATTGTGATATTCTGTATATCTGTCCTTTGCATGCACCACTTTGTGGCATTTGTCTGAAAATCAATTGGCACTTCATGAGTTTGAATATAGGAACCCTAAGGGGTACTGCTTGCAAGTTCACTAAGCTTACCTTTGCAATGGATCAGGATATCTTGGGTTGCTTGATGAATACAGCAAATTGCTAATTGTATTTTTGACATTTAGGCCATATGAGAATTCTCGCTCACACATTTTGATGCATGTTTTTTGTTACTGAGGAACAGGGTGGGTTGTGTTGTAATTACCAAAAAACAGCTGACACCAGGAATTCTAAATTTCTCTCTTTTTTGGGGTTCATGTGTTCTCCATTGTTGTAATGTTGTTTGTCTGTTGCTGTTTTGACTTGTGCTTTACTTGCAGTTGGGGCTTCTACAGGAGCTATAACTGGTGCTTTAGCAGGTAGGGCTTCTGATAGCGGTGTTCTCCGTGGAGCTGGACTTGGTGCCATTGCTGGAGCTGTTCTCTCTATTGAAGTTTTGGGGGCTTCACGTGCCTATTGGTGTTCCGAGCGCTCTGGCTCACGGAGTTCATCATCTATTGTAAGCACACCACACTTGCTTTTGTTCATTTATGTTTCTTTACCATTGATGTTATTATTTATTTTTGGCTTGGTACTTTATAGAAGTATTGTACCAGCTGTGGATTTCCCAACCATAGCATCAACATTAGTAGAAAATTCAAGTATTTCTCCATGAAGGGGGTCATTCGCCATGGACTAATTATTGACTTTTTGTTGCCAGGCAGATTTCATAAAGGAGCTTCTCCATGGTAGATTTGTGGAGGAACAGTTACCACCGGCAATATTGAGGGCTTACCATTGGCAGGTTTGTCATTTCTGCTCATGGTTTTTAACTTCGTAAAATTAAACTGTCAGTAGAGTGTCTTGGAATAAAATGAACCCTAAGTAGTCAGCAAGTTATTTCTTCCTCTGTTGTTATTATCCTGTTTGAAATTATTATATAAATTTATTACTGCTTTGCTTTGTGTATTTACATTCTCGAATATTTGGGCTTCCTTCATCATACAAGAGTCATGTTGTAAAAAGGCTTATTATATTCCTGAATGAGTTGAAATTTTGAAATATATGTTCTAGCTTCTTGGTGCTTAGAGATTTAAGCTTCAAATTTCTGGAGATACATTTGTTAAAGGACACTAGTTTTGGAGAGAAATTGTGGCCTTGAAATTGGGTGGGCTTGGGTGGGTATGGCTAAGAATGGTGTTTACAAAGATGTACTGGTGACCTTACAGAAAAATTTGAAGGGGTAGCAGGAATTTGTAAAGTGCTCTTATTGCTTTATTATTATTATTACTACTATTATTTTTTTGGGGGGGAGGAGGGGGTTTGAAGATGTTGGGTACTGGAGTGCTATGTTGAAGAAATCTTTGAGATTGTCGTGGTATGGTCATATTTTGTTGGCAAAGATTGTCTGAGGATGGAATCTGAGATTTCAGTTTTTTAAGGCTGCCACATGATTGGGAAATGGAGGAAGTGATGAAGTTTTAGTAGATGTTACAAAGAGAGGACAAATGGAAGGGAGCTGGAACTAGATGGCTTTATCAATGTCTGGCAGGTTTGATGTTGGGTCCTATTTCCAAAAGATTATAGTTTTCCTGGATGTCTCTTTTCCAATGGAAAGATATGACGAAGTGCTAAAATTCTCTTTCTACAGCTGTGAGGTTGACTCATGGCAATGCATGATCTGGCATTGATAATTTAATGTAAACAAGAAAAATCGTCATTAATTGATGTTGTATAGGTAAGGATGCAAGGTGTTAGTGGATTGCCTTCTTTATTGCAGGGTGGCTGGAGAGCTCTAGTGATTTATGGACTTTATTTGGTGTTCATTGCAAGTTGTGTTAGTGCTAAGCCATTTGATATAGTGTCAAGTTTTAAAGAAGTGAAAACTTTCTTCTTCTTCTTTCTTCTTCTTTTTTTGTGTGTGGTGTGTGTGTGTGGGTTTTTTTTTTTAATTTTTTTTTTGGGGGGGGGGTGGGGTTCGGGGGTTGGGCACAGAGGAACTGTTTGGTTCTTTTCAAGGGGTTGAAAATTGCTCCGTCTTATAAATGGCATCTCATTGGTGGCGACTATGAAATATGAATGCTTCATTGTTTTGGATTTCATAGGCACAAAACTTTTTTGTTCATGAGAGGTGTAAGTTATTTTATTTTATTTATTTATTTTTGGGCAAAACATACAGGGTCACAAACATACTTCTAGTTTCTACGAATCATGTTTTGGTACACTCGTTCCATACGTGGTACATTTACATTCCAGTACACTAAATTTAAGAAATCCCATTTTTTTATATTTTTTATTTTTTTATGAATAAGCGAATTTTATTAATGAAATGCATCCAAGAGGAATGCCAATAAAAAGTACAAGCTGCCCACCCAAAACTACACAATCATATTCTCAACAAGTTTTGAAAAAGTGTAATCTGGTTATATACCCGCCTTGCCACCAACCAACTATACAAAGTAAACAAAACAAACTTCTCAATCTATGTATAAGTATCTCTCTAATTGTAGAAAGTCCTCCTATTTAGTCTTTATTTATTTATTTATTTTTAAATCAACTACAAAACACAAAAAGCAGCCAATCTCTTGGCCTTCATCTTACTCAAACATAACTTGCAACCCCACCAAGAAATGATAATGTTCTTTAGTCACTGGGGAAAGATGATCCACAATAAACCCAAAGGTTGATAAAATGCAAATCCCACAACTCCTTCGTCTAATAACAATAGATAAAAATATGCTCAGTGGATTCCACTTGTCCTATACACAAACACACACCAATCTACTAAAACACGCTCTTCTCAACTGAAGATTACCACGGTGAGGATTCTCTCACAAACTGCATACGAAGCACCAAAAAAAAAATAGTACCTATGTTATATCTTTATTAGAAAAACATCTGAAAACTAGTGAATAGATAACAAAATGTGTGATAATAAGCAATAATTTTAAACTTCTGCAAAAGTATAATGAGTAAAAGTTTGTAGCAGACAGAAAAATGCACTTAGTTTTGTGAGTATCTACATTGTTTTATTTTCTTGGTTAATTATATTTTTTGAAAGTGGCTTTATATATCAAAATATTTTAATAATATGACAACTCTATGAGAAGCTTATCCTCTATCATACCGTCATTTTGGGTTAAGATTTTCTTTAAATTAGAAATAATGTATTGTCAGTTTATGTAAAATGGTTAGTTAATTAAAAATTTTATGGTAATTCTATAGTTAAAAAGGTGTCACATCCTAACAAGTTCTTGTCTCAAAGGAGAAGTTTATTACTTGAATGCACAAGTTTTTAGACTGTAATGTTATTTGCTTGTCTGGGAAAATTGAACCTCACTAGTAATGTATTCTTTATCATTTGATTCTTGCAAATTAGTTAAGGAAGGGGAAAGGACAAAAAGAAAATGGGTATAGGATACGTCGAGGACAGGTTTTAATGGATCTCTTTTTATTTTTTTCCCCATAGGTTTCAGTTGATCTTATAGTAGGTTTCATCAGTTTTGAGTTCAATTGTCATGCTTCATTTATAACTAATAATCTTATTGATTAATGTCTTTTTCATCATTATAAGAATATATATTTTTGAAGTACAAAAAACAAACACCATATATTCTAACCTTAAGGGGGAAGAGGGAATTTAGTGGCCCGAACTTGAAATCAGTGAGCTGGGATGTCAAGGACCCAACCGCCGGGCCAATCCCTTTAGTCAATTAGGCTATCTTTACCACTCTTAATGGGTTTCATGTCAGTACTCCAAAAGCAAGTCATTGTAGCTCGGCTAGAGTTGTGCCAAGCCAGGTCATTTATTGACATTATTGCTTACACTTCATATCGTGTTGGAGAGCTCCATTGTTGTTGTTCTAACTTTAGCAATGTCATTTATTATTACTGGAAAGATATGTTAATGGTTAATACGAAGAGTCTTTACCATTATTTATAGCACTGTGTTCCCACTCACAACACGGTGCACATCTTGCACCTCATATCGTGTTGTAGAGCTCCATTGTTGATGTTCTAACTTTAGCAATGTCATTTATTATTACTGGAAAGATATGTTAATGGTTAATACGAAGAGTCTTTACCATTATTTATTGCACTGTGTTCCCACTCACAACATGGTGCACATCTTGCACTTCTCTGCTCTTTCTTAATTTAATTACTCCGTTCTTTTTCTTAAATGAAATTTCATATAATTCTACCTATTTTGAGATCTAACTTTGATATTTACTGGGGATGTGTAGGTTAGTATTGCCAACATAAGCTACGATGAAATTTATGATGTCTATGGGGAAGTCCCATGCAGAGGCTTGTCGGCGGAGTTGCTGAAAAAACTACCGCGTCACGCCATGTTGGGTGAAGTCAAGGCAGCACAAAGCATCTTTTGCACAATATGTTTACAGGTCTTAATTTGCTTGGCAAGATCCAGTTCATATCTTATATGTTTTACAAAAATATGTCGTACGTGTTTACGGAATAATAATAATGTTCAGTTCACGCATTTCGGCAGGATATTGAAATCGGGGAGGTGGCTAGGAGCCTGCCCGGATGCCACCACACATTCCACTTGACTTGTGTGGACAAGTGGCTCATCAGACATGGCTCATGCCCGGTATGTAGACAGCAACTGTAAACTAATTTTCTTGTAGTCTACGATTGTACAGTAAAAAAGATAACTGAGAATAGCAAAATTTTAAGAAAGAGAAGAAATAATCATTGCTATTTCGGTTCTGAAGTAGACCAAACCGGTCTCTTTTAAAATTGAAGCCACCGATTTTCGGGCAATTCGATTGCATTTTAAAAAATTTAAATTATTTCAGTTGAATTCGATGTATGCTTCAAAAATGAACTGTACTGGGCTTACCTAACTCAAGGCCAAGCCCAATTAGTAAAGCAGTTTAAACCCACTTCATCTATTATGTTATGTATATTTATGTAGCCATGATGGAAGACTAAAAGTAATGTGTAGAAACTCCATCTTGCACTTTTATGTTACATGAGTGGAGTATTTTTTTTTTGGAACTTTTGATTGATTTTAGGCATTGTGTTCATTTTAATAATAATTAAATTTAAGAAATTATAAATAGGAGAACCTGTGTAAGAGGAAAAAAAATCCAATTTTTGTTTACTAGATATGATTTTTTTTGTTTCACTTTTTAGAGAAGTATTGATTAAAGTAATGTTAAATTTATAATTTTTAAAATTAATTTTCTCCCCTATTTTAAAGAATCTCTCGAGAAACTAATGGCGGCCGAAAAAAAAAAAAAAAAGGTTCTCCAATAAAAAAGTGTCCAGAAACTTGTACATGCCAGCATGAGGGATGAACCCACTGCTTTATAATTAACGCACATGTCATATATATATATATATATATAATTTTAAATTAAAAAATTCTTAAAACAAAAAATAAAAATAAAACAAAATAAATATCACACGACATTTAAAGTACAGTGCATTCAGTTGCGTTGTAATATATATATATATATATATATATTAAAAATATTTATGTCAAGAACTTATGTTATCATCCAATTAAGATATTTGATGATTTATTGTCATTAGATAAACTAAAAATAAAGCGTACGTGTCACTTTCTAAGTTATCTAAAATTATATAGATTATCTAATAAAATAAAATAAAAAATATCTTAAAATTTCCTTATCCTTTTTGGATAAATGAGACTAAGAATCATGAAATATTAGCTCAATTAGTAATATTTTATATTTACTTTTTAGAGGTAACTAGTTCAAGTGGAGAGTTTACTTAGTCATTAATTTCAGGATTCTTGAGATTATGTACATAAACTAGTTTGGACACTCTGAATTACAAAAAAAAAAAAAAAAAAATTATGAACACAATTATATATAAATACAATAATTTTAAAAAAATTATTAGATATAAAAGATTTATTTTGTATTTGGCCTACATGTGAAAATCATCGTATTTATAAAAAAAAATAATTTAATATACAAATTTTACGTATTTAAATTTAAATTTGCACTAATAATATGTTTTGAAGAAAAATTGATGATGTATATCTCCCATGTGCTATGGCGTTACTTCGTGATGTCAGACTTCTGAAGTTAAAATTAACTCTTTACTTATAGGCGTAAATTACACTTACATTCTTTTAATATTTGGGTAATATATTTGCCGCCATCAACAATTAAAAATTAAATTCCTTTCTTATTTTGAAATATTATTAACATTTAATCATTTTCAAAAAAATTAATCATTAAAATTTAGTAGAAAATATTAATGTAATCAAAATTTTAGATGTTTTTTCTATTTTACCCCTCTTTCTCATATCTTCATTAGTTTCTTTATAAAAATTCTAAAAATAAGTAAGAGCAAAAAAATTATAAAAATTTTTGTAAAAAAGCTGACAAAATATAAAAGAGGGAGCGGTAAAATAGAAAAAAAATATCTAAAATTTTAGTTGTTGATATTTGCTGTTAAGTTCCAACGGTTGACTTTATCGCAGAAAGTTAATGTTAACAACATTTTAAAATAAGAGAGAAATGTAATTTTTACGTTAAGGGTGATAAATATAATTACCCAAATATAGAGGAGAAATAGATATAATTTATCTTAACTTATAGTAGTTGGTCTAAAATCATTTCTTTATTTTTTTTATAATACTAATTTTCTATGTCTACATTTCACAAAATAGATAAATAAATAAAGAAGTAACAAACGTATCATTAATATTCAAATTTTTATTATTTTAAAATACAATCATAATTAACATACATAATATTTATTATGTATTATTTTGTATAAATATATTTAAAAAATTAAAAGAACATTTGGGCTGAAGATTCTATTTTTAATAAATTAAAAATTTTAAATTCCAAATACATATTGAGTACAATAAAATTTATATATTTGAAAATTTCAACTTTTCAATTCTTAATTAAGAGTTTTAGATCATACCTAATTAAACTTCTAAATTTATTTAATAATAGTTAAATCTTATTCATATTACATAAATTATCTTAATAAGAGTTTTAGAATCAAACCTACTATACACTTATTTTATCTCACTTTCACGTAAAATCAAAATAAAAAAAGACAAATAAAGAAGTGCAATGTGGGCCAATGTCATGATTGTCCATTTGCATGTGTGATCTCATGAGGTCTATTAGTGAAGCCCATCAGTGCCTTAAAATAGCCTTGGGCAAATTCTGCCGATTCCAACAAGCAACACACCTCTCTCTCTCTCTCTCTCTCTCTCACATTCATGGAGATGTGTAAACTCATCTTCATCTTTTTCTGCCTCTTTTCTCTCCTCACAGGTATGCACACTCATGTATTTTATTCTCTCTGCTCTCCCTCTCTCTCTATATTTTGAAAAATACTTTCTAATAATATATTTATGTATATTTTTTATGTTATGAAATTGTACCAAAATAATATGTAATGAGATTTTTGTAATAATTAACATTATATTTTAATAAATTATTTTTATTTTAAACAATTAACCAGTAAATGAGCCACCGCATGATCACTAGCTACTCTAATTAATTTCTAATAAAACAGGAAACCAAACGGTGCAAGGCTCTCACCATCATCACCGCCACCACCACCGCCACCACAATCACCACCATCGCCACCGCAGCCGCCGTGGTCTGCTTCACGGTTTTCATCCAACAAAGCTGTTCGTATTTGGGGACTCATATGCTGATACAGGGAACACCGCGAAATCTATATCTAGCTCTTGGAAGGCTCCCTATGGAGTCACCTTTCCCGGTAAACCGGCTGGTCGTTTCTCCGATGGCCGTGTCCTTACTGATTACCTTGGTACCCCTCTCTCTCTCTCTCTCTCTACCCACATACATAATACATACATACATAATATATACATATATATAATAATATATATATGCACATCAATTATTATATATCATGGAGTATATACTTCATCTTATGGAATTCTCAAGGAAATGGGCATTCATTGTTTTATTGATCTTGTATGGCGCATTGGTGGCGGGTCTCTCTCTTAATGATAACTCTGTCTCCATGTATTGTTCCTACTGTGCCACCAAATTCGGCACTGTCCGGCCTTTTAATTATTTTTCAGTGTCTCCTCGAGTCATGTCACTACCCATCTATCATTCTCTTTCGTGCCCGCGTGGGTGTGTTTGTGCGTGGGTGTCTCCACGGTCAAAATAAAATATGTATCTTCTAGGAATTGCATTTTTACCTGCAACTAATATTTTTTTAATTAAAACACAAATTTAACAATTTTTCTATTATTTCAAATTAATTAAGCTTTAATTTTATTATATCATTAGAAGAATAAATTGCAATAATTGCTTTTGTAATTTATACTGCATTTTATTTTAGTATTTATAATTTTAATTGTAACAGTTAATCGTCAAATAATAATATAATTCTTTTCGCTTATAAATCAATTGTTAGTCATATATCTTGACATCACGAGTAAAATTTAAGTACAATAAAAAAATTTAGGGTGAATATATTTGCACTCCACTTTTATTTTTTTACACTCTAAATAAGTATTATTCATTGTGAAAGAAGATTAAAAATTAAAAAATCTATTCTTTGTGGGTTTTTTTGAGGTTGATTTCGTCCAAAATCAATTTCTTCACTTATTGTTTATTTCGTCCTAAACACTCTATTGAAGGCTAAAAACACCACGCAAGGCTTACTTCAAGCAACTAATATCTAACCTCCACACACTATCTTTACCATTTCTGTTCCCACACAATAGCTAGGTCTATCATTGGAGGATCTCGTCATTCTTGTTGGAGGCATTCTAGTTGTGAGGGAGACTTTGCACTGGAAACCCTACATTTATAAACTGTTTAGAATTTTATTCACGTGATATTCACGTGTGCGGTTAATGGTTAATTTGTAAACAGGATTAGACCAAAAGAATACGTTATTACTTGACCGATTTAGTAGTAGGTCGACTCTTATAATTACAGGAACCAAAATAAAACGACATGTAAACTGTAAATATGATTGTTGTAATTAATTAGTCCTTGTTTGAATTATTTTTATTTTTTAATTCTATAATGTTACTCATCTTTTAGTATTGCATTACCAACAATCTTTTAAGGGCTCGTTCACCACCATTGGCGCAGCCACGTGTGGTCAAATGGCAGCGGCCACCGCCACTGAGATTTGAAAAAAAAAAATTTAACCCGATCTGTGAAAAAAAAAAAATTGTTCTTCAAAACTCGTACTCGTACTTGTGCAACTAATTATCGTATTTTGTACACATATACTATACATTATACTTATATAATGTACATAATTATTACTTACATAATGTACAGTCGAAAGTATTTATCGCGTGAACATTCAACTTCTGAACTTTTATATCTCTAAACCTATGAAAAATTATAAGACTGTGTTTGGCATGTAATATTTAATAAGGATAAATATTATTGTTGTAAAATTTTATTTGTTTTAATTATATAATGTATATTTTATAAAATTACAAATGGATTAATATTTTTTTCATTCACTCCTTAAAATCAACTTGTTAAGGAGTGAGGTAAAAGAGATGAAATGTTGTAAGAATAAAAAGTTAATAATTATTTTTATAATAGGTCTATTTGAAAATTTATAAAACTCCATAAATTTTTATTAAATTTAAATTTTTTACTTACTACAACAATTACGAAATTGTAATTTTTATATATTTATATTATTTTTTACAATTCCAAACACCCTTAATATTTACTTCATGAAATTTTCCATAACCACTAGAAAAAATTCCTGAATCAACCACTGTTCCTCACTATGCTACTAAAGAGGTAAGTACCGTCCATGCTTGCATTGTCTGATCTCTTTGGCCAATCTATTACTATTAACTCAACAAATCCTTCTGTCTCCACTTTGTTTTCTCCCATGAAAATATTATAGTAACTTTAATAAAATAACCGGCCCCCTTAAGAAATTTCTATCCTTTTGAACTGATCTTAATTGCACTTTGATCTTCACTGTCAAATTGGGTATTCCCTAGAACCTCCACCACTCGTGAAATTCCACAGTTTGCAGTTATGTGATGTAAGTTGACAGCGAACTTTGTGCACAACTTTTCTCTTGCTTGGGTATCTTTTAGTTTTGGTAATTGTGATACATGTATATATGTCTGTATATTTATATACACAGCTAAGTCTCTGGGATTGAAGTCACCAGTGCCCTATAGATGGAGAAAATTTGCATCAAACCGGTTGCAGTATGGGATTAATTTTGCATACGGAGGGACTGGTGTTTTTGATACATTTGCTTTCTACCCAAACATGACAACCCAGATTGATATTTTTCAGAATATTGTCAGCCAGTACTCAAGATGGGATTTGAAATCCTCACTGGCACTGGTCATTCTTGCTGGTAATGACTACGCTAACTACCTCGCTTTCGGTGGCTCTTTCCAGGTAATTAAATCCATGTTGAGCGCTGCTATATATGCAAAGTCGCATATGGGGTGGACGGGAGTCCATGACCGTGCAATATCAGTTGTTTTTATGTGGGGTTAATTGTATGACATGGCGTATGACTGAGATTGTACAATTATGTCATGTTCACAATTGTACAATCTTAACTTTTTATGTGTATCTGTTAATGTGTACGATGAGACCTACATATATATATATATATATATATATATATAAACAATTAATATTACATAATTACATTTAAAACTATGCAATCTCAATTGTTTATGTGCATATATACATGAACAATTGAAATTAGGTAATCATAATGCTCATGATTTTATATGTTATAAAGGTTCGTTTTCTGCCTCATATATTATATTTTCACATATGTTAATTGTTCATAATTTTTACTTATCTCTTGCTTATATATTTTAGGCAACTAAGGTAGTGTTTGGAAATTTAATTTTTAGTATTTATTTATTAAAAGCTAATAGATTTATATCGGAAATTAGTATATCTATATTAAAAGTTGGCAGATTTATATATGCCAAAAGTTATAAATTTATGCCCTCTTTTTTTTGGGCCGAAAGGTACCTTAATTAATTTAATCTCCCATGAGACAAAATTAGTATGAGATCAGTTGGAATGAAATACTCTTGGTATAATTGAATAGATATGTATATGTGTAAATTAATATGTATGAACACGAAACAATATTTTTAAGGGGGGGGGGGCATGTGATAAATGCACGTTTACCTTGCACGTTTGTCTCTACTTTCTGGGAACCTCTTCTTTTCGGTCTAATTTGGTTCCATTGACGTGTTTACGGGTTCATTTTCAATCGGAAAATTAGTTGGCCGGCGAAAAGGACGTAAAATGATTGCAATTTGACGTCCAAATTTAGCATCACATGCGATATGATCGATGTCCACTGGCCAAAACAAGCCACTTTCAAAGTTATTCTATTTATTTATTTATTATTATATAATATATATAAAATAATAATAATAAGATTATTTTGACACGTAAAATGTAAAGAGATGGACCAGTAAATATTAGTAATTAGAATAAAGCACAAGATGTAAGAAGATAAAAAATAGATATAAAATGTATGTGAATTAAAATCGTAAAAAGGCGTGTATTTTTGCTTTTTTTTTTTTATAATTTTTTTAATGCATATTTTTTATTGCAGAATATCTTCACTTCTGTTGATAAATATATATATCCTTCAAGTGCATGTATTGAAGGGATCTATATATGTATGTATACATACGTACGTACGTACATATATATATATATATATATATATATGTATTTGTTTCCCTTTTTTTCTCCAGGATTTGCCAACCTTCATCACTCGTGTAGTTAAAAAACTTGCCTCAAATCTGAGACGCATCCATGGCATGGGAGTGAGAAGAGTGGCTGTGACGGCTCTTCCCCCTCTTGGGTGTCTCCCCGGGATCACGGCTTCTAATTCTTTCCAAAAATGCAATGCAACTCTGGATACGGCTGTGAGCTTTCACAATCTCTTACTTGAGAAAGCAGTGGCAAAGCTGAACAACGAGACCAGAAAGAAGGATTCGTCGGCAGCATTTATCATCCTTGATCTTTATGGCTCCTTCCTTTCAGTACTCAAGAACAAGGGAGGCTATCTAGGTGCGTCATTAACCCTTTCTTTTGCTTTCCAAGAAAATTATATACTTGCATTTGGCACCACTAACTTTTTGTTCATAAGAAAAACTCAAGCTTTTTTTTTTTTAGACATATTATTCACATTTTCTTAAAAATAGTTAGAAAAACTATTAGATCGATAGTTATCAACAACTTAACGAGTGAAAATAATAAGTTCAAATTTGTACTTTTTAGAAATTTGACTAGAGTGTTAAAGGTATAGGTTTGAACATTTTGGAACTACAGACATATTCGAATCAAGTAGGCAGGGTATGGAGATGTAGTATGTTGAAAATCTAGCAAAATAGAGATTGATAGTGGGCTTGCCTGCTAGTCGCCCCCAGTGAGCCAGCCGGTCGATTTGGCTTGGTTTGGTTCAATTTTGATTAGGTTCAGTCCGGTCAAGCCATTGGATGCTTCACTGGATTCCAATGAGAGTTGTTGAGAATTGTAGACTTTGTGGAGTCAAGTTAAGAAACTCCTTGGGAATCTGGCTGGATGTGTCATCCCAGTGAGCGTTGGAAATTTCTGCATTTTTAATGCGGTTTGGTGTTCTATTTCAATCGAAATCAACATGAAAATTAACGTATTGTGCAACTGGAAGATTTCTAATGCCCTAGGAGGTTGAAATTAAGAATGGAAAGAATTCCTAGAGTCTACGGACTAAAGAAATTAAAGAATTTTACTCAATTATGTGTGATTTGATTCTTAAAGTGTTCTATAAATAAAGATACAAGAAAATATCTCTATATCTTGAGAGATTACACTATTCATTTATTGAGTTTCAAAAAAATATTTCTCTTAATGTCGTAACTAACAAAGTTCCATACAAATTTAATGTTGATTTTGATAGAATTGAAGGTTAGTCTTTCGTTTAGAGGGTGTATCATAGATTTGAGCAAGTTTATGTTCATAATAAAGAATGATGAACCTGATTGTTACTTTGTATTTTGAAACTTGTAATTCAAATATTTTAGTGAAAGAAGATTGGCTAATCATCCATATAGAACTTGTAATTTCCCTTTTCGTTAGTAAGGGTTGTTCACATTAAAAAATCTTCAATAATCTTTATTTTTTTTTTATACGTGATTGATTGCTTGTATTAAATGATATTATCATATTGGATTAACGAAATTTTTAAAAACTATGCTTAAAAAATATATGTATGAACAAAAAAACTAAATTCTTTTCAAATAAGTTGTCGTTTTCCCTCATATGTGAATTTTTCCTTCACATAGATTTTTCTCTTTTGTTTTTTTTTGTAAGTATTTTTTCTTGCAATTATTTTTTAGAAAAATATGAATAATATGCTTAAAAGTTACTAAACAAAAAACATAATTAAATTTTAATTAAAAAAAGTCACACAAGAAAAAAAATTATTTTGACATTTTGCTATAAGCAAAAAGTTGGTGTTGCCAATCTAATAGCTAGAACCAAAAATACCCATTTCCATTACTTCTAATTACATAATTACTTGTTAATTAAGTATTCGTCAATTAAAGTGAACCTTTGTGTAATGATAATTAAGAATTGTTACTGAAGGTTGTGATTGGTGGGTTATGTTCGATGCTCATAAATTGTCTACCCACTGTACATATTAAGACTGTCTATATTAATTGCTCATTTCCAGACCCCGCCTAGAACATGAGAAGGGAGCCTTGTACATTTCCTTACCCTAATTAAGTATAGGTTCATAGGCTATCTTTTGTAGATGTTTTTTTCCAACTGTCTCATAAAAGAGAAATTATCATATCTTCTAGGGACCTAGAAATATTTTATATGTATCCAATTAATAAAAATAAGGCATAGTGAATAACTGTGGGTCATAATATCTAGCAATATTTATGGATTGATGGGGCACATAGCACATATTCTCAAAAGGTACCTTAAAATGTCCTATTATGGCTCACATGTTCAATTTCAATAATAGAAGTTTTGAGAATTATAATTGTAAAAGCGTGCTCAAGGAAGTGATTACTGATCTCTCTTGACCAACACACAAATTATTAATATAAAATAAAAGAAAATATAATTTATCAAATTACAACTCAAGATTATATTTGGAATAGCTGAGAATAGGAGAAATTATGAAGTAGAGAAGAAATAAAAATTGAAAACTTACTAGGCGATATTTGATAGAGTTTCGATGACTCAATATTCTATCTAGTGAAGGAGTGAGTTAGTTTATATAGACAGTTCTTTAATCTTAGTAATTGAAGGAGGAGTCAATAACTTTGAAGACACTAGTGAGGTAATATATTATCTAATTTTGCACTTTGGACGATCGAGAAAACAGCATAAATAGAAAAAAGAGATCTGCAAAAAAAAAAAAAAAAGAATAGAGATTCAGAAAAGAGATGTTGGAGCTGCAATCTCCACGTAAATGCTCAGTCCATCACGTGAGTTGGGATAAATTTGTAAATTTACCCCCTTATCTCTCGTCCCCTTACTGGTTATACCACAACCCCTTAGGGTTTCTTTATCCGTCATTTTGCTTTATTGTCAATTTGGTGAGAGAAAATATCCTACTAATATTTAAGCCACCAACACCTCATAATTGGGCACCACGGATACTGATTCCAATTCGATGTAAAAGATCCCGCAAACAAACAAAGTCTTACTGGATTGATAGACGGTAGAACCCTTTAGCTTCTTTTATTCCTTAAATATATATATATATACATATACATATACATATATCAATTAATTAATTACCAGTAAAATTGATAGAATTTTCTTTCTCTACAGGAAGTCCCAAGTTCGAGGCTCCATTGAAGCCGTGTTGTACGGGTATAAGTAGTGACTATTCATGTGGTAGCGTGGATGAGAAAGGAGCAAAAATGTACAGAGTGTGTGCCAACCCTGAATCAGCCTTCTTTTGGGACTCCGTTCATCCAACACAAGCTGGATGGCATGCTGTTTGCCTCTCTCTTAGACCTGCCCTTGTAACTACAAAAACTTAACTAGGACAGGAGGGGTTGGCTCACTGGTAGGGCCCTAAAATTAATAATAAATAACTAAAGAGTTTACTTAATTACCAAAAAAAAAAAAAAAACTAAAGAGTTTACTTGAAAACTAGTGTCGTATCTTGATAAGTAATGCCTATTTAAACATGTTGATTAGTAACTCACATTTCTATTGATTATATACGGTAGGAGAATTTACTTCTAAAAGTTAATTAGTTGTTTAGGAAGGATTAAAAGTTTCTAAAGTTGAAATGCAATTTTAGAAGTTAAAAGTTACATTTTTAACTTTTTGATTCTTACGAAAGTTTATTCAACTATTAACGTTAAAATATTTTCATTTTATTAGATAAATTTTTATAGAAATTCAAAAATTAAAAATGTAATTTCAACTCCTAAAATTATATTTCGATTTCAGAATCTCCATATGGAGGGGGGTTCCAAGGTATATAAATACTACACTAGTGTCTTATACTACTCAATTTGAGGTGCATGCAGTCCATAGTATGGTCTTATTTGGACTACAAGAACATACCAAAAGCTATTAAAATTTACAAAAAAAAAATATCAATTTTTTTTCTAACTTTTTTCAATTAAATTTCGTCACATATCAAGTTTACATCAATTTTTTGTACTTTTTTATCATCTAAACAGCCCTTATATATTACCGTAGGATCTACTGATGTGAGGTGTACATAGTCCATATTACGTATGACCACGGAATTGTAATACAGAAAACATAAATTTTACCGCCATAAGCAATGTGTAGCCAAACTACAATACTATCATTCTAATTTGCCCTTGTTTGTTGTTTTATTTCTTTTTTTTTTTTTAAGAAACTCTTGTTGTTTTATTTCAAATATCAGGATTTATACCATCTTAGAACGGGCATTTGATTCTGAAAATTTTGACGATTTGATTCATGAGGTATAAATACACTAGTGACGCGCACTTGTTTTAATAAATTAAATGTTGTTTTGATTAGATTTTATGCCAATTTCAGTAGACATGATCTCATTCGTTGCGTTTGGAATAAAAGAACATTGCAATAAATTGAGCAATGAAATTCAATGCAAAATTAAAACGGAATAATGCGGTAATTATAAAATCAAATGAACAAGTATAAGATGCAAGTCTGAACCGAGTTGCTAAGAACTTCAGTATGGCCACTTTTTTCACTACTACAATTGTGTCATTTGGTCTGTATTTTTATTTTTTTCTTTTATGTTTTGAGATTCATATTTTAAGAATACTGAAAATATATTTGGTTTGATATTTTTTATTTTTCATATTTTGATATTATCCTTATTTTGAATAAAAAATGCTCAAAATAAACACTCAAACGTATTAATTTTTTTTATTTTATGTATTTAAAAATAAGAAAAAATATAATTCAAAACATATTATTTTAATGATTGAGTTTCATTCGTCAAATTTTCCTATACGCATGTGAGACAATGCTGGTGGAAAATAAAAATATGTAGGATTTATTTGGTATACTTATTGAAGACCTATTTTTTTTTTAAACTTTTATTTTATGTTTTTAAAAATAAGAAAAACAGTTCAAAATGTATTATTTTAATAATTAAGTTTCATTTGTCAAATTTTTTTATTGTATTTATTTTTTTGCCTAAAAGCAACAAGTGAAAAAACAATGATCATCAATGTGTAGATTTTAAAATTCATTGACACTTCATTTGGAAAGGTGAAATTGATGGTATTTGATTTTACTTCATTTGGTGAGAATGCCTACCAATTTTCATGTGTGGAATTAAAATAAGGCATTTATGAATTAGATTTGATTTGATTTCATAATCCAACATTTAGGATTTCAATACTATTTGAAATCTAATACAAAATAATAAAATTTGATGAGAATTGATTATTCTTTTCAATCGTAAAGTAAGTGGATGAATTTGTTTTCTTATATCTCTTATCATCTTATTTTCTCTTTTCCACTTAATAAGGTCAAAATTGATAATTTTTTTTAAATCAATTCAGTTCTTCTTATGTTCCAAAAGATGATAATTTTAATTTAGTTATTGAATTTAAATATGTGTTCCAAATAAAAAATTTCATTTATCAAATAAATTCAACTCAATTCTTTATTTTAAAATCAAATCAATTTTAAGAGTGAAATATTTCTAAATGGAGCATAATTGATTTTCACCAAAAGAAAACAGTATAGAGAAGAATGCATGTTACCTTATAAGATCTAATAAAATTCAACTATCCAAAAGTTGTTCGGTATAATTTAGGGATTGTTGCATTTGTAGAAAACTTCAAAAACAAGGTAGAACATGAGACACTCAAAGCAAATAAAATCATAAGCATTCACAACAAATTGAATATGAAGTGATGGGCATCAAATTCATAGGTCATACCTGGATCACACGCAACTGAAACACTAGTGTGGTGTCTTCTAAAAAAACCTTTGGTACTTGAGTTAGTAAGAAATTTTATATTAATTTTGATAGAGTTTCGGTACAGTAAAATGTTACACCTTATAGAATTAGCAGAATTGTCTTTATATAAAAGTTGGCTTGGGGAGATTTTTGGATGACATTTAATTAGGATTGCGTAATTATTAGGAAAGGATATCTACATAACTATGGAATATAGGGGAATTCCATAATTGCTTCTCCCAGTTATGGGATAAACTATTATGATTTGGTAAGAATTGTTGATTCTCATAAGAGAATTTCAGAGTATCTCACATTCAGGACTATAATCTTACTCGGGATATTATGATCGAACGGACAACCGGCAGGAAGTTGACCCAACCCGCTTGCTCGAGTCTTGGCCAACTGCATCCTGATCTGTTGGTCCCTTCTAGAAGGTCTTTTGGTTTAGTCGAAATTGTTCCCATCATATAGTGCAAACAAATTTGAAGCCAATTAAGATTTACACCAGCAAATAAATGTGAAGATAAAAAAAATGAATACATATATTTTAAGCCTTCTAACATCTAGAATTGATTTGAATCTGAAAGAAATATAAATAAAAAGTATACTAAGTTAGATTTAAAAATGAAAAATATATTTTATACAAAAATTGTCCTAGTCTTGAATAGCAAGAGGACAACGTTATATTTAATATGTTACAACCTTATATAATCCAAAAAAATAAGTTGACACATTTGAAATGTTAAATTATATGCAATGTAGGGAACAAGTTGACATATTTTATTGAATTACATTTTTCATCACATTGGAGATAGCCCCAAGTAAAATATATAAGCAAATGGATTAAAACTCAAGATTAGTCTAGAGTAATTATATAAGCAAAAAAGTAAAAAGTATCACATTATTCCACAAAACACTCATAAAGCTAGAATATAAAATGGTACAAGATAATATCAAGCGAGAAACTTGTCTTGTAATTGTAAGTAATCCAGTTCCCACATTGGTGGGAATTGGGGTGTGTGTGTATGTTATAACCTTATCTGATAGACCAATATTGAGTTGATTTGTTGGGTCTGTATTCAAAAAAACTAATCTTCCGTATTCTGTATTGCTCATCTCTATGGGTTTAGCACTCTCTTAGGTGCTACTTGGGTTACGGCCCATGAGTTGTTGGATAGATTCCCACATCGGTGGGAATTGGGGTGCGTGTGTGTTATAACCTTACTTGGCAGACCAACTTTGAGTTGGTTTGTTTGATCTGTGTTCTAAAAAAAAAAATTATAAGCAATCTGATGAAAATTGAATTAGCATTCCATATTTCTCATTATATTTATGCATGATTTAAAAAAATAAATAAATAAGTTATCCTACAAAATGTTTTGATTTGCTATGAGGTTGACATGCAAACATACAAAATATAATTACTTAAAAATATCAATAAAATAAATTTTTTTAATAATATTATTATTTTAATAGTAGTTTTAATTTAAATAAATTAAATTATTTTAATATGTAATTATTATTTATTAAAAAATAATTTTAATCTAATAAAATATATCATTTAATAATAAAATTTTATTTTAATAAAATTAAATTTATTATAATATGCAATTATTATATGTTAAAAATAACTTCAGTTCAATAAAATAATTATTATAATAATATATTATTACTGATTAAAATTATTTTAATTTAATAACATATTTAAAAATAATTTATTTTAATGTGAAATAATTCATTTTAATATGATGCAACAAAAATAGACAAAGTGTTAAATTAATAAAATATTTATCAAAGAAAAAATTAGGGTGAAAATATGATTTTTTTTAGTTACATTTTTATTTTAATTTTTATTTTTTAAAAATAAAAAATAGAAATAAATTTATCAAATACATTTTTATTATCAGTTTTTAAAATTTTATAAATATAAATAAAAAAATAGTAAACGTTACGATCACTTAAAGCTCTGGGCCAGAATGGGCTAATATCGGAGCAAGAAGCTGGGGCTTTTGTGGGTTGGGCCACTGAACCAGAATTGAGGCCCTTTACTGAAAAAAACAATGTAGAAACCCTCACACTCTCGAGAGGGTTTTTCTGCTCGCTGCGTAGTCCATGCCAGGGACTCAGAAGAAGAAGAAGAAGAAGAAGAAGAAAAGAGAGAGAAGATGTGGAGATCAGTGGTTGCAAGAAGAGCTTCTCTTACCTTTTGTTGTAGACTAACAAAGTCGCGCTCAATCCAATCTCCTCTTCTCACGCATCAGCCTCAGGTACCGCACTATCAAACCCAAGCCACAGTAGATTCTTCATTTCCTTCACCTGAGAAAATCTCCCCATTTCTCCAAAACCCTAGATTTTTTTCTCACGGCTCTTCGGACCCAGCTGATCACTATGACGGTGTTGTTGAACCACACTTTGAGTCACCGGTTTCTGGAAGGGATGATGGTTTTTCTGACAGGGGCAGTGTTTTGGGGGAAAATCCTATTTCCGAATTATCTGAATCAGCAGATAACTATGACGGCGTTGTTGAATCGCACCTTGAGTCATCGGTTTCTGGAATGGATGATGGTTTATCTGACAGGGGCAGTGTTTTGGGGGAAAATCCTATTTCCGAATTATCTGAATCAGCAGATAACTATGACGGCGTTGTTGAATCACACCTTGAGTCACCGGTTTCTGGAATGGATGATGGTTTATCTGACAGGGACAGTATTTTGGGGGAAAATCCTGTTTCCGAATTATCTGAATCAGCAGGTAACGAACCTTCTTCGTCCTTGGATTTTGACGAAGCCGGTGGCGGCGCCGAGGGTTTCGCCTCCGGTGGTGATGACAAGTTGTTAGTCGAGGAAGATGAAGTCCGTGAGGTCGATTTTGAGCAGTTAGAGAGCGTTTTATCTCTTCTTCAGAGCAGTAGTGCTAGTGTAGATGGGTCTTTAGAATCAAGCCTTGATGACATGGATTTAACTTTGCACCAAGAGTTTGTGGTGAGCGTACTCGAAACTCCGCTTGTTCCTGGTGAAAATTTAATTGCTTTTTTCAAATGGGCTTTGAAGAAGCCGGAATTTTCTGTAAGTTCGTGGAGCTTGGAGGCTCTTATTCGGGCTATTTCTAGTGGTCTTAGGAAGAAAGATGCCTATGCTTTGTGGGATTTGATCAAGGAGATTGGGGAGAAGGAGACTGGTGTTCTGAACACGGGGATTCTCAATGAGCTGATATCTCTATTTTCTAAGTTGGGTAAAGGGAAGGCTGCATTTGAAGTTTTTAGCAAGTTTGGTGAATTTGGGTGTGTGGCAGATGCTGAAACTTATTATTACACTATTGAAGCTTTATGTAGGCGCTCATTCTTTGATTGGGCTTGCTCTGTTTGTGAGAAGATGATCAGTGCTGGGACATTGCCTGGCAGCGAGAAAGTTGGCAAAGTTTTGTCTTTTTTGTGCAAAGGTGCCAAGGCTAAAGATGCTCACTTGGTTTATTTATTGGCAAAGGAGAAGGGTATATTTCCACCTCGATCTTCTGTTAATTTTTTGATCAGCTCACTATGCTGTGAGGATGATAATGTTTGCTTAGCTTTGGAGATGTTGGAGGACTTCTCTAGAGAAGAGAGAAAATATGCAGTTAAGCCATTTTCGTCTGTTATTCGTGGGTTGTGTAGAATCAAAGATGTTGAAGGTGCAAAAAATTTGCTGTTTAAGATGATTGATGCAGGTCCACCTCCTGGAAATGCAATCTTCAATTCTATTATTAATGGTCTCTCCAAAGCTGGAGATATGGAAGAGGCGAGGAAATTGATGCAATTGATGGAGAGTAGAGGTTTGAAACCTGATGTGTACGCTTACAGCGTCATTATGAGTGGTTATGTGAAGGGAGGGGAGATGGAGGAGGCTGGTAAAGTTTTGGCTGAAGCCAAAATGAAGCACTCCAAGTTGAGTCCTGTGACTTATCATACACTCATTCGTGGCTACTGCAAGCTTGAAGAATTTGACAAGGCATTGAAGTTGTTGGATGAGATGGAGGAGTACGGGGTTCATCCTAATGCAGATGAGTACAATAAGCTGATCCAATCTGTTTGCTTGAAGGCTTTAGATTGGGGGACGGCAGAGAAACTTATGGAGAAGATGAAAGAAAATGGATTGCATCTGAATGGGATCACAAAGGGTCTTATAAGAGCAGTTAAGGAGTTGGAAGAGGAGGAGGCTGGGACTGGAGAAGTGACTGTTGCAGCATGACTATGGCAGCTTACTGAAATGAATGTAATATGAAAGGTTGAACTCCAATTTTTGGAGCCATGGTCTTCTTTCTTTATTTCTTCGTTTCCTTTATTTTTGTAGTTTGATTGTTATTATTCATTAGATAGATGAAAGAGGATGCATTGTAGGATCTCTTTTGAGAACCTGCATTGTACACTTCTTCCTCCATTGGAATTAAGAAGGAAAAAAAAAAAGTTTTTTTGTTTGGATTTGGACCCATCTGTGGGTTTCTCACCCTTCATTGTGTTTTGGAATTATTGATAATGGCTGATATGATTTAGTAGGTTGAATGCTGGCTGGGATCGTCCCTCTGCATAGATGAGCCTAGCAGTGGGTCGCTATCTAGTTTTTGCTGGACAATAGACGTTCATGCATCTAACTGAGACCACAGCCCAAGTCCTCAAATTTTGTTGTGGGAATTGATGCACATGCATCTAACTAAGACCATAGCCCAAGTCCTCAAATTTGTTGTGGGAATGGATGCTGGCTGTTGGGTGATGTTTCCTCTGTCTTCTTTTCTGTCTCTCTCTTTTTTTTTGGGGGGGGGGGGGGGAGCAATTCTTGGAATTATATTGAGTATTATTAGATATCTGTCGTATTTGATTCCTCTTCTCAGTTCAGTATACAAACCAGCTTTCAATTGAATAAGGTAAATACTGGTTTGTTTTTGTGGTTTGGGCTTGCAAAGTTTCTTCATACCATGTAAATTATATAGTTGATTTTTAAAACTCTGTCCCCAAAGAAACTTACAATCTTTGGTTTGGCATCACATTTCGTGGATTTGCTTTCTTGTCTACCTCGTCTTCTTCTTCTTCTTTTTTTCAATGAAATTTGTTTGATTTTGTTGAAAATTTTGTGGGATTTGGATGCAGTTGTATGAAACTGGGTTGCTCCCTATTTGCATTTCTGCGTTTATAAAGGCAAGAGCACAATTAGTACAATTTTGCTAATTTGAAGAAGAGGTTGCAAGAGGTATGAACATCTCTGTCTCTTAGCTGTGAATTCTAACTGTGATGTAATTAGTCTTTTGAATTACTTCTTCTTCTTCTTTGAGATTAAGACAATGCTTTAGTATGATGAAATAGACGACAATAGAATGCTATTGTCATGCCTTGTTTTTATTCTTTTGGGTATGCTTAAGTGAAGTAGAATCTCATTTCATGAAATGTCTTTTAATAAATGTAGGGATGACAATTGTCTTTTTCAAGTGAGGAAATGATTATTTTATTGTCATTCTCTTATTTCATTAAAGAGAAAATAAATAAATAAAAGGGATGAAATAGAAAATAAAAAAGCAAATAGTGATCATCACCAAAAATGACTACCTCATTTGCCTCTTCCATCACCCTCTGCTACAATGACCACCTCCCTCTTATATAACGCCTCTCCATTGTTATCACAACGTTGTTGTCACCATCTGTCGCAACCTCCTTTTACTGTGTGTCTGCCATCACTACAACATCTATTATTTTGACGGCCGGACGCATGTATAGGCTCACACGGCATCTATTATTTTGACGGCCGGACGCATGTATAGGCTCACACGGCTGTAACCCAGGTAGTTTGACCTCTTTTTTTTTTTTTTGTCCTCTTTAATTCAATATATATGTATATTTATTTTAAATTTAATCTACCTTAAATTTTTGTAGGCCAGCTCACCGTATACATACACATGCGCCGTTACCACCATCATCTTTCAACCCTCTACCCACCCACCTAAAATTTTCTTTTCATTTTTTGCCACAACAAATTTTTTTTTTAATTTTAGGACACTAATCTAATTCTTTTTATTTTTCTTTTTAAGCAAGTAATTGAATGAAATTGATAAGAGTAATAAGCACAAAGAAACGAAAATTATTATTTTTGTTATTAATGGTGGTCATCAAATTAAATCTCCAGGGAAGAAGTCCATAGGAGTCCTTAAATCACATCAAAAATTTCCCTCACGCTACTTTACTACCAGAATGCTAATTAAATAAATCAAAATGACGAATGAACTCTAAATATATATATATATATATATATATGAAAGGGTAATCCTATACAATTAACTTTTTTTTTTAAGAGAAATTTAGATGAGAATGACGTGGATAAATTTTGAGTTTATTATTTTGAAAGAAATAACCAATTAACTACTATGCGTTTTTATTACAATATCTTATTCTATTTTCTGAAAAAAACAATAGTTATATATATATACGATAGAATAATTTTTCTTGCTTGCTTTTAATATCTCATTTAAGGTGATCAACCAACTTAAGACCCCCAACTCACGTACATCTTCATATTGCCTCATGTGAGGAACAAGCGCACCCGTGTCAGCTCCTCTCTTCATCTTACAGTCGTAGAAAGGAGGTGCGTGGAAACAAGGCTCCATTGACACAGCTCGACGACATGGCGGATTGGGAGCCGTCTGATTCTCAGGCTTGTAGAGAATCCACGGTCTCAATCCTTCGAGGCCTTGAGCTACATACCCAAAAGTGAACTTGTCACTAACTTATCAGTCAAGCTCAGCAGATAAATCTCTGCCCAAGCTTTCACGTTGTGCATTTGCTTCCCAGTTTGTTGATACTGTGCATTGTCTGATCTCTTTGGCCAATCTATTACTATTAACTCAACAAATCCTTCTGTCTCCACTTTGTTTTCTCCCATGAAAATATTATAGTAACTTTAATAAAATAACCGGCCCCCTTAAGAAATTTCTATCCTTTTGAACTGATCTTAATTGCACTTTGATCTTCACTGTCAAATTGGGTATTCCCTAGAACCTCCACCACTCATGAAATTCCACAGTTTGCAGTTATGTGATGTAAGTTGACAGCGAACTTTGTGCACAACTTTTCTCTTGCTTGGGTATCTTTTAGTTTTGGTAATTGTGATACATGTATATATGTCTGTATATTTATATACACAGCTAAGTCTCTGGGATTGAAGTCACCAGTGCCCTATAGATGGAGAAAATTTGCATCAAACCGGTTGCAGTATGGGATTAATTTTGCATACGGAGGGACTGGTGTTTTTGATACATTTGCTTTCTACCCAAACATGACAACCCAGATTGATTTTTTTCAGAATATTGTCAGCCAGTACTCAAGATGGGATTTGAAATCCTCACTGGCACTGGTCATTCTTGCTGGTAATGACTACGCTAACTACCTCGCTTTCGGTGGCTCTTTCCAGGTAATTAAATCCATGTTGAGCGCTGCTATATATGCAAAGTCGCATATGGGGTGGACGGGAGTCCATGACCGTGCAATATCAGTTGTTTTTATGTGGGGTTAATTGTATGACATGGCGTATGACTGAGATTGTACAATTATGTCATGTTCACAATTGTACAATCTTAACTTTTTATGTGTATCTGTTAATGTGTACGATGAGACCTACATATATATATATATATATAAACAATTAATATTACATAATTACATTTAAAACTATGCAATCTTAATTGTTTATGTGCATATATACATGAACAATTGAAATTAGGTAATCATAATGCTCATGATTTTATATGTTATAAAGGTTCGTTTTCTGCCTCATATATTATATTTTCACATATGTTAATTGTTCATAATTTTTACTTATCTCTTGCTTATATATTTTAGGCAACTAAGGTAGTGTTTGGAAATTTAATTTTTAGTATTTATTTATTAAAAGCTAATAGATTTATATCGGAAATTAGTATATCTATATTAAAAGTTGGCAGATTTATATATGCCAAAAGTTATAAATTTATGCCCTCTTTTTTTTGGGCCGAAAGGTACCTTAATTAATTTAATCTCCCATGAGACAAAATTAGTATGAGATCAGTTGGAATGAAATACTCTTGGTATAATTGAATAGATATGTATATGTGTAAATTAATATGTATGAACACGAAACAATATTTTTAAGGGGGGGGGGGGGCATGTGATAAATGCACGTTTACCTTGCACGTTTGTCTCTACTTTCTGGGAACCTCTTCTTTTCGGTCTAATTTGGTTCCATTGACGTGTTTACGGGTTCATTTTCAATCGGAAAATTAGTTGGCCGGCGAAAAGGACGTAAAATGATTGCAATTTGACGTCCAAATTTAGCATCACATGCGATATGATCGATGTCCACTGGCCAAAACAAGCCACTTTCAAAGTTATTCTATTTATTTATTTATTATTATATAATATATATATATATATATAATAATAAGATTATTTTGACACGTAAAATGTAAAGAGATGGACCAGTAAATATTAGTAATTAGAATAAAGCACAAGATGTAAGAAGATAAAAAATAGATATAAAATGTATGTGAATTAAAATCGTAAAAAGGCGTGTATTTTTGCTTTTTTTTTTTTATAATTTTTTTAATGCATATTTTTTATTGCAGAATATCTTCACTTCTGTTGATAAATATATATATCCTTCAAGTGCATGTATTGAAGGGATCTATATATGTATGTATACATACGTACGTACGTACATACATATATATATATATATATATATGTATTTGTTTCCCTTTTTTTCTCCAGGATTTGCCAACCTTCATCACTCGTGTAGTTAAAAAACTTGCCTCAAATCTGAGACGCATCCATGGCATGGGAGTGAGAAGAGTGGCTGTGACGGCTCTTCCCCCTCTTGGGTGTCTCCCCGGGATCACGGCTTCTAATTCTTTCCAAAAATGCAATGCAACTCTGGATACGGCTGTGAGCTTTCACAATCTCTTACTTGAGAAAGCAGTGGCAAAGCTGAACAACGAGACCAGAAAGAAGGATTCGTCGGCAGCATTTATCATCCTTGATCTTTATGGCTCCTTCCTTTCAGTACTCAGGAACAAGGGAGGCTATCTAGGTGCGTCATTAACCCTTTCTTTTGCTTTCCAAGAAAATTATATACTTACATTTGGCACCACTAACTTTTTGTTCATAAGAAAAACTCAAGCTTTTTTTTTTTTTTTTTTAGACATATTATTCACATTTTCTTAAAAATAGTTAGGAAAACTATTAGATCGATAGTTATCAACAACTTAACGAGTGAAAATAATAAGTTCAAATTTGTACTTTTTAGATATTTGACTAGAGTGTTAAAGATATAGGTTTGAACATTTTGGAACTAGAGACATACGAATCAAGTAGACAGGGTATGGAGATGTAGTATGTTGAAAATCTAGCAAAATAGAGATTGATAGTGGGCTTGCCTGCTAGTCGCCCCCAGTGAGCCAGCCGGTCGATTTGGCTTGGTTTGGTTCAATTTTGATTAGGTTCAGTCCGGTCAAGCCATTGGATGCTTCACTGGATTCCAATGAGAGTCGTTGAGAATTGTAGACTTTGTGGAGTCGAGTTCAGAAACTCCTTGGGAATCTGGCTGGATGTGTCATCCCAGTGAGCGTTGGAAATTTCTGCATTTTTAATGCGGTTTGGAGTTCTATTTCAAATCGAAATCAACATGAAAATTAACGTATTGTGCAACTGGAAGATTATCCAAGGAAGATTTCTAATGCCCTAGGAGGTTGAAATTAAGAATAGAAAGAATTCCTACAGTCTACGGACTAAAGAAATTAAAGAATTTTACTCAATTATGTGTGATTTGATTCTTAAAGTGTTCTATAAATAAAGATACAAGAAAATATCTCTATACCTTGAGAGATTACACTATTCATTTATTGAGTTTCAAAAAATTATTTCCCTTAATGTCCTAACTAACAAAGTTTCATACAAATTTAGTGTTGATTTTGATAGAATTGAAGGTTAGTCTTTCGTTTAGAGGGTGTATCATAGATTTGAGTAAGTGTATGTTCATAATAAAGAATGATGAACTCGATTGTTACTTTGTATTTTGAAACTTGTAATTTAAATATTTTAGTGAAAGAGATTGGCCAATCATTCATATAAAACTTGTAATTTCCCTTTTCGTTAGTAAGGGTTGTTCACGTCAAAAAATCTTCAATAATCTTTATTTATTTTTTTTTTACACGTGATTGATTGCTTGTATTAATTGATATTATCATATTGGATTAACGAAATTTTTAAAAACTATGCTTAAAAAATATATGTATGAACAAAAAAACTAAATTCTTTTCAAATAAGTTGTCCTTTTCCCTCATATGTGAATTTTTCCTTCACATAGATTTTTCTCTTTTTTTTTTTTGTAAGTATTTTTTCTTGCAATTATTTTTTAGAAAAATATGAATAATATGCTTAAAAGCTATTAAACAAAAAACATAATTAAATTTTAATTAAAAAAAGTCACATGCGACAAGAAAAAAAAGTTATTTTGACATTTTGCTATAAGCAAAAAGTTGGTGTTGCCAATCTAATAGCTAGAACCAAAAATACCCATTTCCATTACTTCTAATTGCATAATTAATGGTGTTGCCAATCTAATAGCTAGAACAAAAAATACCCATTTCCATTACTTCTAATTGCATAATTACTTGTTAATTAAGTATTCGTCAATTAAAGTGAACCTTTGTGTAATGATAATTAAGAATTGTTACTGAAGGTTGTGATTGGTGGGTTATGTTCGATGCTCATAAATTGTCTCCCCACTATACAAATTAAGACTGTCTGCATTAATTGCCCATTTCCAGACCCCGCCTAGAAGATGAGAAGGGAGCCTTGTGCATTTCCTTACCCTAATTAAGGGTGTGTTGGGAGTTGTGTAAAAGTGTATAAAATAAAATAAAATTGTAAAAATAAATATCTCGTAATTCGTACAGTGAGTGAAGAATTTAAATTTTACTGTCTCGTATTCGTGTTTGTAGAGATTTGTAAGATTTTATTTTATTTTGTATAGCCCCAAACGGAGCCTAAGTATAGGTTCATAGGCTATCTTTTGTAAATGTTTTTTTCCAACTGTCTCATAAAAGAGAAATTATCATATCTTCTAGGGACCTAGAAATATTTTATATGCATCCAATTAATAAAAATAAGGCATAGTGAATAACTGTGGGTCATAATATCTAGCAATATTTATGGATTGATGGGGCACATAGCACATATTCTCAAAAGGTACCTTAAAATGTCCTATTATGGCTCACATGTTCAATTTCAATAATAGAAGTTTTGAGAACCATAATTGTAAAAGCGTGCTCAAGGAAGTGATTACTGATCTCTCTTGACCAACACACAAATTATTAATATAAAATAAAAAAAAAATATAATTTATCAAATTACAACTCAAGATTATATTTGGAATGGTTGAGAATAGAAGAAATTATGAAATAGAGAAGAAATAAAAATTGAAAACTTACGAGGTGATATTTGATAGAGTTTCGATGACTCAATATTCTGTCTAGTGAAGGAGTGAGTTAGTTTATATAGACAGTTCTTTAATCTTGATAATTGAAGGATGAGTCAATAACTTTGAAAACACTAGTAAGGTAATATATTCTCTAATTTTGTACTTTCGACGATAGAGAAAACAGCATAAATAGAAAAAAGAGATCTGCAAAAAAAAAAAAAAATAGAGATGCAGAAAAGAGATGTTGGAGCTGCAATCTCCACGTAAATGCTCAGTCCATCACGTGAGTTGGGATAAATTTGTAAATTTACCCCCTTATCTCTCGTCCCCTTACTGGTTATACCACAACCCCTTAGGGTTTCTTTATCCGTCATTTTGCTTTATTGTCAATTTGGTTTGAGAAAATATCCTACTAATATTTAAGCCACCAACACCTCATAAGTGGGCACCACGGATACTGATTCCAATTCGATGTAAAAGATCCCGCAAACAAACAAAGTCTTACTGGATTGATAGACGGTAGAACCCTTTAGCTTCTTTTATTCCTTAAATATATATATATATACATACATATATCAATTAATTACCATTAAAATTGATAGAATTTTCTTTCCCTACAGGAAGTCCCAAGTTCGAGGCTCCATTGAAGCCGTGTTGTACGGGTATAAGTAGTGACTATTCATGTGGTAGCGTGGATGAGAAAGGAGCAAAAATGTACAGAGTGTGTGCCAACCCTGAATCAGCCTTCTTTTGGGACTCTGTTCATCCAACACAAGCTGGATGGCATGCTGTTTGCCTCTCTCTTAGACCTGCCCTTGTAACTACAAAAACTTAACTAGGACACGAGGGGTTGGCTCACTGGTAGGGCCCTAAAATTAATAATAAATAACTAAAGAGTTTACTTGAAAACTAGGGTCGTGTCTTGATAAGTAATGCCTATTTAAACATGTTAATTAGTAATTCACATTTCTATTGATTATAGATGGTAGGAGAATTTACTTCTAAAAATTAATTAGTTGTTTAGGAAGGATTAAAAGTTTCTAAAGTTGAAATGCAATTTTAGAAGTTAAAAGTTACATTTTTAACTTTTTGATTTTTACGAAAGTTTATTCAACTATTAACGTTAAAATATTTTCATTTTATTGGATAAATTTTTATAAGAATTTAAAAATTAAAAATGTGATTTCAACTCTTAAAATTATATTTCGATTTCAGAATCTCCATATGGAGGGGGGTTCCAAGGTATATAAATACTACACTAGTATCTTATACTACTCAATTTGAGGTGCTTGCAGTCCATAGTATGGCCTTATTTGGACTACAAGAACATACCAAAAATTATTAAAATTTACAAAAAAAAAAAAAAATATCAATTTTTTTCTAACTTCTTCTGATCAAATTTTGTCACATATCACTTTTACATCAATTTTTTGTACTTTTTTACTATCCAAACAGCCCCTATATAGTACCAGAGGATCTACTGATGTGAGGTATGCATAGTCCATATTACGTATGACCACGGAATTGTAATACAGAAAATATATATTTTACCGCCATAACCAATGCGTAGCCAAACTACCATACTATCATTCTAATTTGCCCTTGTTTGTTGTTTTATTTCTTTTTTTTTTTTTTTAAGAAACTCTTGTTGTTTTATTTCAAATATCAGGATTTATACCATCTTAGAAAGTGCGTTTGATTCTGAAAATTTTGAGAATTTGATTCATGAGGTAGAAATACACTAGTGACGCGCACTTGTTTTAATAAATTAAATGTTGTTTTGATTAGATTTTATGCCAATTTCAGTAGACGTAATCTCATTCGTTGCGTTTGGAATAAAAGAACATTACAATAAATTGAGCAATGAAATTCAATGCAAAATTAAAACGGAATAATGCGGTAATTGTAAAATCAAATGAACAAGTATAAGATGCAAGTCTGAACCGAGTTGCTAAGAACTTCAGTATGGCCACTTTATTTCACTACTACAATTGTGTCATTTGGTCTGTATTTTTATTTTTTTCTTTTATGTTTTGATATTCATATTTTAAGGATACTGAAAATACATTTGGTTTGATATTTTTTATTTTTCATATTTTGATATTATTCTTATTTTGAATAAAAAACGCTCAAAATAAACGCTCAAACGTATTAATTTTTTTTTATTTTACGTATTGAAAATAAGAAAAAATATAGTTCAAAACATATTATTTTAATGATTGAGTTTCATTTGTCAAATTTTCTTATACGCATGTGAGACAATGCTGATGGAAAATAAAAATATGTAGGATTTATTTGGTATACTTATTGAAGACCTATTTTTTTTTAAACTTTGATTTTATGTTTTTAAAAATAAGAAAAACAGTTCAAAATGTATTATTTTAATAATTAAGTTTCATTTGTCAAATTTTTTTATTGTATTTATTTTTTTGCCTAAAAGCAACAAGTGAAAAAACAATGATCATCAATGTGTAGATTTTAAAATTTATTGACACTTCATTTAGAAAGGTGAAATTGATGGTATTTGATTTCATTTCATTTGGTGAGAATGCCTACCAATTCTCATGTGTGGAATTAAAATAAGACATTTATGAATTAGATTTGATTTGATTTCATAATCCAACATTTAAGATTTCAATACTATTTGAAATCTAATACAAAATAATAAAATTTGATGAGAATTGATTATTCTTCTCAACCGTAAAATAAATGGATGAATTTATTCTTATATCTCTTATCATCTTATTTTCTCTTTTCCACTTAATAAGGTCAAAATTGATAATATTTTTTTTTAAATCAATTCAGTTCTTCTTATGTTCCAATGATGATAATTTTAATTTAGTTATTAAATTTAAATATGTGTTCCAAATAAAAAATTTCATTTATCAAATAAATTCAACTCAATTCCTTATTTTAAAATCAAATCAATTTTAAGAGTGAAATATTTCTAAATGGAGCATAATTGATTTTCACCAAAAGAAAACAGTATAGAGAAGAATGCATATTACCTTATAAGATCTAATAAAATTCAACTATCCAAAAGTTGTTCGGTATAATTTAGGGATTGTTGCATTTGTAGAAAACTTCAAAAAACAAGGTAGAACATGAGACATAAGGATGTCAAATTTACCCGTACCCGGTGGGTACCCGCTTCACCCGCTCCATTCGGGGAGGGTATGGAGATGTTAATAGCGGGGACGGGGATGGGTATGGAGATTTGAAATGTTACCTGTCGGGTATGGGGACGGGGACGGGTACGATAGTCCCCACCCCGCCCCGTACCCCTTTAAATATTTTTTTGTTAATTTTGTTGGCGTGGTGACTCCTTTAGAAGTCCCACATCGGTTTCTCACAAAGAAGTGAAGGTCTTGTGAGGTTATAAATAAAGACTACTTCATCTTTGTTAAGTGCATCAGTCAAAGTCAAATATTATATATATATTTTTAATTTTTATTTAATATATATAATATTTATAATAATTTTAAATATTTATTTTATACATATAATATATAATTTGTAATAATTAATATACTTGGCGGATAAACGGGGACGAAGATGGGGAATTCATTATTTTGTGGGGACGGGTATGGGGAAAATTTTTTTCCCCGAAAGGGGGATGGAGACAGGGACAGGTAAGGGTATTGCTAAACGGGGATGGGGACGGGGAAGGTTATACCCGTCCCATACTCGCCCCGTTGACATCCCTAATGAGACACTCAAAGCAAATAAAATCAAAAGCATTCACAACAAATTGAATATGAAGTGATGACACATCAAATTCATAGGTCATACCTAGATCACACGCAACTGAAACACTAGTGTGGTGTTTTCTAAAAAAGCCTTTGGTACTTGAGTTAGTAAGAAATTTTGTATTAATTTTGATAGAGTTTTGGTATAGTAAAAATGTAATACCTTATAGAATTAGCAGAATTGTCTTTATATAAAAGTTGGCTTGGGGAGATTTTTGGATGACATTTAATTAGGATTGTGTAATAACTATGGAATATAGGGGAATTCCATAATTGCTTCTCCCAGTTATGGGATAAACTGTTATGATTTGGTAAGGATTGTTGATTCTCAGAAGAGAATTTCAGAGTATCTCACAGTCAGGACTATAATCTTACTCGGGATATCGTGATCGGACGGACAACTGGCAGGAAATTGACCCAACCTGCTTGCTCGAGTCTTGGCCAACTGCATCCTGATCTGTTTGGTCCCTTCTAGAAGGTCTTTTGGTTTGGTCGAAATTGTTCCCATCATAAAGTGCAAACAAATTTGAAGCCAATTAAGATTTACACCAACAAATAAATGTGAAGATAAAAAAAATGAATACATATATTTTAAGCCTTGCTCACATCTAGAATTGATTGGAATCTGAAAGAAATATAAATAAAAAGTATACTAAGTTAGATTTAAAAATGAAAAATATATTTTATACAAAAATTGTCCTAGCCTTGAATAGCAAGAGGACAATGTTATATTTAATATGTTACGACCTTATGTAATCCAAAAAAATAAGTTGACACATTTGACATGTTAAATTATATGCAATGTAGGGAACAAGTTGACATATTTTATTGAATTACATTTTTCATCACATTGGAGATAGCCCCAAGTAAATATATAAGCAAATGGATTAAAACTCAAGATTAGCCTAGAGTAATTATATAAGCAAAAAAGTAAAAAGTATCACATTATTCCACAAAACACTCATAAAGCTAGAATATAAAATGGTACAAGATAATATCAAGTGAGAAACTTGTCTTCTAATTGTAAGTAATCCAGTTCCCACATTGGTGGGAATTGGGGTGTGTGTGTATGTTATAACCTTATCTGATAGACCAACATTGAGTTGGTTTATTGGGTCTATATTCAAAAAAATTGATCTCCGTATTCTGTATTGCCCCTCTCTATGGGTTTAGCACTCTCTTAGGTGCGGCTTGGGTTACGGCGCATGAGTTGTTGGATAGATTCCCACATCGATGGGAATTGGGGTGTGTGTGTGTTATAACCTTACTTGACAGACCAACTTTAAGTTGGTTTGTTAGATCTGTGTTCAAAAAAAAAAAAAAAATTATAAGCAATCTGATGAAAATTGAATTAGCATTCCATATTTCTCATTATATTTATGCATGATTTAAAAAAATAAATAAATAAGTTATCCTACAAAATGTTTTGATTTGCTATGAGGTTGACATATAAACATACAAAATATAATTACTTAAAAAATATCAGTAAAATAAATTGTTTTAATAATATTATTATTTTAATAGTAGTTTTAATTTAAATAAATTAAATTATTTAATATGTAATTATTATTTATTAAAAAATAATTTTAATCTAATAAAATATATCATTTAATAATAAAATTTTATTTTAATAAAATTAAATTTATTATAATATGCAATTATTATATGTTAAAAATAACTTTAGTTCAATAAAATAATTATTATAATAATATATTATTACTGATTAAAATAATTTTAATTTAATAACATATTTAAAAATAATTTATTTTAATGTGAAATAATTCATTTTAATATGATGCAATAAAAATAGACAAAATGTTAAAATTAATAAAATATTTATCAAAGAAAAAATTAGAGTGAAAATATGATTTTTTTTAGTTACATTTTTTATTTAAATTTTTATTTTTTAAAAATAAAAAATAGAAATAAATTTATGAAATATATTTTTATTATCAGTTTTTAAAAATTTATAAATATAAAAAAAAATAGTAAACGTTACCATGACTTAAAGCTCTGGGCCAGAATGGGCTAATATCGGAGCAAGAAGATGGGGCTTTTGTGGGTTGGGCCACTGAACCAGAATTGAGGCCCTTTACTGAAAAAAAAAATGTAGAAACCCTCACAGTCTCGAGAGGGTTTTTCTGCTCGCTGCGTAGTCCATGCCAGGGACTCAGAAGAAGAAGAAGAAGAAGAAGAAAAGAGAGAGAAGATGTGGAGGTCAGTGGTTGCAAGAAGAGCTTCTCTCACCTTTTGTTGTAGACTAACAAAGTCGCGCTCAATCCAATCTCCTCTTCTCACGCATCAGCCTCAGGTACCGCACTATCAAACCCAAGCCACAGTAGATTCTTCATTTCCTTCACCTGAGAAAATCTCCCCATTTCTCCAAAACCCTAGATTTTTTTCTCACGGCTCTTCGGACCCAGCTGATCACTATGACGGTGTTGTTGAACCACACTTTGAGTCACCGGTTTCTGGAATGGATGATGGTTTTTCTGACGGGGGCAGTGTTTTGGGGGAAAATCCTATTTCCGAATTATCTGAATCAGCAGATAACTATGACGGCGTTGTTGAATCACACCTTGAGTCACCGGTTTCTGGAATGGATGATGGTTTATCTGACAGGGACAGTATTTTGGGGGAAAATCCTGTTTCCGAATTATCTGAATCAGCAGGTAACGAACCTTCTTCGTCCTTGGATTTTGACGAAGCCGGTGGCGGCGCCGAGGGTTTCGCCTCCGGTGGTGATGACAAGTTGTTAGTCGAGGAAGATGAAGTCCGTGAGGTCGATTTTGAGCAGTTAGAGAGCGTGTTATCTCTTCTTCAGAGCAGTAGTGCTAGTGTAGAAGGGTCTTTAGAATCAAGCCTTGATGACATGGATTTAACTTTGCACCAAGAGTTTGTGGTGAGCGTACTCGAAACTCCACTTGTTCCTGGTGAAAATTTAATTGCTTTTTTCAAATGGGCTTTGAAGAAGCCGGAATTTTCTGTAAGTTCGTGGAGCTTGGAGGCTCTTATTCGGGCTATTTCTAGTGGTCTTAGGAAGAAAGACGCCTATGCTTTGTGGGATTTGATCAAGGAGATTGGGGAGAAGGAGACTGGTGTTCTGAACACGGGGATTCTCAATGAGCTGATATCTCTATTTTCTAAGTTGGGTAAAGGGAAGGCTGCATTTGAAGTTTTTACCAAGTTTGGTGAATTTGGGTGTGTGGCAGATGCTGAAACTTATGATTACACTATTGAAGCTTTATGTAGGCGCTCATTCTTTGATTGGGCTTGCTCTGTTTGTGAGAAGATGATCAGTGCTGGGACATTGCCTGGCAGCGAGAAAGTTGGCAAAGTTTTGTCTTTTTTGTGCAAAGGTGCCAAGGCTAAAGATGCTCACTCGGTTTATTTATTGGCAAAGGAGAAGGGTATATTTCCACCTCGATCTTCTGTTAATTTTTTGATCAGCTCACTATGCTGTGAGGATGATAATGTTTGCTTAGCTTTGGAGATGTTGGAGGACTTCTCTAGAGAAGAGAGAAAATATGCAGTTAAGCCATTTTCGTCCGTTATTCGTGGGTTGTGTAGAATCAAAGATGTTGAAGGTGCAAAAAGTTTGCTGTTTAAGATGATTGATGCAGGTCCACTTCCGGGAAATGCAATCTTCAATTCTATTATTAATGGTCTCTCCAAAGCTGGAGATATGGAAGAGGCTAGGAAATTGATGCAATTGATGGAGAGTAGAGGTTTGAAACCTGATGTGTACACTTACAGCGTCATTATGAGTGGTTATGTGAAGGGAGGGGAGATGGAGGAGGCTGGTAAAGTTTTGGCTGAAGCCAAAATGAAGCACCCCAAGTTGAGTCCTGTGACTTATCATACACTCATTCGTGGCTACTGCAAGCTTGAAGAATTTGACAAGGCATTGAAGTTGTTGGATGAGATGGAGGAGTACGGGGTTCATCCTAATGCTGATGAGTATAATAAGCTGATCCAATCTCTTTGCTTGAAGGCTTTAGATTGGGGGACGGCAGAGAAACTTATGGAGAAGATGAAAGAAAATGGATTGCATCTGAATGGGATCACAAAGGGTCTTATAAGAGCAGTTAAGGAGTTGGAAGAGGAGGAAGTCGGGACTGGAGAAGTGACTGTTGCAGCATGACTATGTCAGCTTACTGAAATGAATGTAATATGAAAGTTTGAACTCCAATTTTTGGAGCCATGGTCTTCTTTCTTTATTTCTTCGTTTCCTTTATTTTTGTAGTTTGATTGTTATTATTCATTAGATAGATGAAAGAGGATGCATTGTGGGATCTCTTTTGAAAACCTGCATTGTACACTTCTTCCTCCATTGGAATTAAGAAGCAAAAAAAAAAAATGTTTTTTTGTTTGGATTTGGACCCATCTGTGGGTTTCTCACCCTTCATTGTGTTTTGGAATTATTGATAATGGCTGATATGATTTAGTAGGTTGAATGCTGGCTGGGATCGTCCCTCTTCATAGATGAGCCTAGCAGTGGGTCGCTCTCTAGTTTTTGCTGGACAATAGACGTTCATGCATCTAACTGAGACCACAGCCCAAGTCCTCAAATTTTGTTGTGGGAATTGATGCACATGCATCTAACTAAGACCATAGCCCAAGTCCTCAAATTTGTTGTGGGAATGGATGCTGGCTGTTGGGTGATGTTTCCTCTGTCTTCTTTTCTGTCTCTCTCTTTTTTTTTTGGGGGGGGAGCAATTCTTGGAATTATATTGAGTATTATTAGATATCTGTCGTATTTGATTCCTCTTCTCAGTTCAGTATACAAACCAGCTTTCAATTGAAAAAGGTAAACACTGGTTTGTTTTTGTGGTTTGGGCTTGCAAAGTTTCTTCATACCATGTAAATTATATAGTTGATTTTTAAAACTCTGTCCCCAAAGAAACTTACAATCTTTGGTTTGGCATCGCATTTCGTGGATTTGCTTTCTTGTTTACCTCGTCTTCTTCTTCTTCTTCTTTTCAATGAAATTTGTTTGATTTTGTTGAAAATTTTGTGGGAATTGGATGCAGTTGTATGAAACTGGGTTGCTCCCTATTTGCATTTCTGCGTTTATAAAGGCAAGAGCACAATTAGTTCAATTTTGCTAATTTGAAGAAGAGGTTGCAAGAGGTATGAACATCTCTGTCTCTTAGCTGTAAATTCTAACTGTGATGTAATTAGTCTTTTGAATTACTTCTTCTTCTTCTTCTTCTTTGAGATTAAGACAATGCTTTAGTATGATGAAATAGACGACAATAGAATGCTATTGTCATGCTATGTTTTTATTCTTTTGGGTATGCTTAAGTGAAGTACAATCTCATTTCATGAAATGTCTTTTAATAAATGTAGGGATGACAATTGTCTTTTTCAAGTGAGGAAATGATTATTTTATTGTCACTCTCTTTTTTCATTAAAGAGAAAATAAATAAATAAAAGGGATGAAATAGAAAATAAAAAAGCAAATAGTGATCATCACCAAAAATGACTACCTCATTCGCCTCTTCCATCACCCTCTGCTACAATGACCACCTCCCTCTTATATAACGCCTGTCCATTGTTATCACAACGTTGTTGTCACCATCTGTCGCAACCTCCTTTTACTGTGTGTCTGCCATCACTACAACATCTATTATTTTGACGGCCGGACGCATATATAGGCTCACACGGCTGTAACCCAGGTAGTTTGACCTTTTTTTTTTTTTTTTTTCCCTTTTTAATTCAATATATATGTATATTTATTTTAAATTTAGTCTACCTTAAATTTTTGTAGGCCAGCTCACCGTGTACATACACATGCACCGTTACCACCATCATCTTTCAACCCTCTACCCACCCACCTAAAATTTTCTTTTCATTTTTTGCCACAACAATTTTTTTTTTTTTTTTTTAATTTTAGGACACTAATCTAATTCTTTTTATTTTTCTTTTTAAGCAAGTAATTGAATGAAATTGATAAGAGTAATAAGCACAAAGAAACGAAAATTGTTATTTTTGTTATTAATGGTGGTCATCAAATTAAATCTCCAGGGAAGAAGTCCTTAGGAGTCCTTAAATCACATCAAAAATTTCCCTCACGCTACTTTACTACCAGAATGCTAATTAAATAAATCAAAATGACGAATGAACTCTAAATATATATATATATATATATATATATGAAAGGGTAATGCTATACAATTAACTTTTTTTTTTAAGAGAAATTTAGATGAGAATGACGTGGATAAATTTTGAGTTTATTATTTTGAAAGAAATAACCAATTAACTACTATGCGTTTTTATTACAATATCTTATTCTATTTTCTGAAAAAAAAAATATAGTTATATATATACGATAGAATAATTTTTCTTGCTTGCTTTTAATATCTCATTTAAGGTGATCAACCAACTTAAGACCCCAACTCACGTACATCTTCATATTGCCTCATGTGAGGAACAAGCGCACCCGTGTCAGCTCCTCTCTTCATCTTACAGTCGTAGAAAGGAGGCGCGTGGAAACAAGGCTCCATTGACGCAGCTCGACGACATGGCGGATTGGGAGCCGTCTGATTCTCAGGCTTGTAGAGAATCCACGGTCTCAATCCTTCGAGGCCTTGAGCTACATACCCAAAAGTGAACTTGTCACTAACTTATCAGTCAAGCTCAGCAGATTAATCTCTGCCCAAGCTTTCACGTTGTGCATTTGCTTCCCAGTTTGTTGATACTGTTCGTGACTTGGTTGGTAAACAGACGCAAGCTCCCCAGTCATGGTTGGATGTTCCCAGTACATGTCCTTTAATCTGTCGGAGTACCCGGAGCTCAAAGATGTCGCCAGCACGGCTTTCGCTTTTTTGCTTTCCGGGCCGGCCGATGACATCCTCCTGTAATTAGGGAAGGCATTATTAGACGCGACACGACAATGCAAAGTCACTGAGAAAACATGATCAGGAATACAATGGCACGAAATTGACCTAATTTTGCAGTGATTAAATTAAAGAAAATGATACTTTCTTATAAAATTGTACTAAAATTTTCAACCAAAGTTATTTGGCATTGGCAATCTTGTAATTATAAAACAATTTAATGTGTTAAAAATTTTGAGCACACGACTCCTCTCCGTCATTGTAGCTGATATTTTTGGTGAAATATTTTGTTAGTTCGGCATTGCCCATAAAAATTATTTAGACTAATGTGACACAACTGAAAAAACGTGCAAGAAAAGATTACCATAATAAGGTGGAATATATGTGGGTTTATCATTTGAAAGTAATAAATTTAAGATTGTGAGTATTTACACTTTTTTATTAGTTTCTCTCACTTCATATTATTCTTTTTTTTTTATTTAAGAACTTCAAAAATCTCTACAAATCTCGAATTACAAAAATCTCTACAAAATTTCTAGAAATCTCTACAAATATTCAAAAAATTCTCTATAAAACTATAAAAAAATATTGGACAAATTCATTTAAACGGACTATTCAAACAAAATTTTCACTGTTCATCACTATTCAATCGTAATTTGTTAACTACATTCCAAAAAAAAACTACCAAACTAAATTTTATTATAGTTTATGGAGATCTAAATGCCTCCTTTGTAAATTAAAGTTATTGTGGATTGAGGGAAGTTAGTGGATGAGTGTGAATATCATCTGCCTAAATTTAATTACAATTTTGACATTGCTATATCTTCTTATTTTTTAATTATATTTTTTTATTCAACAGTAATTTTTTTAATTATTTAACACGTTGATCTAATATTGAGATATAATTAGAAAATTAACACGAACATATATACACACACGCGCGCACACAATAGTTATGGCTCCAAACACAACACACTAACACGACTTGCGAGCTGTGCCTGCAAGTTGATCATGGGTAGCAGATTCTCCTTCAAGGTACAAGCTAGGACTTGATCATGAACGTTTTGAAGGACTCCCGTCTCGAATTCATCTGCTTTGGCTAAATAGGCTTAATAGTACCTGGTAATAAGTCCCCAGACTTGATTCGTGGGGTGGAATGGGTATCTTCCCAAGAAATGGAAAACCGTTTCTTGTTCCGGGGAGAGATTCCCCAACCCAGCTACTGCTCGAAAGACGGGATCAGAAACAGCGCCGGGATGAAGTATAGTTATCCGTTTTCACAATCAATTGCAACCAAGGCACTCTCCGGGCAAAAAATCTGATCTTCATCGCAGAAGAAAAGCTTGTCCTGATCGTCTTAGCCGTGGACCAAATGGAGATATACAAACGGCGGCGCTGTTCCTCTCCGGACCGTCGAATTGGTCGTCAGCAGATTCCCATAACTGTACTGTACGTGAAGGGTCCGCATCGTTGGTGGAGTTTTTATTCGTATCTTCGTAACCTAGAGATGAGAGTAAGAAGAAGCTAGCTAGGTTTGTGGCTCAGTGCTTTAGCATATGGTAGTACTGATTGGTATCTACTGAGACGATCTTTCGTCAAATCCAGCAGCAGCGGCAAGAAGGCCGCCCAGTCGTTTATCTTTAGGCACCTCTGAGGCGTCATCTTGTGAGACCACCATAACTGCAAATTACATCATGAATGGCATGGTCAATTTTTAATAATTATGAAGCAATTGAGTTCAACTAGCAGAATCGTATTTATTTCATCTAGCTAGCTAGCACTTTGTAACGTATGATCATGACCACAAGGGGGCATGGGTTTGAAAATTTCCTTCAATATAATTAGAGTTTGCCTCTTGCATTTTTACATTATTAATTAGGAGCTATTCCTCTCAAATTGACGCGACTGTAAGAGAATAATTTTAGTCATTTAAAAAAAAGATAAAATATTGAATAGTTAGAAGTTAATTTTTAACTAGTGTTATCAAATTAAGTGTAAGTATCATTTCTCCTCCCGCTAAATGTTATTATCCCGACTATAAACCACTAAACAAGTATATTGCCAAACATAAGAGAAGTAGTACTTAACATCTTCATTGAAATAAATAATCAAATTATTTAGGGTAATTAACTTACACATTTGCATGTTTGGATTTTACATTGACTCTTATAATTTTTTAATTGTAATACTTAAACCCCTTATACTATACTTGATCAAGTTTCAATTTGGCATTTTCATTAGATTTATTCATAGAAAATGCAGCTTACCCATTATTTGAATTTTTTGTCATATTAACTTGACGGATTTACCAAAATAAACAAATAAATTAAATAAATAAAAACTTAATAAAAGTTGAAGAAAAAACCAAATTAAAATTTAATTGTAAGTATAAGGAATTGAATACCATTGTTAGAAGTGAATGAATAAAGTGATACTCAAGATAAATTATAAGGGTACACAGAGTTTATTTTACCTAAATATTTACTTTCATAACTTCTCGTAGCCATGACATGAAGCATTTGTTATGACAACTTTAAGGCTCCATTAGTACCAACTCGGCCTTTTCTTTTTCTTTTTCTTTTTTTTTTCTAATTAATCAAAATTATTCTATTACATTTTAAACATTTTTTAAATCATCAACGATAAAAATGTCAAATTAATAAAAAAATTAAAAAAACTAGCTATTAAAAAATTAATTTTTTGATAAAGAAAATATAATATTATATTTTATATTATAGAATATTTGAATGATAAATTTAAAAAAACAATAAAATAAAATACCAAAACGATTTTGGTAAGGAAAATAAGATACCAAAACATCAGAAACACAGTAAAAATATATTTTTTAATTGTAATATATAAATATAATATTCAGAGAAAAAATAATTCAATAATTTAATATATGATTGAATATATAAAATATATTAAAATATGATATAAAAAATTTTATGATTTAAAATGTATTGCTTTCTCAAATATACTCTTGTTTTAATGATACATTTAAAGAAAAAAATAATAAAATAAGTAGATTCATCATGCGATGTATCTAACGCGGCTTTCAGTTTGTCCTAGATATATATATATATATATATGTAATACATATATCATATATATTAAGAAAGTTATTAAACGCAAAATCTATATTAACATCCAAAATAATAATAATAATAATAATAATAATAATAAATAAATAAATAAAGCAAACAAGAATAGAAGTGCTAAAGGTAAAAACAGTGAATTCCATTCCATCAAACTAAGACCCGTTTGGTTACATTTTTATTTTTTATTTTATTTTTTATGTTTTCAAAATTTTATAAATTAGCAACAAAAATATATTTTTTAAATCGTACACATTTTTTTTATTTTCATAAAAATGAAAACTTAAACAGAAGAACGTAAATAGAAAAAAATGTCTTTACTCTCTTTTTTTCTATTATAAATATTTTGTCAATTCTAATATTTTATCAATTTTTGTTACATCATATTAAAATAAAATATTTTATTAAAACAAAATTATTTTTAATAAATAATATAAGATAATTAAATTAATATGTAATATATATTATTAATTTATTTCTAATAAAAAATTAAGTTAAATTAGTTAATTTAATTAATAGAAAACATACATTGTTAAATTATTCTTAATAAATAATAAAATAAAATATATATTAATTTAATTTAATTTAATAAATAATTTAATTAATATAAATATATTAATTATTAAATTATTTTTAGTAGGTATCATAATTATATTAAATTAAATTAATAATTAATTTTATTTAATTAATTTATTTAATATGAAATTTATTTTATTAGATTATTTTTAATAAATATTGTAATTAAATTATTTAAATTATTATGAAATATATTTTATTCAATTATTTTTATAAATAATATAATATAATTAAATTAATATGAAATATATTTATTAAATTCAATTAATTTTTAAAAAACTAATAAAGTTAAATATTTTATAAAAATAAAAAATAATAATTGTAAATAAAATTATATTTTCAAATACAATTTTAATTTAAAAAAATAACTGAGAATAAAAAATAAAAACTATAAATATATAAATGTAAATAAAAAAATGATAGCGTTACTAAACGTTTTCTAATAATTCACCAAAATTCATAAAATTAATTAGTAGCCCCAAGTAAAGATGGAAACGAACTGAGTCGTTCGCGAGCTACTCGAGTTCGACTCGAAAAAAGCTCGACTCGAACTCGATTCGTGAGTTAAACAAGTTCGAACCGAGCTTAGTTTTTGGCTCGTTTTGGATTCGAGTTCGAGCTCGAGCCTAGAGAAGTTCGACTCGAAAGCTCGCGAGCATACTTGGTTAGAATAATATATATATTTTTATATTTTAATTATATTTTTTAAATATATTATATTTTAAATCAAAACGACGTCGTTTTAATTTAATTGAGTTATTTGCGAGCCTAATCAAATCTAAATTCTTTTTTATCAAGCCGAGCTCGAACATATATAAAAGTTCGAATCGAACTTGAACTCAAATTCAATATAAAAAACTCGAAGCGAGATCGAGCAAGTTAAAATTCGGCTCGGCTCGTTTTCACCCCAAACTCTAGGCAATTACGGAAATACCTTTCCGTAGCGGCTTCATTTTAAGAACCCCAAGTCGAGCGGCATCGCCACAAATGCGAGGGGAAGCTGGGTCCCCCAGAATCACACGAAATGAAAACAGAACCGAAATGCCCATCAAAGAAGCAATGAGAATACCCGTCAACAACTTCAGTGGATTCGGCCCACATTTTGCTTCCAAAGCCTCCATGGAGAGAGCGACTCTCCCCCCAACATCATTGGGTGAATTTCTGTTCAACCTCTTCATATCCTCTGTCCAATAATTCTCATCTCATCTCATCTCATCTGGGAATTACGTAAAAGTCCGTAAAGAAAAGTAGTAGCTCAAATCAATGAAATGGGTTTTCAAGTGGATGTGGAACAAAGATATAGTGGAGACAAATGAATGAATGAATGGGGTGTGCCAGAAGAGAACTGCAGTGAGGTTTACTTAGGTTTAGTTGGATATATGACCCAGTCACCTAGTGCTACAATAAACAGTTCCTGTGTGTGCATGATTTGTGGAGAAGAAATCTGGAGATAAGGGAAATTAAGGCTTCGTTTGTGAGTTTAGGGGAGAGAGAGAAAGGGAAGAAAATAACATAAAATATTAGTTAAAAGAGAAAATAAGAGAAGAGAGTTGATAATATTTTGGTTGTTAAGAATTTTAAATGAATGGAATGAAAGTTTGATTATATTAAAATATTAAAAAAAACAACTAACTTGTATTGAAAATTTATAATTATTGGTATTAAGATTGTGAAGTCATTATTTATCAGTGATTTTAAATAATTATTTTTCATAAAATGTTTTAAATTTATTATATTAAATTACTAAAATTTATGACATTCAAATTAATAAAATTATATTTGATTTTTCTTTAATAAACAGCATTAATTTACATCATTTAATTGCAAATTGTTGGATACGGACGCAACTTTAGTATTGTATGTTAGCAATGAACATTTTCATTCTACTCCGATTTGCTTTTCCAAGCAACCAAGCACAGCATACATCCTTGTTTAGTTGTTTGTTTGGTTTTGTAATTAACTCCCCAAATTTCAATCCCCCAAATCCCGGACTAGGCAATGATTTTCTGTTTTTCTTTCTATTTATATATAATATTATATATATATATATATATACATATCTACAGAGCCAGCAATACAGAGGCCATTCGTTGCAGATAAGCAAATCCGACCATGCTGTTTGACACGTGTCAACCTCTTAAATTATTGTGAATTTCATGGAGGATTTTGGGTCCTTTTTCCGAGGAGGCACTGAGCAGAATACATTGGCTAGCTGTGGAGGGGTAGAGGGAGAATGGCAACAGCTTCGTTGAGTTCGTCGGCTCTTGCCCAGTCCCAGATCAATGGGTTTGGCGGGGGTCTTTCCCTTCAAAAGCAATCTCTTTCCCCTTCCAGAGCTCTTTCCTTCACGAGGTACCACTACCCGTCTTATGATATCTTCCTGTTTTCTTGGATATTGTTTCTTTATAGAATTTGTGAAGTTTTTTAAGATTAAAAAACCGCACTGGTTATGTGATGGTCTGAAATACCCAGTTGAGAAACCAAATGGGTTCTTTCGAATTGCTCGAGTTATGCAGTTGGTTAATTTCAATGTGTAATTTCAAGTTATGTTGAAAGGAAAGCTACTCCGGTTTTTGGTTGTTGACCGGTCTGTTTTTATGGAGTGCAAATGATCTTATTCTACTTTGACGTGCTAAATTTAGGAAATTTGAACTGGGAATCTTTTTGCTTTCATAAGCTAAGTTTAATGAGTTGTTGGTGTCTTTCCTCGGGTTAGAATAATGAGAGCGAAAGCTTGAGGTCGAACGTGTTCTTTGCATTGAATTAATTGAATTTTGTATACTAGTATAGATGCATTTTGCACCATTGAGCTTTTCACTAAATTTCATTTCGGGGTCTAGTCTTTTTATTATAACAATTGGGGGGAATTCAATTTGTTACAATGCCACTCTCCTTAGAATCTCATTCACTTGTGCATTTACCGTTTTACCCCTGAACTGATGGCCATGTGCGCATTAATCGTTTGAATTGTGTGCATTTATTGGTTGACTTGTGACAAAAGCCTCACATTGTGATAAATTGGATTCTCAGGCCCTTAATTGTTACTATTAAAACTGTGTGGATTGGGTGAAAAGCTGGTGCAAACGAAATTTACCCTAAATATAAATATGAGGACAACTACACTGAACAATGCTTGTAAAATTTTTAGAAAATGTACCCAGCTTCAGCTCGGCTTTTTGTCGTATCATTCAATTCAGCTTTGTGGCTTCTGTTACCATCTGATTTTTTGACTAGGAGCTCCAATTTTTAGATTAAATGTATTTTGCATTGTGAGATAATAACACTGGAATGTAGTAATCCTTTTCCTTGTGTTGCTTGTCAACTATGTTTGATTCTGCATGGTCATGGTAGCCAAACTTGGCTTGGTGCTGGGAATGAAATCACAGCAAGAGACAGGGCTAATGGTTGGTTCTGTCTACTATATGTGACTGAGCAAAAAACCAAAAAAGAAAGGATAGGTGTAGAGACTAGAATGGGTACTATTTTCTGCATGGTGGTTGCTAGTTGTGCCTCACGTTTTTCTCATGGGATTTTGGACTCCATTTTCTGGTACATTCATTTGCTTTTTATGTATGAATCCAGGAAAAAGTTTGTAGTGACGGCAAGCTCTCGTGTGGATAAATTCTCAAAAAGTGATATCATTGTCTCACCATCAATTCTCTCTGCTAATTTTGCGAAGCTGGGAGAGCAGGTTCTATTTTTTATTTTCAATTTATCAGCTACATGCCCATATGTGGTTACTAGAGGGTCAGTGTTCGGAGTATTATTTCCATTTTTAATGCATCCTGCTGGTCATTCTGTATTCTATGGTATAAGCTTTTGCCCTTTTTAAGGCATTTGAAACATGCCAAAGTCCTTGGTGCTTTGAATGCTTAACTAATTCAGCTAGTGACATTCCACTGAGTTATCTGCTAGCTGCTTTTATCAATAAAATTTTCACGATCAACTTTCAATTCAGTATCTGGATTGCATCAAGCTGTAATAATTGAAATATAGGCTGATACTTCTTGAGTGCTAGAGTTAAACTCTTATATATATATATATATATATAGGTAAAAGCAGTGGAGTTGGCAGGTTGTGACTGGATTCATGTTGATGTGATGGATGGCCGTTTTGTTCCGAATATAACAATTGGACCTCTTGTGGTTGATGCATTGCGCCCTGTAACAGATCTTCCATTGGATGTGCATTTGGTATTCTTCAATTTTTATGTCATGATTAAATCTTTGTGAAGCTGAAGTTAATTGACAATACTGTTGCTAATGTGAACAAAATTGTTGCAGATGATTGTTGAACCAGAGCAGCGAGTGCCTGATTTTATAAAGGCGGGAGCCGACATAGTCAGCGTCCATTGTGAGCAATCTTCCACCATCCATTTGCATCGTACACTTAATCAAGTAAGATTTTCTCTAAACTTGTGATTGCATATCCTCTTGTAATATGGATTGATTTGATTAGCATCTGTCAGATTTTGGTTTCAAACTTAATGAGGTAAAAGCCAAAAAAAAAAAAAACATTGCAGTCTACTATGCATCTCTTATTTGAAAATGAATTTCCTTTTTCATTCGTGTAAGATAGTCATCCTCAAGTTTTGCTAGGTCTATTGGCGAGCTTAAGACAAAACATGCTTGTTGGGCTGTGATTGAACCTGTCAATGAATAAATTTAGTGAACAAACAAGTTTTTTAACAAACAAATTAGCAAGCTTGTCTAATTTAACAAAACTACCTGTAAATTAATAAACAATAACTTATAACTAATCTAAATTATTAATAAAAAAAAGTTGTCATTAAAATCTTATAAGCAATCTTAGCTAATTTAATTATATACATGTACACGAATACTTAAATGAGCATGTTCACAAGTCATAAACGAGTATATTCATGAACGATAAACAAGCTTATTCACAAATCTTATCGAGCCATGCTCACCCATACTTGAGGCTAGCTCGTTTATTTGTCAAGTTTGAAAAATATATTCAAGCTTGTTCATTTACCTTATTAAATGAACATATACAAGCTTGTTTGCGAATTGTTTGTCGGACACTTGGTTTGTTTGCGTCCCTATTCAAAATCATGCCACTCCTTTTTTTTTTTTTTTTTTTGTAAGTACTTCCCCACATGTTTGTAGAGAAATTTAGAGAACGTCAAGGTATAAATTATCAATAAAAAGGATATATTACAAATTATTTATCAGAAAAGGATATATTGCAAATCCAAACAATATGAATAGACCAAAGTTATATATCCATAGTACTCGAAAAAAATATGGATATTTGCATCAAGTCATGAAAATTTTGCATGAATTTTTTGAAGTACTAGGGCAGTGAGCATGCATTATGGATAACACTGATAATTTGACTATTTCAAAATTTAATGATATTAACACTAACCAAAATTTTTGTACAAAATTAAGTAAGAATCAAGTACAACCATATAGATGTAAATTCATTCGAATGTAAATACACTTACAAGAAAAACCAAAAATAAATAGAATAGTATGATAGTATATATGGTATCATATTTGCTTTGATAAATAGAGGCCATTTGGATGTTCAAAAAAAAAGCAAAAAACCTCAACTTTTGGTAGTTTTTTGTGTGTTTTTTTAGTTACATTTTTTGTGTGTTTGGTGGAACAAAGTGTAATTTTTAGCATTTTTTGCAACTTTTAGGTATTTGGTAAACTTTTTGCTGTAGCAAAGCAAAAAAGTGGTAACTTTTTGTGTGTTTGGTAAGTTTTTTATTGTAACAAAGAAAAAAAGTGATAATTTTTGTGTGTTTGATAAAAATTTTGGTTTTATTTTTTACTGTAGCAAATTAAAAAAATGAGAAAAATTGTAACTCTACCAAACGCACCAAAAGTTGCATTTTTTGCTAGTTTTTGAGCCTCCAAACGGGCCCATAGTATATCTAGTATCATATTCTTATAACATAGAGAGTCATGCATGAAACTAATGTAATCTACGACATTTACCATGTGTGAAATTCAGAGGGCCGTGCCCATGTAATAGGCGAATTGCTGAAACTTGTAAAATTTGTATTTTCGTATTCTTGTAAGATTTGTAATAATTTTAGAGTGTGTGGTATGTTCTTTTCTACAACAGATTTGAATCAAGTTGTTTCCTTAAAATTTCATAAGACATAAATTAAGATACTCAATGCTACTATTATTTTTACTTATGTTTTAGAATTTAAAATAGTATAGAAACCAAACTAGTGATTGATATGTGAATGTAGGTCTTTATGGTAATGTCATATTTTATTACGTTGATATGTGGATACAAAAAAGAGAGAGAGAAAGATCTAAGTTACCATATGGAAATGTGATATATGTATATATAGAGAAAATATAAATATCAAATAGTTTATGTGATGCACCAATATTGATGTTAGATTTAATTTCGTTTGGGTATGCTGCAATACCATTGTAACTTATTGGGTAAATTATCAATAGTTTGACAAATTTAAATAGAACTTATCCAATGCATCCACACCCTATGTTTTTTGCAACATAAAAGGATATTTTGCGATGTATCTACCTAATATCATTTCAGAGCTTTAAAAAATCTCATTCACAATATGATGCTTCTGGGATGTTGTCTGTACTCTGTAGGGTCAAAATCTTCTTGTATTAATTATGATAAGAGAGGAGCCAAAGTAGCATTTTTTTGGAATGCTTTTTGTTTGAAATTAATTCTTATGGCACAAAATGGACTTCCAGTGATATTTATTACAGCTTTGTTGTAGTTTTGAACTTTTAGGATGTTCTTCTGCTGTTTGTTTTTTGCATCTGATGCTTATGTAACAAAGTTGTCTTTTGTATACTAATATATTCCAGCTTTTATATAGTTGTTTTCACATTAAATTGCAAATGGAGATTGCTTTTCCCATTTCCTAGCTAGTTATTTCCTTTGACCAACAATTTTTTTCTTATGTTTCAGATTAAAAGTTTGGGAGCCAAAGCTGGAGTTGTCTTAAACCCTGCTACCTCGCTAAGTACAATAGAATATGTCCTTGATGGTAAGATCTGTTTCTCACCAAGGTAGTCCTTGTGCTAAAGTTCTTAAAGAAAACTGTCAGAGAAGGATATTTTCTGCTGCTTATCCTTTTTCTCTTGACAGTTTTTCATTTGTTTAACAATGTTGTGTGGATTTATATCTACCTAAGGGACCAAGTGTAGAGAGAGAGAGAGGTGACCATGAGTGTGCAAGCCAAGGTGAAGAAGCATAAATGGCAAATTGGTTCATATGACTGAAAAGACTGGAATTCATACAACCCTTAGAGTAGCTGCGTGAAACACGGTTGGAATTGGAATAAACCTTGAAGCTGCAGACTCTACTTGCAGGAACCTTTTCGTCATGTAAATTGAGAAACAAACTTGTAATTTAATGCACCAAGGTTATCGCTTTTTGTGCATCCAAACTCAATATTGGCCTGACTGCCCTTCAACTCCATGTTTAAAAACTCTACGAAGAAGTTATTACTGTCAAAATCTTCATTCCATTATTTAGGCTCCCTGTGGTCAAACAGAGTGGAATAATCAAGATGATCTTTTTTAATTCTTTGCAGTGGTTGATCTGGTCTTGATCATGTCGGTGAACCCTGGCTTCGGTGGGCAGAGCTTTATTGAGAGCCAAGTTAAGAAAATCTCGGATTTAAGAAGAATGTGTGCAGAAAAGGTAATTGCATTCTTATTTCTTGTATAGAGTCCTTGCGAGAAAAGAAAATAACAATCTCTCTTTATTTTGCAGGGGGTCAATCCATGGATTGAAGTGGATGGTGGAGTTGGTCCAAAGAATGCATACAAGGTTTGTCATTCAGAATCATATGCTCCTTGTTTCTTACATGAATATCCAGCCTAAGTAGAATTCTCTCTCTAGAATCAAATATTGCCCTGGATGGTGCATTGAACTAGATAGATTCTTTTTTTTATTTAACCTTTTCTCACACATTAACACTTAGAGGTTGTAGGGTGCTGTTTTCAATAGTAAATAATGATCCCTCTGCGCAACTGCACAATCACAGCCCTCCAATTTGTTGGGGCCCATGGAATGAATGGTTGTGATCTTATGATCGTGACAGCCTCGTAGACTCTCTCTATTAGTAAGCACGTGTCAGGACTCGTGATAACTCATTGGATCAGAACAAATTGTCCTTTTCATAATGCAAGTGACACAACTAATGGCATGATCTATAACGCCATTTGAAATTGTTACAATGCTGGCAGGTTATCGAAGCTGGGGCCAATGCTTTGGTTGCTGGTTCTGCTGTCTTTGGAGCTAAAGATTATGCTGAAGGCAAGTACACAATTTCTATTACGAGTCCTCGAAAAGAAAATATAAGTCTATAATACAGGGGGGCAAAACTGTATTTTAATGTTATCGCGGTATGAATGTGTTACAGCTATAAAAGGAATAAAAACCAGCAAAAGCCCCGTTGCCGTCGCAGTATAAGCATTGAAGTCCAAAAGACCATATTCAAGTCAATGTGCAGGTAACTTGTGCTTGTCCCTCTTGTGTGTGTTTTTTTCTCACTTGCTACAAATTCCAGTATTTTTCTTTTTCCTTTAAAGCGGGATCGAGTCTTTGGGATCGAAACGAAAAGTCGTCGTCAAAATTTGAAGTCAACATGAGAAAAAATTATGATAAATATATATATATATATATGGAATGAGAGTTGCTTCATGAGAAATATGGTATTAATAACAGTAGGAGTCCTAAATATGACCAAGTTATATGGTTTAGGTCCCTGCAACTGCTGTAGGAAAATGTAAGTCGGAGTCGCTTGAAATATTATCAAAAATAAATTTGGTTTTTCGTCCTCTAAAATCCTTCGTTTCCCAAGTGAAGTTTCGGTGTGATTTGACATGGTGAATGGACAATAATGTCTGGACGTTTTGATGTTTTGAGTTTTCTATGAGCACTTTCATACGCTACTCACACCTGCAGCGGATATATGCCTGTACTTTGGGATGGAGCTACATTGTGACAATAGCATGAATTACAAAAACATGGGCATTTTTTCAATTATATGTATAGAACCCCTCCTAGAAAATTCATGACTCCGTTCCAGGAAAATCAAAAGCTTGTTAGGGGGTAGAAAATATTAAGTTTTTTGGGTTAATTTTTTTTTGTGCAATCTTGATCACTGAAGCACAAATAAGCTGTTTTTCTCCTATTATATATTTGCAAAACCTGATCCAAGCAAACGATCAAATCTTTGAATTTGCAGACTGCACCCGAACTGGAGGAGCAGCATATTGGGGGCTTCCTGTTGTTAGCTGTTTGATGATTTCTCTGCTGCCAGAGATGAAAATTAATAAGGAATGTAAATTCTGAAGAGGAGTGCTGTTGTGGTGACATAATTTGGGTATCATATCTTTGCATTTGCATAAATAAGAATATAACGGCAACCTATTTTAATTCAGCACTTATCCCCTGTAACATTATCCTATCATCAGTGTCCAGTTTAATAAAGGGCTAAAACATGTTCAAAATTTGCAGTAGTTGTACAAGTTGTATACAACACTTGGTTCAGCTTCTTTTTTTTTTTTTTTTTTTGGAGTGATTCATTGTAAAGATAAATAGACTCTTTTCGTCCCCTTTTCGATGCCTGAGGACCTATGCGAATGTTTTGGAATGGGGATGTTCTCCTTTAACAAGTAGACCCACGATACGAACTAATAGATGTTTTTACTTTTACCCGTAAATAAGATCTATTAATAGTTGGTCAGTCTCCCGTAGCATGCCTTCTTGTTTGTCATGAATTTGTCTCCCCACTTATTTATTATAGTCTTCAAGGTACCGCATAGTCAATAGATAAACTAGGGCACATCTTGCTCAAATTAGAAACTGTGGATGGTGTATCTACGATCCACTCAGACTAACTTGGGAGCCCACTTGCTTTAACTTAGAACTGATTTGGACAAGTTCTTTAATAGGATATAAGAAATTTTTAGTTAGGACCCAGTTCGAGCCACTCAGGATTATTTTCTTTCTTGAGCCTGGCCCACAGGCGACTACTTATCTCAAATCCGTCCAATGGGCTCGATAAAATATAAAAATAAAATATGTTTTTTTTTTAAATAACATTAGGCCAAGCATTTTTGCAAAAAGAAAAAAAAATCAAGCTTGGCCTGAAAAAGATTATCGGACCTACTTTTTTTGACCAAGTCTGCCCAAGAAAAATATTTAAGTCTGCCAAAATTTGGGTCGACCGACATGCCTATATTAATCTAGAAATACTAATTATTTATGCATTAGCAGTACTACTAGCCCTTAGTTTGGGAAGAAAAAATTAGTTTTTTTTTTTTTTTTTTTTTTTTGGGTTTGGAGAGAAAAAAAATGATAGCTTTTTAGTAATTAATTTGTTAGCTTTTAATTAATTTAATATTTTTGCCCTTCATGGTTTAAAAGAATTTACCTGTTTGGAGTTTCAAATTTTACCAAAAAATTCCAAAAAATCTCCATATAACTCCACAAATTTTCAATTTTTAACTTTTATCAATTTCAGAAAAAAAAAAGTATATCTACCTTAAAAAAAGTAACAAAATCAGCATCCATGTTGTCCTCAAAAAAATATTAAATAATAATGCACTTCCAAAAGTTCAAAATAACATGCATTGTGATGCAGCAAAATCTGTTCGAAGGGACAATTTACTGTCCGTTTAAGCGGATTTTGAATTTTTTTGACACTATAGTCTGATATAACTGTTTGGAGATTCAAAAATCTTTAAAAAATTTCAAAAGTTTCCAATTTTCTCTAATTAAATTTTGTCACTATCATTTTCACACCAACAAACTCTAAAAGAAATTTCAAAAGTTGGTTAACACTCCAAACACCAAAAAGTTATGCTTTTGGAGTTTTTAGATAGATTTTATAACTCCAAATGAGTCCAAAATGTCAGAGTAAATTCATTTCAAAAAATAAAAAAAACCCAAAAAAGTTGAGTAACCAAATCTTTCTAAAAAAAAACGTCTAAAATTACTTTCACATGGCCTTTGGGGGGGGGGCATCAATCCCATTATTCTCAACAATCTTCTCTCTCTCTGCACGCACGTGCGTCTGTGTATAAAAGATATTTCTTGTAAAACATTCTACAATTAGGCTCCATTTATTTTGATGTATAATATTTTTAAAATATCTTACATATTTTGTGTTGTTTAGTGAGATGAAAAAGTGGGCTCATTCGGTAAAACTGTTTTTTGTGTCCAATTTTTTGTTTCCAGTTTTTATTTTCATAGCAGAAAAAGAAAACAAAAACTGTGAGGAACTGTGAGGGACCTGCTCGTGAGAAACTCTGCCTGCGGGAGAGTGAAGCCAGAGGTGAAGCAAAGAAGCAATGCCTTCCATCCCACATCGCCTGGGTCGTGGAAGGAAGTGGCATATATGTAATATTCGATATCAATATAATACAATGCGTTTTAAAACTATAAAGGCACTAGATTCAGTGGAAACTCCAGAATTAAGCGTGCTCTAGTGGGGGTAATACCAGGATGGGTGACCTTCTGGGAAGTAGCTTATCAAGCCCAAAGCGAACAATATTATACTATATGGGTGCGGGTCGTTACAAATTGTATCAGAGCCAATACCCAGCCGAAAGTGAGGGATCGCGCGTGAGCGCTGCGTGTGGGGGACCTGCCTGTGAGGGACTCTGCCTATAGGAAAGTGAAGCAAAAGGCCACGCGGGGACGCGTGCCCAATAAGGGAGGAAGATTGTGAGGGACTGTGAGGAACCTACTCGTGAAGAACTTTGCCGGCAGGAGAGTGAAACCAGAGGTAAAGTAGAGAAGTAATGCCTTCTATCCCACATCGCTTGGGTTGTGGAAGTAAGTGGCATATATGTAATATTCGATATCCATATAAGAACAACGCGTTTTAAAGTCGTGAGGGCACTGGATTCAATAGGAACTCCAGGGTTAAGCGTGCTCCAGTGGGGGCAGTATTAGGATTGGTGACCTCTTGGGATGCAACTTACCAGGCCCAAAGCGGACAATATTGTACTATGTAAATGCTGGTCGTTACAAATAGTATCGAGCCAATATCCAGCCAGAAGTGTGGGATCACGCATGTGGGGGACCTGCCTGTGAGAGACTCTGCCTGCGGGAGAGTGAAGCAGGAGGTCACGTGAGAATGCATGCCCTGTAAGGGGAGAGGATTGTGGGGGACTGTGAGAGACTTGTCCATAAGGGACTCTGCCTGCAAGAGAGTGAAGTCGGAGGTGAAGCAGAAAAGTAATGCCGTCCATCCCATATCGCCTGAGTCGTGGAAGAAAGTGACATATATGTAATATTCAATATCCATACAAAAACAACGCATTTTAAAGCCGTGAGGGTACTAAATTTAGTGATAACTCCAGAGTTAAGCGTGCTCCAGTGGGGACAATACTAAGATGAGTGACCTATTGAGAAGCAGCAAACTAAGCTCAAAATGGACAATATTGTATTATGTGGATGCGGGTCGTTACAAAAACTTAAAAGTGCATTTAGTGACAATAATTGTTAGTTGGTAGTTATAGTAATTAATTAATTAAATTCATTAAATTTAATTATTTTGAATATATTATTTGTTAAAAGTAATTTAATATAATAAAAATGAAATATATTAAACTTAATTTATTATATTTTTTTAAAAATATTTTAATAAAATATATTTTATGTTAATTAAATTAACTTAAACTAATTTGTTTTAATTAATTAATTAAAACTTTTTATTATTCATATTTAATTTCAACAAAAATAAAATATATTAAATATAATTTAATTATATTATTTATTAAAAATAATAAAATAAAATAATTTTTCAATTAATTTAATTTATAAAATTTAACTATAATTAATTTTTTTTAGTTAATTATTAATTAGAAATTAAATTATATACTAAATATGATTTAATTAATAATTAATTTTTTAATTTACTAAATTAATTATTGATAAAATTAATTATTTATAAATTATGTTTAATATATTATTTAATATATTAATTCAGACAAAATTAAATTTATTAAATATAATTTAATTATATTAGTTATTATACACAATTAAATAAAATATTTTTAATTAATTTAATTAATTAAGTTGTATTAATTATATATTTAATATATGTTAAATTAATTATTGATAAATTAATCATTAATTACATTATATTTAATATATTTTTATTGTATTTAATGCTAGCATTTTCTCATGCCTAAAGGCACAAATGATATGAAAAACTAAAAAATTTTCACCTATTGATTATATAGTAGGACAATCTTAATTATTAGATATATATATATATATATAGATAGATAGATGTTAAATTAATGACCTAATTTTTTATATAGATATAATTTAATATATTGTACATTAATATATGAAATAATATATATATATTTATATTGATACTAATCAAAAGGTGGGTGAAAAGGCGATGGTTGTTGGCGATGATCGGAGATGGATAGGGGTGGTGGTGGTAGTGGCGGTAGTCGACGATAGTTGAATGTGAGTGGTGACTGATTGTAAGTGATGGTTATGACTAGTAGTGATTATAGAAGAAAATAAAAATTGAAAATAAAAACTTGAGAAAACATCTTTTTCATATTTTTAATAATTTTTAAAATTTTGAAAACAGATTTTATTTTTTTTGAAAATTAAAAGCTGAAAATAAATTTGCCGAACGTATTTTCGTATTCAATTTTCAAAAAAATAAAAATAAAAATTGAAAATTGAAAACAAAATGGTTGCTAAATGGTCCCTAACATATTAGTTTGGTTTCAAAAAAGTGGATAACTTTTTTCATTTTTTTGTCTTATATGAGTTTTTTTCACAAAAATTTAATTTTATTTTTAAAAGATTTAACTTTTAAGTATGTTAATCATATTTATAAAAAAAAAATTAAAAAATTCCCATTCATTTGAGTAAAAAACTATTGGATTGACTAAAAAAGTATCAAAAGAGGTAGTATTTTTTTTTCTAACTTGTATCCAAATAGATGTGAAATTTTTATTTTTTATTTTTTTAACAAATGTGATTAACATGCCCAAAAGTTATGACTTCTAAGAAGAAAATCAAATTTTGATAAAAAAAAAAAAGTTATATAAGACCAAAAATGTTATAAAAAAACTAAAAGCTAATGGCTAATTTAAATCCAAACGAAAAATATTGTTTTCAAAAAAATGTTTTCCATCTAAATCTGGAAAACAATTTACATTACTAAAATTAGTAAGCTAATTTTTTAAGGGTTCAAGTCATCTCATTTGAGCTTTGCCTGGTGAGCTTTGTTTGATTGCCACTGATGTACGAATTTAAAAGTTTATGGATGTGCTTCTTAAACTAAATTATTTTTCACCAGAAATTACGAAATAAGATAAATTTTTAGATAAAATCTTTTTACATAAAAAAATATTTTCTAAGTAAAAGATTTAACTTCAAAGCAAAAATATTTTTTTTTAAGTAAATGTACAAAGAGAGGAATCAAAGTGACAAGGCAGTGAAACCACTTGAAGAAATGCTATGTTTGAGTGTAATCGGCATTTTCAAATACACCAATATAACTTTAAAAATTTAAATTTAAGAAATTTTCAAGTTGTTGGCCATTTGTTCAATAGCTAGGGGTACATTTCTTTTTCTTTCCACTTTAATTGTATTTTTGGTTACTTCATATATAGAAACACTCTTTCACTCTTTTCATATTTTTTGAATATTTTTTATAAAAATTTTTAAATTAATATTTTAAAAAATGTAATAATAATTATAATAAATTATAAAATTTTACACATTTATTAAATATTTATTAATATCTATTAGACAAAGTCAATTAAATTTTTTTTATTTTTTTTTTACAAAAAATGATATTTACACTTTAATTTTCTTTAGAATTTTCTCAAAAAATAAAAATTTAAATTAAAAATTCAATCAAAATGCACAAAAAACTTAAAATTTTAAATATATATACTTTTACACTATTTATTTCATCTATATTCTATATAATAAAGAAGTTTACAAATTAGAATATGGGATATTTTAAATTGTTGGACTTGTTAAATGGCTTTTTCTCTTCATTTCGGTTGTTTTTACTATCATTTTATATGGAAATACACTTTTTTACTCTTTTTATTTTTTTTTTTGAATACTTTTTCTGCAAAAGTTTTTAAATTAATATTTTTAAAAATGTGATGCCATTTATAATAAATAATAAAATTTTACAAATTTATTAAATATTGTTTGGAAATCTATTAGATGAAATCAACTAAGATTTTTTATTTAAAAAATTTTGATATTAATTTTACTTAAAAATGACTTAAAAATAAACATTTAAATTAACAATTAAATTTTATGTATTAAAACTTAAAATTTTAAATCCATACAATTTTACACTTTTTGCAAGTCAAATTAAAATTTTGAAAACATTTGCACCTTTTGTAGGTCAAATTATATTTTCATATTTTTAGGTATGGGCAATTCATAGTCTATATTATAAGAAAAGTCAAGTATTTGAATTTGTAATAATTTCAACTGTTAGATTTGTTTAATAATGAGGATTTTTTCTTCACTTTGATTGTCTTTTCAGAAAATACAATTTCTTATTCATATATTTTTGTTTGAATACTTTTTTTTTTATAAAAGTTCTTAAATTAATATTTTTAAAAAAGTGATAATATCTACATAATAAAAAAGTTCAAGAATTTGATTTTGAGATATTTTCAGCCGTTGAATTTGTTTAATGGTCAAGAATTACTAAAATTTTGTAGAAAAAAAAAGAAGAAATAAAAAAAAACTTAAAAATACCTCACAATTTTCAAAAGCCCAAATATTTTTCTTCGAGCCAAATCAATAAAAACAAGCATCAGCAGAATGATAACTGCATCCAATAGCCCCCGGATTCGCCTGGGCTCAGCTTCCGGTTTTTACTCTCTCTCTTTCTGTTGCTTGCGGTAGGAAAGGAGAAAGACAGAGAAAATAAGGAAAGAAGAAAAAAAAGAAGGAAGGAAGGAAAAGGAAAAGAAAAAAAAAAAAAGGAGGATTGGGCCTTTGCCCAATTATCTGACCTAATCATAACTTTGGATTAAATTCGGTTAAAAAAATAAAATAAATTAAATTATTTGGATTAAATCAAGTCTAAATAAATAAATGACTTAAAAATTTTAAATAAATACCCAAAAATAAATATTTGTTATTACCCTATCCCACCAAGTAATTCCCCTACATCGCCACCGTCCTGTCCAGTGGAGGACACGCAGCCCGGCCTCATTATTATTTTTTTAAATTAGACAATAAACAAAGTACATATACAAACTAACTAATAACTAATAGAATAAAATACTAAAAATTAAAAATATCAATATATAAATTAACCAAATAGTAAAATTAATATTTTAAGACAAATATTAATTTCAATCCTCAACATAAGTGCGTTTGGTGCACTAAAAAGTGAGAAAAAATGAGATAAAATGTTATTTGAAAAATTTTTTTGTGTTTGGTACACACCGCTCAAACTGCGTTTTTTGAAGATAAATAGTAAAATTTCATTCTGACGGATTGAATTTCCGTTTGGACGGATTCAAAATTTTAAGCAGTCATGACTTATGTACACTACAATCCGTCCAAACGGATTGTAGAAACCATTTGAACGAAAGTTGGACGAAAGTTGGCCGCACAATTTCGTCAAAACGGTTTCTACAATCTGTTGGAACGGTTTTAAAAATGTCACAAAAAAATAGTCAAAGTGGGTGTTATTTGGTAGGTTGGGATTTAATTGTGAGAATGGCGAAAAAATTTTTACTATTTGGATTAACCGAAGTATAGTTCTCGACTTTTTTTTTAAAAGATATTAAACGTTTTTTGAATTTTAAAAATGCGAGAATGTGTAAAATTTTATAGAGATTTTCAAAGGTTTTCAGAGATTTCCATCAAATTTTGGGACACCAAACACACCCAAAATAAGATTAGTAAGAATATTTTTATAATTCTAAACCTAATTAGAGTAGGAAAAGAAATTTTATCTCTCAACCACCTCCTTTTCAAACTTTATCGGATTTTAATTTTTCTTTTCTTTTGCACTCCTGTTCCAGTAAAATAGAATCGTATTGAATTCTCTCACGGCCACCCTTACTCTTCGCTCCTCTTATGTATTTGTTAACATTCTATTATTAGATGTAGATGTCAAACAATAGAAGATCATAAACAAGGCATTTCAGCGTAAAATAAAAATAATAATAGTAATATTAATACGTTGCTATAGTTCAACGAATGAAGCCCTCTTTGTAACCGAAAAGGTTTTACCAAAACAAGTGATAGAATGAGCATTTTCGCACAAAGGATATGTATGCGTACATTCTACATTCATGTACATACGTGACTCTCTCATTCAGTTATTTTCTTCTTTTAAGCACAAAATAAATAAATAAATAAATAAACGATGTCATTTTAATCATATCCTTTGATCAATAGAAGAATGGGCAATTCGCAACTAATGAGATAAGGATCATTAATTGTTCAAATACTCCAAACTATTTCCTTTAATGGGTTCAAATCCATTACTAGCTTTAGAGGAAATAAAAAGATGAATTTTTACATAACAAGAAAATGAAGATAGGGTTTCAACGCACTCTCCTTATCCTAACAAAGCAAATTATTTTGTACCTTAAATATATTGTTTATCAATTTGAATGTCAATATCAACCCATTACTAATTTACAAAAGTATTCAAACCAATATATATGTGTGTATATATATATATATATATCATAATGTATTATATAGTGTTAACACAGAGTTAACATTAGAACAAATTAAAAATTCAAAATGTATCAATTGTTACAATTAAAAAATCAGATCTTAAAATCAAATTTGATAAAAATAATTTTAGAAAATACAAACCGTAATTTATCTATATATTTATAATCTTGAATTGCTAGCATCTTACAATTGATTTTTTCTTTTTTAATTTCATGATACTATATTTTTTAACAAAATTTTTCTAATATTTGAACACTAGAATAGGTTTGTTTTGGATGAAAGAATCCTGAAGTTTAAATATAACTTTAAAAATTCAAAGTTAAGTTTGAGTTCTTAAATTTGTATGAGATTAATTCCATCTAATATTTAAGATTGAAACATTTTTATTTATTGAATAAACATAATCTAAAACTTAAAAATATTACTTTAACTCTTAAATTGTGTTTTAACTTCAAAAACCATCAATTGGTCTGATTTTTTCACTTTACTCAACTACATTTTTTGGCATAAAAGAAATTAAGAACACTCCATCTAACCATGCATGTACCAAACAAAAAATTAAATATAATGAATAGAACAAGTAATTAGTGCATGGTTAATTATAATTCTTATCTTAATTATGACTATAATTTTATTGCTAATTAATTAGTTTAGTGGTGTTTAACCTTACACAAAAAGAGGGGAAAATAAACTAAAGAAACAAGGAAAAAAGTCATATACGCGTTGTAATAATAAAATTGATTTTGGTTGGCTTTTTCAACCACTAGTTCCTTGGAATATTTTGATTATTGAAGGAATTTCGAAGCATACTTTATTACGATTGCATTTAATTTATAGAATATACTCAACGCGTATTTTACTTTCGTTACTACGGTGTGACCAGTCCTTAATTTGTCTTTTTTATCTTTTGATTGCCGAAATATATGCAATGTAAAACAAATTCTACTCTCTCTCTCTCTCTCTCTCTCTCTATATATATATATATATTAATGGAATTAATTTTATAACAAATCCAACCAATCACAATAAAGATGTAGAAATAAAATATTTGCTCGCTGGATGAATGTTTCTCGTTCTTATCCACAAAGTAATCCAGCAGGAATTTTTAATTACTTAAATATTTTATTAGAATTAAATGACAAACATTTCATCATATTTAAAAGACAACAATGTCTTGTGTTCGAGTTTCATCTATCAATTCAAACTATATGTATATGTTGGATGTATACATGACATTTTTGCGAATAATTTATACGAATAAATTAATTATAATGCCTTTATGTTTTACCTTATCTTATCTCTATTTCTTAATTTCTTATTTATTTATTTTTTGGTACGTTACGAAGGAGGATAAAGAAAAAAAAAAGAGTGAGAATTAAAAATGAAAATGCAAATCAAAGTCACCTCAATTTTATTTTATTTTTTTTTTTTTTGGTAAGTTCCTCAATTTTAATTTTTCATATTTAATACATTTCTTCTTATAATCTTCATCACAATTCAAATAAAGGAAGAACATTTGAATTTCTATACCTTTATTTATTTTTTTGATAAATTTTTTTTCTAAACAGAATTCTAATGATTTAATTTATAAGTCAAACTTATTTAAATTTACATTTTTAAATACTGTTCGGTATATCAAAATTAATCAAAATTACAAATTTTTTTAGTTTCCTTTAATCAAATTTTATCATATATTACATTTATATTTTATTTTTTAATTATTTTATCATTTAAACACCATTTTAATTTCTTTTTATTTTTAATAAAATTTTAAATATCATTATAATTATTCTTTGTTCGTGTAGACGACCAAACAGAAAACGAGTAAAAAAGAAGCGTCGGCAAGCGCGTTATTCTGCCACGTCAGCAGTAACTAGGAGAAATTTCAGATCACGTGGCATAAAACGGTTGGCAGAGAGCCAGTGGTCCGTTGGGCGCCGCCATCATCACCACGCGCTGCTTACGCCACCCACAAACCTGAACTGCGTGTCCGATTAGCGCGAGCGTCGAGGAAGTGGGGACAACTGATGACGTGTCAACCGTTACAAATCGCCCAGCCCCTCACACAAACAAACAGGCCCCAACAAGAACCCGTCAACTCATCACGGGGCTCCGTTACCTTCGCGGAATGGCATAAATACCCCCAAAACAACACGCTAATTACCTCAATAGGCAGGATATCAGGAGAGAATTTTTTTTTTGGTAATTCAGGAGAGAATATTCCCTTGGAAGTACCTGCAATTGGATACGAATTAGTTGTTGGCCAGTTCTCCAATAGATACGCAGATGTCTATCACTGGATATTATATAATAAATTTATTTTTCTGTTAGATATGAAGAATAAATCAAAATATATGCATACATACATATGTATATATATATATAAACGTTTTCATGATGTTTTAAGGTTAATTCATCCGTGAAGGACTCCGACTGTTTGCCCATTCCTGAGAGATTGAATCATGAATCATGTGGGGGAAATGGTTGATGATATGTATACATATGCATATGCGTATACATGCATGCATACATACATACATACATATAGATATATGGATAGATAAGTGCAGATGTATTGGAATATCCTTACATCACACATAGAGATGTATGAATTAATGAATGAGTGAGTGAGGTCAGAGTTACTTGGAATTGAATGATGAGAATTGTATATAAAATCCACAAGGGAATTGGTGGAATTGTTAGCCAAACATGCCAGATTGGAGGGTTCAGATTCTGCTATATATTTATATTACCAACCTCTGATATAATGAATAGAGAGGGAAAAAAAAATTGGTGTAGTTGGATTAACAGGAGATATGATGATGGCTTAATTTCTTAATTTCTGCTGATAGTTGGATCCAAAATTTGTAATTAATTGAGAGAAAATTATATTTTTAAAGTAAATAGAAATAAATAAATAAATAAATAAGTGACAAATTTTTGATGTAAACAAAAATAAAAATAATAAGAACTCACAATTTATTTCACTTTATTTTATTTTATTTTATTTCTTTATTACTTCAATCGCAACCTAACGAAAACAAATGTGTGAAAGTAAATCGCAACCTAACGAAAATAAATGCTGTGAAAGTAACTCGATCTCCACTGTCTGACATTGATAAAAAAACTTTTTTTGGGCGCACCCTCGGGTGCCCTTTTTCATTGTTGGATTCGACGGCAGAGAAGAACACTGATGAAAGGCCAATTTCATTGCAAAACCCCGGCCCTGGTTCCATAAAAACAGACGGCGAGAATGCATCTTTAGTAACATTTTGGGCAAACTATTCTTGTTACTCACTGCTTCTTTACTTTGCCCTAATCTCACTTTTAACGCGCTTATTTATACCCTTTTTTACTTTATTTTTGTATTTTTAAATCATCTCAATTTGTTTGTTTTGCCCATTTGTTAATTTTTTCTTAAATGATAATTGATGAAAATAAGTAAAGTGAGACAATTTAAAAGTATAAGAGATAGAAAAAATGAGACAACTTAAAATATAGGCATTTGTCTTGTTTTACGGTTTTTGTTTATCATAATTTTATTTTATTTTTATTATTTGATAACTTTTAGGCATGTCATTCACAATTGTAAAATTAATTACAAAAATATTATTTTCAAATAGAAAAATTCATGCACAGGTTAAAAAAAAAAAACTAACTCAATTTTCCAATTTTAATTATTTTTTTATTTTTTTTATAAATGTAAATAATATGTCTAAAAATTTTTAAACAAAAAAAATTAATTTTGGCAAAAATAAAAAAGAAAAAAAAAATTGAGCTAACCCTTCTCAAACAACCGCAAAAGTGGTAATTTCAATTTACTCTAAATTTTATTGAGGGAGAGAGAAAGTGCGAGAGAATTTTCAAATTCCTAATTGAGTAAGCTTGAGCTTGATGACTCTCTAATAAGAAAAGCTTGGACTTAATTAATGTATTCAGTGTGATGGTTGTTGCTTTATGTAACAAATTAGAATTTTATGGATGCCCTACTTTTTGGTTACCTCCCAAAAAGCCAAGCTTTTTTTTTTTTCAACTCTCTCCCTCTCTCTCTCTCTCTCTCTCTATATATATATATAATATTACTTTTTGATTTTTTAGAAATAAACTGGAAAAAAAAAAGTTAAAAAAAAATGTAAAATCCGCAAAAACGTCAACTTTATGTTGCTTTTTCACTTAAAATGACCTTGGATTTGAGTCCCCATAAGATGAACTTAAAAGCTCAAACAAACTGAATGATGAATTTCACGTTTTCAGTGAAATAAACACTTAAATCCACAAGAATGCAACGTGACAAGGAACAAAAAGCAAGGCTTTTTTCATACCACCATAAGAAGTTCTACCAAGAGACAAAAGGAATTAAAATTTAAAAAGATAATAACACAATTTCATGCAATACATCGACCCTTTGCACTGTCTGCAGTGACCATTTTTTGATTCATCGCATAACTATACAAATACTTTTGACACAATCATCTTCAGGCAACAACAATAGTAACTACTGAACCCTTTCCTCCCTCTGTTTTCTTCTAATATTGCTGGTTTTTTTGGTTCTAGAAATCTAGTAGTTCCAAATACAATCAAGCTCTATTGGTACGGCCGAACTCGACGGCCCATCGTGATCTTCAAACGTCCGCCTTCCCATCTCGAGATTCGACACGACGGAGGAGATTTCAGGGTTCATATCGGCGCTTAAACCCGTTTCCTGAGAGACACTGACCATCTCCTCTGTTTTCAGACTCTGTTTCACATTTGCTCCGTAGTTTTCAAGCAAACCCCTCAGGAATGTCTGGTCCTGTGCTGAAAACGAACCTGGGTATTGGAAATTTCCTTGAATTGGTGGAGCCGCCGCCTGAGACGGGTAGAACGGATTTGGAAGAGAGATTCTCGGGAAATTTTCTGATGGATTTGAAGAGGCAGCAGCAAACAGAGGATTGGTAATGTAGTTGGTCATCATCTGTTGCTGAATTCCCCGAATGTCAATGGGATTGGAGAAGCAGGACACGTGAATGGATTCCGACACAGCAGGTTTGGCTCCATCACCGAAGGGTGATGAGTCCATCAATGGTGGCAGAATCGGACCCAAGTCATTTCCAACAGAATTGGTTCTCAACAACCCTGAGAATGGAATTTTCTTTCCACCGGCACTCTTCTGAAATACCCTGCAGATCACCCACTCATTCTGCAATAAGATTGAATGGATCCTATTAACACAACACAAACAGAGGCTTTGAAGCAGGGGAAGAAAGCAGAGGAAAAACAAAAAAAGGCAATACCTTTGCAGTTTTGGGGAGGTTCTGGACGGAGAATTTCTCCTCTAATCTGTATTCGTGCATGACCCAGTTGGTTTTCTCTCCTTTAGGAGCTCTCCCCTTGTAGAAAACCAAGGTTTTCTTCATTCCAACCAGGGATTTTCCCCGGAAAATTTCCTTATCCTTTCCCGTGGCTTTCCAGTAACCAGCTGCAGTAGCCCTGTTTGTCCTCAAACCTGTTGGGTATTTCTTGTCTCTCACACAGAAAAAATACCACTCTTTCTCCCCCATTTTGGCTTTCCCTTCATCCAAACACCAAGAGAAGGAAAGTAAAAAATAAGCATCACAACATCCAACAGGCAAACAGAGGGGATAGAAGGGGAAAAGAAATTATAGTTTTTAGAAGGCCTTACGTGGCAATTCCCAAGGCTCAACCTTGTTCAAGTCCGCCTCCCCAATAGCTCTGGCACAGAAGTTGATGTCAAGAACCTTGTTGGTTAAGTAGTGTGTGATCAACTCTTCGTCGGTAGGGTGGAATCGAAATCCAGGAGGCAATTCCATCTGATCTTCCTCGCTTCCAAGTAGGGAAAAGCTTTCCATCACTCAAAACCCTAATACTCTTCTCAGAAACCTCTGACAAACTGATTCAGAAACTGCTCTGATCAAAAGAGCTAAGAATTTCACTAAAAATCCTTAAAACTGGAAATGGGTATGAACCAAAAAGGTCTGGTTTTCAGGATTCTAAATCCGCTGCAGAGAAAGATAAAAACCAAATCCAGCTAAGTTTCTCAGAAAAAGCAGATCAATGATATTATATTGGAAGAAACAAATCCTAGTAGCTCAAAAACAGGCATGGGAAAGCTGGGAAAAAAATTAGAAAAGTTCTAAGGGCAAAGAGAGAGAGAGAGAGAGAGAGAGAGAGAAGAAGAAGAAGGTGAGGGAGACGAGGAGATGTTAAGAAAGAAAATCATTATGAGGAGCAGAGGAGCCTCCCTAAATAGTGGTATTTAGGGAGAGAAACGTGATTTCTAAGGAAACTGGGGAGGTTGTTTTTGGCCCTCTTTTAGCTTTGCTGCAATAAATCCATGCTTCCATAACACTTTGACCCAATACAGCTCATCTCTCCCCAACCTTGCATGTAAACTTTCTTTTTTTTTTAATACATATATAAATTACAGATCGAAAATTCTATCCTAATACAAAGATATTATTAAAAAACAAACAAACAAACATACATACATACATGAATGAATGCAGTGGTAGTTTAGTAAATAGGCCGCATTTCAGTAGAGGTTTCGTTTCGTTAAGATGGACTCATATTCAAGTCATTACCATTTGATAGGAAATTTATGGGGAATAATTTGAATAAGTGCGTACTCATCATTTCAAAATAAAGAGGTTTATTAAAATATAATATTATATTTATAAAAATTGCAACCACCACACCATTCTTATCCAATAAGATTTTTGGTCTTATTTTCTAACAGAATAGTCTAATATGTTATGTCAATTTTTTTTTTTTTTGATACCCATTACAAATTTATTATTTTTTTCTAATTTAATTATCGGGATTAATCACTGCCAATCAAAAGGAAAATTTCAAATTAATATTTTAGATGTATATATATATATAGAGAAAGAGAGAGAGAGATGACATGAACAGTTGATGACAAATGAGAATTTTGAATTATATATATATATATAGATATTTTTAGAGGCTACTCTCTGATCAGTTGCTTCAACTGTATACCGGAATTATACATTATGCCTTAAAATATTTTTAAAAAGTATTTAAGAAAGCTCAGGATATTAGTATTTTTATATTTTTGTTTTTTTTTTTCTTGACGCTTGACAGTACCATTCTTTTATCCCAATCTGCCAATCCGTGCTTACAGCTGTGGGGTGAAGGCATAGAAGAATACCGACGCTCTTCTTTCTGCATCAGCAGCTGCCAAAAAATTAGCTCGAGTTCCATTTGTTCAAGTGAGAATTACCCGCTTGACACCATTTCTGGGAAGAGTCTCAAACCACTTTGGGACCGAACATTGCACAGAACTTCCATGCTACCCACCCTTGGACTTGACACGTGGAACACCGAGGCGTACAAAAAGTCAAAGGTTCCTTTCCAAGGAAAAGGGTACGCGAAAATAGAGGGAATATGATTTGAATTTATCTCTGGTTTTGGAGGAAACTTTTTCCGCATAAAAGACTCTCCAAATTATTTAGTTTTTTTTAATTTAATTTTTGGGAGAATGCTATTTTTAAAAAGGTAACTCAAAATAATAAGTATAGTGAAAAAATAAATAAATAAATGTGTAAATGGAACATAGGAGTCCAAAATATCACGTAACAGTATTTTCCACGAGTTTTAAGTAAAAACTGATTTAAATTTGACAATCACGATTGTTCTTCTATCTACAATTTTTTTTTTTTAATTTAAATTCAAGTTGCAACTATTAATCTATCAATAGATTTTTTTTTTTTTTGTGTGAAAATAGAAAGACAAACAAAAAGATAAAAAATGAGAAATGATCTAATTTTATAGATTATCTAGAAGGATTTACCAATTAACAAAGGATCAAATTTATTGTGCTGCTAATTCAAAGATAACATTTTATTGACTATTTCTAGCATACATTTACATAAGGTAAAGAGAGTGGATTAATTAATTAATTAAGATTCAGACGTCTTATTATATGGTGCTTTAATCCTCAAAGGTTCAATAATTGATTAGGGCTTTTTTGGTCGGGTGGCGAGGAAAATGTGTGTGGAATAAAAGTATAAGCAGCTTTAAAGTCATTTTGCTTTGTTATCACAAGTTGACAACTAAGTTATAAGTTTAAAAATGAATAAATAATTGCAAGCGGGAGGAAAGCCCGGGGTTATTTCCCAAATTAAACAATACGTTTTAATAAATCTTATTGACTAATATAAAAATAAAACAAAAAAACACCCACTTGCTCCTTTCTATTTAAAGTAATAAATAAATAAACGGTGAGGATGGAATTAGAATTTTATGTGACGATATGGGGGTAAATTATTAGGAAACTAAATCTAAAATTAATTAAGAATTAATTCAAATTTAGGGAAAAAAAAGAAATGACAAAGTTATTTCGAAAATTGAACTCAATGTTTGGCTTTATAATTTTTTGAGTAAAAATTGAAAAAAAAAATTAAGTGGGAAACATAAAAAAGTAATAAATTAAAATTGAAAAGATTGTCAAACGGTGCTTGCAGCTTCAATTAATTTTTTCTAACGTCCGCACCCTATCGGCTGGAATGCCGATTTGATGTATTAAGGGCGGCCCGTTTGAAAGTAAACTTTCTGGGGGCCTTTTGGCAATTTTATTTTGGCAAAAGTTACTATTGAGTGGGTGTTTGGAGTGATAAAAAGTAAAATAAAATGAGATAAAATGAGATAGGTTGTGAGTTTGTAATTTGTGTAGTGAGATAAAAAGTGATTAATTTTTAGAAATTTTCAGATAAATATAACAAACCAAACGCAACCTATATAAGTGTAATTTTTTATATATTTGATAAAAACTTAAAATTCAATAAATTTTAATAATTTTTAATAATTTTTTGTTGTTTAATAATAAGTTAAAAAACGTTTAAGAATTTTTAATGAGTTGTAATAACTTTTTGATTGTTTAGTAAAAAGTTAAGAAAATGTTTGACAAATTTTGGTGGTATTTCCAAACACCAAAATAGGCAAGAATGGACATTTCCCTTTTTTTTCCAAGCCAAACGGACCTAAATGGTTACGTGACTAGCTTATATATATATATATATATATATATATATATATCATTAACATTTTAATGGAAGAATACCTAACAAAAGATCATTCAGGTAGGATACACAAAGTTTGATTTGATACCAAACCTTAAAATGAAGGAACTTAATTAAACTAATTCTTTAATTTTAGTTTAGTTTGATAATTTTATGAGAAATAATTTATCAATAAGAAATTTCATAGTTTGAGGAGTCAAGGCATTATTGAGAAATTATAATTAATATCACATATATTATTTAAAGGAAAAAGATAACTTTACCAGAATAATAATTTTATCAGAGTGGATTGTTAGAATACTGTGACAATGACATTTTTTCAAATTAAAGTATAATAAGTATTTTCAATCAATATGGTAAGTTTATAGGTTCATAAGTTTCTAGCAATTTTGTCTGACAACTCTTTCTAGTAATACAGTGGGGTTATTTGGAGAAAGAAAAAGTGAGATAAATTGAGATAAATTATGGTTTGGGGAGAGTTCGTAATGCATACAGTGAGAGAAAAAGTTGATGTGATATAAAATTAACAGAGATTTATAGAATTTTTTAGAAAAATTCAGCAAACCAAACGACCCCAGTATTACTCTCCTTAAAAAATATTGTTTCATTTGAAATAAACCTATTTGTTCGTACTTACTAGTATTAACTGCAGTATGTAATGGCCCTATATCTTAAGGTGAAGAAACTTTAACATATATATATATATATATATATATATATATATATATATATTTATAAATAAATTTAAATAGTTAGATTTTAATTTAATAAATCAGATCGAATTATCATCGAACTCTCCCATTTAACTCACTCTCCCAATCGAAGGTTGTTAGTTAAATTTTCTTCTGGTTCTAACTATAAATTGATTTTTTTTTTTTCTAGAATGTTAGAAAAAAAAAATTAGAACACTGTTTTCTTAGTACACTTTACCTTATTGAGACTTAACAAAAAAAAAACATGATTTGGACTAATAGTTCCTTATAATTTGAACTGAAAAATAAAATTAAATAAATTTGTTAAATTTAATTATATTTGGCCGTACAAGTCAAAATTGATCTAAGGAAAAAATATTTTCATAAAAATAGATAAATATAATTATATTTTTACTCATTTCTATGCTAAAATAAAATACTAATTTATTTTTTAAAATGATTCAACTTGTCTCTGCTTTTTTTTTTTTTTAATAATGGATTTGGACGACTACACATGAGTTTATATAGCATACGTGAAACAAATTTAATTAAATTTAATTTTTTTAATAATTTTGTATTTTAGTCCAAATCACTTTTAAACTAAACAAGAATATCTAAATCACAAGAGAATAAAATATAATCACTCTTTAATTATTTTTTTTTTCTATTTGGGAAAAATGAAAAGAAGAGTGAACTGTCTGGTAAAGAATATAATTAAAACTACTATTATACTCTTTAAAATATATTTGTTTATAAAAATAATAAAAAATACCAAAAACAAAATTGATAAAACACAATTTGGAACCCTTTTGCACCCATTATGCCCTAATTTAAGATTGAAAAACTTCATTAATAGAGATGAATTGGGGCTTGACTTCTTTCCAAACTCTTATTTTTAATTGTTAAATCTCCAAACACTTCAAGATATATACCCATTGAAAGTTACATACGTGTAATAAATGCTTAAAAACATTTACTTAAAATAAAGTATAAAATAATTTATTATTCTTTTTCCTTTCGTTCACCTTCTTCGAACACAAGCAAATTGAATCTTTTTATCCTCCTTTATTTATTTTACTTTTCTCATTTACCTTCTTCCAAATAAAAACAAAAACAAAAAAAAAGTAATCTTGACATAAAAATATAAGTATTATGGTTTGATTCTGCTATTCAAAAGTAAGAACTTCAAGTAAATTTTGTGCAAAAGAAAGGTCTAAGGTATAAATTATTCAAATTATTTCTATTACTTTTAGGAATTGTTTAGATTACAAAAAAATATATAAATATATCAAAAATTACCAAAAGATACAGAAAAATATTAACTTTTTTCAAAATTTTCAATCAAATTTCGTCACAAATCACTTTTACATCAATTTTTTTGTACTTTTTTTATACTTTTTTAATATCCAAACAGTCTCTTGATTTGTCCACTCTATCTCTAACCCGTTTGACTGTTAATGAGAATTTGAATGAGAAAAGTAAGGATATTTCGAGACCTAACCAACCTGAACAAATCAATTCAACCCATTTAGTTTTGGACAGATTCTCTTTATTAGTAGATTTGGTCGAATTAAATTACAAAGAAAACGAATAGCTTAGTTAAGCCTTCGGCTTCTGTATTTCTAAATTGAAGAAATCCAAACTAAATAGTATTAAATAATTGGGGTTTTTGGAAGTCAGTCACTATTTATGTACTTATAATATTTAAGTCATACCCAAAAAACTTACTTGTGAATAAGTCACACTTGCAACAAAAAGACAAAAAAGGACATCACGCGTTTTTCACTACATTTCAAAACTGTCAGTTTTATCCGAAAATAGTGCACACTTTACTCATAACTTCCGTGACTTTTTATCTTCTTTATAAAGCAAGTAAAACGGATTTTTTGAAACAAAATCAAAACTGTTTGAGAAAAACCTAATTCCGCGACTTTCCATCTTCTTTACAAAACAAGCAAAACTGATTTTTGGAAATAAAATCAAAACTATTTAGGAAAACAGTACCACATAATAAAACAATACCGCATAAAAAACAGTACCACATAATAAAACATTATCGCATAAAAACAGTACCGCATAAAAAACATTATCACATAATAAAACAGTACCGCATAATAAACAGTACTGCATAATAAAACAGTATCGCATAATAAAACAGTACCTATTTAAAACAGCACCATTTTTTGCATGATATAGTCATGCGGTACTGTTTTTGAACGAGCATGCATCTTAAAAAAAAAACAGTACCGCAGACATGTGGTACTGTCACACATGCGGTGCTGTCGGTCATTCGTTTGATATGTGAACTATTTTTGTATTTACATGTGATGTTTGCATGATAGAGTCATGCGGTACTGTTTTTGAACGAGCATGCATTCTAAAAAAAACAGTACCGCAGACATGTGGTACTGTCACACATGCGGTACTGTCGGTCATTCGTTTGATATGTGAACTATTTTGTGTTTGTATGTGATGTTTGCATGATATAGTCATGCGGTACTGTTTTTGAACGAGCATGCATCTTAAAAAAAGCAGTACCGCAGACATGTGGTACTGTCACACATGCGGTACTGTCGGTCATTCGTTTGATATGTGAACTATTTTTGAGTTTACATGTGATGTTTGCGTGATATAGTCATGCGGTACTGTTTTTGAACGAGCATGCATCCTAAAAAAACAGTACCGCAGACATGTGGTACTGTCACACATGCGGTACTGTCGATCATTCGTTTGATATGTGAACTATTTTTGTGTTTACATGTGATGTTTGCATGATATAGTCATGCGGTACTATTTTTGAACGAGCATGCATCCTTAAAAAAACAGTACCATAGACATGTGGTACTGTCACACATGCGGTACTGTCGGTCATTCGTTTGATATGTGAACTATTTTTGTATTTACATGTGATGTTTGCATGATAGAGTCATGCGGTACTGTTTTTGAATGAGCATGCATCCTAAAAAAAACAGTACCGCAGACATGTGGTACTGTCACACATGCGGTACTGTCGGTTATTCGTTTGATATGTGAACTATTTTTGTGTTTAAATGTGATGTTTGCATGATAGAGTCATGCGGTACTGTTTTTGAACGAGCATGCATCCTAAAAAAAACAGTACCGCAGTCATGTGTTTAAATACGTAATCCAGATCCGTATATATTCATTTGACTGACGTTAATCTCATAGTACAAATTCGCGTAATCTATGTTTATTCCTTCGTATATAATCTTTTAACAGATTTTTATCTCACTATATCTTCACGTGATTTATAAGGAATGAAACAAAAACGGAAAACGTGATTCTCGGTTCCATAATTTTCGGCAACTTCATCTCAGTTAATTATAGAAAAATGGCATTTAAGTCATATTATAAATTATATTTAAAACAAACTCGTGGGACCCACTCAAAAGTATGACTTAAATACAAAATTTTTCACATTAATGTGACTTAAAAGTAATACTTTTTTCTAAGTGTGATTAATAACTTTAAAAGATTACCAAGTATGACTTAGATACAATTTTCCGTAAATAATTTCCTAAACCCTTGATTCGATTTGTCAGAAATCGTTAAAGTATCTTATTAGACTTGTGTTCAAATTTTATTAGTTTTTTTTGTTGTGATTTGTGACTCTGTTATTTATTAAAACAAGAAAAGAAAACACATGTAATTCCGTGCACGCTTCATTTAATTTTAAAATTTTTAACGAAAATAATTAATTTAAAACATAAAGAAATAATGTATAATTATTGACATTTTAAAAAATTAGTATTTGTAAAAAAAAAGTATTAATTTAATTATCATATGCAAATTTGTAAAGTAATAATAAAAAATAAAAAATTAGATTATGATTTTGTGAAAAAAAAGGTTAGATGTTTTATTTTTTTAAACTTTGTAAAAATTCAACTAAATAGAATATCTGAAAATTTTAAAATATCACTTCCAATTACTATGAATGATAATTGATAATTCATTCTTGTTTATCATCTTAAACATTCAAAGTGACATCAAAATTTACTTTTAATATAAATATCATTAAGAGACCACATCCCATGTCCATAAGAATTTCACGAGAATATATTTGCCATTTTAATTGTTAGAAAGTAAAAGATTACATAAAGAATTATTGGGAAATCATATATTTAAAATTGATAATTTATAAATTTAAAATTAAAAATCTATACATTTTTATTATAAACTAACCAAGAGAGCATGTGTAAACAGGTACACACCATTTAATTTTAATATTTTTAACAAAAATAATTAATTTTAGAGAGAGTGTTCGGACATGTGATCGAGATCTGCAAGAAAACATTTGGTAATCATTCAAGCCACCACCTGTCCCTGCCACGTCTGATAAAGGCATAAGTAGTACCCTTTTCCCACTACGCATTTATAGTGCTAACTCAGTTTGCTCCACGATATGTCATAACTATTAAATAGAAAATACTCATACTTTTAAAATTAGCGTCTGCATGTATATTTAGTTATTGGATTATTTTTATCAATATAAAAATGATAAGGATATATATGAATTATGAATATACCTTTATTTTTTAAATTTGAATATTTAAATTTGAAATATTTATATTTGAAAATATTGTAAATTAACCATTATATCCTTATTTTTTAAAAGTAACACTTGAATATGTATTTAGTTTGAGAGACATTTTTGTTAATTTAATTATCATATACAAATTTGTAAAGTAATAATAAAAAAATAAGATGACTAGTATGTTCAAGCTTTTGATTCTGAAGAGAGGGCTCTTACTAGTGATGGTTTGGGATAATGTACGTGTTTTTGTTGCGTTTTTAAAGATATTTTCATAATGGTGCTTTGTATGTTACTTTTAATTCATATTTTCATCATTGATGTGAGATACATACATAAAATTTATTCTTTGAAATGTTTTAAATTTTAGTTATTGACAGTTGCGTGAAAAGGTTTTAATTTTGATAGTTAATGAGACTTCATTGATGCTTTACCTCTACTGTATTTTCCATTGGCAATTTATGATTAGTACTGGAGGTTTTAATATTTGATATATGCCTTTCCTTGTTTTGTATTTTTTATAACTATAATTGCCAATTATAAAGAGATTTACAATTATGTTAAATGTATAAAAAAAAAAAGGGTATAGCAACTGCTGCAGTTAATTTCTCTTTGTTGTTCAAGTGGACAAGATTATATTCTTCACTCTCTAGATTATTTTTAATTTTTTTTAAAAAGAAAAAAATATTTACACACACGTATATATATAATGGAGGGGATCTCGAACATATAGCATGCATCCATCTCAGACATATGGTGCCATTAAAAAAAGATGCCTGCATCCACTGCCGATTACGGTTTCAGTGAGTCTATTCCGACTATACGGCGTAACTGTGGTCATTGCCACATCATTGCTCATAATGAGTAGACATAAATGACACGTGGCAGGAAACTTATAAATACACTAACAAATACCCGTGCAAAACACGGACTACTTATCTCTTAATTTGGTCTTAAAATAAAAAATTTATTTTTTTCAAAAGGTAGAATTATCTGTGACTAAAGGCACAAAAATATAATTTGGTCTACAAATAACTCAAATATAAATTTGTAATACAAACCTACATAAAAATAATCTATACAGTCTTTAATAAACATATAAAATTTTATTATTTATCACAAATAAATGTTTTAGAAAAAATATTTAACAAAATATGAAAAAATAAAAGATTGTGTTTTCAGGTAAAGTGACCGAAAAAATAACTGAATTGTAAAAAAATAGCAAAATAATAATGACCATTGAGTCAATTCAATAGTTAAAAATATCTCAAATTTAAATTTTTTAACTTTTTTTTTTACCTCAAATATCTCAAATTCTGATACAAAAAGTATAAAAATGTATGTATTTACAATTTTAAGTTTTAAGTACTTTAAAATTGAATTTTTTCCATAAAAAAAATTAAAATTTTAATTTGAATGTTTATTGTTTAAAATTAAATTTTTAAAGAATATTATTTTTAATTTTTAATTTTTAATTTGAGTACATTAAAATTAAATTTTAAATATTATTTTTTAAAACAAAAAAATTTAGTTAACTTTTGTCACATCGACTGTTGTGTTTTATTATATAGATATACAAAGTATTTTTAAAACATTTATAAAAATATTTAATAAAATATTTTTTTATGTAAAGTGACCAAAATAACAATTAAAGTAGATAAAAAAATAATCCTAACAATTAAATAAATTTAATGGTTAAAAATATATCAAATTCAGATGCTTTAATTTCTTTATTATATATATAACACAAATAATATAAAAATATATATATTTAAATTTAATTATTAATTATTATATAATAAATTAATTATTTTTATTTAAAAAAATTCAACTTATCTTTAAAAAAAACAATTCTTCCAACCCTCACTCTCTCTCTCTTTCCCCCTCCCCTCCCCCTCTCAATCCCAGCCAACCCCCCTTTTTCTCTCTCTCTCTCTCTCTCCCTTTCTCTCTTGGCAAACCCATCCTCTGCCCTCCCTCTTTCTTTTTTTCTCTCTCTTTCTCTCCCCAGCAAACTCATCCTCCCTACATGCTGTCACGCACACACATATCTCATCAAAGATATGTGTTTTATTATATAAATAAGTAATGAAAAAGAGGGGAAAGTACTATTTTACTTAAAAAAATTCTACTAAAGTTATTCTTAAATTTTTCTTCTTTTCGTACGTATTTTAATTTGACCGTCGGTGTATTATACAGCCCGCAGTTTTTATTTCAGGACCACAAATCGAAAAACTTGGGACACCAGCATCATCGTCAGACACTTGTCCGACCGTGAAAGAAGTACACCTGCAGCACAAGGCCCCGTTGGATTTTTTAGACAATCCACATAGCATATAAAAATCTGTATGCAACCTCTTAGATTTTTTTTTCCCTCACATGTATGCGACCTTTTTGCCTCCAAAAACTTTTTACATGTTTGAATTACAACATATCGTAATAAATTTGTTTTACATGTGTGATGCTTCAAACCGACCAAAATATTCCAAACTAAATCGACCATAATTGGTTTGATTTGTGTTGGGCTGGTAAAGAAAGAGAAAAATAAAATAAAATAAACAGTTACAAATATATTGAATGTAAAAATTTATAATGCAACCTGTTAGATTTTTTTCCTTACATGTACGTGACTTTTATGCTTCTTAAAATTTTTTACATGTTAAATGTCAAACTCTGGCATTGAACTGCAACATATGCTAATAAATTTGTTTTACACGCGTTATACTTCAAACCGACAAAAAAAATTTCAGACTAAGCCTCCGTTTGGCTTGTTCTAAATTTATGAAATTTTCTAAAAATTATTCATTTTTTTGTCTATTTGAATCTCCAAATATCTTTCAAAAAATTCTAAAAAATTTTAAAATTTTTAAAATATTCTAATCAAATTTCGGTACATGTCATTTTTACATCATATCAACACCACCTTTTGTTTTTTTTTTCTTTTTTGTTACTCCAAACGCCCGTTTACCTCACTGCACGAATTACGAACTCATAATTTATCTCACTTTTTATTACTCCAAACACACCATAAACCGATCATAGCTTAGTTTGTATTGGGTTCGTTTTTGCATATTATATAAACTGATCTGATCTAATCTAATCCGATTGCTGTGGTGGTACATTAAAGAATTAATTTTAATGAAATTTGTTTAGGACTCTTAAATTATTTTAAAAAAGTAAGATCATTCAACAAAAACTCTTCAACCGATGAATTTTCTACAGCACTTTGGCGCCTATAATCCATAAAAAGGAACGGAGAGAGTGCGGCTACAGCTAATCGCGATATATACCTACCCCTCCTATCCACTTGGCAGCTCCTTATTGGTTTCTCCAACACATCCAAACCAAACCATGCTTAGTTTAATTAACTCTGGAGTTGACTTTCAACCTTAGATTAAGGTTAATAAGCTGAGATTGCAAACGTGGATCCTGTTCCTTTCGTTCCGGCATGTGGCCATCTAAAGCAACATTTACACGTGGCGTATTATGATTGGTCGAACTACCCATAAACTAAGCGGGAAGGCAATTAGTGGTGGGCAACGGTCAGCCGTTTGAATTATTTGCCATTTCCTTTTTTAATTAAAAGACTTTTCCAAATCTTCGATTACACTTTTAATTTGAAGAAATGATTCGAGATGCCTAACTCGCTATGCGCATATCATGACGCTTAGATCCAAAGAACGTTGAAAAATCAAGTAATTAAGCCACGTGTAAATAAGACTATCGAATTATTAGGTGGCCTGTTGGCTATGGCAAGATAAATAATTATTTTTATAAATGGATAAGAATTTGTCACACTTATTATTTGGGATGTATTTAAAGTAACAAAAAATGAGATAAAGTGAGATAAATTATGAATTCGTAATTCATACAGTGAGATAAAAAATATATTTTTATAATTTTTTAATATATTTTATAATTTTTTAAAATTTTTTGTCACTCCCAACTCAGTTTTATGTTTTACATTTTCTCAACGTTTGACTTAAAACTCTTATAAGGTACCACGATTGATCTCACGCATTAGCTAGCTAGCTTAGGTGGCCCATTTTAGGTTGGCTTCTCCCAGGTTTTGAAAGAAAGATATATGTATATAAATACATATATTGGCCGCATTTGAAGCATTTTTTTTTAAATTTATACAATTTTTTTTTTAAATTTTAAATTTTTTACTCACTACATAAATTACGAGAAAATTTTCTATTCACTGTACAAATTACGAGACTATAACTTTTACAAATTTAATTAACTCTAAATACTCCCATTGTAAGATACTTTTAGATATATAATTTTTTTCAATTATGACCACACCAACTCTTTTATTTTGGACTATTAATAATATATGAAACTTAATTCTTGAGTTAAGTCATTAATAAGATATGAGACTTAATTCTAGAATTGAGCCATTAATGGTCTAATTTAATTAATTGAATAATTTTTAAATGAATATGTGAATAAATTTATATAGTTACCTGATTTTTTAAGTTTACGACTATTAATTTATATTACTGTTTGAAAACTCTCAAATAAATTACATGGTTTTGGAATTACATTTTTTAGATTATGGGAGAAATATTAAAATTTAGAGAAGTTAGCTCTCTCGTACTAAATTTCTTGTTCTTTCCCTAATTAGGTCTTCCTTTTTCACTGAATTTCTTTTTGTTTGTCCCTTTTTTTTTTCTTTTCTTTTCTTTACTTTTTTTTTTAATGTAACCAGTTAAAATTTCGGCATTTGTTAATTATAAATTGTCAATCAACTTAGTGCCTATTTGGACTACTAAAAAAGAGGGGAAAAAAACAAAAAGCAATCAAATTAGAGAATGTTTGGTGTTTGGTATTTTGTTGATCAAAAAGTTGAAAAAATTAGAGAAATTTGAAAAAATTTAGAGAAAGTTAGAATTTTTTTGTAATTTTTGGAGCTCTAAACAAGCACTAAGTAATAATAATTAATTTCACAATGTGAAAAATAAAGAGATTAAATACAAAAAGAAAATAACAAGAAAAATTTTTTATAAATAAGAGTGAAACAATCTTGAGTCACGAAAATAAAAAATCTCTACTATGTACAAATAGTTACGAGAATTACGATAATATACAGAGTTTATATTTTCTGCCATTGTTATACCAATAACGATGAATTCATTCTCTAATACGTAAATAAAATCTTTTCTAACTTTTGATAAAGATGATAGTTATGTCGTACTTTTAAACTCTTTCAAAAAAAATCCATGTATAGAATTTAAAAAATAACTATTTCGTGATTAAGTTATGACAACTATCTTGAAATGCAACGAATGATAAGATCTTTTCTCTCTCGATAAATAGATGTCCTATTTCTTTGAATGTATAGAGTATGAAAATATATATATATATATATATATATTTAGAGTATGACTCATAGATTCTAAATTTCTTTAAGACAGGTCTCATTCCTTTTCGGGTGTTCAGCTTTTATGAATTAGATACCTCCTAGAATAGATATCAAACTCTTTAACTAGATAAAGTAAGTTTTCATGCATAGTTTTAAAAATTATTAACTCACAAGTCGCTCAAATGGATTAAAGGAGAAATTCATTGTCAATTTCTCTAATCCATATCTATGAGTCAAAAATAAGCTTATTATTAAAATTAACATTGATAATTTTAATTTCATTCACCTTCAATTGGATGCGAAGACTATGACATTCCAGTTGGTATTAATTATAATTGAAGCTTAGCAAAAAGTTAGGAATGTTAATAGGACGGGTACACGATGGTACCCGACCTGACTAATAAAAACTCGTTGGAAAGTATTCTACTGGGATTGGAACAGGTTTAGAATTGAAATTTAATACACGTGTGAGTTTGGGACAGATTTGAGATTTGTCTATAGAATAGCTGATACCCGATATCCATAAAGTATTCGTTTAATAAAATAAAATTAAATAAAATATATATTTATATATTTACAATTTTATTCCTAAAATAAAATTTTTGAAATTTTTAGCCAAGGTCAATTGGTATCTTGCTTAGGCTCATAGTTTGGATCTTTGATATTTTCTTGGTAGCTGCTCTTAGTTTTATTAGGATAGTTCATTTGAACTTGTTTAATTTATGATAAGTTGTGTATTATTTTCACATGTCATGAATTGTTCTATATTAGGTTTGAAAGTTCTTTATATAAACTATGATTCTAATTGTACTGTTTCAAGGTATACTCCTCGTGTATTTTGTATATTTTTTTTCTATTATTTATAGTATATTTTGTATAAATTTAACAATTTTGTCACTTACTAAATTTTTTTATTTTTTTATCTTAAATCAAGTATTTAATAAGTACTTAATCAGTAATTTGACCAATTGAATATAAATAGGTTTTGTAGGTTTGGGATGGATTTTACAAGTTTAGGACGGGACGAGTTTGGGATTCTAATTAAAAAAAATAGGTTTAGGACAGTAATGGTAACTAAAAAAATAAACGAGTTTGGTAACGATATTAGCTAATTAGGTAAGTTTTCTACCTGTTTACATCCCTAACAAAAGTTGACTTGGAAATATATCAATATCATCATATTTTTTTACGGTTTATATAGTAATATGCATATATAATATTATCATGAATTAAGTCATTTCATATTTTATTTATATTTGTTTAATGTATTTTGACTGTAAGTTTTAAGAAGTTATATATATAGGGTTTGTTTGGAGTAAGAAAAAATGAGATAAATTGAGATAAATTGTGGTTTGGAGAGATTTCGTAATACGTGCAGTGAGAGAAAAAGTTGATGTGATATAAAGTTAACAGAGATTTATAGAGATTTTTGGAGATTTTCAGCAAAAAATGGCAAACCAAACGGGCGTCAAAAACTATCCTTTTGATTCGCTGTCTATTCTCATAATTAGTATTTGAAGTCTTCTTCGGAAGTTCTTCATTATGACAATCACGCAGGCTTAAAAACCAACAAGAAAAGATCGATGTGCGTTGTTTTCATTTTATTTAAAAAAAAATACACAAATAATAAGTGCTTAAAATTTTTCTTTTTGTATTTAATGTGTGTTTGGGAAGAACAATTCATTAATTTTTCTGAAACAATCAAATTTATTTTCTTACATTTAAATTTTTTTTAAATCATGAATAACAAAAATGTGAAATTAATAAAAAAAAAATTAAAAACCAACTTCTAAAAAAGTCAATGGTTCAAGCTTCCTTCAAGCGCCATTTGCTTGAACTGACTTCAAGCACCATTCTATTAATCCATTTGTTAAAAAGTCTTGAGCTAAATTGCAATTTGATCAACAAGATCCCGTATTAAGAGTATTTACAAACATAGCAAAACTTTTGACACACAATTGTTATACTTCTAAACTAATGAACCCAATCCATTCAAACATTTATGTCTCTTAACTAATTTTCCTTCTATTCCTTATTATCATTCTTTCTCGCAAGGATAGAGTCGAACTTAAGACTTCTACATAAAGTTCTGTTTGTTCCATTATAAAAAAATTTTTGAAAAAATATATTTACTTATATTTTAAAAAATATATATATATATATATATATATATATACTTTTTTTAAAATATAGATAAAAATAGTTTTTTTCCAAAAATTTTACATTAAAACAGGTATAGCCTAAGTACTGCAAACGATTTCCAATTACTTCCATCATTACAATTGCTTCAACATACAAGAGAGGAATATCTTTTAATTAACAAACCAAGCAGAGGGATGATTAGTTAGTTCATAACTTATACCCTTGGTTTGATTTGCTGCAGCTATGATGTCATGACAAGAAAAAAATAATTTAGTGAGTATATTTATGTTTTAAAATCTTTTAACGGCCTTGGTTGGTGTTTAAATGTCCCCAAAAAAAAAAAGTTAGTGTAAAAGTAATATATAACGAAATTTAATTAAAAAAATTAAAAAATGATAAAAATTAAGATTTTTTAATAAATCAAACACCGCTTAACATAAGGCCACATTTGTTGAAAATTTTAATCATATGAAAGAGATAGTGATCATATAAAACTACTCAAACAGATGTATTTGACTCGTACTAATTATATTAACATGCCCGAAAGCCAATTATCTCTTAATCTCAATACCTACCAGGACGGATGGCTTGAAATTTCAATAACTTGAAAGAGATAGTGATCTTAAACTACTCACTTAGAGATGTATTTTACTATTAATATGCCCATAAGCCAAATATCTCTTAATATCATACCTACCAGTGATGACTTTCAGCCGTTCAAGTTGAAATCAATGCCTACATATATGTTTTTTTTTTTTTTTTTTTTTCTATGACACGGTTAAAATTATGTATGTATATATATTTATAATATTTTTGATAAAAATAATAAAATAATATCATTTTAGTTTAATCAAACTATTCATTTTGAGTTATAATATGTTATATTAAAGCGACATCATTTTTATTTAGTCAAACTATTTACGAACGGAACTTAAGTTTAAATAATTTTTAATTGAGTTAAGCTTGAACTTTATAACTTTTATTCGAGCTGAACTTAAGTAAATCAAAATTCTGACTCGACTTAATTCAGCTAATTCCACCTTTATGTAGCTCACCCTGGTATAATCATGTTTAAAGTAACGGTGCAAATTATTTAAAAATAATGTGATGTATGCATGCGAGGAGTACAAGGGGCTTATTACCAAAAACAAAGAAAGGAATCATGGGCAAGGCTAGAGATATACTATCAAATTGTCAATGCATGGGCCAACAGAAACAGCACAGCCAGAGTAGGGAAAACAACATTCAACGTTAATAACATTCACCGAAAATCAAGATAGATACAACAATCTGCCAATGTATTTCAAGAGGAAACGAATTCATCAACTCTGGTTCATGCATAAAGAGTTAGATATAATGTACAACCTGATGTGTTTTCTCACCTTACTTACAAAAGCATAATAGTCAAGGCTTTAAAGATTAATTGAATATGGATCGAGCTTATGAGCTCTTCTTCTCTCTCTTGTCTTGCCAACTTTTGACCTCAGCGTCGATCTTTGATTTCACCTTTGCATGAAACCCCTCAAATGGCTCATAGCCAAAAGCCCACTGAAGAGCCTGCAAGGAACCAAAAATCACAGCATATCCTTTTTAATCTTTTGGACTATAACAGCTTTTTGTTCTTCAATTTCGCAATGGAATCACAAAAACTTACTTCAAGCAATACAAAGAAAAGAGATGGAATCACAAAAACTTACTTCAAGCAGTACAAAGAAAGGAGCCATTGTAACGGCTTGAAAGAGGTTGTCCAGCAAAGCCGGTGCCCGTTTCTACAACACCACAAAAAACATAAAATAAGATAAATTAATTAACTAACTTTGACAGATAAAAGGAGCCAATGAATAATGACACAAATATAGAATAAGGTACCTCAAATACACCATGGCCCACAAACTGTCCGGTCCAACAGAACAACTGAGCAGCCAGAACAACCTGAATATATAGTTGAAGCACAACAACATAGAAGTCAAGGATGCGCGGATAAGAAACAAAATCACTTAACTCAGTTGACATAATGGGGAAACCAATAAAGACAAATGATCACTTAACTCAGTTCACATAATGGGGAAACCACTAAAGACAAATGGTTCTGAATGACCAAACAACCAATTTTACTAATTCTATGGTGGAAGGGATGAATACTTAGCTGGAGGGATTAAATTGTAAAAAATGTGCGTATATTATAAATATGAGTTCTCCAAAGTGTGTTTTGCCAGCAACCTTCAGCAAACTACGAGGTTGTCACTCAATCTAAGGCTTGAAGCATTTGAAAAAGGGATGCATGGTGCCAACAGTTCCATAGCACAAACTGAAACAGTTTGGGGACAGCCCTATGCAGTTTCAGCATCCCTAATTCAGAGACTTTGAATTTAGATATCAAAACATGCCTGCCCGGTCCTCAAGTAACTAAAGTTTTTTTTTTTTTTTTCTTTTTCCTTTTTCTTTTGTGCCTCTATAACTCGTATTAGATTTGAAGACATTCTCCACACTCGTGCAAATTGTTCACAATCTTGTTTTCGAACCTTAATTTTGATTAAGAGTCTTCTAACGCATATTTACACACGTGTTCAGCAGATTCCATGTAATTTGTCATATGGGACTATAAAGGAGATTCTGAAATCATGTAATCAAAAAACCTAAAAAACCATGAGTGTCTAATTATATGACTAATGTAACATGACGGTAGACAGTTGCCTCTGATGTGTTCAAGAGTTGCAAAGCATGATTTAGTCGCATGTGCATCCCATCTAATAATTGTAAGCTTTTTTCGGTGGCCTTACGCATTCTAAAGATTTGTCTCATCATTGTTAAAGTGCAATTATCCTAACAACGAAATCTGTGAAACAGAAATATATTATTCTATTGATCTCCATGATTCACAGTGCTAGAAAAAGAATGACGACGGAACTTACACACTAAATTCAGTAATATGAGTATGATGTAAGTAAGATCAAAGTTAAAGATAATGTACATGCTTCCACAAAGTAACTAAAATGTATAGACTTAAAAGAGAAACCATATCAAGTAGGAAGGAATCCCAGTTTCTAGTGACATGCAAAAAAGTTAAGCATAAGGCATGCTCAGATTTGAATCATCTAATTTTTAATGCATCGATATAAATGAAACAGAAACTTTTACGAGCTTTAAAAAGTAAGGAAAAATGTGTGAGATCTACCAATGTTGAACAATATTTACCATTGACTAAGGGAGGGCATAGTGCTCAATGTTGAACTTAGTCTTTCTATTAAAACTCTTTATCAAAAACAATAAACATTGACAGATATAGATAATCATAAACAAAATGCATATGAAAAGATGAGAAGTAATAAAAGCAAAACCAATTGATGGAGTAATGAGGGAGGGAAAGATCTTGTTCCACGTTAAAAGAATCATACAAATAAAAAGATCCATGCTATAATTTCTTCTAGTCATGTTCCAGCGACTCTAGGTTAATGGACATCTTCTGTGAACTCAACACGGGACAACCAAGTCTTAGGCTTAGTATGGGAAGACTAGGTCAAAGTTAGCTTTTAATTACTCAACTTTTTTACTTTTTCTAAGATAGACTAAAATTATCCTTTTACATCTTGAAATTCTTTTAAACTATGAACGACAAATATGTTAAATGAATAAAAAATTAAAAAATTAGCCACTAAAAAATTAACTTTTTTTCCTCCCAGATACAAAGAAGCTAACTTTTTAGTAACTAGCTTAAAAAAATAAGAAAAGTAAAAACAAACTTTTTTTTTGGCTTCCCGAACCAAGCCTAATATTCCTAACACTCTACACCACCTAATGCCATTCGAATTTAGATCCTCTTATAAAATATGGATTTGAATCAATTAATAATGTGATATAAAACAAAATGGGACATTCACAAACTCAAAGATCAAAATTTTAAAAGTAAAATGCTTTCTCTCTAAATTAATTCAAAAGATAGACAAATACGCTCTCTCTCTATTAAGAGCAAAGCTTATGAATACGACTTATACAAGAACAAACACAAGCCTCTTTTCCTAGTAAATGAAGACAGAAAGAAACTTCATAATCCTCATTTTTTTTCCCTTCAAACTTTATGACACCCTAAAAGTTCTAATGTTATTGAAAATTCCTAAGCCCATCTATATATTCATTAGGGTTTGTTTGGATCCTTGATAAGAGAAATGGAAAAGAAGGGAAAAGGAAAGTGGGAAGAAGACGGAGAGGAAGTACATTGAATTTCTTTATGATTTTTCTATTTCTTCTCTCTCCAAACCCAACAACCAAATATGGAGAAGATAAAATTTTTATTCTCTCATCTTTTTCACTTCCCTTCTCTCCAACCCAAAAATAAAATAAAAATAAAAATAAAAAAAACTGAAATGAAAACAACAATATCTAAGAGAGGAAAAACCCACATGTAATTCAATGAAATAAACCCACAACAATATCAATTTACCCAAAAATTAATAGAAATAAAAAAGGAGTCAAAAAAATAATTAAAAATTAGGATTAAATATAGAGAAAAAAAAAACAAAAAAAAATCAACAGAAGTTTTACCTTCCAAGCCAGAGAAAATCCAAGATTCTTTGCAAGAAGACTAGCAGAGACCCAGCAAACCACACAGAGAAAAGCAGCTAAAGAACCAGCTTTCTTATCCAAACAGATATAAAACAAAGCATAGATCAAAGTGAAAAGGAGCCCAACATTCGGAAGCAATCCAAGACGGCATTTAAATGGGCACTCAAAGAAAGGGGGCGTGAAGTATAAGAGAATTAGAGTAGTGAATAAAATTGGCCAAACAAACAACGAGTGTATCAAAATATTGATTGGGTTTCTGTGATATGCACCGTAGAAGGCAAAGTGCCTCTCCAGATCGAACAATCCGATCTTCGCCATTGAAATTTTCGTGGGAAAATTACACTTTCCGAGAAAGTTATGCAGGAAAAAAGCAAAAGAAATCGGTGGTACGGTGTGGTGGTTGGAGGAATTGAAGTGAAGGGTAAAGATGGTTGGCCGGGTATTTGAAGAAAAATGCGACAACAGAGTACTCAAAAAACCAGTGCTCAATCGTCCCTTGGAATTTACTTCCCTTTGAAGACATCCCCTAGAAAGAAAAGAAACTGCGGGAAAACAGCTACGGGTGGTTTTGCTAAAGTGCGCAGCGTGTGAACGTGACTTTACGTTCTCGACGCGTACTTCAGGTTTGGTGCGTCAATGGGTCGGGTTGTGATCCCAATTTATCCAATAAAAGTCTTGATAGGCATCGAAATCAAATTTATCCCATGGGCAATGCTAACGTATTCTTTACTTATGATGCCGTTTGGCAACTTAAAAAAATACTAAAAGTTACATTTTATAACTTTTGGTGTGTTTGGTAAAATCATAAATTTACTTATTTTTTTTATTTAATACAGTAAAAAGTACACTCCATAATTACAATTTTTTTGATTTAGTACAGTAAAAAAACATACCAAACACTCAAAAGTTACCATTTTCTACTTTGTTACAGTAAAAAGTTTACCAAACACCCAAAAGTTATTAAAAAATATTAAAAATTTCACTTAGTTTAACCAAACACACAAAAAATGCAAAAAAAATACCAAAAAAAACTACCAAAACTTCAATTTTTTTGAACTTTTACCAAAAAAAAATTGCTAACGTATTCTGCTTTCGGCTTACTTTGCTTCGCACTCTCTCTTACAATTGAAAACAGTACTTTTTGAAACACTCCACCGAGTTGTCACAATAATAGTACTTCTTAAAATGTAATAATTTAAAACAATATAGTACATTTTGCATTATCTTTATAAATATTAACATATATTTAAATTTGTATACTGTTAAATTTGATTGGTCAAAAATAATGTTATAGTCACATGAAAATAATAGTCATGCAAGTTTATACCCAATTATCCAAACCAAACTAAGAAACAAATTAAAGAAAAGAAATTAGGATCTCAACCCAATGATCCGAATTTTATTTGCTAGAATATTTTCCAAAGCTTGAGCTAATCTTTCAATAACAAAATAAAATAAATAACAAAGAAATACTAATACTTCCTCTCAAGTTAGAATATGAAAAAAACGTAATGCTTAAGTTAGAGAATAATTGACAACAATTATCCACACCCAATACTTTAATGAAAAGATTCGTCAATTAAGATACAGTTGGAAGGTGATGAAGGGGAATTAAGCCATCAAGTAATTTGTCAAGCATAAGATAATAGTCTATCTCAATATGTTGGCACCCTCATAAAACACTACGTTACAAGCAATGTAGAGGATAACTTAGTTATCACATATAAAGCAACGTGTCGTGTCAAAGGGACACCTAAATAAGAATAGGGAACCTTCAATCAAGCCAATTCATAAGTGCTGGTGACTATAGTGTGAAACTCTACTTTAACAAAAGAGTAAGAAATAACACTTATTTCTTAGTCCTCCAAGAGATGGGGCTAAAGGTAGGGCTAAGAGTGACACAAAAGCCCATTGTAGAATAACAGGTCATAAAACAATTAGCCTAATCTGAATTAGTATGAGCAATAACTCACAAAGGATTGTATAATGGCAAAAGAGGAAGATGGGTAGGAGTTGCTTTAAGGTAATAAAGAGCACAGAGAACAGCATCATAATAAAAAAAACATGATGAGTGTGCATAAACTGTCCAAAAATATTCACAGCGCAGGTAATATCAGGCCATAAAATGGTGAAATATATAAGGTAATCAACAAATCACTAATAAGAGCCAAGATCCTAAAGCAATTCACCAAAGCCAGTGGACAACTTTAATTGTTACTCCATAGGTGAGATAACTAAGCAACAACCAAGCCTATGAGAATCTAAGAGAATGTCTAAGATGTATTTTCACTGATTAAGAAACATGTCCTCTAGAGAACAAACAACTTCGATGCTTAAAAAATATTTTAATTTGCCAAGGTCCTTAATTTTAAAATAATGAGCCAAAAAATTTTTCAGACTTTGGATGGCATTAAGATCGTTCCCAACAAAGAGTCAGTCATCAACGTATACAAAAACATTGGTATATTTGTTACCCTAACTACAAGTAGAAAGTAAGTGGTCTGCCTGCGACTAAGTAAACTCACAGAAATAAAGATAGTGGAAAGCTTGGAGTACCAATTGCAAGAGGTATGTTTGAGTCTGTACAAAGACTTCTAAAGGCTACGAACATTAGTCTCCATCTTAATGCCACTACCTATGAGGAGGCAATTTTACGTTAATATATATATTAAATCTACAATAGAGGTAAATACGCTCGGGAGTAACTATTTACAAAATTAAGCTCGGTGTTGTTAGGGGGGACAATGACACCAGGTATCTCCCAGTTTCTCCTTCAGCGACTTGTGGGGTGTCGTCAATGCAGGCAACAACACCTTGCATGTCCCTCACACAACTGACGACACGCCTTGTTCTCTATACAAAAGATGTCATTTGCTTCGGTTATTACCTCCTCCGGCACCGATAACGACAACAAAATCGTTCTAGTGGAAGAAACCAACCACACGCCCTTCTCAAACAAATTGATCTAGATAGAGACAACCCACAACGCCACCAACAACGAAGATGGAGAACCCGCCTTCAGTGGTGTGGTAGAATATTTGAAAGCAGAAGAGCAATCTAAGAAAGTGAGTTTTCTGTGCCCTTCTTCAATTTCTGTCAAAAAAGTCTCTCGTATCGAATCAACTAGCAAGAAATCCATCGTAACCATCGCAACCGATACCATCACTAACAATAGCAGCAGCAACAGAAGTTAAGACAAGCTCGATGCGAGAGAGAAAGAAAAAAGAGCGAAGCTATACCGAGGTGGACATTGATAGGGGGTGTCATCGAGTCTAGTGACGACACCTTGTTCTGGTCTCTCTAACGACGTGAGCTATAGACGTGAGCTACAATTGAATCTGGGGAAATGCCTATTGTCGTTGTCCCCCCTGACGACACCAAGCTTAATTTTGTAAATTGTTCCTCCTCAGCGTATTTATGTATATTGTATATTTAATATGTATATTAGCGTAAAATTACCCCTATAAGAAGAGACATATAAATATTTTCACGACGATCACCATGAATAATTCGCTGATATCAATTGGTTAGTTTTTATAAGTTGAAAATCTATCTCAATGAATGCAATGTCAAAATACGTCTCTCCCGTTATGATTCTTGGCTACTGTATATGGCAATAGGCACCCACCCACCTGAATAAGACAACTTAATTTGGACCACAATGATAAAATTTTTAGAGCTACAAACCAAGTTTAAGAAGATAATTATGTGACGTTAAACTCAAATCAACCTCAAAACTAAATCTTAATCCTTAAAATTTTAACTGGTAGATATAAGAGTTGTAAATACGATTGTCGAAGGTATTAATGCAACTTCAAGTCATCTGTTTTATATACTTATTCCACTCCATATTCTAACTTTTGGTATTATTGATACTTGTTATTTTTTATTTTAATGCCGTCTCAACTTTGATAAATTATTTCTTAAATCCAATTTATGTATATTCAACTTATAGAAATTGAATGCGAATATAGCATGACCTGCATTTATATAATATGTTTAATTTTTATTAGTTTGACATAATAAATCAAGCCGATAAAATAATATATCCTCAAGTTTGGTTAAAAAAAAAAAACCGACAACAATATAAGTGGACAAAATTGGCCAAACAAACAACGAGTGTATCAAAATATTGATTGGGTTTTTGTGACATGCACCGTAGAAGGCAAAGTGCCTCTCCAGATCGAACAATCCGACCTTCGCCATTGAAATTTTCGTGGGAAATTTACACTTTCCGAGGAAGTTATGCGGGAAAAAAACAAAAGAAATCGGGGAGTGGTACGGTAAGGTGGTTGGAGGAATTGCAATGAAGGGTAAAGATTGTTGGCTGGGTATTTGAAGAAAAATGCGACAACAGAGTACTCAAAAAACCAGTGCCTAATCGTCCCTTGGAATTTACTTTCCTTTCAAGACTGTTCGGTAGCAAAAATTACCGCCGGAACTGCTGACCACGCCAACCGAAAATGCAATCGCCGACCTGCCGAACAGAGACAGAAAGAAAAGTGACGGCCGGAGAGGAGATCTCTGGCCGGAAAACCCTCCGATGATTAAGTCAGCAAGTCGCTTAAAGAATGAAACTTTTTGGGAACAAGTGAGTAAAAGCTTAAGTTGGCAATAGTCAGCTTACCTTTGTGATTCAGTAGAATATCTTATTTATACTAGTCTGAGTAATGATTAAAGCATACCTGCGACTTGACGTTACGCACACTGCCGTGTCCCTCTTTTCCATCCTTGCTTTAAATACTCTTCCCCTTCATTTAATGCCTCAAACCCCTCATTTAATACACCATGCCTCTCATTTAATGCTTCTGGCGACTTAACACGGCATTACAACCAGAATTTCAGGGTCAGACTGTCTTCCTGTCACATCAGCCACCAACTCGTGATGAGATAGACCGATTTAGTTACTTTCTCAGAGACAAATACCCAGTTCAATCTTAACTATGGTGCATTTATGGTCACGAGCCCTCTTTAAAGGCTGTGGGTCCCAGGTTTGACATTTACTAGCCGCCAACAGATAGGCCGAGCAAACTACCTACCAAGGTCCTCGGGTATAGCCACGTGGCAATACACTGTCCATTGATGCTGAGGTTCAGGGTACTCTTTGGAACACTAACTTTGAGTCATGTGTTCACGTATAACACTTACGTGGAACTCTCGTGCCATTAATCAGTTGTTCGGCAGGACGCCACGTGCCACGACGGAACGTGCTCGGCGAATGACTATGTGGCTCACACGAGTATGCTCGACACTGGGCCACGTGGCGCCAGACTACACTTGTTCGGCACAAAGTACAGCTTAGTATTATTTTGCCCAACAAAGACATCCCATAGAAAGAAAAGAAAACGCTGGAAAACGGCTACGGCTGATTTTGCTAAAGTGCGCAGCGTGTGAACTTGACCTCACGCTCTCGACGCGTACTTCCGGTTTGGTGCGTCGATGGGTCGGGTTGTGATCCGAATTTGTCCAATAAAAGTCTTGATAGGCATGGAAATCAAATTTATCCCATGGGCAATGCGTGGCATTTAGTTTATTTTTTTTGTTTTCCATTTTCTGTTTTGATTTTATGTGTTAAAAGTTTTAAAACGAGAAAATAAAAAATACTTTATTTTCTTTATTTTGATATTTTCTTTATTTTTTTGTTAAAAACTCTCAAAACGACTTTTTATCATTTTTCAATTTATGTGTAATCTCATTTTTAATTTTAGAAAATAAATTTTAAAAATACAAGTAACCAAATGAATTTTAAGCTGTTTTCCTTATTTTCAAATGTACAAAATGAAAAATGAGCTCAAAATAAAAAATAGAAAACAACAACAGAAAATTGAGAATTAAAAAATAAACCAAATGACCCCTAACGTATTCTGTTTTCGGCTTGCTATGCTTCGCGCTCTCTCTCACAACTAAAAATAATGCTTTTTGAAACACTCCACCGAGTTAACACAATAATAGTACTTTTTAAAATGTAATAATTTAAAAAAATATAGTACATTTAGCATTATCTCTATAAATATTAACATATATATTTAAATTCGTATGCTGTTAAATTTGATAGGTCAAAAATAATGTTATAGTCAGATGGAAATAATAGTCATGCAAATTTATACCCAATTATCCAAACCAAACTAAGGAACAAATTAAAGAAAATAAATTAGGATCTCAACCCAATGATCTGAATTTGATTTGCTAGAATATTTTCCTAAGCTTGAGCTAATCTTTCAATAATAAAATAAAATAAATAACAAAGAAATACTAATACTTCCTCTCAAGTTAGAATATTAAAAAACGTAATGCTTAACTTAGAGAATAATTGGCAACAATTATCCACACCTAATACCTTAATGAAAAGATTTGTCAATTAAGATACAGTTGGAAAGTGATGAAGGGAAATTAAGCCATCAAGCAATTTGTCAAGCATTAGGTAATAGTCTATCTCAATATGTTGGCGCCCTCGTAAAACACTAGGTTACAAGCAATGTAGAGGATAACTTAGTTATCACATATAAAGCAACGTGTCGTGTCAAAAGGACACCTAGATAAGAACAGTGAACCTTTAATCAAGTCAATTTACAAGTGCTGGTGGCTATAGTGTAAAACTCTACTTTAATAAAAGAGTAAGAAATAACACTTTATTTCTCAATCCTCCAAGAGATGGAGCTAAGGCTAGGGCTAAGAGTGACACAAAAGCCCATTGTAGAGCAATGGATCATAAGACAGTTAACCTAATCCGAATTAGTATGAGCAATAACTCACAAAAGATTGTATAATGGCAAAAGGGGAAGATGGGTAGGAGTTGCTTTAAGGTAATAAAGAGCACAGAGAACGGCATCATAATAAAGAACATGATAAGTGTGCATAAACTGCTCAAAAATATTCACAGCAAAGGTAATATCAATCCATAAAATGGAGAAATATATAAGATAATCAACAAGTCACTAATAAGAGCCAAGATCCTAAAGTAATTCACCAAAGACAGTGGACAACTTTAATTGTTACTCCATAGGTGAGGTAGTTAAGCAACAACCAAGCTTATAAGAATCTAAGAGAATGTCTAAGATGTATTTTCGCTGATTAAGAAACATGCCCTCTAGAGAACAAACAACTTCGATGCTTAAAAAATATTTTTAATTTGCCAAGGTCCTTAATTTTAAAATGATGAACTAGAAAATTTTTCGGACTCTGGATCGCAGTAAGATCGTTCCCAACAAGGAGTCAGTCGTCAACCTATACAAAAGCATCGGTATATTTGTTACCCTAACTGCAAGTAGAAAGTAAGTGGTCTGCCTGCGACTAAGTAAAACTTACAGAAATAAGGATAGTGGAAAGCTTGAAGTACCAATTGCAAGAGGTATGTTTAAGTCTATACAAAGACTTCTTAAGGCTACAAACATGAGTCTCCATCTTAATGCCACTACCTATGGGGAGGCAATTTTACGTTAATATATATATTAAATCTATAATATACGTAAATACGCTCGGGAGTAGCTATTTACAAAATTAAGCTTAGTGTCGTTAGGGGGGACGATGACACCAGGTATCTCTCAATTTCTCCTTTAACGACTCGAGGGGTGTCGTTAGTGCGGGCAATAACACCTTACATGTCCCTCACACAACTGATGACACGCCTTATTCTTTATACAAAAGATGTCATCTGCTTCAGTTATTATCTCCTCCGGCACCGACAACAACAACGAAATCGTTCTGGTAGAAGAAACCAACCACACTCCCTTCTCGAACAAATTGATCCAGATAGAGACAACCCACAACGCCACCAACAACAAAGACGGAGAACCCGCCTTCAGTGGTGTTGTAGAATATTTGAAAGTAGAACAGCAATCCAAGAAAGTGAGTTTTTTGTGCCCTTCTTTCAATTTCAGTCAAAAAGTATCTCGTATCGACTCAACTAGCAAAAAACCCATCTTAACCGTCGCAGCCGATACCATCATTAACAATAGCAGCAGCAACAAAAGTTAAGACGAGCTCGATGTGAGAGAGAAAGAAAGAAGAGCGAAGCTCTACCGAGGGTGGACATTGACAGGGGGTGTCATCGGGTCTAGTGACGATACCCTATTCTGGTCTCTCTAACAACGTGAGCTACAATTGAATCTGGGAGATGCCTGCTGTCATCATCCCCCCTAACGACACCAAGCTTAATTTTGTAAATTGTTCCTCCTAAGCGTATTTTCGTATATTATATATTTAATGTATATATTAGCGTAAAATTGCCCCTATGGGAAGAGATATATAAACATTTTCATGAAGGTCACCATGAATAATTCGTTAATATCAATTGGTTAGTTTTTATCAATTGAAAATCTATCTCAATGAATTCAATGTCAAAATACGGCTCTCCTTTTATGATTCTTGGCTGCTGTATATGGCAATAGGCACCCACCCACCTGAATAAGACAACTCAATTTGGACCACAATGATAACATTTTAGAGCTACAAACCACGTTTAAGAAGATAATTATGTGACGTTAAGCTCAAACAGCCTCAAAACTAAATCTTAATCCTTAAAATTTTAAATCATAGATATAGGGGTTGTAAATAGGATTACCGGGGGCATTAATGCAACTTCAAGTCATCTGTTCTATATACTTATCCCACTCCATATTCTAACCCTTGGTATTATTGATACTTGTTATTTTTTATTTTAATGCCGTCTTAAGTTTGATAAATTATTTCTTAAATCCGACGTATGTATATTCAACTCATAGAAATTGAATGCGAATATAGCATGACCTACATTTGTATAATATGTTTAATTTTTATTAGTTTGACATAACAAATCAAGCCAATAGAATAATGTATCCTCAAGGTTGGTTTAAAAAAAAAAATGACAACAATATAAGTGGACATTATCCTATTATTTTCGAGTTTGGAAAAAATTTTGAGCCTATTTAGTTAAATGAGTCAAGTTTAGGATTAGAAAATTTTACTTGGGTCCAATTTGATTCAATTAAAACATATATATTTTTAATATTCTATGTGTTTATATAACTTCTTTTTATATTTCTTATAAAAAATATCTATTTTAATATTAAACAATTTATTTTTATAAATTTTAGAGTTATATTTACCTAAAAATATAATTTAAAATATATTTAAAAAATAAATGAGATTAAGTGGATGGGCATGAAATTCAAAACGTAAATTCAATTTCTATTTTAAGTCTACCCAACCCAATAACTAATAAAATATTATTAAACTCAGACCCAAGCTTGACCCAAACCCAACTCATATCCACTGCTAGTAATAGTTTAGGAAATGGGATATGTTACAAGACATACTATGAATTCACTAATTCAGGCTATGTAAGCTAATTAATTGTATTTCATAGTTTTACGGCGATCTAATTAATGGATAATGACTTATTTATTGACTTCACTGATTCACTCTCACAAGCTATGATAATATTTTCTGATGTTCGCTTGTTCCTACAAGTTTTTACAATATATTTAAATATATGATTTAAAAAAAAAAAAAGGTATATGCAACGCGCGCAATGAATTATGATAAATCAAAGCCTTTAACTGATAAATGACAATATCAAATTACCATTATACTATCAATAAGTCATAAAAATTCAATAATTTTAGCGATAATATGTATAATTTGAATATAAATATCACCATGTCAATAAAGGAGACAATAATAAAATTTTATAAATTTTTGAAAGGTAGAAATAAAATTATTTATTTGAAAATATTGTTGTTGACTATATTAAAGAAATTCAATAATCCAATATTTAATATAAAAAAATATTTGACGTTCAAATACTAAAAACATAAAAATAAAAAAAAAAATTTAACTTGCCAACAAAAAAATATATACATAAGTAAAACAACTCACTGTAAATGTATTTCAGTAAAACAACTCACTATAAATGTATTTAAAAATATATATATACATCACTAAAACAACTCACTATAAATGTAAATTATTTTAAAAAAATCACTATAAATACACTTGAAAAAAAAAAGCTCAAAAAAAAGGGGAAAAAACGAAAAATTTGGCCCATGCAGGTCTCGAACCTGCGACCTTCGCGTTATTAGCACGACGCTCTAACCAGCTGAGCTAATAGGCCAACTGACTTTTGACTGCAGTCAATATCATTAATCTCAATGCTATTTTGTAACGATAATTCCTTAGACATTGTTATCAACCTAGATATTAATTCCGTCGTCGCAGATAAAAAAAAGACTGATTTTACATTTTATATATATATATATTTGGCAAGTAAAATAATTTAAATTAAAGGGAGAATAAATTACATAGTCCAAAACTCATACTCTCAATGTACAAAAGAATAATTACCATTTCGTAAATATACAGAAGATAACGATCAACTTAAATGTTAATTCCGTTGTCCCAGAGAAAAAAAGACTGATTTTATATTTTATATATATATATATATTTGGCAAGTAAAATAATTTATATTAAAGGGAGAATAAATTACGTAGTCCAAAACTCATACTCTCAATGTACAAAAGAATAATTACTATTTAGTAGATATATAGAAGATAACGATCTCTCAGGTTTTATAAGTCTCATGGGATACTAGATAGTAAAATATGAGACTTGTAAAATTTGAGAAATCTCTATTTTTTATGTAGATACTAAATAGTAATATTTTTTTTCTTTTGTATATCGAGAGTATTCTCTTTGAACTATATAATTTATTCTCCTTTTAATCTAAGTTATCTTGTTTACCAAAAAAAACTTTGGCTTCAACTTAGCATCAAAATTGATAACTATTCTCATTTTCTTTGGGCCTGAATAAAGGAGGTTAGGTGTCATTTGGTTTGTTTTTCTATTTTCTGTTTTTATTTTCTATTTTATGTTTTAAGATCAATTTTCATTTTGTATATTTGAAAATAAAAAAAATAGCTCAAAACTCATTTGATTACTTGTATTTTCAAAATTTGTTTTCGAAAATAGAAAATAAATTTACACATGAAATGAAAAATGGCAAAGTTCAAAGTTTTTAATAAAAAATAAGAAAAATATAACATTTTCTGTTTTCCTCGTTTCGAGATTTTTAGCACATAAAATAAAACAAAAAAATAGAAAAATAAACCAAATGCCAACTTAGTTATTCGAATTTATTTAAATGTTTGAATTATTTGTAGAACAATCGATAAAAAATATGAAATTTAATTATTCAAAATTATAACTATGCACATAGATATCAAATTTCTAGATTTGTTTTTTTACAAATTTATTATATTATATTAACCAATGTGGTGTTTAGAGTGACAAAAATGAGATAAAGTGAGATAATTTGAAATGATTTGTGAGTTTGTAATTTGTATAGTGAGATAAAAAAATAAATAATTTTTAGAGACTTTTAGGCTGTGTTTATTTGAGGAATTGGAAGATGGGAGATAAGTAATACCGTGGCGTCCACAGATGGGATTGGATAAAAGATGTGATTAATTTTTTATGTATGATTATTTTTTTGGTGTTTGGTTGGTGGATATAAAGTGGGATAAAAGATGTGATTTGATATGTGATGTGATAGGAAATAATTTTGGACCTTTAGATCTTGGAGGGAAGAAAATCCGGCCATGGGGGATTTATAATCCAACCTCCTATGCGGTATTCCTTATCCGGCAAACTGCCGGATTACTCATCTTGTCATGCCCTGAATTTTTCCACAAATACGGTAGCATGAACAAACAATTACAATCACCAAAACCATCAATCCATAATAGTCAAAGCCAATCATATTTAATAACAAGAACTAATAATCTCCAACTTAAAGAAATTTCAAATAAATCCATCTCTAATCTCCCAAACCGAGACATAAACCATAAAAATCTAATAAAGAAAATAAACTGAAAACGAATATACAGTTCTCTTCTTAAAATGAAATTAACGAACTATTAAAAATCTCTACTTTGCCTAAGCGATCCCATCACGACCATTGTCTTGTACAACACTTGCACTTACATCTAAAGCTGTAAGGGTATGAGCACAATATACTAAGATATATTAAAATAATCAACTGGTGCTCGAAGAAAAATAAAAATTAAATAAATTATGCACGGGTATCTTATAAATCTCCAATATGTCATGTCAACATACATCACACATCTAAATATTTAAATTTAAATATTTTGATCACAACATTAAATAAAATATATTTTTTGAACAATCAGATTAATAATTAGTGGGTTAGCTACCGCCATCCGGTCAACCTATGCCTCAGCCATAGGTTACCAAAAATATCAACTCGTCAATGCTTCGTAGGTTATTAGTCTACTGGACACGATAACCCAACCCCGCTCAGGTTCCTGGCCTTTCACCAGCAGAGCTTTCAGCATCAACTATTTATCCCGGCACCTCTCACAACCCAAAACCAAAATTGTAATAATCAATAAATAAATAATTATTTATTCGAATCCAAATCATTCTCTAAAAATACTTATTTTCTTTATTCAAGGTTTCGTAATAGAACAATTTTTTTTAAATAATAATAATTTTTTATTAATTTAAATTTAAATCCTCAAAATCAAAATCAATTTATACATACTTTTTTTATCTATAAGATAGCCACAACCACATAATTGATCACGTAGCAATAAATCAAATAATCACATAAATTCATAAAATTAAACCATACATAATAAATTTAATTTTTATTTAACTCTAACGCCACCTCAAATTAAATTTACAGAAGAAAAACAAAGAACAATGCTTCCAAATCATGAACACCAGAAAATTTCTCCTCTCTGGCCGAAAGCTGTGCCAATCGCCAACCTTCTCTCTCTCTTCTTCTAATTTTTTTTTTTTTTTTTGGCTGAATACCTTACTGCTGTTGCCCCCTTCAAGTGTACATATATATATATATATATATATATGCATATGAAGCCGCCTCAAAGAATCCTATTTGGATTCAAATTCAGTTTTTCTTTTCTGTTTTTTTTTTTTTTTTTTTTTTTTTCCGAATCACCTCTTGGGCGTTCGCCCAACCCAATGGATATATATATATTTATATATATAAATTAACGCATCAATGAATCCACGTGGATTCAAAATATATATATATATTTTTCTAAGTCTTCTCCGCCAACGTACTAGCCTACTATTACGAGAGTGTTTGATAACTCAAAAATTAGTAAAAAAATATCAAAAGTTAATTTTTGTGTGTTTGGTAAAATCATAAATTTTTTCACTTTTTTGATTTGCTACAGTAAAAAGTACCACTCCATAATTATAATTTTTTTGATTTGCTACAGTAAAAAATATACCAAATACCTAAAAGTTACAATTTTTTTACTTTGTTACAGTAAAAAAATTTACCAAATACACAAAAATTACTAAAAAAATACTAAAAATTCCATTTAGTTCAATCAAACACACAAAAAAATACAAAAAAAAAAAAAAAACCAAAAAGTTACCAAAATTTAAATTTTTTTTTAACTTCTAAACACCCTCTATATATATATATATATATATATAGATTACGTGGACTTACGGGTAACTATCAGGTGAACAAAACCTGATGGAATTTGGATTCCAATGTGGACATGTACATTCACCCACTTTTATAATATATATAATTCATAAACATATTTAAATATAAAAAAATCTCATGTAACCTGTGTCACAATAAAATAAATATTTAATTAATAACTCAACAAAATTTAGCAAGTTTTAAAATTTCTAGGTCATTACAACTGACCCTCCTTAAAAAAAATTTTCGTCCTAAAAATTTAGAAATTGCCTGGATCATTGAACAATTCTGGATACTTATTCTTTATCTCCAACTCTCGTTCCCAAGTGGACTTCTCGACACCATAATACTTCCACAACACTCTAACTAAAGGAATTATCATTCCCCTTAGAACTTGATCTCGTGAATCTAAAATCTTCACTGGTCTAACTTCGTATGTCACATCTGAGTCAATATCAAGCTCCATCCAATCAAGAACATGTGATGGATTAGCATTATACTTCCTAAACATAGATACATGAAAAATATCATACACACCTGATAATTGTGGTGGTAAGACAAATCGATACGCCACATCTCCACTTTTAGCCAAAATCTCAAATGGTCCAATAAATCTAGTTGAAAGCTTCCCTCTATGACCAAACTGAAACACCCCTTTTCGTGGTGAGACCTTTAGGAATACATGATCTCCCACCTCAAACTCTAGTGGTCTCCGTCTTTGATCAGCATAGCTCTTCTGTCGATTTCACGCCGTCTCAAGTCTTTGGCGAATAACTTTAACTTTCTCAGTAGTTTCCCTAACAAGCTCTGGCCCAATAATTGTAACTTCTCCAATTTCGGTCCAACAAACTGGTGATCTACACGGCCTACCATATAACGCCTCGAAAGGTGCCATCCCAATACTTGACTGGTAGCTATTATTATAGGCAAACTCTACTAGTGGTAAGTAATCATCCCAACTGCCTTGGAAATCAAGTACACAAGCTCTTAGCATATCTTCTAAAATCTGAATAGTTCGTTCTGATTGTCCATCAGCCTGTGGGTGAAAGGCTGTACTAAGTCGAAACGAGAATCCCTATCTGAAACAATGGAAATAGGAACTCCGTGAAGTCTTACAATCTCCTTGATATAAAGTCGAGCAAGAGTATTTATAGAATCAGTTAAGCGAATAGGCAAGTGTTGTCCCAAATAGCAACACTAGAGGGGGTGAATAGGGTTGCTTAAAAATTTTACAAATAAAAATTTCAACCCTAAAACAAATATGTCAAGATGAATATGAAATGCACCAAAAAAAAATTATTCAATATTTGTGAATGAAGAGTGAGTGCTAGTGTTTGCAATAAATATAAAGAGAAGGGAAGAGAAGCAAACACAATCGATTTATAGTCGTTCGGCTTCAATGTTGCCTACGTCCACTCCCCCAAGGCCTTCCTTGAGATTTCTCCACTATTCTTTGAAGAGCTTATTACACACTAGTTTCCCAAGGTGCTAGAAACCTTTTCCAAGTGATTTTATCCCCAAATCACTCACACAAGTCTCTCTCAAAGAAAGTCTCTTGTTTTAGTCCTAACACTTGAACCAAAACCAACAAGAGCTCACCCAACTCTCACAAATTAAAAGGGCTTTAAATTTCCATTTCTTACAACAACAATGATGAGTTTAAAACTCAATCAAATCAAAAAGAAACTCTCACAAATTGAATATGAAAGATGAAGCACAAATGTGAGAAGAAATCACTCTATGTTTGCAAAGTTATGGAATTTCTTGTATCTCTTTGTAAGCACTTCTTTCTTGCCTTCTTCCACCTCTTGAATCTGAGTTTGAGGCTCTATTTATAGATGAAAATCTGCAAATGGCCGTTACTAAGTGAAAAGACACTTTTGCCCTTGAAAGAAATTGAATTTCCTTGCTTCCAATGCTGTCTTTCAGATTCAGATTTTCTGAGATATATTTGTGACTGTTTTTCACACTCATAACGTTCAAATCTGACATTGCCTCAGAGTAAAGACTTTGTAGATATATAAGTCAGCTATCATATGTCAAATTTTGAGCTTCATCCAACGGTTATATAGTCAGATATGGCTTCTGAACTGAGACCAGATTCTGATAGCTTTTTCTGACATTCTGAATCTGTGTTTCCCGTTTAAGCTTCCGTTTCACTAGGATACTTTTAGAATTAGAAGAAACTTAAACTACAAAAGTTGTAACTTTTTGAGTCTTCTTTTCACACACCAAAAATCAGAATTTCTAAAGCTGTATAGTATGAGTTATGTCTCAAAAACTAAGACTAGCTCTAGAATCCAGAATTAAAAACCTTTCTGTAATGACTAATATTCCAACTCACGTTTTGATATCTTAACGTCAGATCCACAAAAATTTCCCTTCGGTAAAGTTGTAGATATAGAAGCCTAGTTTACTATATTAAAATTTCATAATAATTGAACCGTTGGATCTTAAGATATCATCTATATACTAACACATGTCTGATTTCTCTGTTTATCCGAGCTAACCTCTAGTTTAAATATTCATTTTACTTTGATTTTTATTACTCTCAACTTTGAAATTCCTTTATTCCATCATCCAAATTATGTGAAAATATCTAAAAAATAATATCAATCTCTTCCAACTCTATTATCTTGAATCTATCAAATGAATTATAACATTTCTTACAATGTTTATTTGAAAATTTATTTTGAAAATTTAATTCAATGTTTGTTATCATCAAAATCAATTATAAAACTAACTTTATAAACTTTGAGCCAACAGCAAGAAATAAGCTAACTTTGTCAATCTATCCACCACCACCCATATTGTGTCATGACTCTTTCGTGATCTCGGTAACCTAGACAAAAAATTCATTGTCACATTCTTCCATTTCCACATTGATACTGGTAGTGGCTGTAATATACCCGCCGGTCTCTGATGCTCAGCCTTCACTTGTTGATAAGTAAGGCACCTACTAACAAATTTCGCCACCTCTTTTTTCATCCCTACCCAAAAGAATTGTCGGCACAAGTCATGATACATCTTCGTACCACCTGGATGTACTGCAAGTTTGGAGTGATGAAACTCTTTTAAGACCTCGTCTCGAATAGATGCTGGTACAAATAATCTACCTTGATATCTGAAACCACTATTTGTATCAAAAGTCCAGCCTAGTAATCGTTCTTCACTTAACACCTTTGCTCGATACATGTTGGACTCAATATCGAATCTTTGAGCCTCTATAACACGAGTAACCAACGTCGGTTGTGCCACCATAGAAAAGAGAGTAGCACGTCCTTCTTCTTCTATTAAATGAAGATCAAACTCCCCAATTTCCTTAATCATATCCCATTCTCTCACTGCAAGACTGGCCAAAACATTACGAGTCTTTCGACTAAGGGCATCCGCAACCACATTTGCTTTCCATGGATGATAGTGCAATTCAAAGTTATAATCTTCCATGTACTCCATCCATCTCATTTGCCTCAAATTTAAATCTTTCTGGATAAAAATATACTTTAAACTCTTGTGATCTGAGAATACCTCAAACTTTTCTCCATATAGGTAATGTCTCCAACTCTTCAAAGCATAAATTACTGCTGCTAACTCTAGATCATGTACAGGATAATTTTGCTCATGAATCTTTAATTGTCTTGACCCATAGGCCACAACCCTACCTCCTTGCATAAGCATACACCCTAATCCCTCCTTAGAAGCATCACAATACACTGTATAGCCCAATCATCTTTTTGGAATCACTAACACTAGTGCAGAAGTTAATCTTACTTTCAACTCTTGAAATGACTTTTCACAAGCCTCATCCCACACAAATTTCACTCTTTTTTGAGTTAACCTGGTCATTGGTGCAGCTAACGTCGAAAAATCCTGAACAAACCTTCGATAATATCCAGCTAATCCCAAGAAACTTCTGATCTCAAATACTGTCTTTGGTTGCGGCCAATCCATAACTGTTTCTATCTTTGATGGGTCTACTGATACCCCTTTACTAGACACAAAATGCCCAAGAAATTTCACTTCTTCAAGCCAAAACTCACACTTACTTAACTTAGCATAAAGCTTATGCTCCCTTAAAGTTTGTAGTACTAATCTCAAGTGCTCCTCGTGTTCCTCTTTGCATTTGGAATATACCAACACGTCATCAATGAATATTACCACATATTTATCTAAGTAAGCACTGAATATTCTGTTCATCAAATTCATAAAAGCTGCAGGGGCATTTGTCAACCCGAAAGGCATTACTAAAAACTCGTAATGCCCATATCGAGTCCTAAAAGCTGTCTGTGGTATATCTTCATTCTTTACTCTCAATTGATGATACCCTGATCTCAGATCAATCTTTGAAAAGTACTGTGAACCCTTGAGCTGGTCAAACAAGTCATCGATCCTCGGTAGTGGGTATTTATTCTTTATTGTCACCTTATTTAACTTCCTGTAGTCGATACACATCTACAACGAACAATATTTCTTTGTCACAAACAATGCCAGTGCTCCCCACAGCGAGGTACTTGGACGAATGAAACCTTTAGCAATCAAGTCCTCAAGCTGAGCCTTTAACTCAACCAGTTCTGCTGGAGCAAGTCTATAAGGTGCCATGGATATTGGCTCCGTGCCTGGAACTAGATCAATACTAAATTCCACTTCCCGTTCTGGTGGCAACTCTATCAAGTCTTCCAGGAATACGTTTGAAAACTCACACACAACTGGTGGCAACTCTATCTCATTACTCACCTCATCCTTATCCAAAACTAAACTGGCGAACAAGCTATGCAAATTAATTCTTTTCTGTCCATCTAGAAAAGGTGTGGCCAAAGAATCTCTACGATCGCCCGTGAATCGTATTTGGTCACCTTCAGGTGTATGCAATGCTACTCTTCCTTTAGCACGATCTATTATTGCTCGATAAACAGATAGCCAATCCATACCGAGAATAATGTCAAAGTTGTTCATATCTAATACAATCAAGTCGAATAGTAAACGATGATCGAATGTAGAAATCTCATTAATTATGGTGATCTCACACCTTTTACAAATCTGAGTTAAAATAGTATGACCCCCAATTGGTGTCTCGACACATGTAGGTGGGACCAATTGCTCCATAGTTAATTTCAATGCAGAAACAAAATGTGCGGAAATAAACGAATGCGATGCTCCAATATCTATAAGTATTGTGGCTCTAGAAGTAAAAATAAGATATGTACCTCTAGTCACAATAGGTTTAACAGGCCCATCATCTCATGTCAATGCAAAAACTCTTCCCAGTGTTTGCATCGCTGACGGCTTGTTACCCTACTGGCCCTGTTGAGGTCCACCTTGGGTTGCTCTCGAAAATTGCGGTTGCATGGCCTGTGACCCTAATGGTCTAGAACTTTGCTGGTAAGAAACTGACTGAGTAGGTTGCTGTGGTCGAACAACACTTGAAGTCCATTGCCGTTGCGGACAATCTCTTAAAATATGACCTTTCTAGCCACACTGGTAACATGATCTCGATTCAATCCTCTGCTCAACTTTACCTGATCCTCCCATTTGAGGGCATTCTGACTTTCTATGTCCGGGTTGCTTACACTGGAAACAAATAATTGGACTTTGTGAGGTCATTCCTACTGTAGAATGAGTAGGAGGTGCACTGCTCTGCTGACACTGTGAATCTTCTCTTTGCCTCTTTTTATTTCTCTTGTCTGGTGTAGGAGTTGAACTCTTACCCTGCCTATTATCTATTTGCTGCTTCATGTCATTTAAATCTTTCTCTACTATCATATCTCAGGATGTCAATGTTTTGTAGTCCTCTAAATGTAAAAGTACTACCCTACCCCTGATGGCTGGCCTCAAACCCCTCTCAAATCTTCAACATTTATTATACTCCATCGAAATCATCTCTGGTGCATATTGAGAAAGAGCAAAGAACTTACGCTCATACTCCAATACGGTCATCGTACCTTGAATCAGATTCATGAACTCATCTCTTTTTGCATCCCTCATTGGTAGCGGAAAAAATTGTTCCCTAAACATCTCCTTGAAATTTTCCCAAGTTATTTCACCCACATCCTGAGAATCTTCTATTGATATCCACCAATCACTCGCTTTTCCAATCAATTGAAACGCTGTGTAAGACACCTTCGCCTTATCCTGAATAATCCCCATTGTATTAAATATCCTCCCACACTGTGATAGGAAACTCTCAACCGTATCTGGATCTGCCTCTTCATCAAATGTGGGTGGATTCATCCTCTTGAATGTAGTTAATGTTGAAATGGATTCGTCTTTCTGTGTTCCTCCCACCATCTTCATCATTGCCATGGCCATATTCCATAGAAATTCTTCGGGGTTAATTGAGCCTCCTTGAGAAACATTGCTCACTCCAGCCTTGAGAAACATTGCTCACTCCAGCTCGATCATTAACAGCTCGTGGTGTATTAGCCACCCTTACCTGCGCCTGCTCATCTTCTGCCTGAAGCATGTCTCCAAACTCCAGTAGAACTCCAGTACCACGTGGGACCTCTACTCCCAGCGGTGCATCGGCCACTCCTGGTGGTAGCTCTATTCCAATTCCTGCATGTGACTCTTGATCCCGAGCCATGTCAGGTTGCATGTGTACATCCTCAATTGCTGAGACTCCTCGTCCTTGTCCTTGACCTCGGCCACGACCGTGACCACGGCCTTGGCCACGGCCTCGACCACGGCCCCTACCGCTAGCATTAGCAACATGTGGAGGCATCCTCTAAGAACGAAAATCAAAAAGGGATTAAGAAACTGATTATTATCAATTCACAATTCCAATTACTACTAACTCTCCTGAAATCCTATAAGGCACGCAAGTATATCCTATCACATAAAAATTTTAGTTTCCCATTGTCCGTAGGTATTCTAACCTAGGCTTTGATACCAATCTGTCATGCCTCGAATTTTTTCATAAACACGGGAGCATGAACAAACAATTACAATCACCAAAACCATCAATTCATAATAGTCAGAGCCAATCATATTTAATAACAAGAACTAATAATCTCCAACTTAAAGAAATTTCAAATAAATTCATCTCTAGTCTCCCAAATCGAGACATATACCATAAAAATATAATAAAGAAAATAAACTGAAAACGAATATACAGTTCTTTTCTTCAAATAGAATTAACAAACTATTAAAAATCTCTACTTTGCCTAAGCGATCCCATCGCGACCATTGTCTTGTGCAACACTTACACCTACATCTAAAGCTGTAAGGGTATGAGCACAATATACCAAGGTATATTAAAATAATCAACTGGTGCTCGAAGAAAAATAAAAATTAAATAAATCATGCACGGGTGTCTTATAAATCTCCAACATGTCATGTCAACATACATCACACATCAAAATATTTAAATTTAAATATTTTGATCACAACATTAAATAAAATATAGTTTTTGAACAATCACATTAATAATTAGTGGGTTAGGTACCACCATCCGGTCAACCTATGCCTCAGCCATAGGTTATCAAAAATATCAACTCATCAATACTTCGTAGGTTATTAGCCTACTGGGCACGATAACCCAACCCCGCGCGGGTTCCGGGCCTTTCACCAGCGGAACTTTCAGCACCAACTATTTATTCTGGCACCTCTCACAACCCAAAACCAAAATTGTAATAATCAATAAATAAATAATTATTTATTCGAATCCAAATCATGCTCTAAAAATACTTATTTTCCTTATTCAAGGTTTCGTAATAGAATAATTTTTTTTAAATAATAATAATTTTTTTATTAATTTAAATTTAAATCCTCAAAATCAATTTATACATACTTTTTTTTATCTACAAGACAGCCACAATCACATAATTGATCACGTAACAATAAATCAAATAATCGCATAAATTCACAAAATTAAACAATACATAATAAATTTAATTTTTATTTAATTCTACCCCTACCTCAAATTAAATTTGCAAAAGAAAAATGAGAAACAATACTTCCAAATCACGAACACCAGAAAATTTCTACTCTCTAGCCGAAAGCTCTGCCAATCGCCAAACTTCTCTCTGTCTCTTCTTCTAATTTTTTTTTCTTTTGGCCGAATACCTTACTGCCGTTGACCCCTTCAAGTGTGCATATATATATATATATATATATATATGCATATGAAGCCGCCTCAAAGAATCCTATTTGGATTCAAATTCAGTTTTTTTTTTTTTTTTCGAATCACCTCTTGTGGGTGTTCGTCCACCCCCAATTGATATATAATATATATATATAAATTACCGCATCAATGAATTGACGTGAATTCAAAATATATATATATTTTTTTCCTAAGTCTTCTCTGCCAACGTACTAGCCTACTATTATATATATATTGATTACGTGGACTACGGGTAACTATTAGGTGAACAAAACTTGATGGAATTTGGATTCCAATGTGGGCACGTACATTCACTCACTTTAAATATCAAAAAAAAAAAATCTCATGTAATCCGTGTCACAATAAAATAAATATTTAATTAATAACTCAACAAAATTTAACAAGTTTTAAAATTTTTGAGTCATTACACATCCCGCGGGCCCTTATATCCCTTGGTCCAAAAAAACAAAACAAACACAATATTATGTGAGGCTCACAGGTAGCTTGTTCTATCTCCCTTTTTCATCCCGTAAGCAAACATAGTCTTAGAATTTTTCAGCACGTCAAATGCATAATTATATTTATACATATATGACATAAATTTATTATATTATATTAACCAAATCATATTTATATTTTTATACAAATTCATTATATAAACATATAATTTAAGTTTTGGTTATTTCATTTTTGTAAATACAAGAACCAAATTAAAATATAATTTTAATCTAAAAAATAATTAAAATAAAATCAAAAACTAAATTAATCAAATCGAATAACCAAAATTTTGATTCGATTATCAAGTTTTGGTTCAATTTTACACAACCCTAAATTAAACTGCCCTTTTCTTAGCAGCTTAGGCAGGGTTCAAGCTCCAGATTTAGCACCGCCGGCATTAGCTTGTTAGTGACATGCTGAACTTTGCAGGGTCCACATATGATTTTAGACTTCGTTTGGATTCAAAATAGTTTCTAATCTTTAAGGTATTTTTTTTTGTTTTATATAATTTTTTATCAAAATTTTAATTTTTTTACAAATTATAATTTTTAGACGTCTTAATCGCGTTAAAAAAACTAAAAAATTCACGTTCTTTTAATCGCGTTCGTAACAGAAAAATTAAAAAATTCACATTCATTTGGGTCAAAATTAGAAGAAAAAATACTAACTTTTTTGTTACTTTTTTAAACAGATGGATAATTTTCACTCAAACGGATGAAAATTTTTTGATTTTTTTTTTTACAAATATAATTAATACCTCTAAAAGTTACATCTTTTAAAAAGAAAATTAAATTTTAATTAAAAATTTCATATAAAATGAGAAAAAAAAAAGCTATGAAAAAATCTGGATGGTCTTTTTGAAACCAAACTAGCCCGGCCAAATAACTCAGAGAATTGGCTGAAATTTTCACATTTCTTGGACACCAAACAGAGAATTCAATACTTCATAAAATTTACATTGGGTTAGAGACGTTAATTCGTGAAAGGAAAATAAAAATAAAATTATCAATTTTTGTAACTCTTTTACAAATATATATTTATTTTAGTTATTTTTTCTTTCAAATCTACTAAATAAATAATTTTTTTTTTTACTTCATTTTACTTTCCTACCCAAAGTCAGGCTTTTGGTTCCTAGGGGATTTTATTTATTTTTTCTTGTATTGAATTTAGGCCTAGAAAAAAATTATAATAATATTTATAAATAAATTAAATTAATATATTTATGTATAGATGATACAACCATTTAGGTTTCTAAATTTTAAATTGTATATTAATAAAAAAATAGCTAAATTTTAGGTAGGTTGGTTCATAAATTAAACTTTTTTTTTAACTCAAAAATTGTTATATACTAGTAACAATGTTTTTCTGATTGAAATCAATTATTTTTTAATTTTTTATTTTTCTTATTTGGGGTGAAGTTGAACTATAGTGTACATTTTTTAATAAAAAATTTATATATATGAGTAACATTTTTCAAAACTCAATTTTTTTTAAATTCAAGGGAGGCTAGGTCTCTTAGTAGCTTTGTTCCTATTCGTGTCATTTTGATTCACTTTTTTTTTTTTTCCTTTTTTCACAAACTCATGTTACAAATTGACATTAATAATATTTTCATTCCCGTTAATTTTTCTTTTATATTCATTTTAGAAAAATGATGTCTTACCATTAGCGAGACTAGCTTTAAACTAACAGCCGTACAACCCTTAGCATATCTTAAATGTAACGCACGTTATAAAATGACTTTAAATATGATTTAAATACATATATACCGTTCAAAAAAAAATTAAATACATATATAGTAATATTATATTTATCGGAAGTACTCAAATCATAGAGTTCCTTACACCATTTGATGATCATGGGAACGATTTGTCCTTTGATAGAAGGCGAGAAATTATTTCATATTTTTTAAATTGTATAAATTTATAAAAATTAATATAAAATTAATATTTTATATTTTACACAATAAATAAAAAATTTAAATTTTACAGTTATCTAATTTGTATTTATCACTGCAAAGAGTGACAGTCTCTATGTACGGAAAAATTTCCTTTCTCCCGCTCGTGCTTGGTAAGCCACCAAGATTCTTTCCTCTATATGAATTCTTGCACACAAGTAAAAAGAAGAAAGCAATCTCAAAGCCAACGACTAGTGGAAGCACCGACCACAGACCCTCCGACCGGTAAGTTAGCTGTAAAAGGACTTAATTAATATGTTAAAAGACTTAAATTTTAGTAAAACGCTTAAATTATTGTACTTTCAAAATCAACGTTCACAGTAACTCTCACTCTAAATAAATTTTACTTTAATAGTGGGTAACTTTTTCCGTTTGAATGGCTCATATTTACTCCAAGTAATTTTTTCCTAAAGTTATTGCTATGACTGTTATTCTAGGTAACTTTTATTTTAGTGGTGGGTAACTTTTTTTTATTTGAATGGCTCATACTTTACTTTAAGTAACTTTTTCTTAGATAGTCATTGCCATAATTCATACCAAGTGTTAAGAATTTAACCGATATGCTAAAAAATGCAAGGATGATGAAACACCTAAGATCAATTTCGATATCTCATCTTAAAATAGTTCAATTTATGTCTCATACCAAAGATTGAGCCCATTAACATGAGCTTTGAGAAATTCTTAAAAAGAGATATTACTTGATGATATGTAGTGAATATATCTCAATTGTATATATAGAGACTGTTTGGTCAACCAAAAAATATTAAAATTTACAAAATTTTAACTACTTTTTGTATTTTTTTTCAATAAAATTTTAACACCTATCAACTTTATGTCACATCTTTATACTTTTACTGTAATTTTTTCTCAACTTTTTTCAACTAAACAACTCCGTATTTTTAATATTTATAGATGTGAAAAGAAAAATAATGCAATATTGATTTGACTAAAGCGCATGTGTCATTGTAATTTTAACTGTCACTCGTGCATTTTTTGGATTAAAGAAGAGAAACGATAAGAAAGGAAAGGGAAAGGGGGAGGAGATGAAAATGTTAAAAAAATATATGTTATTTTTTTTTATGGACTTTTTATCCAAACATAATAATTAAGGATGCGTTTAGTATACAAAAATTTAGTAAAAATTTTTGAAAATTTTCAAAAATTTCTAAAAATTTCTAAAACTCTCTATTACATTTTTACATATTCTTTCTTACCTTCTCAAAGTTTAAAAAAAGTTCAATACCTTTTAAAAAATCGATAACTAGAATTCGATTAATTAAAAATTTTTTCACCATTCTCACCATGAACGTTCAAACTATCTAATGACACCCACCTTGACTATTTTTTGTGGGGTCGTAGAAACCGCTCTGACAGATTCGCACGGTTAAATTCCGTTTAAACGGTTTTTACAATCCATTTGGACGGATTGTAATGTAAAGAAATCATAACTGCTCAAAATTTGGAATCCATCTAAGCGGAAATCCAATCCATCAGAACGGAATCTTACTGTTTATCTCTAAAAAATGCGATTTGAGATGTGTGCACCAAACGCATAAAGTTTCCTTAAATCACATTTTATTTCATTTTATCTCATTTTTTATCACTCCAAACACTTCCTAAATAAGCATAAGGGAAATTTTATTTTATTTTTCACTTCTCTTCTTCCCAAATCAAAGAAAATTACGTAATTGACCTCTTGAGTACATCTCACGTGGTAAAAATAAAAAAATAAAAAAAAAACCAGAACTACCCCACCATGTATTATTCAGGGAGTGTTTAGAGTTGTATAAAATTGTATAAAATAATATAAAATTATAAAAGTAAAAATCTCGTAATTCGTACAGTGAGTGAAAAATTAAAATTTTATTATCTCATAATTCATATTTATAAAAATTTATAAAATTTTATTTTATTTTAGAAAGATTCAAACGGAGCCATATTCAAATGCCAAAATTATATGGAACTCAGACCTTTTCCCTTCAAAATTTCGCCTTGATTCTGAACAGCAAGATATATATAAATATATATATATATATATATTACCTTACAGAACTCCACGTTGGACCCGAAGACATTTTTTTTAATTTAAAATTTAAAATTTTGGAGCCTGATAGAAAATTAATTGAATTAACAATAAACTGGGCCGGGCACGCGGTACCATGCCGTGTTTGCAAATTGATTGGACTGATGACACAATTTACAGAGATGAGTGTTTGTACACAGAAGCCCATGATTTGATTGTCATTCAGAACGCGGTTTTGGAGCAGTGGTTTCAATTACACCTTAAGCAATGGATTTTTCTACAAGACTACAACACGCATGGCCACGGATTGCACACGCAGGGAACGTCGACGTCGCACTGTTTGGAGTTAAATATATATATATATATATATATAATTTTATAAACTTTTATAAATATAAATTACATAATTATAAAATTTAAAATTTTTACGCAACACACAAATTACGAAATATTAATACATCTTAAAGCAAACCTACCCAAAACTCATCCCTCCACCAACCGCATCCCTCCCTCTTCATAGAACCAGCGGGTATTGATACTATGAAAATAAAATATAAAAACTAAATTCATTTATTTTAATTTTATTGAATTTTACAAATAAAAGATGAATAAATATTTAAAAGGAAAAAAAAATTGAAAAAGCTCATGCTAGAGATTAGTATAATAGTGTAGAGTATCATGGGAGAGGATCAAGCTCGAATATCGACTGCGCTCGCGTACGTTGATGGGAATATTTGAGTAGTTTTCTGATATCAATCAGTTGGTCAATTGCTTCTGTTTAGGTCATATTTGGATGGTAGAATAAAGGTGAAATAAGTATGGGAATTTTATTTTCATGTTTATAGTATTTTTGAGAATAGAATATCATATTTATTTCACCTTTTATTTCCCTTTAAGAGATTGTTTGGATGGTAAAACAAATTTCAAAAATTAATAAAAATAAAATTTTTGAGAATTTAGAATGTAAAAAATTATTTTGAAATGATAGTTGAATGTTTATATTTAATTTGATATAAAGTTGTTAAAAATTATACAAAATAATATATGATAAAATTTTAGTGAAAAATTTTAAAAATTTTTAAAATTTTATGAAATTTTTTAATACAAATGTTAGTTCAACCATTGAAACATACTATAACCGTTTATTCTAATGGATTTTGACAAAATTTTCAAAAAAAAGTTAAAATTTTTTTAAGTTCAAAAAAGTTGTAACGTTTGAAATTTTTTTAACTTCTTTGAAATTCCAAACAACTCCTAAAACTAAAAAAATTAGCTTATTCTTTTAGAGAGAGAGTGATAAAGTGAACGCTAGGGTATTTAGTAAGGATAAGGGAGCCTAAAATTTGCTTTGAAATTCATCTTATTTGTTAAAAAGATAGGTTTGAATCTTGAATTAACCCACGCCTCATTTGTAACAAAACTTTTTTTTTTCTTTGCTTTTCTTTTCTTTAATGATTTTATTTTCTATAAAGTGATGTTTGGATGGTAAAAATAAAAAATAAAAAATTAGTATAAAAATAATATATAACACAATTTGATTAAAAGAAATTAAAAAATAAAATTGATAAAAGTTAAAATTTCTTGATTTTTTAATAAATTAAATACCTCCAAAGTGTAATGATAACTATAAAGAGTTTTACATTGTTTTAAGTGTGAAGTTAAGTCTTTTAGAATCTAATACGAAGTTACTTGCAATTGAAGGAGAACTCTTGTCTAATCGTACTTTTTATCGATAGCTTGTTGGGAGTTTCATTTATCTTACTATGGGTCGCCTGGACATCTCTTATGCTGTTATCTTGATTAACCAGTTTATGCATACGCCCCAATCTACTCACTACGCAGCTGTTTTTCAGATTCTAAGGTATATCAAGAATACATTATTTCATGGGTTTCTCTTTTCCTCATTCTCTTTATTACAAATGCATGCCTTTTTGGATACTGATTGGGCTGGGGGATCCTACTAATCGTCGCTCTATTATTGGGTATTGCTTTTTTCTTAACACTTCACTCATCTTTTGGCAAAGTAACAAATAGTCTGTCATCACTCGCTTCAATATCGAGCTTGAATATCGTGCGCTTGTTGACTCTATTTCTAAGCTCCTCTGCTTTCACTGGTTTCTTGCAGATATGGATCTCTCCTTCACGAGTAGCACTCCTCTGTATTGTGATAATACTAGTGTCATTCAGATTGTCCATAATGATATATTTCATAAGCGTACGAAACATATAAAGATTGATTGTTATTTCATATGTCACCATGTCAAGTAGGACACTCTTCAGTTGTCTTATATTTCTTCTGTTGACCAGTTTGCAGATATTGTCACTAAATCTTATCCTCCTGATCGTCATCATGAGCTTGTATCCAAACTCAAGTTGGTCTCTTTATTACCATCTTGATTTTGAAATTACTATCTTGAGTTTGAGGGAAGATGTTAATATACATAGAAATTAGGAAATTATAATCTTGTATATATAGAAATTAGGAAATCATTTTAATTATAGGTCTTTATTTTATTTTTCAATTCTATTTTCTAGTTTATCTATATTAGAATATTCTATATTTTACTATTAAGTAAGTAGTTAGGTTTATTTTGGTACGTAGATAATTACCATACATATCTCTAATTGTAAACCTATATAAATATCTCTTTTGAACCTTTATGATATATATGATAAGATGTAGCATTTTATATTCTCTTTTTCAATTTTATTATTTTATTGTCTTTTATTTTTTATTTCAACATCATATTTTTGTGATTATTGATCGGCCTTCTTTCTCATATTTTCTCCTTCAGATTTTTTACAAAAAATTCTCAACAATTTTTTTATTTTATTTATTTTTTGCTTATTCTTGGAAATTTTTATTAAAAAAAACCGATGAAATTGTGAAAGAGTAAGGTATGAAATAAAAAAAATACTTAAAATTTTAGTTAATTTGACATTTTATGTTAAGTTTTAATAACTAATTTTATTGAAAGAGAATAAATGTTAATAATATTTCAGAATAAATGAGGTAATTGTGAGTGTTAAGTGTAATTATTCAGATATTCAAAAGAGGTAGGTGTAATTCACCCTTTAATAAATATTATCCATATTAATATGATTTGCACATGAATTATGTGTGCGGTAACGCTAGTTAAAATGGAAGCCCTTCGTTGTTTTACCCAAAGTTTTGATTTATTATTTTTAACAAACTAAACAACACCTGTATCTTTAGGTATTGTGAATAAAATCTTAAAAGTAATGTAAACATGCGAAAGGAATTACATTTGAAAATTGAAATATTTAACCTCAATCCTCAGTAATATTTTCCCGCAACGTTTACTATTTTAAGAGTTGATATATAATTATAATTTTTTTTCAATATATTTGTATTAATAATTAATATAGACTGATCAATTAGAGAAATTTTTGAATTTCACCTGACTTTATATTTTTACTTATTTAACATATGTATTAATACAACTGAACTATGGAATACCTTTTCTTTATGCATTGTTTCCATATTACTATTATTATCCTTTTCACAGCCTTGGATGAACTAGATAAACGCTCAATAATAATGATAACCTTTAGAGCTTAATTACCTACCTCTATAATTAAGGGCAGTTTATCTTCCCAACAAGGATTGCACAAAATATATATATATATATATACACACATATATATATATTTCAACAACCAGAAAATTGAATCAATTTGACCATTTTATCTTAGATTGGTTTATACCAAAACCAGTTCAATTTTCAATTAAAAAATTAATAATCCAATATTTTTGGTTAATTTCTTGGGTTAATAAACAAAAAAATATATTAATAATAATATATAATTCAATCTGAAAAATATAAAATGTAATATATAATTATATATAATATATAATATTATAGATATGAAGAAATGCATTTGATGCTAAAACTTATTTGAATTTTTAATACTACTTATTTGGATGTTTAAAAATCAAACTAACCCAATTCAATCTAAAATAATCTGAAAATTGAATCAACCCAGGTTATATATCTAGATTGTTTTCACATTAAAATCAGTCCAGTGTTGTGTCTAAATTTTAAGGATTAAAAAAAAAAATAAAGGTTCTAAGTTAAATGTGAACGAATCAAATCGACACACACCCCTCTTTTAGTGGGCCAAAATCTACTTTGTCAATAAGAGGTAGTTGTGAGTTTGATTTTTTTCCCCAAACTAATTATAACTAATTTTTAGTTTGATTTTTTCCTAAATTAACTTCTTTAAAGATAATGTTTGTTTTGGGGATAACAGGGAGTAGAGTTTACTAAGACAATTTTTACCCTTTAGAACATATGTTTGGATGGGGCTAACAATTATTCCGAGGGTAACTATTTCCCCTATTTGGGAGTAAATTTTACTTTGGGAGTAGGTAACGGAGAGTAACAAAAATTTTTTTTACCTTTTTTTCATTACTTTCGTAAAATATGTCCTTACACCCTTTTACCCCTGCAAAATTCTAGCCAACATTTTCTTTCAAGCTGTCTTTTTATTTTAAACTTTTGCTACAACTGAATAAGGTATGATTCTTTGGTAAATTTTTTTCTTTTTTTTTTATTTCTTTTTTTTTTTTGGTGGGATTCTTTTGTGCTTATTGTCCCTTTTTCCCTGTAATGGATTTTTTTTTTTTTTTTTGGGACGAAATGAATTTTTGATATGTATATTAACATCTTACAATCTTCAATATTCTATCTGTGAGTATTGATTTACTGACATATATTGTTATGAAGAAATACCAAAATCATGAAATCCTTTTGTCAAAAAAAAAAATAAAAAAATTATTGAGCGATAAAGATAAGTATCGTTTAAAAGTTAAGAATATAAATGATGTTCAATGATTATTTATCAACTTATTACAGAAACATTGATATTGGAAGGGAAGACTTGATAATATATTATTTATTAAAATTAAATATTAATTTTTATCTTTGATTAATTTATTCTCATTTCAAACACAATTAATTTTTACCATTTCAAAACTTTTAGCATTATAAATATAATATAAGTATTATCAGATAATATTTATTTTCTCATTTCAAGTATAAGTATCATAATTTGTTATTCCAGTAATCGTTACCTGCGTAACAATTATTCTTGTAATATTTTATTCCAAAAATTTTCATCCGGTATAAAACGTTACCTTAGGTATAAATTGATTTTTTTAAATAATTTAAACTTTTAACTATAAATTGATATTTTTTTAAGTGCCAAAAATATATATATAAAAAGAAAAGTTCATGCAAAATTTTGTTTTATTTTTGCTTATTTTTTTCATTTGATAAATTGAGTTATAACAGCCTAATATCAACCATTTCATCATTCCTGCAACATTAAATTACTTTTAGTTTCATTTTTCTAATTTTCTTCCTACAAAGGTGGGTCTTGCGACTACTCTTGTGATCTTATCCAATGATATATCTGAATCTGCAGACAGACTGACAGATACAGTTACGCGGTGAATCAACTCGGGCTACCTGCTCACATTATTATATTTTCTTATTCAATCAAATTATCCAAAAAAAAATTTAAATCAAAAATTGTAAATTGTAAAATACATAAAAAAATTATATATCCAAAACTTAGAATTTTTAATTCTCAAATATAATTTTAGGTCAAAAATTCTTTTTTTTTTAATTCTTTTTATCTAATTGTTAACAGTTAGTTAAATTTGGATAAAGGAAGAATGCAAATCTAGATCAGTGTCTCCATTGATCCCACTTCCCCCATATATAGCACATTTTCATATCTGTTTTTCGTCATCTTCGCCTCTTTTGAAGTTTGAACCTTCGAACGCAACCCCCATATCCCAAACACCCTCCCTCTCTCTATTTCCACATCTGTCTCTATCTCCAAATCGTAATCAAGAAGAGCATATCTTTTTCTTCAACCCTGCACTTTTCTTGGAGAAAAACAAAGTGGGTCTTAGATTTTTGTTTTCTGGGTTTTGGAAGCTTTGTTTGTCTTGATTTCGCACAAGAAACAGGGGATTCTCTCTATTGCTCTTTTTTCTGATTTGGGGGAAAAAAAAAACCAGAATAATAGTTTTGATACAAAACGTTTCTTTGGGTATTTCTTGTTTGATGCTTCAAGTTTGAGAAAAAGCTCTGATTTTCGCAGCTATGGCTTCTTCATTGAAGGCTGGTCTCTCTGTTTCTGGGTCTAACGAGGCCATTCTCAGGTCAAAAACCAAAGGGGTTCTTCGGCTCCGACCCTCTGTTTCTGGGTCACTCCAATTTGCAGATTCACCTTCAAAAGATTTTCTCGGAAAATCCATGTTCGTTTCATCAGATCACAAGGGTTTGAGAAATTGGAATGCCAAACCCTCCTCAAAATTCCCCATCCATGTATGCAGATGTCCAAAAATATACATACATAAATAACTTTTTTGGTTTGCATTTTTGGGTTTGAACTAACAAGCAGTGGAAAATTTCAGGCACAATCAGTTTGTGTAAGTCGAGGTGTGCGCTGGTGGGAGAAAACTCTCAAACCCAATATGATAGAGATCAATTCAGCCCAAGAACTTGTGGATTCCTTGCAAGGTTCTGGTGATAGATTGGTCATAGTTGATTTCTATTCCCCTGGTTGTGGTGGTTGCAAAGCTTTGCATCCCAAGGTACTATTTAGAGCAATCTTTTATATATATATATATATATATAATTTTATTATTATTTTTTTTATAAGATCATTCGTTTGGAAATAATTGATTTTGGTAAAATCTTGATAGTCTCTCTTTATTTTATCTTTTACCAGATCTGTCAACTGGCTGAATCCAACCCAAATGCTATTTTCCTCAAAGTTAATTATGAAGAACTCAAAAAAATGTGTCATTCCCTCCACATACATGTCTTGCCCTTCTTCAGATTCTACAGAGGTGCTGAGGGCAGGCTCTGCAGCTTCAGCTGCACCAATGCAACTGTAATAATTCTCTCTCTCTCTCTCTCTCTCTCTCATGTTTTATAGAAAATTGTTTTTGGATAAGAAAAATATACAAAAATAGGGGACTAGAATGATATGATAATAATATTGTTGTAATTAAAGCATATTTAAATGGATTTATTTAGTTATTTATTTTGGACATATGAGTTCACAGATGCTCTGTATTTGGTCGAATTTTCTAGTTCGGTAGCATTACTCTGTTTTATTAGCAAATCATTAATAGTTTCCTGTATCGTAAGCATTTTAAAGCTTAATTTTGTTGGTGTACGCAGATCAAGAAGTTCAAAGATGCTTTGGCAAAGCATGGGACCGAGAGGTGCAGTCTTGGCCCCGCCAAAGGTTTAGAAGAATCTGAGCTGTTGAGTTTAGCCTCAGTTGGTGAGATATCTATAAAGTTGCCCTTGTCATCAGGGGAGGATAGAATGGAAGATTGGGTTCTGAGCAAGGTAACTAGATCTGGTTCACTGGGCAAATCAGGGAATAGAAACATGGGACTTGGAGAAGAGAAGACTGCAGTATTGCATGGCCTTGAAAGCTGATCCAACCTAATTGTAGATTTTAGTTATGGAGTCAAGGAGCTCCAAATTCCTATGCTTTGGTTTTTGAACTATGTGTGTGTGTACATATGCCAATTCTTGGGTTTTACATAAGCAGGCTTCTGTGTTTTTTTTGGGGATGAGCCTTGCATATTTGGTTAAATCTATCATTTTGTTGGAACTTATATATATATATTTTTTCATCTGATTTAAGACGATCATAAAACTGATATGTTTTTCTCTATTAATTCTATGGATGAATTAAGAGAGTTTGGAAGTGATGAACGTTTATTGTTCAATTATTGAAAATGTGATTGTTATGTTTAAATTATGTTGATTCCTTTTTGATTTTGTTATATTTTTATTACACCTTGTTACATCCTACTTAATTGCGTGGATCATTATCTTATTTTAAAATCATATTTAATAGGTACCTTTCTCTTTAAAATCATGTTTGGTAGAAAAAAATTTGCACTAAATCTATGTTTTTCCTTTTACAAGGAATTGAAATTTGAGTGAAGATAATAAAGAAATATATAAGTAGGATGGCTAAAATGGAAATTAAAAAAAAAAATCGAGGGGAAAAAAGGGTTATTTTTATTCTAGTTGTATGATGATAGTATTTGAGTATTGTTACTTGCTCCTTTTTTTTTTCTTTTTACTCGTCTTTTCCTTTTATTTTCTTAACTAAAAAAATCATGACTGGAAAAAGAAAAAAGAAAAAAAAAATCATTAATGTGGTTATATTTGGTTCCTTACACTATGTTTGGCTGGGGAAGAGAAAAAATGAAAGACAAAACAAAATACAAAATTTTTCACTCCCTTGTTTGATTATTTGGTTTGGAGAGAATGAGAAAAAAATAATAAAAGAAATTAAACACATTTTTTCTTACATTTTTTATTTTTTTTTTCTATTTCCCTAAACCAAACAAAGCAGAAAACCATTGAGATCATGGGTAGCCACTTAAATAATAGGGGTAATTATACTTTATTTATTTGAAGTTTGGTCCAAAAACACATTATCTTCTTCTAATTTAAAAATTAATATATAACTCTTTTGTGTTCTGAACTAATTATAATATTAATTGAGTTTGTTAAATTTAATTAGATTTGTACTTTATGGGTCAAAATTAGTTGAGAGAATTTTTTTTTACAAAAATAAATACATAAAAGTACATTTTTATTCATTTTATTATAAAATAAAATATTATTTAAAAAAAAAAACTTAATTTACCTTTATGTATTTAGATAATATTTTTCAGATGATTACATTTAAGTTTCTATGCCAGGTGCAAAATAAATCTAATTAAGTTTAATATTTTTTATTAAATTACAAAAAATATATATATATATTAACTTTGAAATTAGAGGAGATTAAAAATTTCAATCCAAATAACAAAGAGATAGAGTTTGTTAAATTTAATTAGATTTGTATCTCATGAGTCAAAAATTAGTTGATAGATTTTTGAGGAAGTGTCTTGATTGAAGTGATAAATCCCTCAACGGCCTCCTCACCCACCCGGATTCAACACCTGAGTACTCTCCCCCTCCCCCACTTACCTATAAAAAAAAAAAAAAAAAAAAAAAAAAACAAAGAGATAAAAACGTAATTATTCCAATATACCCTCTTTGCTAAAACTCTCATCCCAATCTCGTGCCTAAGTAGGATGTAACATAACTTACAGATGTAAATTTACCTTTGAGTCTTTGACTGATTCCACGATGAATATTGAACTATTCTAACCATCGAGCAGTTTCTGCATACCAAACTTGACGATAGACATAACGTTGTCATCAATCGGATGTTATTTCTCGCTTAAATAATAATGAAAAAGAAAATTCAATTTTTTTTTTTTTTTTAAGTAAAATTCAAAAAAAAAAAAAATCAAAATGTTATTTAAACTTAGAATGCGATGAGTCTCGGTCCCGTTGGCGCCTCTCAAGTTTGAAAAGACCAATTCCTTGATATTGAACATGAAAAGGGGATGGCCCGTGATATCATGTTTTTTGATTGTTAAATTAAAATTTAATAATTTAAATTTATTAAAATATTTTTTAAATTAAAAATATATAAATAAATTTAAATCGTTAAAATTTAATAATTCAGATACGTTATTTAACACAGACATCATCGTTAATGCTTTTGGGTACAAGTTAAATTTTCTTTGTCTTACTGGCGCAATACTTCACCCATTTCATCCGCCATTGTGGATTTATTTACCCCTTTAAAATGAGAAATCATTGTGTTTAGCTTTACCGTTTGTAATACTGTGTGTTCTTTTTACTACTTAAATATAAATGTGTTTTACTTAACTTAATGTTTATGAAATGTTTTAATTAAGTATATATCAAATATGATTTGAGTTTGTTGTGAAAATAGATTTAACGTAATTTTAATTTGTCGTAAAAATAGATTGATTTATGACTTCTATTTAATAAGACTAATTACATTTCTTGGATTTGGATTTGGATTTGTATTGGTTAAACAAATATATAGAATAATGATAATTCAAATAATTAAGTAATATTATATAATTACAAGGTTCAATATTTTGGAAAAAATAAAAAATATATTGGTAATTAACTTTTTTATTAATTAATATGTAAGTTAATTAATTATTAATTTATCGATTAAATAATATCTCCAGTAATTAATTAATTTTCATGATGTCAAAGATATTAATTTATGGAGATTTAATTGTATGTAAATATATATTTATATGTATATTATCATTTAAATTTTGTGTAAAAAAAAATTAAGCAGGTAGGACCTACATTTTAAATTTTCTCTCCCATTCTCTCTCCTCTTCCTCTCTTTCTCTCTCATTTTCCTCCCTTTTTAGGATGGAAAAGAAAAACAAGCAAACGGACCTCATAAATTTTTTTCCTCATTTTTCTCATCACATTTTCTTTCTTTTTATTTTTCCCTTCAAATCAAACAAAAAAAAAAATCATTTATTCCTTCCAATTTTCCTTTCCTCCTTTTCTTCCCCCTATTTTTTTTTCTTTTTTCTTTCCTTTTTTTTTTCTTCAAACTAAACACACACTTACTCCATGCGCCATTTAATTACAACGGAATTCACCTCTTTAATATATATATAAGGGAAATTAAATTGTTGATATTCAGAGAATTATGATTCCTCAATAAAAGATTAAAATTTAAAATTTTATATATTAAAAAAATTATAATGGACTAATGGAAATATAAATATACACAATTTCTAATCTTAATTCTTAACACATGTAAACAATGAGATCGCATTTAGTTTATATTTCTATTTTTATTTTTTATTTTCTATTTTTGAGATTTAGTTTTAGGAATGCTAAAAATGTATTTAATTTGACATTTTTTATTTTTATTTTTTTTTTTGAGATTTTTTGTGCTTTGGATCAAAAAGACCGAAAATGACTTTTTGATCATTTTGCATTTTGTATGAAAACTCGTTTTTTATTTTTTAAATTAATTTTAAAAGTACAAGTGATAAAATATGCTTTAAATTATTTTTATTATTTTCAAAAACACAAAATTAACTAAAATAGATACAATAAATGTACCTCAAATTTCTTAAACGTGTGTTCTATTTTCCCATCCGCTTACGATTCCTATTTTTAATGATACCAAACATAGTCAAAAGAATTAGAGATAGAAGTGAATGGTACATTTTTCAAGCTATGAACTAGAGATCGATTCATGACTAAAACGTGTTTGAATTAAACTAAAATTTGAAATTCGTTTAAAATCAGGTTTAAGCTCAAATTTGAAAAAACTTGATTTGAAAACTTACGAGTTAACTCCATAAAATGATATATGTATATTTTTATAGAATTTTTATATTTTAATAATGTTTTTATTATATTTTTATAATATTTTATTTATTATATTTTAGACTAAAAAAATATCATTTTAATTTAGGGGACATTTGGAGATAAAATTTTTAGTAATTTTTTTTTTTACCAAAAGTTGTTAGTTGCAATTTTTTGGTGTGTTTGGTGAAACAAGTTACAATTTTTAGTAATTTTTAATAATTTTTTGTAACTTTTAGATGTTTGGTAGAATTTTTAATAATTTTTTATAACTTTACTTAATTTTTGATAATTCTTAACAAATTTCGGTAACTTTTAAGCTAATAAGTTATTATAGTGGGGCAAAAATGTGACAATAATTGTTGGTTTACTAAACATTTAAGAATCAAAATTGATAGTTTTTTTTATATATTTTTTTGTGTCTCTAACTGTCCCTTTAATTAAATTATTCACGAGCTGATTTTGAATTAAAATTTTTTTTATCGAACTAAACTTAAATTTATAAAAAAGTTCAAATTAATGAGACCAAACTCAGTACCGAAGTTTTTGAGTCAAGCAAGAATTAATTATAGCCCGACTCGATTCAGTTGGACTCGTTCTCACCCCTAAAATAAGACAGATCAACCGACCACGGATTGCAAAACAAGTAGGACCCACCTCACGGGAAAAAACTTTGAAAGGGTCTCCCTTGTTGATGAAGGGGAGCTGACTCGGATGCATCAAATTGCACTGGCTTTTGAGGGACTTGCAAAAATAATGACGTCAATATTTATATGTATATTTGAAAATACAGATGGAACTGACACGGATGCCCAGATTCCCTTGCTTTTGTGGCCCTACAAAAATAATGCCATTGACCATTTTGGATGAGGATGAGTACGCGGACAACCCACTTAAGAATTTACCATCGCCGCGGACACCAACTTTTCATTTTAAGGGATGAGTTCGAGGTGTCAAGTCCGCCGTCCCGGCCTTTAATTGGCCGGCCAGCTGTCGTCCGGTTCTGCTAGGACGGAACCTGAAACGAGCGCGGGAGGGACTTTATTATCGGAGATATTTTGCATTTCAAATATAATTATTTTTAGTTCCTTTATAATATTGTTGTTAACCCTTTTTTTTTTTTTGGAAATATGTATGTAACTATTGTAGTCTAATTTTTAGTAATTTTTAATATTTTTTAACTAAAAATTAATAGATTATTTTTTTTTGTATATTTATAAAATAAGTAGTAATTTTTAGCATATTTTAATAATTTTTGTCAGTTTGATAAATTTTTAATAATTTTTGATAATTTTTTATGTGTCTGATAAAAATTTTGATAATTTTTAAATTGAGACTGAGTAAGTGACAAATTTAGTATTCTATCGAAGGTATGTTTATCAAAAATTGGTCCATTTATATTAATTTTTGATCCACCTAACCGAAGCTTAATCTTTATCCATTTTTATTATTTTTTGGTTCCATTCTTGTTGACGTGTATAATTGAGTGTGTTTGGAGTTATATAAAAATGTATAAAATAAAATTATAAAAGTAAATATCTCGTAATTCGTATAATAAGTAAAAAATTTAAATTTTATTATCTCGTAATTTATATCTATAGAGATTTATAAAATTTTATTTTATTTTATTTAACCCAAACGGAGCAAACGCTTCTAATTGGCGAATAGTGCCGTGCTTTTAACTCATATGTCCGATTAGACATTTTAGGGTTCTTTTTTTTTTGTCTTTACATGTTGAAACACGTCAATTTTGTTTTATATAAAATAATTTTAAAATTAATTTTTAAATAAAAAATACGTGTTAAAGACATTGTGCCTTTCTTAACGTACTAAGGGTGTATTTCATACACTGAAAAATATTAAAAAAATTTAAAAAATTTTAAAATTATTTATTTTTTATTTTATTATATAAATAATAAATTTATAATTTATTTCATTTTATCTCATTTTTATTACCTCAAACACCTCCTAAATTTATAAATTACAAACTAATGAGAATACGCGTTTTTTCAAACAAAATGAATAGTCTAGCAGACAGGACCGATTCAATCTTTGCGAGGGATTACTGAATGTTAAAGTTGAAATATAACTTTAAAGGAAGGAGATACTTGCATTACTCTTCGAGAAAAGGGTTGATTTTGAGAGGGGTATATCCGTATCCCCAGTGGCGTGCGCGCGCAGGAATTTAGTTCAGCGTAAACTAAATTACGTGTAAATTTTTAAATTTTAAATAAATACATAAAATATGATAAAATATAAAATATTATACATTAAAATCAAATATATTATCACTTTTCTCTTCTATTACAATAATTTATTTTATTCAAAAGTTATTAAAATTTTTACCAAACACACAAAAATTGTTAAAAATTACAAAAAAATTGCGAAAAGTTACCCAAAGTTACTAAAATTATTAAAAGTTGTCAAAAATTTTACCAAACACCCAAAAATTGTAAAAAAAATGCTAAAAATTTTTTGGTAAAAAAATACCAAAAGTTACTAAAAGATATGCCTCCAAATGCATCTAAAAATATTTTATTTCAGCGTAAACTTTCGCCTATACTGGGCACCATATACTGGGCAGCATGTGGCTCTGCCACTGCATCTCCCCCCTTACAACTACTTTAATGCTTTAAAGAAAAAGAGTAATTTGAAGTGAAAAGAAATTAATGAAAGAGTATATTTATTATTATCTAATTTTAAAAGTTAAATTTATATTTTTAACTTTTAAATTTTTACAAAAGTCATCTAATGATTAGTATTAAAATATTTTATTTGTTGGATAAACTTTCATAAATGTTTAAAAGTTAAAAATACAATTCTAACTCTTAAATTTGAATTTTAATTTCAAGATCCCTCACTAGGATTTAAGACAAACTCAGTTATAAGATTTTTTTATAAAAATAATACAAATGTTTCTAGAAAGTGTAAAATACTTTCAAATTTTATTCAAGAATAATTCTTCTAGCCTTTTGAAATATAAACATAATATATTAAAATTTTGTATTTAAAATTAATAAAAATACTAATTTTTGGTAATAATATAGCCAATTCATTTAATTGTTTCATTGACGCAATGTAAATTTATGAATATACTATTTTTGAGCTTGAATTGGTTTTTTAATTTTAGAGATCATTTGCTTTATTTTTCTATTTTTTATTTCTGTTTTGAGCTTATTTTTCATTTTGTATCTTTTAAAATAAGAAAAACAAATTAAAATTCATTTGATTACTTGTGTTTTCAAAATTTATTTTCAAAAACTGAAAATAAATTTATATATGAAATAAAAAATGATAAAAATTCGTTTTGAGGGTTTTTAACAAAAAAACAAAGAAAGTCTCAAAATAAGAAAAATATAGTATTTTTTATTTTTTCGTTTTGAGATTTTTAATACATAAAACGAAAATAAAAAATATTAAACAAAAAGTAAATCAAATGCCACCTTAGTTTCTCATATCTAAATTCATATTATTCATTAGGCATCTTTAATTAAAATAATGTTTATCATACAAATAATAAATACAAAACTTGAATAAAATGACAGAATCTAACACCACAATACTTATCTTTATTAAAATTAGATAGCCTTTTAATGGAACTATTCTATTGAAAGCATGTGATACAAAACTTTTTCCCCCGCGAAAACGGGATAGAACATAGTTAGGGACCGTTTGTATACTCAAATTTTTTCAAAAAGTTTTTAAAAATTTTCACATTCCTTCAATCAATTTACATCACATTAACACTAATTTTTCATTTTTTTGAAACTCCAAACACTTCCTTAATTGTTGTTATAATTGAAATTGAGAAGAATTTTTTTTTTCCTGAAAAGAACTCATATTAATTAGTTGTGTGTTAATTTGTATTTTGTTATCATTAGAAAAACACAAATTAAGATTCAAATAAAAAAAATCATTCATAAATTCAAAGCCAGTCAATAGTTAATAGTTAAAATTTGTCATGAATTTTGATTTTTATGACTAAAAATTCACATTTGTTTCAATGTAACGTGTGCGCGCGCGCCTGTGCGTGTAAAATATATTTACTTATGTTTTGAAAAAATATGAGTAAAAATATTTTCTTAAAATTTATTTTACATTAAAACAAATAACAATTTCATATAATCTCGTAAAAAATAAAATCTGTAATAGAAAAATAGACAACACAAAAAAAAAAATTATGTAATTGACTCCAACCAATTTTACGAGTGAAAGGAAAAAAAAAATTGCATAACTGATTCCACCTAGATTCATAAATAAATACTGAAAAAAAATTATACAACTAACCTCAACTAATTTGAAATTAAAACATTATTGATGATTTTAAGTTTTCCAGAGTGTTGTTAATATTGGTTGTCTGGATATTATACTTGTTGGGCCTGATTATTATGGTCGGGCTCCCAAGTTATTGCACCGCCCATACTATTCGTATGCCAGTGGGCTGGAAAGAGGAGCCCAGCCCACAGGCTTGGTCCATGGTGGTGAAATCTAATTTAGCTCGCCAACTTCTTCACCTTATTTACCATCTGTTTGGATGGAGCGGAAGAGAAATAAAATTAACCGGAGAGAGGAACGAAATGGAAAAGAAAACTTCGTTTTCTTTTAAACGAAATGAAAGTAATTTTCCCCAGTATTTTAAACAAACAAACGCTATATACATGGTAAATTTGAAAAATGAAGGGAAATGAAATTGGAAAGTTAAGACCCTAAATTAATTTCACCTTTGCCCCGACTAATCATGATTTTTATATTTTTGTATTGTAACTATGACTCACTTCTTTCCATTTAGTATGATTTTTATGCTCATCATTTCAAATATATAATTTTTATGTTTGTTATTGTAACTATGACTAATTTCTTTTCATTTAAGATGTGTTTGAAATAATAAAAAATAAAATAAATTATGAATTTGTAATTCGTTTAATAAGATAAAAAATAAATAAATTTAAAAATTTTCAAAAATTTTCAACAAATCAAATAAAATCTTAATATGATTTTCATTCTCGTCATTTCAAATATATAATTTTTATGTTTGCTATTCTAACTATGACTACTTTTTATTTAGACAGTTTGATTTTTACATTCCTCATTTCCAATATGTGATCACTAATTTCCCATCATTTTCTAATTTTATATTGAATCTTACAATTTATAATCCCATAATTTTGATTTACAATACGAATCTTGATTAGTCAACCATGCGTTAAACAAAATTACTCAAAACAGAACCTACACAATGATTTGATAGAGATGATTTAAATTTGATGCCAGCACACTCAGGAGGATGTTCCAACACAGAACACAAAATGATTCCGAAAATGAAAAGATGGTAATTAGTAGATATTCACCTAACACCTGGGTAGTCTTGCCCCAACGATGGTCAATTACTCGTCAGCATCTCCAAATCTGATAATAGGCGTGATGGAATGTATCATAGGCAAACCAAGAAATATGCTTTCAGTGGAAAACTAAAATAATTAATACTTATTTAAGAACACACAAGGGCAAACCTAACTATCTAGCAGAAAAGCAAAACACCCACACACACACACACACACCCCCCAAACTCGAATGACATTCACCATTATGAACGAGGAACAGTATGCCTATTCTATTAGTCGGGAAGACCAAAACCAAATGTGCTAACATTGATGGTCTTGCCTCAGAGGTAGTGACAATCACAATATCATCATTTGAATGTCTGATAATACGTGCATATAAATGCATCATAGGCAAAACCTAGAAGAGTCCTGCTGTGGGGGGGCTGTACAATGTTCTCTCCTATGAACATGGATTGTTTTACTTCCTAATTACTACCCGACTAAATCAAAGTTACAAGCCAAACAATACATACAGATTTGCAGTTTAATATCAATAATTTATCTCAATATACATGCAACAAACATTGCAAGCGTTGTGTTGTTGTTACAAATGACCGAAACTAAGGCTCCCTCTGTTTGAAAAAATAGATTTTCTGAGAAGTTCATAAATACGTTTCCTCTACAAACATTTTATATTGAAACAAATGAAGCCTAATTCGCACTACATCAAACCCTCAAATTGCAAGAAAAACAAAGAATTCAAAAAACTACAAAATATATATATACATATAGGCAAGCAGCAAGGACGGACCAGACAGGTTTAAAACTTCAAAATCAGCTCGTAAAATATTAATGTGAAGTATAAAAATGGGTAGCAGACAGCTCATAGAACAGTGAATTTAACAGCATCACTACAATCAACAAATACGAAGCAATTATAAAAATTCAGCAAAATAGAAAATAAAAAAATTAGAACAATAAATTTGTGTACTAAAGTTTGTACATCAGAGATTCTGATTTCCAATGACACAAATAAATCATCAAGCTCCCATATGGGAGTGCTGATATCCATCTATTGCATCATCATTTGCACAAATGATTGAAGAATCAATTTTCAATCGTAGTGTTGAAAAAATGGCTTTAGAAAAAGACCATACTTGTTTTTTTAAAACAAATGCCTCAGATTTAAATTCTTTTCACCGTAGATACTCAAAGTATATTTAAACCCATCATTGGCACTCTAATAATAAGAATAAAAACAAACACTTCCAGGAACATTGCCACGCTACCATAAGCAAAAGATCAAACTAGACAAAGCAGCCATCTGGACAGCTTAGTTTAATAATTTATTTAAACAAACATTATAGAATAGCAGAGAGATTCAAATTATAGTAGGGTGTGAACAAACAAAAATGGCTGTTCTAAAATTATTTTTCTAGATAAAATGCATCAGAGAGATTCCCAAAAGACCAAGTCATCATTCTCCTTTGGAGTGCTGATGTCCCTGTCTATTTTATCATCACTTGCAAATTATCCAAATGTATTCTTTCTTGAGCTTTCCAAGACTTGATACTAAAACAAATATTTAAGCAAGCAATGGGGGAAAACGAGGAACGAGAAAAAAGAATAGAAAAGAGGAAAATGACTGAGCAGAATAAATTAAAAAAAAAAAAAACTAGGAACAATGAAAAGAATTGAGTCTTTTCCTAACAAAAATCACCAGGCAAACAACACAAGATAATCCTAAAAATGGAATCTTTTTACCATTCAAGGAGCAACGAAAACGTACAAGGCGTCATACAGAAAACATAAAACCCTAATGTTATGAAATCCCACATCCAAAACCTTGAGTAAAAACAATAATAAAAGAAAACCTCAAGTGGGTTTCCATCACAGCTATCAGCGGAGCTCGCACCGATGTTAGGGTTTATATGCACACCCGCATGTGCCTCCTGTGAACCTAGAAGCTTCGCAGCTAGGGCACCACCAAATAAAGGTTCTCTGCCTCTCCCCTTGTGGTTAAATCGACGGCTACGCTTTGTTCACAGGTTCGTATCAGATCGCAACCATTCATTTGAAAATAAAGAACTATTTGCTTTTATGCCCTTATATTTATGGATTATTGGTAACCTCATCAACTTCTTTTCTATTTTGTTCACTGTAAATTCATGCATTTAGAGGCCTGGCCATTGCAAGTCAAATAAAACAGTGCACGCTGAAGTATAGTATTAGCTAATTAATTTCACTAGTTAAATCGTGTTTTGGAACATTTGGGGTGTTTGGTAACATCTATATATTTTTGTTTATGTTTAATTAATTTTATTTTAAATTTTTTATTTTTACTTTTTAATTTTTTTCCTCGAAATAAAAAAAACATATTTAGTAATGTAATGGTAATTAATTTTATTTTCATGAAATATTTAATTATATTATTTTGATAAATTTAATTAATTTAATAAAATATATTTATATTAATTATTTTATTTGTATAAATTACTTATTTTTTAACAATAATTAATTTAACAAAGAATACTAATAAATAACATAATTTAATAATAAATTATTATTTTATTTACTAAAAATAAAAATTATTAATTTAATGAAATAAATCAATTTAATAATAAATTATTATTTTAATAGTAATTTTGTAATTATTATTATTAAAAAATAATTTTAATTTCATAAAAAATTATTTTAATCATAATTTATTATTCTAATTTTGATAAAATAAAAATAATTTTAACTTAATAAAATATTTGAATGAAATAATTCATTTTAATATAATGTAACAAAAAATAAATAAAGTGTTAAAATTAACAAAATATTTATAAAAGAAAAAATGGAAGTGAAAATATGATTTTTTTTTTTGTTCACGTTTGTTTGTTTTAGTTTTCATTTGTTTGACAAAAAAAAATAATAATAACAAATTTATTAAACATGTTTTTGTTATCAATTTTTAAAATTTTATAAATATAGACAAAGTTTATTAAATTTTAAATCATTTTAGATTTGATCTTAAGGTGAGACTCATTTTATTTTGTTAGGCCAAGTTGGACCTAATTACATGGTCTAACTTTCTTTTTTCTTTTTCTTTTTCTTTTTCATTTTCTTCTTTTCTTATTTTTTTCTTTTTTTTTTTTCCTTATTTTTATTCTCTTATTCCGGTGTAGGTGTGCTTCTTTGCTCATTTGGTACGAAGGGCAAAAAAGATGAGAGAGAGAAAGAGAGTAGAGGGGAGAAATTAGAAGGGATGGAGTAAGAGAGTAGAAGCTTTGTTCATCTTGGAGCACTAATCGTTACTATTTTGCGGATCTGAATGGCTCATGATCGTGGGAGGAAATTCACGTCTTTAAAGTTTGGAGCTTATTTGTATAAATAAATTCGGCCACTGCTTCAATTTTTCTTCGACTTTTATATATTGACAGGGGAACAACAATATTCATTCAAATTATTTTAATTTTTTAGAAGCTTGTAGTTGATGCTATGCTAATGAGTTTGATGTTCTAAATTAGAAATTATTTTCATGCCCAATTGGAACATGAAAACGTGACTATATTGGTCCTAATTACTCTGTAAGACAGAGTGGAAAAGAGAAGGCGATTATCAAACAAGGAATATAATCCAATAATTTCAAAAGAAATGAACAAGAAGCTGTATAAAGTGAAAATTTTATATATGATTCTGTAAAGTAGTAGTAAGGGTGATTTATCTGTCAACTTTTTCACAATCATCTCAAAAAACCAAACTCTGCTTTGCATAATGTTGTTAGATTGTTAGAGTACGGTTAACTTTTTATACTATTATTTCTGATTCTTATACTTCTTTTTTTCTCGAATATGGCCTATATTTTATTTTTTTATTTTATCTTAGATGGTCTAGATTCTTTTTCAACTTTTACTCTAGATTATTTAGATAAATAAACTCTCAATAATTTATTTTTATATTTAATTTATAAATACAATGCGTTACCTAATTTCCACATAATCAATAGATGTGGTAAGCAAAATAGTAATTCAACACTTATATTTGAGAGTTTGTGAGTACCTCTTCGAAATTTTTGTGGCAATAGAAAATTTTATTTTTATTTAATTCTTTTTTTTAAGTCGATACATAAATTTTGACATAAATATCGTATCGGTTACTATTTTCATACTACTTGGTCGGCATTCAATTTAAGAATTATTTAATGCGATGATCGAAGGGGATTAAAAGAGTAGTGAGAAGTTACTAACAATTGCCACCACTTAGGAGGAAAGTTACAAATTGATGTAAGTTGTTAGAAAGTTACAAGTGGTGAGAAGTTACAGTTTGAATGTTTCCTACTGTTATAAATACGCATGGAGGCATCCAAAAAGGGGTTCCATAACCACCAACACAACCTTAACAATTTCAGCTTCTCTTCCGTCTGCCGTGGCTATTTTATTTTATTTATTTCCTTGTAGCTTTTATTTTCATGTAACGAATTTTTATTTTTCATGTGAATTTAAATTTCCTATGTTTAATGTACTTTAATTATTTCTAGGAGTAATGTGCGATAGATTTTAAGAGTAATATAATTTAATGATTTCTACGTGTTCATCGTATTAATATTTTTATCTACAACCACATCTACTGTATCAATATTTTTATGGAGAGATTAACGAATTTGAAATCGTTGTTGCAGTAAAGTAATGGTAAACTCACCGACTAATCATTTTATTCTTTTGAGTTCTTGTGATTCTGGTATGCCCACACAAATTTAGAATGAAAGAACATGTGTTGTTTGGCAGCCAATTTTATGGCGCAAACAGAGTGGTAGAATGGGAATTGTATTGGGGAATTCTTTTTTAAAAGAGTGTCATTATAACAAAAAAAACTCTGATTTAGACTTTCTAATTGTTTTGTTTTATGCATAATGATGTCGTGCTTTGTTCGGCCCAACTTAGATTAGCCGCATCTCACCATGAAAAGCCCAGGTGGAATAAGAAAGAAGGTACTGGGCTTGCTCAGCCCAATTGACACTCCCACCACAATAGTTGTTTTGGAGTGTGTTTGGATTGAGAATTTAGTAAGAAAAGAAAAAAAAGAAGAAGGAAGAAAAAAGGAAAGGAAATATAAAATTAGAAATGTAAGTTTTATTTGAGTGGATTAAAAAATATAGGAGATAAAAGACATTCATAAATAAATTAATTTTCTAATTGAATTAATTTTTAATTTCTAAAATTCCAAACTTTTTTTTTTTTGGCAAACACCCTCTTAGTCGTTATTTTTTTGGGACTTATATGTGATTTAACCAATTGCGATGTCATGAGTTCTGAAACTCGAACTTGGGTCCAATTGCTCATTCTATGAAACGAAGTTTGCTCCAGGCTCCAGCCAGACCAATATTTGTCATATCCCCTCCTTATGTGTGCTGGGCCTCGAAACCATGGTTTGCATGACACCCCTCCTAAAAATATATATATAATATATACATATTTATGAATTAACTAGTATTGACTCGTAATATGTATGAAAATTAAATTAAAAGTACAAATAAAAAATAATTAATTTATTTTTTATAATAACAACTTTTAGTACATTTAAAATTTAAAAATATAAAAAAAAACCTAAATATTAATTAAGTTTTGGAGTAATTATTTTTCAAAATTCTAATTTTAAATTTAAATTGGTTAGATTGACTATATATATATTTTTTTATAAAACACAACGTTCGATTAATAATAATATTTTTAATTTTAGTTATTTTATAAAACTAATCAAAAAATTATTACCAAATCATGTGAGGCACTCTTTGTATTCACTACTCTACTTTTTTTATTTTTACAATTTTTTGAATCATATTCCATTTTCTTATTTTTTTTTTGATCTTTTTTGTTTTAATTCACAATACCCGCACTTCCTCTTCAGTCTGTTTGGACTAAATATTCACAATGCCCCGAATTTCACAAACTGAGTATGTGGGAAAAAAACACACATTACATCATTTAATAACTTTCCATATCCTACATCAGAACTATACAAACACACTATGGAGCAAGGAATATAAAAATAAATAAAACTAAACTTTAAATTTAAATAAATGCTTTAGTCAAAATTAACTAGGCAACAAAGCTCCAAAACTATCCAAACAATCTCTTAAATTTTAATAAATCAACAATTTATCTTCAACTCACAAACAGAGATTTGTCACCATCCACTAAAAATAATTTCCTATAGTCTAAAACAATTACATAAAAAAAAAATAAATAAAACTTTAATTTCTATACTCAGAAGGTCCAACACTTAACTCAATTTCATTACCTGCATCACAAGCTATAGGGGTTTAGCACTAATATCATGTGTGCTTGAAACCCTAATAATAATAATATAAATGCAGTATACCCTAACTTGCTACTAAGTGAAGCAATTATGCACAAGTAGCAATTTCAAACAAGAAATTAGATTTATTTATCAATTTCTTTTCGTTACAATTAAATTGTGTTCCAGCACCACATAACACATCAAAGAAAAATAATTTAATTTCAAGGTATTGCTGCTTGGTTGTCTCGTAGAAACAAGACCCAACTGATATATATAATTCTTCGATGTCTGCTTAGTTGTCCTGTAAAAAAGGACCCAACTAATATACACCATCCTTTGGTGTCTGCTTCCTTGGCCGAAGCCTTAGGAATATAATATGCCACCCTTAGGCATCTACTCGTTCGTAGGTTACTTGCCTATTGGAATCGATGACCAATCCAACGTGAGTTTCGGGACTTTCAACTCTTGAGTACGTATACCTGATATTTTCAATATCCCTCAATCTAAACAAAACACAAAATTTAATTTCATTATAGATTCACATTATATAAATTTTTCCCTAATTAAACTTTAAAATCTTATTAACCATCAATACACCATCACATTAAATAGCACAAACTTTAATTTTGCCTAGCAATCAGACTTACACTGCAGGTATTTAATAAAATAATACCAAACAAGCTAACACAAAATACTAACTTTAAGCATAGTAATTTATAACCAAAATGGAAGCATCAGCACACTAATGTGTATATATTTGTATAAAGTTTCTGGCAAGTACAATCATTAACACATAAAAACAAAATTAAAATAAATAATATATATATATACACACACTTTTCATACTCCAACAACAAGATGCTACAGGTCATTCTACCTAATAACTTCTATTTACTTATAAACGTGATGATTACATCACGTGATTAACACGTTTCATTTATATATATATATATATATATTTGTGTGTGTGTATGTGTGTGTAAAATAAAGGTACAATTTTCGTGAAATCCATTGAGTGATTCGTTACTGTGAACAACCGAAAGAGAGGAAAAAAAATTAATAAGTGAGTTCCAGCCCCTTACCTTCGTAGATTTGGCACTTGAAAATAAATCAATTCGGTAATTCGTGAGGAAAAAAATTCTGTTCGGAGAATTATGCCGTCTAAACAAATATTAGGGTTCTCTATATTTTTTTTACCTGAATAAATATAACATTATACATATATATATATATATATATATATATATATATAGCAGTAGAATTCTAATCCTAACCAACTAATAAATTTTTCTATTCCCCATAGGTTTAGGAGAATTACACATTTTTCCCAAAATTTTAATAACCTTTTCAAATATATGTATATATGTATATACATATATATGTATATGTATATATAACAGTAGAATTCTAACCCTAACCAACTAATAAATTTTCCTATTCCCCATAGGTTATTAGGGTTTTCTATATTTTTTTACCCGAATAAATATAACATTATACATATATATATATATATATATATATATATATATATATATATATATATATATATATATATATACACGTATATACATGTATACATGTATATACATGTATACATTGTATTCTCTTGTTCAATAATATTATCAGTCTTTTGTAAGAATTTTGTCTTCCTCTTTTTCTTTATTGTCTGTGTTTACGTTATATTTGGAAACCATCTGTGTCATAGCTTTTAAAGCTGCAGAACTTTCCCAGCTCCAAGCTGAAGGTCTTATTGAACCCACGGCTTGGTAGGGGTCAGGAATTAATCACTTTCAGTGCTGCTGTATTGGCGAAATTCTGGGGGTTCATCATCATCTGAAGTGTTGTCTTGATCCAGAGGAAAGTAGGGACGCCAGCTGGGTCCTCGGCAGAAGAGGTGAGAAATGTGGCGGTGCATGGTGATAGCACTGAGCATCTCTGTAAGTTCAAAAGTAGGGTACTGTTTCTGGATGTGTTCAAACAGTATTTGGATGAGCTTGGATTCATCTGAATGGGAAAACTTCCATTGATAATTAGTAACTAACTGATCAAGGGGAAGCTGGTACTGTTCTTTGTGGTTAAACATAATCATGGTTTGGAGAAATGGGAACCAATCAAGGTGGCGGTTTCTTCGGATGGTGTAGTTGGCTAGGTTGTGTTCATAATAAGCTCTGATATGCTCACAATTATGGAAATAGTAAAGGGAGATATCAGGGTTTAATGACTGTGCAAGATGGGGATCATCAGGGGGATCGACTGGGAAAATGGTATCTGGTGGGAAAAAGGGAGGTTCTTTTCTGAGGGTAGTAAGGACATATCTATGATAATGGGTTCTGAGTAATGCTAGCCATGTCCCAACAGGATTGAACCAAGTTAATAAGGTGAGAAGATTCCATGCTCGGGGGTTTGGATTAGGTTTGGAATTAGGGAAGGTTGATTGTAATAGGTAGGCTGAGAGGGACCATGAATCAAAGAGGAAGGGGATGGTATATTCTTCACAAAGATACTAGAAAAAGCATAATGCCTCTTTTGGTAAATTATATTCATTTCGGACTTGGAACATGGTGAGAAAAGGGTTATCAACAGGGAAAATCAAACCTTTGAGACATAAGCCATGTTTGGATATCAGGATAGTAAGGAACCTTAGCCAATTTAGTCTGGAGTGGCTGGGTGGTGATCTTGTGCAATTCATTATCCTGGATTGAATATCTGAAGGAAGATTGAATACAGGAAAAACGGGTTGGACAGGGATATGTGATGGATCTGGAGGGTCTGGTGGGGGAGAATCTTGTTGTGGACCAGTAGAGGAAGAGGGATGGTTTGGGTCAAGGGTTATGGTACAAATGCAGGGAACAACTGAGTTGGTTTGGACTGAGTTTCTGGAAAGAAAATCTGCAAGAACATTTGTTTTTTCCTTGAAGGTGTTTGACCTCAAAATTCCATTGAGAAAACCATTCTGCCCTTCTGAGGAGTTGAGCATTAGGGAGTATTTTTCTTTTGAGTTGAAGCATTTTTGGAAAGGAAGACATATCCATTTCGATAAGAAATCTGCATCCAATGAGATGAAATTGGAACTTTTCAATACCTCGGCGAACAACAAGAATTTCTTTGAATGTTGAATGATAATGTTGTTCGGAGGGTTTGAATTGTCCACTTGCATAAGCACAGATATTCCTTTTGCCATTGTTATCAGTGAGGAGAGCAGCACCCCAGTACTGGTTACTTGCATCTGTTTGAAGAATAAATTTGCTGTCAGGGTGAGGAATTTGCAGGGCTGGGAGTATCTTTGCTTTGGCTTTGAGAGACTGAACTGCCTTGGTTTGTTCATCTGTCCATTGAAAAGAATTTTTCTTAAGAAGCTTGGAGAGTGGGGAAACAAACTGAGCAATTTTGGGGACAAAATCTCGCATGTAGTTAACAACTCCTAAGAATTGTTGAACTTGTTTGGCTGAGTTGAGTTGATCAGGGAACTGGTGGAGATGGTGACAGATGTGAGGTTGAAGCTGGAATTTTCCTTGGGTGATTGTCATCCCAAGAAAATCAACAGTAGGTTGTCCGATAACCATCTTCTTTTCTGAAAACATTACTCCATATTGAACAAGGAGTAATTGAAACTTTTCAAGCAGGTTTTGGTGATGTGCTTCTGTGGGTGAGAACAGTAGGATATCATCAATGTAAATTAATGTATCATATTCCAAGGGTTTAAAAATCTTCACCATAGCTCTTTGGAAGAATGAGGGTGCAATCTTCAGACCAAACGGCATAACAGTCCAATGGAAGTGGTGATTTGGAATACAGAAAGCAGTCTTGTGTCTTTCATCAAGGTGGATTCCCAGTTGCCAAAAGCCAGCCTTTAAATCAAACTTTGAAAATATTTTTGCTTGAGCCAATCGTTTGAATAAAAACGGGCGGTTGGGAAGAGGGAATTTATCATCAAGCAGGAACTGGTTCAAGGGTTGATAGTTGACGACCAATCTCATTTTTCTCGAACTTGTTCAGAGCGCTTGTTGACATAAAAAGCTTCACAAGCCCATTGGGAAACAGTGGGTTCAATAAGACCTTCAGCTTGGAGCTGGGAAAGTTCTGCAGCTTTAAAAGCTATGACACAGATGGTTTCCAAATATAACGTAAACACAAACAATAAAGAAAAAGAGGAAGACAAAATTCTTACAAAAGACTGATAATATTATTGAACAAGAGAATACAATAGCCAGCAGATATCTCTGTTTTTCGGCTTCTCCAAATTTGCCTTTACAAGTAGGGGAAGGGTGGTATTTATAGTCCATGAAAATTTTTTTTTTCTACAGTAACTTGCTACAGTACCCGATAGCTACAGTGACAGCTACAGTTATAGCTACAGTGACAGCTTGACAGACTGATTGCTACAGTGACACTGCTACAGTACTTTGCTATAGTACCTCTCGGATATTTTACAGACTTTTTCACAAAAACACATAAAAATAAAGTGGTTTGATAGACAGCGGGTGAAATATCAGACAAAAGGACGCCATCTTTTATTTATTGCATATCAGACATGCAGCTGGAAATACGGGATAAGGCGCTGGAAATGCGGGATGAGTTCCACGGCTTGGTAGGGGTCAGGAATTAATCACTTTCAGTGCTGCTGTGTTGGCGAAATTCTGGGGGTTCATCATCATCTGAAGTGTTGTCTTGATCCAGAGGAAAGTAGGGAAGCCAGCTGGGTCCTCGGCAGAAGAGGTGAGAAATGTGGCGGTGCATGGTGATAGCACTGAGCATCTCTGTAAGTTCAAAAGTATGGTACTGTTTCTGGATGTGTTCAAACAGTATTTGGATGAGCTTGGATTCATCTGAATGGGAAAACTTCCATTGATAATTAGTAACTAACTGATCAAGGGGAAGCTGGTACTGTTCTTTGTGGTTAAGCATAATCATGGTTTGGAGAAATAGGAACCAATCAAGGTGGCGGTTTCTTCGGATGGTGTAGTTGGCTAGGTTGTGTTCATAATAAGCTCTGATATGCCCACAATTATAGAAATAGTAAAGGGAGATATCAGGGTTTAATGACTGTGCAAGATGGGGATCATCAGGGGGATCGACTGGGAAAATGGTATCTGGTGGGAAAAAGGCAGGTTCTTTTCTGAGGGTAATAAGGACATATCTATGATAATGGGTTCTGAGGGTATATACATGTATATACATGTATACATGTATACATGTATATGTATATATAGGAGTAGAATTCTAACCCTAACCAACTAATAAATTTTCCTATTCCCCATAGGTTTAGGAGAATTACACATTTTCCCAAAATTTTAATAACCTTTTCAAATATAACCAAAAAATTAAATCTTTTTCTAAATACAATTCAAAAGCAACAAAATTTTCAAATTATTAAATTTAAATAGCAAACTAAATTTATCAAGTAATAATTAACTAATAAAAAATATGGGTTATTACATTCTACCCCCTTACAAAAATTTCGTTCTCGAAATTTAAGAGGTAAATAAAAGAAAATTAAGAGACCAACTCTGGATACCTACTCCGCATAGCTACCTCTCGCTTCCAAGTCGACTCCTCAATAACATGATACTTCTATAACACCCTAACTAAAGAAATAGTTTTCTCTCGTAGCACTTGTTCTCGAGAATCTAAAATTTTCACTGGTTTCACTTCATATGTCACATCTGAGTCAACATCTATCTCAGTCCAATCTAATACATGTGAAGGATCCGGATTATACTTCCTGAGCATAGACACATGGAACACTTCATGTACTCCTGAAATTTGCGGTGGCAAAGCAAGACGATAAGCCACCTCTCCAACCCTAACCAAAACTTCGAATGGCCTAATATATCTCGGGGGTAACTTCCTTTTGCGCCCAAAACGAAATTGACCCTTTTGTGGTGAAACCTTTAGGAACACGTGGTCTCCTACCTCAAACTCTAGTGATCTTCGCCTCTTATCAGCATAACTCTTTTGGCGACTCCGTGCTATCTCAAATATTTATCGAATCTTTTTGACCTTCTCAGTCATCTCTTTAACAAATTCAGGCCCAACAATTACAGTTTCTCCAACCTCAACCCAACAAATAGGAGATCTGCACGGTTTACCATACAAAGCTTCAAAATGAGCCATCCCAATGCTCGACTGGTAGCTATTATTATACGCAAATTCAATCAAATGAAGATAGTTCTCCCAGCTACCACGGAAATCAAGCACACATGCCCTGAGCATATCCTCCAAAATCTGAATTGTACGTTCTGACTGTCAATTGGTCTGAGGATGAAAGGCAGTATTAAACAACAGTTCTGTCCCTATGGTCACCTGGAGACTCTGCAAAAATCGAGAAGCAAAACGCAGATTCCTGTCCGAGACAATAGATATAGGGCTCCATGAAACCTCACGATTTCCTTAACATATAATTTAGCCAAGACATCCATAGAGCCGGTCAGTCGAATCGGTAAGAAGTGAGCCAACTTCGTCAACCTATCCACTATCACCCAAATAATGTCGTGACCCTTGGAGATCTCGGCAAGCTAGAAACAAAATCCATTGTAATGTTCTCCCACTTCTACTCTAACACTGGCAAAGGCTGTAAGAGACCGCTAGTTTCTGATGCTTAGCCTTAACTTGCTGATAGGTAAGGCACCTACTCACAAATTCTGCCACATCCTTCTTTATACCTACCCAAAAGAACTGACGACGCAGGTCGTGATACATCTTAGTGCCTTCAGGATGTACTGCAAATTTAGAGTGATAGAACTCTTTTAAAACTATATCTCGAGCAGAAATGGGCACAAAAAGTCTCCCCAAATACCTCAAACCGTTATCATCACCAATCACTCATCCTGGCATCTCATCAGGACTTGGCAACTTAGCTCGAATCACCTCACATTCAACATCAGTCCCCTGAGCTTCTATCACATGACTCAATAGAATTGGCTGAGTAGCCATGGCACACAAAATATCATAACCCTCATCTTCCTGCAACTCTAGATCAAACTTCCCAAAACTTCTCATCATTTCCTATTCTCGCATGAAAAGACCCGCTAAAGTACCCCGGGTCTTTCGACTGAGTGTGTCAGCAATTACATTTGCCTTACCAGGGTGGTACTGGAGTTTAAAATCGTAGTCCTCTATGTACTCCATCCATTTCCTCTGCCTCAGATTCAGATCCTTCTGAGTGAAAAGATATCTCAAACTCTTGTGGTCAGAAAACACCTCTAATTTCTCACCATACAAATAATGTCTCCAACTTTTCAGAGCAAAGATAATTGCTGCCAACTTCAAATCATGCACGAGGTAGTTATACTTGTGAGTCTTCAACTGCCTAGACCCATAAGCTACTACTCTGTCACCCTACATCAGCACACAGCCTAAACCTTCCTTGGATGCATCACAATAAACTGAATAACCCAATCCTCTCACTGGAATCACAAACACTGGTGCAGTAGTTAGCCTCTACTTTAACTCCTGAAAAAACTACTCACACTTCTCATCCTAAGCAAACTTGACCCCTTTTCGAGTCAACCTAGTCATCAGCTCGGCTAACCTTGAGAAGTCACGGACAAATCTTCGGTAATACTTTGCCAAACCCAGAAAACTCTGAATCTCAAAAACTGTCCTCGGTCTTGCCCAATTTATGACAGCTTCAATTTTAGATGGGTCGACTGTAACTCACTTTTCAGAAACAATGTACCCTAGAAATTTCACCTCCCTAAGCCAAAACTCACACTTGCTCAATTAGCATAGAGCTGGTGATCTTTCAAGGTCTGAATTACAATTCTTAGATGCTCCTCATGTTCCTTCTTTGACTAAGAATAAACTAAAATGTTATCAATAAACACGACAACAAACTTATCTAAATATCTGCTGAACACTTGGTTCATTAAGTCCATGAACGGGATAGGAGCATTGGTTAGTCCAAATGGCATCACCAAGAACTCGTAGTGCCCATACTAAGTCCTAAATCACTACAAGAAAAAGCATTTTTTTAGCGACCAATTTTCGCGACCAAAACTAAATTTGGTCGATAAATATTAGTTTTTACCGCCCAAATATAAATTGGTCGCTAAATTCCAGGCATTTGGCGACCAATTGGTTGCTAAAAGTTAACCTTTACCGACCAAATATTAATTTAGTCGCTAAAGAGTTGTAAAATATTTCCTTCCATCTTTTGGCGCCAACGATGGCTTTTGGCTACCAAAACATTTAATCGCGGAATATTTTCATAATTTTTGACATTTATTTTTAGCGACCAAATAAGTTTGGTCACTAAATTCCAGGCATTTGGCGATCAATTGGTCACTAAAAAGTTAACCTTTACCGACCAAATATTAATTTAGTCGCTAAAGAGTTGTAAAATATTTTCTTCCATCTTTCGGCGCCAACGATAGCTTTTGGCTACCAAAACATTTGATCGCGGAATATTTTCAAAATTTTTGACATTTATTTTTAGCGACCAAATAAGTTTGATCGCTAAATTCCAGGCATTTGGCGACCAATTGGTCGCTAAAAAGTTAACCTTTACCGACCAAATATTAATTTAGTAGCTAAAGAGTTTTAAAATCTTTCCCTCCATCTTTTGCTACCAACGATGACTTTTGGCTACCAAAACATTTGGTCACAGAATATTTTCATAATTTTTGACATTTATTTTTAGCAACCAAATAAGTTTGATAACTAAATTCCAGGCATTTGGCGACCAATTGGTCGCTAAAAGTTAACCTTTACCGACTAAATATTAATTTAGTCGCTAAAGAATTCTAAAATACTTTTGGCTACCAAAACATTTGGTCATAGAATATTTTCATAATTTTTGACATTTATTTTTAGCGACCAAATAAGTTTGGTAGCTAAATTCCAAGCATTTGGCAACCAATTGGTCGCTAAAAAAATCTCTTCATCGACCAAATATTAATTTAGTCGCTAAAAAATGAAATAGATAAATAAAAATAACTAAATTTTATTTCTTTCTCTATCTTTCTCTCAAACAAATTTATTTATCTCTTTGTATAATTTAAATTAGATTTCATAAATTTTATTTTAACGTTTATTTATTAATTTTAATTAATTTATAAAACATTATCAAAAATTATAATCATAGATCAATAAAAGAATGTTGCTAGATTAATGCTAAAACTAAATTCACCAAATCAAATTTAGATAATTTGAATGTATAATCATTTTTCTTTCAAAGTAAATATGTCGGAGTAATCTTTATAGTTTGTATGACTTATAATTAAGTGAATATTAAATGTTTTAATATCTAATAATTGTTTAGTGTAATTTAATATTAATTATATTAAAGTGACATTATTTTAAATTTAAAAATAAAAATAACAAATATTATTTATTAATTTTTAGTAATTTTTTTCTTTATCTTTTTGGAACTTATTTCCAAATATACTCACCTAAAATAATTTTTTTATTAGAAATAAATTCTTGAAATAGTTTTCAAAATTTTGTTTTTTAAAAATAATTTTCTAAAACTAAAACTAAATGCGACCAAATTATTTTCAAAAATATAAATACAAAATGAAGAAAATATATATATAGTGAGCCATGATATAACTAAATTAAAGATATGTATTAAATATGTGCTACACATACGAATTGGAGGAATATAAAAAAAACATTTAAAATTATTTTTAGTTAAATATAATAGTTATTCATAAATTATTTACTAAATATCTATATAGTTTCATATATTGTTTATGATTTCAAATTATTGAAACAAAAGTTAAAATAATTAAATAAAAATAATAAAATTTATTATCACTTTTACTAACTAATTAGTTTATAAAGGGGCACTTCTTGCAACCAATTGGTTAGTAAAAGTCTTAAAAAATTATTACAAAAAAGTTAAAGTAATTAAATAAAAATCATAAATTTTTTTATCATTTTTGGCGACCAATTGGTCGCTAAAAGTGATAAAGGTTTGTTTATATATACAAAAAAAAGGTGTAAAATATATATACAAATAATAGTTTGGCCTAGTGGCCAACCACATGAACTTTTAAAAAAATGGCACGAGTTCAAATCTCAGCAATAACAACAAAAATCTCAAAAATATAGATTCAACACCACGGTGCAATAGTAAGCTGACACGTGGCGGAATTATAGGTCGACATGTGACATAACACAAGTTACCATGTGGCATGATGACAGGTTAGCAAATGATGCCACGTGGCACCACATTTGAAATTTTATTTTTTTTAAAATTAATTCAATTTTCCAATTAAAGACCCTTTTAGCGACCAATTGGTCGCCAAAAACTAACCTTTGGCGACCAAAATATTGGTCGCTAAAAGGTAAACATTTGCCGACCAAATATATGTTGGTTGCCAAGGGCGTATCTTTTAGCAACGAAAGTTTGGTCGACAAAAATTATATTTTTACCGACCAAATATATTTTTGGTCACCAATACCTTCTGCCACTAGCATTTGCCGACCAACGGGCGATCAAATTATATTTGGTTGGCAAAAGTTTTAGTGACCAAAAAATAACTTTTCGTGACTAAATTTTTGGTCGCTAAAAGTGTTTATTGTTGTAGTGAATGTCGTCTTAGGAATGTCTTCCTGTTTCACCCTTAACTGGTGATAACCAGATCTCAAATCAATTTTTGAGAAAATGATTAAACCCTCCAGTTGATCGAACTGGTCATCAATTCTTGATAAGGGATACCGATTCTTGATCATGACTCGATTAAGCCTTCGATAATCTATACACATTCTGAGAGTCCCACCTTTTTTGAAAGCAAATAGTGCTGGTGCACCCCAAGGTGAAGTGCTAAGATAGATAAATTCCTTAGAGCTCAACTCTTCTATCTAGGATTTTAACTCCACTAACTCTGCTGGTGCCAACCTGTACGGGGCTATAGAAATAGATTTCGTGCCAGGAATTAGATCAATCCCAAATTCAACCTCTCATTCAGACGGTAATCCAGATGCTTCTGTAAACACTTCTGGGAATTCACAAACGACTTGTGATAACTCAGTCTTGTCACCACCTTTATCCTTCAAAGCCATACAAACAAATAAACTACACAAGTCTACTCGTCTCTGCCTATCGAGAGAAGACAAAAGTAGAAGACTACAACGATCACCAGAAAACTGTATCTGATCTCCCTTAAAAGTAAATAAAGTTACTCCACTCTTAGAAAAATCTATCATCGCCCGAAAAACTAACAGTCATTTTATGCCAAAAATCACATCAAAACTTCCCATGTCTATCATAATTAGGTCAAAAATTGACAAGTGTTCCCGTCCTAAAGCCTCATCTCTGATAACGATCTCACAATTCTTACAGACTCGATTCAACACAGAATGACCCCCTATCGATGTTTCAACATACAATGGTAGAACTAACTCGTCTATAGATAAATTCAATGTAGACATAAATGATGCAACAACAAATGAATGAGATGCTCTTGTGTTTACAAAAAGTATGGATTTAGTAGATAAATGAGAAAGGTATCTCTCGTCACTATAAGCTCTAAACGTCCATCATTCTAGGCCACAGTGAAAATTCGTCCCTAAACTGGTGCCGTTGGTGGTCTACCACTCTTTTGTCCCCGCTGGAATCCACCCTGAACTCCTTGATGCTACTGATCACCACTTGGAACACCTATCTGATACTGCGGTGTCCCACCTTGAGTACCTCTCTGAAAATGAGTCTGCACTAATTGTGACTATGCTGACCTGTTACTCTGTACCGATTGAGCTAGCTGTGGAGGCCTCATAACACTTACATTACATTGCCTCTACGGACAACGCCTCTACACATGACTTGGTTGGCCACACGTGTGTCCTATTTTCAGATTCACCTAAAACACCCTTATAAGGACAATGAAACTGACGATGCTCAGGTTGTCTGCAGTTATGACAGATAATAAAACTCTGTGCAGGAACTCTTGCTACTACTGACTGACTTAGAGTTATACTCCTCTTCTAAAACTGCTGAGTCTGCGCTCCATGTAAATTTTTTGTTTGTCTTTTAGTTGGTCTATTCTCCTGGTGTTGAGTCTTTCTTTGCCTAGCTTCATTCTGTACCCTGGTATCTGCCAAATTTTTCTCCACCGCCATTGCTTGATCAACTAAGGTTTCATATTCATTAAGCCTCACAGGCAGTGTTTGATCCCTGACAGCAGGCCTCAATTCCTTCTCAAACCGTCTACACTTCGTGCATTCAGTGGACACCAACTCAGCATATTTGGCTAATGAGATAAATTTACGCCCATACTCCAACACAGTCATTGGCCCTTAAGTCAAATTCAGAAACTCGTCAAGCTTGGTATCTCTTAGAGACTGTGGGAAGAAGTAGTCTCTGAAATACTCCTTAAAATCATCCCAAGTAAGTGCAGATGCTCCACGAGACTCCTTCACAGTACTCCACCAATCCTCTGTACCTCCCTCTAACTAGAAAATCGCAAGTAGAACTCTAGTCTTGTCTTCATTTAACTGCATTACCTCAAATATCTTATCATTCTTGTGTAACAATTTCTCAACCTCTTCAGTATTTGCTACACCAGAGTATGTGAGGGGCTTCATTCTTCTGAACTTCTCATATGGAGTTGTAGGCTGACCAGCCTGCATTCCTCCAGCAAACATTGCAGCCATTTGTTGCATCCACATATGGGGGTCTACCACTCTAGGCTGTGGCACACTTGGTGCCTCAAATTGCACCTCTGCCACATGAGGTGCCCCTAATGGAACCCTGCTCCAATCCCAGCATATGACCCCTGCTCCTGTAACACTCCCGCAGCAACGGGAACATCATCAACTGGAGTCTCATGGCCCTGCCCAGCCTAAATTCTTCGGCCCCTACCACAACCTTAACCCCTACCTCTAACGTTGCATCTACATCTGCTTCTAACACTTGGAGCTACACGTGGCGGCATTCTCTAAAATTTACAAAAATATACTAAGGTTAATGCCTTCTTAACAATCTAACAAAATATTAAATTCACATATCACAATTAAATAAACTGTTATGTAAAAACATAGCACTTAGAAAAATAAAAGGCCCACTGTCCCTAGGTATTATAAACTTAGGCTCTGATACCAAGTTGTCACACCCTGGATTTCACAACCCGAGTATGTGAACAAAAGAACACACATTACATCATTTAATAACTTTCCCTTGTCCTACATCAGAGCCATACACACACACTAAAGAGCAAGGAAATTAAAAATAAATAAAACTAAACTTTAAATTTAAATAAATGCCTTAGTCAAAACTAACTAGGCAACAAAGCTCCAAAATTATCCAAACAATCCTCAAAATTTAATAAATCAACAATTTATCTTCAACTCACAAACAGAGGTTTGTTACCATCCACTAAAAATAATTTCCTAGAGTCTAAAACAATTACATAAAAAGAAATAAATAAAACTTTAATTTCGATGCTCAGAAGGTCCAGCACTTGACTCAATTTCATTACTTGCATCACAAGCTGTAAAGGGTTTAGCACTAATACCACGTGTGCTCGAAACTCTAATAATAATAATATAAATGTAGTATGCCCTAGCATGCTACTAAGTGAAGCAATTATGCACAAGTAGCAATTTCAAACAAGAAATTAGATTTATTTATTAATCTCTTCTCGTTACAATTAAATTGTGTTCCAGCACCACATAACACATCAAAGAAAAATAATTTAATTTCAAGGTATTGTTGCTTGGTTGTCTCGTAGAAACAATATCCAACCAATATACATCATTCTTCGATATCTGTTTGGTTGTCCTGTAAAAACAAGACCCAACCAATATACACCATCTTTCAATGTCTGTTTCCTTGGCCGAAGCCTTAGGAATATAATATGCCACCCTTAGGCATCTGCTCATTCGTAGGTTACTAGCCTATTGGAATCGATGACCAATCTAACGCGAGTTTCGAGACTTTCAACTCTTGAGTACGTATACTTGATATTTTCAATATCCCTCAATTTAAACAAAACACAAAATTTAATTTCATTATAGATTCACATTATATAAATTTTTCCCTAATTAAACTTTAAAATCTTATTAACCATCAATACACCAACACATTAAATAGCACAAACTTTAATTCTGCCTAACAATCAGACTCACGCTGCAGGTATTTAATAAAATAATACCAAACAAGCTAACACAAAATACTAACTTTAAGCATAGTAATTTATAACCAAAATGGAAGCATCAGCACACCAATGTGTATATATTTGTATAAAGTCTCTGGCAAGTACAATCATTAACATATAAAGACAAAACTAAAACAAATAATATATATATACACACACACACTTTTCATACTCCAACAACAAGAAGATGTACAGGTCATTTTACCTAATAACTTCTATTTACTTATAAATGTGATGATTACATCACGTGACTAACACTTTTCATTTATATATATATATATATATATTTGTGTGTGCGTATGTCTGTGTAAAATAAAGGTACAATTTTCGTGAAATCCATTGAGTGATTCGTTTCTGTGAACAACCGAAAGAGAGGAAAAAAATTAATAAGTGAGTTCCAGCCCCTTACCATCGCAGATTCTTCACTTGAAAATAAATCAATTCGGTAATTCGTGAGGAAGAAAACTCTGTTCGAAAAATTATGTCGTCTAAACAAATATTAGGGTTCTCTATATTTTTTTTTACCTAAATAAATATAACATTATACATACATATATATATATATATATATAGCAGTAGAATTCTAACCCTAACCCACTAATAAAATTTCCTATTTTTCATAGGTTTAGAAAAATTACATCTTTTTCCCAAAATTTTAATAACCTTTTCAAATATAACCAAAAAATTAAATCTTTTTTTTTTTAAATACAATTCAAAAGCAACAAAAATTTCAAATTATTAAATTTAAATAGCAAACTAAATTTATCAAGTAATAATGAACTAATTAAATTAAATAATAAAAAATATGGGTTATTACATTTACCTTCAATTAGAACACAGTTGTTCCCAAATTTGTTCTTTCCTCTCCCATGAATATTTAGTGTTTGTTTGGGGTGCTAAATTTATGTAAAAAAATTTAAAAAAAAAAAGATAAAATTTGAATTGTTGTATATTTTGATGTGTTACTTGGAAAAGTGTAAACAAATTAAAAAAAATTAGAAAAAAATAGAGAGAGCCGGTAAAAATTAAATAAAGTTAGTAAAAATTAAAAAAATAAGAAAAAATTAGAATTTTTTCTCATACACAAATAGCTTCACATGTCTAAAAAGAAATAAATAAATCATTTCTTAAAATTGCGTAACGTAATCGGTAATCTAATGTGTGATCCCGTTTTTCAAGGAGTAGGAAAAAAAAAAAGGAAATTCGAGACTATTTAAAAAATAATTTTAAAATTGAGATAGAAACCGAATTTTATTATTATTATTATTATTTGCACTCCAACGTGCCAAAAAGTTAATTATATATTTATATCTAATTATTCACATTTTATAAATTTTTTGGTAATTTTCTCTTTTCAAAGTCAAAATTTAAATAAATTACGAAAAATGTTTTTTCTATTTAGAATATTTCTTTGAAGTTCTAATTAAAATCAATACCAAACATGTATCTAGTTTTGAATATCTAAGTCAATCGGCGCCATTTGTTTTTCTTTTGAGCATGACTACATATATGCCAATATTGCCAGCTATATTCAACATTGCACTGCATCATATCTGGTTTCACGAACATTAATTGTTTTTATATTTACATGTATATTAAGGGGCGTTTGGCAACGAAAATTCTAATAAAAAATTAAAAATTTTGGATTGTTAAGTGTTTGGTAAACCACTAACTTTTGTTATTTTTTTTACTTTATTATAATAATTTTTCAACTCAAAAATTACTAAAAATTGTCAAAAGTTACTAAAAATTACCAAAAGTTACTAAAAATTTTACCAAATATCCAAAAGTTACAAAAAATTCTAGAAAATTGCTAAAAATTATTACTTATTTTACTAAACACATCAAAATTATAACTAACAACTTTTAGTAAAAAATACCAAAAATTATTAAAAATTATGCTCCAAACCCTCTCCAAATGTGAAAATTATTATTATTTTTAAAATTTTAAAAATGTACTTTTATATCTTTTGTATAATTGTTTTAGCTTCCTATTAACTTTAAAAAATACATTTGTACCTTTTGTATTTTATATTTTACATATATCTATTAATTTAATTTAATTTAATTTAATTTGACTTTCAATAATGCCGTTGACAATTTTGCTTTTGTCTAAAGTACATGTGTATCAATTATAAGTTTTAAATATTAAAAAGTATGAGTGGTCTTAATCTTTAGTACAGATGATATAAAAGTAATTAGTTTATATTTTTACCATAAAATTTTATTGATCATAATAGTAAAAAAAATAGAAAATATATTTTTTTTTGATAAAAATTACTTGTACCTGTTGGAATTAAAAATATATATCTTCATACCTTTTGTACTTTAGATTAAAATATAATTGTTAAAAAATACATCAAAAATAACGTTTTTACATTTTCATAATTTTAAAAAATACATTTATATCTCTTATAATTAATATTATTTACACTTACATTCCGTAATTTTGTTTGATTCTTAGTAAATATTTTTATTTTTTTAATCTCAATTACGAATAGTACAAAAATAAATTTTTAAAGTTAAAAGATGAAAGTAATTTTTATTTTAAATACAAGAAGTATAAAAAAAATAATAATAATTTTCTAATGGCCACGGAGGATAACAAGAGTGTCAAAAATCATTAAAATCTCAGTAGTGATAAAATTGAAGACCATGACGATTCACAACGTCATGACGCGGCACACACCTCAGAGATGGCATGAAAAAGAGGTACCCTCTATTTTTGGAATTGGTGTTTCGAGGGAATTAATTGATTACATTGACTTCGGTGGAAGAATATGCGTCGGGCAAAAGAAAATGTAACGCAAGGGAAAAAAAAAAAAAAAAAAAAAAAGTGAAGCCAAATTTGACACGAAAGCATCCAATGTATCAACAACACTCGGTTGCTACGTGTGGAAAAATGAAATTTCCTTAAAGCTTCTTTCACGTGCTAGATGGCGTCGCCTCCTCCCCGGTTCCATTTTGAGAATGTTTGGTTTTTTTTTTTTTTTTGGGGGGGTAATTTGAAAATGTTTGTTGAAATGGTTAATTAGAACGATGCTAAATACGACTATAAATTAAAAAAATAGATAAAAACATAAAATTATAAAAAAAAATTCAATTGAATTGATAACTTGAATCTTGAAAACTAAGATTACAAATGTTCTATTTATAATAATAATAATAATAATAGTAATAATAGATTATATTAAATGTAATGTTAATTAAGATCAATTTCTTATTTGTCAAGAATGAAGCTAGCGAGGGCCCTGGAGGGGCTATAGTCTCCTAAGTTTGGAAAAATGTAAATTGTATCTGTAAATTTTTGACTAAAAAAATTTTTATCTTATGATTTGACCTCCTTATAATTTTAGAAAGATGGTTGATCTTAGTCGTGAAATTACTGCTATTGGTATATATAAATTTTTTGGTCGAAAACTTTTTAGATTATAGATCAACTTTACTTAAATTTACTTATTTTTTCTTAATTGTTATAAATAATCCAAAGTTTATAACCCCAATTGATTTTACTATTTATATATACTCTAATACATCAATTGTGGTTAATAAAGAAAACCTAAAAAGAAAAAAGAAATCTAAAATTTAACTAGTCCCAAAAATTCAAGCATAGAAAAATAGTTCACTTCTAAATATTTTAAAATCTTAAACCTATTATGAATAACTCAACATTAAGTAATATTTTTTAAGAAATTGGAAAAAAATAAAATAAAAAAGAAAATAAAAAGACACAAGATTAGCTTATATGAAGTAAAAAAAATATCAATTTTTATTACAACTACAGACTGTGTATTTTTAGGCATAAGTTTTATTAAAATAAAGTTTCAAATTAACATGGATATTCCATTACATGAAAAGTCATTAAGTGTCACTTTAATTAATAAAATTTATTAGATTTGTATATAAAGTTGAATCTTATTTGTGAATATTTATATGTAAATCCTTGTTTTAGTGATGCATTATTGTTATTTATTAATTTGATTTTATATATTAATTTTTTATTTACTAAATACAATTTATAATGTTAGTTATAATTTTTTTTATGCTTACTTTTAACCCAAGAAAAATAAACAATTTTGGCTCCTTTGACCAAAAATTCTAACCCTGTCCCCCTAGTAGCCAGCTTCCTAACCAAGTTTATAAAATAAACTAAATACTAATACCAAAGAGATTACAATATGCCTTTGACCCCAAAATAAAGACAATAATATAGTAAATTAATTGAGTAAAAAGCTTCTAATCAAAATAAGATTTATTGGGTAAAATAGAAAACTAGCTCTAATAAGTTTGAGTTAAGGATAAACTTAGATTCTAAAAATTAAAAATAAATAAAATTTATCCTAAAAATTAATTAGAATAATTTTACAAATAAAATTCTACCCTTACCACTTGTCTTTGTATTGTGTCTTATATCACATTCACGCAAATAAACGATCAAGATTGCATAATTAGTAGCAGAGGCGTAGCTACATTGCTGGTTGCGGTTGGCTCTAACCTAGTGAAAAAAAAAAAAAAAGAAAAAAAATTTTTTACTAAGTAAATTTTAGATCAAAAAAGAACTAATTCAACCCGTTTGTTGAATAATCCAATTCATTTATTGAACAATTCAACCTTAGCCAAGCCCCTCTAAGGTTTCCAATTTATTGAGTTTTTGACTCACAGCCTGACTCCCCTCATTAGTAGCATTTCTCTCTTGATTAATGGTTGGTTAAAAGTTAAAAAAGAGATTGGCGAGTAAAGTAGCCAAAGAAGAAAGGAAAATGCAGTTGAAGAGTAAGGCATGCGGATTATTAAGGAGGGAAGTAACTAAGGAAGATTCATGGGAAAATTTTCTTTTTTCTGTTGATGGGAAAAGAGAGTCTCAGGAATCAGGCCAGCCAGCCAGCCAGCCAGCACTGCATATGCCATGCACCAAGCTGATGTTTCAGACTTTTGGACTTGCATACGGAGAGCAGCTTTTATATATGAGATATATATATGTATATATTTATATTTATATATGTAAAACAGCTCTGCCTTTGGGTTATTCCAATGTAACAAGCATCGTCCTCATCTTCCGTCATCACCGGTGTCAATCATGTGTTCTCTCTGCATACAAATATATGTATATATATACACACGGTATATATATATACACACGCTATATATGCAGTGTGTATTATTTGACATTAGTAAAAAATTTATTTTCAATATATTAAGCATGTTTGAATAGTAGCAGTTTTAAGATGGATGATCTCTTAAAAAAATATTCACTTTATACTTAACTAAGCTTAAAATGAATAATACCGAGCAAATAATATTATATTACATAGATGCAAACATTACAAAACCATCAAAAAAATTGCCTTAGCATCTAGACGCCAATCTCGCGTTCAAATGCTAAAGCTAGGTTATATTTTCTATGTTGGTTTTCTGATGAAGCATGGAGTAGGTTCATATTTAGGTCTAGACGAGATAGAAAACTCAAGTCCAATGATGATTTTTATTACTATTAGTTTATTTATTTAATTATATTTTTAGATTATTATTAATTTATTTATTTAATTGTATTTGTTTTGGATTTATCTATTAGGGTTAGGGTTTTTTGTTAGTGCCTGTAAATAGCACCTTACATTATTGTTTTTGGACAGATTTGATGAGATTGATACCCTAGAATATTTCTTTCAGTCTTTCTTCTTCGTTTTCTTTTTTTTCTTATTCCTTCGTAGCCGAGTTACGTTATTTTCATTGCTCAGTTTTGACATTTTGTTATATCTTTGCTTATTTCAGGTCTTTAGACATATATAAATATATAATTCAACATTCATGAATCTTAATTTCACATACTCAAATATGGAATGCACACCGATTTCATTTTAACATAAGATAAGTTTCAAGTATTCAACATGTGATCCAATCTAATGCTAAGTTTTGTAATTTCTCAAATCAAATCATGATGGAAAGAGTTAAACACAATTAAATGATATGAAATATATTTTAAGAGATTAATCATCTTACCTTAACAAAATTTTCGGTGATAGGGTTCAAAGATGAGAATAAATCAAACTTCGAAGATTGTTAGAATTGAAAAATATAAACTCACTACCCATCTATCTCCATTTTTTCTAAATTCATTGGTCTATCTTCATGGTACAACTCTTATGGATACGATTTTTGAAGATAATTATGATTTAAAGCAACTACTTTTAATTATAACAAGAATTATCAAGGCAGAGAACTTGAAAATTTCACGGAATTATAGATTGTTAATTTTTATGATGAATACTATGATTTGGTGCTATTGTTTCATGGCGAGGAAGTTAGTCTTTTCATCAACCTTCAAAAGCTAGAAACTGAAGGTTTAAGATTAAATTTGTTGAAATTCAAGCAACATAAGAAGATTTAGTCCGTTCGGAAATTTTCAACATCCAAAATTTTTTTCAAATACTCTCACTTGTTATCTCAAGGTTTAGTCGCATCAAATAACATGGTTAAATTAATTACTAAATTAAATTATTTTTAAAGAACGATTGGTACGCAATGAAAATTTTGAGAGTAACTGATAATTAGAGTAATTGTTACTTTAATAATAATTAAAAGGTAATAAATTAATGATACTAATGTTTGAATTGAAATAGTAAATTTTACTTGTAATAATTATATATGTTTAAAACGTTAAAAATTTTGAAGAGATAAAAATTAATTAAAAGAGAACATTTTACAGAGTAATGAAAAAGGATATATTTTTTTTTATTATTATCCGTAACTCACCTCACTTTACCAATAACAATTTATTCCTAATGTAATCATTATCTTTTTTTTCATACTAATGTAACGAATAACAAAAATTATTTCAATTAAATTTCCTCTTTATTACACCCAAAACAAACATTCCCCTGCTAGTAATCCTTTTGTGCGCTCGCGGTGAGGGAGAAGGCCCGCTGGATATATTGAATGATAAATGTCCATTTGAATTTAATTTTGTAGCATCGTAACCTAGTAAAATTTTAATTTATAAAATATATAGGTCCAATGTTAATTCACACAATTTTAAAGTCCTAGTAATCGGCTTTAGCACCATGAAATGGAACGCTGGAATTTTGGACATCTGCTCTGTTTCTGTCAGGTTGGGAATTCGTGCTTTTCAAAGTTCAAACCAGTGTTCTCTGTATGCGATTGTTCCCTCTCATGCTGCAAATCCTGAATTTCCTAACCTTATCTTTATCTTCTGGTACGTGGAAGTCCGCAGTCACTACCCCGTACTGGGGTGCGCACAGGGCGAAACACGCTCCAGGACCCGAGCCGACAACGGCCCCTGGAGAGTTAACCAGCCTAGGCAAGCCCTGGCTGACCGGCACGACCGAGAGGAGGCCTTTAGGCTCCCGCCATTACAGCGGTAACCCACCCCCCGTGGGGGAGTCGAACCCAAAACCTCGAGAGGCCCAAGCTCTTAAGACAAGCCCGACTTCCACTCGGCCACCCCCGAAGGGGAACCTTATCCTTATCTTTGTATATTAGAAGGTGTTTGGGGTGATGAGTTAAAATTTCTGAAAATTTTTAAAATTCTTTAACATACTTTACACTTCTTATATTTCGTGAAACAATTATAAATTTATATATATTTGTATATCTTAATAACTTTTTACAAACTCTAATAAATTTTTTACAAATCTTAATAATATTCCACAAATTTTAATAATTTTTCTACAAATCAAAAAATTTTTCACATTTTTTAATAAATTCTGACATAAAATCATTTCAACGGACCCAAAATTATCATTTGGACGGTTTTTCTCTTCAAAAATCTAATACAAAAATATAAAAATTTCACTATTTATCTTTAAAAAATATAATTTGATGCCTATACATCAAACATTAAAAAATTATCTAAGTCATATTTTTTATTATTTTTTGACTTTTTTTTATCATCGTGCCAAGCGGCCTTAATTAGTCAAACAGAAACACCCTTACTTTTGTTTCTAACCAGCAGACATACTGGAAAGGCCATGGTACTTCAAGAAATGTACCCACACGTATGACACACACATCTGAGGAGTTTCTTCAAAGTTCAGCAGCCCCACCCTCAGATTTAACACAAATGAGTATGGCATCAAATTAGGTTCTCTTTAATGCCCAAAAATTTTTAAAAATTTTTTATTTTTTTATTAAATTTTACTACATATTATTTTTATATTACTTTAATATCAACTTTAACTTTTTTTTAGAACTTTTTCTAAACTCAAAACCCCAAATAAATTTGATAAAGTACACGAATAATTTTTTACCATCTAAATTCATTTAAATTGATAAGTAAAGTAAGAAAAATTTTTTACTTTTTTTTTTTACTATTCAAATAAATTTTTATTATTTAAACTAATACGTAATATATAATAAATATTAGTAAAATATTTTTTCTTATAATTTCATGACGTATCAAATGTAGAAAAATTCATTCCTATTTCCGCTTTTGGTACATGGATATAAAAATATTTATATTAAAAAAAAAACAAACACTATCGGTTTTAGTTCCCGACAGCTCAAAAGTGTCAGTTAGTAGTTGTGACGTTGCCTTGGGTAGAACCATTGCTGACCCCTCCACCTCCTCTACCTCTATTTATTCCCACCACCACCATACACCAGTTCCCCACCAAGCTCACACACCCCCACATACTCACACACGCAGTCTCTCTCTCTCTCTCTCGTTCTCTCTCTCATTCTCAAGGTTGGTCTCTGCATGCGTAACCCAAAGTAAAAAAAGAATGTCTCTTATTGGGTTTTTCATTGTGGGTTTTCTGTCACTACTCTCATGTGTTCATGGGAATGAGGGGGGGTGGGTTGATGCTCATGCCACTTTTTATGGAGGCGGTGATGCTTCTGGCACTATGGGTATGTAATTTTGAGGCTCATTTTTTTGTACCCTTCATCCCATTTTCCTATTTCTCTACAGAAAAAAATTTTCTATCAGATTCTTTTGTTGGTGTTTTTGCAAAATATCTCTTTCATTAACCGTATGAATGTATATAAGTAGGTGGGGCATGTGGATATGGTAACCTTTACAGCCAAGGATATGGAACGGACACGGCAGCGTTAAGCACAGCGATATTCAACAACGGGTTGAGCTGCGGAGCTTGCTTTGAGATTAGGTGCGTGAGTGACCAAAAGTGGTGCCTCCCTGGATCTATTACGGTCACTGCCACCAACTTCTGCCCCCCTAACACTGCCCTTCCTAATAATGCCGGCGGCTGGTGCAACCGTCCGCAGCCCCACTTTGACCTCTCTCAGCCTGTCTTCCAAAGGATCGCTCAATACAAGGCTGGGATTGTTCCCGTCTCTTACCGAAGGTATATATAAAATATATACATACGTTCATATACAGCAATCACTAACCCATAATATATTAGAGTAATATGGTTAATTATGAACTTATCATTTTAAAATAATAAAATATAAATTTTATTATTTATATACATGAATGTCACCTCATTATATTCAATTTTTTTTTCAACTATTTTATGACATATCACCCCCCCTTTTTCTTTTTTAAAGAGTCTCCTAGTACTTTCTTTGCAATCTCAAATACTGCAAAAAATTGCAGGGTACCATGTGTGAGAAAGGGAGGTATCCGATTCACCATAAACGGACACTCTTACTTCAACTTGGTCCTGATCACAAACGTTGGAGGAGCTGGTGATGTCCAGTCCGTTTCCATCAAAGGTTCAAGCACTAATTGGCAACCAATGTCCAGGAACTGGGGTCAAAATTGGCAAAGCAACTCTTACCTCAACGGACAGAGTCTCTCATTCAAGGTCACCACCAGCGATGGCCGCACCATCATCGCCGACAACGTGGCCCCAGCTGATTGGTCCTTTGGTCAGACCTTCACCGGTGCCCAATTCCCATAAAACAAATAATAAAATATGGTAGTGATTCTAGTAGGGTACTGGAAGAATTTTACCAGTAGTCAAGTGTTGGAGTTATTTTAGAAGAGTTAATTTGGGCCATGAGAGAAAGGGCTTATTTTAGGGTGGCCTTCCTTGGAATTTCCCTATTTGGGTTGCTTTGGAGCTTTTACCATTCTCCACCTCATGGTATTTGTTTTTTTCCGCTGCCATCATAATAAAGCTGCAGACGTAGCATCTCGTTTCAACAAGAGGCACTTTTCGAAAATAAAAACTCTCTCTCTCTCTCTCTCTCTCTCTCTCCCCTCAGTTTTCACGCATCCTTTTCCGGGTCTGCACATGCCTGTTTGTTTGGATGGCAATCCAGCAATCAACAACTTTATTCACAATATGGAAATGCTATATAATGAGTCTGTTTGGTTAATAAAAAATAGGTAAAAAGTATAATAAAAATAAAAAGATGTGATATAAAAGTGATACGTAAAAAAATTTAATTGGAAGAAAGTATAAAAATTAATTAAAATTTATAATTTTTGGTGACTTTTAGTACCACTAAACAGGTCATATATATATATATATATATATATGAAATTTTTTTTATCTTCAAAACACTTTTAAAGTAATTATATATAATAAGTACGGCATGCCTATGTTGTCTTAAGATTACATTTGTTTGGGTTGCATTGCTTCTTGTACTCAAAACATTTTAGACTTGAAAATAGTATTTTCTGAGTCAATGTTTTAATGCGTGGCAACCCAAAGACCATATTAAATTGTCTTTAAACTATGTTAGCAAAATAACATAGATAGAACTCACGCAAAATTGTTTTAATTAATAAATGGCAATAAACTCATCCAAAATGGATAGCTATATTATTATACTAACGTAACATGCATATACCAACTAAACATTTTAGGTTCATTTGGATAATTGTGAATTTTTAAAATAGTAGATTTAAAATTAAATTATATTAAAACATAACATATGTACTTATTTTATGTAAAAATATGTCTCGCCTCAAAAAATTCACACTCCAGCCCTCCTGGGGAATCGAGGGGACACCAGTGCACTATATACTAGTTCTTTGTCTAGTGTATAATTTGGAGCGTTGTTCATTTCTAATTTTTAAATGAAATTCGATAGCTCTTATTACAAACTATGACAATTTAAATTTTTGTCTCTTTACCCAATCAATCAATTCGATAAGACGCTCGCCATCTATTTTTATTGTTCAACTTTTTGACAATACAAAAAAATCGTTGTTCAACTCGTTGACAACATAAAAAACCAAACTATAGAAAGGTGTCTATAACTTTAATTATTAGTACCAAAAATAAGACAGTTGATTCAGTAGTACTCCATAATTATATTTTGTTTACATTTAAAAATATTTAAAAACTAGTATGCAAGCAATTAAAATTAGTAAAAATATAGTAAATTTGTCTCTCATCAAACAAAATCATAAGTAAATGGAAAAATAAATTGTTTTAATAAATACCGCACGATAAATTTTTTCACTCATCAAAAAAATCAAATACAGATAAAAAATAAATTCTTAATAAAAATTACAACATTTTTTAATAAAAAAGTATGAAGTTTTTAGAGTTTTGATTTAGGAGGTATTTAGAATCATAAAAAATGAGATAAAGTGAGATAATTTAAGATAATTTATGAGTTCGTAATTCGCGTAATGCGATAAAAAATGATCGACTTTTAAAAAATTTCAGATATTTTTAAAAATTTTTAATATTTTTTAGTATGCTAAATGTACTCTTAATAGTAAGAACTGGGTGCACCACTAAAGAAATTAGGAGTTTGCACGTAATACAAAAATATTTTTCAAGGAGGTTGAGGGAAAAAAAAAATACAACGCTACCGGATATGAAATCATACTTTATTTCAATATGACAGTCAAACATAAGCTTAAGTTGAAGAAATTGACGCATGTGTACGACGCATGTAGAAGGAAAAGGCCAGTCGTCTGCAAAGTATGGGCCTGGCGGTCAAAGATGGAGGCCGAAAGTGTTTTTCTTTCATCAGCCGGAAGGCAACATTCCAAAAATATGGCTGTACCAAATCAGTATGAAACCACCGGTAGCCTCAGTTGGGCCAGCCCCGCAGGCGATTGTGCATAGCTGGCATTTTTCTAAGCATATACGTGCGAACTTCTTGCATGCCATGGCTGGTTTGTGTGTCAGCTATCCCTGCGCCCACGTCCAATCATATGTGAAAACGGTAAAGTACTAATTCTAAGAAGTCAAGAAGGTAAATTACACGCAACATTCTGACATCGTTTGGCATCTTTAAAATATAAAAAAAAAAATTTAAATTTTTAAAAATTTTTATCACATCAACTTTTTTTTATTTCATTACACGTATTACGAATTCATAATTTTTTTCAATTTATCTTATTTTTTTTTATTTTTTATCACTCTAAACACACACTCTATAAAATTTATAAGGCCCGGCTAAAAGTAAGCCTAACTAAAAATATTCTGTTTATACTTACACTAAAATGTATGTCACAGTTAATTTTTTTTTATTGTCATTGTTGAATCAAAAATAGTATGCTTAATTAATATGGAGAAATCATATGGAATATAGATTTTTTTAATCCCTTTAGACTATTTAAAATACCCAAAATTCTATTATAAGATCTTTAAGTATTTAAAAATAAAAAAGAATGCCAAAAAAGAATTCAGTTATGACAAGAGATGGATGTGTAAATTTTAAATATTAGAAGTAATTAATTGTAATTAGCCACATGTTAAAGAGAGGGAAGTGTAATTTAACTAAAATAAAGAATTTAATTATTTTATCACCTAAAAAAAATGTAAATTTTAGTGAAAAATAAAATTATGTATTTTAGCAAAACATAAAAATAAACATTAAAAATTTTATCATAGTGGAACTTATTTTCTATGAGTGGAATAGTGAGGAAAAAACTATGAAGTAATCTATATATAAAATGTTTTAAAATCATATTTGAATTGGTCATTGTTTTGGAAAAAATCACAGGGAAAAAAAAATCTATAGTTTTGAAAGACAAATTCAGAATAAAACTTATCTAGCGTAGCGTTTGACACTATATCTTTAAAACTGAATTTTTTCTCATAAGTACTTTTGATTTAATAGAGGTCAACATTTTCAGGATAGATTGATTACACACATAAAATGAAATAGTAATTTGTGTACTAACAAATCAAGAACTATGTTTATACTCTTTATATGCAATGTATTTTATGCAAAATAAATAAATAAATAAATAATTTTTATGCAAGAATATAGATTTGTAAAGTGCCTAACAAAAAAAAAAAAAAAAAAGAAAGAAATGGTTGATTACACTAATACCCTTCAACTATATCTATTTTTAATTTATCCATTCATCTATTAACCCTAACACTTTGACCCATTTACTTATTTACAAAGGGTTCCGTTTGAAAACTATTAAAAAAGTTAGATGAAATAAGGTCAACAATCAATCTTTTTTTTATAACAGAACCTTAATAAGACCAAAATACCCTTACATGCAAGAAAAAATAAATAAAATAATACATATACATATATGCATATATAAAAAGTTTGTTCTTCTTTTATTTTCTTTACCCATTTAAAAATTAATTTATAATAAATGTTATAAGAGAATAATTAAATTTATTAAAACAAAAATTAAACTTTAAATAAATAATAATTTATTATTAGAATAATTTATTTTATTAATATTTTGATTAATCAAAATTAATTAATATTAAATTACATAATGATTTACTATTAAAATTAGTTATTACTAAAAAATTTACTCCTCTCTCTTTCACATCTTATCAGTTTTTTTTACAAAAATCCTTAAAATCTTTTTATTTTTACTTATTTTTGGAAGGTGTGGTTAAAGAAAATCGAGAAAAATGTGAGAGATTGAGGGATAAAATAGAAAAATACTTAGAATTTCAGTTATTTTAATATTTTCTATTAAGTTTTAACTATTGATTTTATCGAAATAGAGTAAATGTTAATAATATTTTTAAATAAAAAAAGTAAATATAATTTTTAAATATTATGAGTGTTAAATATAATCATCCAAATATTAAAATGAGGTAAATATAGTTTTCCCTTAACTTTTTGATTGAAAAATTGGGAAATTCAAAGGTGATAATTCTAGAAAAAGTTAACCCTACAACCCAATGTTTGTCTTAAATATATTAGTATATTTAGATTACACGGACACAATATAGAATGAACTCAAATTATTTAAATATTACAATAACTATGGGTCGGGTTTGAATTGGCTTTACTAAATCGTATTCCGACACTATTAAACACTACTTATGTCCACTCTTATGCCCATAATTGGTTTTTATCTATACACTAGACGAGTTTGAAAACTCTATATTTATATTTAACCTTCCCGACTATTTATATACAGAAAGGACTAACTGAACTTGCACGATTAATATAATACCTTATATTTATTTTTATCAATTATTGATATTTTGAATCATTTAGGTGCCATTTACATTGTATTTTTATTTTTTATTTTCTATTTTTTCTATTTTCTATTTTATATGTTTTATGTTTTAAAAATTTCAAAATAAGGAAAATAAAAATCATATTTAGTTTGACATTTTATATTTTCAGTACTTTGAGATTTTACTTGTTTTGGGTTGAAAACACGCAAGATGACTTTATGCGATTTTGCATTTCATGTCACTACTACAATAATTGATAAAGATAATACTAGGAAATTTATAAAGATCATGATTTTAGAAAAAGCGTGATAAAGATTTGTAATCTAAATTTTTTATCTCATCTAATTAAAAAACTAAAATAAGAAGTTACTTTTAATACTTTCCATATCAGTTTTGTTAAAATCGTGATTAAAAAAAAGATAAAAGATTAGTGAAATTTATCTCCAAAAAAAAACTGAAATAAAAGAGTGAGGACAATTATATATTAAAAAAAGCGAAATAAAAGAATGAATGACATTATTGTTATTTCTTTTTCTATATCTCACTTAAATAATTTTTTTTATCACTTTATATAATTTAAATTAGATTTCATAAATTTTATTGTAACATTTATTTATTAATTTTATTTAATTTAATATTTCATAAAAACTACAATCATAGATCAATAAACAAAAAAGTTTTTAGATTAATGCTAAAATTAAACTTACTGAATCAAATTTAAATAACGCTAAATGTATAATCATTTTTCCCAATAAATATATGGGAGTAGTTTTCATAGTTTGTATGACTTATAACAGGTGAATATAAAATATATAATATTTAATAAATGTTTAGTATATCTTTAACATTAAAAGTGACATTATTCTATATTTTGTTGCAAGTGATAAAAATTTAGAAATAAAAATAATAAAATTTTCATATTTTTTTTTTGTCTTTTTAGAACTAATTTTCAAATATAATCATTGAAAATATTTTTTGTATTATAATTCAATTCTTAAATAGTTTTCAAACATTTTGTTTTGAACAATAATTTTCTAAACTAAAACTAAACGCATCTTAATTACTTTTAAAAATATAATACAGAATGAAGAAAAGTATATTATAAATAATGAGTCATGATTAAATATGTGCTATACATAAAAATTAAAGAAAATAAGAAAAAGATTTAAAATCATTTTTAATTAAATATGATAGATATTCATAAATTATTTATTAAATATTCGTATGGTCCTCTATATTGGTTATAAATCAAAATATTACAAAAAGTTAGAATAATTAAATAAAAGTAAATTTTTTATCATTTTCCCCATTAATTGATTAGGAAAAGTTTTACTTTTACCTACTAATTATTTGACAAAAGTGATAATAAATTATTGTAAAAAACTTAAAAGAATTGTCACTAAAAGTGATAAAAATTTACTTATATATATTAATATATAAAATATATATACAAATAATAACTTAGAGTAGCAGTCAATCACACTAACTTCTAAAGAAATAGCATAAGTTCAATTATTAGTAACAATAAAAAAATGTCAAATATATGAGGTTGCTATGATGATAAAGCTCACATGGTGCAATAATAACAGGTTGCCATGTGAATTTTTATTATTTTTAAAATTAACCCATTTTACAATGTGATCAGTTGTCTATATTTGACCACAATTTTTCCAAAAAAAAAAGTGAGATTAAAACGCATAAAAGGTCACACGAAATTTCTTTTCATTTCAGTATTTACCATCAAAGATCACGCTTTTAGAATGTTATTGTTGTAAGTTTTTTATCACAGTTATAAGCCGCGAACAAAAAGAGATGACTTATAATCTCATATAGATTAATCACACTTTTGTAACTGAAATAGAAAGTGAAACATCACGCCTAAAAACTGTGATATTTATGCATTTTTGTAGTAATGTGTGTAGATCTATTTTTTATTTTCTAAAACAAATTTTAAAAATACAATTAACCAAATACGTTTCGAACTATTTTCTTTATTTTCAAAATTGTAAAATGAAAAATAAGTTCAAAATAGGTATACCACATAACTCCTTAAATATTTAAACTTGAGATTTGATACGAATTACTGGATTATTTTTTTAATTGATTAAGAAAATACTAATAGTAGTACATATAAATTTTTATGTTAGAAAAAAGGTTCTAGATCGACCTTCATAAAATTTAATTATTTTTTCTTAGTTGTCATATATAATTTAAAATTTAAAAGTTCAACTGATTATACTATTTATATATATATATATATATATATAATATTTTTTATTTTTATTTATTTCGAGATCCACCCTGCAATATGGGATAAATAAATCAAAATAAGTGATCTTAGCCTTTACAAAAGAAAACTCATTCTCGAATCTCTTTCACGCTCTTGTTATTATTAAGGTACTGCAAAAAATTATAATATATATTTTTGATCCCTTCTGAGTTAAAATTCTAACTTTTTCTCCAGATCCGGGAAAGTGAGTTGAGTTATGAGTTTATTTTTTTATTATTAATTTACATTTGCTCGAATATAGTGAACTACACTTGTTCTTCTTTCGTGGACACAAACAAAAGAACCAACTACGTGAATTTACTTCTGCACTGATCAATTTATTTGTTTCTATACCCAACAGGGCCTGCCACTCTGCCTTGACTTACCAAGGGGTCAATGTTTGTTTTACTAGGGGATGGGCTCGATGTTGCATAGTTGGTATCATACAGTAAAGAATAAATGTAGAGATACAGAGAAGTGAATTTGGCAGTAACAACATATCTAATAATACTTTGATAATTTATAAATTTAACATTAATTGGTGGGCATACACTCTATATAAAAAATATATTGCCTCCTTAAAACCCAACTATAAGATTGATTCGAAAATATACATACATATAATTGTTATTTAAAGTATGTATTTATTTTGAATCGTTGATTTGAGTGGGGGCCGACCACAAAGACGCATACTTTAAAATTCCAATAAGTTAAAAATGGCTACTACCCGCAGTTGCTTTCCAAGAGTTTCGCAAATTCTTTGAAATCAATAAATCCGTCTCCATTGTCGTCAAAGGCAGCAATCATCCTTTGGCATTGCATTTCTTTAAGTTGAGTAAAACCCAATTTGTAGAGGACTTTCCCAAGCTCATTGGCATCAATGAAACCATCAGAGTTCTCATCAAACACGTCGAATGCTTCTCTCACCTCCTCTAAGATCACCTCCTCTGCTTCGAACAGAGCTGATATATCATCCGACCCGAGTCGCTCAGGGATCTTGCCCCCATTCGGGTCACAAAAAATTCCTAATCTTTCCATCACCACTTCCACTTCTTCTCTGGGCAATTTGTCGCCGTAGTCGTCGTCGTCGTCCTTCAAACTATTTACATGTTCTTCAGAGCAAGGTTCTGAGTCTGAGGGGGTTGTGACATTAGTGTTCCTCCTCTCCCAAGTGCAGAAGAGGAAGTGAAGTACTGTTTGGACACATGAATAGAGCCTGCTATGTAATAGTTTACACAATGAGATAATGCCCTCTAATGGGAAGGAGTAAACCGAGCTAATTTCCAATAAAATTGCTGCTATTGAGCAGGCAGCACTAATCTTCTCCATTGGAATGAAGGCTTTGTTTGGAGCTAGAGGGAAAAAAAAATAGAAGTGTGTTGAATTTCTTTCGTAATTTTTTTCTCGAAATTCAACAATCAAATATAAAGGATGGAAAATTTTTATTTTTTCTCTTTTTCCACTTTCCTTTACTACAAACCAAATATGGCGAAGGTATACAGAGAGAGGGAGGGAGGGAGGGAGGGAGGAGAGAGAGAGAGGAGAGGAGAGAGAGAGAGAGAGAGAGAGAGAGAGAATGTGTTATTATTGATTAGTTGAGAGCATACAATGTCATGTATTTGTATGCATGCGGAGGATGCAAGTCTTGGTGTAAGTTTGGGATGAAAATGCATGGAAATTGCAATAGGAATTAATAAACTTCACGCCGTTGATATTGGCGTTGTTTTTGATGAGTTATTGATCAAAGTAATTTGCCAAAATGTTACGGGGGAATTTCGGGGCATGTGTGTGAGTGGCCGCTTTATCTGCCTGCTAGTAGTTACACTGAACTTTGTCACGGTGTGCAAAACACGTTTCCAGTCGTCGGATTTGGAATTTTCCTCCATTTTCTAATTTTTTTTTTTGGGGGGGGGGGGGGGGAAAGAAATAGTCTTCCTTGTCATTTCCAAGCGAAGTTTTCTCAAGCTTGCGAACTTAGCCGGAATGATTGGGGGAAGATCTGTGAAACCCAGAAGTAATTTTTTTTTTTCTTCCCTCTTTAATTCGAAGCTCCTTGAGATCTCTTTTGAAATTCACGGTTGTGTTGAAATAAACGTGGCCAATCACTTAGCAGTACGAACCGACATTGTTCCTATGCGGATGTAAATGCAGATATTTAATAAGAGAAAAAGAAAAAGGTATAAAATTGAAAGCGATGCACAAAAATAAAATAATTTATATATATATTTTTTGTTAATTGTGTGAATGAATAATAACATTCGTAACCAAATTAATTCAATAATTTGATACATTATTTAATATACAAAATATAATTTAAAATATTTATAATTAAAAAAATTTTTTTTGGTAAGTAAGTATTATATTTGGATTAATGGAAATAATTTTAAGAGTTATGACTATTTAAATTTAGATTTATTTTAATGATATATTTAAAAAAATAAAAATAATAAAAAGTAACATGTCTTATAATATTTTAAAAGTTTGCCTATCCGATATGACGAATACAGATGTGTAACCATTTTGAAGTGTATGTAATTCGTAAACCAATCATTATAAAAAAATAATAATAATTTATTTTTCATATGTAATATAAAATAACTAATTTATACAAAAATTAAATATACTCGATGTATATATAATATGAAATAACTAATTTATTTTATAATCAAATCTAATTCGTATCAAATTTTAATTAAATTATTCATATCGAATAGTTTTTGAATTGTATCATCGTAAAATGCCTAATATTTACATACCCTACTTAATATATATATATACACACTAGTGATATGATTCGCATAACATACAGATTTATTATATTATATGATTAAATTGGGCGTACTATCATGTACTAAAACAATTATAAAAATATATTTGAAAGTAATATATTATTATTTATACAAATTCCATCAAATACACACATATATATATATATATATCAATTACATATGGAGATTTAAAACGAAAGATTTAGGTACGTGTCAAACAAATTATAAAGATTTTGAAAAGAAAATTGCTAGCAAATTACAGAGACTTTGAAGAGAAAATTATTGTAATAAAAGGTCCCAAAAAATCTAAAAGAGAAGAAGAATTTAGATTTATTTATAGATTTTGAATATCGAAAGAGTCTTATCCCACTTAAATTGGAACACCATAAATAATTGTAAATTAAAATTATATATAAAAAAATTTAGAAGAATAGACTTATATAATAAATAAATTTTTTTAAATAATTATAATTAAATGTCATGTATCTCAACTATAGCACCATATTTAGGTGCAACATAGCGCAATGGCATTTTTTAAAATTTGCTTTATATATATTTAATATAATATATTTCATGAGATGCAAAGGTGAAACCTCGACCTGCCTTTGTCATTTACTTTGCTCCTTCGCTATTGTGTTACAATCCCCTAAAGAACTTTTCTATGAATTGTGAATTTTTATATCGTGTTCGATGCTATTCATTTTTAATAATTTTTATTTTTATTGTTATTTTTTAAAAGTAAGAAATTAATATATCTAGTAATGTAATTTTGTTTATAATAATTAATTTTATCACAATAAAATACTTTTTTTACAAAATTAATTTAATTTTATAAAATATGTATTGTTTAATAAGAATTAATTTTAATAAAGCTTAAATTATTATTTGTTAAAATTTATTTAATTTAATAAAATGAATTATTTTAATATGTAATTATTATTTTAAAATAAATTATTTTAATCATAAAATTTTATGTTAATAGTAATTAATTTTATTTTAACAAAATAAACAATTTTAATCATAAATTATTATTCCAACGGTAATTAATTTTAATAAAATTAATGATTGTGACAGTATATTTTCTATTAATAGTATATTAATTTTAATTTAATAAAATATTTGAAAAAACAAAATATTCTGTTTATAATCTAAAATTGACAAAGTATTCATAAAAAAAGAGCTAAAAAATATGAACAATTTATATTTTTGTGTTTAAATTTTCAAACAAATTTTTATTTTTATTTTTATTTTTTTTTAGTAGTAAGAAAACAAAAACAAGTCTATGGAGACATTCTTATTACCAATTTTAATCTTTTTTTAAATAAAAATAATAAGTAAAAATGTTACCAAAGATACCTAACTCCTTCAATTGAACTGGAAAGTGAAAAGTCTTGACTAGTTTCTTAATTTAACAGTTTTCCCTTCAGCCCGCTCCCCAAGTTTCAGCCAACCATCCCGACAAATCAATTAGGAGAAAGAGACCGAAAGAAGTCCGATCACCAGCTGTCCACGGTTTGTACATGGGATGTGAAGTCAATTCAAATATTCAATCAATTAATCCGATACAATTTTTTTGAAAGAATTGCATAGACAAAGGAAATTAATAGACACATCCAGCTTTATACGATGGAGTGAAATTTTTATATTCACTTTATTTATTCTTTTTTACCGTCCAAATATATATATATATATATCTCTCCGCTAACCTTAATTACATGTCTTGCTCTAATTGGAGATGACTTGGAGCCATGTTTGGCTACCAGAGGTCAACCGGTCTCCAGACTATGGACTGGATGTTACTTCTTTTGATTTTTATAACATAGGGTTGAGAAAAATATTTCGAATGGAATGATGAACTCTTTAAAATTTTCTTCTGATGCACAGCGGAAACACCTGTTATCAGCGATTCAGCCTTCCAAACTATTCTCAAATTATCTCTCTAGATGGATGTGTGTGGGCACTATCTCAGATCGATTGCCTCATTAATAATATATAAAAGATATTTATAGAGAGAGATATATAGAGTTTGTATCAGAGAAGATCTCTAACTCTAGAGATTATCTCTTATCAACTCTCTCATATATCTTATCTATATATATTATCCTAATATATATTTAGAAGATATAGTATCTTGAGAAAATATCTCAACTATATCATCTTATCTAAATATATATTAATTATCTATAATTTATTTCATAAATAAATTATAAATAATTAGCCAATTAGACCTGGCCCATCAAGATAAAATTGAGCTAGCTTGGGGACTGAAGACCCATGGATTCCTAGCTCCAACTTAAAAGATATTTGGGCCTTGTCATCTCTCTAGATGGATGGGTTGTCATGAGATGACAAGGCCCAAATATCTTTTAAATTAACCCAGGGTTATTCCACTAAAAGCTCTGAGCTGCACTCTAGTAGTCCATGTTGAAATTCATTTAATTAAAACAACTTTTAATAAAATGAATTTTGGTCTTAGACCAATAATATCCACTTAATTAACCCTCCATTATAAGCTCGTAATTAAGTTAGGCTAAATGTCGAGCCCCATTAATTACATATTTAACCCTAAGTTACTATTTATCTTTATTTTGATCATTCTTAATATTTCCATATTTGTAAACAATTTACAAATAAATATTGTTATTCAATAAACAATTTATTGAATAAACTGTGGTCACAGATTTAATGATCAAAAAGATAAATAGCTTAGGTGAGTGTATCATAATGGATTCCATCTTGTAAGTATATGTTCCCACGATTCATAATATTAAATCTCCAAGTTATCGAGATTTTGACCATTAATAAGATCTCACTCCGTGATAACTCAAATAGACTTAATCTATGAATGTGAGTCCATTACAAACTCAGGATTAAGTTTATTAAGTTTATTAAAGCTTATGTAAATTATGATTAAAGACATTTATTAACCAAATCATAATTTACAACAATCCATTCAATATGTATATCTCATATACATACTAACTTTCCTACTCAAAGTTACCACTTTAGTGATCAAGATAAATCACCTATTTAAGAAGTAGAAAAATTACAGCTTTAACCTAATGAAATGCTCATTTCATTAATAGCTGTGAATTTACTTTTATTTATAAAACTTGTGATTTAAATCTTTCTGTATTGGCATCTTATGCTCAATACTTAAATCACATACTTTATAAATAAGGGACAATAGTGTATGCTTAAATAAATAAATGTTTTATCTTAACCAGAAAAATAAATTAAATGAAATGTCATAACAAAAAACATGCTTTCAAGGGCACAAAAGGAAAATAAATCTAACAATCTCCCACTTGCCCTAAAGCATGTTAGGCATATGACAAAAACCCATATCATAAATATGATAATCAAAGCTCTTAGCTGCTAGGGTCTTTGTGAATGGATCCACTAGATTCTCTGCAGAAGCAATCTTGGATACAATCACTTCACCCTTCTGAAAGTCAGAATCTGTATGTCCAATGGATACTAGATTTTCACTAGAATACACAAGCATATAATCTCTTGTTCTCCAAAGATACTTAAGTATATGCTCTACTGTAACCCAATGTTCTGGCCCTGGATTAGACTAGTATCTACTAACCATTCCTACTGCATGGCAAATATTTGATCTAGTACATGGCATACCTTTGTGCCAACTATTTGCAACCACATCATTCATTGTTTCATCATAACTAGTGGGATCTGATTCATGTTCATCAGAGACTGCCTGATAAGACTCTCTAATTAACATGTATCTAGATGGACGTCTAATTGTCCTCCCACTATGACGGAGCATCGATGATTGATGTTCTGCAACTGGCTTTTATTAACAGACTCTGGATTAGGAATTAATACATTAATTTGACTGGGATTAGTATTAGTATTGTTAGATAATTCTTCGAGAACTATCTTACTCCTAGGTTTGAAATCTCTCATAATATAGTCTTCCTCAAAAAAGTAACATTTGTGCTAACAAATACTTTCTTTTCTTTAAGACTATAAAAGTGACTTCTTCTCGTTCCTTTAGGATATTCTATAAACAGGCAAACTTCAGTCCTAGGTTCCATTTTATCCACCTTTCCCTTCAGCACATGTGCTGGAGAACCCCATAACGAGATAGATAGAGTTGAATAACTCATCATTAACCTCACTATATCAAGCAGAGTTCTGTTTCTCCTTTTTGCTACACCATTTTGCTGGGGAGTCCCTGGTGCAACTAATTGAGAAAGTATCCCATTATCTAATAAGTAGTCCCTAAACTTATTGAGGAGGTACTCGCCACTTCGATCAGATCGAAGTGTCTTTATGTGTTTTCCTAATTGCATTTCTGCTTCCGCCTGAAAGATTCTGAAAAGTTTCAGACTTACGGTGCATTAGGTACACATAACCATACCTTGAATAATCATCAACAAATGTGATGAAATATTTAAAAACCCCCTCTATCTTATATGTTCATGGGTCCACATACATCAGAATGCACTAATGCTAATAGTTTTGTGGCACTATTACCTTTAGCATTAAAAGGTCTTTTGGTCATTTTGCTTTCTAAACAGGATTCGCACACTGGTAGTGGTTCAACAACCAATGAATCCAAAGATCCACTTTTAACTAGTCTTTGGATCCTATCTAGATGCTTGTATTTGCTTAATTTCTTCACTCTTGATTCTATATTTTAACTAAGTGTTTTGAGTGCAGAAAATCAAGACAAAACTCCCCAAGTGCAAGGTGTGATTGTAGCACAAAATATTGGTGATTACCAGGTCATTTCCACAGGGACCTAAGGAGCAAAAGAGTGGCTGAATCAAATGGTTTAAAAAGTGACAACATTACTCATATGAATGTAAAATGAAAATGAAAATCTGATTTGAAAATGTTTGTTGTTTTGGAAATGAGTTTTGAAATATGAACTAAATTTAATTAAAATCTGATATGAGAAAGGTGGGTCAAAGCAATTCCAATGTTCATCCAAATCATTCTCAAAATGCAAAGAGTAGATGAATCACCAATCCTAGTTGTTCTAATTTTTTTTTTTTGGAGAAAATTCATTTCAAATGGCACAAGCCATAGATCAAACAAGAGATGTGCATAATGTATCTTAGGAACAATAAAAGTTCTAAGTCTAGCAACTCTCATACATATTTGCAATGAGAGTTCTAAGTTAAGCAACCTCTATGAACTCATTGATAGATTATACAAATCAATGTAAATCACATCTTGAACCATTGATTTCTAAAGCAAGAAGATACAACTATGAATGGCAATCACAAAACTCAAAATAAATCCATGATGAACGGCATCTTGAGAGTCATTGGAAGAACATTATCCTTGCCTTGGCCCAAGAAGAACTCAGCCAGTCATTCTCAGGAAATTAGAAACAAAAATAGAAAGATGAAATTGAGACATTTGAAATCTGAAATCTGGAATTGAAATTAAATTGCAATAGAAAATCTAATTACAACTGTTGAAATTGGAAGATCAAAAATATGAAAGACTCCATCTCAGCTCAAGCAATAACAGAAACAAAATAAGACAGCCAAAAACTCTCTCCCTTGTCTCCAGCTCTCTGTCCTCTCTCTCCCCGTTCTCTTCCTCTCTCTACCCGAATGTATCTGTATATCCCCTACAGGTGGGTCATGTGATGCCAACCTCTCCCCCTTCTCTCTCCACTCATTATTTCTGCCAAAAATCCTCATTCCGTTATGTAATTCACCCTTAATTACAGATCTTGCCCCTCACTGTCTTTCGAAATCTTGTCACATGGAACGGCTGAGGTCACATGGAATTCGTTACTGGAAACAACCCACCATTCGAATGCTTTTAAGTTGTATTCGAATATGCCGTCCACTTCAAAAATTGGTTCACTCAGCAATTGTATTTGGATGGGTGAATTCCCAAATTTGAATGGGACTCTCTGCTTCAGGAACTTCCAGATTGCTGGTTTTTTCTTTCTCGTATTGAATTCACATGGAAATTCTTCATCTGCTTCAATGGCTTTACTCAACAAAATGTGTTTCAGCAAATCTTCCTTTGCATCCTTAATAATACTCAAATTGCTTTTTCTTGTGACATAATTCAATACATGTTCCATATTTTTAAGGTTGAAGATAAAATTTGCACGAAACACATGTTTTATATCATTTATATCCTATATAAAGGTGTAATTAAGTAAAGAAATATGTAACAAGTTAAGTCCAATCACACCCTCCAACTACAACATTACTAGTCCCTAGTAATGTCTAAAGTAAGAGAGCTACCTTAAAAACAACCAAAAGCTTTATTTTTGGGTTTGCAGGTCTGTAAAGAGCATTCCTAAGGACAGCATCTCAAGTTTTAAATGAATGGTAAATCATAACTATAGAATGTTAATCAATACCACAAGCCAAGGAATTTAAGATAACAATTTAAAATCTTGAAATTCTGTGTGGCATGTAAAATTTGCTAAATATTTGAACCAAGTATGAAAATTCAGCTCTTAACCTGTTAACTCAATTTAAATCTCTAAAATCAAACTCTATTTTGAATTTTTGCATCACACCATCTCCCCAAGTTTCGACTTCAATTCTCACCTTGGAATCCACTCACAAGAAAATAGATCACACAAGGTTTCACTCAAGATGCCCCTTTTTAAAGAGTAAATGTAAATCAAATTCTAGAAAGTAGCATCCATAAGTCAAGAACGATTTATTCAGGAAATAAAAGGGCTTGGCATAACTCCATGAAAGAATGATGCAGTGAGTTTATTTCAGAATTTTCACCATGCATTTCTCAATTCCTAGCTTTCATAATTGAATAAGAATTCTTCTATGGATCCATTAGGACTTGCATTAGGTTATGATGAGGCTATTGGGATGTAATAGGAGGATTCAAAGGAGGGATAGGGGGTTCAAGATATTTTGGAACACTGAAATTATCATACCACTATCTTTCCGTAGTTCTACCAAATCACACCCTTATTTCAAAATTTTTTTTTTTTCATTTTTTTTTGGAATTGAGAAACTGAGATTGAAAAATTGAAATTCATGGCCAAAGTGTTTTTCTTTGATTTTTTTACATCACCAAACTCTTCTTTTCTTCCATCTATTTTTTTTTCTTTTCTTACTCCCACAATCCTGCAATTTTTTCATTGCTCTTCCCCCTTTACTTTCAATGTATTCCAAATATATTAGGAAGGCTAAAGAGCATTCATTATGGTTAAGGGAATAAGGAGGTGGAAAGAAGGAAATATGAATGCTTTATTAAGGCTCAAATTCGGTTACAAAGGTGATGTTCCTCAAAGAAAGGTAATAGGCACAAATGTTACAAAAAAAAAAAATGCCTAATGTCATTTCCATAGTGTCATTCCACTCAACCATTACAGCAAAGAACCAAGAATCAAGTTCAATTCATCCACAATTTCACAAACACCCAAAACAAAGTATTGTATTTGGAGTTATTGAAAGAACTGAAGTGCAGAAAACTTTAAAGCTTTTAAAAAGCTTTTTGAGTAAATGTAAGTCTCTCATGAACAAAGTTTAAAGGTTCAAAAACTCACTTCAGGTTTAAGTCTCCACTATGGCTGGGAAGTGATATAATACATAGTCCAATTAAGAAGTTCATTTATGAGTATCTATATTCAAGTTAACAAGTCAAAAACTAAATCTACTCACAATCAATTCAGCAATTAAGCAAACTAAACATATCACAAATTTCAAATTCCAAATTTAAAACTTAAAGCTCGGCAGTTGGCATCACTTAAAATCCCAACTATGAAATTCCATCCATTCAAAACACAGGAAGCTAATTTTAAAAAGAAAACAGATCATAACAGCATTCCTTTTGTTCAAGCTCAATTCTCCACCCAAATTTCACCAAATTCATGGTCAATGTTGTCCAAAATCCAGAAAAGTACCAAAGCAAAAATAAAACAAAGCCAAAAGGTCCTAATCTTCAACCTAACAAAACATGGCTCTAAGTTTTTTTGTAAGAATCCATGCACAGATTTCAGCTTATGTGCCAAAACAAAGGATCACATAACCATCACTAAGTAGGTTCGAAACCTCCTGAGGCAGCTGGTTCATACAATCCTTCTAATATTTCAATCACTTGCTGATGATTCTTCTCTTGTTGCTCTTTCAAACTCTTCATCTCAGCAGTCATTTCAGCCTGTTTTCCTTGGACATCCTTCACCATTTCATATAAACTCCGCAGAGTAATCTCCTCAGTCCTTACTTCCTCAGCTGGTTGCTGCTCACCCTGTGGTTCCCTGATCACTCTTCTTGCCAGTTGGCCTTGGCTCCTCTTCACAGATGTCTTTGCAATTCTTGCAGCCGGCTTGACCATTTCCATACCTGCTTTCCCTTTCACTCCATGACTTTGTAAAATTTTTGTTATTAATCCTCCAAAGGGTAAACCAGAATTCACTCCAGGCTTCTCCACTGCCGTGGCTATGACAGTCCAAATGTGATTAGCTAAATCAAAAGGGATGCCTATTAGCAACTTCCCAATGAGCTCAGGTTATGTCACTATCACAGAGGACACATATGCACGAGGAAGAATCTTGGAACACACCAACATATGCAGTACCCTACTCTTATCAGTGAGGTCTCCCCTTGACATTCTAACTCCATCCCATTTAGCTTGGGGATTCCCTGACAGTAATTTTACCAAGTTTTCCTTACTCAGCTGCTCTGTTCACGCAGCTTGTTGCTGTGGGGTTGCACTAGGGGTATTTCCTAAGGGAAGTGCAGTAGCTCTTGCTGTCAACTCAGGGGTTATCACTACAGGTATCTTCCTAACCTTAGTGTGAATCTCTTTGCTTCCCTTTCTTCCCATCACAGCATTTGAGTAGAATTCTTTGACTAAGGGTACTATAGCTCTCTGGCTAATAGTTATCCAATCAGACCATCTCCTGTCTACAAGCATGCCTTTCAACTCATAAGGCTGCTCTGTATAGTCATCTAATAGGATCCCTCTTTCACATAGAACTGCTCGTTTTGCATACCCATCCGTATACCTCTTTTCAGATGCCGGGTTTGCAAAACGCGGGTTAGAATAAAGTTCCTCTGGAATGGCCATATCGGGAGCCTCTGCTTCTGGGATAGGCTCATTACCCTCATTGCCACCCATTGAGTTTTCTTGCTCAAGGGGTGGTTGGATTTCATTGTCAGAAGAATGGAGTGTAGATTCAGATATGTCAATTTCCATGGGCTTAGAATCAACAGGAGCAGATTTCTTACCTAGATGTTGTGCCCTCAGACGTTGGCTCGTTCTTCGTGGCCCAGGCACTGTCATCTTCCTCCTTGGTGCCATTGTTATAGATATCAGCTCAGCAGAAATCCCTTCCCTTTGTTCTCTTTGTGTATCACTGATCACCCAAAACCCTAGCTCTTGTCCCTCTCTATTTAGAAATCCCAACCCTCGCCAACGGCTTTAATTTGAGTAGTTGGAGGGAAATAAGGAGGCCGGTGCTGTTAATTCATTCAGATAGGGTTTCATTAAACATCCGAATATGAGGGGTCACGGGTCGGGTTACTGAACCAATCTCGAGCTCATCCGAATATCCAATTCCCCATTCGAATACATTTTATCAGTAAATCAGCACCTAAGTGTTTCTCAAACCAATTTCTGTGATGGTTCCTAAAAAAAAAAAAAAAAAACTTAAGCCATGTTTTTTTTTTTACACTAAATTTATTCCTAAAAACACTTAATCCTAGAAATATTATGCAATAAAAAATAAAAAAAATGCTAAAACTTTTCAAATTTTTTTTTAAACCAATTTTTTGCAAGCTAAACAAGACAATCTCAATCACAAGCAATTCAGAAAACCAACTCAAGCAATTCTATTCACAATAAATCATGTCAATGCAACCAATGTCACTCAAAATAAAATCTTAGATTATGGTCCTCCCCCCCCAACTAAAAGTGAGCATTGTCCCCAATGTAAGATCAAGTTAAGCAATAAAGTTCTGAGAGAGGAGGGTACCTGATAAGCTTAATTGAGCTTAATTAATTGAGTTGAGTTGCTGAAAATTTAGAATGCTTCCAATGTAATTCCCCCTAACCTGGTTAGTGCAACATATTTCAAGAACAGTTCATTCGAATGCAAAGCAGTGTTACAGCAATTTAACTCAGTTCAAATCACTTAAGTCCCATGAAATGCACTTCAAAAAATTGAAAATTTTCTGCTCATGAATTGTACTAATTGGGTGGGCTGATCAAACCAAATTTGAACATACTTGTATTACAGAACAGTGAATGCTCCATCTCCTCAATAAGCTACTGCTTCCATATTTGAATGCTGCAACCAACTGTTAGACTTGCAAACAGAATTTTTTTTTTTTAATAACAGAAAAGAACTAAATGAAAAGAAGAACTAAACTACTATGGTACAAAACAGACTTCTCTCCTTAATCAACCACAATCCGAGGGATCTTCAAGATCCCAACTCTCAATTTCAGCAATAAAATTCTCATGATACTCCTTGAGTCATTGTCCATTCACCCTGAAAACATTATTTGAAGTTGGATTCTTAATGTCAACAGCCCCATACTCAGTGATGTGCTTGATCATAGATGGACCAGTCCATCTTGACTTGAGCTTACCTGGAAATAAGTGCAGCCTAGAATCATATAATAAAACTTTTTGTCCCACAAACAATTCTTTCTTTTTGATATGTGCATCATGCCACTTTTTCACTCTATCCTTGGAAATTTTGGCATTGTCAAATGCATCATTCCTAATCTCCTCAAGTTCACTAAGCTGCAACTTTCTTTGAACCCCGGACTCATTGATGTTCTCATTAAAATGCTTCACTGCCCAAAAGGCCTTGTGCTCCAACTCCACCGGTAAGTGACAAGCTTTTCCATACACCAATCTATAAGGGGACATGCCTAGAATGGTCTTGTATGCAGTCCTATAAGCCCAAAGTGCATCCACCAATTTCAAGGACCAATCTTTTCTAGTGGGATTCACTGTTTTTTCAATGATTCTTTTGATCTCCCTATTAGCTAACTCGGCTTGTCCACTTGTTTAGGGGTGGTAAGATGTTCCAACCTTGTGCCATACCCCATACTTCTTCATCAAAAGTCCCACATGCCTATTGCAAAAGTGTGTTCCTCTATCACTTATCATGGCTTTTGGCATTCCAAATCTTGAGAACACATTCTCCTTCAAAATTTTAATCACTACCTTGTGGTCATTGGTCCTAGTTGGAATGGCTTCCACCCACTTTGAAACATAGTCAACAGCCACTAAGATATATTCATGACCAAATGAATTCACAAATGGTCCCATGAAGTCCATACCCCAACAATCAAAGATATCAAGCACATAAATGGGGTGGAGTGGCATCATGTTTCTCTTAGTGAGGCTACCAAGTCTTTGACATCTATCACAAGCAACACAAAATGCATGCACATCACGAAACATGGTAGGCCAATACAAACCACTTTGTAGAATTTTAGCCACTGTCTTCCTAGCAGAAAAATGTCCTCCACAAGCCAATGTGTGACATAAATTAATGACACTATTCACCTCACTTTCGGGTATGCACCTCCTAATGACCTGATCTGGGCAATACTTAAACAAATATGGATCATCCCAGATAAAATACCTTACATTCCTAAAAAACTTTTTCCTATCCAACAAGGTCCAATGAGAAGGTACAATACCTGAAGCTAGGTAGTTGGCTAAGTCTGCAAACCAGGGTACCTCAGAGGAGTCTACATGGAACAATTGCTCATCAGGGAATGTCTCATTGATAGGAGAATCAAAAGATGCTAAATCCTGATGTGGGAGTCTGGAAAGGTAATCAGCAACTACATTTTCAACTCCCTTCTTGTCTTTAATCTCTAAGTCAAATTCCTGAAGCAAAAGGATCCACCTAATGAGTCTAGGCTTAGCATCAGATTTGGTCAAGAGGTACTTCAATGCAGCATGGTCAGTGTATACTATGACATGAGAACCCACCAGATATGATCTGAATTTGTCGAAGGCATATATTACTGCTAGCAACTCATTTTCAGTAGTTGTGTAATTCTTTTGTGCATCACTGAGGGACTTACTAGCATAGTACAACACATGTGGTTTCCTATCTCTCCTCTGGCCTAGCACTGCTCCAATGGCACCATCACTAACATCACACATGATCTCAAAAGGCAAAGTCCAATCTGGTGTTTGCATTATGGGTGCTGAGGTGAGCAAACTCTTAAGTGTATCAAAGGAGGTCTGACATTCTGGAGTCCAATCAAATGGAACATCCTGAGATAGAAGGTTGCACAAAGGTCTGGATATGGCACTAAATGATGCAATGAACCTCCTATAGAATCCTGCATGGCCTAAGAATGATCTGACATCTTTGACACATCTAGGGGTGGGAAGTTTTTGAATGATTTCAACTTTAGCTCTATCTACTTCTATCCCCCTATAAGACACTATGTGGCCAAGAACAATACCCTGAGTCACCATGAAGTGACACTTCTCCCAATTTAAAACCAAGTTTTTTTTCTCACTTCTAATCAAAACCTTCTCTAAATTCCCTAAGCACACATCAAAATCACTCCCATAAACTGAAAAGTTGTCCATGAACACCTCTAGGAACTTCTCTACAAAATCACTGAACAAACTCATCATGCATCTCTGGAAAGTTGCAGGAGCATTGTAAAGACCAAAAGGCATACGCCTATATGTAAAAATGCCAAATGGGCATGTAAATGTGGTCTTCTCCTGGTCATCTAATGCAATCTCAATCTGATTATAACCAGAATACCCATCTAGAAAATAGTAAAATGCCTGCCCTGCCACTCTTTCCAATACCTGATCTAGGAATGGAAGAGGGAAATGATCCTTCCTTGTGACTGCATTCAATTTCCTGTAATCTATGCACATGCGCCATCCTGTTTGGATGCACATAGGAACCAATTCCTCCTTCTCTTTCTTTACCACAGTCACTCTAGATTTCTTAGGCACTACTTAAGTTCGGCTAACCCACTTAGAATCTGAAATGGGATAGATAATTCCAACATCCAACAGCTTAATTACCTCCCCTCTAACCACTTCTTTCATGTTTGGGTTAAGTCTCCTTTGCATTTGCCTAATGGGCTTGACGTTCTCCTCCAAAAATATCCTATGAGTACAAATCAGTGGGCTAATTCCTTGCAGGTCTGCTATAGTCCAGCCCAAGGCCCTTTTATGCTTCCTCAAGACCTCAACAAGTCTATTCTCTTGGTCTGAATTCAGCTGAGAAGAAATAACAGCTGGATAGGACTCTCCCTCACCCAAAAACACATATTTCAGCTCACTAGGTAAAAGCTTTCTCTCGGGTATGGGTGGCTTCTCAAAAGATGGCTGGGATTTGACTGTTGGCAGCTCTAAAGGCTCAATGACTGGTCTCCATTGATTCACTGACAGCAATGAATTTTTCATTTCTTCAAATTCTCCTTCACTACAATTTTCCAAGTCACAATTAATGAAAAAGTCCACTTGCTCATCATTCACCAAAGCTTTCTCTACAGGGTCATCTAAATACTCTCTATCAAAGTGTTCTTGGGTGATGGTTTGAATCAAATCAACTTCCTCTAATTCCTCATGATCACTAGGCTGTTTGGTCACTTTAAAAATGTTTTTCTCAATTGTCATGTTGCCAAAAGAAAACTTAATGACTCCAGTCCTACAATTTATCAAGGCATTTGAAGTGGCCAAAAATGGTCTCCCTAGAATGACAGGGACAGCTGGTTGTGATCCTTGAATAGGCTGAGTATCTAACACTATAAAGTCCACGGGAAACACAAAATGTTCCACTTGAATTAAGACATCTTCCACAATACCTCTAGGGACTTTGATTGACCTATCAGCTAGCTGTAATGTCACCCTAGTAGGTCTAAGTTCACCTAAACCCGGCTCTTGGTACACAGTGAAAGGTAGGAGATTGACACTTGCACCAAAATCCAACAAAGCTCGATGTACCCTCCTATCCCCAATGATCCATACAATTGTTGGGCACCCCGGATCTTTATATTTGGGTGGGGTTTTAAATTGCAAAATAGAGCTCACTTGTTCAGTTAAAAATGCCCTTTCCTTAACATTCATTTTTCTTTTCATAGTGCACAAGTCTTTCAAAAATTTTTCATAAGACGGATTTTGTTTGATGGCATCAATTAAAGGAATATTAATCCTAACTTGTTTGAAAACTTCGTAAATGTCAGAATTCAAATTCTCTTTCTTGCTCTTGTTCAATCTTGGGGAAAAGGGATTTTTGGAATAAATTTAGATCTGTCCAGCTTATTTTCTTTTGAATTCTTTTCATTTTCAGAAATCTGTTCATTCTTTTCAAACTGTTTTCCATCAAAACCTTTGATCTTATTTTCAGGAAAATCATTTTTATTTTCAAAAATTACCTGCTCATTCCTCTGAATTCTGATTTCTTGCTTTTCATCTCTCAAATTCTGTTTTTGCTCTGATTCTGCTCTGCTGTCCAGGTTGCTGTTCACTTTCTGCTCTTCATTTTCCTTCATGTTTTTCTCATTTTCTTCCTTAGTTTCTTCAGCAGGTGGGTTGTAATCTGGTTTGACAATTTGCTTTCCACTCCTCAAGGTTGAAACAGCTTGTACATGCTCCAAATTTTCATTGGCAGCTGAAGATGATGACTCACTGAAATGTACTTGACTTGAAGGATTCGGTTTTGGCTGAGATGGCAGCTTTCCCGTCTCCCTCAATGTTAGAGCTTGAGTGAGTTTTGACAATTGGCTGTGGATGTCTTTCATAGCTCTATTTGTTTGATCTTGGAACCTTGAATTTTGGTTGTTGGTTACAATTTGTCCTTGCATGAATTGTTGCAAGGTGTCTTCCAACGATCTTTTGTGAGGTGGCTGGTAAGAGTTTGTGTTCTGCTGAGGTTGATAAGGCTGGGAAGGAAATGGTTGAGGTGGAAATGATGGTTGAAGTTGATGTTGTTGGTTTTGTGCCTCAGCTCTCCAAGATGTATTCGAATGGTTCCTGTAACCAGAGTTGTAGACATTCGAATACGGATTATTCCCTTGAGCATAAGTGTTCATCCCCAGGTTTGAGTTGAAATTTCTTGCAGCTGGTGAGGGATTTGCTTGACCATAAAGGACTTCCTTAAAAGCTGGAAGTGTAGGGCAGTCACCCGTCTTATGGTCCGCAGTTTCACACAACACACAATTAACTTCCTTCTCCTTCAACACTTGCTTCTTTTGCTCCATTAACTCAACCTTTCTTGAAAGTGCAGCCAACCTAGCTTCAAGATCATCAGTCTCATTGAGATGGAACTTCCTCTAGCATGTGAGCTGTCAGAAAATTCAGAAAAAGATGGGGAAACTACTTCCCACTGCTTAGTATTTTCAGCTAGTGAATCAAAGAAATGCAAAGCTTCTTCAGTAGTCTTATCATAAAATTCACCATTACACATAGTTACAACAAGACTCAAAGCCATGATGAGGATAAGCTTGCAACAATTCTCTAAACCTGTCCCATGCTTGTGCAAATGTTTCATTAGGCTTACACACAAAATTCATGATTTGTTGTTGAAGAATTACAGTCCTATTTGTTGGAAAATACTTCTTCAAAAATTTTGTTTGCATGTCTCTCCAAGTTCCTATTGATCTAGGCTCAAGTGAATTCAACCACATTTTTGCTTTGTCTTTCAATGAAAATGGAAACAACTTAAGTCGAACCATGTCCTCATTAGCATTTCTATCCATGCAAGTTCCACAAACATCTTCAAATTCTTTCATATGCATATAAGGATTTTCTGAGTCCATGCCATGAAAAGTGGGCAAAAGCTGAATTGTACCAGGTTTGAAATTAAAATTCTGATGTCCCAATGGAAGTACAATGCAAGATGGTGTTGTTTGCCTAGCTGGATGAAGATATTCACGGAGAGGTCTAAGAAGATTTTGATCATTTTGATCATTCTCTCCTTGAACACTTCCTTCCGGCAAAGCATGTGGTGAAAGTAAGTCCATTTGTGCAACAGAAAATTCAGATGGTATGCTAGATGATGCAAATTCAAGCAATTCAGCAAGAGATGATTGATTATGCAACTCAGAATTAATTCCAACAATTCTACCAGACCTTAAAAACATGCACAGAAATTCAGATTTGAAATAAAGCCAACCTAACCTCCAATCTCCACAAACAAACCACCAATTCACAAAGAAATCAATCCTATTCTCCACTAGAAGTTTGCAGTAGAAAATTCAGCAATTCGAATATTAGATGCAGCAGATTCAAATCAGAAATTTAGAGATTAGATTGCAGGACTTCTAACATTAAACTAACAACTAAAACCTATAAAAGTAGAAACAAAGATGGGACAAAGTTACCCAACGAATTGAGCAGCTCCGTCGTTGAAGATGATGGTGAGAAATACTGCCAAGTAATGCTCCACAGATTCAAAACACCATTGCTTCTCGAAGATCCCTGGCAACGGCGCCAAAATTATGCTTGTGTTTACTTAATTTCTTCACTCTTGATTCTATATTTTAACTAAGTGTTTTGAGTGCAGAAAATCAAGACAAAACTCCCCAAGTGCAAGGTGTGATTGTGGCACAAAATACTGGTGATTACCAGGTCATTTCCACATGGACCTAAGGAGCAAAAGAGTGGCTGAATCAAATGGTTTAAAAAATGACAACATTACTCATATGAATGTAAAATGAAAATGAAAATCTGATTTGAAAATGTTTGTTGTTTTGGAAATGAGTTTTGAAATATGAACTAAATTTAATTAAAATCTGATATGAGAAAGGTGGGTCAAAGCAATTCCAATGTTCATCCAAATCATTCTCAAAATGCCAAGAGTCGATAAATCACCAATCCTAGTTGTTCTAATTTTTTTTTTTTTTTGGAGAAAATTCATTTCAAATGGCACAAGCCATAAATCAAACAAGAGATGTGCATAATCTATCTTAGGAACATAAAAGTTCTAAGTCTAGCAACTCCCATACATATTTGCAATGAGAGTTCTAAGTTAAGCAACCTTTATGAACTCATTGATAGATTATACAAATCAATGTAAATCAGATCTTGAACCATTGATTTCTAAAGCAAGAAGATACAACTATGAATGGCAATCACAAAACTCAAATAAATCCATGATGAACGGCATCTTGAGAGTCATTGGAAGAACATTATCCTTGCCTTGGCCCAAGAAGAACTCAGCCAGTCATTCTCAGGAAATTAGAAACAAAAATAGAAAGATGAAATTGAGACATTTGAAATCTGAAATCTGGAATTGAAATTAAATTGCAATGGAAAATCTAATTACAACTGTTGAAATCGGAAGATCAAAAATATGAAAGACTCCCTCTCAACTCAAGCAATAACAGAAACAAAAGAAGACAGCCAAAAACTCTCTCCCTTGTCTCCAGCTCTCTGTCCTCTCTCTCCCCGTTCTCCTCATCTCTCTACCCGAATGTATCTGTATATCCCCTACAGGTGGGTCATTTGATGCCAACCTCTCCCCCTTCTCTCTCCACTCATTCTTTCTGCTAAAAATCCTCATTCCGTTATGTAATTCACCCTTAATTACAGATCTTGCCCCTTACTGTCTTTCAGAATCTTGTCACATGGAACGGTTGAGGTCACATGGAATTCGTTACTGGAAACAACCCACCATTCAAATGCTTTTCAGTTGTATTCGAATATGCCGTCCACTTCAGAAATTGGTTCACTCAGCAATTGTATTTGGATGGGCCAATTCCCAAATTTGAATGGGACTCTCTACTTCAGGAACTTCCAAATTGCTGGTTTTTCCTTTCTCGTATTGAATTCACATGGAAATTCTTCATCTGCTTCAATGGCTTTACTCAACAAAATGTGTTTCAGCAAATCTTCCTTTGCATCCTTAATAATACTCAAATTGTTTCTCCTTGTGACATAATTCAATACATGTTCCATATTTTAAGGTTGAAGATAAAATCTGCATGAAACACATGTTTTATATCATTTATATCCTATATAAAGGTGTAATTAAGTAAAGAAATATGTAACAAGTTAAGTCCAATTACTAGATTTATATGACCTAAGCGTAAGTGCCACAGATACGTTTTATTAGTTTGGGATAGCTTGATTTTCTTATGGTGATTAGTTTCGTTATTCAGTTTCTGTGTCATGCAGTGAGTTTATTTTAGGATGCAAACAGTATAAAATTGTCAACCATTGTACCAGAATAAATAAACGTTTTATTCTTTTTGATTACCACGGTAGTAAAAAATAACTGAATATCCACGAATATTCAAACTACTAACCAAAATCAAATTACGTCTAAGTCTAGGTACAAATAAACAAATCTCTAAAGTTTTGAATGCATAAAGTAACGACTCCCACTACTCTGACTGCAACCATTGCACCAGTTCCCAACCGCATATTGACTTGTCCATCATTAAGTTCCTTGGTTTCCTAGAACCCCTGCAATAAATTGCAAACATGATTAGTGGCTCCAGAATCTATTATCTAGGAATCCATAGAATCAACCACTAAACAAGTCTCAATGACAAGAATGTTACCTGAGGTTCCAACTGTCCCATTGGCCTTGGCCTGTGTAGACTTTGCCAAATATACTGGGCAGTTCCTTTTCCAATGCCCATTCTGCCCACAATGGAAACACTTTCCCTTGGGCTTCTCTTCCTTTATCTGATTTTGTGCCACCTCTAACTTAGCTACTTTCTTGGGCTTATTCTTCTTCTTCCTAATTCCCTTTCTTTTAGGATTGGGATTAAGAGAAGAAGATGCCCCATGAGTTAGATAAACACTCGCTGCAAGCTTCAGAATTGATTCTGCTACCTTCAGCTCATTCATTATCTCAGTCAATGAGCAATCTCTTTTGCTCATTGTGTAGTTGAGCTTGAATGGCTTAAAGGAGGGAGCCAGGGTGGCTAGAACCATATCAATTTGCTCCTCAGCATTATATGTTCCACCTAATTCCTCCATTTGCTGAAACAGTGCAATCTTTTTTAGCATATGATCCTGCATTGGAGTACCTTCAGCTTGGCGAGTGTTCATTATCTCACTGATGACAGCCAACCTCTGAGTCCTGTCCTTTTCAACGAACATCTTAGAAAGGCTTAACATCATGTCAATAGCAGTGGGCATCATCATATGCTGTTTAGACAAGTCACTTGATATGGAAGCCAGAATGTAACATCTTGCCATATCATTAGACTTTACCCACCTTTTATAAGCATCTTGCTGAGTTTGAGAGGCATTTAAATCAGGTTTAGGAGGGCATGGTTCAGTCAAAATAAAACTGTGCTCTTCCGCAGTTAAGAAAATGTTCAAATTCCTTTTCCAGTCTGTATAATTAGGTCCAGTTAATTTATTCTGACTTAAAAGAGCAGCTAGTGGGCTGAAAGACATTTTTCTGAATAAAACAAATAAATTTAAATAAGCATACATTCTTAAAACATAAAACTTTTACATAATAAAATGCATAAAATATATATATATATGCATAAGTAGAACTCTATAACTACTTTATCATGCATCGGTAATCTAATTCCGTTTTAAATATGCCTCTGTAGGGTGGTCATATTTGCTACTAATTAGACAAGTCCACTTACTTATTTATTATTATTTTAATTAGATATCTCATATCTAAATAATAATAAATTATCGATATTTTTAGCCTCTTAGAATTAATTTAATAAGAACTCCGTAAGGAGGATATTAAATATTCTAAGTTGAGTGTATAACCACTGTTTCAATTTCTCATATTTCCTAAATAAAAAAGCTACCGTAGGGCAGTCAGTTCTATTTAGTAATATTCAAAATTTTATCCTTTAAGAAAATCCTATCCAGTAACTAATACTGATTAATATCCTCCATAGGGAGCTCACAAGATTTGAGACTAAGATATTAATCTATCTTACCATAGGATTAACAGTGGAGGGTGTGGGTTTTATGTCTAAAACCTCTCCCACTCAATTTTTTTTATAACTTAGAGTTTCTAATGAAATCCTATTTAGTAACCAATACCGATTAATATCCTCCGTAGGGAGCTCACAAGATTTGAGACGAGATATTAATCTATCTTACTATAGGATTAACAGTGGAGTCCATGAGTTTTATGCCTAAAACCCTCTCCTACTCAATCGTTATAACTTAGAGTTTTTAATTTTGTTAATTTAATATTTAAAAAAATATTAATTGACACTCTAACCATTATATCTAATTTTATAAAATAAAAAAATCATTCGGTTATGTCAATATAAATTAACAAAATCATATTAACCATATTCTAATCTCATCAGAATATAAATATCATAAAATTAAACAAATAATATTTACTACATCCTAATCACATTAGAATATAAATATTATCTAAATTAAATAAATGACATTAATTATATTCTAATCACATTAGAATATTAATATCATAAAACCTTAATTATCCATGAACATGTGATGTGGCATCCCTAAAATCTATATGACATGTTATCACACAAACATTCATAATAGATCAAATAACCAAAAATAAATAAATAACCCTTAATTCACAATTTTCTTAGAAAATTACATTGACCAAAAAACCTAATCTAGTCTTCTTATAGTCAATGTCCATCTTCCAGTTGCTTTCTCTATCTCCTTATTGCTTTCCTTGGCCTTTGGAATTTTGAGTTGAATTTGCGTGGAGGGCATATTTGACATTTCTCAAAATTTATAAACTAATTTTACAAATATAAAAAGTTTTGTGGGCTGGATTTTAATTAAAACTTTTGCCCAGCTTACTTTTTTTTTAAAATTTAAAGTTTAAAATTTTGAGAATTCTCAGTTTCATCCCGTTTATTTTAAAACCTTTCATTAAAGCCCTTACATAGAGCTTTTAAAGAATTTTCAAAAAACAGCCCCAGGGATCCCGAAACCTTTTCAAAGAAGCCCTCTTCTCCAAATTCAATTTCACGTTTCTGCTGTAGAGAATCTGTAAAGAAGCACTGGTTGCTGGTAGCTGCCAAATCTGGCAACCAAGAACAACCAACGTAAGGTCACTGCTTCCGCCGCAGGTAGCCGATTCAGCCGCTACCATTGGTAGCTCGCAGCCCGCCAGGACTAATCGGCACCTTGGATCCAGCAGCCGGCGAATCGCTGCCGCTGTCGCAACACGCTGTCGTAACCCCCGGCACCATGGAGATTTCACACAGCCACCGTTGAACCACCACGAGAAGCCGCAATCCTCCCGCGGTACACCCTATCTTGGGTTCCCACGGCCTGCGACTAGCTTGCACGGTACATCTCTCAGCCGACAACTGCCTCCTGCGATCTTCGAATTGGGTTCCCGATCCCCTGGCGCACCCGGCAACAGGTAACACTAGCTGTATTTAATCCCTCACTTGCGGCCAGATCTGGGCTATTCGACTAATCTGGATCACCTGCTCCTGGTTTCTGCTGCGGGTTGCTGCCAAATCAGTGGCTCCCGCAGCACTCAACCTCTAATATATGTTTTTTTTTTTTAATTATTTCCAGATTGGGCTGTTCTTCACATGCTCGGCTCCATTGTTCTTCTCTGTGCTGTCTGTTTCCTTCTCGATTTGACCGTGGGTCTCAATCCAATGTTACAAAACAATACAAGATACAGACTCCAGAAAAAAATACAGACTCGAAAACAAAATTGCAGAAAATTACAGATCTGAAAAAAATAAAATCAGAGAGAAAATATAGTTTCAAAAATTAACCACCCCTCTTGTTACACCCTTGATAAACAAGAAAACCTCTACTGTGAATTAAGGGTTTCATTCATCCACACAAGAGAGATTAATAAAAATTGATGCCACATCTATGCATAATTAAAACCATGCTATAAATTCAACAAAAGCTCTGATACCAATTGTTGGTTTTTATAACATAGGGTTGAGAAAAATACTTCGAATGGAAGGATGAACTCTTTAAATTTTCTTCTGATGCACAGCGGAAGCACCTTGTTATCAGCGATTCAGCTTTCCAAACTATTCTCAAATTATCTCTCTAGATGGATGTGTGTGGGCACTATCTCAGATCGATTGCCTCATTAATAATATATAAAAGATATTTATAGAGAGAGATATAGAGTTTGTATCAGATAAGATCTCTAACTCTAGAGATTATCTCTTATCAAACTTTATCATGTATCTTATCTATATATATTATCCTAATATATATTTAGAAGATATAGTATCTTGAGAAAATCTCCCAACTATCATCTTATCTAAATATATATTAATTATCTATAATTTATTTCATAAATAAATTATAAATAATTAGCCAATTAGACCTGGCCCATCAAGATAAAATGAGCTAGCTTAGGAACTGAAGACCCATGGATTTCTAAGCTCCAACTTAAAAGATATTTGGGTCTTGTCATCTCATGACAACCCATTATCTTTTAAATTAACCCAGGGCTATTCCACTAAAAGTCCTTGAGCTGCACTTTAGTAGCCCATGTTGAAATTCATTTAATTAAAACAACTTTTAATAAAATGAACTTTTGATCTTAGACCAATAATATCCACTTAATTAACCCTCCATTATAAGCTCGTAATTAAGTTAGACTAAATGTCGAGCCCCATTAATTACATATTTAACCCTAAGTCACTATTTATCTATATTTTGATCATTCTCAATATTTTCATATTTGTAAACAATTTACAAATAAATATTGTTATTCAATAAACAATTTATTGAATAAACTGTGGCCACAGATTTAATGATCAAAAAGATAAATAGCTTAGGTGAGCATATCAGAATGGATTCCATCTTGTAAGTATATGTTCCCACGATTCATAATATTAAATCTCCAAGTTATCGAGATTTTGACCATTAATAAGATCTCACTCCGTGATAACTCAAATAGACTTAAGTCTATGAATGTGAGTCCATTACAAACTCAGGATTAAGATTTATTAAATTTATTAAAGCTTATGTAAATTACGATTAAAGACATTTATTAACCAAATTATAATTTACAACAGTCCATTCAATATGTATATCTCATATACATACTAACTTTCCTACTCAAAGTCACCACTGCAGTGAAGATAAATCACCCATTTAAGAAGTAGAAAAATTACAACTTTAACATAATGAAATGCTCATTTTATTAATAGCTATGAATTTACTTTTATTTATAAACTTGTGATTTAAATCTTTTTGTATTGGTATCTTATGTCCAATACTTAAATCACATACTTTATAAATAAGGTATAATAGTATATGCTTAAATAAATAAATTTTTTATCTTAACCAGAAAAATAAATTAAATGAAATGTCATAACAAAAAACATGCTTTCAAGGGCACCAAAGGAAAATAAATCTAACAACTTCGACCTTTATTGTAGTAATCACAACTTCCCTTGGAACTTGGGCTGTTCTCTTTTGGGAATAGGGATTATGGTTTTTTTTTTTTTTGGATCCGGAGCCAACAAGCGATAAATGTCGGGTTTAAGTGGGCTGCATTAAAGATATCCACTACAGGGACTGCAGTGAAAAATGAAGGGTGGAGATTTGCTTTCATTTAATCCAATGGTTCCTATTTATTTTAATTAAAATCATTTTCAAAATAAAAATAAAAATTTTAAAAATCTGATTGGAGTATAATTAATTTGGAATGTCAAAAGTCACGTGTCATTAAAGTGTAAATAAATCTCCACCCTTTATTTTTTCACTGGAGCCCCTGCAGTGGATATCTTCACTGCAGCCCCCTTGAACCCATAGATGTCAGCCCAATAATAGTTAGGCTGTCTATCATTAAATTAAAATTTAATAGCCTAAATACATTTATTTTTTTTAATTTAAAAAAATTGAATACAAGTGTATAAATTTTAGAGGGTAAACTACACCTATCTCTTCTTAATTTTCGATAATTATAATTATCCTCTCAACTTTTAAAAATTACATTTATCTTCCACATTTTGAAATGTTGTGTAATACTAAGTATTTATTTTTTAGTTATTTATGTGATATGTTGGGCCAATAAAAATATTTTAACTGAAATTGGGTCGATTTATTTTAATTTTTCTTAACCGAGTTTAACCCGAGTTGATATTGGGTTGGACAATTGGACTAAGAGTTCAGTTCCTTTTTCTTTTCCTCTCTTATTCTCATTTTTTCTTATTTTTCTTCGGCCATTACAGAACCCAGCCGCATGAGAGAGGGAGAAGAGAAAGGAGAGAGGGAGAGGAGAGAAAAAGTTAAGTTCGGGAAAGAAAATCGGTGGATTGGGGTAGTGTTTGACGTCGTGAATGTCGTAGTGCTAACCATTTTCGTTGATTTGGCCCGAGACGAAAGAAATCAGCTTTTGAAGGTTGGGAGCTCAATAAGTTTTCTTCTTTTCTTATCTTTTCTTAGATTCAAGGTAGGTGAGATTCATATACGTGTTTATACTTGCTGCTAGCATGATTTTGATATATCATTTGCATGATTTGATAAAATATTGGTTGAATTGGAGTTATGTGTATATATGTATATATGAATGTATATATATATATGCATATAAATATTGAAATCTCATACTGTTTTGAGTTATTGTTGAGATAAATGTTAGATAAACATATTTTTAAAATGTTTATATGTTTATATATGATTAATTATTGATATTATGGTTTGAATGGATGATTTGAGATATTTTGGTTCGAAGTTTGTCAAAAACGAATCAGGAATGAATTTCTGGGCACTATCGTTCGGACAGGGGTTCAGGCAGCCCATTGTCTGCACAAGGGTTCGGATGGAGATCCAGATAGCCCGTTGTTCGTACAACGGTTCAGACAGGGTCCGGACAACCTATTGTTCATACGGGAGTTCGAACAACAGAATATTGAGATTTCCAAATTTTTTTATATTTTGAGTTTTAAATAATTGATTATTGCCTAAGGCCATTGGGTATGATTTTAATTAATTAAATGGCCACCAAATCATTCTCAAGCTTAATGAGAATGTATTTTACATTGATATGATGTTTATTTACATGATTAAGAATATGATGTACATGGGGGTAGGGTTGCATCATTCGATTTTCTATTGTGATTATTGATTAGCTGAGAGTATTATGTTGATATTATTGACATACCGAGGCACAGATTATATATATGGACAGGATCCATGATTTTGAGAAATGATGAAATGAGATATTGAAAATACCAGATTATCCCTAATCAATGTATATTACTAGAATTTAATTATGTAATTGGGACGTTAATCTTCTGATGCTATTTATGTTGATTCCTACTTAAGTTAAGTAAATAACTGATTAGGGGTGTGACACGGTCCCTAGTAGAAAGATTAGGGGGTGTAACACAATTCCTTTGAGTTTTATATCGGTGAAGGTGTAACATGGTTCCCTACCAGAAAGGTCAAGGGGTGTACCATGGTTCTCTTTAGTCTTACACTAGTAAGGGTATAACATGGTTTCTACTTGGTATATATATATATATATATATATATATATTAAGATACACATTTGTTGTAAGTGTAAACGGCGGCGGTTGGTGATCGTATATGTTTTGCTAAGCGTCACTCGTCCTAGGATATGGTTGGGGGTAGGTGGAGATTAGAGTATGCATTGAAATTGCATTTCATCATTATCTATTGCATAAGATTACATATATTATTGTTATGTGTTGATATCCTGAAATTGTTAATTATAAGGATGTTTAACATGTGATTTATTGATGAAGAGTTGAGTTGTGAACATAAAATAATAAAGTTAAGAATTGCAGTGACTTGATTCCCAAAACAAATAAGTAGGTAGCTTAGGTTAGGGTAGCCTAAGTCTGATCTTAACTATAAATAATAATAATTGTGTTTTGTGTCCAAGTGTGGGTTTGCATCATATTTTCATAAAATCATTATTTTGAGAGATATAAACATGACTATAGTATATGTCTGACTGTACAGACCTCGGATGCAGTCATTGGGAATGGTATTAAAGTGGATTATGTAATTATCCAAAAAAAGTGGACTATGTTATTGATTAATTGATGGAATGTATGCAAATATTATTTTATATGGGAATGAATAATGATTTTGGATATATCGATGATTATAATTCTTTGTGAATCGAATTTGGATTGGATTTATTTTACAATCCTATGCCATCTGTCTCGGACTTTTAGGTTAGGGGCGTGACATGTTGTTAACATTGACCCACTTTCGTTAAATAATCGTTTAAACTTAACGAAAAAAAAAATCCAAGTAATCAAATTTTAAATATTTTTTCTATTTTATCACTCTCTTTCTAACATTCTTGTTAGTTTTATCCACAAAAATCTCAAAATTAATAAAAAAATAACAAAAAATAAAAAATAAGTAAAAAAGATTATATTACTATTCTTAATTACTCTTGCTTACTTAACATATTACCCATGAATTGGAAATTTTTATTCAAAAATCAGGCTAAGCAACACAACTTCATAGTGTAAATTTGTATATCCTCTCAGCGTTTGCTTAGAATGAAGATCAACATCACTAGGGAAAGTGAAAGGTAGGATTAATAAGTGTATCCCTCGTAGTACTGTATTGCCACGTCTCTAATTCATATTCATGTAACATGTACTTGTGTGGTAGTTTGGTTTTTCCTTTAACTATAGTTAAGTTTCGTTTGGAGTGACAAAAAATTATAAAAAATAATAAAAAATACTAAATATTCTAAAAGTTATTTAATTTTTATCTCGCTGCACGAATTACAAATTTACTAACTTATGTCACCTTATCTCATTTTATCTTATTTTTGTCACTCCAAATGTACCCTTAATATGTTTTATTGAGCTTATGGAAGGCATTGACTTGTGGTGCTCAGGTGGATAAACTTACCATCTGCCTCGTACACTTCTATTTTCTTAGGAACTATTTGGAGGTATAAAAATTAGCCAAAGAAAAACTATCAATTTGTGCTTCTTTAGTGTTTGATAACCATTAATTTTTATCACTTTTCTGCTCAATTATAGTAACTTTTCACTCAAAAGTTATTAAAAAATATCAAAAAATTACCAAAAATTTTACCAAACACCTCAGAAATTGCTAAAAAATTACTGCTTGCTTCAACAAACATATTAAAAATTACAACTAGCAGCTTTTGACAAAAATCAAAAATTGGTAAGAACTGTATTTCCAAACACCCATTAACCACAATTTTATACTGTCGTGTTCATGGGTGACCTAGGGACACTTATTAATGACAAATGAAATGTTTTCGCACTACTATAAAATTATGCATGAGAAAATGTAAGACTTTATTATATGATATATTTTTATTGACCTTTGGTAAGTGTCCCTAGAGCACAAGTTAACAAATACCTTATCAAAATAATATAGTTAATTGTAAGTCGACCATTTAAAAATAAAAAATATATATATTATACAGTATTTCAAATATGCATTTGTCTACTTTTATCTTCTAAATTTATATATAAGTTTTTAAATATTATTTTATGTTATATTTATTTTTTATTGTATTTAAATAGTTTATTAAATTAATCATCATTTTTTTTATTTTAGGGATTTGGATCAAAATTAGCACAGAGTTATTTTTTATTTTTATTTTTTTACTGTATAGGGGTTGTTAACTCTGATTTTTTATGTACAATACTCATAATTTTTTTGGTATTAGATTATGGATGTAGTTTTGTTACTATATTATGAATTTTTTCGGTATTGTATTCTGGATTTTGATAATGTATTATGTAAAATTTTTGTTATTTTAACGTATTCAGATGCCTTTTATTAATTCTTTGAAGTTTATATTTCATATTAAATTATAGGCACCATATAAAAATTAAAATTGATTATTAACTGTAAATATAATATTAATTGTGCAATTAAAAAACTTATTATTATAAATCAAATTGAAATTTAAAAATAATTAATATTTTTGGCTACAACCCATGGGTAATAAATAGCAACACTAAATATAAAATAATATAATTTTTGGTATTAGCCACTACCAAAGTCGTTGATAAAAGTTTGTAAAACTAAATTAATCTAATAATATTTGCCACATTTATTGGCCACTCCATACATGTGGGAACCAATAGCATATTTGTCGTAGCCAAATACATGGCTACAGTCATGAGTCATAACCAAAAAACTTTTTGCCACTAAGCAGAAACTACTGCTAAACAAGTAGTAGTCAGGTCGTAGCCAATACTCTTTGGTTACTGCTCCTTAATTTTTGGCTACCACTTTGAGCCAAAGGAAAAGTCTTTTTCTAGTAGTGTTTTGATGATTTTCTTGTTTCTATGTTTAGAACATTAATTTGTATAGAGAAAGAAAAAGTGAAGGAAATGGTCGGCATACAAAATAAAATGAAAAAATCAAAATTTATTTATTTTTCTTATAAAGTTAGAAAAATGAGATTAAAATAAATAAATATTTATTAATAAAGTTTAATTTCACTTAGTTGAGTGTACAAAATGTCAAACCTCTAACCTTGTAGTTCGAGACGGACGGCATAAGAATATGAGAATAAATAAAATAAATAAAAACATGCTTCAAGGTCAGTCATAATACGTAATAACAATACGAGCATCTAACAACGTCTCTCATTCCCATATAAAAAAAATTAAATATGACATAATAATAATAAAATCTAACATCCATGTGACACAATCTAAGGCTTACACAGCCACAATAAACATCATTATAATATAATCTCATAAAATGAAAATAAGTGTGGGACTCACACCCAAGTTGCACAAATAAAGTACAATAATTCAATAATAAAATAAATATAAATAATGACTAGGCCATATCCATCAATCTCAGTTAAATTCCGGGGTGACTACTTCTGACCTTGTGAGATCACCTATAATAAGAATGAGGTGGGCACTATCGCCTAGTAGATAAGACCATGCAAATGTGTATGAGTGAATAACAATCAAACATATAATATAAACTCACGACAATCTCAACAAAAATATAATACAACAATGCTCATGTGATGCAATAGCCAATGCATTCTCTATTCTCAATCTACCCTCAACCTTATCCTGAGACATGTGACACTTAATAAAACATGTGGGGTCACTAGCCTTATTGTTTATGCTTACAGTAAACGTATGTCTCAATATATATTACGAGTGAGTAACCAAGTTACATCCCCACAAGTATAAGACTCATGAGAACTGAGTTGCACTCCATAGCCCTTTTGTTATGGAATAGAGTCCAATTGTAGTCTAGAGAAAATCTCATAATAATATCTCAAGATTAACATCCCAACTCCAACAACTAATCTTTACTCATATATTGACTGGGGATCATCCGGTATTTTCAAAATCTCATTTGATTATTTTTATCAAAATCAACGATTCCATCTATATACATGACCCGTGCCTCGGCAGGTCAATGAAATTAATAGAGCACTTTCGGCCAATCAATAATCACAATATCAAACTGGATAATTTAACACCACTCTTATGGATATGATATACTCAATCATATAAATGAATAACATCTAAATATAAAAGTACATTCCCATTAGGTTTAAAAATGACTTGGGGTTCATTTAATCATTAGAAATTAATAACTAACGGTTTTGTGCAACAATTGATGTTTAAAATCCCAAAATTTGCAAAATTTGAAAACTAAACCATCCTATCGTCGGGACCTTTGTTTGGACAGGAACTCCAGTTAGGCCGTCTGGACCCTTGTCTGCACGACAGTGCTTAGGAGCCATTTTTAGATTCTTTTTCAGCACAGATTCCCAAACCACAAATACCCTAAATTCTCCATTCAAGCCAAAAGTTCAACAATTAATCACATATAAACATATAAACATCTCAGTAACATATTTATCTAGCATTTATTTTAATAATAACTCAAACGAATGTAAGATTTCAATATATAGATGCATATATACACAACCGTATACACATATATACATATCACCACAAATCAGCCAAACCCTAACCAAATTATGCATATAATATACCAAAATTATGTTGACAACATATAGAAGTATGTATATAAGTCCTACCTACCTCAAATCCAAAGAAATGAGAAGAAAAATAAAGAGATCTTGGTTTAGCTTCCAATCTTCGGAAGCTGATTTATCTTCGGAAGCCGATTTGTCTCACCTTAGGTCAAATTAACAAAAAACCACTACTACTATGGTATTCATGGCGTCAAATACTTCTTCTCGACTAGTTCGATTTCCCCCTCTCCGAGCTTCACTTTATCTCTTCTCTCTCTCTCTCTCTCTCTCCCCCTTTTTCCTCTTGCTTCCTTTTTCCTGCAATGTTGCTTCTGGAAAGATCGAGAGAATTAAGGAAAATAAAAGAAAGAAGACAAGGAAAATGGTTGGGTCCTTAGCCCAATTTTCTAACCTAATATAACTTCGGGCCAAACTCGTCCAAAAAAATAAAATAAACTCAATTATCTTGATCTAACCTCATGTTCAAATATTTAATTAATCCAAATCTCAAATAAATGGTCAAAAATAAATTATCAAATGTTACACAAAAATTTCTCAAATTATTGATTTTATTTTTCCCTTTAATTTTTTTTTCTTTTTACAAATTCATGCTTTAAACATAGCATTAAGGAAAAAATGTTTTTGTGCTTTTTTTTTTTACAAATAAAATTTGATCAGTAATGATTATATTTTCCCTGTCAAATAAAATTCGATTGCCAAATTTTCACTTTTCACAGCCAATCAGTAATCAAAGTTTTAAATAAAAAGTAAAAATATTTTTATAAATATATTAAAATACGTATTATCTCTTGACCAATTAATGGATAAAAATAATATATATTTTATTATTCTTGATATCAATTTTTGCATTTAAATTTAATTTTTAACAATCAGAATATCATTTTTGATGATCAAATTTGGTCCGTAAAAAAGTTTATTAATATACACGCAAAAGCTGTACACAAATAATGAATTGGTTTGGCAGTGTTTTTAAAAAGAGAAACAACGGTTCAATTGTACAGCATGGATTATTAAAATTTTCAACGCTAAAAGTCGGCACCTTTTGGCAACGAAAATGACAAAAAAGTTTTTTTTTTTTTTTTTTTTTTTTCTATTACAATAATTTATTCAATTAAAGGTTATTAAAAATTATCAAAAATTATTAAAGATTATTAAAGTTGTCAAAAAATTTATCAAAACAACAAAAATTAAAAAAAATTATTAAAAATTACAACTCATTTTACCAAATATTTCAAAAATTATAACTAACAATTTTTGATAAAAAATACTAAAAAATTACTAAAATTTGCATTTTTCAAACGGTACCAATTGAAGTTCTATTTTGCTATATGTTGGTATTTTCTTAGATTTGAGGGGATAACATTTTTTGTTGATGCAAATTTGTTAGTTTAAAAATAGTGTACTTTAAATCGTTGAATTAATCAAATATATTATATTTTTTAAAATTAAAATATATCAATATATCTAAATCTTTAAAATTTAAAAAATAGTGTACTTCAAATCGTTGAATTAATCAAATCCAAATATATTTATATTTTTTTAATTAATATATTTAAACCGTTGAATTTTAATCAAACGATTTAGGATGTGTTTGGAGTGATAAAAAGTAAGATAAAATGTGATTTGGACAAACTTTTTGCATTGGTACACATATCTCAAACAGTATTTTTTAGATAAACAGTAAGATTTCCGTTTTGATGGATTGAATTTTCGTTTGGACATATTCAAAATTTTGGACACTCATAACTTCTTTACACTACATCTGTTCAAACAGATTGTATTTGTCCAAACGGATTGTAAAAATTGTTTAGATAGAAGTTGGCCCGCGAATCCGTCGAACGGTTTCTACGACTACAAAAAAAGTTAAAGTGGGTGCCATTCGATAATTTGGGAGTCTATAGTGAGAATGACAAAAAAATTTTTACTATTTAATTAATCGAATTTTAATTATCGACTTTTTCTTTAAAAGACGTTGGATATTTTTTAAATTTTGAAAGGTAAAAATGTGTAAAAATATAATAAAAATTTTTAAAAATTTTAAAAATTTTCACTAAATTTTTGTATATCAAACGCAACCTTAATATGTGATGTTCCGAAGGACATCGTTTTTTTTATTAATCTCTTCTCTTTATTTTCCTTTCCCCTGATATTGGGTTTCTCTCCAAGTCCCACCCACCCACAAACGAAGAAAAGGAGTTTCATTGCATCTTTTCCCTGCTTTTTTGGTATCAAAAAGTGCTTCCCATCCACACTTTTATGTACTTGCTTTTCCGTCAGAAGAAATTTTCTTTCCTATCTGTTTTAGTTACTCACGCAAAGGAAAAATATCTAAGATGTCCCATTTTGAAAAGGAGGGGGGGGGGGGATTTGACAGACCCCTAATTTGTGGCAACCCAGGTGTCCTATCATTAATGGCCATTTCGGTGAGGCAGACCACATGGAATCAAAGAACCTAGACCAAGCTGATTTGTGGCTATTGGATGAAGTTTCTTTTCTGTAAGAGAAGTTAACTGTTGCTATGAATCAAGTGCCGAAAGTAGGATTTTGGGTAAGGCTGATATAAAAAATTTTGTATAAATAAGGAGTAAAATAAAATTTTGTAAATTTTGAATAACAAACACTATATTACGACTGTATTTGGTACACAAAAATTGATGAAAATCTCTGAAAATTTTTATAAAATTTTACACATTTCTGCTTTTTTAAAATTCAAAAAATGTTTAATATCTTTCCCAATAAAAAAAGTCAATAACTAGAATTCGGCTAATCAAATAGTAAAAATTTTTTCGCTATTCTCATTATGAACTCCCAAATTACCAAATGACACTTACTTTGACTATTTTTTGTGGCGTTTTTAAAACCGTTCCAAAAGATTATAGAAACCGTTCCGACGGAATCGCGCAGGTAACTTTCGTCCAAACGGTTTCTACAATTCGTTTCGACGGATTATAGTGTAAATAAGTCATGACGCCTAAAATTTTGAATCCATCCAAACGGAAATCTGATCCATCGAAACGAAATTTTATTATTCATCTCTAAAAAACACGATTTGAGCGGTGTGCACCAAATACAAAAAGTTTCATTAAACCACATTTTATCTAATTTTTTCTCACTTCTTGGTGCACCAAACGTAGCTTATATAAAAAAACCTCAAAATTTACGAGAATATTAGAGAATTTTTTAATATTTAGAGAAAGTAAATATTATATTATATGAAAAAAAATCTTAAAATTTATGGAAATATTAACGCGTGCCAGGAATAATGCTATTAGAGCATTTATCACTTAAATCTAAATGAGAATTGTGGGGTGTTTTATTAACAAAAGTTTGACAAAAAAAAAACAGTAAAAATATAAAAATTTAATTGAAAAAAATATAAAAAATTAAAAATTAAAAAATTTTAATTAATTTTGGCCAATCAAACACCCATAAGTAATTATCTTACAAATAACTGATGAAAAAGATACATACTTCTCTCTTTGTATATTAGCTGCATGGAGATAAATGATCAACTTTTTGAATACCTAAAATTGCAGTAAAGACTGAAATAATTGAATTGACTTGAATAGGGAGGTTGACTTTCGCGTGCTAGTGACAAACTTTATGAAGACAAATTGCTTTAGTTAGTGGCCACTTGTAAAAGGTTGAATGCTTCCCATTCAATTTTATGGTGGATATATTATGGTTAGAAAATGATAAACTGTTCAAAATTTTAATCAAAAATTATTATTAAAAATATTATAATAATATTTGAATAATAAAATATGTATTAGTGAGTTACTGTTTCAAAATATAAATATCAAATTTAGATGAATTTTAGTGAAACTTTTTTAATTTCTTAGAATATTCTTCAATCTCGCTTCAATGGAAAAAAACATGTAAAGTAAAAATTACACAAAAAAAAAAAAAAAAGAAAGAACAATTTGCACTATTGACAATTTGTAGTGGTCAAATAAACCGTGGGAAGTTGTTTGTCACTCACTAATTTTGAATAAAAACTAAAGTCAAATTAATTCATGAGACAATTGAACATAGCCCACACAAATACGGTTTGAATGGACATGGGTGGAAGGGAAGAGATGAACCCCCCTAAAGGAAAAGTTAGATCGAGGAAAGGTTCAACTGAACAATTGCCTTTACTAATTAAAAAAATTATATAAATTTTATTAATTTTGTACTCATTTATTTGTAAATTTTATTTTTATCCTTAATTAAAAAATATAATTTTATCTTCATTAATTATAAATTTATCGTGACGTATCTAGTAAAATTACCTAACCGGTCAGGCAGTTAGATAATGATCAAAAGTGACAACAGAAATTTTTATTCTACGTAAAATGACTAGAATTTAATTTTTCCAGCCTTACCCTAATCGAAGGAGGAATGGTTATAGTATGGAATTACCGATTTTGAGTGTTATATTAAAACAAATAATATAGTATGAATAGAAGGTGCATAACTTTAAGTAAAACAATGAGAAATGATAATTTTTGCATACAAATAGTAATATAATATAGATCACAAGCTAGTACCATATAATTTCCCCAATTCAACTTTCACTCAGAGAGAGAGGAGAGAGAGAGAGGGAGAGAGAGAGAGAGAGAGCACCCAAAAATGATCCAACAGAAGAAAGCAATTTTCATTCATTTATCACGAAGAGGAGCTAGTCCCAGCTGTTGTATCAGAAAATATAATTATTAATGTCAAACCGATGAAAGTGCATAGAGATTTTAGGTCTGTCACTTCAAAATATTTAGGTGCAAGTTGAAAAGGATTAGCACTCGCTTTTCTATTGTAGCTTTTTATTGTCTTATATAAATTTTTTTTTTATCAAATTTTTTTTTTTTTATTTAATAACTTTTAGGCATATCATTCAGATTTATTAAGAAAAAAAGTCAGTTTTATTAATTTGTATGCAAATTTTTTATTGAAAATTATTATTATTTTTTGGCAACTTTTTTTATAAACGTAAATAATATATCTAAAAACTATCAAACAAAATATAAATAAATTTCGGTGAAATAAGTTTTATCATATTGTGCAGCCACATAGGGTGTGGCACACAAGGAGGCATTGAGGCACCACCCTTGTTCTTGATTAATTTCTTCGATTATCTGTAGAGTTATGCGTAGGATTAGTTCAACAACTACAACGAATCCTTCTGTTGTCAAGATAGCAGAAGAGTGCCGAGCTTTAAGCTCATAATATTAGTACACTTGCCGAGAAAAGAAAACGAGTAGTTTCTAGTCCTCCCTTTCCCTCCACAGGTGTCTCAAAAGAATGGATCAGAGTAGAACTTAAATACTTTCAATTCTTCTTCTCCATACCCTCTTTTCACAATTACTGTCGTCAGATACAAACGCAAATTTCTTTAAAAAAAAAAAAAATCGACTATAAAATTTATTGAAATCAAGAAAGAACCCTTCCTGAAACTCAATTAAGAAATGGAAAGATGAAACCTCGCAAGATAGAAATCATTAAACAACGACATTATTACTGTTATAACCACAAACCAAATGGGAAAAGATCCACTTTCCAGATAGAGCGTGACTGCTACATTTTATAACATCTGGGATTTTGGTACATCTAAAAATCCTTCTCTCTCTCTCCTCTCTCTCTCTCTCTCTCTCTCTCTCTCCCCCACTAAGGTCAGTATCCCCATTTATATCTATGTACACACATCAAAACACATATGCCAAATAAAAACACAGGCACTCTTTACAAGAATTACCAACTTTTACATGCCCTCCTGAAAGCTGAGGGACCTAGACAAGGCTGCAGGGTTAGCCAGCAGTGCTGCTGGAGGTGTATCAGCTTTGAGCTTCTTCTTTTCTTCATCCTTTGGTTGGAACCCCTCGAAAAGGCCTCTCCTGCTGATGAATCATTCTTAATCCCAAGTGTTGCCCATATAGAACTCCTTGCGGCTTCATCGGGTCATCTATCCTCAAAGTCTTGGGGATCAAAATGGATGATCTCTCTGAATTCTTAGGCTCTATAGAAGGCTCTTTCTCAAATGGATTGCTAGGTTCAAGCAGTCCCCATCTCTTGAATGCTTCCCTAGAGTTGGTGACTTTTGGTTTGTTGGAGGAGGTGGCGTGGTGGTGGAGGAGATAGCCAAGGAACAGTGCTCCAAGCACAGGGGACACTGCAATTCCAGTAAGGGGCAGGGTAGTATGGCATGGGAAATCCATTAGGGCAAAGGGCGGTATTGGGACGGCAGAATTCCAAGTATAAGGCCAGGGAACTCCGGGAAGGCATGGAATTGGCGAGAGTCTATGCACTGAGTTGCCTGTTTCGTAATTGATTCTTGAATCCCATTTCTCGCTCTTTCCTCGGTTGAATTCGAAGTAGTAATGGATGATCCGCTAGAGCAATCGTCGCCATTTTCTCCACCGTTTTCAGCTTTGTAGAACCCATTACAGGCGCCATTAGCAGTCCTTTCGCCGCAATGTTTAAGACAGAGGCCACGGATTCGGGAACCGGTGCTTCCGGCCCAAAGGAGAGAACCGTGGAATTGGTTCTGTGTGCAGGGTGGTGAATTCCATTCGGAGCAGCGAGAGCTTTGGATTCGGAGAAGGTGATGTGGCGATAATGGAAGAGGCCAAATTCTTGTTCTTGCGACGACCAGCTCCTACGGGCACGCTCCTCATGGTGCCGCCAGCGGTCCAGTACCTCTGACAGGTCTTGCAGAAATGGCGGGGTTGGTTGACGTTGTAGTTGTTATAGTAACAGAATTTCGTGTCCATGCTGTTACAACGGGGGCACGGCAGAATTTTGTCTGGCTTCTTCAGGGGTTGTTTCTCCTGTGGGCTGCTATTTGTATCACTTTGATCGGTTTCAGTGTTCAGAGGTTTTGCAACTGCAGTTTCTTCGACACTAGAGTGTGATTTAGGGCTCTCATCGGACTCCGGCAATGATTCTGGAGTTGTGGACTTGTCTTGTTTACTCCCATCGGGTTATTCCTGCTTGTGGATCCTGAAATTTGAACACAATTTCTTATAAATACTTGTACAAGTGTTGTAAGCATCATAGTAAAAATAGTAACAGTTTCATTCTGACATGAACCCAATTAGAAAGATAGCAAAAACCAAAGTAAAAAGTCACGAGGTGAAATACAGTATTCATAAACGAAATTTTTCAATAATTGTTAACCACAAGATTCACAACAGGACAGGCGAGTATCGAAAATAACCGATTCTTTTTCCTCAATTTTCTCTTGCCATGGCTATGTGTGTATATATATTACTGATTACTCTCTCGATTCTTTTTTTTTTTTTTTTTTTTTGCCTTTTAGTGATAGAAAAATTCCCAAGTTGTTATGTCAAAGAATTATAAAAGTTGAAATGAAGGGACAGGAAATAAAAACAGAGGGAGTAGTTTCAAACCCTTACTTAAATCACATAAGCAAATAATCTGGTCATTGAAATTAACGAATATACATAACAAAATATTGTATTAGCTTCTTGAATATACAAGCGAAAGCTCTTTTTTTTTTTGAAAGGTAATACATACTAAAGCTCATAGTGAGCTTAGGTCCAAAAGCAGAACTTCAATGGTTCAAAATCAAGATTCAGAACTCAGGAAAACATTGGAACGAAAGGTACATAGAGATAAAATCAAACTATCAAATTTAAGGGTGTGGAAAATTTTGGTTTCCCCAAATTGGCCCCAGAGCAAGTATGTCTAGATTTGAAACTCAATCTATATAAGTAAATAAATAGCGAGGTAAATGACAAACACAAAACAGGGGAAACTAGAAATTAAAGAAAATTGAAGCAAAAAGTGAACCCCCCAAAAAATGCAGTCTTGCAAATTCCAAGGAAAGGGAAGTGAAAAAAGTTGGATCGACCCATTACTTGATTTAGCAATCTGGAAAATGGGTTCTTCTCAAAATTTTGCAGACAACATTTAATATGTATATATACAAAACATGCATAGAATTAGAACCTTGTTTTCAGCTTCTCCTCCTTCCTCCTCTGTTCTGCAGTCTTTTTTGTCCTCCAAACAAGCAGCCATCACCGAACGACGACCATGATCACACCTTCCATATTCACCCTCGCAGTCTCCGCAGTCCTGGCCGGAGAAGGCCAGAGTCCTCCCGAACAGCTTGATCGCCGGATCCCTCGCTTCCTTCATTGCCAAGCCCCTTTTTCTCGGTAAAATGCACGAAAATAGCCGAGAAAATAGACAAAAACAAACAGAACTCGATACTGAATCAGTAGCAATGATAAAGGAACGCCGTCGATGTCGTTTGTTCTTCTGGGTCTTTTTAGGTTATCGCCTCGTGTCTCCCCTCTCTCTCTCTCTGTCTCTCTCTCGCTCAAGAAGTTGGAAGAGTCTTTGTTGGCATCCCCGGAGTCCGCGATTTTGATTTGTTTATAGTGAATGGGTTTGCCCCGTCATCAAAGCAAGAGATTTCTCAGCCACATGTTTATGTGGCCTTCAGATCTTCCCCCAGCGGTAGATTCTTTTATTCCCTCTTGGAGTTGCATAAAAAGTTGGTGCGCCCATTCCCCCCCCCCCTCCCTTTTTGTTGTCTCTTTTGTCCCTGTTGACCAATCCTAGTTCCTCAATTCTGAGGGTGTACTGAAACTCCGGTATCAATCACTTCTAAACATAACTGATGGTGACGTGGCAGTAGGATATTGGGTAGCAGTGGAGCTGCACTTTAAAGGGCCAAAACCACAACCAAAAAAAAAAAAAAAAATATCTATTGTATTAGGACGGATAGGCTCTATTAAGGGCAAAACTGACACTGACAAAGGATATCAGTTTAGGATAGTGCATTTTGAGTATTAAATGCTGTAAATATATTTATATACTTTTAATTTAAAAATATAAATATATTCAAAATACTAAATTTTAATTCAACCATCTCAAAATTTTAAATTCATTCAATCACTCTCGCCTTTTACTCGATAATTATAATTTGATTTTTTTTTAATGTCAAAAAAATTTAGATTGGCAGTATGATTAATTTTTATATAGAATTTGTAACCATTTTAGGTAGTGTTTGGAAGGTAACCATCTTTTCAACTTTTCGTTACTCAATTTTTTTTTATTCGAAATGATCAAAATTATTTTTTATATTTTAATTTTTTTAACTATAAGAGTAAAAATGTTAAATTAATCAAAATTAAAAAATTAACTACTAAAAATTTAACTATTTTTTTCTTTCTAAACACAAAAAAAAAAGTTAATTTTTTTAGTAGTTAACTAATAGTTAAACATAACAAAAATTAACTTTTTTTCCTCCCAAACTAAGCCTTAATATTTAATCAAATGAATTCTTGGGTGTGGATGTAAATGCAAAATCTGAGAAGGATAATCCTTATCGATCTCAAATATGGTAAGAAGTTTTCTTGAATTTAAAAGTTAGCCACTTTTATAATTTATGGCCCGTTTGGCTGCTCAAAACTAGTAAAAAAGTACCTAAAATTACATTTTATAACTTTTAATGCGTTTGGTAAAATTATAATTTTTCTGACTTTTTACTTTGCTACAGTAAAAATAAAACAAAAAGTTTTGTTAAACACATAAAAATTACCACTTTTTGCTCCACTGCAGTAAAAAATTTACCAAACGCACAAAGAGTTACCACTTTTTTTTCTTTGCTACAGTAAAAAGTTTATCAAACACCTAAAAGTTGTAAAAAAATGTTAAAAATTACATTTTACTCGATCAAATATACAAAAAAATATAACTAAAAAAACATACAAAAAAACTACCAAAATTTTTATATTTTTGCTAGTTTTTAATCCTTCAAACAGGCTCTTAGTAGAAGATAATGCAAAATGCAGGACAGTGAAATTGAGGTGTTTTTTTACAAAGATATCCCTCTTTATTTTTATAAATAACTCATAATATTCTTCTAATGTCTTAATTTTTTTTAAATAATGATTAATAAATTCTCACATAAGGATGAATTGTAAAATGAGTGGAGGAAAAAAAATTAAACTAATGAACGGAAAATATGAAAAGAACGAAAGGACGTAAAAATAAAAAAATAAAAAAGAAAAAGTATGAGGTGAAGGAGCACAACAGGGAGAAAAAAAGCCACACCCAATATCTGCCCTCATCTCTAATTTTATAATTGAAAAATATTTCAGGAGGTTATTCCCTTTTATAGGTATACTTGGAGTTGCATCGCATAAATATATTTTATTTTTAGGATAATTTTATTTGTTCTCCCCTCCAGGTCTGGTTTGAATGTGAATTTTCAGTCAAATTTTAAATTTTTTTTGACAATAGTTAATAGGTGAAATTTTTAGTGTGTTTGGTAAAATAAATAAAATTTTTTGGTAACTTTTGACAACTTTTAGGTATTTTGTAAAAATAAATAATTTTTTTTTGTAATTTTTGACAATTTTTGTGTGCATTTAGTAAAAATTTTGATAACTTTTAAGTTGTGTAAAAGTTAAATGATCATTATATCTCCCATCAACTTAGCAAAAGTTGATGTATTGACCACCTAACAACTTTTAGTGTGTGTTTGGAGTAATAAAAAATGAGATAAAATGAGATAAAGTAAGAAAAATTATGAATTCGTAATGCGTGCAGTAAAATAAAAAAATTGATGTGATAAAAATTTTTAGAAGTTTTTAGAATTTTTTTTTATTTTTTAGAGATACCAAAAGGTGTCTTAGTATTTTACCAAATATTGAAAATACTAAAAATTAGTATTTTTTTAAATTCTTTTACTCCATCTTAGTCTCATGAATTCTGTGCTTTTGATAATTACTTTTATAGTAATTAAAGAAAATGACTTTCCACGACTGGATAAGATGAAAAGTGCATATTCTCTTACACTCGCGGAATTAATGCATTATTCTTTCAGAGAGGGTTAATTACATCCATTTTTTGGTTAATTATACTTCCCATTCATAATATTTAAAAGTTATAATTACATCATTTATTTTAAAAACGACATTAACAATTAACATTGACCCCTTTCAATGAAATAGACCGTTAAAACTTAACTAAAAAAATATTAAAATAACTAAAAGTTAGGTGTATTTTTTATTTTACCTTTCTCTTTTTTGATATTTTTTCATTTTTTCAAAAATTTTCAAAAACAAATAAAAAATAAGTATAAATAAAAAATTTTTAAAATTTTTTGTAAAGAAAACTGACGAGATGTAAGAGCGTGAGGGGTAAAATAAAAAAAAAACTTAAAATTTTAGTTAGTTCAAAATTTTATGTTAAATTTTAATGACTGATTTTATCGAAATAAGATTAATATTGACAATATTTTAAAATAAAGAAGACGAGGGTAACTTTTAAATATTGTCAATGCTAAAATAATTACTCAATGATAGTGTTTGGTTCGTTAAAAATATTTAAAAAATAAAAAATTAGTATAAAAGCGATGCATATCTAAATTAGATTGAAAAATGTTGAAAAAATTAATTATATAAATATATATATATATATATATATATATATATATGTATATATTTGTTTTTGATGTTTTTCAAAGATCCAAACAGATATGACATTGTCAAAGTTTGCTGACCAACCTGACTGCCCTTAAGAAGTTAGTGGCAGGGTGTATTGGAGTTACACTTTTAGCGACAAGTGGGCGAGTCCAATATTAGTTGTAATGTTAACTTGATTATATTAGATTTGTGGGGCCTTTTAGTGATAGAAAAATTCCCAAGTTGTTATGTCAAAGAATTATAAAAGTTGAAATGAAGGGACAGGAAATAAAAACAGAGGGAGTAGTTTCAAACCCTTACTTAAATCACATAAGCAAATAATCTGGTCATTGAAATTAACGAATATACATAACAAAATATTGTATTAGCTTCTTGAATATACAAGCGAAAGCTCTTTTTTTTTTTGAAAGGTAATACATACTAAAGCTCATAGTGAGCTTAGGTCCAAAAGCAGAACTTCAATGGTTCAAAATCAAGATTCAGAACTCAGGAAAACATTGGAACGAACGGTACATAGAGATAAAATCAAACTATCAAATTTAAGGGTGTGGAAAATTTTGGTTTCCCCAAATTGGCCCCAGAGCAAGTATGTCTAGATTTGAAACTCAATCTATATAAGTAAATAAATAGCGAGGTAAATGACAAACACAAAACAGGGGAAACTAGAAATTAAAGAAAATTGAAGCAAAAAGTGAACCCCCCAAAAAATGCAGTCTTGCAAATTCCAAGGAAAGGGAAGTGAAAAAAGTTGGATCGACCCATTACTTGATTTAGCAATCTGGAAAATGGGTTCTTCTCAAAATTTTGCAGACAACATTTAATATGTATATATACAAAACATGCATAGAATTAGAACCTTGTTTTCAGCTTCTCCTCCTTCCTCCTCTGTTCTGCAGTCTTTTTTGTCCTCCAAACAAGCAGCCATCACCGAACGACGACCATGATCACACCTTCCATATTCACCCTCGCAGTCTCCGCAGTCCTGGCCGGAGAAGGCCAGAGTCCTCCCGAACAGCTTGATCGCCGGATCCCTCGCTTCCTTCATTGCCAAGCCCCTTTTTCTCGGTAAAACGCACGAAAATAGCCGAGAAAATAGACAAAAACAAACAGAACTCGATACTGAATCAGTAGCAATGATAAAGGAACGCCGTCGATGTCGTTTGTTCTTCTGGGTCTTTTTAGGTTATCGCCTCGTGTCTCCCTCTCTCTCTCTCTGTCTCTCTCTCGCTCAAGAAGTTGGAAGAGTCTTTGTTGGCATCCCCGGAGTCCGCGATTTTGATTTGTTTATAGTGAATGGGTTTGCCCCGTCATCAAAGCAAGAGATTTCTCAGCCACATGTTTATGTGGCCTTCAGATCTTCCCCCAGCGGTAGATTCTTTTATTCCCTCTTGGAGTTGCATAAAAAGTTGGTGTACCCATTCCCCCCCCCCCCTTTTTGTTGTCTCTTTTGTCCCTGTTGACCAATCCTAGTTCCTCAATTCTGAGGGTGTACTGAAACTCCGGTATCAATCACTTCTAAACATAACTGATGGTGACGTGGCAGTAGGATATTGGGTAGCAGTGGAGCTGCACTTTAAAGGGCCAAAACCACAACCAAAAAAAAAAAAAAAAAATATCTATTGTATTAGGACGGATAGGCTCTATTAATAAAAGGAAGAACTGACACTGACAAAGGATATCAGTTTCGGATAGTGCATTTTGAGTATTAAATGCTGTAAATATATTTATATACTTTTAATTTAAAAATATAAATATATTCAAAATACTAAATTTTAATTCAACCATCTCAAATTTTTAAATTCATTCAACCACTCTCGCCTTTTACTCGATAATTATAATTTGATTTTTTTTTGAATGTCAAAAAAATTTAGATTGGCAGCTATGATTAATTTTTATATAGAATTTGTAACCATTTTAGGTAGTGTTTGGAAGGCAACCATCTTTTCAACTTTTCGCTACTCAATTTTTTTTATTTTTTATTCAAAATGATCAAAATTATTTTTTATATTTTAATTTTTTTAACTATAAGAGTAAAAATGTTAAATTAATAAAAATTAAAAAATTAACTACTAAAAAACTAACTATTTTTTTCTTTCTCAAACACAAAAAAAAAATTAATTTTTTTAATAGTTAACTAATAGTTAAGCATAAAAAAAATTAACTTTTTTTCCTCCCAAACTAAGCCTTAATATTTAATCAAATAAATTCTTGGGTGTGGATGTAAATGCAAAATCTGAGAAGGATAATCCTTATCGATCTCAAATATGGTAAGAAGTTTTCTGAATTTAAAAGTTAGCCACTTTTATAATTTAGGGTCAGTTTGGTTGTTCAAAACTAACAAAAAAGTATCAAAAGTTACATTTTATAACTTTTAATGCGTTTGGTAAAGCCATAATTTTTCTCACTTTTTACTTTGCTACAGTAAAAATAAAACAAAAAGTTTTGTTAAACACACAAAAATTACCACTTTTTGCTCCACTGCAGTAAAAAACTTACCAAACGTACAAAAAGTTACCACTTTTTTTTGCTACAGTAAAAAGTTTACCAAACACCTAAAAGTTGTAAAAAAAGGTTAAAAATTACACTTTATTCCACTAAATATACAAAAAATATAACTAAAAAAACATAAAAAAAACTACCAAAAATTTTATATTTTTGCTAGTTTTTAATCCTTCAGGCTCTTAGTAGAAGATAATGCAAAATGCAGGACAGTGAAATTGAGGTGTTTTTTTACAAAGATATCCCTCTTTATTTTTATAAATAACTCATAATATTCTTCTAATGTCTTAATTTTTTTTTAAATAATGATTAATAAATTCTCCAATAAGGATGAATTGTAAAATGAGTGGAGGAAAAAAAATTAAGCTAATGAACGGAAAATATGAAAAGAACGAAAGGACGTAAAAATACAAAAATAAAAAAGAAAAAGTATGAGGTGAAGGAGCACAAAAGGGAGAAAAAAAGCCACACCCAATATCTGCCCTCATCTCTAATTTTATAATTGAAAAATATTTCAGGAGGTTATCCCCTTTTATAGGTATACTTGGAGTTGCATCACATAAATATATTTTATTTTTAGGATAATTTTATTTTTTCTCCCCTCCAGGTCTGGTTTGAATGTGAATTTTCAGTCAAATTTTAATATTTTTTTGACAATAGTTAATAGGTGAAATTTTTAGTGTGTTTGGTAAAATAAATAAAATTTTTTGGTAGCTTTTGACAACTTTTAGGTATTTTGTAAAAATAAATAATTTTTTTTGTAATTTTTGACAATTTTTGTGTGCATTTAGTAAAAATTTTGATAACTTTTAAGTTGTGTAAAAGTTAAATGATCATTATATCTCCCATCAACTTAGCAAAAGTTGATGTATTGACCACCTAACAACTTTTAGTGTGTGTTTGGAGTGATAAAAAGTGAGAAAAATGAGATAAAGTGAGAAAAATTGTGAGTTCGTAATGCGTGCAGTGAAATAAAAAAATTGATGTGATAAAAATTTTTAAGAGTTTTTATAATTTTTTTTTTATTTTTTAGAGATACCAAACGATACCTTAGTATTTTACCAAACATTGAAAATACTAAAAATTAGTATTTTTTTTAAAATTTTTTACTCCATCTTAGTCTCATGAATTCTGTGCTTTTGATAATTATTTTTATAGTAATTAAAGAAAATGACTTTCCACGACTGGATAAGATGAAAAGTGCATATTCTCTTACACTCGCGGAATTAATGCATTATTCTTTCTGAGAGGGTTAATTACATCCATTTTTTGGTTAATTATATTTCATATTCATAATATTTAAAAGTTATAATTGCATCATTTATTTTAAAAACGATATTAACAATTAACATTGACCCCTTTCAATGAAATAGACCGTTAAAACTTAACTACAAAAATGTTAAAATAACTAAAAGGTAGGTGTATTTTCTATTTTATCTCTCTCTTTTTTGATATTTTTTTCATTCTTTCAAAAATTTTTAAAAATAAATAAAAAATAAGTATAAATAAAAAATTTTTAAAATTTTTTGTAAAGAAAACTGACGAGATATATGAGCGTGAGGGGTAAAATAAAAAAAAAATTTAAAATTTTAGTTAGTTCGAAATTTTATATTAAATTTTAATGATTGATTTTATCGAAATAAGATTAATATTGACAATATTTTAAAATAAAGAAGGCGAGGGTAACTTTTAAATATTGTCAATGCTAAAATAATTACTCAATGATAGTGTTTGGTTTGTTAAAAATATTTAAAAAATAAAAAATTAGTATAAAAGCGATGCATGTCTAAATTAGATTGAAAAATGTTGAAAAAATTAATAATATATATATATATATATATATATATATATATATATATAATGTATATATTTGTTTTTGATGTTTTTCAAAGATCCAAACACCTGACTGCCCTTCAGAAGTTAGTAGCAGGGTGTATTGGAGTTTACACTTTTAGCGACAAGTGGGCGAGTCCAATATTAGCTGTAATGTTAACTTGATTACATTAGATTTGTGAGTTATTAGGTTAAAAATAGGCAGTTTATAATAAAAGTAAGTTTAAAATTTTTTAATCAACTGAATATGCTTGTTTGGAGTTGTTTTTAGTATTTTTAAGTTTATGATAAATAAACATATATATATATATATATAGTACAATATATTGTAACTGTTTGAAACAATCTAAATTTCTATAAAATTTAAATTTTCTATTCACAACATAAATTACGAAAGCACAACTTTTACAAATTTATACTAATTAATATAACTCCAAAAAATTTATTATTTAATGTAAAAATATGTACTATTTGAAACTTATAAAATTTTTAAAATATTTTAAATACTTAATCAATATCAAAATCATCTATTATAAACTTACAAATAAATAAATAAACTGCGACACTTGTTTACCCTTCAAGTAAAAAATAAATAGACAAATAAAAAGGTAAGACACATGTTGGATTACCAATAATTTCTTAAATTTTTACTATAAAAATTACTTTTAATATTCAACCACTTCAAGAAAAATCAAATATTTCCAATAACAGCATTGACCTCTTTTCAACCCCTCACGGAAACAAAAACAAAAATAAAACATAAAAAATAGAAAATCACAGGAAATAACACGTGTCATGTTTTAATACAAGTACAAAAATTTTAAGAAAACTCTAAAATATTTTGATAAATTAAAAATTTTAAATTTTTAAATATATAAACTTTTATGCATGCACAACTACCTTCCATGCTTAGTGCAATTAGTTCGTGTATTTAAAATTTATATTTTCAGTTCATTAAAATAAAATTTCTTATCTAAAAATTTACTTTTTTTTTTTTTCGAAAACTTTTCCAATAACGATTGGAGTTATAATTGAATGAATCCTTTTATTAAATTTAAATTTGACTAATAATATAATTAGTGGTGACAGTGCGATGATATAGGTTTTCCCTTGTATCATCCCTTGTAAGTATATTGTGATAATACTTCAAATTTTTTTTGCTCTTTCTCCTTGAGCATGATGTTGAAAACAATTAAAATTGATAGCTATTTAATTGAATTTAGCATTTCAAAATTTTTGAAGTTCGAGTACGAAAACTTGGAATCGCACCCCTCTGAATTCTTATGGAATTTAATAAAGTTGGAATTATACAATAATATTTGAATTAGATAAATTTTATTTAATAATTAAGCAACCCTATAAAGACATGATTATATACCTATATAATAAAATAAAACAACTTTTTAAAATGCCCTTGTCACAAATTAAGATCAAATAGTTAAGAATTATTTTTTCTTTTATTTAACAATTAAGATCGCTTTTATGTTTTTAACTTCTCGCTCAATTCTTATTTTAGTGGATCCCTTTATCATTTATCTCATAAAATGGATTAGACATTTTAAATTTCACTATATTTCAAGGATGGAGATTATATGCAAATCAAAACTGTTAACTTAAATTCCGTCTAATTATAATTTCCAATAAATTGAATTTTCTAAATTAAAGTATCATAATTTATGTTTTATTTTACGATACTTATCTAAAATTAATTGGAAAGAGAGACCAAAACACATGTAGTAACTATTAGGGTCTAAAGTTCTAGAAAAAAAAATTAAAACTCATGAATTATCATAATTTTTTTGATTTGAACTTTTTACCCAAAATTTTAACTATATAAAAAACTTAATATTAATTTTATTTACAATGCTGTTGATACGGATTATTGCTAATATATATATATATATATATATATCTAAATCTAAGGGAACAGTCTGACTCTTTTAAGTTTGCTTCAATTTTGCACGCTAAATTTTAACTAAATCTATGTGCATTAGGTGAGAATTATGTTTGTGTTGAGATGATCAAAATTTTAATTTATTTTATACTTGTAACAAATTTTTTATTATTATTTCTTGAACTCCCTTCAAATTTTATGATTTAAATCCCAAATTAACGAATGCTTGAAATACCAACAAACTTCAACAAATTCCAATTTTCACTAACTTTTTTTTAAATTTTCTAACCTTTTCACAAAAAAATCTCTAACTTTTTTTTTTATTTTTTATCAATCTTTTTTAACTCACCTCAATTTTTATCCATTTTTTTCTTTTTTTCAAATTTTTATTAAATACATAATTCAGAAAAAAAAATGATGCGTGACAATATTACAATAAAAGTTACAAAAGAATTCCACTTATCTAAAACTCCAAACATCCTCCCAAGAGATGTTTGGTTTATCAAAAAAGCACCAATTAAATTTTTACTTTTATCAAATTTTCTTGGAAAAAGTATAAAAATCACCCTTATACTTTATCCTCAGTCTCACTTTTGTCCCAGTGGTCTCAATTACAATTACGACAATCAAATCCATACACTTTCGATCAAAAATAATCAAGTCCTCCCTCTATTTTGCGTTACAAACCACTATTAAAGTGTGGGTAAAACTATCATTTCGTAAGATGGTTCACGTGACAGAGTAATGACGTGGTACCCTTGGATGACATGGAGATTGTCTGCCATGTGTCATACGCTCACTCGTCCACATGTGTTGGTGTTGGAGGTAAGGGTAAAACCACCATTTCACAAGATGGTCCGCGTCACGAGACCGTCCGCTCAAACACTCACTCGTCCACGTGTGCTGGTATTAGTTTCTGCTATGGAGTAGTTTCATTTTAAAAAAGAAGATAAAGCATTACAATTATGTTACCCCCATGAATTACGCCAAGAATCTTAAGAATTAGGAGCCAACAATGAAAATAACTCACTAAGAGATTGGTTTGTGTAAGGTTCCCAAATAATCTTTATATATATTCAAAAATTAAATTAGATTCTCCCTCATCTTTTATATAAATAGTTTTATATATATATATATATAATAAATATATTATATAAAAATTATAAATTCTCCCTCATTTTCTTAATATATATAATTATGTATTAGATAAATATATAAATATTTATTTACAAATAAATATATATAAATATATTCTACATAAATATTTATATAAATATTATAATAAGGGAAAATCTACTTCATCTTTTTAATATATATAAATTTTATCTAAGAATTTTACACAAACCAAACCCTTGGTGAGCTGATTTCGTTATTGGTTGCCTATCCTTAAGATTCTTGTTTGATTCCTATGGGTAATATAATTTGTAATATTTTATTTTTTTTCAGAGTGAAATTATTTCATGATAGTAGCTCATACCAGTCAACACCAGTACATGTGGACGAGTGAACGTCTAACACATGCCAGACAGTCTTCACACCATCACTTTATCACGTGGAATACCTTATGAAATAACGATTTTACCCTCGCCGTAACAGATTTCTATCGGACAACAAGGGACCTGATTATTGCTTACAGAAAGTGTAGGGATTTGACTATTGCAATTGAAACAATTGGGACTAAAGTGGGACCAAGGGTAAAGTATAAAGGTAGTTTTTGTATTTTACCGAATTTTTAATTTTTTTTAATTTCATCATACATTACTTTCACACTAACTTTCATTTTTATTTTTATTTTTATTTATTTTATTATTATTATTTTTTTTAGATCAAAAACCACTTTCGTGTTAAATGATTTCCACGTCTTATAACTTGGAACCTTAAGGACCCATTTGGTATGGTTTCTGTTTTCTGTTTTTTTGTTTATATTTTCAAAATTTTGTAAACTCGTAGTAGAAACATATTTGATAAACTTGTTTACGTTTTTTTATTTTCAAAAAATATGAAAATATAAACAGAAAAACGTAAACAGAAAAAATGTGTTTTTACTCCGATTTTTTTTCCTGTTGTCAATATTTTGTCAATTTTAAAACTTTGTCAATTTTTGTTACATTATATAAAAATAAATATTTTATTCAAATATTTTATCAAAATAAGTTATTTTAATAAATAATATAATTAAATTCAATAAATTAAATTAATTATATAAATTAATATAAATTATTTTTAATAAATAATAAAACTATTTTAATTTAATTTAATAATTAATTATTGCTAAATTATCTGAAATAAATATCATAATTAATTTATTTAATTTAATAATTAAATTAATTTATATAAAATAATTAATAATAAATAATTAAATTGCATTAATATTTAATTTAATTTAATAATTATTATTAAATTATTTTAAATAAATATCATAATTAAATTAAATTATTTATGATTTAATTAATTTAATTTATATAAATATATTTTATTAAATTATTTTAATAAATAATTAATTTAATTTAATTAATTTAAAAATAAATAATTTAATTTAATAATTAATCTAATTTAATTATTTATTTAATATGAAATATATTTTATTAAATTATTTTTAATAAATAATATAATTCAATATATTTTATATTTATTGAATTAAATGATTTTAATAAATAATTTACTGTATTAATTTAATTAATTATATTAATTAGATTAATATAAAATATATTTTATTAAGTTCTATTAATTTTTAAGACTAATAAAATTAAATATTTTTTAAAATAAAAAATTAATAATTATAAACAAATTTACATTTTCAAACGTAATTTTAATTTTTATTTACAAAAATAAATGATAACAGAAAATAAAAAGATAAAAACTAATAATAAAAAATTTCCAAAAAAAATAATATTATTGTCAAACATGCCCTAAATGAATCTGGTTTGACCTCATCTATTCGTCATGTACAAAGGTCCCATTGCCACTATCAAAGGATGAAAATTGCACCAAATGCGAGAACGCGTATATGGGTGGGAGACACGTGTAAGCAAATGCAAATTTAAATTCTCTTTCCTGGTCCAAGTGTTGCACGTCAGGAAATGAATTAATCTGGAGACGGACACGTGGCCACCAAAATGGATTCATCCGTTGACAAAAGCAACCCCCAAAGAGCATATCCTTTTATTTTTATTTTTATTTTTCTTATGCCTTTCGGTGCAAAAAGTTTGGCTGATTTTTAGTACCTCATTTTTAATTGAATTTAATATTCTTTTATTTTAATATATTTAATTTACATGTCTATCTCAAAAGAGACATTTATAATTATTAATGCGTTTTTATAAGACTAGGACGGCCATGTGGGCGGTGAAGTGTTTTGGACTTTAGCTTTAATTTATTGCTTAGGACAAATACTTTTTAATTTGATTTATACGTGATAATGCGAATCTAGTTTCGTAGAATTTCTAGCCGAGCTTGGAGTTAGTAAAACCACAAATAGGTACTAGGGAGTGGTGATTAGGGATACAATGAGACAAGTATACCAAGCTATCTAACTCAATTACAATTTTTAAAAATTTATCGAGAAATATTCTAATAAGATTAAGATGGGTTTGAAATTGAAATTTAATAAATGTTAGAGTTTTAAAATGGATTTGAGTTTTTCTTATAGAGTACTCGTACTTGTTTACACTTCATTCCACCTAACCACCTTTTTGTAGTCACACTTTATCCCCTTGTGCATTGATTTTTCCAAAACAAGCAAAGGGTAGGCTTTTTCTACATATCTAAGGTTAGGGTGATACTTATGTGGCTAGAACAAGAAAAATTTCTAATATTTATTTAAAGGTTCCAAGTTAGCTTCTACGGATATGTAAACAAGAAGGGTATAGGCCCAAAGTAAACAAACATGGCCTAACATAACTTTAAAGGTTAATGACATTCTTCAGAAGTGTTGATCCAATCATGTATGTAAAACAAAGTATTTTGTGCATTCAATAGCAGAACAAAATAATGTAATGAAGCTATATGAACGAAACTGAAGTGAAAGAATTAATTTAGAGTATTTAATGTAAGTTCTCAAGAAAAAAGATTCCACCTAGAATTGAAAGTTGAGTTAAGAATTCATGTATTTGATTTCCATCTGGCTCTTAATTAATTTGCTATTCTAGTTTTGTTTATTGATAACTTTAGTATTTAAGTAGATTATTTACTGTTTTTAAGTACTTAATTTATCTTAATTTAATTTCATTTAATTGGATTAGATATTTGAGCAGTAAATTTATTAGAGATTTTAGAAAATTCATCCTCTTAAACATTTGAAAACCCTTTCATTTTGAATTGAGTAGTAGTTAGCTTACACCCTTTAAAATATAGAGACTATTACGTAAGCTCCTTAAGGATTTGACCTCGTCCTTACTGAGTAAAGTTACACCACATACCCTTACACTTGGGCGTTATTCTAAATACATTTTAGAGGTTGTCAAGTTTTTGGCGTCGTTACCAGATAACCCAACTTTAGAATTTAGGTTATTTTAAGGTTTAAGATAAATTACTACTCTCTTAAAAAAAAATTTCTTTTAATTTTTCTTTTAAACTGCTCAGAACTGCTTACTGCTACGTAAATACCTCGACGAGTGGTCCAGACACCAGTATCCTTATAGTGTTTTTTATTTAGCATATGAGCACTTAAAATCGTGGGGAGAACGGTAGATTAAGACATCTTGAACCCATAGATTCTCTTTACGAACTTGAGAACCTCTCCATGGAATTTTAAATTCCTATTTGTCCTACTTCTACATTAGAAATGATAGACAATCAAGCTGTTGCCGCTAGACATTCCATGAGAGACATATTGCGGCAAGATAGGCACACTCTTGAATCTTGCATAGTGTGGCCAGAAAACCAAAGAGCATTCAATTTTAAACCTAACATGATCCCATTGTTACCTACATTTTATGGTATAGATTCTGAGAATCTAGATTATCATCTTACTCGCTTTAGGAACATTTGTGTCACTATTAAGGATCAAGAATGTCCTATAGACTTAGTATTTCTTAAGATCTTCCCATTTTCGTTGAAAGACAAAGTAGCTAGATAGTTTGAATTCTTACTATCCAATTCCATTTGTACTTGAATACAGGCTAAATTCCTAAAGAAATTCTTTTCTCTCAATAGAAATGATGCTATACAGCATCAGATTTTGAACTTTACCCCACAAACTGGTGAAACTTTTTATCAGTGTTGGGAAAGGTTCAAAACTCTATTGTATTCTTGTCCATACCATGGGTTTGAAGTTTGGCTTCTTGTAAGTATCTTTTTTTGGATCACTGACATCACAACTAAAACAATTGTGAAAACCAAGTGCAATGGACAGTTCTATGATAAGATTCCTGAAGAATCTTATAAATACTTTGAATTCTTAGCTGAGAATGCACAAACTTGGGATACCATAGGATCTCAAAATAACCAAGCTGCTAGTATTACACTGACCAAAGGTATACACCAATTAAGAGAATCTGATAACCTTAAAGCAAATAGCAACATTAACGAGGAAAATTGAGACCTTGGAAGTCAAAAAGGACACACCTGCTGTCAAAGAACCTGTATCAAGTGTTTATTGCATTGTGTGTGGTAGTCAAACACATAAAACTGATGATTGTCCTACTATCTTAGTTTGTAGAGAAGTTGTGCAAAGCCAGCAACCTTGTGAACTCCCTGTCCATCTTGTGAATCAATTTCGCCCACCATTTAGGGGAAAAAATCAAGGGGAAAAGCCTTATTCTGAAACATATAATCCAACTTAGAGGAACCATTCTAATTTAAGTTGGAGAAATGAGGGAGCACAAATATCATAGCCATATCATGCAGCACCTCCACTTATCCTTCCAGTTCCAATCTATAACTCATGATTATCTCAGAATGCGGGACCATCTCATAATACATATCTTTCCCTAAACAAGAGATCCACCAGAAAGACACTTCAACAATTTATGAATATACAGTTTTCATTGAGGGCCTAAAATAACAAAGTCTTGGATGATATTAGGAATCAATTGACACTTCTAACTCAAACATTGAGTTCTTAACCAAAAGGTCAATTTCTTGTACAACCACATCTAAACCCAGGAGCTCAAGCTAAACAAGCTGAAGAATCTTCTAACTTACCTAGGAATGTTGAACAGGTTCAAAACATCATGACGCTTAAAACCATTCACGCTAAGGTGGTTGAGTCCAGGGAAGAGTTGGAACCTAAGTGGATATTGAAAGATAAAAAGAAGATGAAAAAGTAACCAATCATAATTAATGAAGGAAAGTCTAAAAAAGAAGAGTAAAGATAAAAAAGAAAAGAAAAGAAAAAGAAGAGAAAAAAGAAGAAAAAAGTGAAGAACCATTGATTGGGTCTAGGGAATATGTTCCCAAGGTGCCATTCTCTCAACGATTCTTGAAAGCAAGAAAAGAAGGCCAAACCGCTAAATTGCTAGAGGTATTCAAGCAAGTATAGATCAATATACCTCTACTCAATGCAATTAAGCAAAGCCCTTCATATGCTAAATGATGAAAAGAATTATGTACTGTAAAGAGGAGATTAAATGTAAAAAAAAAAAGCATTTCTCACTGAGGAAGCAAGTGCTATATTGCAATGTTAAACATCTCTGAAATATAAGGACCCTGATTGTCCTACCATATCTTGTCACATAAGAAAGTACTATATTAGTTAAACACTGCTTGAATTAGGGACTAGTGTAAACTTACTTCCCTACTCAGTATATGAACATATGGGCTTAGGAGAGATAAAACCCACTCATGTGACTTTACAACTTGCTGATAGATCAATCAAAATCTCACAGGGTATAGTTTAAGATGTATTAGTTCAAATGGAAAACTTTTACTTTCTAGTGGATTTCATTATTCTTGACACCTAACCACTAACTAGTTTATTTGACACCCATAATTCTTGTAAAACCATTCTTGACAACATCAAATGCTCTTATAAATTGCAGGAATGGATCTATAAAAATGTCTTTTGGTAACATTAAATTTGAAACGAATATCTTTCATGTCAATAAACAATCAAAAGAGGTGCCTGATATACAAGAAGTAGACTTAGTTGAAATTATAGTCCAAGATTATGTAGATCATGAATTCATTAAAGATCATTTAAAGAAAGCAATTTACTTTAGTGAGAGAGATTGAATTCCATGACTCAAGATGACAAGGTAGAAGCAATCTTCAATTAGTTGTAGATTTGCTTAATACTGTCTGTTAGAAAATGGGCACCAACCTATGAAAACTTGGGACCGCTTTTAAAAAAAGTGAAATTATTAGAAGTAAAAGCTCCAAGTCCTGAGAGAAAATCCCTTCCTACCAATTTGAAATATGCTTTCCTAAGGGAATGAGAGACTTATCCAATAGTCATTTCCTCTGAATTGACAACTGAATAAGAACATCAACTAGTTAAACTTTTGAAAGGCTGCAAGAAAACCTTGGGCCAGTCAGTGGCAGATTTAATTGGTATTAGTCCACTCATTTGCACACACCGAATATATTTGAAAGAGGATTTCAAACCAATTCTTTAGATACAAAGATCACTCAATCCGATCATAAAAGAAGTAGTAAGAGCTAAAGTGTTAAAATTACTTGATGTAGGGATCATCTACCCAATCTCTGATTCTAAATGGATGAGCCTTATACAAGTAGTTCCAAAGAAATCTGGTGTCACAGTGATTCGGAATGAGAATAATGAGTTAGTTCCAACTTAAATTCATTTAATATAGTTTAGATATTTATCTATTTGTAATTTTATCCCTAAAATAATAGTAGTTAAGGCCTTAGACCTAGGACTATTTATCATATTTTTCATGATTTGTTGTTAATTGTCATCAGGTGGTTCATATGTTGAAATGATGATTATGATTAGTTTTATGAAATCATTTGTATGAATCAGTAATAATTGAATTTATATACACTTTGTTCTTTGTAGTTTATTTAAAGGATTTTCTTTCTTTCTATTTTTGTTTAACAAGGAAATTAATAGAAATCTTGATAGATGAAAGTTTACTTATATTGTATATTCACAAATATATTTGTCAAGCATGGTAAAACACATCAATTGTTTTTTTAAAAAAGAAATTCTAAATAGGCATTCAACTGGTCTTTTAAATAGGTACTTAACGAGTGAGATAGAACGACATGAGTTTGGGATAGAACAAATTTGAGATTCCAATTAATATAATAAAGGTAAATTACATCTACCTCCTTTTAATATTTGGGTAATTACGCATACATTTATAATATTTAAAAGTTACACTTACTTGCTTTATTTTAAAATATTGTTAACATTAATCCCTTTTGATAAAATCAATGTCAAAACTTAATAGAAAATATTAAAATAACTAAAATTTTAGGTGCTTTCCTATTTTATCTCTCCCTCTCTCTCTCTCACACACACACACACACACACACACACTTACATCGATTTTCTTTACAAAAATTCCTAAAAAATAAGTAAAAACATAAAACTTTTAAGAATTTTTGTAAAAAAAAAAAAATGACAAATGTGAGAGAGGGATAGGTAAAATAAGAAGAATACCTATAATTTTGGTTAGTTTGACATTTTATGCTAAGTTTTAATAACTGATTTTATCATAAAAGGGCAAATGTTTATAACATTTCAAAAATAAGGGAGGTAAATCTAATTTTTAAATATTCTAGGTATCAAGTGTAATTACTCAAATATTAAAGGAAAATAAATGTAATTTACCTATATAATTAATGACTTCAGAATAATAAAGAGGAAGAAAAAATAAATAAATTTAATAATAATAATGATTATTTATACATGTAATCTACCGTCCACCTCCCTAATTACACATTAAAAATAATAAAAAATTAATATAATATATATAAAATATTTGTAGTCAATGGCGGTTTTTGCCTCCTCTAGCCCCTCACTAAGTCGGTCAGCTCCTCTCAAAAATTCTATACACATATGATTCTGAATCCATCCGTTGCTATGAACTCATAAATATGTAAATTAAATTATAAATATATTAGAAAAATGTCAATAATATGCTTAAAATTCACAAAAAATAATTAAATTTTAAATATGAATTTGCAGAGTTAATATATCTCGTATCCAACTCATTTAACAATAACTCATTAGTAAATGAATATTATTGAGTTCAATCTGTTTAATTATAACTCGTTATGGCTCCACCCAAACTTGTCCATGCATTTGCTAATTGTAGGATTAAATACCATCAACTCAAGCAGTCTTGACAATTATAATTAGTTACAAATGACTAATCGGCCAGTGTTAATTAGCATGAGATTATACTTGTTGCTGCCAGAACCAAACCTAAGACTTCCACGGTTCCACCACCGTACGTGCACCTTTGAAACACTATGAAACACCGAAATTAATATTGGCGATGCTATCGTGGGACATTTTTTTCACATTTATGAAATCATAAATGAAAAATGAATCATTAAAAAAAAAATAAAAACCATGGGAATGATATGAATATAAATATATGATATAACAGTCACTCGTCAATCTTAAAAGAAATTGAGAAGAAAAGAAATTAATTTTTTTTAACTGACTAATTGTTAACTACTTAAAAGTTATATATGTTTTTTGTGTTTCGGAAATGAAAATTTTAATTTTTTAATAATTAACTTTTAATTTTTATTAATTTAATATTTTTGCTCTTCATAATTTAGAAGAAATTTAAAATAAAAAAAAAATGAAAAAATTAAGTTATCAGAAACCGAGAAGCTCACCATTCTTCCCAAACGCAGCCTAAGTTGATAGAGGATGGATAATGCTTTGAGACGAAAAAGTAGGAAGTGTGATTGGACTTATTCCTTAATATGATTCCGAGCTTTCCAACATGGCAATCCCAATATTCTTTTATATTATTCTAGCCAATGTGGGCTTGTAAATGTAGGCCTGAGCTCATCATATATATAACAAATCAGTTTATTTGCAAAGAACAGTCTGTAATTGGGCCTAGCCTTATCCACTCTCAGGGCTAGCTCACCAGAATGCATCCGTAACCTCAACAAAAAATAATAATAGAAAAAAAATAAATTACAATTTACATTCTTAAATTTTTTGTTGAACTATCTGGTATTTTAATTGTAATAATTATAGTGTTGAATGTTTAATTTGTTGGAATAACCCTATGTGGACTTTTATTAATAAATTTCCTATTGAAATTCTATTATTTAAGATTAATTGATTGATCGTATGAACTTATTCAAATCTCTTAATTAATCACACTTTTTTATTTAAAATTTAAAATATATTAAGGGTTTTCATTGTGAGAGTTATTATTATGAGAAGAGTTGGATTCTTTTTTTTTTAAATTTAATTAATATTCATCATTCTAAATCAATTTTCAAGCTTAATTATTATTTACATATTTTTTCTTTGTGTTTTTATATTTAATTTTCAGTATGTTTTAAATATGTAAATTTTTATAATAATTGCAAACCAATGAGGAAATGGGCTTATTTTAGAAACTCAATAACTCACTTCACATTGCTTCACTAGTAGCAATGTGATTGTATTTATACATGTATCAATATGTAATTATATTTATTTATGTATCGATACGGGATAAACAGAAGTAAAATGAGGAAAAAGAGTACTGAAAAAATAAAAGAAAGAGACATTATTACATACAAAAATTTTTAAAAAATTAAAAAATAAAATGATAAATAAAAAAAATACACATAAGTTTTGATTTAATGAGAAATAATAAAAAAAAATTGCACAATTTTAATATATGTATATAAATACTATAGATTTATAAACATCATGCAAGCCTAACTTGTTTCTTGTAGATCTTGAATAAAGATTTCAATTTACCACATGGCTGAACAGCAACAAGTTTCGGCATAAATTCATCATGATTGCACAAATTTTGGTTCAAATTTCACAACAGTGTTGTCCAATTCTCCAAAAGAAAGAGAGGGGGATCTGCCATCAGATTAGAGGTTGCGAAGAAAGGATGGAAGAAGCATAAATAGCCGCGGGATCCCTATAGTGCGTAATAAAAGGTTATTCTCACGCCTAAATGCCCTTTTTTTTTTTGTTTTAATTTCGTGCCCGAACACTTATCGGTTTATTGCAACTCTTAATGAACTGCGTAGTAGGTAGATAAATGTACGCGACTCCTCACGCACACTTTACTTGAGTCAAAAATTAAACACATGTGATTTCTGTAAGGTGTATATTCATGAGTCAGTCGAACTAACTCCAAAGGCATACCTAAATGCTTTTAATCGATGAGGGATAGAGCTGAATACTTTTATGAAATAGAGATTATATATCAACAGTTATCGGTGAGGATGAAGTTTTTTACATAAACAACTAGGAAAAACAAAGAAAGAATACTTACTGTTGACAAAAATGTTGTTCATCTTTGGTTCTAGTTCTAAAAAGCGTATGCAATGTAACGTAGTAACATTTTTAAACTCTTTCATTCTATTAAATTCCTATTTTTCATCTGTTATACTTTCATTACATTTTGTTACACATTATTTTACATTACTGTTTCACTGACTGTTACTGTTTTTTTAAGATCATGACACACTCCAACAAGTGTACAGTCATCAAACAACTTCTGCAATAATACTAATTCATCGTGTGTGTGTGTGTGTGTGTACACGGATAGTTTAGCATTAAGCCAATGAATTTTGGCTCTACAGTGATGATGGGAGATATTGTACTCTTTAGAGGTCAGCTGCTCATTCTTGATCATGATGCTCTTTAATTATTTGTTTAATTAATTATAACTTCACCCAATAATACCTGTCACCGATGACACACCAGAAAAAAATGATAATAAATAAATAAATAAATAATCTCCAAATTAATGACAGGGATGTAAATAGAGATATGCATGCACTGCAATGATACTTTTTGCAAGTAGGCTGACGCCAATTCAGGATTTTCATTGAGAGGGTACCGACCACTAAATATTTAAGGGTAAGACAACAAGTTACGATAAGATTAAGAATAAAAAATAAATAATATTATTTTTAAAAAGAGACAAAATTACGTTTTTGAATATTAAATTAATTAATATATTTTTTACAATTTAATAACTAACTGGTTCTTTTAATAGTACTTGAGATTTATTAAAAATATTTCTTATTATTAAAAAAAATTACTATTATGTTTTTACTGTTTATAGAATTTATTATGTTACATGTTATATTTTTTTATGTTATGCATAAAAATATATGTTCAATAGTGTACTAAGAGAATACATTTTATTTCACAAAAATACTTAGGTTTGATTTTTGTAAACTCTATTTATATTAAAAAATTTTGAATTAATCTTAATTTTTTAATAATATCCAAAATACTCTATTTTGAATTAATTTAATTTTTAATAAAATAAAAATATTAAGAATATTTTGATAATTTTAAATTCAAAATCAAGAGAGTTACTTATCCCTTCCCTCAAAGTAGCTCCGCCCTTTCATACAAGTAAAGCTCACATTTATTTTTTAATTATCATTGTTATTGTTATTATTTTCCTTTTTTTGTTTTCGTGTGTTTTGTAAAAGGTGCTTCTCAAAACAGGCGGAAACAAACCAAGCCCCTAATTCTCAATCAGAAAATTTTTTTTTTTCCAGATAATTGCATAAGGATGACGTGGCAATAGCATTTTGATAATTAAAATACATTTTAGAGCATTCTTTTGTTTAAAATGATTGATTGGCAATAGAGACATTGTAAATATCATGGTAAAAAATTTTGGTTTTACTCTTTTGAGTGTTTGTTTTATCCAATTTTACTAAAAATTACAATAATAACAATAACAACATAAGTTTTATCTCACTAAGTAGCGTCAGCTACATGGATCACATGGCGCCACTGTATTCTATCAAAAATCATATCTTGATGTAAATCATTTATAATAAGGTCTATTTTGATAACTTCTCCAAGTATTTTTTTAGGTCTTCCTCTACTTCTTCTTATTGGACTAAAAACCATTTGAACTCTCTTCACTGGTGCTTCTAGCAGTCTTCTTTGCACATGACCAAACCACCTTAACCGAGTTTCTATCATTTTCTCCTTAATAGGTGCAACACCAACTTTCTCCCTAATACAATCATTTTGAATCTTATCTTTTCTTGTATATCCACTCATCTATCTTAACATTCTCAACTCTGCTACACCAATTTTTTACTCTTGTTGTCCATTCAGTGCCCAACACTCGCTTCCATAGAGTATAGCTGGTCTTATAACAATTCGGTAAAACTTTTATTTAAGTTTATTAGGTACCTTGTGGTCACAAATGACTTCCGATACATTTCTCCATTTTAACCACCCAGCTTGTATCCTATGTACAATATCCCCATCAATTTCTCCGTCACTTTGTAAAATCGATCCAAGATATCGAAACCTTGACACTTTTGGTACGCTGTACTCTCCAAATTTTACCTCCAAATTATTACTAGTTCATCTTTTGTTAAACTTACATTTCATATACTCTGTATTACTTCTACTTAAACGAAAACCATTTGATTCTAGGGTTTCTCTCCACACCTCAAGTTTAGCATTAATTTTCTCTCTCGACTCGTCTACTAAAACTATATCATCCGCAAAAAGTATACATTTAGGCACTGCCTCTTGGATATGTCTAGTCAGTACGTCCAAAACTAAAGTGAAAATGTATGGGCGTAAGGATGACCCTTGATGCAACCCTATCTTTATGGGAAAATCTTCAGTCATACCTCTAGGAGTTCTAACACTTGTTGTTACTCTCTCATACATATCCTTTGTCACGCCCCGGGTTTCACAACTCGAGTACGCGAACAAATAATACATATTACACCGTTCATTAACTAACTTTCCTGTTCCACATCAGAACCATACACACATATTATGGAGCAAAGAAAATAAAATAATTAAAATTAAACTTTAAATTTAAATAAACGCCTCAGTTAATTTACTAGACAAACAAAACTTCAAAACTAAACCCAACCAATCTCTAAAAATAATAATAATAATAATAATTAACATTCACCTCAAAACAGATAGGTTTGTCACAATCCACTCAAAAATAATTTCCTAGATGTCTAAAACAATTACACAAAAAAAATAATAAATAAAACTTTAATTCCTATGCTTAGAAGGTCCAACATGTGTCTCAAATTCACTACCTGCATCACAAGCTGTAAGGGGTTTAGCACTAATACCACGTGTACTCAGAACCCTAATAATAATATAATAAATGCAGTATGCCCTAGCATGCTAGTAAGTGAAACAAACACACACAAGTAGCAATTTCAAACAAGAACTTAAATTTATTCATTTATCTCTCTTTGTTACAATTTATTTGTGTTTCAGTACCACGCTACACATCAAAGAAAAACAATTTAATTTCGAGGAACTGCTGCTTGGTTGTCTCGTAGAAACAAGACCCAACCAATATACATCATTCATTGATGTCTGCTTGGTTGTCCCGTAGAAACAGGACCCAACCAATATACACCATCCTTCGGTGTCTGCTCCCTAGGCCAAAACCTTAGGAATGTAATATGCCACCCTTAGGCATCTGCTCGTTTGTAGGTTACTAGCCTACTGGAATCGATAACCAACCCCGCGCGGGTTTCGGGACTCTCAACCCTTGGGTACGTATACCCGATATTTTCAGTACCTCTCAATCTAAATAAAATATATTATTAAATTTTTCTCATACTAAGTCACTTCAAAAGTTACTCAACATACCAACTTAAGTATTAAAAGTACCATTTATATAGATTAAATTCTTAATTATGCATTAAAAGTATCATTAGTGTTTATTAAATCCTTAATTATCAAACTTTCTAGAAAAGGCCTCGTCTAATTATCATTAATGTGGGTGACCCGTGTATATGCACACATGGAAAATTCACTTAGCAACCTCACGGAAGGTCTTTTGTAATCAATGAATTTAATAAAAGTATTTTTGTGATCAACATATTAAATATGAGCATACATGACGTGTAACTAACGGACAAACAATTTAATCACTTTCAATCATTCAATGGCAGCAAACTGGGTAAACCAATAACTTTGTAAAATTATAAATTTCACCAAAAAAAAATAAAAGTGGAATATTTATTTCTATCAGCCGTCATTCTTAAAATCTCTCTCTCTCACACACACATATATCTAAATTAACTTTCATTCATTACATATAAGACAAAAAAAAAAAGAAATTTATTTAATTAATTTATTATTCCATGTGATGTCATCCACCAAAAGACTTTGCACAGAATAATCATTACGCATGGGAGACTTTACATCAATTTGATCACCTGTGTGATCAATTAATTACCATCTCTATTTGCTTTTCTACGGCATATGCTTATAGCGCGCGTGCGCGCGTGCACACACATATATATATACATATAAACAGGTAATCCCAGTTCACTGGATTGATTGAATATCAAAAAGAAAAGAAAACAGAGTAATCAAGAAGGTTCCGCCCCTTACTTGGTAATTCGGTAACAGAAAGAATACTCCGACAAAGTGGAAGCCGCAATTTCTTCTCAATGCTGGAATGGCGTTTTCTCTTTTCTCCCGGTCTCTTGCTCTCCCTCTCTCTAGGGTTTTTAAATATATCAAAATAAATACAGTAATATATATTTATAAAAAAAAGAGTTTTAACCCTAAATAACTAATTAATTTCCTACTCCCTATAGGTTTAGGAAAATTACACCAATCACATAAAAAAAATTAATCTTTTTAAATACAACTTAAAATTAAATACGAAAATTTTAAATTATTAAATTTAAATAACGAAATAAATTCACTGAATAAATATATGTAATAATTAAATTAAATTAAAAATTCGGGTCATTACATCCTTTATAGCACAAATATAACCTATATGAACACTTTGTTTTTCCAATGCCTTCCATAAAACTTCTTGTGGCACCTGATCATAAGCATTTTCTAACTCAATTAAAATCATGTGCAGGTCTGTCTCTCGACTCCGGCACCTTTCCATCAAACCTCGCAAAAGGTATGTAGTCTCCATTGTTGATCTTCCTGGCATAAATCCAAATTGATTTTCTGATATACGAGTCTCTTGTCTTAATCTGTACTCAATCACTTTTTTTCAAAATTTCATAGTGTGACTCATGAGTTTGATCTCTCGATAGTTTCCACAGTTCTGAATATTTCCTTTGTTTTTATAGATAGTTATTAGAGTGCTCTTCCTCTATTCATCTGGCATTCTCTTGGATCTTAAAATCTCATTAACAAAAAATTATCAAATTTTTTCAATTAAATTTCTTTACATATTATTTTTACACTTACTTTTTTTAATTTTTTTACCATAGAAACACCCCCGTAATTTATATTGTTTTCGCCTTTTGATACAGCAATTACTGCTATATTTGCTGCTATGCTTTGGATGAAATTCAACCACAGTTTCCGGATTAATGATGGACTGAAATCCAGTCCTTGTTAATGATTTTCCCCACTTTTGTAGTGCTGAGAACTTTCCATGACTATAATTCAACCCCACTGAACACCCATGAAATTTCTTAGACATATTCTATTAGGACTTGACTTACTTTAGCGTATGGACTCAGCCATGACAGCCATTATTGCCACATGCATCATTCTTATTGTCATCCTCCGCTGGCACAGCCTGCCTACCTTTGCTTCCGGACTTACCACACTTCCCTTCATATATACCAACCATTAAAATTAAATTCCTGTTGTTCCACGTGTCTAACACCCAAAAGAAAAAAAAAAAGGAAGAAGAAGAAGAATAGAAAAATATCTTTTGGATTTTACGGATACATGTTTCTTCACTAAAAATACATATTTTGGTTAGTGATATATGTTTTTGTCACAATATATATATGCAATAATAACTATTTTTATCACAAATCCTAATATGTTTAATGACCACACAAGCTCATCCCGGAAAAAAATAATAGAATTGGTGAAAAAATTGTTAGTGATGAGGTATGATTCATTACTAAATCCGTAATTTAATGATGAAATAAGGTAATCTTAATCACAAATACTTACTTATCCTTCTAAATATCTTTTTAAAATATTTTATTTAGCTTAGTAGACATTTTTTAGAGTTAGTAATCATTTTATTTTCTTACTTTCTTATTTTACATTATTCTATTTTTTAATTTTGGTTATATTCTATTACGATTTTTTTATTTAAACTTTATAAACTTATATAGTTATTTTTAAGTTAAATTTGATTAATAAAATATATTTATTAGAGAGAATTTTTTAAAATTTATATATTTCTTTTCTAAATATTCATAGATCAAACAAACTCGTAGTTCACTTTCTCTACTCTTTAGGGGGTGTTTGAATAGCAAAAAAATAAAAATAAAAAATTGATATAAAAATGATATATTGTGAAATTTAATTAAAAAAGGTTGGTGACTTTTGATGACTTTCGGTGGAATTCAGTAAACCAAACAATTTCTAAATTGATATGGTTCCGATATATCACTAAAACTCTTCTCTTCTTGTAGTGACTCACACATCTAGAATTCCATCAATTTATGCTTCACCCGCAGCCACAATTGGCGTTGTTGCTAATATCTTTTGACTTAAAATGCATTTTGATAGCAACCCCCAACATCACTGGCAACCATTCTTGTGTTTGTCTCCATCACAAGAATGTATGACTGGAGCACTAGTGATCATCTTTGTTAAACAACATGAAGTTTATTTATTGAGCAAGAGTACACAAAGAGTGTCATTTATAGCAATGGAAGGCAACTTTTTTCGTCATCTCGTGGTTCTATTATGCTTTTCACACCTTATCTGCTTGAATGCTGTCCCAATTACAAGTAATTTTTTTATTAATTATCGAGTTGCCACCTCTCTCTCTCTCTCTCTCTCTCTCTGTGTGTCTTCTTCCTCTACCTGGTGATGATGATGATGAATAGATGTTCATTTTTTTTTTTTTATGTGCAGGGACGAGGAATCTAACGATCGAATCCCGAGGAGATAATCGACTTTCGGAGAATACCCACTTGGTAATTCACAAATCTAATACCATGAATTGATTTATGTCTTCATAATACACCATAAATATAAGGAGTGCATATATATATATATATATATATATTGCCAACTCTTTTGGGTTTAGTCTAATTAATAAATTATTTCCTATGCATGCACAGCCAAACACAGACGAAAGCTTAAAGACAGAAAGGGTTATTAGAAGGATGGATGTGGAGCTCGATGATTATCCAGGTCCAGGGGCTAATAATCGCCACACTCCAACCCCACCAAGTTCAGGCTGTATGGAATGTTGATTATCGTATTTTTGGACAGTTGAATGATTGTAATAAACATAATTTTGTTTCATAATTAACTAATTAGTTATATGCATATATATATATATATAGAGAGAGAGAGAGAGTGAACAAATTTAAGAGGTGAAAGTTTGAGATGTCGAATGTCCAAATGTTTTGTAATGAATTTGTTTTATTAGTACTGAAATGAACAGCCTCCGCATTCGCCATGTAGGTTCTGTTTGCACGTACATTTGAATAGATGATATATATTTACTTGCTTTGTAATTCTTTTCTTCTTATATGTTTTTTTTTATTAAAATTAAATTTTTTTTACAAGATCTAACTTTTAGAGTGATAGTCACATTTGTAAATAAAAATTAAAAAATTTACGATGATTTGAATAAAAAGTTTAAAAAATAAAAAAATTAATTTTTTATTATTTTTTTAATCCAAATAGATAATTTTTTATCTAAACAGGTATGAATTTTTTATTTTTATTTTTTACGAATACGTTTAAAAATTATCTATTTTAAAAAAATATATTAAATTTTGATTTAAAAAAAAAAAAAGGCCACGTAACCAAACCAAGCCTTAATCCGAATAGACCACGTGAAATCGAATCCATCAAATTATTGGTGTGGATGCTAAAACGACGGAAAGTAATTGTTCGATTTCCTTCAACGGACTCAGTGTTTGATCGACCAACAAAGACTAGCTAGAAATAGGGATGGGAAATGCATGGTATGGTTAGTAGATTTACAATTTATATTAATTTGTGTTTACATCTAAATATTTTAAAATTTAATGAATATTTTAGATTACTTATTTTACAATCAAATTAAATGATGTTAATTTTAAAATTGACATATGTATGCCATATTATATTTTATATTTTTTTTTGGTGTCACATTTTCATACCTCTAACATTGTCATTCCTAGCTATAAATAAAATCTCGTATTTCAGAAATAGTGGCACTTGCCTAAATTAACCAAATTAAAGAAAAACTAGTATGACTGGATTAATAATGCTTGTGCAAATTAAAGAATAAAGAATTTAAGTAATAAATAACTAGGTGTGTTAGAAGTGATACAAAGTTAGTAAAAATTGATAAAAGTTACAGTTTCGTAATATATGTAATGGGATAAAAAATTTAATAAATTTTTAAAATTTTTAAAATTTTTTTTATGAAATTTTTAACTCCAACAAACAGAGCAAGGGTTTATTTGGAAGAATTTTTTAGATGTATACTTCAGTTAGAAAAAAAACGACTTTTTAATTATTTTGCACTTTTTTTTGGAAGGGGGGAGGATCGATGTTTGGTAAAGTTGCGTAGAAGGACTTCTAGCGGAAGCCCATTCTCAGTAAATCCATTTTTTAAAAAACTATTCGAAGTGACTTTTTTTTTTTAATGTACTACTCAATAATTCAATCAAAAATCTCAAAATTTCACTTTAAACCTATTACAACAAATCTTTTACATGTCTTAACTTTATATATATATATATATATATATATATAATCCAGATACTTTTTTGCATTGAACATAAATTGTTAAACCAAACATGCGAGTTAGGTGATGATACCAAAAATGATTCCATATTAGAAATGAGTTGAGAACTGTGATAGTTTATAAGCGGTCAATTTTTCTCTCCCTATCACGACGTGTTTTAGAGTCGTGCTTGAAAATTTTTATGAAAAATTTTTACAAAGATAAAAAACAAATAATATTTACAAACGGAAATGAATTATCATCAACTAGTAAAGTAGTTATATCAAACACCTTGTAAATATCTTTGAGATTAAGCAATTCAGCTCGTTAGCTTACCTACTTTATATAATGTTCAGTGGAGGATGTTAGTGTAGTGTGCGTAAGCAACCATTTCCTTGCCACCATCCTTCTACTCAATTGGGGAATTTCTTCGGATGGCCCCTCCCAATTTACTTGCTTCCCACCATCCTTCTACTCAATTGGAGAATTTCTTCGGATGGCCCCTCCCAAACTTTTATAGAGCTTTTCTACCGCATTAAGTCTAGGTGTATATTTGGAGTGTTAAATTTGAAAAGAAAATTTTAATTTTTTAATTTATCTAATTTTCTTTTTAATTTTTACATATAAAAAAATTTCAAGTTTTTTTTAATTTGTCTTAACTTTTTTCGAAAATTTTCAACTTTCTTTAATTGTTTGTTTAACTTTCTACATTTTTGAGAAACATATCAAACATCCAATAATCTAAAATTTATGTACTTTTTATTTTTTTTTTATTTTTTTGGGACAAAATTTGACATTCCAAATAGACACTATATTTGTCTGGAAATATTAGAAATAAGTAATATTATGAAATAATGTATGTCATTGGATGTAAAGTGAGATTAATTTTTTATGTTTTTTTTTTTTTTTTTTATGATTGCATGGTGAGATACAAATTGAGATAAGAGATGCAATTTAATAAAAAAATAATTTCAAATACTATATAAAGCTGGTATTAGATATATCTTTATTTGAATATAAATATATATATATATATATATAAGTCAAAATAAAATATAATCATGAGATGGACCGAGCTAGTTAACAATTTCAATTTCGCCCCTATATCCCTTATGAAAGCTAACCTTAGAGTCGACAAACCTCATCTATCTGTGAATGAAAAAAGACCCCTAAAGATGGGTATAATTAAAATTTTAAAAGAATCCACCAAATAAAACCATATATTTTGAATGCATGACAAGTGATCACACAAAAGGAGATAATCAAATTGATCGAGCTAGCTTTTAAAAATCCTCGATATAGATCTCTAGCTTGTAGCTTTGGGTATTCTTCCATGCAAGTTTATACCAAATCTGGCAGAAAAAAAAAAAAAAAAATTGATTCCCCAACAAATACATGGACCAATCATATATATTGTTTCTCAAGGGGAAAAAAAAAAAAAGCAAAAAGCAAAAAAAAAAAAAAAAGAAAAAAAGAAAGAAATTAAAACTGTAGATTATTCCTGTAAGCTGGAAGGAGGAAAGGCTGGAGGATCAGCGGAGGGCTCAAAGGCTGGTGCTGGGGACGGAGCATCATTATTAACATGCATGAACCCTAATTTTCTGATGATTTCATTAGCAATCAATTCGTTGGCAGCGTCCGACGGGTGGTACTCGTCCCAAAACACGTACGTACTTCTATCCTTACACAATGTTGATGCTGGAATGCATGTAAGAGCTGGTCGTATCCTTCCAAATGAGCAGCATGGTGACTCTGAGTTGTTGAATCCTGCTCCCCACGTCAAATACAACTTAGGATTATTTTAATAAATGCGGATACATATATAGATACAAGTAATACACAGATAAGACTACAATAAAATTGTATAATTTTTATTAGTTGCGCATGTGTCAACGTATATAACATTTACAAATATACATTAATTCAATGCTTCAACCTAGTATACTAGATATAGTCAAATATATCTTTAGCATAAAAAAAATAATAAAAAAAGGAATAAAAAATTTTACACTGTTAGGGGTTTTCAGTGACTTTTAAGTATAATCTAGCAGTGTTTGAAATAATATAATATATATATATGATATATGATATAATAAGTGTGAGGATATTTGCAATACTCCTTCATTAACTCCCCCGTGCCACAATAATTTTAATGGAAAAGTGTAATGTGAAGTGAGATAAATTAATGAAATAGTGTATTTATTCTTTCTTTATAATAATTAGATATATTATATTGTGTGTTGAGAATTCGATATGTATTGAATACAAATATATTACCCACTTTATAGTGTCAATATTTAAAAATGAGAATCATTTGATTAAAATATATATATATATATATATATATCAAATTGAATCAATTAAATTTGATTAAAACGATTCAGTAAATTCAAATTGGTTCGATTTTGAAATTATTTATTTTTAGTTTTTATTCAGTGACCCAAAAAAAAAAAATGAAACCCGAATCATCGAGTTAATCGAATATAAAACAATATACTACTATACATAATATAAATATACTAATGCATATAGTTATATATTATTAATATATTTATATGAAATTAATATATTAAAATTGAATCAACCAAATTTTGAGTTAAGCTTTTTTTCGAAAATCAAATCAAATTAGACGTTCAAGAACCGATTCGATTCCTTAATTACTTTGTAACTAAAATTATTTCGATTTGATTCACTCTAAAGCCGAATCGAATATATTGAAACGCACCTCATAGCTCTTATATGTGACACACTCTATTTGGCAATTAATATATATATATATATAGGAAAAGAGAGAGATCAGGATTTATTAGTTCGGTGAAACAATCAAAGAGATCGAGGGTCAGACAGAGAGAGGGGAAGCATCTGGCGCACCATATTTCTGGGGATTGCGGATGACGTCATCGACAACATCATAAGCATCTGCAAATCGGAAGTTTGCATTTGGGAGTTTGCTCGACAGTTCATTCACAAGCTTGCTGGTAGCTTGGTTGAAGCTGAGGGCCAATTTATTTGATTTGTCTTGACACCCTCCTGAGGTACTTAGCACCCTTTGGAGTGGAATACACCCCATGGGTCCCAGTCCAAACACCATCAGCTGTCGAGCTCCTAGTCCATGCAGGATCTATACACAAATTAATATATATATATATAGGCTCAGTTTGGTAATTCAAAATAAATTGACCTTTTTTAGATTATATATATATATATATATAGCAAAATATGGTGTTTACCAAAGAGAGGCAAAAAGGCTAGTAACAAAAGAATCAAACTCAACCACAATATTAGAAGAGCATCAATTAATTTACTTTGAGCTGAGCTTGGAGTGTTTCCATCATGTAGGTGACGAAGCCCTGCGGAGTGTAAGTCCATGAATCCCTGTAAACTGGCATCAAGTAGTTGTTGATGAAATCGTTGCTTCCCAAAGCAACCACATAGCGAGCTTCTTGGAAGAACTTATCCGCTGCTTCTTTCCCAATTTTGGCCTCTATTAGTTCTCGTGTCCCTCGAAACAGCTCGATTTGTCTATAGAGACAGAACTTTTGAATCTACGAGGACAATATATATATATATATATATTAATATTAAAATGGAGTTGAAAAAAAAAAAATTAATACGACCAGAATTGGATTTGGTTACTTCGATCAAATTAATACTCACAAACCAACCACCAGTTTCATTCAAGATCCCTCCACCTCCGGAGGCATAGTTCACTCCATTTTCGAGAATAACGTCTTCTGTTAAAGATGGATCTAGATATGCCGGTGGCCTTGGAAGCCCAGTTTTATCCCCTGAAATAATAGTAATATGCTCGAGTTACATGGTTGTTCTCTCTTTGTTTTCATTCAATGGGAAAGAAAAAAAAAAGTCAAAAATCAAAATCTTAAATTCCCAGTAATTAGCATAAGATATTAAAAGAAAACCAAAGAAAAATGATTGATAAAAATTGGGCTGACACTCTCAAGATGCAGAACAAATGAAATCTTTAGTAGAACCAGCTTAGCTAATCTAACCTGAAAATGAAATGATAGGATATTGTTATGATTTTCATTATATCTTAATATTTTATGTACCCCTAATCGCAAATGCCTCTAGCATTATATATATATGTATATATATATATAATTGGAATTTTATGGTTACCTATAATATCAGCAACTGTGCGGCCATTTGAAAACCTTCCATTAGGCAGTCCATTATCAAAATCGATTCCATACCATGGGAGGTTTGCTTTGGCTAGGCTCCTCGGCAGGCGGTTGTTGTTGCCAACGTCCGAGAGAGAGTCCCCGAAAATGAACTGCACAACTTTGCATTCGTACCCATCAATGGCAATCCCCAAAACAGTCACCATTATTATTGCCAATCCCACCATTAGCTTCATTTTTAATTACAAAGATATAAACGCTATAAGTTCTACTCCAACTTCATGCAAGTTATCTTAGTGAAATCTAGTGATGCTGATATATATATATATATATATATATATATGTATGTATGTATGTATGTGGTGGGTTTTGATTACTATTTGGACAATGAAGTGTCAAAGTGAAGTTGGATTTTGAGTTAACGGGAAGTGTGCTTTAGAGAGAGATGAGGGTAGACCGAGTTTGATGAACCAACTATTGATGAATCAAACCTACTACAGCTACCTCTATCTACACGGTAGAAGTCCCAGCACGGGTGCATTTTACGATTCGGAATTTTCCAACGTATTCCAGAAAGGGATTGACGTCTCTAAGAACTGCCCTGGTGAGGTCACCTAACCTTGTTGCGTGCATTTTTTATTTTCTTGGACTATCGAACTTAAGGGAGCAGTTGCTTCAAGTCTGTTGAAATTATGCCTAGCAGTCACAGTTACATTTGTTGTGAGTCTTTTTTTTTTTTTTTGAAACCCTGAAAATTTATATTAAGAGAAGAATTAAGAGTTTATAAAAACTTCCCTCTTTTTAATACGCGTCAAATTTAGAGAACAGTTAACAACAGAGTGCCTGGAAGAAAAGGAATCGCTCAGACAGTTAAGGGTTAGGAAATAGACAACTCCATTGACTTATATACCTTCTACACTAAAAGGTCCATTATTATTATAACTACCCCCCAAAAAAAAAAGTCCATTATTATGGGTCTTATTAAAATGTGTACGTGTAGTACAATCCAAACCAAATTTAAAATAATACTTTAAAAAACACCAAGCAATTGCTACACTTAGAGAGAGATAAATAAAGATAATACTGCAAAAATGTAATTTGACAAAAAATCATGTGTTCCAATTTTGTAGAAGTTATGTAGTATTTTGAAAGTTTATTATGTGTGTGTTTGGAGTGAAAAAAATAAGATAAATTGAGAGTTCGTAATACGTGCAGTGAAAGAAAAAAGTTGATATGATATAAAGTTAACAGAGGTTTATAGAGTTTTTTGTAATTTTTTTACAAACTAAACGGAGTCTATATATAATAAAAGATAAATTTTAGCATAATTATAGCTGTGTAACCTCCTTAGATAGATGATTTGAATTGAATTGCAAAATCCAATTATTCTTTATTGACCCAAAAAAAAAAGTTGAAAAAAAAATGTTTAAATTTATATATGTGAACAAAATCATTCACTTATTCATTTTCAACTAAACTCTTTTTTAGAATAAAATGGGAATTTAATTAATTTATTGGTCTGAGGATCGATGAATGTTTGGAACGGGCAAATGGATATGAGTCTAACATACAGGTGAGAAATTAATTGTCTCGTGTTTATTACAAGTGAAGAAAGGTCTCAACATCTAACGGCCACCAATCCCTAGGTATTTTATTTGCTTGTGCTTTCGATATCTTTGATTTCGAGGTTGACAAGTTATAGCAAGACAATGAAAGTAAATAAAGTTGTTAGGATGAAACTTATTTCTTGAGAAGTGAAGGTCTCAGCAACTTTTACCAATCCTACTTGTTGGTAAACTAGCTTTAATTCATTGCACGAAAACATATTTTTGCTGTGAATTACTCAGCAATTATTGAATATCATTTCAAAAATCATTGTTAAGCTGCGCATGCGTTATATATACATACAATTGTAAATTAATAACGAGCGGTGATAGAAAAAATAGAAAAGAGAAGTCCGTAGATATAATTTGAATTTGGAAGAAATCTCACCACTTTGTGTACCCATAGATATAACTTGATGGATCAGATGCTTCTTATCTCTATCTTCTTTGTTATAAATATGTTAAACTATGTTTATGTGTCTATTTCATACAGAAATGAAAGACTGAAAAGTCCATACCCAGATCTAAGTTCTATGGGCTATGCTCGTTAAATATTTAAGTTATTTTTTTGCTAACAGTGAACAAAAATAAGATTTGGAGTTTCGAAAATTGTTGGAATTCATTACATTATCTGTAATTATTGACGATTCCTATGGATAAAAATTTTCTTAAACAATTTTCTTCAAAGTTTATATCTTCCAACCTAATCCTTGAAGGGGTTTTGTGATTGAGATAAAAAAATGAACAAAGATATGAGGCATTGATGACCTCAGTCCAAATTCAAATTTGAAACAGTCCCTTGTTCATTTACTGATTTACATCAATTTTGAGAAACTAATTATTTATATTCTTTAGTCCCTGATCACTATTAAAGTTTTTTTTTTTTTTTTCCTCAATTCTCTAATTAGTTATTTGTTAGTTAATTTGTTAATTAGGAACAGCTTGTTAGTTTTGTTTTCCCTATTAGATTACTCACTGTTTTAATTTGATGAATTAGTAAATTTCATAAGTTAGACTTTCTTATTATTATTATTATTATTTTTTTGATTTTGGAGGCTAGTCACTATTTATAAACTTATGAGGATTTTAGTCATATCAAAAAAACTTATTTATGAATAAGTCACACTTGCAACAAAAAATAAAAAAAGATATCGCGCGTTTTTCAATACATTTTAAAACTGTCAGTTTTATCCAAAACGCACATAACTTCCGCGACTTTCCATCTTCTTCGCAAAGTAAGCTAAACCGATTTTTGAAACATAATCAAAACTACTCAGAAAAAGCGATTTTTGGAACATAATCAAAACTACTCGGAAAAATCATGTGGTACTGTCAGACATGTCAACCGATTTTTGCAAGAGCATACATTATATACGTAACAGTATCACATAAATGTGGTACTATCAGACATGTGGTACTGTCAGGCATATATTGGATATGTGACTGCTTTTGTGTTTAATGGTGCTGTTAGCATACTAGATATATTGAGTACTGTTTTTACAAGAGTATACATTATATACGAAGTACCACATAAATGTGGTACTGTCAGCTATATATTGGATATGTGACTTCTTTTATGTTTAATAGTGCTGTTTGTATACTAGATATATTTGGTATTATTTTTACAAAAATATATATTTTATATGAAACAGTACCGCATCCAATGCGAAATTTTGTGGTACTGTTTTTATAATAGCATACATTATATACGAAACAGTACCACATATATGTGGTACTATTAACTATGTGATACTGTCAGCCATATATTAGATATGTGACTTCTTTTGTGTTTAATGGTGCTGTTTGCATACTAGATATATGTAGTACTATTTTTATAAAAACATACATTATATACGAAATAGTACCACATAGATGTGGTACTGTCAGCCATGTGGTACGGTCGCCATATATTAGATATGTGACTACTTTTGTGTTTAATGGTGCTGTTTGCATATTAGATATATCGGATACTGTTTTTACAAGAGTGTACATTATATATAAAATAATACCACATAAATGTGGTATTGTTAGCCATATATTGGATATATGACTTCTTTTGTATTTAATGGTGTTATTTATATACTAGATATATTTGGTATTGTTTTTACAAGAGCGTACATTTTATACGAACAGTATCACATCAAATGCGAGATTTTGTAGTACTATTTTTAGAAGAGCATATATTATATACGAAACAGTATCACATATATGTGATAGTATCAGCCATGTGGTACTGTCAGTCATATATTAGATATGTGATTTCTTTTGTGTTTAATGGTGACGTTAATCTCAGTCGATACTTGTTCAAATCAATGATATACCATAACTTCACGCGATTTATATTCTACTTTTTATAAAGAAGAAAAACAAAAACGGAAGAAACGTGATTCTCGGTTATTCAAAACTTCACGTGATTTCCGGCAACACTAGTCTAACTTAATTATAGAAATAAAGGATATTCTTGATATATTAGAAATTATATTTAAAATAAACTCGTGAGACCCACTCAAAAGTATGACCTAATCACAAAACTTTCTACACAAATATAACTTAAAAGCAATACTTTTTTTTAGAGTGACTAATAAGCTTAAAATATTACAAAGTATGACTTAAACACTATTTTCAATTTTTTTTTCATTGCTAATTTATATTAAGTGCAACTTAATTCTAGTATTTAATTTAATTATTGTCATACAGTTTAAATTACTAGCTTTTCAGACATCACAAACCCTTTTATTGTTATTATTTTTTATAATTATAAATATTTTATTTATAAAACAATAAATAAAATATTAATTTTTTTTTCTGTGAATGAGATTTTGTACTTAATTATTGGATAAAACTACAACTGCAACCCTTATACTTGGAGGTCTTTTTTCTGCAATTGCAAGAGGCAGGTCAGGCGTGATACTAGGTGAGGTTTGTGATGGAGCTAGCTGTTTAGACTAGAATCTTTTACGTGTAATTAAAAATTCTCTTAACAAAATGTAGATATGATTTCTTTTTTTTTTTTTTTTCTTACAACAATCTAAATTTATTGTGAATTTATATTGATATTATTAATAAATACGGCCATAAATTCTGCAATGATAATAACTTAACACGTTTCCACAAAAATTAATGTATTTATTATATAATTCTTTGGATTTACACCTTGAGATTTAACCCAAAAATATATGAACTCATTTTAATTTAAAAAGTAACAAACAGCCAACTCGTAATTTGGAGTAAATCACAAAAATACTAAATCCTCATAAGTCCAAATTGATCGAAGAAAATGATTTTTACAAAATAGATATATATATATATATATATATATATATATATAATTATGTTTTTACTAATTTTTATGTTAAAGTAAAACATTAATTGTTTTACTTGTTTTAAAAAGACTCAAATTGCCTCTAGCTACTTCTCTAAATAATACTCCTTGAACAACCACTACGAGCCTATATCATATTAATTACATCAAATTATATATATATATATATATATAAAGTAGAATTTGGTAATGCTATTATGCCACATAAGTCTAACTTGAGTTATAATTATTACACGTGTCACCTAATTATAATTATTTTGCACCATCTAAAATTTAATTTATGTTACGGTTCTAAGACGTACATGGTTATGACACATGATATTTAATTATAATATTTTATCTTATAAAAAAATTAGTATTTTACACAATTACTGCTTATTCACAATTTTTAATTTTATTCAAAGTCGAATGTTTATGGATATCACTTGATATTTTTATTTAATCTACACTTCTATTTATCATATAACTTTTTATTTTTTATTTAAAACATATTCTGAATTTTTATTTCTTTCTATATTTTAATAAATTATTATTTAAAGCATAATAAATATTATTATTTTTATTAAATAAAATAATGAAAAAAATATTTACCTAAATATTATTATTAAACAAAATAATGTAAAAAATAATTAGCCTATTAAATAAAGAATTTAATTTATTAACATAAATTTATAATTATAATTATCTCATAACTTCCTACTTTTTATTTTTTTAGAATCTGGTAATACCGTTGCACCATGTAGGACTTAACTCGCGTTATAGTTGTGACATGTGATACCTAATTACAACTATCTTGCGCCCCATATGACCTAACTTACGCTACAATTGTGGCACGTGTATAGTTGTAACACGTAGCATCTAATTGTAGTTATTTTAATTATCTTATAAAGAAATTAGTATTTTACATAATTACTACTTATTTATAATTTATAATTTTATTTAAACTAGATTCTTCATGAATATCACTTAATATTTTTATTTAATTTACACTTCTATTTATCATGTAACTTATTATTTTTTATTTTCATTTTTATTTAAAACATATTATTATTTTTTATTTTTTCTATATTTTAATAAATTATTATTTAAAATATAATAAATATTATTATTGTTATTGAACAAGATAATGCAAAAAAATATTTATTTTGTTAAATAAAGATGTTAATAATAAATATTAATATTACTAAACAAATGATGTAAAAAATAATTAGCTTATTAAATAAAGATCTTAATTTATTAACATAATTTATAGTTATAATTATCTCAATTTATAATTATATAATTAAATGGAATTATAATTGCACATAATTACCCCTAATCACAATTTTATTCAAACTAGAATATTTGTGGATATCGCTGGATATTTTTATTTAATGGACATTTCTATTTAATTATTGTATAACTTCTTATTTTTAATTTTTTTATAATTTAATATATTGTTATTTAAAAAATAATAAATATAATAATAATAATAATTATTATTATTATTAAATAAACTAATGTAAAAAATAATTAACCTGTTAAATAAAAATTTTAATTTATTAACAAATAACATGCCTTTTATTAATTACCAAAAAAAAAAAACATGTCCTTTATTATTTTTACCATTGGACAGAATAAGTAATATATTTTAAACTTAACTGAAATATTATTTATTAAAATTATATATATATATATATATATTGTAATATTGTTTATTAATGAATATAAAACAATATTAGAAATTAAAAAATAAAATTGGTAATAGATAGATCAATCTAATTGAAGTGCCACTCAAACTTTTTTTAGATTTAAATTTTTTTTAAATTTGGACTTTCAATTCGATTAAAATAATATTTTAATCGGAATAAAATAAAACTTCAAAATAGTATTCTAATTTAAATAGAATAGCACTCTCCTAAATGTAAAGTCTATAAATAGATGCAAGTATTCTTTTCTATCAAATTTCTTGGAGACTTTTTATTATACTAGTTTTCTCTTTTGACTTTGTAATTTATTGGATACGCACATAAATTTTAATTGTTAAAAATTTTTATATGTAATTGATATGTATTTTGTGAGTTTGGAAGAGTAGAAAAAATAACTATAAAAATTGTTTAATTATATGAGTAAGTGTTGTTATTCTTTAACATTTTTTATTTTTTATTTTCTTTTTATTTATTACAATTAGAATTTGATTGAATTAGTGCTATTGATGATATCAATATTTAAATTTATTTTACGTTCACTATTTAATTGAATTTACATAAACAATAATATATATTGTTTTCAAATATATTTTTACAACTTAACTATTTTAGCACATAATAGTACCCTCAACTTAATTATATAATATGACAAATTCGTGCATCGTACAAGTCATATCACTAGTATAATATATGTGCGACACACATTAACTTAATTTTAACTTTTTTTTATCTCCAAGATTAGCATCCCATTACCAAGTTATTATTTCAAGTAGTATATATAAACATATCAAATTGGATATCAACCAATATTCTAAAAACTCACTACTTAGTTATTTCACAGAAGGGAACAGCATCAATAATATTATTCATATTTATTAGTTTTCAATATTCGAGTTTATATTGCAATATTGTGTGTATATATATATATATATATATATTTTGAGTTATAATTCCTTTTCTGTACGAGAATATCATGGTAAGATATTAATATGTAATAGATGTTTATATTTATATTTTAAATTACATGTTTAATTAAAACTTTTTACTTCAAATTTTTAGATTAGGTCTAAAGAATAAGTATAAAGAATTATAATGGTAAGGTTCACAAGAGTAATAGTTGTAAGGGTAAGATATTTTTGTTTGTTATGTTTGGATAGTAAGAGTGAAACTTTTAACATATAATAATTATATTATAATTGTAGAGAGTGTAATAATTGATTTATATGAAATAATTTTATTTTGCATGAGAGAGAAAATTTAGTATAAAAGGACAAACAATCAATTTTATTTGTCATAAATTGATAATTTAAAAGTTTATTGTGTTATATTTTTCAGTTGATGAGGTTAAAGTGATACTTGCTTATAATTTGTCAGTTGATTTTCTAACGAAGCTTAATATTAATTGTGATTCCAATAGTTTGCTAGTCAATATATAAGTTCTGTTTAGGGTGATAAAAAAATTTAAAAATGATAAAAAATATTAAAAAATTTTAAAAGTTATTTACTTTTTATCTCACTACACGAATTACGAACTCACAACTATCTCACTTTATGTTACTTCATCTCAGTTTTTTTTTTTTTTGGTTACTCCAAATATATCCGTAAAGTAATATTTGAGTCCTAGATTAAGGAAGTGTTTGTGTAATTAACCCCAAGATTAGCATATTCGTCAAAATGGAATCTTGGCCGCTAAAAAAGTATTCAAAACTACTGGTCAAGATGTTCCGCAGAGAATCCGAACAACTTCTTTGCGTGATTCGACCCATATAGAAAGGTAAGTTCATGTCAAAACGCTCTTTTTTCGCCTTGGATTTCTTCGAGGGCCAGTGACGGAGATATCAACCTAAGTTAGAGGCCGAAAGAGTATTTGCGTCTTTCTAACTCTAAGCTCACGCTTTTCGCCTGATCAATTTTTCTCACATTAGAGGTAATAATTTCTTTTCTTTTCTTTTCTTTTCTTCCAATCACTCGGTTTAATTCTTTGTTAGTTTGAACTTGAGATCAGTCATTTGCGGAACGTAATTGCATTTATTTCTGTAAATTCGTAGATTTATACCTTCTAATTCATAGAAAATGGCTCGATTTGTTGCTAAGAGATTCTTGTAGATTTGTCGCTTCAAATTCACGAGTTTGTGGTTTCTTGAACTGATTGTTCAGGATTGTAGAATTTATGCTTATTTCCAATGTAATTCAACTTTAAAGTTTACATTTACAGTTTCTGATATGATTGTTGCATTTTGTATATTGATATCTCTGGTTGTCGTGGAAACGCATAATTATTTGTTGCAGTCTTCCTTCCATTAGAAAAATTTTCAGTAGAAAACGATGATCTCACGTATACTTGTAGCTAGCATGAAAAGAGACCCTTGGACTGTATTCAAAACAAACACAGATCATTTATCAAATCTAATCATGATCACTGAAAAGTCTCAAGAGGTGCCCTTATGGCATCTTCTGTAGTGAATAATACAGATCTTAGGAGCTTATAGAGTTAGTGGATGCTTCAAATCTCCCCAAAATTTTCTTTAATGTAAATTCTTTATTTTATATTCTATTAATTTCAATTGAAACCAAGCAATTATGCTTTTCCATTTCTCCAGTAGTTAGAACAACAGCTTTGACCCGGTGAACTGCTGTAATCTTATTTATTTCCTTTTCACGTCACTGTTCCCATAGGTTGTGTTTGTATCACAGATTCATTGAGGGAAAGCAAAGGGACAAGAATCTAAAATTCCCCTTCTTGTTTGGTTGTGATGGAAAATGAAGAGGAAAGAGTAACGAATTTAACCAGTGAAAGAAGTAAGTAAATTAGAAAATTAATTCCATTATAAAATTGCCTTTCTTTGTCTTGTATTTTATAATCCAACTAAATAAGAACATATATTAGGGATTTTATATTTCCTTATTATTTTTGTAGCGTTTTCTTTTCCTTTTCCTATTCCTTTTATTTTCCTTCACTAAATCCATGATCCAAACGCACCATTAGAGTCAAGCTTCCAGAGAGGTTCAGTTCAAGTATGTTTTCTCTATGTGACCTTTTAATCAAACAGAATATGATACCTTGTCAATATAGATGCTATCACCAAGTCTTTCTCTAACGTAATTATTCCTCCTTTGGTTCCTGTCTCCTTCAGTATCTGGTGTAAATTTCTAGTGATCTATTTGTTGCTTTTGATTTGTGTGCTTATTTGGTAGATTGCGTTTTACCTTTGGCTTTAATTTGGGAATCAGACTTTTATATTTCCTGAGGTGAAGAGTATTTGTTTGATGCCATAGACTCTGATTAACTTCTTATTACCACCTTTTGAATGCATTCTTTGCCTGTGATTTATTTATTTGATTGTGTAAAACCTTATGCTTAGGTTCAAAACTTTTAACTTAATCTACACTTTCAGTTGTAATTCAAAATGGTAACATAGATTTGTGAACTTCAACCTGTATGCAAATGGGAGACTACAGGCAGCACAACCTCAACGCAGTAGTTGGGCTTTAAGTTATGGTATCTTGTCTAATTCTGATGGTCATATTAACAGCTCATCGTTATTGTTTTGCAATTCACATCAGATGTGTATTTATGTTTGCTTGTAACTGGAGTAGGAAAAATTGGGCTTTTGTTTGGTATTAAGTAAAACATACTGAACTGGTAGTGTATATGTTTGCATGTTTTATTATGCTTCTACATGTTATTCTTGTGTTAACTTCAAATATCATCCATTGGAAATTTAAGCTGAAACTGAACAGTTGTAGCTTGTTTAATTCTGATATCTGACCAACTACTTTACACACAGGGCCTTGATATTCTTATTGTTTGACAGAGTGCAAGATGGCAGCAACATCAGCAACTACCTTTTCAATTGGAACAACCAAATCCTTTGCCTCCAAAGTGAGACCAAATTCACAACCAAAGTCCTTTGGTGTGAAATTCAATTCCAAGAACTGTCTGAAGAGTTTCAGTGGCCTCAAGGCAGCAGGTTCTGTTAGCTGTGAATCAGAGTCATCTTTCTTGGGCAAGGAAAGCAGTGCAGCTTTTCGAGAATCTTACATGGCAAAAGCGCAAAAACAAAATCAGAGATCTTGGAGCAACCCTCAGCTCCAGGCATCTTACAAAGTGGCAATTCTGGGAGCTGCTGGGGGTATTGGTGAGCCATTATCACTTTTGATTAAGATGTCCCCATTAGTTGCAGGCCTGCATCTTTATGATATTGCAAATGTCAAGGGGGTTGCTGCTGATCTCAGTCACTGCAATACACCCTCTCAAGTTTTGGACTTCACAGGACAACTCGAATTGGCCAACTCTTTGAAAGGCGTTAATGTGGTTGTCATCCCTGCTGGAGTTCCAAGGAAGCCGGGTATGACCCGTGATGACCTCTTCAATATCAATGCCAACATAGTGAAGACCTTGGTTGAGGCTGTTGCTGATAACTGCCCTGATGCCTTCATCCACATTATCAGCAATCCAGTTAACTCGACAGTGCCCATTGCAGCTGAAGTTTTGAAGCAGAAGGGTGTTTATAATCCGAAGAAGCTCTTTGGTGTTACTACCCTCGATGTTGTGAGAGCAAACACATTTGTTGCTCAGAAGAAAAACTTGAAGCTTATTGATGTTGATGTCCCGGTGGTGGGGGGCCATGCTGGCATAACCATTCTGCCCCTGTTGTCAAAGACAAAACCCTCAGTTAGTTTCACAGACGAAGAAGTGCAAGAGCTAACAGCTAGAATCCAAAATGCTGGGACAGAAGTTGTGGAAGCAAAAGCTGGCGCGGGGTCTGCTACCCTCTCAATGGCATATGCAGCAGCAAGATTTGTTGAGTCCTCCCTCCGTGCTCTTGATGGAGATAGCGATGTATATGAGTGCTGCTACATCCAGTCAGAGCTGACCGAGCTTCCCTTCTTTGCATCAAGGGTCAAGCTTGGAAGGAAAGGGGTTGAGGCAGTGATTTCTTCTGATCTCCAAGGATTGACCGAGTATGAGCAAAGGGCTTTGGAAGCCCTCAAGCCAGAACTGAAGTCCAGCATCGAGAAGGGCATCGCGTTTGCGAAGCAGTCAGCAGCTGCATAAGAGTTTGGTAGTTGAAGCGAAGCCACCCGACCCGGGAGACAAAGGTACAATGTGGTTGGGACCTTGATGTGGCTTTCATTGCTTCATCAGTTTTTTCATTTTTGTAGACTAGATGGAATTTTTGCCTTTCCTGTTTCTTTCTATGTTGAAGTGCTTTTGGTTGAAGAGAAATGAGGAGTGGATAAACTCAGCTATGTAGAATTGTGTTTCCATCGGCTGCCTGCAGTGGTTATACGTCATATGCAAGATGATATCTGTCCATGTTGTACTTGAATTGAAAAATCTTGATGATATCCGTGCTGAAGAATCCAACTCTCTGGCTGGATCAAAGTGGATGATAAAAAGCACTGGTATCCTCTAAATCTAACCTGTGTTGCTTGCACTCTTATTTTTTTTTCAGTATACCCGTATCCATTGGATATGACAAGGGTGGAGGTAAGATTTTCAAATTGGACACTTGAATTTTCAAATTTTTAGGAATGTTTGAAGAAAAAAAAAAAAAAAAAAGAGGAAAGAAAGAAATAAGAACTCACATTTGATTGTAAAGAAAATTTTCTAAATTCCATGTAGATAAACAATAAAAATCTCATTTTCTATGTAAATTTCATTAATTTTAAATTCTTTAATAATAACAATATTTTATGCGACTATGTTATATAATATACCATAATTCAATGTTTACACCGTCTCCACGCATTTTATCTAAATTTTGGACTTGTTTTCCTTATATTCCAAATTTATTTTTTATTTTTTTGTAATTTTACTTACCGGATCTTTTTATATTCCAAAATTATGTTTTGGGAGGTATGATATTTGGGCATTCGGACTAGACTATGACATTTCATTTCATTAGATTTTCACCCATCTGAATTTTGATGGAATTGCCCATCAATGTTTTGTAGAAAGACAGATTTCTGGAATATATATATGCAGGTTAATTATTCAGTAAATTATTCAAAGGAGTCTCCATTTTCTTGAACCGAAAAGAGGGGATTTACACCAGAACAACTTCAATCATCAATATAGGCCTGCAGGAAAAGCCTAGTTTCTTTTTCTTATTTATTTATTCAGAAAGACACTACTGTACATATTATATGTTCATATATAAATCAAAACGCGAGGAGGATGAAATTCTCCCATATGAACAGTGACCTTCAGTATCTAAGTACATGTGGTCTTTCAATAATTTAGAACGAAAATTTCAGCACTCCTTTGCCCAAAATATCAAACTTTTTATATTATAGTATTGGTATCGTCAATAATGAGAAAAAGGAGGCCGGGGGAGGGGTTTGACATGTGGCACAACTCAAGTTGCACCTGAAGTGGGCCGAGGGCAAGCCTAGGCAATCACATCGTGTTGCTATCTCATCTTGTGCTTGCAAAAGGATTCAAATTTTGACTTCTAGAAGAGATATATTTATTAGATAAAAAGTCTAATGTGGACTTTTCTTATTGCTCTCATGATTCATGATAACTTGATGGATCGACCGGTCTTCGTGCTGGTGAGATAATCGATATACACCCTCAAGTGAACAGTCTCGAAAAAAATTATCTTTTCTATTTGAGAGTCTACTTATTCTAAAACTAGCTCAATCAGAGACAAGGTCGATCTGATAGAAGAGCACCATATGTCATATGTTGTTATGTGCACCCTCACCGTAATTATCAATATCCATAAAGTCACCCCATTAAAAAAAATCCGTCAAATTATAATTTAATTAAAAAGATATAATTGTCATGTCATTAAGATTACACTTTGTTGGTAACATTTTCGGCATTTGGTGACTTAAAAATTCATTTAAACTAACCTTTTTTTCTTCAAATTGACCACCATAATTTCTTTAAAAAATTATAAGCAATACAATTTTAGTCAATGCCAAATTTGCATAGACAGGGAATCATTATGTTGGATAAGAGGAGTATGGCATTTGTTCCTTCAATTTTGGATGCCGAGCATAATCCTCCAAATCTAAATTATATATATATATAATTTTTCCCTATGAAATAAAAAGCACCTATCAATTTCCAACTTTTCATGTAAGTATTGTTTCTTCAACTAGAATAGCCGGCACAACCAAGAGGAAGAGAAGTCTATAAGATTCAACTAGGCTGGGAAAGAAGAATTAAAGAAGATTTTCAACACAACACACAATGATCAATTTAGATATCCAATATAGCATTAGGGGAAGAAAGACAATCATCAGACAAAAGATTCCTCATCTCTTCTCCTCCTCCTTCTTCATGATCATGATGATCATTCCTAGTTGTCCCACAATTAATCTGCAATATTGGAGGGTTAGTGCTGCTGGTGGAAGAAGAGTGAGATACTCCCATGAGCTTCCTCTTCTTATTTTTCTTGTGGTTAGCCTTGAAACAGACTTGCCTAAGCTTCTTTGTTTTGTCTTCAAGTTTCAAATCAGGTACCTCTTCCATCAACTTCCTCTCCTGCTCCAGTACTTCAATGGCCTCTCTCGACGTTTCGTCACCCAGTTCCTACAAGAAATAAAAAGAATAAGAATTTAAAATTCAATCCACCACAAATATTTGTACTTAATTTGATGACAATTATATTTTATGGAGCGCTAAAATAACTTAATTATTATAACCCAATCAAGCACTAAAGTTGAATAATGAGCTCATCTTATTTATTTGTGAGAAAATAGAATGAAAAATATAAGATATTTAAGAAACTAAATTAGAAAACTTCTTTACTAAAGAATGCATTTTTATCTTCTTAAATTTTTTAATCTCAATCTAATGAGATCATGTTTGTAGAGTTTTACTTTTCATTGTTACTTTCAATCTCACTTTAATAAGATCATGCACATAAATAAGTTTTAGGTTCTTTGTGAGTTTAGGAGAGAAAAGAAAAGAAAACATTAGTTAGAATAGGAGAGAGAAGAAAATAAATTTGAATTTGTTTGTAAGTTTAGGGAAGAAAGAATAATAACTTTATTTATTTTTGTTTGTGAGTTCAAAAAATTGAATGAAAAGAAATGTGTATTATTATTTTATCATTAAATCTTTTGAATAGTTGGAAAGGTATCGATTTATTTAGCCCTTTTTTTTCATTTTTTCATTTTTTCCCTTTTTTCGGCCTAAAAAACTCAAAAACAAATAATAGATTCTAAAATCTTTTCTTTTTTTTTTTTCCCTTCTTTTCTTTTCATTTCACTCCATTCAAATGGATTGTAAATCTTCTCTCCAAGTCCACACATACTATTTGAATTTTTTATTTTAATCTAATTGGCTGCCTCCTATACTAGGAGTGTGCATGGGTTGAGTTGAGTTTACGCTTAACTAAGATTCGAATCGATTTTTTTCAACTCTTAAAATTTAGACTCGAAATCAAATCGATTTTAAATTGGAATCAAACCAAACCGAACCAAATATATCAAGTTAGTTCGGTTTGGTTTTCAATTTAAGTCAATTCAAGTTAAGTTTGGTCAATTTTTGATTTAAACTATTTCGTTCAGATCAAGGCCATTTCAAATTAGGTATAAAGTACTAACTAATATGTGTGTACATAATTAAAAGCCTCATACAATCATATTAAAAGTAGAAAAACAGAATTGGATTTTTTGTCCTACCATGAGTAATCAGTCCACGACTTAAAAAAAGAAGTGCTCGTTTAAAAAGGATCGGTTGTCTATTAAGATGACATTTTCTCACCAGGAAGCCTTCCTTCTTCTGCGTTGATTAAAACAGGAGCAAATGATATATTGCATGCAAAAATTAGAGTGGCTAACTCTAGTATTATTTGTGTTTATAATATTATATGATATTTATATATTATATTTTTTTGGATTAGTTCATGTTAATTTGGATTGGTTCGGTTGAGGTTATTTTCAGTTTTGGTTCGGATTGAATATTTACTAACTTAAGAACTAAACAAAAAATATTGATTTACTAATTTTTTAACCCGAAACCGAATTGAAAATGATACAGATCCAAACTAATTTGAACCAAAGTAATCAAATTGATTCGATTTTCGAATTATTTGATTTTTTTTTTTTTTTGGGCACCCTATCTCGTACTACAACCACGTGATTTTGGTTAAATTTTCTTTAAAAAAAAAAATTCACGAGGTATAATATTAGCAATATATATAAGGGTTATGCTATAATATAATCCCCAAAAAAAAGAAAAAAGTTACCAAGGAAAAAGTTACTTCTTTTATACATATAAATACCGAGAGACAGGATTGAAGGTACCTGGATATTCTTGATTAGGGTTTGGAGGCTCATCAACTTCCTATGAGGCCACCTACGAATACCCAATTCCCTACACCTTTTCTTCAACTGGGTTAAACCAATATTAAGTTCCTTGGCTGCTTGTGTTATTGGCATGTAGAAGTACTGTGAGATCATATCCCAGGACAATATTAATTTATTTGAACCATTATTATTTTTCTCCTCTGATATGCACCTCTTAACGTTCTTTCCTTGAATACCCTCGTCATTATTATCACACAAAAGCTGTAATGTCTGGTTCTCAGGGGACTCAAAACCAACACGGATCATTTCATGATTCCAATCTCCAAATTCATCTCCACAGCCAAACGTGAAATCCACTGCAACACAAGTCAGATCAACTTAAGTCATCACAACCATTAAAACTCTTTTTTTTTTTGGGGGGATAAATTCACTTAGGCTCTTTGCACTTCATTGCAAATCTCTCCTTAATACTTATGTATAATTTAATCGTTTCAATTTATTCATTCTATCATTTATTATTAAAAAAATGTGATGAAAAACTTCACCCGTTTATCTTGTAATGGTTATATAGCATTTTATGTTAATAAAATTATTAAAGTGTAGAATGATTAAAATATATATAAAAAATATAATAATCTAAAATAAAATTTTTTAAGTGAAATTAATAGTAAATTGCAGGGTATATTTAAGTAAACTTTTTTTAGCTATTAGCATAGGTTCAAAGTGATCACCTTGGATTACGCTTGGGCTAGCAACAAGATGATCATCGGATGCTGAACAAAAAGGGTCAGTTGGGTCGACAAAGCTGTCCATCAAAGGCAAAGCATCGAAAACGTTCTCTTGCATCGAAAGATCACAGTGACAATTCAACCCAAAATACCCATTTGAAAAAACAAAAAAGATTGCATGCCATCAACTATATATAAAATCATAATTTGTATGCCATATATATATAAAGAAAAACTAAGAATAGAGAAAATCATTTGGAGTGTATTATCTACCTGAAATCAAGTGGAGGCAGTTGGCTTGGAAAGTTGAAATCTTTGTTCTCTCTCTTTGTTTAGCCATTACTTCATACCTTGACCATTCTCTAATTAAGTGAGCGGCTTCCCATATGCCACACAGAAAGTGTTTCTTGTTCAAGTGTTTCTTGTTTTTTGTAGTCTCCACTGTTGACTAAGTATTTCCAATTCCCATGCTTAGGAATGTTGAATTTATCGCTTATTTCCAGACTAAATAAATATCGTCAAATCTAATCCAACCAATTCTACCGTATATTCTGCTTATGTATTCATATGTATGACTTGCTTGTAGTTTTAGATTTGTGAGTGACATTATGATTTATCATTTTATTCCTCTCCATCCATTGCTTGAAATGCCCATAACTTTCACATTTACGGTCCTCTATATTATTGTTACAATGAATATATTGTCACAGACTTATAATTTCACGCTTTAATTTGTGCAGCAACCCTTACTAAGAAACAACGTAAAAAAAATTCAAAAAGAGTAAAAGAACAAAAGAGAACTTAGAGTATGCTTTAATTCACTCAAACTTCATGCTTACAAATGAGAGGTGATTCCTATTTATAACCTTACACCTCATTAATGGATGGTAGAAATTTAATTAATCTAATAGTAGAAGTTGATACTTTAGAATTCTCTACTAAAATATCTAAGATATTTACATGGTGAAATTCCAAAGGAAGCTTCCTACCTCTTCTAGAATTCTCTGCAAGCATCTAGCATATTTGCAAGAGTTGTTTATGTAAGAGAGTTTTAGAATGTATAACGTTAGTTTGGTATGACTTAGAATCTTTTAGAAAATTTTAGAATAGTGCCACCTTACTATAATCACGTAGACATTTGCTTAGCGCTAAGTAGGCACTGACATAGGGGGGTGTGATAATATTGATATCTCTATTTGTCGCAGAGATACATAATTATTTATTGCAGTGTTCCTTTCATTAAAACAATTTGCAGTTAAAACAATGATTTCACATATATTTTTTGTAGCCAACATGAAAAGAGACTCATTTCTCTTTTCATATGGTCTTTCCATAACTTAGAATACAAATTTCAATCCTTTTTTTGTAAAAAATATCAACTCTTTATATTATCGTATTGATATTGTCAATGATGAAAATGGGGGGTTGCAACTGATGTGGCACGACTTAAGTTACGCTCGAAACCATGCATTAAGTTGAGGGCGAGCCTATTAGTGTGTCTCACACCGCATCACCTTCACCCCACACTCTATGTCCACGAAGGTTCCAAATCCTGACTTTTAAAAAGGATGTATTTATTAGATAAAAGATCAACATAGGGTTATCCCGTTGTCCTAATTATTCATGATAACATAATAGATCACAAGACCTTCATGCTGGCAAAACGATTGCCACACGCCAAAGAGCGGGGGCCTCGAAAAGAATTATCTTTTCTGTTCAACAGTTTGCCCACCTTGAAAACGACTAACCCGAAGGTAGAGTCTAACAGCTGGAAGAGCACCATACGTCGTATGGTATCTAGTGCACACCCCTCGTAATTGACAATATCCGTAATTGTTAAAGCGGCCCTCATTAAAAAAAATAAATAAAAATAAATAAACCATCAAATTATAATTTAATTAGAAAAATATAATTGTTATGTCATTAAAAATACACTTTTTTGGTAAAAATTTCCAGTAATTGGTAACTTAAAAATCCATTTAAACTAACCTTTTTTCTTCCATTGACCACCATAATTTCTTTAAAAAAAATCTATAAACAATACAATTTTAGTCAATGCTAAATTTGCATAGGCAAGGAATCAGAGGAGGATAGAATTTGTTCCTTCAATTTTGGATGCCAAGCATAATCCTCCAAATCTAAATTATATATATATATATATATATATATATATATATATATATAATACATATGTGTACACTGGCGGACACACAGTGTGCTAAGGGTGGACAAAGGTCCACGCTGAATTTTTATATATATATATATAATACATATCTGTACACTGGCGGACACACAGTGTGCTAAGGGTGGACAAAGGTCCACGCTGAATTTTTATATAAAAAAAATTATTCGAGAATAGGTGAGTGGATGAATGATTGTTTGGTACCATATATTGAAAGAGAAAAATTCGAAACTATTGACAGTAAAACTTCTTTGTAACGTTTTCAGAATTTAAAAGAATGAAGAAGATTGTTATAACTTATTTTGTTAATTTGAAGATTATTTTGTATAAGAAATATTTAATATCATTTTTATTATATTTTATCTATTTATTTGTAATTTAAAATTTTACTTGTGATTTAAGTTTACAGTGACCCAAATTCATACAACTATCCGTGTATTTATAACTTTTTCCTATAAAATCAAAAGCACGTGCGTATCAATTTCCAACTTTTCATATATAGTACTCCTATTTCTTCAACTAGAATAGCCAGCACAATCAGGAGGAGAGAAGTTTGTAAGATTCAACTAGGGTAGGAGAGAAGAAGTAAAAAAGATTTTCCACACAACTATAGATATCAAATGTAGCATATGGGGAGAAAGACAATCATCGGACAAAAGACTCCTCATCTCTTTTCCTCTTGCTTTATGATCATGATTATCATCTCCAGTAGTCCCATAACTAATCTGTGATGTTGGAGCTGATAGAAGAAGGTTGAGATATTCCCATGATAATCGTACATATATAAAGACAAGATATGCAAAAGATTTATTTTAAAATATTAATATTAATTTTGGACCTTTTAATTTGTATTGACTTATTCAAAATTAAGTTCATTAAAAAAAAAAAGTCACCCGAAATGACTTCACCGTAATGGCTTTTTAGAAAATGGGTCTCCGAATTATTTCTACCTGGTTTTAACAAACATCCACAAATGAGGAAAATCTCTAGAATGTTCTGTCAAATTCAAAAAAATTTTAAGAATTTATACAAAATGAGCATTTAATTTTGTGTCACAAAGTATATAAATTAATCAAATTAATAACCAAGGACGAAGGTAAAAATTTTTCTTGTTATAAGTTATGAATTAGGTATTAAACTAGACTATGATTGGATATTAAACTGAATTAAAAAATTTTCTCGCCCTTAGTTGAAATATGGGTATTAAATTAAACTAACTAATAAGATGGACATTAAATTAAACTAAACTATTGATAAGCATTAAATTAGTCACTCCTTAACATTAGTATTGAGGGTGTTCTGAGTTATGAGGTGGGTATTAAATTAGATTACGATTGAGTATTAAACTAGCTTAAGAATTTTTTTGGCCCTAAGTTATAAGATGAGTATTAAACTAAACTAAGTTATAAAATGGGATTATATTAAACTAAACTATTGTTAGGTATTAAATTAGTCACCCCTTAACATTAGTATTAAGGGTGCTCTGAGTCATAAGTTGGACACTAAACTAGATTATGATTGAGTATTAAACTAAATTAAGAATTTTTTTTGCCCTACGTTATAAGATGAGTATTAAATTAAACCAAGCTATAAGATGGGATTAAATTAAGCTAAACTATTGCTAGGTATTAAATTAGTCACCCCTTAACATTAGTACTAAGGTTTTTTTTTTTTAAGTAGGTCTGGCCAATAGAAGGAATTATTTATTTTATTTATATTTTTTATTTTAACAATTTTTTTGAAGGGTAAAAATATTTTTAACCATCATATAAAAATAAGTATTATTTTATTTTATTTCATAATTTAATCAAATAAAAAATAATTTTTTTATTTTTTATTGACAAACTTTTGTTATTTTTAATTATCATCCTCAACTCCTTTAATAAAATTATATACCATCCTTTCAATCCCCATCAGGGGCAGAGTCAGGAATTCGTACATGGGTGAGCACTAATCACATTAATGCTCCCCGGTGTGCCACCGCCACCACCACACAAGTGGCTCTGCCCATAATCCCTATAACCTAGTAATATATTTTAAAAATATTGTAATGAAATAAAATATAATAAAAAATTTAAATGTATTAAATGTTAAAATAAATAAATTATTAAAGATTTGTTAAAAAAATAAGGATATATATATATATATATATAAAGATAATTAAGAATATGATAAATTAAAATTTTCTTATTTGATTAAGATATAAAATAAATTAAAATTTATTTTTATATGATTGCTAAAAATATAAATAAAAATAAATTTATTTTAGTTTTTCAAAAATTTTTTCTTACATAAAAATTAATCTACAAATAATATTTATCAAACAAATCATAAGTATTTTTCTTTGAAAAACTTAATTTAATTTTTATAATAAAAGTATTCTTTGAAAGAAACTTAGAATTAAAAAATGTTATCATAATAAAGTAATTCATTTGCATAAGCAAATTTTTTCAAAAAAATTATATTTTAATTACCTGACCAATTATTAAAATATTTTAAAAAAATTTGCCAAGTTGCCTTCTATATATATTATTTAAAAATTAATTTATATTATAAAATAAAGTATTTATAATATTATAATTATATCTTGAATTTCTTCTTTTTTTTTTTGCACAAGCACTTTTATGTCATTATAAGTACGTAATACATATGTGAAAATAAATATGGATAATTATATAATTTTAATTAATAAAAAAGTAAAGTGAAGTGTAAGAGACTATTTGTGGAGTCTAAACAAGCTCACAAAGTGAAGTATTTTTAGTGAGGAAACTAAATTTTCTCGTCTATTATCAAACCTATTTGCTTAACTATGAGCGAGAAAACAAATATTTTCTTACCTATATCCTTATTAGCTAACAACTGACCGTAATAAAAAAAAAAAAATAGTTGACTATTAGTGAGAAAATGGATATTTCCTTCCGTATACCCCACCAATAGAGAGAAAACTAAAGTTTCTCGCTTATAGTAAAAAAAAAAGTTAATTAACTATTAGTAAAGAAACCTATATTTTCCTGCCTATACTCTATTATTAGTGAGAGAATTAAATTTTCTTGCCTATTGTACTTCCCAAATCTCTCCATCCGTGCACAATTTTGTTTAGACACCATATTTTGGACTTTATAGCGAGGAAATTCAGTTTTCTCACCCATAATCAAAAAAAGTTGCTTGACTATTAGTGAGGAAATAGATATTTCCTTTCATCTATCCCACTATTAGCGAGGGAACTAAATTTCCTCGCCTCCTCGCTAAAAGTCAAAAAAAAAAAAAAAAAAGTTGCTTGGCTATTAGTTAGGAAACCAATATTTCTTTACCTTTACTCCACTCCTCATTGATAGTACTTCCAATTATACCCTGTGAACTATTTTTAATTTGGTGCCATATTTTCTACCATATAGCGAGAAAATCTAAAAATTCTTACAAAAATACAATTATTAGCAAGGAAATTTTTTCTTGAAAAAACTATTCTAACTATTTGTGAAAAAATATTTGTTTCCTCGCATAAAACTTACTATTAGCGAGAAAATAAGTTTTCTTGCAAAACCTACGCAAAAATTTTCCTTACCCATACCTCAATTTTTTTTTTTTTTTTAGTATAACATGAGTTGGGATAGTGGTGCTCGCATAAAACCTACTATTAACGAGAAAATTATTTTCTCGCAAAACCCTCACAAAAATTTGCCCTACTTATTTTTCATTTTTTTTTAAGTATAACATGAGTTGGGGTAGTGAATGATGGGTGGGCAATGGATGTGGTAGGATTGTGGTATGGATGGGGCAATATTTACAGTGGAAATGAGGGATGATGGGTGATAGTGGCAGGAGTTGCTCTGGTGAGCATTTGATGTGCGTAGTGGAAGATGGGGTTGGGTGGATGCAGGGCTAGACCATGGGCGGTTCAGGTTAAGCACGAAAAGCTTCTTTTGCCTATTGGGCTGGTTTAAAAAATTTAGGCCTGAGTTTAATTTCAAAATCTGTCCATGCAAATCCGTTTATTATTATTTTTTAAAAAAATATCTTTTTAAATAAACATAAATTTAAAAATTATACAGGTAAGTAGTTTAGTACTAAAATAAATATTTTTTATAATTTTGATATAAAAACTTAATTTTTTAATTATAAAAAATAAAAATAAAATAATATGTAAATATATATGAAAAGTAGATTTTAAAAATTTTTGAATCCATTTTAGGCCGATACGTTCAATCCCAAATATAATCTAACTTGAATAACTAAATGAGTTTAATTGGAAAATTTTCTTAAACCCATAAAAACGTATTTAAAAAAAAAAAAAAAAAAAAAGAAAGCTTAAGCGGACCTAGCAATGTCCGCCTTTAGTTGAGTGAAAGTTGTTCCATGGTAGGTAAAGGAGGTTCGAGAAGTGGTGATTAATGGGAATGGTGAGGGCGGGCGGTGATGCTAAGGGGAGAAGCGGTGATGGGTAAGAACACTTTATTTAATTTTTGGTGATTTTTGTTTGAGATTATTTATATATATATATATATATATATATATATATATGTAATATTTCTAAATGAAATTCAGAAAAATCATTGTTAGAATTTGAAATGGTTGAGTTGAATTTTGGGTCTACTTCTGTGGATGGATTCTTGAACTATAATGTTAGAATTTGATTGATAAACATTTACAATTTGTTTAGAAACATTCTTCTCTTATAATTGATTTAATTTCAAAACAAAAACTTGATTTAATTTAATATTAAATAAAATTTTTTATTTAAAACACATATTAGAATTTAAGGATTGAATTAAATTAATTTAAGAGAAACATCAAATTTGACCATATTAATGACAAATGAAAAATATAATAAATATAATATATGATGATAAATTTATCTACTTATTTAGATAATTTAAAAATAATAATAAATTCTCATTAAATTTCATTATTTTGAATTGAATTTTAAATGATATAGAAATTTTAAAATTTAAATTATGAAATCAAATCAAATCTAACTCATAAAATTTTATTTTAATTTTAAACATAAGAATTAATAGGAATACTCATTAAATGAAATCAAAATCTCATCAAATTCATCATTTTAAATAAAGTGTTAATTGATGATTTCGGATGAATATTAACAGGTAACTTTCGCGTTTGGAATCTTCAAAAAGTAGGCACATTTATCAACTCATAAAAAAATTATTTTAGTTGAATTGGCATTGAAATTGCTAGATTTTTAATTTCCTATCTTCTTTCATATTTAGATTAATATTTCTTAATTTAAACTCTACAATTGATTAATTAATTAATTAGAAATGAAATAACTATGTATCTCATCTCATTAGTAGACTATATAAATTACATTTGACTTGCTCAAAGTAAAAGAAAATTCAATGATGATGTTAAAATTAAATAAGAAAAAGAACTGGGGATCAATCGATGTTAATTTCCCCATTTTTGCTTTGGTCAAAGTCAAGCAAATGGAAAAACGATGAGCCATCAACCTCACAAATAATCCAGCTTCCGCGTCGATGGGGCTGCTTCTTCTAGGAAGGGGTCCAAAGAGCTGGTCAAGTCGTGATATCATATCAAGCATCTCTAATATTTCTCCCCCACCAATCTAGGCGTCCAATTGTCTAAATCAAACCCAAAACCCAACTCAACCTCTTTCCAAACCTGAAGGTCTGTCTGTCTCTGCCGTCCCATAGTAATTAACCAGCAGCAAATTTTTTTTTCAAAAAATACTAATTACAGTTTGCTTTTATTTTTTCTCATTTTATTTTCTCTCACAATAAATAATACTTATTTAGACCCTATTTGGTATGCTCAAAAAAAAATTAAAAGTCATCAAAACCTATCAAAATTTATCAATTTTCTCTAATCAAATTTCATCACATATCACTTTTACATTAAATTTTTATATTTTTATTGTACTTTTTTTCGATCAAACACTCCCTTATAGAGTAAAAACTCAAAAAATAAAATGTATTTAGTGTCTCCATATTTTTTGAGATAGTTGATAAATTGGTACATGAGATAATTTTATAAATTAATGTACGGCTGTCCATGTATATAAGTTTTGTAGATTGATCGACGACTGAAATTGTACAGCAATAGTTGACGGAAACTCAACCGTGTAAATTATTATACAGTCCTGCCATTTAAGTTATGTTTACCTAGTTAAATTCTTTTTACTTTTTATAAAATGATCAAAATTACTTTCTTACAAGAATACTATCTTATAAATCATAAATAACTATCTTATAAATCATATATATATATATATATATATCAATTGAATGAAAAATAAAAAGTTAATTACAAAAATTAACTTTTTTTTTTTTTACTTCTGAAACGTAAAATATATATATATATATATATATATATATATATATATATATAATAGTAAAATAAAAAAATAACTTTTTAGCTTTTGAATATTATAAAATAAAAAACCACAAAATTGGACGGGTTCGTGACTTGATCAGGCTAACTCAAAAGAATATATAACCTATCCAAATTTAACCCAGCCACTTATAATAATTAAAACACAAGTCCAACCCATTGGGTAACATTTTTTTTCGTATGTTGTTCAAATTGATTCAAAATTTTTATATTAATAGTAAGGGTATAAGGGTAATTTATAATGGGGGTGTTTGGAACACCAAAAAGTACCCAAAAAAAAAATAAAATAAAGTGTAATGTGTTGGAAACTTTTTCGCGTTTGGCAAATTCACCAAAATACACCAAAAAGTCCGTTCGAACCAATTACAAAAAAACGTTCGAATCCCTTTTTGACAAAAAGAAGTAGTACTGAAAAAGAATATGTTAAGAGCTGTCAACTACTGCCCCAGGCCATTAGAACAGGTAAGTGGCCATCCGTTCCAATGGATTTGAACAAAAAAACTCAAAAAGCAGCCTTGGCTTCGATTAATGCACGCTCCAATCGGTTGTTGGACATTTTAAAGACTCCGGAACGCAAAATCGATTAAAACAACCGTGTTTTGAGTATATCTAGTACCGAATTGTTGCTCTAACCATATGGAGATCATCGATTTCAACATAAGTCTTGGGGGATTGTGTTTGAGTTACAACAGAAGAGATGAAACACATGAACTAGCTTCGATCAAGCAAGCGAAAAAGTGATTTCTCGTATATCTTTCTTCCCGGTAACGCTACAACCTTCATCTCCGAACACCGTCGTATAGGTATGTATCTGCTTATCCCTATTAATGTTTGGGGCATTGTGAGTTTGCCCACAAAACCAATTGTGCAGCTATTTTTCTTACTTTTTTTGTCAAATATGCAGGGCACCTTTGTTGACCGCGTGCATTAGTCCATCGATTTGAGTCAATTCCTTCTTAATCAGATCTTCTGGTTGATGGTTTAGAGCGGGTGGAACAGGTATCCGTTCTAACAATTCCCCTTTTTCTGTTTGGACGGTCACACCTTTTACAAATGGAATTGCCACCCCTTTTAAACATATGTCAACTTCGAAAATAAATAAATTTTATATTTTCGAAGGAAAATCAAAATAGAGTGATAATTTAACATGGTTAATAAAGTACTGTAGATATGTATTATGATTCGGACAACTTCTGATCATATCAAAACAAGTTGGTTATTGTCCTCCTACAAAATTTTTATGAATAAATCTGGGAGAATCTACAAATAAGTTGATTTCTACTTGCAATAGTTGTTAAACTATTATCATGTTCATGACACGAGTAACTACCTTTAGTTATGTAGAAATAAGTTTTATTAATTGTAGCTGCGGGAATAGAATTAAAAGGCGTACAACAAAAAGTACAGTATTTTATAAATTCATTATATTCATTATTTTGACGATGGTAGACGAAATATTAAAAATCAATACATTAACTAAAACAAACCACGAATAAAATAAATTAGTAGAGATTCTGTGACTTTAGACTTCAATCTAAACTAAAAATTTTTGTTGTGAAGAGTAATACAAACACACTCCCACTAGAATTGGTTGCATTTCATTAAAATGTTTTAAAAATTTGCTGGTATTTTTTGAACATTACAATTGTTTTTTTTTTTTTTTTTTTGTGTGCAAATATTGTATCTTCTATTAGTATGGATTGGTTCAACACCAATGAGCACACACAGTAGTGCCAAAGTTCGACTACTCAGGCATCCTCACATCCTTGCCGAGTAAATGCCACATGGGATTTCCAGGAGGAGAGGTTGTTATTGAGTTTGATGGCGGCACATTTAGAGAGTGGATATCGAAGAGGATGCCATCTATCCGGGGTCGGGTATGCTAAGATAACAGAGGATTTCAATCAAGAGACTGGAAAAAGCCTAGCCGTGAGTCAAATCAAAAGCCATATTAAAAAATTGTGAAAGGAATGGAGGGCATGGACAACCTTAAAATCCCCCAGGTCAAGAACCACGGGAGCTGGTTAGGATGCTACGAAAGGCACCATTGATGCGCCGGAGCATTGGTGGCAACAAATGGCAGTGGTAACTCTTTTATCCCATATTGCTTGTGCATGAATAAATTTCAATAAAGTTTAACATGTTCGTTTGACTGGATTTCATTACTGATGCTTGCTAAAGATTCATTACTTACTTGTGCACAGGATAATCCAATAGTACTTAAATTTCGAGAAAATGGTCTAGACCATGAGGACCTTATGGAATGGGTGTTTCATGGTGCTATCGCAACGGGAAAGAGGCATTAGACCCCTTTAGCTGAACCCGCCACCCCACCAGTTACTCAGCAATCGGAGCATGGAGCTTCTGATCCCACCCCGCCAGACTTGAATGAGTCCCCTACTCCCTTTAACAATGACGGACGTACTTTTGGTAGTGGTAAGAGGTGCCGCAGTGACGATGGGTCCGTGCCTAATGGGTCTACTTATAGTCGTCGATGAGTATTTGAAGTCTGTAAGATGAATGACACACTTGAGCGCATAGCAGAGGCCTACTGCCTTGGTGATAAGTCACTGCACCTCGTCCACAATGCTCTCGGTTGCAACATGGACCAGCATATTGCAAAGCTCACCGCACTCCCGGGTTCACTACGAACCACACCCCTAATTTTATGTGGGCTGTTGATTTGCTCAAAGATACGATAAATCGGGAGTCGTTCATGGCAATGCCTGATGATGCCGCGCGCGTTACATGGCTACACTACCAATGCATGAAGGCCGTCATGCCACCACCCCCAAGTTCTACACCAACCCTGCCACAGGCCCCCCTAACAGCATGCCACCCCTTATTATCCCAATTTTACTTCAGATCGTGACTATTTTTCCCCACCCCCTCCTACTAATTTGTTTATTTAGTTTATTTCGTATCTTTTGTATTATGGACACTTTTCATATTGCCCTTGGACCACTGAATCCCACTTTTATGAATTGAACAACATCATGTAATTTCCACGTCCAAACCTGTTATTGGCATGCATAACAATGAGTATGTATTTATATTTGTTATAGCTGTGTATTATGCTCAATGTTTAAGGACGATAAATTTTGCACATATCTGCGTTAAGTTGTGATGGATTATATTTGTTGGTTATTCATATCGCTTTGGGTTATGATATTTTTTCCTTCTCACTGTGATGGTTATAGGTTGTAAGCATAGAGACGGGTTACAATATGGATGCTGATGGAAGCAGCGATGTCATTGACGTGGCTGTGCGGCACTGGGATAGTGAAGTAGACTTGATTTTATATTTCATTGTGCGTGCATCCACTTATTTCTACAATAGGCTTTTCAAAGAACCGTGCCACACATCAGCTCTTCCTGGCAGGGCTTGGGTACGGGAATTACTCGAGGGCCACCCCAAACGACTGTACAATATGTGTCGGGTGAATAAGTATGTTTTCCTCAAGCTATGTGAAGAGCTTACTACAAAGTATAGACTGTCCCTTTCTCCCATTGGTGTGGTAACCATTGAGGAGAGTGTTCCGACGTTCTTGACCAGAATTGCTCTAAGGATGTCAAACAGACAACTTCAGGAAAGGTTCCAACACTCAGGAGAAACAATCTCCTGCCATTTCCACTTGGTCTTGGACGCGTTGAAGCTCCTAGCTCATGATTACCTACAACTATATGTCGACCAAAATCAAGTGCCAAGTAAAATTCGTGACAATCCAACGTACCAACCGTTCAAGGTAATAAATAGGATCACGTACAAAAGTTCAGAACACTTTGGTTTGTGGAAAATATGATATCACCATTGATATGTTTGAAGTGTAGGATGCTATCGGGGCATTAGACGGCACACACGTTGCATGTGTTCCATCTACTGATGAGTCGTACGCTTATTACAGCCGGAAGGGTATATTCACACAAAACGTTATCGCTACCTGTGACTTCGAGCAGCGCTTTACGTTTATGTCATGCGGATGGGAAGGGAGTATGCACGATAGTCAGGTGTTCAAGACTATTGTTAATGATCTCGTCGAAAAATTTCCATACCCAATCGGAGGTACATGCTGCGTACTACCTTCATTCCATTATACTAAAGTTAACTACAACTCACTAAAGTTAACTACAACTTCATTTACGTTTACTCTCATTTTTGTATGTGATTTCAAGATAAATACTACCTGGTTGCTGCTGGATACAGAAACCAGCGAGGATATCTCACACCCTACAAGGGAGAGCAGATGCACTTGCAACAATTCAGATATGGAGCTGAACCCAGAAATGCTACTGAGCGATTTAACTAGCTCCATTCAGTACTGCGTAGTGTGATCAAATGATCGTTCGACGTCTGGAGAGCCCCGTGGGCAATCTTGCACAATATGCCCCTTTACGACTTTGATGACCAAGTCGCGCTAGTTGGTTGTACCATAGTACTTCGCAATTTTATCCATGTCCACTGTGACACCGACCAAAAAATCCTCGATGCATCAATGAATGCCTCCACCGCCAGCCATTTGAGTTTGGCTTCTAGCCAATCCAGTATCAAGCCTCCGTACTTTAATGACCTAGAAAAAGACAACACCGATGATGATGTCCTCGTAGATGACATAGAAATGAATGCGCGACATGACCTGATTTGTGACCAAGTTGCATGTCACTATGTGAACCCAATATGATGTCGCAAGGATAATAGAGATGAGGCAAATTAGTTATAGACAATTGCAAAATGCCATCATGCGCGTGAGTTGGCTATTATCATTTTAAGAGCAAATCAAAAGATATGAGGTATGTTTGAAAACGTTTCTTAGGAGAGAGAGTGAAATTACAATGGTGGAATAAGAACTGCAGCTTTGGGGATTTGGTCTTTCATCACAGAGGGATGAGTCTTTAGGTTGATCTTTCTATAAGGAAATCTTTCGAGAGGAAGTAGAGACTAGAGAGAGAGGGCTTTTAATTATTCGGGCGGGAAACTGATTTAGGTCACAAAAATGCTACAACCGAAAGTTTTTGAAATGCAAATTTGACCATTTTAACCATTTTGAAATACAAATTTCACCATAATATTAATGCAATTATTAGGCAAAATTCATCAGTAATTCAACGACGCCAAAGTTTGCAACAGTAGGAAAATACGAAAATGACAAGATGGCGATGTGTTTGGTGAAGCTTTCAAAGGCCTGTTTCTGATGTAAATTTTACAAAACCTTTTACAAAAGAACAAGAACGATGCACCTATATTATTCCCTAAAACCAGCACAACTATGTCATTATTGTCGAGAAAGAATTTCAGGTAAAAAGTCCAGACTGATGGAGAAGAATATTCAATTGCACGCGATCATAATGAGTTCGAAATTACTAACAAAAATTCTAAAAGAAGTGAAAACTAAATGGCTACTTTAAAAAGCTTGTTTAAAGCAGTGAAGACATCTTTTTCCAAATAAGTACAACCCATCAAGGAGTACAACTGATGTGTTCCCAGATGTCAGGCAAAAATACACTAATATACCAAAATACCCAAACCATTCCATGGTATGACGATCTAACTGGGCAAGTGGTCACAGCTGCTACCCCAAACTGGGAAAGAAAAAGAGTTGCTTGTGCGCTCAATTGAAGAAGTTCTGTTGCTTAGCGCTCAGAGTACAGAGCTTCTCATGCACCTCATCTCGAAAGGCCTTATCAAGCTCTTGCTAGCGCTCGTGGGCAGCTTAGAGCAATTGTACCATCTCAAGTATGTTTTGGATTGCACTACTGCCCTCCCTATCCGACTCCATATCCACATGACCTTGTCTTTTCCATTTTTTTTGTGATTTGCTACGATTTAGGGTAGACTCATCTATTTGGCACTCGGGGTCTATCATGTTGTCGTCACTAGTTGGCTCTATACCCCTTACTTTGGCGACTTTGGTGATAAAGACACTAAAAAGAAGTGTGCTAAGGTGTTGCACTTGCTTCCAATGCTTCTGAATGACATCACCGATGAGCCTCCTGACGTCCACCTTTTTCTTAAATATGATAGCACACATCAAACTGGCTTGGTCCACTGAAAGATCCGATGTCCGATTCTGTGGAATAAGGTTGGAGTAGGTGACGAGATGGAGTAGACGAAAATGGTCATTGAGGTTATTGTGTTTGTATTGTGGATTCAACCATGGACTGTTATTGTGACTCATTATTCCGACCATTACTTCTTTTGAGTACTTGGTGGATTCGAGACAAAAATCTGTGTCTTCAACCATAGGGAGGCCTAAAATCAAGTCAAAGTCGTCAGGGCCAATGATAAGAGGCTCTCCTCTGAGTTTGGACACAATGCGAGGCCCGTCTGAATGTTGGTCGATACACCTAATGTTCGCGTAGAACTCCCAAACAATGTCCTCACAGGCCTGGTCCATCTGTGTGAGAAACTTCTCCCACCCTCGCTTATGAAACTATGGGACCAGTCCTAAGGTTCGGAGCTTGACGTCACTAAACTTGAAGTAACACTCAACCACCATGGGCTTGGTGCTAAGATGATCGTCAAAAATTTGGGAAGCGTAGTTACTGTCAAACTTGAATGTGTCATATGAAGGCTGGCCATGCTCTCTGCCCCTGTTGGCTACTTTCTTAAATCGCCACCACCCCCGATTGCTAGGTTCGGCCATATTTATGGAAATTAAAAACACAAATAAGCAGGAACATAAAGAATAGGCATTAAATACAAAAAATCTGAATATATTTAATATTATGTATGATTAAAATCGATTAAATAACCAGAACTTGTTAATTACTTGGCTCTTTATATTTATATACAAGATGAGAACATGGCTTTTACACAAAAAATGGAGGGGGTGTCATCAAAAGTGACGATGTTCCACAGTTGATGTACACAATAAGGTAAGGGGCACTTTCTTCGTATGTATGATGAATTGTATCGTTGTTCTAATTTGTTAAAATGCATATGGTTTGTTGAATGAAAGAGCAACAAAATTTATCATGCTGTGTAAAATTCACTCCTAAGGGGTTGTTTGGTAGGACCAAAATCTACCAAAAGTGACCAAATGATATCAAGAAATACAATTTTAGGGCCTATTCATTTCATGGAAATGAGTAATTAATTTTAATTGTTCATCTGTCTAAAGTTAACTAAAATTTATATCGAATCCATATAAATCGTCGGTAAAATATGTGGGTCCAACACAAATCAATGAGTTAATTAATCGTGATTGTAATTGAAGAACAATATTATCTTCCGCACTTTTGGATTTTATTTATAGAACTACTCTGAAAGCGATTGTTTATTTTCTCCATTTCCCACGAAATTTTTGATGGGTTTTTTAGGTATAATTTTCAAATAGGATAGGACTCTTCACCACCGATTATAATTATTAATATATATACAATGGAGCTGACAAATCAAACGAAATAGTGTTCAAGACTGTTGTATATATAAGTTGTTTGTGCATATAGATATAGCCGTGCAAAGGGAGGAGATTAGGGTTTCAATTTTACATGCGTTTGGTTGATGATGAACAATTAATTTATGCACCATGTGGAATGCAGAACAGAAATGATGGATAGTCAACCTAACAATAATGATTAGCAGTTTGAGACCATCACACACTATTTCTGAAAGCATGTCACCTCCCTTCAAATAACATTCAAACAATAACAGAGAAAATACCTGTGCGTGATTTCTTGGGCGAGCAGGCATACGAAATAACAGCCAGACAGTGGTCTCTGTTTAATCTGAGACTGCAAGAGTGGTTTTGGCATCTGGCAGCGAAATGCACAGCGGCAGAGCTTTGGCGTTCAACTGTGCGCGATGGGCGATGAGTTGAGTAGCCTCACTGTTTTGTTTTTCGTCCTTGTCTCTCTCAGGGGTCAGAATACCAGTGGGTGTGTATTGGGGCATTCTGTTGGAACAGTTTGTTTTTTGGACATTAGAACAAATTTTGGGGGAGTAGACTGCATGTAAAAGTTAGACAATTTTTGATGTATAAGTCATTCAACGGACCACGAAATTGGTAAATATTGAAAGAAATCTATAACTTTTTGTATCTTTTGGTCATTTTTGGTAGAATTTGATCCTACCAAACGAGCCCAATATTGAATCAGTCAAAAATTATCTTTTGAATGAAAAATCTAATAGAATGGGTGTAAGTGAATATAATATAAATCTTATGAGATTTAGGTGCACATTTATAAATGTTATAAAGTTTAGGTGTACAAAGTCTAAACCATAAAAATTATAAGTGAAATAAACCTATGATATAATATGGGGATAATAAGATAATGGGACTTGAAGTGATAAGTTGGAGAAATAGAAAAATTAAAAGAATAAGTTTGCTCACGGATAATAATTCGGTTGAAGATAATGATTAGGTTAGTAATGGAAATAAAAAGGGAGTTAAGTTTATTGAATTGAAAAGTGTTGAGTTCGATTGTGTGGTGAGCATGTTGTAGTCTCTAGGTTGATGTAATAGTATGTTAAGGCTGATAGTAGATTAAATTGATTAAAGTATAAAAAGGTTGACAAACATGATTAGAGAATAAAATAGAGTGGATGATGATGATGTGTAATTGTGTAAAAAAAAAAGTGTTAATACAATAATGAAAAGGTTTAAGCGAATAATGGTAAATAATAAAATATAAATAGTTTAGATGTTGGTAACAAATAGGAAGTTTATGTAAATGATACTAAATAATGTTGGTTGGTGGTTTAATTGTTTACCGTAAATATTATATAACTAATAACAAGGTAAGAATATAACATAAGAATAAGGCAACGAAATGAAAGATATTGATGATGTTAGATTTATATGCGGCGTTTGGCTTACTAATAACTAATAAAAATATTTAAAACCTCTGAAATTTTCTAATACAATTTGTCCACTTTCGTATTTCGTGAAATCTCTATAAATTTCTATATATATCTAAATATTCTAATAAATTTTTACAAACTCCAATACCTTTTTTGCAAACCCCAATAATTTTTTTATAAACTTCAATAACTTTTTAACAAATTTTAATAAATCTGATATAAATCCGTGGGCACGGACCAAAAAAATATTCCCACGGTTTTTCTATCCAACCTTTTTATGCAAAAGTTAAAAAGTTCAACAACTTTCAAAAAAATTCTATCATAAATCTGTTAGAATGAACCAAAAAAACTATTTCTATGGTTTCTTTCTTCAACTTTTTACCACAAAATCTAAAAGTTACACTATTTATATCCAAAAAATGTGATTTGGGTTAGAAATATCAAACACTTAAAGTTATCCCAAATCATATTTTTTTTTATTTTTTTCTTATTTTTTACCCCTCCAAACGCTACCATAATGTGTTGAATAGAATGAACATCTATACAGTAATATAACTCATTGATTTGACATTTGTATATTTTTCAGCATTAGATTTGTTTAATAGTTAGAGGATTATCTATTTCTCTCTCTACTTTTTAGCTATCTTTTCGATCACTTTACATTAAAATATAATTACTCACTTTTTTCATATATTTTTAAAAATTTTTTGACACCGTTTGGAGTGCTAAGAAACAAAATAAATCTCAATAACATCTATAAATCACTAAAATTTTCTACTACACATTTACACATTTCCTCCTTTACTAAACCAAACCAAACCAAACCAAGCCTTTTCCCACTAGGTGGGGTCGGCTATATGGATTTGTCGACGCCAATTAGATCTGTTTAGAGGCATGTCCTCGAATAAATCTAGGTAAATCAGGTCATGTTTAATGGTTTCTTTCCAGCTTCTCTTGGGTCTTCCTCTACCTCTCCTACTCCTAGCAATATCTATACTTTCGCACCTTCTAACAGGTGCCTCTGCTGGACGCCTTCTAACATGGCCAAGCCATCTTAATCGGTTTTCTCTCATTTTATCTTCAATCGGCACTATTCCTACTTTGCCCCTAATCTCCTCGCTCCTAATCCTATCTTTCCTTGTAATCCCGCACATCTACCTTAGCATCCTCATCTCCGTAACTGCCATCTTCTGACCATGATTATGCTTTACTGCCCAACACTCTGATCAATATAGCAGTGCTGGTCTAACCGCTACCTTATAATACTTTCCTTTCACCTTGAGGGGGATTTTTCGGTCACACAAAACCCCCGAAGCACTCCTCCATTTGGTCCACCCAACTTGAATCCTGTGACTTACATCAGTATCGATCCCTCTATCTTGTTGCACCATGATCCAAGGTACCTAAATTTATCTTTCTCTACAATCTTTTGTGTGCCTAAACTTACTTCTATACTACTCATTATCCTACTTTGACTAAACTTACATTCCATATATTCCGGCTTGCATCGGCTTAACCTAACCCTTTTGTCTCTAACGTATCCCACCACAATTTTAGCTTAGCATTCACTCCTTCTCTCGTCTCATCTACTAAAACAATATCATCTACAAATAGCATACACCACGGCACCTCATCCTGAATATGTCTTGTAATCTCATCCATAACTAAAGCAAACAAGTACGGGCTTAACGCTGAGCCTTGATGTAAACCAATTGTGATAGGGAACTCATTAGTCTCTCCACCAGTCGTTCGTACAGATGTCATGGCTCTATCATACATATCCTTTATCGCCTCAATATATGCGACACACGCTCCTTTCTTTTCCAATACTCTCCATAGAATTTCCCTAGGAACCCGATCATATGCCTTCTCTAAATCGATGAACACCCATATGTAAATCTTTTTGACCTTCTTTATACTGTTCCATTAACCTCTTCAAGAGAAAGATAGCCTCCATGGTTGATCTTCCAAGCATGAAACCAAATTGGTTCTCTGAAACGTTTGTTGTCTTTTTTAGTCTTCTCTCAATAACTCTTTCCCATAATTTCATCGTATGGCTCATCAATTTAATCCCGCGATAGTTCGCACAGTTCTGAATATCTCCTTTGTTCTTGTATATGAGTATAAGGATACTTTTCCTCCATGCATCAGGCATCTTCTTGCTCTTTAGCACTACATTAAAAAGTTTTGTCAACCAACTTATGCCATCCTCTCCTAAGTACTTCCAAACCTCAATAGGGATACCATCTGGCGCAACCGCTTTCCCATTCTTCATCATTTTTAATACTTCTTTTACTTCTTCCCTGCTGATTCTCCTATAGAACATAAAATTTAATTCTTCCCCAAAAGTGGTAAATTGCCCCAAATGTATGTCACTACTACTACTTTCGTTAAATAACTTGTCGAAGTAGCTCTTCCAACGCTCCTTTATCTCATCTTCCTTTACTAATACCTTTTCATCCTCATCCTTAATGCATTTAACTTGATTTAAATCCTTGGTCCGTCTATCTCTAGATTTAGCAAGCTTGAATATCTCTCTTTGGCCCTCCTTAGTGTCAAGTCGCCTATGTAAATCCTCAAATACATTTCCACCTTTACTAATTTTAAAAAATTTCAATATTTCATTAGAAAAACAAAAAATTCGGAAAAAGATTAACCGAGTTTGTAAATTATTTTTGACAATCATATTTTTCGAGTCGAAAGCTTTCAAAACGAGTACCATTGTCGCTGTTTTATACGATTTTTTTTTAAATCTGTTAGAATAGATTTAGAAAAACTGTTCTAACGATTTTAGTGCCTGTGCATTTCTAAAGAGACTTTTTAAATCTGTTAGAACAGGTTTAGAAAACTGTTCTAATGATTTACCGTTGTCGAGAGAGAGAGAGAGAACTATTGTGTAGAACATTAAGTGTTGATTTTTTGAATTCGTTAGAATATATTTTTTTTGATAATTAAAAAAATCCATTAACACGAATTTAGGAAGCTGTTCTAACGGTTTACTACTGCTCATCTCCAAAAAATACAGTTTCGAAAAAATACCAAATGCCAAAATTAATCAAAAATCATGTTTTATTTCAATTTTTCTTATTTTTTTACCACTCCAAACGCTACCTTTATATATAAAAGTTTTTAAATTAATATTTTGAAAAATGTAATAATATTTGTAATAAATAATAAAATTGTACACATTTATTAAAAAATGTATGGGTATTTTAAAAAAAATTATATTTAAACTTTAATTTTCTTTAAAAATTTATTAAAAATAAAAATTTAAATTAAAGTTTTAATTTAAATGTGCTTAATACTTGAATTTTAAATATATATATTTTTATATTCTTTGTGTCATTTACATTTCTATATTTTCAACCGTTAGTTTATTTAATGGTCAGAATTACTTTTTTCTTTTTCTACTTTAGTTGTCTTTTCGGTCACTTCACATGAAAATATAATCCTTCACTTTTTGATATATTTTTTATATATAAAAGTTTTTAAATTAATATTTTAAAAAATGTGATAATATTTGTAATAAATAATAAAATTGTATACATTTATTAAACAATATGTGGATACCTATTAAACAAAGTTAATTCAACTTTTTTATTTAAAAAATTATATTTAAACCTTAATTTTCTTTAAAAATTTATTAAAAATAAATATTTAAATTAAAATTTCAATTTAAATGTACTTAAAACTTAAATTTTAAATACATACATTTTTATATTTTTTGTGTTATTTATATAATAAAGAAGTTTAAAATTTTAAATTTGGGATATTTTCAACTGTTATATTTGCTTAATGGCCAAAATTATTTGTCTTTTTCTCTCCACTTTGGTTTTTTTTCAATTATTTTATATGAAAACATACTCTCTCACTCTTTCCATATTTTTTAATACTTTTTGCATAAAAGTTTATAAATTAATATTTTAAAAAATGTGATAATATTTATCATAAATAATAAAATTTTATACCTTTATTAAACATTGTATGGATACCTTAATTTCTTTCGATTAGTAATTTTTATTTTTATAGGTTAATTTTTACAATTTCTAATGCAGGTTTACTTTTAAATTTAAATTTGAGTTATTTATACGCCAAATTATATTTCTATACTTTTAAGCACAAGCAACTACTAGTGATTGTATATTGAGATGGCAGATTATGTGTTTGGCTAAGATGCATAATCATCGTATTCTGCATAAGATGCATAATCATCGTATGTTGCATGATAAGGCATATATTGTATGTTTGTGTGTTTACGTGGGCACACTTGATATGGTGCTATGCTTACTCTTCTCTAGATGTACTAGCAGGTTCAAAGGCATGACAGCTTGATAGATTAGTTGGTTGGAAGATATAGAGTTTTGACAATTTTTTTTTTTTTTTTTTTGTAAGTAGAGTTTTGACTTGTTATTTGTTTGTTATGTTTGTAAAATTTATGTATTAGTTTTTATACCTCGTATGTGAGGTTTATCATGTAGTTACTTTATTAAATTTATAATCAATTGTATAATACATATTTTTAATCTGTAATTTTGGATTAAGGTGCTTGAGAAGAACCACCTATAATATTTATTTTATATAGTTTCTTGTCGGACATCCACCTTAACCTATGTCCAGATCTAGTTTTTGCAATATTAAAATTTAGACAATTGTAATATTTTATTATAGACTATTATAATTTGCTCTGATTGGTAATAGAAATGGGTTATTTGTGTGTGATCATGTATGTTTGTCGATAATTACATGTATTTAGTTGGTCTGCTCCAAGTCACGAAAATTAAAGCGTGACATTATTTGTTTAAAATTATTTTAAATCATGAATCTTGAAAATTCTTTCATTAAATTGTTTTTATTTGTAAAATTGTTTTCTATATATAGGGATAGCAATTGGGGATAACAATAAGTCGGATCGGGGTCGAGTATTGCCTTCATAATTTTTGAACCTACAATTAAAAAAAAAACCCGAACTAGAGAGTACCTATTTAGCAATTTTAATCGACTACCTTTAGGAATGGTAATTTTAATCTGCACCCGACAGGTACTTGTCTGATTCCTATCCGATAAGAACAGTTATTTTTAAATTTTATAGGCAATGTGGCTGGTTAGGATATAAAAATAAAATAATTGAAAGGTTTGGGTACAGGGATGGTAACTATGGTGTACTCGACAGGTATTGCCCAAACCCATCATGACTATCCTAATTATGAGATGCCTGATGGGTATTACCTAATTATCACTCAAATAACTTGCACCAATTACCTATTTATTGGGTAGCTAGTAAGTCTACCTGATTACTCGTCTAAATTTTACTCGATTATCAACCTAAATTATCGAATACTCGAATTTATGCAAATAATACCATCAATTTAGATACTAAGTTATATATATATTGTGTCTAAAGAACATAGTCTATTTACTTAATACAAAATAACTTTAAGACTTTAATACCAAATAATTTATTTTAGATTTAATATTTAGTTCTCGATGTAACGAATAAACACATTTTTTTTAACTTAATTATAGTGGAGGTTTAAATCAAAATCAAATATGAGATTTATTTTTTAATTTTATTTTTATAAAAGTAGTATAATAAATTTATTAAGTAAAAAATATTTAAAAATTTTATTGAAAGATATTTTTTTTTAATTTTTTAAGATGTAAAATTATTTATAAAGTTATTATATTCCAAAAAATTTTTTAATCCTTGCACTTGATTTAACTACCTCATACTTGAAGGTTATGTATACCCGATTACTTGATGGGTTAAGGAATGGTAGTCAGTTAAAAATACTTGTCGGGTACTTGCCTAGTGTGGTTATTTTTTTTAATTGACAAATTCAGATATGGTATAAATAATAACCGACCTTGCTTCGATTCGTTGCTATCCTAACTACCATCCTCTAACTCATTAGGCGCGTTTGGCCCACTCACAGATGCTGAAAAATTCTAAAAATTTCTAAAAGTTATTCATTTTTTTATCTCATTACACGAATTACGAACTAACAAATTATTTCACTTTATCTTATTTTTTATCACTCCAAATGCTCTTAAGTAATTCAATATTTATTGGTTAATTGGATACTCATAACTTTTAAATATGAGCTGGTTACTGAGGTAATTGGGTAATAACCGTTAGTAGGGTGTGGCAAAATCGACCCAAACCCATTACCCGTCCAATTAAACCCATAATAAATGGGTTTGAGTCATATTATTTTACTAATTAGGTTGTAACTGGATAACTTATAAAATACTCATTTATAAACCGGTGCAATTAGGTTGTGAAACGGGACCTGTTAAAATGTCCATTTAAATTAAAAAAACTAGTTTAATTCATCTCTTTACATTTTTATTTCTCTCACCTCTTTCTCTCTCCAGAGAGAAAGAGCACACACACACACACACACACACAAAAACACGCACGTACGCGCGCGTGCGTGCACACACACACACATGCAAACACACTCACACACACACGCGCACACACACGCACATGCAAACACGCCCCCCCCACACACATGCACACATGCGCACACACTTGTATACACGCGCGCATGCGCACACACACGCAAACACACCCACTCACACACGTGCACGCGCACACACACTCCCACACACTCACACACACACACACCCACACATGTGCATGCACACGCGCGTGCGCGTAGGCCCACACACGCACGTACACACATGCGCGTGCACACACGCATGCACCCGCACACACACACTTGAGCACCCGTGCACACACACACACCCATACAGGGAGAGAGAGTTGTTGATTTAAAATTGAATAAAAATAAATCGGTTCGTATAAATTCAAAATTATTTAACTAAAAATTGTAAATATAATATATAATATTATATAATATGTATAATATTATATTAATTAAAAAAATATTGATGTATTTATATATATACACATTAATTGAAATAAATTTGTAATTTTTTTTAAAAGTAAGTTAGGTTATAAGTAAATGGGTTGTGATACGGGTTCATGGGTTTGTAATAACCTATATTCAACCCGCCCATATCTAACCCATCTTTTAAATAGGTGGGTTTGGGTTGCACCCGTTTAGCCTCCAACTCGTTTAAACCCATCACTAACCCGCCCAACTCGCCCATTTTGCCACCCCTATCCACTAGGTACCTAATAAATATATAATTAGTGTAGGTAATTTGAGTGATAATTGAATAATACTTGTTGGGTATCTGGAACGTGTTCGGATAATTTTTTCACGTGCCATCCTTGAATCCGGACTTGACAAATGTTTTATTTTAAGACTTTAACCTGCCTCATTATTTATAAAATTTAAAAGTATTCACACTTATCGGATCAGGGGTAATTAAAATTGTCGTCCTAATAGCATTGGTATTATTGGGGATAGAAGAATATAAAAATAAAATGTGTTTAGTAATTAATGGAAGAATTTTTTTATGAAAAATTATTTATTAGTCAGGTCCGTTGAAACTGAGACGACGGGGCAAACAAAATTCTGAAGTAAAACGGACGTTACCGAGCCTATATAGCAGGTTCGTGTACTCCGAGCCTCCGATTCAGACCAGGCCGATCTAATCCATATCCAAAGCTAATATATATGCATTATTATATACAGATATCTGTATATAAATGCAGAAGTAAACACGACTTTTCAACTCTGTCATCAATTTCTAAGAAGAAGAGGTCGACTTTCTTAAATCTCTCGTTCAACAGCCTCGCAAAGGCGATCGGAAAACGTGCATTTTCAGGTACTTTTGATTTGATTTTCCTTGTTATCGTGCTTTGAATTTATTCTTAATATTGGTTTTGGCTTCAAATTTTCCATGGATTGTGAGTTTGTTGGGTAAAATTGAATTTAATGGTTCACATTTGTGTATTGTGTTTCTTTTTTTTTCTTAATTTTCTGCATCACCGTTAGGGTTTTGGCTTGAATCGTGTTTTTTATATATCGGAAAATATCCTGTTCATGTGTTGTTTGGCTATTGAGAAACCAGAGGAAGCGAAAGGTGAAGGAAACTGAAAGCTTTTTATACTTTGTCGGATAGCGACATTTTCCGTGATTTTCTCGCAACCAAACAGGGCGTCGAAGGTACCGTTTCCCTTTTGTGTAGAATGAGGGGAAACTTGGAGTTGTTGTGGATTCGAATTTAAATCCTGATTTCAATGAGGTTCGAGTTTGATTTTTAAGCGGAGGAGGAAAAGAAATGAAGTTACTATTTGGATTATCTTCGATTTGCCAAATTTGTGATGATTAAGATTCTTTCTGTTGTGTGAAATAAAAAAAAAAATAAATGAAAGAAGTTTGCATCTACTTAAGTGACCCTGGTACCAACATTCGGCTATGTTTGGTAGGAGAGAAGGGGAGAGAGAGACAATAAAAGAGGGGGGGAGGTGTTGGAGGGAGGATACGAAAATTAGGTTTTGTTTGGAGAGTTGAGAGAAGGAAAAGCCAATAAAAATATCTGGGATTTGTTAAAATACTTGTTTGATTCGGCATGCTTTATTTATTTTCCTTGATTTCTTTCCTGAATTCTGTCCAAAAAGTGGAAGAAAGGCTTGAAAATGTTTAAAAATGGTTTCTTTATCTTTTTTCTCCTTACAAGCTACCCAAGCAAGAGAATTCTTTCCTACAAATGCAGCATTAAGGTCTGAAAAGCATGTTACAACTGAAACACCTGAAATATTTTACTTTTTGATAATAATTAGATACCTTATGATTTGTGAGGATCTTCCTTTGGATGTAATCCTAGATGCAGACTGCAGTTAATTGATGTGACTATCTAAATTGTTTGATTTTCAGTAGGGCCGAGATTGATATTTTTCTGTCAAGCAGGACTACTTTTGTGAAGAATATTGATGTCAGACCATCTTGTTTTGTGTGTTGACCGGCTCATTACACCTGACTCATTGCAATCACTAGAAGTGACTGAGGTCCCAGGATCATCTGGAGAGGGTTCTTGCTCTCACACTACTGATCCGTCCACCTCTATTGATATCAAGAGTGTGGAGAGACATGGTGGAGCTGATGAAGAAGAACCGCTTATTCAGATGGCGGAGTGCCGCATTTGCCAGGAGGAGGATAGCATCCAAAATTTGGAGATCCCTTGTGCTTGTAATGGCAGTTTGAAGGTACCTTCTCCTGATTTTTTTTAGATGCTAATTTTCTCTGTTGTGCTATACTGTTTGTTAAAATGTGTACTTTAGTCTATTGTTTCAGCCTCACGGTGCTCCCTCCCTCTCTCTCTCTCTCTGATTGTTTAGCTGTGTGAATTTTTCTGTGGGCATGCTTGCTGTTAACTTAGTAAAATGATACTATCTTCCTCCCTTTTTCTTTTATAGTCATGAGGTTTTTGGATGCACATTGACATGAATGAACTTCTTACATTTCTTCTTCGTATTTATTCAGTTTTCCAAAATTGCCCAGCTGTTAGGTTGAGGCAAAAGATGGCTAATTCACGTTATTGTATTTATGTGGTGAAGAATCTGGTCAATATATTGGATTGATCTTTGTTCTTGTTAATGAGTCTGTGTATAGCCACAGGGAAAATCCAACTTAGTTTATTCAATACTTCAATTTAAAGAATACAAGAAACAGTGGTGGATTGATGCAAGGGGAACTCAAAATTAGTTTCATACTGTATTATGCAAAAGTTTTATTGGATAATGGTTAGACATGTTATTTTATATGGTTTAGAATGTTGGACAACTAAAAAACGATAATAAAATGAATGCAGCCGATATGGAAATCCTAAGGTTAATATGTGGTCAAATGAGAAAAGATAGGATTAGGAATGACTAGATTTAGGAGATGGTAGAAGTAGCAGATAGGATTAGAAATAACTAGATTCAAGAGATGGTAGAAGTAGCACCAATTTAAAATAAATTAGGGAATGGTTTAGGTGGTTTATAACAGAGATTGATTGATGCACCAATTAGGCGGAGTGATAGCATTCAAATTATGCTCCTTAATGACAATGTGGGTGGCGTTTGGAGTTCCGAAAAAGTTATTAAAAAAAAAAAAAAACAAAAGTTGGTGTAAAAAATGACACATCGTGAAATTTGATTGGAAGAAAGTTGGGAACTTTTGATATTTTTTTGGAGATTTTTGGAAAAATTTGAAGCTCCAAACGAAGCTATGGTCACATTTTGCTGAGCCCAACATTGGCTTGGATACTTGAATTCTGCTTGCCATGGATGTTGATATTAGAAACCCTTGGAAGTGTGAGTTTTTGGTGGAAGGGATCAAGATCTCCATTTTAATGTGTTTATTACCATAGCATGGCTGACTAGCAAGGGAGGGACATTCTATCCAATGGTTGGCTTGGCATAATAAAATACCCTCCCACCAATACTGAGTTAAGCCTACAAAAAACTTTTGAATTGCAATTTAATCCTGCATCTGTGTATGTATTAATTTTGAATTTGTACACAATCATTTCTAGCTTGATAAACTCGTATTACAAGCATTTCTGATATTTTTTATGAGCCTGTTTAAATTAGATTGATGGTTAAAACAAAATTGTTTTTTTCAGTTTGCTCATAGGAAGTGTGTTCAGCGATGGTGCAATGAGAAAGGAGATACAACTTGTGAGATCTGTCACCAGGTATTGCTACGCTGCCTGTTTCCAGCCAGTATTGCCATCTCCATTTCCTCTTTATTTATTCATCTTTAATTTTATTGCATTGCAACCGCATAAATGCTTTCCAGATTTGAGATATATATGATTTATTTTGTATAGATTCACAAAAATATACTTTCTTTTTGTTTGGTTTTGATACCCAGCTCAGTTATATTTGTCATGGTCATTCATAAACTAAATTTGGTATGGTGGATATTGTCCATAGGTTATGCACTAACATGAAATTGATTCAAATGTTATGCAACATGCAGATTACAAATCTCTCCATACACTTTGTGTGGCAAATGGAAGCACATCCTGTTCATTTGTTATGCTTGATGTAATTTTAATTGGTTGAGATGTACTAATCTCTTGTTTTGTTTCCCTTTTCCCCCATTTTTAATTGCTTGGTGGTTTAATCCCTACCCTGCTCCACAAAGAAACTGAGAGAGGCGGGGGGGAGGGGGGTTTGAATTGAATGTAGGCTCAGGTTGTTTCTTTCAGTAAATCACAGATAATGTCCATTTTTTGTTTCTTTTAATGAATTACATGTTTTTTTTTTTTTGATAGGTAAGTGGGGGGGGGGGGGGAGGGACACCCCGGGGTTTTGAACCCGGGTGGATGAGCAGGCAAGTGAAGCTGGCTGCCACTCAGCCAAGGGCCTTACTCAATGAATTTCATGTTCTTCCATAGGAATTGAGTCTTTGCATTGTAAAATATGTTGTTAGAGGTTTACTTACCAGAGTGACCAAGTCCATGTAACTTATTAACTATCGTGTTTTTTCTGTATTTTTTTTGAAGATGGTCATTTTTGGCTCCTGATAAATTTAATATATTTATGAATTTAATAATCAATTAGCATTTAAGTTATTGAACAAAATGTTCTCTGACGTACAGCCTTACCAACCGGGTTATACTGCTCCACCGCCTATTTCTGACTCTGAAGATACTACCATTGATATCAGGCAAGGTTTTTAAAATCGGCTAAAAAGCATTTTTGGATGGTTATTGCATAATTATATGCTTCAGTATTTGTTCCTCTTTTATTTGTTATATTTTTCTTTCAGTGGGGGATGGCCAATCTCTGGTGCTCCTTTGGACTTGCATGACCCTAGACTTTTGGCGATGGCAGCAGCAGAACGACATCTTCTGGAGGCTGAATATGATGAATATGCTGATACCAATGCAAGTGGAGCTGCATTTTGCCGCTCTGCTGTTTTGATTGTAAGCTTTTGTAACCATCTATTGCATAAGCAGAAATAATGTGGGCCACTAGGGAAGATGGACGATGTGTAGACTTTTAAAATTGTGATTTTATAAAAAATAAAAATATGCGTGAAAGATTTATTTATTTATTTTTCTTTTTTCACTTGAAAGCTAAGAAGTATAGATATGGATATGGGACAAATACTCACACACACACACACACACACACACACACACACACACACATATATATATATATCAATTTGCAACATTCAAGAATATTAGTATGTATACGTTTTGTTATGTATGTGTGTGAGAGAGGCACTTTTTATTTTTATATTTTATATACAGTTATCTTTTATTTATATATATATTTTAGAAAATTCTATTCCTAAACAAATTGAAGGTTTTGGGTTTTAAAGTGCCTAAACTTACTAAAAAAAATCATTTAAACTCAAAAAAATTAAAGGAGAAATATATAATATTTATAAAGTCATTTTATCTTCATCTTATTATTTAATTCCAAGGTTTTTATTTTTATTTAGAGTTACATTGTCTTTCATGTTTGTCCAAGTGATGGATGTGTGTTTTCCAAGTGTCCGAAGAGTGTTTGGTTTTGAACAAAATAAAAAATAATAAGACATGTTTAGATGAGTATATGACGTGTTGGCAGTGTCAATGTCTTACACGGGTAAGAAGTGTATGTGCTTCCTAGCTGGAAAGAAGGTAATGTCAAATTGCTGCAATTTCCTGTCATCTTTATGAGTGTTTTGGAGACTTGTTCTTAAATATACAGCGTGCCAACTGGCCCCCCCCCCACATGTGCGTGTGTAACAGCAGAGGGTTTATACTTCATTTAAAAAAAAAAAAAGCAGAGAGAGAGAGAGAGAGAGAGAAATCAAAGGCTTGATTTGGGTATTGTGTTTCACTTAGATGGCAGCACATTTTGTTGTCAGAAAGTGCAAATTGAAGTTTCTGTATCTGTTTGGATTTCTTTTGTCAACTACTTATCACATTATCATGTTTCCTGGCTATATGGATATATTTTGAATCTCTCTCTGTTTCTTGGCAGTTAATGGCTCTTCTGCTCTTGAGGCATGCACTCACAATAGGCACTGATGGTGATGATGATGATGCTTCCACCTTTTTCTCTGTAAGTGTGATCTTTTCTCACTGTCTTAGCATTGTAAGCATTTGATACTAATATAAAAAGTAGCATGGATATGGGTTACAAATATGATACTAGTATGGATAGGGATACGACGATTTTGAAAAATGAGGATACGGACATGAGAAGGATACGACAAAAAGTATAAGTTTTGTCAGTTTTATAGGTTAATATAACATTCACAATAAAATTAATTCAATAATGGATACATAATTCAACATATAAAACATTAAAAAAAAATTATGAGATAGAAAGTGTTGTTTTTAAGGGTTTCGGGTGCTCAAATCTAGGCTTGTTTAATCATATGTCTGGAGAAAAAAATGTTAAGATAATTGGATACAACACGTGGAGTGCCACATGTATATTTTGGAGAGTCCAAGAAGTACGTGTATTTGATACATTTCGGATAAGGCACCCATTTTGAAATTTTCATGCTTCATAGCTAATATATGTCTTTTATGGTTGCTTACCAAATAAAATTGTTGGATTTGGACAGCTTTTCTTGCTGCGGGCTGCTGGTTTTCTTCTCCCATGTTATATTATGGCCTGGGCTGTCAGTGTATTGCAGCGTCGAAGGCAAAGACAGGTTAGTTGAGGCTCTTCATGCTAACTTTCTATGTTTAAGTTTCATTTTCTCCTCTCTTTTTTATTTGGTATGTGATCCATCTTTCTCTTTAGAAGAAATGATGCAATAGTTTCATGGTGTCATTATAAAGGGTATTTAGTATTAATAACGGGGGAATTGGTTACTGGAAAAAGCTAATTGCTTCTCACGCTGGAAAAACAAAATTGGAGGTTGGAGGCATTTTACAAGAAGATACACTTTTTTTTCTTTAGTAAAGGACTGCAGATGGACGGTTGATCATATAGAAAAAAGATTAGTAGCACAGTTGTTGCTTGCATAACTAAGGCTCTATTTGGGCAGATGGTTTTGAAAGAATGGATTTGAGGTAAAAACTTTACAAAAGTATAAGGGAGTGGCTATTATAAGTAGATTGATGAACTAAAGGGGAAGATAAAAATGTTACAATCCCATGGGTATATAAAGTTTGGTCTACATATGTCCCACATTGGTAGTATGGGATCGTGTAGTGTTTATGTATCTTGGGTTTCCTCTCCCTGGAGATAGAAGAGAATTAAGAAGAGAATTACTTTGTTAGAATCATTGTACAACTACTCAAATTAACTGTTTATACATTATTATTTCAAGTCCGTCATACTTAATTGTGTTACACCTCTCAAATTCAAGTTGGAATATCTAAACTATTAAATCTAACTGTTAGCTATTCTTTTTCCAACAATTATTGCCAAATCTTTTGATTTCAAATCCTCACAAATTCATGCACCATGCATGTATGCGTGTCAAGAGAAATTACCTTTTTTCTTTTTTCTTTGTTCTTTTTTTGCAAAAAGCTGGCTGTTATTAAAGTGTCTTACAATTATTGCCAAATCTTTCGATTTCAAATCCTCACAAATTCATGCACCATGCATGTATGCGCGTCAAGGGAATTACCTGCGCGTCAAGGGACTTACCTGGTTGTTTTTTTTGGCAAAAAGCTAGCCGTTATTGAAGTGTCTTGTATATTTATCATTGAACCTTTTATTACAAGCGACTTTAGTCTGTAGAGAAAGAACCTTCTGGCATATCGTGTCGTTGTTGTTTGGTATGTATCTACATGAAGGTTTTTTTTTCCTGGTGAAGGATTCGCCACGATATATTTGATCTATGCATAATATCATGAAAAATGGATACAATATTTTGACTGCTGTTTAGTATTGACAATAGATCTGGTAAAGTGTCTGAAAATACACAGGGTGCATGAAGTGATGTTAATCAGCCACCAGAAGGTTATCAAACATGAGACTGCAATTTCTTTGCAAAATAAGAAAAATATTCACCTTTGTTTTTAACCTTGAACAATCTGATTTAAATTATGGGCGCCAAATCTGTTAGCCTGATTAATAAGCTTAGCAATTAGGCGGCTAGCTACTGCAATTAGGTGGCTAGCTACTGAGAAAATCTGGTTCTGTTATACTATATATTATACATATTTGTGTATATATTTTAATGAGTAGCCTTGGGATCTAATTTAGGAGCCTAATTAGATATGTCATTGGCCAATTCTAACTTTGTTGCTAGCCACCTAATTTGTTAATTATTTGTCCTAGTTTTCACTGCTCTTTTTGTTGTCTACTGGCGGCTTCCAATCACTATTTTCAACAGTGTTCATAGTTTTGTCTCCACTATTGTTATCATTAGTTGTAAAATATTATCATTTATTAGACAAAGGCTTAAGAGTATTTGCTATTTGTTAAGTCACCAATTGTCTTAAAAGTTTAAGTAATTAGAAAATTGGCCGCCCAACAATGTATATTAAGCTATTTTAATCCTCCCCCTCATGTGCAACCCTTAGCCTAATGTGGAGCAAAGACAAATAGACCAAGTCAATCGAGGTGCACAAGCACAAAACAAAGTGCATAACAATAAATGTGGAATAACGAGATTCGACCCCAAGATCTCTTGAAACCAAAACTCTGATACCATGTTAAGCCACAAATGGGTCCAACAATGTATATCAAACTATTTCAACATTGTAGAAACGATTATCCCTGCTAGATTAGTTTCTATAGCTAGATGAAATTTAAGCCACAAATGGGTCCAACAATGTATATCAAACTATTTCAACATTGTAGAAACGATTATCCCTGCTAGATTAGTTTCTATGGCTAGATGATATTTAATTATGGTAATTGTTGTTAACAATTACAATTCTTACCATGGGTACCATGGATTTTAAGTATCATTTAGGCTTAATTTGGATTATTGTGGATTTCAAATGAATGGATTTAAAATGAAATTGTATTAAAATATAAAAGAGGCAATTATGTTATATAAGAATATTTAGAAGATATATAATAATTATTATTAAAGTAGTGGAGCCTCTATTTGCTTTAGTAATGGAGCTAGTAGTGGAGTCATATGCCATCAAAGATTTAAAATAACTACTTCTTTGTGATGATTTTAAATTCATCATTATCTATTATGTTAAATCTCTCAAATTCATGATGAAATTGGTAGATATATATATACACTAAGTTATATTTACGTAATTCTCTAGGAACAAATAGCACGAAATTCATTGGTTTCAAATCTATAAATACAAACGTAACCTTGGTGAATTGGTAGACATGAATTAGGAAACCTTGTGTTTGCCAATACTTCAAGTTGGCATTGGGATTAGAAGGCTTAATAAAATTAATAAGGATTCGAGTAGAAAATAGGTTTGGGGGTTTGCGTATGAAAAGGACAGGTTATGGATGAAATTAGCTGCAACCAAGCATGGTTCTTAGGGTGAATAGACTGCGACAGAAGTGGTTGGATCATACGGGCCAAACCTTTGGAAGAAACATCGATTGATTCCACAGTGGAAGTGTGGATGGGTGATAGGATTTAAATCCTGGAAGTACAGATGGGGGAGACGGGTGCCATAACTGTGAGGACTTCCCTTTTATCTTCTCTTTGGCAGCGGATCAAGAGGCAACCATTACAAGTTATTTGCAAATGTTGGATAACAACATATTATAACATGTTGGTCCACACTGAGGTACTTCAACTGTAAAACTTCTACCAACTGAAGTAGAGGTCATCATTTCAAACTTCCATTTCAAACTTCCTTGATATTGCGTGGCACCTTCTTTTGGTGGGGTGGTTAAAAGCTCTAGCGAATCAGTTCTACCAAAGGTGGGGATACCCCTGGTATCTATCTATCTATCTATCTATCTATATTATATTGGCATGTCGATCTTAGAAGGAACCTACAAGATTAGGAAATGAATTGAGTTCATGGAGTTGTTGCGGGTGTTATATTCTAGAAACCTTGAAGAGGGGGGTATAATTGAGATTGGGGCGTGGGGGTTGGGGGGGGGTTCTAAAACCAGTATATTTGGGGTTAAAATCTTTTTATTTGGCCCTGTTAGGTGAAAAAGGAGAACTTTTGAAAGATTTTTTTGGGGATGTGGGCCCCTCCTAATGTTGCATTTTCATGTAGTGCGCTGTATATGGTAAAATCCTTGCTATTGATATAATTTGGTAAAAACGAGGCATATTTTGGTGAATTGGTGTTGTCTAGGTAAATGTGATGATGTATTGGTGTCTCATTTTGTGTTGCTTTGCCCTTCAGTGAGAGAATTATGGGATTTTGATTTTGTCTTGTTTTCGTATGTAGTGGGCAATGTATATTCTTCTTGTTAAGTCATATCAAATTGGTATCAGTTCCAAACCTATGTAATTGTATAGCATGAAGTATGTAGGTACCTTATCAGAACGAGCAGGTATAAATGAAGAGATGGTACGTCACCTTTGTCTATAGCTGGAGTTGGTATTTGCTTATAATAACATGAATATGTTTTATCCTTGCCAATTTTCCTTTGTCAACAACAATTATAAAATGCTAAATAATTAAAAAAAAAAAAAATCAAACAGTGAAAAAAAGGTTGTTATATATATATATATATATATATATATTTCTCCCGAGTATGAAGGACGTAATTAACTCATTTTGATATTTCTTTAAATCAGGAAGCAGCAGCAGCAGCACTTGCAGTAACGGAAGTTGCTTTCATGATACAGGCAGGCCAAAGGAGGGGTCTGCATTTCACAATAGCACCAGGACCTGCAGCGGCAGCGGAACCAGGATCTGCAGTTACTGCCCCGCACGAGCCAGCTCAATAATTGGATGCTTTTTCTTAACTCTGGTTATTATCTGCCGAGTTGAAGGGGTCACATCGGGGGGTTTGAGCTTTACTTTGTTACTAAATACATTTGCAGTTAAACAAAAAATAAGGATATATTTTCCACCTATCAAGCCTTATCTGGGCGCAGCTTAATTTCCAAAAAAGCTTGAGGCTTCCTTCCTTTCTTCTTCATTTCATTTATTTTCTTTTTCCTTTTTCCCCCCCTGCATCAATGGTGTACATAAATATTGGGAATTAGAACAGCTAGCACCTGTTGCTGCTTGGAAAAATGTATTTTAGCCGAGTTGTCTGCATCTGATAGCGTATGTGTGACGGTGAAGTAGATTCTTCATATTTTTTTTTTTTGGATCTCAGATTCTTCATATTTCAGTATGTGAATTTTTCTTTCTAGTCATTTTATTAAATGATGGTGCTATTTTGAACAAAATTAAAATTTTGTTCTTCTCCCTTAGTGTGCGTGTGTCATCTTTTTATTTTGCTTGGGGCAAAGGAGAACGTCAATTAATTTTTATTGGGGGATTAGAGTTTGCACCGCGTCTGACCGTCTCAAAATATTGCAGTTGGAATTCTTTCAAGTGCTAAAGTGTGTGATGTAATTTTAACTTGATAAGATCGAGATCGAATCTTTAGAGAACCTATATGAATTGAATCTTGGGTTTTTTTTTAAGTTAAATTCTCTACCAACAAAAATTAAATGAATGGGGTTTGGAGGTGAGATGATTGATTTGAATATGAAATGTGTAATTTTAAATAAAATTATGAAAATAAAACTAAAATTTAAACCCCTAAATTTGGTCGAACCTTTTCTAATGATAAATTAAATTAAATATTAATGTAAGCAATAAAAATAGTAACTAAAGTCGAGGTGTGTCAAGATGTTAAAAACTCTTGGTTTAATACACAAATTCGAGTGAATTTCTTGTTCTAGCGATGGATGTAATATCAAATCTCAGTTTAAAATTCATGTTAAGAAAGTTTAAGTTAAATTGATTAAGTTGGAAAATATTTTTGTGAAACCTAAATTTTAAAGTACAATTTTAAGATTACGTTTAGGATCAAAAAATTAGAAAATATTCTTTGAATATATTTTTGATCTAAATCAATTTTCTTCTATTCCAAAATATTTAGAAAGTTCTAATTATGTGATCTTATCAAAGAATTTAAGGAAATATGATTAAGAATATGTGTTTTCAAAAGTTTTGAAAATAAATAAAACTAGGGTTTAAGAACCCTACCATGTAAATTTTATGTGCATTCTAAATTTTGATCACATTCATAAAAAAGTAAGGTTCTACCCATCATTGATGGATTAAATCAAGATATAAAATCTAAACTAGTATAACAATTAAACAAGAGTAGAAAATAAAAGAAAGATAAGAGAGAACGAACTCCATTGTAGTAAGGTAAAACTGATACTTTTATTGAATACTCGAAAAACAACTCGAATCTAAAACTTGAATGTCAAAAGTTAACTAAAAAATCTCTCTAAAACCTTGAAAAGCTTTGAGAAAAAAAAATAACTAAATATATGATCCGCTCCTCCTAGGTTTGTGCATTTGAAGGGATTTATACATTGTAGAAAACCCTAAAAATAAGTATTGGTTGGGTCATGGCGTTCAGACAGCATTTTGGACCAGAAGGATCTTGGCTGGGATTTTTAGCTAAGTGTTGGACAAGGTTACATATTGCCTTCTGGACAACGTTTAAAAAAAAAAAAAAAACTGCATTTTCCTCTCTCTCTTGAATCTTTTCCTTTCATCTCAACCCGAGCTAGTTATCTCAGCCTTTCATGTGCTTACAATTGGTTAATAAGGATTGAGTTGGTTAACGAATGGATTTGAATAGTTGATATAATTGATGGCATTTACAGGTCGTGAATAAGTATCAGGGGCAGATTCACTAACCATTTAAAAAGAAGATAACGAGTTATGTCGAGGTTAAGAGTAGGAGATAAGCAATATTTTTAGGGAGAGAAAAATATCTCTGAACGTTAAACTGGTGAATATAATTTTCATAGTTTAAGTATATTCATCAGTTTAACGATTCAATTGGCAATTTTACTAGGGGGCATCAAGTATTTAAGAAGAGGACAAGAAGTTATGTAGGGATTAAGAGTAAGAGATCAGTGATGTTTTTAGGAAGAAAAAAATTATAAAAAGAGGATAACGAGTTATGTCGGGATTAAGAGTAGGAGATAAGCAATATTTTTAGGGAGAGAAAATTATCTTTGAACGTTAAACTGGTGAATATAGTTTTCATAGTTTAAGTATATTCATCAGTTTAACAGTTCAATTGACAATTTTACTAAGGGGCATCAAGTATTTAAGAAAAAGATAACAAGTTATGTGGGGATTAAGAGTAAGAGATAAGCGATATTTTTAGGAAGAAAAAAAAAATTACCTTTGGACATTAAATTGATGAATATGCTTTTTATAATTTAATGGTTCAATTGGTGATTTTTACTAAGAGGCACAAAACACCTAAAAAGAAGATAACGAATTATGTCGAGATTAAGAGTAGGAGATAAGCGATATTTTCAGGGAGAAAAAAAATTATTTTTAGACATTAAATTGGTGAATGTGCTTTTCATAATTTAATAATTTAATTGACTATTTCAACAGCACATGAGATTTACTAAGGATGTCCCTTGATACCAAAAAGTATAATTATTATTAAGTTTTATTGTTTATAAAATTTATTATGTTAGATGTTATATTTACTGATATTATGTACAAAAATATTTAATAATGTAGTGAGAGAATACACTTTATTGCACCAAAGTTACTTGAGTTTGATTCTTGTAAACTTTTTTTATGTTAAAAAATTTTGAGCTAAAAAAAAAACTTAATTTTTTAATAAAGCCAAAATACCTCAATTTTGGATTAATTTAATTTTCTTGAATAAAATTAAAATACCAAGAGTATTTTAGTAATTTCATAGTCAAAATCAAGGGACAGCTCTATTTGGCTCCGCCTTTACTTTGTATTGTACCTCCCAGTCTTCTCCTCCAGCCACTTTGCTCTGCTCCATTCTCCTTCTCATCCGATAAAAGACCGGCTCTGGCCACTTTCTTCGGCAGTAACAGTTGGATCACAGTACAACATACTGTTGTAAAATATGCTCAAATTTTGAAGCGTTGAATTTTAGTGGTCAAAGAATGATATCCGAAGGCAAACATTTCATATGTTCGTTTATTTACCAATACGATGCCAAAAGGGGGGGGGGGAGCCTCGTAAAATTAGAAAGAGCAGGTGGTGAGTTCGAGATTGCCTAGGACCAAGACCACTCCTCCCGGTCATTAGAAGCAAAATAAAATGAAACCGAGCAAGCACGTTGGCTTGGTAATTGGGTCGTTGAAAAAATGCTATCCACACACGTGAGTAACCTTACCATACAATTTCAACCCTTTATATATATATAGATTTCAAACATTAACAACTAAGATTACGCAGTCGCAATTATGCGTAACTTAATTAGATAATTGTTATCTGAATTTTTCTTTTTTTTTTTTTTTTTTTTTTTTACAAATGCCTAAAAGTTAAAGTTTCTAAAAGGAAAATTAAATTTTGGTAAAAAAAAAAAGGTCATACAAAACAAAAAAAATTATTAAAAAAAAGTTTGTAACCAAACAAAGCTTAAATGATGCCACGTGGTGTGATTGCTTCTATGATTTTAGTATTAGGATAAGAATAATGACTTTTTCAAGTGTTTCAATCACACTGAAAATCATTTTCAGTGGCCATCACATGGAATAATTTTCCACCAAGAGAACCGAGGAAAAGATTCTTGGCCTCCCAATGGTGGTGTTCCAACTTCCAACTGCTTCTATTCAAAAACCTGTCAGTGTCTTCAAAAACAGCCTTTTATATATTGCTTCTACTGCAAGCCTATGGTTGAGGAGGTGAATCAGAATCTGAAACTTCTCTAGATGCTATGGGGGCCCTCACAAGCATAAAACGCAAGCTTTATGCTTTTTTCATCCTTCAAATCCCACAAAAGACAATGCAGGAAATAACCATACGAAATAAAAAGAACAATCTCAGAAACCAAACTACTCATTATCTCATCATTGCGTTGGCTCAAGAGAGACCATTTTTTTCTCTCTTGCAGGGTAGAGGAAAAAAAAAAAAAGAGATTTTCAGCTTATAGGATGGTCATTTTTCTGGTTTGCATAGGAATTCTATCAATACAGTCAGAGAGGGTTTCTGGGTTGAGAAGCACAGATCTTGCTTTCAGATGGGATAGAGGGCCGCCCCTGTTTCTGAGGAACTCACGTATTCTGAAGGCTGTTGGTGGTGTGGAGGACCTACAAGCACCAACAAGCTTATCGCCTGCGCCTTCAATTGAACATCAGTCGAGTAAAAAAAGGGTTCGACAAGGATCAGATCCCATTCACAACAGATGTTGACACCATGTATGGAGTCACAAACAGATAATTCACCAGTTTCTCACTATGGCTTGGTTGTTTTGGTTGGTTTTCTGTAGTCTTATTTGTTTGATATCGTTTATAGATTGTATGTATAAACATAGGCTTTAGATCCTAGGCAGTTATTGCTAAAGATCACTAAAGATGAATCAGATGATGATGCTGGCCCTCTCGTACAAACCATATATACTCTCTCTCTCTCTCTCTCTCTCTCTCTCTTGTGGAGGAAAATGATTTTATCTACAAGCAACGAAATCTCCCAATCTTTCATGTTACATTGACATCAGTGTTTTTTTAGGAAAAGAATAAAAAAAAAAAAAAGAATAAAAAAAGAAAACAAGGCAATCCAGTGGACAACCCTCCCACATTGCGAGCTCCAAGTAGGGGTGGAATCGAACCGAGCCGAGCCGAGCTTTAACATGTTTGAGCTCAAGCTTGATTCGAGCTTTTATATAGGCTCGAGCTTGGCTCGATAAAGATGGCTTGATAAAGAAGAATTTAAGCTCGAGTTCGACTCGCGAATAGCTCGATTAAACCAAAACGACGTCGTTTTAATTTAAAATATAATATATTTAAAAAAATATAATAAAAATATTATTAAAAATATATATATTATTCTAACGAGTCTGCTCGCAAGCTTTCGAACCGAGCTTCTCTAGGCTCGAGCTCGAGCTTGAATCCAAAACGAGCAAAACATCAAGATCGGTTCGAGCTCGTTTTAGTCACGAATCGAGCTCGAGTAGCTCGCGAGCAGTTCGGTTCGTTCCACCCCTAAGTCCAAGGAGGTCAAATGTAGGCAATATTTTCTCTGCAAACAAAGAGGTCTGGTGATTCCCAGATCAATGTTTCTTTCAACTACATGAAAAAGAAAAAAAAAAATACATATATATGTATGTATGTTTATATAAGCTGGTTTATTTGAAGAGGTTCCTATCTTGCTTTACTCTGTTTTGTGCTCTTTGCTTCATTCTCCAGTAATTATAATTTATCTTTGAAGCTTTTATATAATGATATTGGAAGCAACTCTCCAAATAAGGTTATTAATTTGATTTATACTCTTTCAATCACAAGTTCCCAGCCATGCAAGTTTGTTCTACTGGGAATAAAGGGAGAGAGTGATAGATTTAACAACTGTTTGATGTAAGAATCCTTTAAAATGATAATCCTTTATATGAACAAGACCCAAAAAAAAGGGGCCGGGGGGGGGGGGGGGTTGCAACTACAGGTGACATGAGAAACGTTTGAAATAAACAAAGGAGATTTCATTTTTCTTCAAAAGAACCCATTGGGAAATCAGATAGCTAGTGATCGTCATAAAGCTGACAAGAAGTATTTTCAATCTTCCAAAATGTGTGTGTGTGTGTATTTTCAATTGTTCTTAAGAAGAAGATGAAATCTGTGATATCCGTTTGTTTCTATAAACTTTGAATTGTGATGAAGATAACTTACGTGAAACTGCCTTCCAAATCATATCCACGGCATCACCAGGCTGAGATGGATAATGATATTCAAAGTGCCGAGCAATCTGCCTCAATCTTTCCCACATTCTGGTCCACTTGTCTGGATCAATTCCCCTTAGAAGATTCAGTAAAAAACCTTTCTTCATGGAATCAGAAGCAGTCACGAATATGCAGAATTCCGAGTAGTCCAAGACATCCTCATATGGTAGCACAATCTCATCACTGATTATTACAGGGACACAATGGCTGGCAATAGCATCAAATAGGCGATTTGAGGAAGGGGTGTCCCCTGCAATGTTCAGGCAGAATTTGGATGAAGCCATTCCCTGTCCTGCCTGATTGATTCCATTTGCTCGAACACTTCCAAATGTAAAGTGGACATCTTTCTCATCTTTGAGAAGGTAATATAGTTCGCTACGAATTGCTCCCCCCTGAGGATTAATTGTCACATCTGATAATTAGAGTGATTGACATAAAGCAGATAACTCATCACCAATAAATAAATAAATCTTCCACTCAAATTATAAAATAAAAAGAGGAAAACAAGTAGATGAAAGGAGGAAGGACCAGAGGTGGAGGCAACAAAAGAGCTGCTTGGTCTGAAAAGCTTGAGATTAAGGCTCCAGCCTACTATAAGCTGGCTTAAGAAATTCAATGGAACTTGAAGTGATTGCATATATATTATATAAAATTTCTTCTATGAAGCCCTCAGAAGGATGAATTGGCAATACAAATAACCCAGGTAATAAATTAGAAACTAGCATGTTATAACATAAGGAAACAATTACTTCCTCAGAATGCAGGGGCCAAAAAACTATGCCAGTCTCTTCTGTATGAAAAGGTAGCTGACATAAAATTATGGACCAAAGACATTCATAAGTCCACAAAACCTTCTATGCCAGAACCGGAACTTATACTAAGTTATCATAGGATTATTATTTTCCTGGATGATTATGAAGAAAATAATGTTGTTACCATGAGCTATAAAATGATACTGCAACCCACATGCCCAGGAGGTAAAATTTGGATTTCAGTAACAAGTCTTGAAAGGAATCATCACCTGCAATGCAGGTCACTACTCTGTATTCTTTTCAATGATCACATCCATAAGATTGAAAAGTTGAAAGAAACTATTTACGGTAAGGAGACAACAAACAGAGCGGTTCCTTTCCACATGGATAATGAGATAATTTCAGAGTGTAGCATTCATGCTAACATCAATTCTGGGTAATATTAACCGCTCCATATTGAATCATTGTATCATTTGAATTTCAGTAAGCCATGTACAAAATAAAAATGCAAAAGCTTTAGCAAAACTCTTGCAAGGAGAAAGAAGCAATAACAGGTCACTGAACAATACAGTAATTCATAATACATGCAGAACGAGGAGATGCAACTTACGTCTTTCCTATAAATTGCTCCTTGGAAATATGCCAATGTAGGACGCCCTTGAAATGGAGCTGACTTGTTAGCAGCGATGGTTTTCACAAGATGCTTGTAAGGAGCAATCACATCCTTTTGAGGGTTCGCAATTCCTTTGGGATATCTCCCAAAATCTGCAAGAACAAACATGGCAGAACCCAGCTTCCTTCTTGCAATCAATAAGCTATTTGGATGGTGCGCTACTATGAGATGATCCTTCCCACCAAATAGCTTCCATTCATCCCGTCCCTTTAAAAACTCCACTAATTTATTCTGCAACATTCTGTTCACGCTAACTTTCTCATTTCCACGAAGCTTAGAGTACTTATTATAACTCAGAGATGAGAAGAATGGCACAAAAATTATATCCGCTTGGCTTGAGTTATGAACTCTGATAGCACTACACGGTCTGACCATATTGGGACAATTTGATGATAGAAGGTCAAGGGTGAGCCAGTATTCCATGCTGTGCTGTAAATTTAAACCACCTGGGTATCGAGGGATTTGTTCAGGCTTACTACAATCTGGCCATACTTGATCAACACTTCCCTTCCAACCCATCAAACCAAAGTGAAATTCAGGAGGCAAGTCATACATATACACCCGAAGGAGAGCATGATCTCGGTCACAGGTCTTTCTATTTCTTCTCCCAATTTACCTTTTTTTTTGCTGGAATCCGAACTCTTAAAAGACACATTTTGGATTACGACAGGTGGGTTACTGCGACTTGCTGAAGCCACAGAAGAAGAGAGAGGACGTTCAAAATTTTCACTTCTGACACTAGGTTTGAAGGAAACCAATGTGTCGTTCACAATAATTGACTTAAAGACTGATATGGATGTGAAAGAACTGTCACTGAATTGAAAAAGAAACAGCCAAGAGAGTATCAAAAGAATCACTGAAATGATTATTAAGAAGAATAGGAGCCTTGCGGGCGGTGGCCTCTTTTCAGACATTGATGTTATTCGAAGAAATTAGAACCTATTGGTTTCCAAAGCAAAATTTAAGGAAGTAGCAAGACATATCACTCAAGAAGAAGCAAAATGTACAAGATATTTTTTGTCATGAAGAACAAGGGCAAAGCTCATGGGGTTTTAGCTGTTGAATCAATTCTGAAGCTCTCAACTCATTAGGGTCAATATGAACAGATTAAATTTGACAAACATCAAAACGACAAACCCACATAATCGGTAAAACCCAAATTTTTGCCTTTCTAAACCCTAAAGGCTTTAAAAAGATAAAGGGTTTCAAAAGGAGTTTCAAAGTTGATTCTTTATAATAATCAGTTCGTTCACAAACCCCACCATCAACCTGCATGGATCAGCAGAGAGAAGAATACTTATATATTATATCATTTTAGCTCATGAAACCATGTTTTAGAAGTTCAAATTATTAGGCTGCAAGATAAATTCAGGAAAAGTTCAATGGAAAAAAAAAAAAAAAACAAATAAATAAATAAAAACAAGGAGAAATCAATGGATATGCCAGAAAAACCATCACCTGGGCTCCCAAGATTAGTGATTTTCTGAAACGGGTCGACCACAGTTTGCAGAATAGTACCTGACCAGCTGGTGGATTTCTACGGTGATTATGAACTTTTTCTATGGTAGCTCTGATCAAACCATGGTGAGTGTTCATCCGTTTTTTCTTCTCAAGTCATAATTAGCAGATGGGCTAACTAATTTTACCAATAAACTTTTATTAATATGTTTATATATATATATATATATATAATATTTGTTCTTGAATTGGACAAAAGAGAGAGAAAATTCAGGCGACTTTTTTCGTGCCCAAGACTCAATCCAATGGGCAGATTCACTTTCTCGGAGGAAGAATGATTTTTCGAACGAAAATCTTATTCTAATGGAGTGTTCGCGTGTTGGTTGAGCTCACAAGCAATTGACCTCTTAACTAATCTCACCCTCCGTTGAAAACATTTTGTGGATGCAAGAGGCTGTGAGGCATGGTAACACATACACATATATATATATATTGTGTTTGATAATTTTTATTTATTTTTAGCTATTATTTTTTGAAATAAAAATAAAAAATATTTAATAATACAATTCTGTTCATAATGATAAATTTTATCTTAATAAAATTTTTGCTTTTTATAAAATTAATTTAATTTAATAAAATCTATCCTTTAAAAACATTTAATTTAACTAATTTCGATTTATAAAATATTTTTTCTAACAATAATTAAGGCTATAACTCTCATAAGCCTATAACTCTCTTATAAAAGGCATTTGTATATACTACTCATAAGGCTATAAGTTTCCTCTGCTTTCATTCATTCATTCACTTTGGGAATGTTTAACACTAAATTATTCCGTAGCATTAGTTCTTCTCCATCTTGTGTTGCATATATACTGCTACAAAACAAGTGGCAACAACTACCTAGAAAAATTCTCTCTCCAAGCAATTAAGGATGGAATTGTGAATTTTCCAAAGGGCAACTGGTAGAAAAATGCCCCCCTCCCCCTCCCCCCCCCCCCCCCCCCCCCCCCAAAAAAAAAAAAAAAAAAGGTAAGGCAAAACTTTCATCGGTTCTTATACAACAGTAGTAGGATAAGATAAAAACATATCATATATTTATTGTCTATTTGGAAAATGAGGAAAGGCTGACATTTGGGCTTCTTCGAGTCCGGTTGTCACTGTGCTCTCAGTCCCCGGATCCATGAAATTAAACAATTGTCTGGGTTGGGTAGAATTAATATTGGACCCAATGGGTAGTGCCCTGAAAACTGAGCAAATGCTGGACCTTTCTCAAGATTAAGGGTAAATTATACTTAAGACTCCCTGGACATTTCAATAATTGTATTTAAACCCCTCAACATTTAAAAATTACAAATACTCCCTTATCTTGAAAAATTAACAACACTTGGACTCCTTCCGCTGCTATAGCGTTCAAATTTCTGTTAAAAAAACGAGGTCTGCCAATAATTTGTTTTCAATGTACTAAATTTACCCTTTAGCCTCTTCACTGCCTCCTCTCTCACATATCGTCGTTTTCTCTCTCTAAAATATGATTCTTCTAGCTCATTTTTCTCTCTACTGTAAAATATATAAATACAGATAGTGTATATGTGTATGTGTATGTGTATATACAAGTTTTTTGTACTCAACCACGTCCACGGTGGTGATCGGATGTTTAGTTCCTGTTCCCATTACAAAACCATTGATGAATATGTATATACACGTGTACAGAATTAAAGGGTTCAAGCTCCATCTGTAAATAAAAAATGCTAATTTTTATTTACAAAAATCAGCCACCTGTATTTACAAAATCAACCCATGAAAAAGCATCACAACATAATCCAAAAAAATCAAAATATGAACTAAGAAATGAAATCAGAACAGCTGTTACCTTCAGAAAGCCCGAACTTGGCAGCGGAGAAAGCGAAGGGCTTGATGTCGTGGTCATCAACATCAGAGCAGTCCTTGAAATCCTGAAAATGGGCCTCGCTTGAATCTTGGAACTCACTTTGAGAACCCAAAAATTCTCGTGTTGAGTAATGAAGGGGACTCAACCACCGCCACCAGCTGCCGTCACCAACCGAAGCCGCCGGTGGCGGGGGCCGGACCTCACCCTGCCTCTCCCCGACCAACGGGACATATCTCTAGCCGTGCCTCTCCCTCTGCCTTCCAGCTCGGTGCCTTCCTCCTCCTCCTCCTCCTCCTCGTCGTCGAACTTGAGTTTGAGCCAGCTCCATTCCGGCAGAGGAGGGCGGCCACTGAATTTTTCGGAGCCGGAGAAAATCAAATGAATCGGGAGCGGAAGCGGCAGCACAGTTTGCAAGGTCCTACGTTGGCCCACCAGGAAACTCTAGGCGTTGAAGGTGATACACGGCCACCACGAGGACTCCTCCTCCGCCAGATCTGCGGGGAAATCGAAATCCTCCCCGACGTCGACGACCTCAACGTGGTCATATGCCACAACATGTTTGATCATGCCGGCGGGATTCAGGTCCTTCTCGAGTCCATGGACGAAGGATCCCTAGAAGGAACTTCCATCCACCGCGGGGCTGCCCTGGAAGATCTGTCCCGTCAAATACTCTCCGACCTCTCCTAACCGGAGAAAGATTGCTCACAGTCACAGAGACATGAAATTTCACGCGGAAGGGAGGAAAGGGAGAGTGTTTTTTTTTTTTTTTTTTTTTTTTTCAGTAGAGTGAATTGAGAGAAAAGAGAAGTTTTTGTTTTACTAATTAATTTAATTAAGGTTAAATTTGTTTTTATAATAAAAATTTAATAATATTAGGGTCAAATTTAATGGAGGGGTCAAGTATTGCTAAATTTTGAAAATAGGAGATGTTTTTATAATTTTTAAATGTTAAGAGGTTCATATAAAATTATTAAATATTTAGAGATCTAAGTATAATTTATCGTTAGATTAATGTTCTCGGTACGAATGAGTTAATTGATTGTTTGCTTGAAAAAAAGGAATTTCAATTCAAGGACTTAAAATAGTGAAGCAAAATCTTTAATCTAAAGGGAAAGACTCTACCTTTAACCCTTCAATACATTACTGTAACTGGGGAATAATATGGTTTCTAGGTCTAACTTTTTTAAATTTCACCGTGACTAAAGGCTTATGCGTTGCTGTGGTAATAAAAAAATTAATACATGTACAAACAAATGTGAAAAACTTTTAGGGAAAAGATATTAGTACTCTTTCAAAAATTTTCTTTGTCTCTCGTTATTTTTTTCTCCTTCAAAATTACAAAACTAAGTTTGTAATATAGATTAATTAATACAAAATATATCAAATACTATAATTACACTCTCTTTCTACTTATTTTTATGAAATTAATATTCTCCACTTTTCACTTTTTTTTATAGCATCCTCCACTTTTTATTAATTTACTTGTTAAATTAAAAATTAACTGTTAATTATAATTTCATAAAGTTATGTGAGAGGGTTTTTTTAAATATTTTTTTAAATTACCATTGTAAATATATATTTTAAGTTTATTTTATTAAAAATCAAAGAAGAAAGTAAAAAATTATTATTTTTTAATTGATACAAAGTAAGATATCATAATTACTAATTAATTCATATATTATTGAAAATAACTAAAATAAAAGTAAATCAAATTGAAATTCGAATCTTAATATTCATCCCCAAAATCAATCATCATTAAATAAAAAATAATATGGGAATGTTCAAAAGAATTCAACATTTTTAACGAAAACCCTCTATAAATTACCAAGCCAAAAAAAAAAAAAAACTATAAGCAGGACTGCAAAAAAAAAAAAAAAAAAAGCTTAATAAGGAAAAAGATCCTAATAATGTTATAGCATATACACCAACAAAAAAAAATAATATTACATATAATTTGTTCTATATTGTACTGCCAACAAATCAATCACATGAAGGAAAAATTAGAAAAAGTTAATAGTTACTTTGCTATTTGAGGAATTTGATAATTCATAATAGTATGAAATTTGCTTTTCATTGCTTATACAAAATAATAATAATAATAATAATAATCATATTTGAAAGCTCTATTTCAATAGAATTCTTTTTTATGCTGCTTCGTTTAAGGTTTAATGAACCAAAGAGAGATGATATAAACAGTGAAAGTAAGATATAGTTATATAAAAGTAAAAAATGGATGATGTGAATTTTATTTAATAATAACTGAACAGGGAGATTAATTAGGGTATTTAAGGTATTTTGCATAGTAACTTTATAAAGTAAAAACATTTTAAGGAGTGGGAGAAATTTTTGAAAGAGTACCAATACCCCACCCAAAATTCTATTTATAAATAATTAGAAATAGATATGTCACGTAACAAGGACATAAATGTAGTCATATTAATCAACCCTGGTTTGGGTTCACAAAATTTCAACGACAATGCATTGAGAAAATTTTAATAAAAAACTTCATATATATATATATATATATATACACACACATATTGTATTTCTATAATTTGATGATCGAGTTGATTCTATAATTATAGGTTCATTCCGTATTAGATCACATCGGGATAAATATTCTTTTTTTTTTTTTTGGGTAAGTAGGATATACATATACGTTATTGTTAAAAAAAGAAATGGCTATTCAAGTATATATTTAAATAGATATTACGCTTCCGTATAGATCTTCACATCCCATTTAAGATTAGAGATAGAAGTTGAAATACTAAGTATTTATTTTTTACCAATATTTGAGATTTGGTCCATTTAGATTTTTAGATCAAAGATTGGGTCTAAGTTAATAAGTTTATTTTATTTTCTTGATTTGAATTGAACTCAAAATTATGTTTGGGCCTTGAGAGAGGGCTAGGGGCTCACTTTTTTTTTTTTTCTTTTCCTTGTCCTTATTCTTTTTTCTTTTGATTGAAAAATAAGAGAGTGAGAAGAAAGAGAAGATAAAGAGAGAAAATGAGAGTTTGAGAGAAAGGATCTAGGTTTTCCTAATTTTCACGTGTTAATTATTGTGGTAGTGTCAATTTGCAGAAAATATGACTCAGCGAGAAGTATTGAGCTCGTGAGTTGGAGGATTTTAGTGGATTTCTTTGATTTTCTTCATATTTTCTTTGAATCGGAGGTAAGTGGAATGACATATATATTTGTTTTATTATTATTATTATTATTATTATTATTATTATTATTTTGTTGTTGTATGATCTAGGTAGAATTGTGCTTGATTTTGTAGATTTTGATTGAGATTATTATTGTCTATATATATATATATATTGGTATAAATATATGTGATTTGAATGCTTATCGCATTTATAGTTGAATTTTGAGTTTTAATCATATACTTATAAGTTATACATGTTTTATTTTGATATTCTTGCATTTAGATGCTTGATTTATTAGTTTTGAGATGAAATGACTCAGATATAGGTTGAGAACAAACCTAATGACAGGCTTCTAAACTTGGATATTCAAACATCCAAATGAACAAATAAATGGGTAATTCAATAGACGTTCGAAGGTTCTTTTGATACGTTTGAATGTGAGATTAGTTTTTGGAACTTGGAGTTCTTTGAAATGTTCTATTTAAACGTGTTTATTTGAACATTTGTATATTATTTTTCTATTTTGGAATAAAGCGAGTTTTAAACTTAAATTTTAGTTTTTTAAACCTTCTTTCGGTTTCATATGATGGAGATAATCATCCCAACATAATATTTATTCTTTTCTCATGGTTTATTGTGTGCTGACGAGAATCTATATTGTTGTGTGCTGTGAATGACTATGGAATTTTGATCCATCTAATTATCTGGAGGAGATATTCTACTGAGGTTAATTTGCTGAGTTTTGACAGAGGATTCACCTTCTAAGTCACCTTGAAGAAGAGGTTGGGATTTTTGTCTTTTGATTTGAACTCCTTGGATTTACTCGGGCATCCATGGAAATTGAAATGGGATTAGTGGCTGCACCAATTAATTAAGGGAGGATGTTCACTCTTGAGATTAACACATAATTAGTAATTACATAGATAGCTATTCAAATCAAATTGTAACTTATAACTCTAATTTTTGAATTTGAAAATAAATTCACGTCATCAAGGATATGGCTTATATAAACGTGGCACAATTCTCAATAAGCATCGGGAATTTCAAGATAACTTAATTAGTAGGCTTTTTTTCCTCAAATGATTAGGAGCCCAAGAAAATGAATTTTGATATATATATATATATATATATTTGAATCGTACACTTTCTTCTAACCAAAATAATGTTAAGTGGCGACGTTATTTTGAGATTCTCCAAACTTGTTTGAGTACTACCATGTATTATTTATGTAATTTACTTCGAAATTTGAAAGTAGTGCCACATGATATGGTAATTAGTCGTTTCAAAATAAATATTGAGGAGTTCAAGTTCTTGTATTAGCTAAAAGAAAAGTTATTTAAAAAAAAAAAAAACACAGCTGCAAAGAAATATATGTATTTGTACATATGCAATTGATATAACTATACTAATACATATAAAAAGGAGAACTAATTTTGATTTTTCTTTTTTTTTTGAATGTCCATACAATTTTTTGGTTTTACAAATGAATTCTTAAATTTCTCGTGACTTTCATTTAAAAAAAAAAATAGAAGAAGAATTATTATCACTACGTGCTTTTATCCTAATTATATATAATTAGAACAATAAAATAAGGGTGTTGCAGCACATGGACATTGATTTTAATTTAAACGAACTAATTAAAGAAAATTATATTGTGACATTTTCTATCATATGCATATAGCAATTAAACAAAAAAAAAAAAAAAATAGGGTGTGAAGCCTTGCTGCTTGTTATCACTACTTTGCAGATTCATGGGTGTGCCAGCCAGCTACAACCTAAAATTGGCCGGGGCTGAGACTTGGCATATTCAAATCGTCATGTTGTTGTTGAGAAAGGTCTGTATTACTTTTTAATATATATAGTATATGTATATATGTATGTACTTTGGCCTTTCCATCCATTAAAATTATCTTTGTGAACTAGTTAGTATATTAATATGATTGCATGTCTCTATCAGCTCTTTGCCTGCACTAAAATATACTTGCTTAGAAATATTTAATGGAAAAAAGAATACACAAAGCCCAATAAATGTCAATACAGCATTACCATTATATTGGATACTGGTTTCTTCACCTGCTTCATTTCCCGCTTGTGCCTTAACCGAATTTTTTTTTTCTTTTTTGGTTTTTTTGGCACACAGAGAGAGAGAGAGGGGGAGAGAGAGAGAGAGAGAGAGAGAGAGAGAGAGAGAGAGAGAGGGGTATATAGTGCAACAAGAAAAGGCTAAATTAATATGATATACCAATGAAGTAGGTCGTTCTGTTAGCAACCAGAAAATGTGAAAACCTAATCCATAAACTTAATGCCAGTTGTAATTTAATGGGTTATTTAATTGTTGCTGCACTTTAAAGAAAAAGAAAGAAAATGTTGTGGTTACTTCTATCTATCATGAAAGCTAATAATAAAACAGCCACGACTTAGACTTCCCCAACTGTACCACGGAACAACAGGCATAAGTTAATGAAAGTTTTTGGAATATTTGTTAATTGATGGTCATCATATTTATTTTTTTAGTTTTTACTTACATGTATGTGAATTTTTTTGATCATCTTTTACGAACGTGTCTATCACGATTAAAAATTATATTTAAAAAAAAAACTAAATTTTAGTAAAAAAGTCATATAAAAAAATTTTAAAAAAAATTAAAAGCTAAAATGAAACCAAACAAAGCCTTAAACCAAAAACTAGATTCATTAAGTATTTGTTGGGTTTTTTCACATAAGTTGTGGAAAGGATTGATAGTGGTTTATGGATGAAAAACCTTTATCCCATGAGTTAGTTTTTAGGGTTGAGCGAATGAATAGCATTGACCACTCATCATCACTAGTATCAGAGTTTAAATTTGTCTTCAATCTCAGCTCACCAGAAAAAATGAATTGTCGCTCTCTTCGATCTAAGACCTGATATGTAAGGAGGAAATTATTGAGTTTCTCGCATTAACTGTAGAAGAAACTGTAAGAGATTGTTGTGATTTTTCACATCAATTGTTAAAAAGGACTGATGATAAATTTATAAAATTTAGAAAAGACTCGCTGTATAAACTAATTTTTGGTCTTTAGGTGGGCAAGGCCACCCATCAGTCTTAACCAAAAACTCCAAATAAATATAGTAGCTGCAAAAGGTTCTGGCTTTTGACACGTGAGACCTTAAATTCTGGCTCTGACGCTTGACTCCTTAAATAAGCATATGTGGTCAAGAACTTTTATTTATTTATTTATTTTTTTTCTCTCTTTTTCGTGATAGTGTACATATGTGTGTGTATATATTTATTTGCTATATATAAGGCAAATTGAAAAGATATATATTCAAACTATATGTTGGGACTGGGCAGAATGACATAGAACACAAGGGCTGTTTCCACTCCCTGTTTGTTTAATATTACACGTGATTTTCTATCTGCTATCTCTTTTGCTTTGTTATATATTCCGGATCCAGTGAGTTCCATTGATGATTCCAGAGAGCTGAGGATGATGATGTCTCCCGCAAACTTAATTTATTTGCGGGCTGAAGTTTTAAGTCCCCTTTAAATAAGTTTTGAATCAGGCAAGAAAACATGATTAGATATGTGGGTCCAGTAAAACTCAATTAAAATGTTGAATGGTTGGACAAAGATTAATTAATTAAATAAAGTATATTTCTTTTAAAAAATAAAAAAAAATCCCAAAGTTGTATTAGTTGACTAGAAAATGGAGCAATAAGAAAAAAGAGTGTCACTGTGGCTCCTTACCTTAGGATGTTAGCTAAGAACTCTGGGTTCAATGAAGGCAACAAAAATGCTAGACTGAAGGAATAGGATATATGTGTATACACATACGTATTGTACAAGCACAAACATGAAGGGTGCAGATAGAAATAGTTTGTATATATAATCCAGTACACCATCTACTTTATGGATAAAGACTCTTTTCTATACAAATTATCCAGAGTATGTTGAACATGTTTCTGCAAAAAATATTTGTGCATGCAATATGTTACCATCAAACAAAACCCTTCTGCAGACATACAGATATATTATTTCCCCATGTCCTTTAGGATGATAAGTGTATATACATATATATATGTATAATGCAAGTTTATGCACCTGTCAAGGCGCATGTGGTCCTACTGCTAGTCTATTTTATATTTGTAATTTCCAAACACACTACATTATAAACTACTGACTCTTATTTGTTTCATGCGAGGCTAAAAGAACATCATTCAGATGCCCATACTCCATACAATTCAAATAACTACTACTTGATAGAACATCTCACATAGCTCACATAGCCAGTGAGTAAGAGATCTTTATCTTCTCATATCCCTAACTAGCTTCCTTCGTACATATATATATGTATATATAGGCACCTTCTTACCCTAAATCATTAACCCTTGAGCAACACGAGTGCAAAATATTTCCTCAATTCCTACAAATCAACCCTTCAATTTGCTTGCAATTAGATCATTTTAATTAAGTATACAACGACCAATCAAAAGACCAAAATAGGCAGCAGAAAACCCCTAATTTCGATCCTGATCCCCCGAAATCGATCCAAAACAACACTAGGAAATTTACTTTCCTCGTGTGTTGATATTTCATATTATAGAACAAAGATTCATTTTGTTGATGATGAGAAAATTAACTGTTTCTTTGCAAGGAAAAAAAAAAAAAAAAATCTGTACAACAAATCTCAAACCCAGCCAAGAACAATATGATGAGCAAATTCTCAATTAAACTGAAACTAATCACTCTTCTCTGGACTTTCTTTTATATGTGCTAGGCAGAAGAGTCAGAAACCACCTCAGTTTCCACTTCCCTCTTGTGGAAATTCCGGTGGCAGCCACAAGCAGCGCAAGTGAGCGCGGCATTCGTCCCCTCCTCTCCAGTGGCCATGAACTCCCTGCAACCATCCACCGCGTACCCTCCGATGTTGGCCGCGTGGTTCTTCTGGCACTCCGCGTACCGCACGATCCTCACAACGGAAGCGCTCGCGCTTCTGTTCGATCCCGATTCCTTTCGAACGACTACTTGGCGCTTCCTCATGCTTCCGCAAGACTCACCTAACCCTAATTCCTCTCTGTGTGTGGGAAGCAAGGTATTTTGATCGATCTAGCGATGATTCAAACCCTGAAGCGCTTGTATGGTATGGAGGGCATAAAGAGAAAAAAGGAAGCTTTTAGTGGGGCTTGACAGTATCGTAACCTAACCCTAGCATGAATATATATATTGATATTATCTAGCTAGACAAGCGAGCTACCACTAGCTAGCAAAAATAAAAAGATAACATGAATAATAGCATTATTTTAATCATGTTACAACTATTTCAATTGGGCATACTTTAGGGCAGAAATTCTATCTGAGGCATCCACGTCCACTCACTTCTTTGACCAATCAAAACTTGCCATGAATAATAGCCTTTTCTTTTTTTTTTTTTAAAGTAATACTATACTAAAAAAAAAATGACATCAAGTATTGAGATGATGTGGAGGAATTGTGAGGATATCATTCAAAATATTTAGTTCATTAAAGTGATTTATAATTATAAGATCATCATTTACAATATTTTTTAGTAGTATACTATTTTTTTTATTTAAAAATATGATATGTATACTATTATATAAAGTAAACACTAAGTGTAACGGTTGGACTTTAAAATTAATGAAAAATTATTTTGGAGAAATATTTTTTTCTTCTCCCTATGATATCCCTAAATTTCTTATAACCAACTACTATTTCAATGGCATCGAAAAGAAATTTTTTTATAATTATCATATAATTAAATAATTTTATCTATTTATAATTTTATGTTTCTCAAATGCTCTTTAATTATCTATTACTTTCATAGTTTTTTATTTTTTAAAAATCTTTTAATTAGTTAATATCTACTTAGATATCCTTAACTATCCATTATTATTCTTTGAGACTATTTTATCAAAAATTTTAATAATTTTTTAATTAATTAAAATAAAAAAATTTAATTACTCAATAATTTGTGTTTAATTCTAATTTTATTTAGAATTTTCGACCAAAATGATGACGATTTCAATCATGCCATTATAAAATATTTTAATGACTTAAATAGTTTAAAGTGATTCATCCACAATTGCTCCCAAGTCTCGTAACGCAGGAGTTTGTTCATAATTTTTTTTTTTTTTTTTATAAATTCGTAATTTCTTCAAGTCATTCTGGTTGATATTGGGGTAGCTAAGTGACTAAGCCACGTGCCAAACTGTAATTAATCCACGTTGACCTATAAGAAGATGGAGATAGCATATAGATGGACCTCATTCTTTTGGGAAGGTCATCGGAAACCCTAAGAAATGTCCTTGGAATTGATTGTCCAACTTCCTTTGCAAGACCGCAAGATCAGGCATTTCCTTGTGATTAGGGAAGCCGTATTATGATGGGAAAGCAAAACATCCTTTCAATAATACTGATTAATTATTGTGTAGCTGTGGGTCCAAAATGATATTTAAAAGACTGGCTGCTATGGCCTTTGAGTAATACTGTGTCAACAACCGCTGTCTAATTATCCAAGATTGGAATAATTAAGAGCCATTACCTGCCATGTAGAAAAAGAGATAACCTCCTCCACTTCCATCTCCACACACATCAAATCCAAGATTCTAACAATGCAACAATGTATTGTATAGCAACAACAATTTAGTTGTGTGATATATATTGTTTTTGAATTTTGATATGATTGAAATCTCCATCATTATGTCAGGGATATTGTTATTTTATGAAATAATTACTCTCTTTTTAAATTTATGGTAGGTGAGTTCTTCAAGTGGGTTCAGTAGTAAATGAATATTCACTAAGATAATAATCATCTTGTCCCACAAATTAAAGAATTATAGAAAGAATAGTATATGTGAGCATACGTACGCGCATGCGTGTGTGCGTGTGTGTTTGGGGGAAGGTGCATCGGAAGTTCTTGAAGTTTACAACTTTAAAAGTTAAAGTTATGTTTTCAACTTTTGTATTTTTATAAGATGATTAATCAAAAATTAATTTAGTTCACATTAATCATCGATAGAGATCACTTTAACACCATTTTGGCCAAATATTCATTGGTCGGAGTAATGCTATGCAACGGAAAAAACTATTAGAGTGAAGCTATATAACTAAAAGAGCTAGCTACTTAGAAGGACGTGAAAAGTTTTTGGGCCAATTATATTAAAAGTAACAATTTATCAAAGTATTGATGCATGCAAGTTTAGGATCCACTTGCATCTCGTGATTGTCATTAGCATTTGCTGAGTATTTTTTTTTATTACACAATTGTCAATACCGCATCATTTTTATAAGATATACAGGCTCTTGTGGTACAATAAAATTTTTCCTTTTGTAAGTTATTTTATGTTGTGCTGCAGCTACTGCTATTCCATATATATATATATATATAGACATAAGATCCTGGAAATGTTGGGTTAATTTGGTCACAAAGCTTATGCTTTTCTGAGTAACATATGATCTCTTGAAAGGACCTCAGTTAAATCTATTATGGGGCCACTTCAGAAATATTCAAAAGGTAGCTGGACTAATTTTGTCTGATGCAGAAAATACAAAGGAATTATATATAGGAGTAGCACTCTTCCGCTCTCTGGCTAGTACTAGATTGAGCAAAGCAACTTCATCTTTCAAGAAAACGTCAGGATCAAGTTCTTTTTTTTTTTCTTTTGGTTTGCTAATCAATAAAAGATAATAAATAAATTAAAAGAGCCAGCTGTTAATTTGGATCTCATTGGACCACCCACGTGGGTATTGGCATATCAAGATTATGGTCAAATTTGTTTAAATTCTTAATCAATTGTCCAACTTTAGTAAGACTATAACTAAATCAATCAATCAACAGGCTGTTGCAATAAGTGTTACTCATCCCCATGCATTTGAAGTTATATATATATATATATATAGGTTTTAAATGGAGCAAATTTGAACATAAACTTAAGTTAGAACTTATTTATGCTAAATTTGAGTTTATATGTATATATTCAAGTTCATCTAGGCTTGATCTATCTTAATTTTACATATAATACATAACATATATTTGACTGGGCTTATAAATGAATTTGAAAATATAACTTTATTTTAGAACCAAACTTAAAATTTTTATTAAGGTCCAAAATATTAGCTAAGCACCATATAAACTCAAAGAAAATATGTACTATTAATATTCATATACTAACCTAATCAAAACTGATTTTTTTTTCTTTTCGTGACATAAGGTGTCAGACCAGTTTATTTGTATTTTAATTGTTGTCTAAGAAATCGTGCAATAATCTAGAAATTACGCGGATCAATTAAACTCAGGAAAATTTCATGTTTAGGCTAAAATCTCTAAGAAAATGTTTTCTCTTAAATTCAAACATGAGTCCCCTGACAAAAAATTTCAAAATCAACCTAAGTAACCTATGTCTCTTAATTAAAAATTAAGATGTAATTATTTGACTGTCGTGAGTCAACCACATTACCCAAGAAAAAAAATCGTTTTTTATCACGTCTCGTGAAAACCTGGTAACCCTTGATTTTTATAAACTTGGCTACTGCACAAAATCTAATTGTTATTAATTTTAGTACTAGGAGGGAGGGAAATGGTTATATAAATATATATGTATGTATATATATAGGCCATTTAAACCACTACTACTACCAAAGAGATGAGTGGCCGACCAATCATTTACAGAATGACATAAATGGCTGCATACTCATGTCATTTGAATTACCAAAATTAATATATCATCCTCATAGGAACTGAAATGAAATGTGAGCATCTTAGCGAATCCAATTACTGTAAAACTTTTTATAGCATCTGTTCTATGTTTACATGGCTATATATATACTTTTCAGATGGACATACCTTTTATAAAATATTAAAATCCTTTGGAGTAGATTTGGAAAGTTGACATAGTTTTCCGAATAACACTGTTTAGATCGTTGAATTAAAATTTAACGATTTAAATGCATTCATATATTTTTAATTAAAAAAATATAAAATATTAAATTTTAGTCCAATGATCTCTTCACTCCAATGTTACTACATTGATATTACAATTAATGTCAAGTCTTCCCCTTTCGTATAAGTAGGCCATACATCTGTCAAATTCAAGTTTGATTGGTACTTGAAAAAAAAAAATGAACGATGTGGGAAGCGATTATGGAAGATGAGACATTTCGGTTCTCACTAGTGGCGTGCACCCTACTTTCTAGGCCTACGAACAAATCCTATAAGGTAGGAAAATTGCGTAAGATCTTTGTATTCAAAAGATGAAGACAATTGTGCAATCCCAATAATATATTTATATACGTACGAATTAATATAAAGCTTTATGCATATAGATGGCTGATTAAAATTACACAGTTGAGTAACTTTTTTTACTACTTGGCATTGTTCTTACGTCTAATTCATATTTTCCCCGTTTGTTTGCTGTTCATTTGATTTTGTTGGTTTAACGTGGAACGCAAGGGGTGTAGGAGAGGTGGTCTACCACGCTCCCATCAATTAATTAGATTTCAATGTTCTATTTTTTTTTTCTTTCTTTCAGAATTCTATTAACAGGTGTTTCGAGATACTCATTAAGATCAATGAATATATAGTAATAATATATATATTTTTTTATATATCTCAGGATATTCGGATCAGTTTACGTGCACCTCAACTTATTCGTGGAGACTCCGAAGTTAATGAATAGTAATAATATCTTATACTTCTATAGAATTGTGTATTAAAAAAATACAAAACATTAATTAATGACATATTTTTATTAATTTTTAATGGGTAAGAAAAAATTGATAACCTAGCCGTTTATACAGGTGACTGTATTTGTGTGTCACATTGATAGTGTTGAAGCACTAGAACCAATGTTGATTTTAGGTTATGTTTGTTTGGTAGGTCGGTTGGATTGGCTTACAATGAAGCGTTACATTTGAAAATATATTTAACAGATTTAACCAAAATGAGATAATAATTAAAGATAGTATTGTAGTAACAATGTACACTTCTAATTTATTACTTTTTAGTGATAGATGCATAAAGGTTCTAGGCATTGTTATTGTTCTTAATAATTTTTTTTCTATTTGTATAAGATTACTCTGATTCAACTCTAAAAATAAATCTTATTTAGTAATATAGTATAAACTTGATAAATTAATAATTCGTTAAATTTATAAAATAATACATTAAAAAACACGTATAGGTACTACTTGATATATAAATTAATTAGTTATCTTGTTATACATTGAAATTATATATACATATATATACATGACTCAATTAGAAGGTTTTTGTAAAATATGACTTCAATGTCACTTGTTTGCTCTTGAAACTAATGTTTTCTTGGACCTCATCTCTAATTTTTTTTACATCGAAAAGTCTTAGTGCAGTATTCTCATATTTCAAGATAAAATTATGCAATGTGATTGTTGCTTGGAGTGTATCTTTGCATAAGACAGATTCTAATATATAACTATCATCTTCAACTTTATTTTCTTTGTCTTTTTTTTATGAACTTGTCTTGGTTAAATAAATACATAAAATAATAATAATTCATAATTTGATAATTAGGTAATATTCGTATATAACAAAGTTTAATGTTTTTTGGAAAAAAAATTAAAGAATACCTTGATAAATTAATTTATATTAATTAGTGTATAAATTAATAAATTATTAATTTATGGATTAAATAATATCTCAATAATCAATAAATTTTTGTAGTCTCAAAGGTATTATTTATAGTGTTACGTACATAGAACAATGATAATTCGTAATTTGGTAATTAGGTAATATTTATATAATCACAAAATTCAACATTTGGAAAAAAATAAAAGTAAAGAATACGTTGATAAATTTTCATAGTCCCAAGAATATTAATTTATAAAGGTTTAATTGTACATGTTATTGTAAAAAAATTCTAAATTCAATCAATAAAAATAAAACTTATTTGGTGATAAATGTTATTGTGAAAAATGGGGTTACAATCAGTCAAACACTAAAAATAAAATTATGCAGTAATAATAATTACTCTATCACAAATTTTTTATATGTTTAATCATTTTACAATCCATCACTACAAATCTTAGGAAGAGTAATGAAATTATTGGTAATGAAATATCATTCACTATTAAAACTATTATTTAGAGATGAAATAGATAATTTTTGTCACATAACATTTAATTTTAATATTATATTATTAAAGCATACATATTTCTATAGATAAAAGTTTACATTATAATTAATCTTTTATCGATAAAACTACTCTATGTTTGTGGTAATGAAGGCCACAAAGGCATTACTTGTATGTGAAAATATTTTGGACTCAGTTCTATAATATTATACATAATTATGCATTTTGTTTATGAAAAATGTATAGTAGGTCTGTGGAAAGGACACTCCAAGATTTAAGGTACTAGAGTGACTTACATCTCTTTTTCAATAGGGAAAATTACAAAAAAGTAATAATAATAAATTAATTAATTAATAAAACAAAATTAAAAAAAGGCTTTTGATAATGAATTGACTCATGTGTCTCTACAACCAATCAATGGAATTTGTAATGAATTGACTTATCTCTCTACCCTCTACAAATCCTAATTGGAGAAATATGGGATCACTAATAATTGAAATTTCTTTAAAAGACAAGTAAGATTTGCTCAAGGGAAAATTATAGAAAAATGAACTGGGTTTTTTGGATTGCCTTAATTAAGTAGGTTCTAGTTCTAATGCAATTAATCTTTTATTAAGTATAACTCATTTTGCACTAAGTGCTACTTATTTCTACACCAAATGTTGATACTGGAATAGAAACTCTTTTGCTCTTTCACTCTCTCTAAAGGTTAATTGGGTCCAAATTAATTCTTATCAACTAATTCTGCACTAGGTATAATTGATTTTGTGTAATTTATTTTGCATTAAATATACTTATTTATGCATCAATAATATAATATACCTTTTATATATTAACCTACCTTATTCTTTGTTATTGTGCTTACCTTTTTACTGGGTGTTTTCATTCTTTAATATCCCAACAGCATGTGTACAATCTTAGCTATAAATTAATAATCTTATTTGGTTTTGGAGACTCATGCTCGAGTGAAAGTTCAACGATTTTGAGATAGACCTTTTATCAGTAGGGCGAAGGGTTCTATAATCTCTAATTGAAGGTAAGGGCTTCACTAGTTATATCACTAGTATAAGGGAGCAGTGGCTCAAGACTTCCCTTTAAAGAAGCTTTAGAGTGCGTGTGGAGAAAAAAAAAAAAAAAATAGTAACTCAGCGTTTACTCATTAGTAGTTTTTTATTTTTTTTAATTGTTAAATGATTAATTTTATTCTCTTATATTTTAATTTTTTTTAAAATTTGAAGAATAAAATGTTAAATTAATAAAAATTAAAAAATTAATTATTAAAAAAGTTAACTTCTTAATAATTAGTTAGTAGTCTATGAAAACAAAAATAATAATAATTAGTTTGTGGAATCTGCAAAAAAAATTTAACTTTTTTATCTCTTTCCAAACTCAGCCTTTGAGGGTAGAGACGAAGGTAATCCAGCCATGCAGTAGCATAACAATGCCAGTATCAGGAACGATACATCCTCCATTCTTGTGCATGGTTTTATACATATATATATATATACACACACTATTATAAGAGTATTAATGAAACTTAAAAATTATTGAAATTTTAATTTTGATGAAATACCCTTACCTCTTATCAAATTTAAATTTTATATCAAATAATTTTTAAAAATTATAGTTAATTAAGTCATTTTATAAATTTAAAATTTTTGATTACTAAATGATTTTGCTTTTATAATTCTAGTTAAATTATACAAATAAAGTGATAATTACACATATTATTTGTGCACACCTCTAGTGTATGTATGTGTATGTGTGTGTGAAAACAATTAGGGTTTATGTTCAAGAATAGGAGAAAATGAAAAAGGGTTTACATGAGTTAATATTCAAAATTTTTTGAGGTTGTTTTTAGTTAAAAATTTAAAATTCATGTATTTGGAATTTAAATTTTTAAAAATTCACATTTCTTAAATTTCAAAAATTATGTTCATGAAAATAAAATTATTTTATCAAAAGTTTATTTATTTATATATTTTCTTTTTTTTGTAACTTTCCCTTTTTCCTACTTTCCATCTATCATAATAATAACTACCTGAATTTTGGCTCCATACTGTGAGTTTTTATAATATATTTAAGTTTATTATGATACACAGATTCGTTTGGTTTACTAAAAATTATTAAAAAATTTACTAAAAATTACTAAAAAATATTAAAAATCTCTAAAAGTTATTTATTTTTTTATCTCGTTGCACGAATTATGAATTTACAAATTATCTCATTTTATCTCACTTTTTATCACTTCAAACATACCCAATGTGATAATTAATAAAAAATAACATATGTATTTAATTAATTAAACATTAAAAAATAATTTAATTACTTAACTAACAACAAAATGATTCACTACAAGGTAACTAAACAAAAAAAAGTGTGACGCCCATCAATTCTCCACAAAATTAAAATATATATATAAAATAAATTCAGGCATATGTTGAAACGCTTAGATTTTTATGAAAATAGCATTTGAAGTTCGAACACTAATAAATGTAAAAAAAGAAAAGAAAAAAAAAAACTATCCGTTGCTGAGAAAATTTTCTATCCAAACCAACCCAAATTAATCTTTCAATTAATAAGTTATGGAAAAGATTTAAAATCTTTCTTAATCATCTCAACATTTTAGATCTTATTATCTTGTATATATCACTGTATGCATATCATTTGATCTCGTTAATCATCAACTAATTCATCTTTATTTATAGTAAATAATTACTTATTTTGATTTATTTGAGAGAGAATTTTCTAGCCATAGCTCTCTTAAAGCATTTAAAAAGAAAAAGAATATGGAGCCAAAGAATTTAAAGGCAAAATTATTTCAAAATATTTTTTAAATTAGATTGTGCTGATAACGATGGAAAAGGATTAAACTGAAATTTTTTCTCTAATATTTTCAAAAATAATAAAATAATTCACTATAAATTTACTTAAAAAAAGTACTACACCTGTCAATTCTTTGAACAAATAATAAAATAAAACAAAAAAATAAAAGAAAGGACAAATGTTGAACTGTTAACAATCTTTTCGATTTTTAATGTAAAAAAAATTTAATATTCCATTATTAAACGAAAAAAAGAAAATCCTTTCAACTACCCCGAAAAATAGCAAAATGATGCACTATAATTTTATTTTAAAATTAAAAAAAAAATGAGCTATACATGTCCATCCTCTAATTAAAAAAATATATATTTAGTCATGTTTTGACCTACTAACCAATGACAAATATATATTAGTTAATTTATTTAAAAAATGATCCAAGTACTCGATCGATCCACTATAAATATACCAAAAAATAAAAATTAAAAACAATACAAAACAAAACACAACAAAATAAATAAATAAATAAATAACACAAAAAATAAAACATCCCACCACCCTCCCTAAAATTTTAAAAAGTAGTTGATTTTATCAGAAAACACCACTAATAGTATATATAAAATTTTAAATTAAAAACAAATTAAGTTATAGACCAACCAACTCAAAATTTAGCTATTTTTTAATTATTGAATATAAGATGCATTTGAAGTGCAAAAAATCTCAAAAAATCTCTAACTTTTATCAACTTTCTCTACAATAAAAATTTTTAACTTTTTCTAAATTTTCCAACTTTTACCAATTTTTTCCAATTTTACCAAAAGTCTCCAAGTTTTTAAAAAAATTTTTAATTTTTATTAATTTTACTAATTTTCTTCCACTTTTTCACAATTTTGATGGATACACCGAACACCCAACAATTCATAATTTACCTATTCTTATTTTTTTTGCTAAACTTTGACATTCTAAATACCACCGTTATCAAAAATTTAAAAGTGCATTTATACATGTATTTTAATTTTTTTATTCACTAAATATAATTTATAATATTAGTTATACTTTTTTAGGCCTAAATTCAACAAAACAACAAATTTGACCCCTCCTGATAAAAAAATATTGACTTTCGTAAAAAAAAAAAAAAAAAATCCCGACGTCGTACCTTCTCTAATTGCTCCTAAAACAAAAGACTTGAGTTATTGGAGTGCAACTAATATTTTAAGGTTGTGACTCGTTACATTATCCAGCCCTCTATTGCATATTGGTTGGCTAGCTTATTCCGTCATATGACTTTTGTTCAATCAAGATCAAGAGTCTACGCAGAATAATTAAGAAAATGAGACACAATTATCATGATTGGAATGAGAACGATACTCTACTGCCTGATCCAACCCTTATTGAAAGATAACAAAGAAGTCACTATTTTTTTGTCCCCTGCCGTGGTGGGGAAAATGAAGACTATTACAACCCTTTTGTTTTTGTTTTTATTTTTTCAATTTCCTTTTTACTCATAAAATGTAATATACAATCCGAAAAATAGTTTAATTAATAAAATTTTGAATTTACTCTTTAGTGATCATCAATTCTTAGGACCTTAGGACCACTAAAAGTTTATTCAGTCGTTAACTTTAAGGTCTTAGGAATTATTTGAGATGTACGCAATTAGTATCTAGCTCTCAGAAATTAGTCGAGGGGGTGCCCAAACCGGTTTGGACACTTTAGGTCATAAAGAAAAGGATTATTCAAGATACGTGCTAACTAGTGTGCAATTCTCAGAGATTAGTTAAGATGCGTCTAAACTGGTTCGAGTACTCTTAAGTCATTAAAAAAGGAGGAGGAATTATTCAAGATACGCGTAAACTGGTGTCTAGCTCTCAAGGATTAATCAAAGTAGTCCCAAACTGATTCGGATACTCTGGTTAATCAAGAAAAAAAAATAAAAAAAAAAATGTGACATGCTGTTAGCACGTAAAATAGGGATAACATGGCATTGACCAAGTGTAGCCAGAGAGCGTCCACCCTTACTGAATATCAGGTGGTGGAAGGCCCAATTGCCCATCAATCAATCCTTTTACAATCACTCACCTCTTCTCTGTCTTTTAGCTCTACGTTTGAGACAAGTGAGAGCCTTTTGATGGGCTGTCCTTTTGGGCTATGGCCCCATTTAAAGAAATGATAATCAAACTTTTCCTCCCCATTGAAAGGACCGTACAACCACCCCTGCCACTAACCTTTACTACCCCATTAGAATCTTTTTTCCATTGGTGGGCCTAACATGGGCAACTGAGTTCACCTTATAATTTCTTTTTTTTTTTTTATTTTGTTATTATTATTATTATTATTATTATTATTATTTTTTTTTTTTTTTTTTTTTGGGTAACTGGGGGGAGAGGTTGGGGTATGATGGTTGGATCAATGCCTAATGAATGGACTCCAAACAATCCTAACTGGGAAGGACTAATCAGGAGGATTCCAATGCTTTCTAACTAGGCCTCATGACCTACCAGTTGGGCTTGGCGGAACCCAATTTACCGAGGGATCACATAGTGTTGACTACATGACAACACGGCTTTCATTTCCAAGAAAATCATAAAAATATACTAAAAAATTAAATCTGTAATAATAGTAGAATTGTAATTAAAATAAATTTATATGATTTTATTACTTTCAAGTCATAAGTTTACAGGTGTTTTATATCATTCTGATTATTTCTTATGGTAATTTTTTCTGGTTATGTGGCATTATTTTTTTAAGAAAGGATGAAAAATTAATAACTAAAACAAGCTGAATTTTCAAGAAAACTATGAAATCCTGAACGACCAAGAAAGTACTGCAGCAGAGCAAAAGCTAAAACTATAGTGAGAGGAAGCAGAAGCAGACCTCCGTTCGGTAGCAATAGATATATGGGTTGTGTTTGGTTTGGTAAAAATAAACAAAAAAAAAAATTAAAAATTTTTAAAAAAATTTTAAAAATTATTTACTTTTATTTCACTGCACGAATTACAAACTCATAACTTATCTCATATTATTTCACTTCATCTTATTTTTTTATCACTCTAAACACTCTTATATTATCTTCTAACCCCTCGAACTTTTCTTGTTTGGTTTGGCTTGATTTGTATAGTTTTCTAAATGATTGCATACTTCGGGGGTAAGGAATAAATGTAACATCTGGTTATATACAAAAGCCAAGATGGAAGATGACGTTTAGACGCTGAAAGGGTGTTCAATCATCAATGGCGGGAATCTAGGCGGGAAGCAGCTATCTGGACTCTAGCCGTATGAACGCTGGAATGCCGTCTGGACAGCTAGAGGGCTGCCTATAGACGGGAGCCTTTCCGTTGTTTTGTTTTGCAATGATATTTCAGCTCTCAAATTCTTCCACTTTCCTGTCTAATATTAACATCAACAATAATACGTTAGAATATACAAAATAAACTAACAATATTATATAGTATTATTGTTAAATAATGTTAATTATGAAACGTTTATTTTTAATAATAAATAATTTTAATAAATTATATGAATAAATAATATAATATAATTTAATATTGAGATTATTATATATTAAAATTTAATTTAATTTGATAAAATAAATCATTTTAATATGTCATTTTTTTTAAAAATAGTTTTAATTTAATAAAATAAATTATTTAATTGTAGTTAATTTTAATAAATAAATTAAATCATTGTAATAATATATTTATTACTTAAAATAGTTTTTGATAAAATATTTGAATAAAATACTTCATTTTAATTTGATGCGACAAAAAATTAATAATGTATTTTTTTCACGTTCTAAAATTGAAAAATTGTTTTGTTAAACATGAAAGGGCGTGACATATGATTTTTCTGATTACATTTTTTGCTTAAATTTTTTAGCAAATTTTTATTTTTTAAAAATAAAAAAATAATCCCAAAAAAACACATTTTTATTTCAATTTAAAAAAATTTATAAACATAAACAAATAATAATAAACAAAAACATTAGACCGTTGCCTAAAAGTTTTATTTCTTTTACACCTATAACGTGTGTTATTTCATCGATAGAGCTGATCCAAAATTTGCATCGGCTGAAATTGAATTTGAGAGACAAAATTAATGCTAAGCACTAATCTCAACACCCCTTGGATTTATACCATTCTATATATACTAATGTTACGTTGCGTACTATTTATATATATATATACACTTACACACATCCATCATATTTATGTGTGAGTAAGAGTATAGTTTATTATGGCGGGCTTCTAACAGCTCCTTCAATCGAGTCGGTTAGTCAGTACTTGCCTAGACTGGTTTACTCTTCGTGGCCCTTTGCTGGATAGGATCACGAACCGTACCTCGCCCTGAGTGCACCCCTTACAGGGAAGCGGCTACGGACTCCCACGTATCAAGAGTAGGAGTATAGTTTACAAAAATTGAAGTGCTAACTAGAAATTATTTAAATTAAATTAAATCGGGATCATTAGATCATTAAAAAAAAAATCAATACTGTCAATAGGCAGCACTTCAGCCTCTGATTTTTTTTGCCTAGTATACATAATTTATTTATTATTAATGAGCCTTTATGGTATTGCCTTTTAATGAATAATAAAAATTATCCAAATATCAAATTATTATTAATGTTCAATTTAATTTGTATTTTTTTAAATAACAAATTAATTTAACAATTGGAAGAACAATGCCAAATTCATTAACAGCATGACGGTATAATGATATTGGCTAACGGAAGGAAACAACCATGAAAAAATGAAAATAATTATAATAGCAAGTATATGTATATATATATATATATATATTAATATATACAAGCATTGAGAATTGAGGCCCCATTTTGAACCCATCCAAGTAATCCAAGTTCAGCATGATGGGCTCTTATTAGCAGGCCTGATTGACCCATTCGCTAGCACTAACTGGGGCCCCATTTTTCATTTAATTGCAACTTAAGAAATGCAATGCAATGCAATGCGGCGTCCCTTGCATACGCACAACCCTTGGATTCCTTGAACGATGCTTATTTTTATTTGCTCATACTAGAATCTAGAAGGCCAAAAATAAAATAAAATAATAATAAAACTTATTTTTATTTAAAATTGCTAGCACTTGTTCTTAATTGCTATATAAATTAATGACCGAAAACGTAACCAGCAATATATACTTTTCTTACAATCACTAACTAAAGAGGTAACATTTAGTGTTCATCAATTTTTGAGAATTTTTAGTATTTTTGAAAATTTATATTAATTTTTAATAATTTTTTACTAACTTTTAATAATTTTTATCAAAATTTACTAAAAAATTCTTAAAAAAAATCGCAAAGAGAAGGGCATTAAGTAGTTCTTAATTCGATGTAATTTTTTTAATGTTTTTATTTTAAGGTAACTATTTAGCATCGGAATTAATGAAATCATATATATATATATATATATGTATATATATGTCCCACACAATTTGAAGAGCTAAACTAAGTTCTCTAATTGTTTTCTTGAAGAAAATTAGAAAAAGGTCAATTACTTAATTATCGTAACATATTTTACCAGTTTCTAGCAAAAACAACAACCGCATGCCCGTTGTATTATTTACAACAATTTCCTTATTTAAAACAGACAACAATCCACTTTTGATACACAGTACAAATAATCTCTTTTTATCGTTGACACTTGACATGAATATAAATTCCAATATGTACGTCAATTATTCGATTCCCACATCGACACCCTAATTCTTAACAATTTTAAACGGGACGATGTTATACGGTAAATATATATATATATATATATACATTTCTTTGTCCAATATGTTTTGCTGTATATTGGGAGTTTTACAGATCATATTATGCTAAATTTATACCCTTCCATAGCTTAAATTTCCACGCCTTAGCTGCAGATGTTCAATTAATCACAACTTATTAGATGACAGATGGGGTGTTAATAATATTTGGGCCCAATTCGAATTCAAGCTATAGAATGGTGGTTTTATCATTGGGTTCTTTTTTTTTTTTTTTATTCGCATTTTAAAATTAAAATTTATTCTTATAGTTTTTAGCAAATTAATTAGGGATGTCAACGGGACGGGTATGGGGCGGGTATGACCTTCCCCATCCCCATCCCCGTTTAGCAATACCTCTACCCGTCTCCGTCTCTATCCCCATTTCAGGAGAAAAAATTTTTCCCATACTTATCCCCACGAGGTAATAAATTCTCCGTCCTCATCCCCGTTTACCTGCCAAGTATATTAACTATTACAAATTATATATTATATGTATAAAATAAATATTTAAAATTATTATAAATATTATATATATTAAAAAATATATATATTACATATATATATTAAATAAAAATTAAAAAAATATATATAAATATTTTATTTTGACTAGTGCACTTAATCAAAGAGGAAGTGGCATTTATTTATAACCTCACAAGGCTTTCATTTCTTTGTGAGAAACTGATGTTGAACTTTTAAAGGAGCCACCACACCAACAAAATAAACAAATAAATATTTAAACGGGTACTGGGCGGGGTGGAGACTATCGTATCCGTTCCCGTCCCCGTACCCGTTCGGGTAACATTTCAAATATTCATACCTGTCCCCGTCCCCACTATTAACATCTCCATACCCTCTCCGAACAGGGCAAGTGAAGCGGGTACCCACCGGATACGTCCCTAAAATTAATGTTAGTAATTTTTACTACAATTCATTTTATTTTATCATATTTAAAATATGTAACTGAATTATAAAAGTTTGAATATCTATTTTTTTTTTTTAACCATGATTTTCATGTCGAAAACAAAACAAATAATGAAATACGCATTTCATTCTACTTCCATCCCCATTCTATTCTCACCTCGATCTCATTCAATTTCATTCTGTTTCATTCTATTCACATGTAGCTAACATAGCATTATTAGCTGAAGGCACTATGAATGAGCTAACCACGTTGCAAAATCTTAATCATCCAAAAAGTGATCCCGACCACATGAATAGGTATGCTCGGGGCAAGTCAATAATGCTCTTTGGAGACCCCTGGCCTGGAAAGTTTGCTTAGACACTTAGTATATGAATTTGGTTACCTTAATTTAGTTGGAAAGTTAAAAGAACTAGTATATTTGTTTACTTAAGGAGTTAATATAAAAAAATCACTCTCCAAACTATCACATCTTACTAATCCTTTAAAATCAATAACAAGTATGTTAAATGCACCTTCCATCGCCACCTATACACTTGGAAGAATGAGAGATAATATAATAGAGTATTACAGTTAAATCAAAGTACTACTAATTCTTATTTTTTTGCATTTATAAATACTAGAAACATATGCACATGCAATCGAGATATGTTTATTGTTGACCATCAACTCTTATCTAAAATATTTAGAATTATTTAGCTAACTTATTCATTGAGATTGGACAACCCCTCTCGATCACTTTGTTATTTTTTTTTTATTTTACATATCCATATTTAAAAAGAAAGATTAAGGTAACGTGGATTGCATATCCATCGTATTTTTATACCTGATGTACTAGTGAACAAATTTAACGAAAAACTTTCATCAATGAGTGCATCCTATGTTGGACCCAACAAGCAAGACATCCCTACCTAAGATTGTAGCAAACAAAACCGAGAAAAGGGGGGGCCTGCAATCGAGGCTGATCACAGCCACTGTAGTCACCCCAAAATGACACCATTTTATTTTTTTTTTCATACCGTTCCATTTAAAATTGATGCATTCAACTATAAATTGATGCATTCGACTATAACAAGTTAAGTGGAACGAGATCATTTTGATGAAAATGGACAAAAAGGTGACATTTTAAGGCGACTACAGCGGCTATAGTCAACCCCCGACAGCAAACCCCCGAGTCAGAAAAACAGAGGGTTATATAGTACGGTTCATGGATACCAAATTAACCAACCTTTGTTTTATCTATATGTAGATCTAATTGTGAAATTTTCATTGAAGAGGAAAAAAAATCACATACCCTTTTTGGTGTAGGCCCCTTCCCTCCATCTCCTCTATTGAACGTCACAGAAGAGTAGAACGTTAGAGATCCAACCAGCGGCAGTCAGCCGGAAGCCCTTCAACGCCCACTTCAGTGTTAAGTTCTAATAGAAGAAGAGAAAAAATCATCCAGCCCCAAAGAGATATATGTATATATATATATGTTCCAAAACATACCTCGAGCCCCCCTACTCAGATATAAATGTATATATATATATGTGTTCTAAAATGTACCTCAAGCCCCCCACCCAAATATATATGTATATATATATATTCCAAAACATACCTCATTTTCTTTTTTGGCATGGGAGACTATGTCATTTCTATCAGGTAGTGGGAAGGGTGGCTAGGTGAAAAAGTAGGAAGGTGGAGGTTTCTTCCTCCCCACTCTTTGTACACTAAGGGATGAGAGGATGCCACACGTCATGATGGCCCCACTAGCATAATATTTGACCCTTTAATTGCCCCCCAGCTTTTGCTCTTAGCTCAATATCGAGATGAGAGTTGAAGCTTATTAATAAAATACGAAATCTCATGTTCTTAAGGTGTATCCGCCCCTTTTTATACTATTCAAAATTATCTAGCAACTCATTAGTAGGCTGAAATATTTATCCAAGCAAACATATATGTGAGTCAAAGTATAAAACAGTTTAGCAATCATATGTTGTTCAATACAAAGACAAATAGAAATTAAGTGAGCTAAAGTGTGAAGATACTTAGCAATTTTAGACTCCTGAGTTGGTTGAACATTAAGTCGGTGCCAAAGTATTGGGCTGAACAAGCAAATATGCTAAATATATAAATCATGAAATCTTGATTGAGCCGAAGAAGCAAACATGTTATCTGTATGAGCTAAGCTAGAATGCCAGAGTACGATATCTGAGCCAAGGTACTGGAATATGCAAGGCAATCTCTAGGGCCGACTTGAGCAAATTAGGTGGAAAACCATAACTTAGAACCTAGTATCGCTATGGTCGACCTGAGCGGGTCAGGTGGCCAAACCTTGGCCTAAAGTCAGGTATCTCTATGGCCAACCAGAGTGGGTCAAGTAGCCCGACCGTGGCCTGAGGCCAGGTATAACTATGGCCGACCTGAGCGGATCAGGTGGCCAGACCGTGGCTAGAAGCCAGATATTGCTATGGCCGACCTGAGTGGGTCAGGTGGCTGAGCCATGGTTTTGGTGAGTAGAGACCAGGCAATTCAAGCTCCCATATATCTGATAGAAAGTCTTCTGGAGATCGGTTGCTGCTCGCCAGTATAGTTATATTTGAGCATCGTGTAGATAAAATTTCAAATGGTTATAACTTTGCACTCGAGTGTTTGTTTTGGATCATCTTTATATTAATTCCATGTATTTTTTTGAGATCTATATTACCAAACAGCCTATGCGGTTTGAAACGATTAGAATTCTAAAATAATATCATCTTCATGTATTTTTTGAAACTTTCTCGCCAAATACACCTAGCCAATGACATATAGGGATGCTCGGATTCATAGAAAGATGTCTTGCCATATATAAAGTTACTCAGCCACAAATAGATGATTGATTAGGCTGAGATAAAGTACTGTTCGATTTTATAAGAATGCTAGCTAACAAATGGTGATGATTGACTGAATCAAGGGGATTGTTTGGCCCATACCTTTAATTGGCTTAATCAAGTGAGAATTAGTGATGTACTAACTTGTTAGTATTGCAGTAACTTAATTTGTAGAGCTTAAGTCAATTAACTATTACTATCATGTCCGTGCAAGTGTACTTGGACCTCAGGTTGGCAAATTGCTTAGCCTGCTGTAAGCTCATGGCTGGTTGGGTGGAATAAAAAGCTAGGCAGAAGAACCTTTTTTAACAAGATGGGCGGAACCCAAATAAAGTAGCCGTACTACTAGCTATGAGAGTATCTCGACTGATCAATCATCGAATCTCTTCCTTTTATGTTGTAGAGCAGTAGAAATAATAACAAATACTCAAGAGTACAGATAAGATGAGCTTGCTGGTGATGATGTCCAACAACATGAATAGTCTTGGTTATTATTTTGAATTCTTGTTTGGCTTGGTTGACAACACCTTCCTTGGATTGATTTAAGTATTCGAGCACCTATATTGCATGTTAATTTTTGATAAAATAAAACATTTAGGCAAAAGCTAATACGAGTTAGGAGACAAACCTAGCAAACTATGCTGAGGTGGAAGATCCGAATAATTGAAATGGATAGAGGCCACGCCCAACTAGTTCTTGTTTTGTGTTGGTGTCTTGTTTACTGCTCAGACATAAAGATAGTCACTTTTTTAAATAATGTGAGTGGTCAGATAAGTCATTTTAATTCTTTGATTGTTTAGAAACGATGTTCGTTGATAGTTGATCATATGAGTTGTTCGGTGAAGTTGTATGTGAAGCTCGGGCATAACCTTAGTAGTTTGGCATTTCTGTGCATAGCGGTTGTTTGTTGCTTGGCCTAGCAATACAGTTGTTTAGTCTAGTCACTTGGTTTAGTTGATAGATATTCAGCTAAATTTTTGTTCGGCAAAATAAGACTGGCCTTGTTATTGAAAATAAGTCTTGATTGACAACTTCAAATGTAACGCTCGGTATATGGGAGCTTTTGATGCATGTTGTATCTCAGTTAACAACTAAAATAATTAACTCTACTTGATTGCGGGCAACACCAAAATAGGCAAGATCATCAAACAAAGCTCAAATATTGATAGCTGCACATTAGTGTGATAACATCTAACCATAGTAAATTGAATAAATATATGTTTAAAATACAGAGACAAAATATGAAGTGAGATACGGGTTGTCAGGCAATTTTATTGTTCGGAAGTGCTAGGTTCATGCTCGGCTAGATAATGGTTAAAATGCATGCCTTTCATATTGAATGCATAACTTGAAACATTTATTAAATAATAGAAAATTAAACTCATTTGCTCGGATTTAATAAAATGCCAAGACATGTAACATGAAACATTTTATAACAATTGCGTAATATTCAAAAATTTTACCTAATCCGAGCACTTACACTCTTGGAATTTCAACTTATGTTTGGTGAATTTCAAAATTGGCGAGCCCGTTCTTGTTCAGTGATATTTAGTTCTACTTCATTGAAATAATTTAGTTTTGTTTGGGGCACATAGAGAGTTGCTCGGTTTGCCATATATATACTTAAGTGAGAAAATATTGACGATGGGTAGAAGTGTTAAATTTATGCTAGAGTGAGAAAATGGCATGCCCACTACAAAGCCAACAAAAAGAGTTTGATTCTGTTTGGGCATATGTAATTCTCATTGACATGATGCTTAGAAGGTAGCAAAACGAGTTGTTCGACCACATAGAAAGAATTTGCTTGCCACTATATGGTTCGATGGAGGTGCTAGTTGGACCTTGGTTTTACTGCTATTGTGGCCATGTGTTGTTGTGCTTGGACAATTGAGTTGGCGGCTTGTGAAATTTGTGGTTATGTTATGCTCTTATTCAGTACGAAACTTGTTCACATTGCTTGGGAATAGAGTTGGCTACTCAGATAGGACGCAACTGTCGATAAGATGTTGTTTGGATTTTGATTGCCAAAGCAACATAGAGTGTTGAATAAACTCTGTGAAAGCTCGAGGTGGTGTACGCTTGTTTGAGTTTCAACATCAGGATATAAGGAACAATTTGTGGAACCCCACTTTTTAGGTTGGCTAGTTTTATCGGATGCTTCAATTTTCTTTCACCAAATCTAGTCGGTCGGCAACGAACAAACATATGTTGTTATTATATATATGTAGAATAAGCTCAGACACATAGAAGCGCTGCTCAGATGGGAATAAATCACCCAGCAGATGTTGCTCAGGTATAATGTCAACCACGTATTACTTGGGTGATATTGTTCTGTAATGGCTACTCGTTGATACTTCATGGTTTGCTTGGCTTTAACTTTAAGCGTGGTCTATGTTACGATTTCAAGCTCTAAAGGGTGACAATTCATGCTTAGATAAATATGACTTTGAATCACATGAGTGTGCACTCAAAGCAAATCATGTTCGGGCGATTCAATGCATTAGAAGTGCTGTTCGGATGAAATATATATGTATATATATATTTACCTGATCATAAAAATTGTATCAAAAACAATTTTAAAATCATGTGCAGAAGCAGTGAAGTGTTGTTTGGACCACGTACTTATCAAATGTGTTAGCAATGTTACTAGCAATGTTACATGTTAAGTCTAATATATTTAAATATATGGGTAATACTTATGCTTGGTGGGTGCCTTTAGAGTCCGATCAGCTTATTGTATACTCATATATAGTAAATTCACATTGTACTATATGCAACCGAGACTATTAATATGTTAGACATGTCGGGCTTAGCGAAAAGCAGTAATGGATAATGAAATAATTAAATAAGGATGGCACAGTTTGATGAAGACTAGACTAGTGCTAAGCTAATACATTGATAAATAAGTGAAGATTATATTGACGGACAAATAGTGTTCAACGGTGCTTCTAATGTTCGGACAACCCACAGATTACATGCTATACCTGTTCGAATCATGTAGAATTAGTTGGCACAAACACCTCAATTAAAGATATACGGGTTTTTAGGCGATATTTGGTCTCATGGTCTACTTGAAGAGCTTCATGCTTGGCAACGCCATCAATTGTTGCAGCAATGTCGATTGCGCCCCATTGTTACACTACAATAATTCACACTTTTGGTGACTATTTTTCCCGACCAAATATAACTTTCTACAAGTGTTGGGTAAAATCAAATTTAGGTTCATGGAGTGCCGAGCAAAGTATGGGGTGACAAGTGGCCCAATGCTGAACACTTTGACCTATGACACGTGGCTCTGTACTGAACAATTCATGGTTGACATGTGGCTAAATGGACGAGCATTGTATATGTAGACACGCGGCCAACAATAGAAATGATTTATGTTAATTTGGCTTTCCAGTATCGATGATAGACTTATTGCCACGTGACGTCAGCCGAAGACCTCAAAAGTAAGTTTGTTCGGCCCCTCGATTGGCGGCTAATAAATGTTTGGCAAGGGTCCTACGACATTAATATGGCCTTGTAACTATAAATGCACCCCAGTTATGACAGAACTATGAATTTATTACTCTAAGGGAAACTTAGTTAGTTCATCTCGTTACGGGTGGTTGATAGATGTGACAGGTAAACAGTTTGACAACTGAATTCTGGTTATATCGCCGTGTTTAACTACCAGAAGCATTTAATGAAAGGTATGGGGTATTAAATGAGAAGTGAAATACATTTAAAGCAAGGAAAGGGAGAAAGTACTTGGAGGTCTGAATACAATCACATCCGAAGAATTATTTTATTTATTACTTTACGTTACTATAAATACGAGATCTGACTCGACAATAAGGTAAGCTTACTATTGCCAACTTATTTGATTACTCATTTTCTCTGCAAAAGTTCTCTCCCAAAGGCGATTGGCTGACTTAAGCATCGGAGGATTTTTCGGCCAGAGACCCCCTCTCCGGCCGTAACCTTTCTCTTGTCTTTGTTCGGCAGGATCACGGGCGAATCTCCAGTTAGCGTGGTCAGTAGTTCCGACGGTAAAATTTACAGCTGAACATTTGGCGCCCACCGTGGGTCTCGCTGTTTAGACTTTTTTTGTTGATCCCTAGGACTCTTCTTCATTTTTTTTAAATTTGATTTTCCAGCAATTGTTTGAACCATGACTTCAGGAGGTAACACCACTCCACCGCATTCTCCACGAGTGGGGAATGATTCCACTCCAGCCAAAACCAAGGGAAGTGCATTGGTCATTCGGACTCTGGGTTTAGACCGCGCAAGAAGAAAGAATTCGGAGGATCCAGAGGCTTTAAAATGACGAGAGGAGTTGTTGGCCAGAGCTAGCGAGAAGGAGGCTGAATTGGAGGAGATTCTCCTAGAATTGAGCAAGGAAAAGGGGAAGCTTGTTATGCAAGATAAAGTAGATTCTGGCAATTCTGATTCAGAGTCAGACAAAAGTTATGATTCTCTCTACGAGATCCCTACTAAACGAGACAAAAGGGGCACCCATGAGTAGGATGAAGTGCGCTCCCGCTCACTATGTGAATTCATTCCCGCCAAGAAAAGTTTGCGCCCCTCTAGGTCCGTTGGAGAGCGTAGTGTGGAATCTGACGTTGACGCTCCCCTAAGACACATCATGAGAAAGGCTCGCATAAAAAGAAGTCCTTGATTTAGAAGACGCGCTATGAAGATGATGATGATTCTTCTAAAGAAGAGGAAGCATTTGAAAGACGCAGTAAGGCGGGGAAGGCGAAGTTAGACGAGTAGCCATATACAGAAGATTGGGAGACCCAGGGTCAAAGCACACGTATGATGGCGATCAGAGCCTTAGGGAGGGTCTCTACCTCCCCGTTTATTAAGGAAATTAGCGAAGCTGAGCCTCCAGAAAAGTTCCAAACTCCGAGGCTCAATCTCTATGATGGGAAGGCAGACTCTCTGGCCCATTATCGTCATTACATGTACCATGAAATTGTGGAGCGCTAATGACCACCTCATGTGCAGGGTGTTCCCTTATAGTTTGGGGGATACCGCACTTCAGTGGTTTCACAAGTTGCCTCCGTGAAGCATCCGAAGCTGGTAACAGTTGGCTAAGGAATTCGTCACCCGATTTTTGGCCAACACGAAATAGCCAAAGACCGCTGACGTTCTCATCACCATGAAAAGGAAAGCCGGAGAATCTCTAAGGGATTATTCTTGCCGATACTTAGAACTCTACAATGAAGTAGAGGAATGCTCGGAGTAATTGGTAGTCACATCATTCAAACTGGGGCTACGGAAAGAAGATTGGTTGTGGCTGTCTTTGACCAAAAAGCCCGCTGCGAATATGTCTGATCTCATGTGTCGGATCGAGAAGTATGCCAAAGTGGAGGATGAGACTAGACCGGTCGAACAAAAAGAAGCAAAATTTCAGGGCCAAAGGGGAAACAAAAACAGGGGAAGAGGTGTCAGATTCCTTGACAAGGAGAAATCTGTCTTTGAGGCAATCAATACAGTGTTTAAGGTGCCAATTTTCAGGATCCTCCTGCAGATCAAGAGTAAACCGTATTTTAGGTGGCCAGGGAAGTTACCGGATTTCCCTAGAAATGAGAAGTCGAAGGATTATTGTGCCTACCACCAAGATATGGGGCACCGCACTGGATTCTGCCGATCATTACGGTAGCACTTGGAAGAACTGATGCGGATGGGTCATCTGAAAGAATTCATAGACGAGACAAGTTCCGGAGACGTAGTTCTCCAAGACAGAGAGCGTAGAAGGCACAGGGATGAGAATGCTGAGGAAGTACAGCCCCCGCCGAGAGCCAGGCCACGTAGAGATATTCCTAGGCTTGCAGTCATCCATGTTATCCATATGGAGCAACGGCCCCAAAGCATCATCAACTGCTCCCCCGATTCACAAAGACAAGAAATCTTGGGTGTCGCAGGCCAGCCGAGCAAGCGCCTGGGAAAAGCAGCCACAGACAGAATCACCTTTTGCGAAGACGAGCACTCTGGTGTTCGGATGCCGCATAATGATGCCCTCGTAATTACTTTGGGCATGTTCGACTCCGAAATGAGGAGGATTTTGGTTGACGCTAGAAGCTCAACGGAGGTCATGTTCCTGAGTTTGTTTAAGAAGCTCGGATTGACCGCAGAAGATTTGGAGCTGGCAGAATACCCCCTCATAGGATTCAATTCTGCCCCTGTCTGGCCTTTGGGCAGAGTTGTTATTCCTATACGTGTGGGCCCAGTGGAACAAGAGGTTGAGTTCACTGTGGTGGATTCCCCTTCTTCCTACAATGCTATAGTAGGAAGGTTGTGGATTCACGCCCTGAAGGCGGTCTCTTCAACCTATCATCAGGTGTTGAAGTTTCCATATGGTGGGGAAGTGATTGCGATTTTCGGGGACCAAGACATCTCCTAAAAGTACTTCACTGTAGCCCTCAAATCCAAGACTATTCCCGAGCAAGTTCAATTGACTGAGCTGTCCGAGGACACCCCAAAGATTGATGACGTTGGCGGTGATCCACAGAAGAAAGCTATTGAAGGGTTAGAGAAGTACCAGGTTGGTCCCGTCGAGGACGATAAGTTCTTTCTGGTTGGCTTAAATTTGAGCGCTGAAGAGAAACTGGTATTGACGGAGATGCTCTTGAAGAACATTGAACATTCGCCTGGACTCCACTTGAAATGCCAGGTATTTTCCCTGAAATTATGACTTATAAGCTGAATGTGAATCCAGGGGCAAAACCTATGATACAAAAGGCGAGGAGATCAGCTCTCCAGCATGCAGAGGCCGTCATAGAGGAGGTCGATCGACTGTTAGAGGCTGAGGCCATCAAAAAGTTTCTTACCCAGAGTGGTTGGCTAACACAGTCTTGGTTAAGAAGAAAAATAGGAAGTAGAGAGTTTGCGTAGACTACACAAACCTGAATAAAGCCTGGCCAAATGATCCATTTCCCCTGCCAAAGATCAACCAGCTTGTTGATTCAACGGCTAGATGTTCCAGGATGTTTTTCCTTGACGCATATAAGGGATACCACCAGATCTCCATGTACGGCCCTGATGAGGAGAAGACTTCTTTCATAACCCCGCGAGGGATATACTGTTATAGGGTCATGTCATTTGGATTGAAGATTGCTGGAGCCACCTATCAGCGATTAGTCACGAAGATATTTAAAGAGGACCTCGGATAGACGATGAAAGTCTACATTGATGATATGGTGATAAAAAGTAAGGATCCGAACACCCATCTCTAACATCTCCATCATGTCTTTTCCACCATCGGCAGCTATGGATTGAAACTAAATGCTGCCAAGTGTTCATTTGGTGTCAGCTCGGGAAATTTTTGGGCCACCTGGTGAGTAGGAGGGGAATCGAAGCGGACCCTGATCAAATACAAGCCATTAAGTCCGTTTCTTCCCCGCGCACCAAAAAGAAAGTCCAAAAGCTTACAGGAATGGTGGCGGCGCTCAATCGGTTCATTAGCAGATCATTTGACAAGTACCGACCATTCTTCAGATTACTGAGAGGTGCGAATAAAATGTTATAGGATGCTGAGGTAGATAAAGTGCTAGACAAACTTAAAGAACACCTGACAACCGTCCCAATACTTTCAACACCATAGCCAGGGGACATTTTGCAACTGTACTTGGTGGTTTCAGAGCATGTCATCAGTGCCGTTTTACTGAGGAAGGAGGATGAAAAGTAGCATCCCATCTACTATGTAAGCAAGACCATGCAGGGGGCAGAGAATAGATATGTTCCCTTAGAAAAGTCAACCTTGGCATTAGTGATGGCTTCGAGGAAGCTGGCCCATTACTTTCATGCACACACTATCCAGGTGGTAACCGACCAACCGATTGGCCATCTGTTGAAAAGGGCCGATATATCAGGAAGAATGGCCAAATGGGCAGTTTCTCTTGGTGCATTTGATATAAAATTTATTCTAAGAACGACAATAAAGGCGCAGGTCCTAGCCGATTTTGTCGCAGAGTTTACCACTCTGGCTCCGGACGTCATATACAGAGTATGGCAAGTGGAGATTAAATCTGAGGCTTCTACCGAACGCAACAACAACCCTCAACCTTGGCAATTGGAGGTCGACGGATCTTCTTCAAAGAGGGGAGCTAGTGTGGGTATTGTTTTGACAACTCCAGAGGGGATTGCTATCGAATATGCAATAAAACTTGAGTTCGAAGCTACTAATAATGAGGCGGAGTATGAAGTTCTTTTGGCGGGGCTCAACATTGCTCGGCGGTTGATGGCAAAAGATGTGGTAATAAAGACTGACTCTCAGTTGGTCACAAATCAACTGAAGGGCAAATATGTGGCCAGAAATGAAAAGATGGCAGAGTATTTGCAATTAGCAAAAAGGAAGATGGAAGATTTTTATAAAGCTAGCATGGAATTAGTTGGAAGGGATCATAATGCTCATGCAGATGCACTTGTAACACTGGCCGCTTCTCCACGATTGAGGCTCACAGATCAAGTTTTCATAGAAATCCTAGAGAAGCCGAGTATATCAAAAGATGGAAGCATAATGTGTGTTGGAATGGCTCCATATTGGATGGATCCAATTATTTCCTATTTGAAGGATGGAACCCTTCCAGATGACAAGATGGAAGCAAAGAAGCTCAGAATAAAGGCTACCAGATTTTGGCTCTCTCCGGATCACAAGTTGTACAAGAAGTCCTTCCCAGGTCCTTATCTCCTTTGTGTACACCCTGATAAGGTACAAGACTTTTTTTATGAACTACATGAAGGAGTATGTGGAGCACACATTGGGGGCAGGTCATTGGCACACAGGGCTATTTCTTAATGTTATTGGTGGCCAAAGATGGGAAATGATGCTCAAGCTTATGTACGTAGATGCAAGAAATGCCAGAAGTTTGCCCCTATACCTCATCAACCAGCACAAGAGCTTAGCCAATTCACTAGCCCCTGGCCATTTGCTCAATGGGGGCTTGATATCGTAGGACCACTACCCACCGCTATGGGGAACAGGAAATTTTTGGTGGTCGGCATTGACTACTTTACTAAGTGGGTTGAAGCGGAACCATTGGCTCACATAAAAGATGCCGATACTATCAGATTTGTATGGAAGAGTATTATAACAAGATATGGCATCCCTAGGACACTTATTTCCGACAATGGGACACAGTTTGATAGTGCTCCATTTAGGGAATACTGTTCTTGGTACGGGATAAAGAACATTTACTCGACTCCTGCTTATCCACAGAGCAACAGACAAGCTGAAGCTACAAACAAAGTCATCCTCAGCGGCATAAAGAAGAAGTTGGAGGTAGCAAAAGGAAAATAGGTAGATGAGCTCCCATCAGTGCTGTGGACTTACCGGACAACTCTAAGGAGGTCAACTGGGGAGTCTCCCTTCTCTCTTACCTATGACATGGAAGCTGTCATACCATTGGAAGTTGGGCTGCCGAGCATTAGAACACAAGCTTTTGACCGCGGGGAGAATGATAAAGCAATGGCACTAAGCCTTGATTTGATCGATGAAAAAAGGGAACTTGCTGCATTGAGGTTAGCCAACTACCAGCAAGAAACAAGAAAAAAGTTCAATAAAAGAGTCAGACACAGAGAATTCAAAGCTGGAGATTATGTGATGAGAAAGTTGATGGGCACCAGGAAAGACTCGACAGAAGGAAAGCTTAGAGCTAATTGGGAGGGACCATTCCTCGTCTCAGAAGTGCTCGGCAACAGAGCTTATAGATTGAACGACATGAAGGGAAAGCCAATTAAGAGGCCATGGAACATAGCCCATTTAAAGCTGTATTATCATTGAGAGAGTTGTACATTTACTGAAGCATATGTTCATGTAAGCTAATAAAAACAAAAGTAATTTTGAAACCTTGTAATGGTTTAGTGTTTTTCAGAAAGATGCCATACCCACTTTAAGATGTTGGTTCAGAAAAGAGCCACACTCGGCTTACCGAACGTTGGTACAGAAAGGGAACCGCACCCTTTGGGTGCTGGTTCAACCCTGGTTTATTAACTAACCAGGTGCTCTCTTTAGGCTGAGATTCAATTCCGAGCCTGTTTAAAAGGAGCCACGCTTAGCTTGCCTAGCGTTGGTACAATTGAAGCAAAAACTCTCAAAAATCAAAGGATCACTTCAAGGAAGCTCGGCATTGATATGAAAAGTAAAATTTTGTCAAAGAGCGGAAGCCTCTATTGCTATATGTAAGTTAGAAGACAGCCGAGCTAATTGAGGTATGTAAGATTCATTAAAGTTATTCATCTCTATCAAAAACTTCAGGTTAGTTGACGAAAAACAATTTATTACTTAAATTTATTATCCTTGAAAGGTTTGATCTTTAAAGCATTTCAGTCAAGTTTTATGACAGTTTGATTAAAGTTTGATTATTCGGCCAAGTTCATTCAAAGCACCTACATGAACACAAACACGAAACACACGAACAACAAGGCAAGCACAAATGGAACAGAGCGTGTGCAAAGATTAATTCGTAGACCTTTATTACAAATTTTTTAGTAAAGTTACAGTACACATTAGTCTGGGCGCTAAAAATTGGACTATCGCATCTAAGTCAGGAGATCAGCACTTGTTGTATGGATTCGTTGCTATCTCGTGGGAGAATACTTCAAGGTATTCTTCGGCAGCCATTCCTATCACTTCATCAGCAATCAAATCAAAGTATTCTTCAATAAGGGTATCGTCAGTTCTAAAAAAAAAAAGAGAGAGCAAAATCACAAGGAGTAAGGTAAAGTGAAGATCAGAACAGACTGGAATACTTCCACTCATTCAAGATAAAGAAATTACATTGTTCGTTGTGCTTTTACATGTGAACAGAATGAAAAGCAAAAATAAAAAGGGCTGAGGGGCTCACTTCTCTCCCTTCTTAGTAGGATCACTCTTCACAATTAGACTAATTTCTTTAAGTTCCTGGGAAGTAGTGTCCTTCTGGGAACTTTCCACTTCAACCTTTTCCTCCTCAATGTTTTCTTCGATAGTTTGGATGGAAGGAGTCTGAGGTAGGCGTTCAAAGCTGAACTGAGGAGCTAGATGTTGCGAATCTAGATAGGGGATCTCTGTATATATAGGGTTGGTGTGATCAATATTGTTCTTCTTCATGGTAGCCTCCCAACCCTCAAGGAAGAAGTCGTTGTGAGTATCCCTCATTTGTTCAACGTAGTCACTTATTTAAGCCTCAACCTCAACGTTTGCTTTCTCTTCGGCTCCTCGGAGGGCAATCTCTTTCTCTTCCAGAGCTCGAGTCTTGAGTCCAAGTTCTGCTCGAAGGCCATCAAGTTCCTGCCTCAATCTAGTGTGCTCGGCTCTGGAATCCCCCAACTCCCTGGAAAGCCTGTCCTGCTCGGCCTTAGAAGAAGCCAGCTTGATCCCGGCCTTGGAAAGTTTACCATTTTTTTCTAACAGCTCATCATCTTTCTTAGCCAAGATTTTATCCATGAACTCCACACGAGCCTTGCTCGCCTCTATATGGCCAAGGGCAAAGTTGAGTTGGTGCTCGAGATCCTTCTTCTCATCCCGAAGCCGGCTCCTCTCTTCTGCCAAAGTATCATTATTGGATTGGAGATTTTTCTTCTCCTTTTTCAATCTCCTTACATTCACTTTCAGATCTTTGATGTTTGACCTGTCCTGTTCAACTTTGGCATCAAGGATCTTGCTTCGAGCAATCAACTCCATGGTATAGAGAGAAGTTTACTGATGAAGGAGAAAGTTAGAGAGCTCGATGGCAAAGGAATATTCATAAAATTAAAAAAGAGATTAAAATTAATTAAAGGAAACATCATTATACTTACGGAGATGGCGTTCTTCATTAGTGTCTTGTGGATGTTCTCCAGCTTGTTCTTCCTCGTGGCTTGGACGTCTCGAGGAGGGAAGACTCCTCTAAGGTTGATTACACTTGAAAAGTGTAATTACAAACTCCCTAATTCAACACGTATTAATGTATTTGAATAAGTAAAGTTAAAGTTTTAGTGTTATTTTATTGCTTATACTTTTATTTTTCTAATTGCAGGGAAAAGGGCAAGGAGATCGAAGTTTATAGCTATGGAAATAGCCGAGAAAACGAAGAAAACGTCATGGTTCAAACCTTGCCTTGGATGGCCAAGACTAGCCCAAAGACCCAACCTAAAGGAAGAAGAAAAGCAAATCAAGAGATACTTGGGGGTCCCGACCACCACATCAAATGGTCGGGACCACAGTGTACATAAATTGAGAAAAAAGCATTCTGTGGTCCTGACCCCTAGACCAGAAGGTCGGGACCACCGTGTATCCAGAAGCCACAAGCTGAAGCACCTCTTTTAGGGTTTCCTTGCATTTTTATAAGGACCCATTGCACGGCCATGAAGGGGGAGGCCTCCTTTGAAGATTCCACAACTACATTGAGAATTAGATTAGATTTAAATTAAGTTTGAGAGTAATTTGTATATTTTTTAAAGCTTTGTTGATGGATGCTTTTGGAGTTTTGTTCTTCATCTTTGCGTTATTAGTTCATCTCTTCTTTTACGCACAAGTTACATTGTAAGTTGTATTTCGTTTCGCTCTTTAATATGATGTTCGTTTATTTCAATTACTAAATAACATGATTGAATATTCGTTTATTGTTTTTGTGATGTTTAGAGTAGTTATAGCGTAAAACCCTAATCTTGATTCAACGAATCAAGAAAGGGTAGTTCACGAAAAGCCTTGGGGTGTTCGTAGTCCCTTCGCGTAGGTTGCGAAACCTTTTGCGAAGGGATCTACCTTTCGCAAATCTATTTTTTTTCTATTTCGAAAACACTTGAATATGAAACCCTTAACCAAATCCGTGTGAGATCACTGGTATGAATTTTCGTAACCAATTGTCAAATACTTTCGAATAGACTTAAAAATCAAATTTTTATTAATTTTTGGTGTTTAATTGAAAAATCCTAGGAAACAAAGGTCTTTAACCACTTCTGCTTGAGATCACTGGTACTGAGCTCTGATTACAATGTTCTAAATAATTTTCAAATTAAACCCTATTCTTCAAACAAACACACCCCAAGGCAAAGTAGTGAACTACTCGGACTTGAAGTTGAATCAAGATCTTTATTCTTGTTGAATTGCAATCCAACTTAGTTTTAGTTATAATTGATTAATTTGAAATTGAAATTGCTTTGTTGATTTTATTTTAATTTTTCGTTATCTAGCTTAATTCCTTTTGAAATTCAGATTGTCCTGTTTATTTTAATCTTAACTAGGTGAAATTGAATTTATCTTTAATTTTTCTAAACCCTAGAACTTAGTAAACTTAAATTTCCAAACTTGCTTCCCTTTAGTTTTTAGAATTCCTTTCAGATCCTAGAAACTAAATAACATTAAGCTCCTTGTGAATTCGAGCTCGGACTCACCGAGTTTTAAAAATACGACTGCCTTCTTGCACTTGAGAGGTAGAACCCTAAAACACTTTTTAGGGTCGGTCAAGTTTTTGGCGCCGTTGCCGGGGAGCCAAAATTTAGTTTTTAGGGTACTTTTAATTTTTAGTTTTCTTTAAGTATTTTAAAAAATTTTGAACTTGAAATTTTATTTTTTTTTTCTTAGAGACTTGTTACGTGCATGCTGTTAAGATCGGGTAAAGTAGTTGTAGCTGAATCTAAACTAGGAGATCCTTCATACCTTCCTGAACTTTTTTCACCAACCTCACTTTCCACAATTTCACTTACCACATCCTCCTTTCACTCAATGGCTGAAGTAAGAGGGGAAGGGAGTGTGCACGGGGATAATGAGCCCCAAGAAATTCCGGGTTATATTCCTATGAAAGATCATCTTAATCCCGTTAGACAAACCACCCCATCATGCATAGTCTTACCATTAAATAGGGGGAACTTCAACCTTAGGCCAGGAATTATCCAACTTCTTCCTACTTTCCATGGCCTTGACTCTGAAAATCCCTATAACCATATTAGGGAGTTTGATAAAGTGAGCAACACGTGTATAGATCATAATGTCAATGAGGATGTAGTGCGTCTTCAACTCTTTCCTTTTTCTCTAAAGGACAAAGCTAAGTTCTGGCTTAATTCCCTTCGTCCACGTTCTATTGGAACGTGGCGTGAAATGCAAACTAAGTTTCTTAAGAAATATTTCCCAACTCAGAAAACTCAGTACTATAGGAGACAGATTACCACTTTCTCTTGCAAACCTAATGAGAATTTCTGTCGAGCCTGGGAAAGGTTTAAAGACCTCTTGATGGCTTGTCCTCACCATGGTTATGAATCGTGAAGGTTAGTGAGCATCTTCCACGAATCCCTAACTCCCAGTGTTAAGCAATTAGTTTCTACCATGTGCAATGGTACCTTGTTCGATAAGACTGCGGAAGAGGCTATGGAATTCTTTGATATGGTGGCCGAAGATTCTAATGATTGGGAAATAGGACCACTTTCTTCTTTAGAGCATAGGAATCCCACATCTAGTGGTCAGTTGATGTTAAGTGAGAGGAACGATTTAAGTGCTAGGATATCTGCATTACAACATAAGTTAGATTCCCTTAAACTTAAAAACAAAGAGAAGTTGGTGGAAGCACAAGTGGTGTGTTGGGCATGCGACCAAGTAGGACATGATCCTAATTCATGTCCAGAGCTTCCTTTACTTAAGGAAGTAGGTTACGGTAATGCATATGTTAATAACACTCAGAACGGACCATTCCAAAATAGAGGTCAGGGTAACACTTCCTACCCACAAGGTGGGAATGTTAAGTTTTCAGGGGGAAATCAACATTTCAACGCTTACCCTCAGGGATGGAAAAATCCTCCAGGTTTTCGGTGGAAAAATGATAACCAAAGCCAATCATTCCAACATTCCTTTTTACTCACACGCCAATATCAACAACCCAATCCTGTTGCATATCAACCTCCCCAGAAGAGATCCTTTGAGGAATCTGTTCAACAATTTATGCAACATCAAACGATGATCAATGATAACTTGGCTAGGTCCATAGATGATATCAGGGGCCAAGTTTCTAAGTTAACCCAGGCCATGAGTACCACTCAAAGTGACAAACTTCCTACACAACCATTTCCTAACCCTAAAGGCCAGGCAAACATGACTGAGTCCTCAACCTCGGGTACCATCCCACATGAGCATGTTCAAGCTGTTACCACTCTACGGAGTGGTAAAATTATTCAAAAACCCACTGATCCTAGAGTCAATGTCACGAGTGAGAAGATAGAACCAAAAGCTGATGAGGGGGTTGAAAAAGTGAGTGATGGAGAGGAAAAAGAAAAAGGGAAAGGGAAAGGGAAAGTAGAGGATGAGAGAGAGAATGGGGAAACTGAAAAAGAGAATGAAGAGGAACCTAGCGAGGGACCTGTGGTTAGTCCAATTGACCACCCTATTGAGTATATGCCTAGACTACCTTTTCCCCAGAGACTAGCAAAGGGCAAGAATGAGATGTTGAATTCTGAAATTTACGAGACTTTCAAACAAGTGAGAATCAACATTCCATTACTTGAAGCCATTAAGCAAAATCCTTCCTATGCTAGATTTCTCAAGGATATGTGCACTGTGAAGAGGAAGCTCAATGTCAAGAAAAAAGCTTTCTTGACAGAACAAGTGGGTGCCATACTCCAACGTGACACACCTCCTAAATATAAGGACCCTAGGTGTCCAACTATTTCATGCATCATAGGGAACCACATTGTTGATAGAGCTTTACTTGACCTAGGTGCGAGTGTCAACCTTTTGCCCTATACTGTTTACCAGCAACTAGGCCTAGGTGAGCTGAAACCCACCAGAGTGACATTACAGTTAGCTGACCGTTCGGTCAAGATGCCCAGGGGTGTGGTGGAGAACATATTGGTTCAAGTAGACAAGTTCTACTTCCCAGTGGATTTTATCGTATTGGATACCCAACCAGTTCTTAACCCTACCCAATCTGTTCCGGTATCCTTGGTAGACCCTTCCTTGCTACATCCAATGCTGTGATCAATTGTAGGAGTGGGGTCATGAAACTTTCTTTTGGAAATATGACCATGGAAATGAATATTTTTAGGGTAGGGAAGCAAATAGGAGAATTTGAGGATATTAGGGAGGTAGATGTGATCCATACTTTGAGTGAGGAGTATTTTGAGCAGACTTACTTTGAGGACCCCTTAGAGCGTGCCTTGGCAAGGAGTGAGAGTTGTGAAATGTTAGATAGGGAAAAGTTTAGGGATATTGGAGAGTTATAGGTGCTGGGGATGAGATTATGGCAGTTAGTGGTTGGGTACCAACGTTTGAACCTATAGAGCCATCTGTGATAAAACCTAAGCCCTCAATTGAATGTCCTCCATGTCCTTCTAGGAAACCCTTACCAAGTGAACTCAAGTATGCATTTCTGGGAGAGGGGGAGACATTTCCAGTAGTAGTGTCTGCAAGTTTAGAAAGAGCATAAGAAGAGAGGTTGCTGGGAGTGTTGAAAGCCCATCATCAGGTTTTAGGGTGGACTATAACAGATCTTCGAGGTATTAGCCCATTAGTATGTTCTCATCATATATACCTTGAAGATGATGCTAAATCGGTGAGGCAAATGCAACGAAGGCTAAACCCTAATATGAAAGAGGTTGTGAAAGGGGAAGTGCTTAAGTTGCTTGATGCAGGTATCATTTACCCCATCTCTGACTCAAAGTGGGTGAGTCCCATTCAAGTAGTTCCTAAGAAATTCGGTGTCACTGTAGTTGAAATGAGAAAGGAGAGTTAGTGCCACAACGCACCCAAACTGGGTGGTGTATGTGCATTGATTATAGGCGTTTGAATGCAGTGACCCGGAAAGACCATTTTCCACTTCCCTTCCTAGACCAAGTGCTTGAGAGAGTAGCGGGTAGATCTTTCTATTGTTTTCTAGATGGGTATTCTGGGTACAATCAAGTGGAGATAGCACTAGAAGATCAAGAGAAGACCACCTTCACATGCCCCTTTGGCACTTTTTGCGTATAGACGCATGCCATTTGGGCTATGCAATGCACTTGTAACTTTTCAAAAGTGTGTAATGAGCATTTTTAGTGATATGGTCGAGAGATTCTTGGAGGTATTTATGGATGATTTTTTCGTCTATGGAGACACATTCGATGAGTGCTTGATCAATCTTGAGAAAGTGCTAGTGCGATGTGAGGAGAGCAATTTAGTGCTCAACTGGGAAAAGTGCCACTTCATGGTACAACAGGGAATTGTTTTAGGGCACATAGTGTCATGTTGTAGGATAGAGGTAGATAAAACAAAAGTGGATATCATTCAAAATTTACCTACCCCTCGATGTGTGAAGGATGTTAGATCATTCCTTGGACATGCCGGTTTTTACCAGAGATTCATTCAATCCTTCAGCTCTCTCGCCCGTCCTCTTTGCTCATTGTTGTCCAATGATGTTCCATTTGAATGGACAACATCATGCCAAGGGGCATTTAACCGGCTTAAACAGTTGCTCACCACCGTTCCTATTATTCAAAGCCCGGATTGGTCCCTACCATTCGAGCTTATGTGTGATGCCAGTGATTTTGCGGTGGGTGCAGTTTTAGGGCAAAGAAAAGAGGAGAAACCTTATGTCATTTACTACGCTAGCAAGACTCTAAATGAAGCTCAAATTAATTATACCACCACTGAGAAAGAGCTTCTAGCGGTAGTGTTTGCCCTTGATAAGTTTAGATCATATTTGGTAGGTTCCCGTGTCACAGTGTTCACGGATCATGCGGCTTTGAAATACCTCCTTTCAAAATAAGAGGCCAAACCTCGTCTGATTAGGTGGATACTCCTTCTCTAAGAGTTTGATTTGGAGATTAAGGACAAGAAAGGGGTTGAAAATGTGGTAGCTGACCATTTGTCTAGACTACCCCAACATGTGTCCAACTCTAGTGACCTACCAATCAATTAGCAATTCCTTGATGAACACCTCATGCATATTAGCACCAACCCACCGGTCCAACCTCCTTAGTATGCGGACATTGCTAATTTCTTAGTGATCAGACAGATGCCCTCCCATTGGACCAAAGTCGATAAAGGTAAATTCTTACGAAAAGTGCGTAGTTTCTTTTGGGACGAACCATATCTCTACAAGTATTACCCTGATCAAATTGTGAGACGTTGCATTCCCGATAGCGAGGTACATAGGGTCATTGAGTTTTGTTATTCTCTAGCATGTGGAGGTCACTTTTCCTCAAAGAAAACAACTACTAAGATCCTCCAAAGCGGATTTTATTGGCCCTCATTGTTTAGGGATGTTCATGATTATTGCCTTCAGTGTGATCGATGTCAAAGGTTAGGAGCTCTAACCAAGCGTAATGAGATGCCGCAAAACCCCATAATCGTTTTGGAGATTTTTGATTGCCGGGGGATTGATTTTATGGGACCATTTCCTACGTCTTTTGGATATGAGTACATACTGGTGGCCATTGATTATGTTCTAAATGGGTGGAGGCCATAGCAACTCGTACCAATGACCATCGGGTAGTGATAAAATTCTTAAAGGAGTACATCTTTTCGTGTTTTGGGATGCCTCGAGATATCATTAGTGACCAAGGCAAACATTTTTGTAATCGGCCTGTCAGTGTATTGCTACGCAGTTATGGTGTGACCCATAAAGTAGGTACTACGTATCATCCTCAAAATAGTGGCCAAGTCGAATTAGCGAATAGGGAGATTAAGGGAATCTTAGAGAAAACAGTTAACCCGACACGCAAAAATTGGTCTCTACGTCTTATCGATGCATTATGGGCATATAGAACGACGTATAAGACTATTCTAGGCATGTCTCCCTATCGCCTTGTCTTTGGCAAGGCTTGTCACTTACCTGTAGAAATAGAGCATAGAGCTTATTGGGCGATTAGGCACTTCAATGAGAATTTGGATGATGCCGGTGTTTTACGAAAGCTCCAATTGAATGAACTTGAGGAATTGTGTAATGATGCTTTTGAGAATGCAAAGAATGAAAGATTTACATGACAAACACATTTCTAGAAAATCTTTTCATGTAGGCCAAAAAGTCTTGCTATACAACTCTCGTTTGTATCTCTTCCCGGGTAAGCTCCAATCAGGTGGTATGGTCCTTTTACTATACTTTCCATCTCCGAACATGGTGTGTGTGAGGTTCATAACCCACATGACAACACCACCTTTAAGTTAATGGACATCGCCTCAAGCCGTATGTAGAAAACTTTGTGGCCGAAATTGAAAATTGGGATCTTTTGGATCCCCATCTTTCAATTAGAATGAGATTAGAAAGTAATTTTAGTTGTATAATAGTAGGTTAGGATAGGTTTTATTTTATCTTTAATTTAAATTTTTTTTTATTTTTGAGTCTAGACATTTTAAGTTTTTAAATAGCTTAGCTAAAAGGGAGAAATTTCTGCTTGATGGTCCTGACCCCCTCTCTAAACGGTCGGGACCACTGTGTCTTGGCCGAGTACATTTTTGAGGGAGGGACTTTCTGTGGTCCCGACCCCTAGCCGAGACGGTCGGGACCTTGCAACCTTCAAAAGCCCCTATTCGGCCATTCTAAACCCGATTTCCTTTCTTCTAACACCAAGGTTTCTAAATTTTCCTCTCAATACTTGGTATTCTCCTCTAGAATCAACATTCTTGACGGTGGATTCAACCTTTTCAGCTCTTATTCTTCGAGTATAAGTCACCTAAAGGTATGTTTCTTTGTCTATTTCGCACCCTAGATAGTTTTGTTGTGTATTCATCTTCAAACCTGAGCTTCCAAGCTTCGAGGGTTTATGATTTCTTTTGAAAAGAAACTTTTTTTTTGAGTTCCAAACAAGGATAAGAAGTGATTCATTCAGTTGAGTGCATTCTTCACTCGTTTCCTTCTTCCTAGCCGTGGGTAACAAATCGGGTCCAAGGGTTCAAAGGCCCTCCAATTTTGAGTTAATTACTGATTTTTAAAAGTCTCATTTGCAATCTTCATTGAAAATTTGTTATTTGAATTCATGGTGGATGTTGCATGGCCACCGAAATTGTTGAATGGACCTCTCTCGGTGGATGTTGTATGGCCACCTAGAGAATAAATTTGTGAAATTTAGTTTGGGTGGATGATGTATGGCCACCTAGAGAATTAAATTTGTGAAATTTAGTTTGGGTGGATGATGTATGGCCACCTAGAGAATTAAATTTGTGAAATTTAGTTTGGGTGGATGGGGTATGGCCACTTAATTTGTCTATCTTGCACACATTAGTTTTGATTCCAATGAACATCTTTCACTAGAACGGGCCACTGAACTTGGGTGGACATAGGAATTGCATAGTTACTTATTGAATGTTTGTTTTTATATTTGTATAGCTCCCATGCCCCTGAGAACTAAGAAACCGATAAATAGACAATTAGGGACCCCATCTTTTGATAGAAGTCGTTTCTGGAAAGAGAGGCTGAAGAGAAATATGATAGTACATGGGGGAATAAATCAGTAGTAATTGAGCATTTTTGGCAAATTGATCAGTTTAAGCGTAGTGACTTCATGCTTGAACAAAATTTTGAAGGAAGGCAGTAGATTAATGTGGCAAAGTTTCATGCTTATTGTATAATTGATCTGGTTAAGGAATTTTTCGCCAACTTCAAAGCAAACTCAATTATAAGGCGAAGGGGTAGAGAACGTCTAATCAGTTGGGTAAGGGGAGTTGAAATTACACTCACACCTGATGACGTTTGCTATCATATTTCAATTACCCTCGAATTGAAAATCTGGAATTCACTTATTCAGCTGAGGATACTCCTCCATTTCCAAACTGTGGTTTCAGAGCTCTTACTAAAGGGTTAGGAATGGGGTGGTGAATATAGGAAACCTGCATCTGTGTTGAAAGATAAATACTGGGCGTTGCACTTGTTTTCTTGTTCCAACCTACTACCTCAAACAGGACCGCTGATTGTACTCCCTTAGAGCCAGACTTGTTTCTGCCATTGGGACCGGGATGACAATCGATTTACCCTCATATCATTGGCACCAAGTAGCCTATACCTGTGAGCACCCCTGGAGCTCTGTCAGCTTTACTCTTTGGCGGAGCACTAACAGAGATCTTTAGAAGGAAAAGAGCTCATATCACAGATGACCTACCCATAACCTTAGGACTTCCAACCATTCAATATCACATCTTATGTTAAATCCAGAGATTTGATATTAAAGAAGAAAATGAGAGTAGAAGAATCTGAGGAAGAGGGTGAACCCTTCACACACCCAAGAGGAACAAGAGGAGGTCACTAATGTTGAGTTGGCAATCAGATTGGAGTTTTAGCTGAACGTATTAGTGTCATGGAGTAGAATCAAGAAGCTGATCGCCAGCTCCTGCTACGCATTCACCAAAGTCGGCAAAACTCAAGGCCATCTCCTACAAAGTGTTTTGGATTATCTCAGAGAATCTCATCCACCCCTGCCCCCGCAGTGATGGGACTTTATGTTTCTTTCTTTGAGAGTTTAGGAGTGAACTTTTCTTTTTATTTAATTTGTAATCTTAAAACTCTTTACTCACTTTTAACTACTGGGATGTTTATATATTTCTAGTTTGTGTTGTTTTCCATTTTATCTTATTTTTATGGATGTTACCTTGTGTTAACATTATGGGTTGTTTATGTTCTTAAATTTTATTTTCTTATTTTTGCAAAGAATAGGTACTCCATCTGTGGTCCAACTAACAATCAATGTAAACATTGGGAACTTAGTACCATAAGTAGAAAATGTAAGTGGGATGTCATAACCCTTATATCCAGTGAGAGTAGTGAGTCTGAGAGTTCAGAGGTTGACTGGGAATGATGGCTTGAGGGACTATTTCCTAGAAAGCAATTCACTACCCTTACCATATATATATCCACCACTGATGTTTATCACACCTGATCAATTAGATGACCAATGGTGGGATGAAGTTGACCTTCAACTTCTCTTAGATATGGAATGGGCTGAGGTAATTATAGCTGATGAGTGGTTAGATTGCCCCTCTTACGCCACAGCCACCAACACTATAGAATCTTAAACAAGTTCTCTTGTCTGAGTACTTTGATATGCCACCCATAGAAGACATCCTTGAAATGATGGTATTAACATGGAGTCTAGGGAGGATGGTGATGTTTACAACGAACTGGACCAAGATGATAACTTTGCTACTTCATTGCAACTCCTTTTTGAGTATCATCCAACTTTTGATTCTATTGAAGACACATGAGGTACTTCTTAACCTTTCCTTATCTTTTATGTTTATTTCATTTCGGTTATTCTTTTTATTATTAATTCATGTTCATAATCTTCTCAATCTAGGTTGGGGGGTATATACATCATCCTCATCATGCTCATTGCACCACACTACACACCCACATATGCTTCTTATTTTTCACATTGAGGACAATGTTTAGTTTAGGTTGGGGGGTAGAATTCGCATGATGATATGATGCTCTTATGTTTGGTTGATTGTGAAATTAAGTGAGATAGGAAAAAAGTGAATTTGTTTCAAGCCTTAATAGGAAACATAATTCAAGTGGGTGTGTGATATCTTTGTGCATTTTTGGACTATCATGGTGGAAAGTTTATGTGCTTAGGAGTAGATTTTATTTGATATTGGTTACTTGAGCATCTTTGGACTAGGTAGAGACTTACACCCTTTTATGGTGAGCTTTTGAGCCTTATACTTTTCTTGAGGGGTTGCACATGCTTACATTTCTTTTGCTCTTCACCTTGGATTTCATTGCATCGATTGCATCACAAACACTTACATGAGTATCTATGTGGCACATTATGAGTTGTTGCAAGCTTTGAAAATAATGCTAGGCTTTCTTTGTCATTTTGAGCTTTTTTGTCCTTTCTTGGTTATGAATTACCTAGGAACCAACTTGAAGCCTTTTCAATAAAGTGTGTGATACATATATATATTATTTCTTGATTTCCTCTATATATTATTCCCTAACCTTGTTCACACACTTTAAGCCTTACCTTCATATGTCTTGGGTTGTAAAAGTGCCTTAATGTCAATGATGTGAATGGAGAGTGAAAACTTGTCGGGGGGAGAATCTAATTGATGTTTTGTTTATTTCAAGTATTGACAAAAAAAAAAAAAAAAAAAGAAAAAAAAAAAAAAAAAAGAGAAAAAAAAAAGAAAAAGAAAAATTTATCATTTTTTGTTTAATGAATTGTGGGACTTATATATTAGTTGCAACTTTTGCAATTGTCCCAAGGGTAGTATTTAGTGTGAATAAACTTCTTGTTGGGCTCATTGTTGGGGTTTGGAAAGGAAGTTGGTAGTTTGGGAGTTGCGTGCACTTGAACATATTTTCTCCCAAGATATGTGTTTTGATTTCCATCCTCCATTGTTAACCACTACCCCTAGCCAAGTTACAACCAAACTAAAGACCTAGTGGATTCTAAGTAAGCAACTCTTATATGGTGCATGTAGTGGCATTGTGTAGGTTATGTGATGTGATTTTTACATATGCATTAAAACATGGTTGGGAGCTGTCCACTTTGAGTTTCATTTTAATTCATTCATAAATTATGATGTGCAACTAGGATGGCATTTTATGCTAATAGGAATGTGTGAACCCTTGATGAGTGAATTTCTTTCTATGAGTGGAATCTTATGAGCTTTTGAAGTCAAAACTTAGTTCTGTTTATGCTCTTGAGACCTTGTTGAATAAATGAAACAATTTTGCACACATGCTTCTTCTACTTTAATAGTCCATGCATTTATGCTTAGCACTTGGAAATTACACATGATATGTAGGTTTTGTAACTTATTGAGCTTGAGCTTAATTTATTTTTGATCTTGATCACCTTTTAACACATTAAGACAATGCCATAGAATTTTGTGGGTAGATTCACTGCAAACCCTCATGAGACCTTACTCGTACACTAGGGGGAACCTAGGGGTTTAAAGGGCTTGCTACACGTAGCTAAGTGTAGCCGTGTTTCCAATGAAAAGAGAATAGGATAATAGTTGCATCTCATTTTAATAAAGAACATCATGCATTTCATTTTAATAAAGAGCATTGCTAGGGACTAGCAATGTTCAAATTGGGGGGTGTGATTACACTTGAAAAGTGTAATTATAAACTCCCTAATTCTACACGTATGAATGCATTTGAATAAGTAAAGTTAAAGTTTTAGTGTTATTTTATTGCTTATACTTTTATTTTTCGAATTGTAGGGAAAAGGGCAAGGAGATCGAAGTTTATAGCTATGGAAATGGCCGAGAAAACGAAGAAAACATCATGGTTCAAACCTCGCCTTGGATGGCCAAGACTAGCCCAAAGACCCAACCTAAAGGAGGAAGAAAAGCAAATCAAGAGATACTTGGGGGTCCCGACCACCACATCAAACGGTCGGGACCACAGTGTACATAAATTGAGAAGAAAGCATTCTGTGGTCCAGACCCCCAGACCAGACGGTCGGGACCACCGTGTATCCAGAAGCCACGAGTTGAAGCACCTCTTTTAGGGTTTCCTTGCATCTTTATAAGGACCCATTGCATGGCCACGAAGGGGAAGGCCTCATTTGAAGATTCCACAACTACATTGAGAATTAGATTAGATTTAAATTAAGTTTGAGAGTGATTGTACATTTTTTAAAGCTTTGTTGATGGATGCTTTTGGAGTTTTGTTCTTCATCTTTGCGTTATTAGTTCATCTCTTCTTTTACGCACAAGTTACATTGTAAGTTGTATTTCGTTTCGCTCTTTAATATGATGTTTCGTTTATTTCAATTACTAAATAGCATGATTGAATATTCGTTTATTGTCTTTGTGATGTTTAGAGTAGTTATAGCGTAAAACCCTAATCTTGATTCAACGAATTAAGAAAGGGTAGTTCACGAAAAGCCTTGGGGTGTTCGTAGTCCCTTCGCGTAGGTTGCGAAACCTTTTGCGAAGAGATCTACCTTTCGTAAATCTATTTTTTTCTATTTCGAAAACACTCGAATACGAAAACCCTTAACCAAATCCGTGTGAGATCACTGGTATGAATTTTCGTAACCAATTGTCAAATACTTTCGAATAGACTTAAAAATCAGATTTTTATTAATTTTTGGTGTTTAATTGAAAAACCATAGGAAACAAAGGTCTTTAACCACTTCCGCTTGAGATCACTGGTACTGAGCTCTGATTACAATGTTCTAAATAATTTTCAAATTAAACCCTATTCTTCAAACAAACACACCCTAAGGCAAAGTAGTGAACTACCCGGACTTGAAGTTGAATCAAGATCTTTATTTTTGTTGAATTGCAATCCAACTTAGTTTTAGTTATAATTGATTAATTTGAAATTGAAATTGCTTTGTTGATTTATTTTAATTTTTCGCCATCTGGCTTAATTCATTTTGAAATTCAGATTGTCCTGTTTATTTTAATCTTAACTAGGTGAAATTGAATTTATCTTTAATTTTCCTGAACCCTAAAACTTAGTAAACTTAAATTTCCAAACTTACTTCCTTTTAGTTTTTAGAATTCCTTTCAGATCCTAGAAACTAAATAACATTAGGCTCCCTGTGAATTCGAGCTCGAACTCACGAGTTTTAAAACTACGACTGCCCTCTTGCACTTGAGAGGTAGAACCCTAAAACACTTTTTAGGGTCGGTCAAAGGTACTCCTCGGTGTGGTGAAAGGCTGTGTCTTGGATCGTAAATGGTCAGCCTTGAGGAAACTCAAGGCTGGGAATGAGGATTTTCAAGACGAATGGAGGAGAATCTCGAACCAGATTGGCGGATACTCGATTGCAAGGGGCACGAGCCCAGTTGGTCAATAGGAAATAGGTTCAGTAGCCTTAGGTGGCGCATCTTTGGAAGGAGCTGCCTCTTTCTCAGAGGTCTCATTTGCCAGCATTGGGGGTTCGACGATTTGAACCTCCCCTTCCCATGGCAAAGTCCTAGCCTTCTTCTGCTGAGGGGGATCAGAAGGTTTTGCCGAAGAGCCTCCTGCTCCTTCCCCTTTTCAATTTTTACCTTAAGGATTTGTTCGGCGGTGATAGAAAAGGAGCCTTTCCCTCATTAAGTTTTCTTTTACCGGTAGCCTTCTGTTCCTCAGCCTTCCTCTTTGCCTCCTCCACCTTCTGCTGCTTAACTCTTTCCAGAGCAAGTTCTTATAATCAATCTTGGGAGCCATAGCGGTTGTCTCCTCTTCGAGAATGAACTCAGCGGTCTTAGGAAGGCTAAATTCTTCTTCTTTCCCAGAAAAGAGCTCAAAAACTGGAGAGAGCCTTGAGACTTCTTCTTCTCCTTCTTCCTCCCAGAATTCTGAAGAGTATTCAGGGGCTGAAGGACACTACAATTCTTCTTCCTCCTCCTCATCTGACAAGACCAGTCTCCGCCTTCGGTTGTTCGGCAGGATCGGCGATTGTTGTTTCTGGAGCAAAATTGTTGGGCCACCAGAGGTGGAGGGCAAATGGTGGAGGTCGAACCCACTCTGGATGCTTAAGCGCGTAAAAGTTTTTTTTCTTCGACAGTGGCCCTATAACCACCACTAGAGCCGCCTAATCACTTCTGTAGTGGCTAAACCTTGAGGAGGAGCGATGAAAGTTTGGTAAGATGGTCTAAAGCCGAACAAAATCGGAACAGATCTGGCGAAGGGGTAAAGATCTGGACCCCCGAGGATTTTGAATACTTGATCGAGATGATCCTTGTCTGCACGAGTACCGCCAGCCCAGAACTTCTTGCTTGTTCGGCTGCATAGAAATCAAATCAAGAGGTTAGTGCACTCCAAAAATAGAAGTTGAAGAAGAATAAGAGCTGGTAGCACTTGAAATCAACCAACCTGGGCCCAAAGAAACCAGAGGGACGATTGGAAAACGATCTTCGTTTGGATCGTGTGTCCAGTGACCCGTGACGACGCACAGGTCATTTTCATATTAATCGTATCAGGCATATGGAGCAAGGCTTTTTCTAGTCGGGATTTCAAATACCCATGTTCATCCTTCTTCACCTTCTGGATAGAGTAGCAATAAAGCGGACCATTTAGAAATGTGGAATCCGTATCGTCTCTTTATTTCTATCACCCCATTGACTATTCTGTAAAAATTATGAGTGAGATTCCTGGGTCCAAGGTCTAGGATGCTCATGATAGAGCGAAAGAAATGATGCAGGGGGAACTTAAGGCCACCTTCAGTGATGGCTACTATGGGGAATTCCCTTGGTGCGCGCTTGCCCTCTTGGACGAGCCTGATTCCCACATTTGGGAGAATCTGGTACTTCTTCTTAAAATCCTAATTTTCTTCTCAGAGTTGAGCTCGTTCACGAGTTTACCTATAATGAAAGATAGTGATTCGGAGGGATGACTTACCGAGAGTGAAGATTCGGGGAAGGAAATGAGAGAGGAAGGAACGTAAGCTCAAGAGAAAGAAAACGAAGAAGAAGTTGCAGGACTTGAATCGCAGAGAGAGAAGAGAAGCCAAGTGACGAGTTTTTTTATATGTATGCATACCTGCAAAGTGTAAGTGAAACGGCACCACGAAAAGGGGTAACAGGCAGTAAAATTATATTAATTACCGCCCCATTTTTGAATTTTTGATAATAAATGTTTGGGGGATTGTACCATAGGGTTTCGTGTAGGCGGCGCGACAGGTGAAAAGCTGAATGGGCGCTATGCATGTCTACTAGCGAAGAGAAGTGGCCAATCGGATTTGAAATGCGTCAGATGGGTACTAGATGACAAATCACACACGAAGATTTAAAAGACTGATAAAGTAAGATCTTTGTTATCTACTACTCTGTTTGGGAAATATAGTTTTCCCAACCAGAGTGGGGGCAAAATGTTGGGTAAAATCAAATTTAGGCTCATAGAGTGCCGAGCAAAGTATGGGTGACAAGTGGCCCAACACTGAACACTTTGACCTATGACAAGTGGCCCAACGCCAAACACTTTGACCTATAACACGTGGCTCTGTACCGAACAATTCATGTTGACATGTGACTAAATGGACGAGCATTGTATATGTAGACACGCGGGCGCAATAGAAATGATTTATGTTAATTTGGCTTTCCAGTATCGATGATAGACGTATTGCCACGTGACGTCAACCGAAGACCTCAAAAGTAAGTTTGTTCGGCCCCTCGATTGGGGCTAATAAATGTTTGGCAAGGGTCCTACGACATTAATATGGCCTTGTAACTATAAATGTACCCCAGTTATGACAGAATTATGAATTTATTACTCTGAGGGAAACTTAGTTAGTTCATCTCGTTACGGGTGGTGATAGATGTGACAAGTAAACAGTTTGACAATTGAATCTGGCTATATCGCCGTGTTTAACTACCAGAAGCATTTAATGAAAGGTATGGGTATTAAATGAGAAGTGAAAGGCATTTAAAGCAAGGAAAGGGAGAAAGTACTTGGAGGTCTAAATACAATCAAATCCTAGGTATTATTTATTATTACTTTACGTTACTATAAATATGAGATCTGACTCGACAATAAGGTAAGCTGACTATTGCCAACTTATCTGATTACTCATTTTCTCTGCAAAAGTTCTCTCCCAAAGGCGATTGGTTGACTTAAGCATCAGGGTTTTCCGGCCAGAGACCCCATCTCCGGCTGTAACCTTTCTCTTGTTTTGTTCGGCAGGATCACGGGCGAATCTCCAGTTGGCGTGGTCAGTAGTTCCGGCGGTAAAATTTACAGCCGAACAACAAGAAATTTAGGTATAGGTGAGAAAACTTCCTCTCTAAAATTCATATTCTCCTCGCAAGACTGTAGGCGAGGAAAAATATTCTTATTTCCTTGCCTATCCTCCGTCAACTATAGTTTTTAGCGAGGAATATTTGTCTTCCTCACCTATAGTTACTTTTAACAATGAATTCATTTACATTGCCTATTCTTACCTTTTAGTGAGGGAATAAATTTTCTTGCCTATGTTTACCTTTTAGCAAAGACATTTGCCTTTTAGCAAGGAAATAAATGTCCTCGCCTATTTTTACCTTTAGCGAATAAATAAATGTTGTCGCCTATCATGACCTTTAGGTGAGGAAATCATGACCTATAGTGATTTTTGGTGAGAAAATGTATTCGTTGTTTATAGTATGTAAACCCCTAATGAATAGACTTTTAGCGACGAAAAAATACATTTAGCATGGAACATATTTCCTCACTAAAAGTATTAGTTTAAAAAATAAAATTTTTTGAATGTTTAATTTTACAAAAAATCTGTTACAACAATAAATTAAACTTAAAAATAAATCTATTACAACATTAAAACCAAATATGCAGAATTATCATATTAAAGTCATCCAAATCTAACAACCACTAATGAGATCCATGAAATAAGGTAAAAGTATTAAGATTACTTTAAAAATAAAAATAAAATCTAAGAAGTTCAATATTAATTGTCAAATGTCTAAACTTACAGAGGTGGAGGTACATTGAGTAAAAGTGGTATTAGAAGAGCGAAACTCCTCAAACATCTTTAGCAACTGAGCTTGCGACATCTCCATATTAGCGATCTTGCTCCAAGAAATTTCACTCAACTTCCATAAGAAATTTCGCTCAACTTCCATTTGCTCCATTTTTTACATGATACTTTCAAGTTGTGATCTTGAATTAGCACAACATGAGTAATGACAATTGTGCACCGAATGGGGCTTTGGCACATGGCCCATCGCATGTACATAGCCAAACTTCTTTCATAAAACCTGCATCCCTACAGCATCCTCACTCAATGCATCATCGCCATCGGGGGTAGGCTCACTTCTTACACGTACCATCTTATCTTAACATTTATTATAACTAATATGAGAATATTATCAAACTACAATTAAAAAATTACATTGTCAAATAAAAATTACAAGAACGTACATGTAACTCTCTCGTCTTCGTGCAACACCACTGGTTACTTTTGTTGTGTGCACTTGTTTCCACCATCCAATGAAGCCAATCGGCTTATTACTTTCAGGATCCACCTATGACAAATAATACATAAGTACAAGACTAATAGTATAAACAAATCATGTAAACTAATAACTACCATGCCATGATGAGTAGGCACAAATGCACGTGATCCCATCGCATGTGTAACGGTTTGATAAGACCGATTTTGCGCATTTTTCAGACACTTCTCCTAAAAAAATAAAGAAAAAATACGTGAATAATAAAAATGTAATTAAAAAATATTGTTTAATACATATTCATGTAAATTATATATTAACCTAGTAATTAATGTCTGCCCAGCCCATTTGTTATCAATATGCCACTCTCAATTCGCTTATGATTCACCAGACGGGCAACGCCCTCTTGCCTCCTCCACACTAAGTCCCTTATCCATCATTTTTAAATTGCTTATACCACTTGTGTTGTATTCACTTAACTGGGCCTTGAAAGTTTCCTCCACTCTCTTTCGTCCCACATTCCCAGGACTCACATCAATATTAATGCATGACTGCAAATATAAGATATATAAGAAGTTAAGTTTTAATTTAATATGTTACTAATAGTGATATTTAGTACCGTAAGGTGCACAAATGCCGCCTCCTTATCCCTCTCACCAATGTCAACGGTAGTGGTGTTGATTGTGTGGTAGGAAGTGTCTGACAATAATACCACACTCGCTCGACAACTTCACAGACTTGTCACAATCGAGTGGCCGTCCTTGCTTAGGGTCCACAGTTATGCTCATAGGTCATTTTGTCTCTTAATAAGACGATCTAGCCCAAGACCTTGGGTGGGTCCACGTACTGATCTAGTGGTTGAGGTGGACCCTACAAAAATAATACGAAAATAATTAAAAATATCTATACATAAAGTATAAAAAAAGAATATGATTTTGATTTGTATCGGTACTACTGCTCGATGTCAGGGTTGGCTGGTTGCCTAACCCTTCATCTCCCTGAGTTCCATCACTTCGCGCTCGTCTAAGATTCTTTCCCGGTGCCATTTGTAAATACATTATTAAAAGATGATAAATAATAAAAAAATACATAAATATGCAAAGAAAAAAAATGAATCTTGTATAACCTTCAAAACTAAGTTCAAGTAATACTATAAAAATTTAAAATCAGGATATCACAATAAAACAAGTTCAAGTTCAAGTTTAATTTACAGTGTAAGAATATACTAATGTTTTACCTTGAATAAACCAACTAATTTGAGTTATTTTGAATAAACAAATTAATCCGAGTAATCCTCTTCTTCTTGCCCCCTTCCTCATCATTTGTTTTATCAGCATATTCAATGACACTTTCATCTTCATCTTCAATATCATCATATTCATAATCTTCTAATGCGATTTCATCATTTATTATTTGTGGATTAAGTTCATTTCTACACAAAGTCTTAATCTCTTGTGCATCCACTTGGATCATGTCAATGAACTCGAGCTTTTGGTATGCATCCTCAACTTCCATATCAGTAGACTCTACTTTTGAAACATCATACAAGTGTCTGTGAGTGAACTTCTCCACAATCACCATTGCTTCCCCAGTTTCGTGTTAGCCATGTAGAAGACTTGTTTAGCTTGAAATGCTAATATAAATGAATCATTTGCATACTACTTCTTTGTCACATTGACGCTTGTAAAATATTTGTCAATTTGTATTTCTTTTCTTCTTTTATCTACGTCAAACCAATCACAACGAAACATGACAATTCGAAAATTTTTTACATATTATAACTCAATCACATTAGTTAACACCTTAAAAATCAATGTCATCATTATCATGCACCCCTTCAACGATGATACTGGAATTTTTACTTTTACGTCTCTTATCATGTTCATTTGTATGGAATCTTACTCCATTGGCAATGCAACCACCATAACTTCATGCCCTAAAGTCTGGGCCAATAGCTAAAGCATAAATTTCATGTGATGTCAAGGTTTCCACAATGATACAAGTTTTTAACCTACATATACAATATAGACATGCCCATGTCACAGTTAAAGTTTACTAACATTTAATAGCTTTTATAGGATCCTGTTGTGAAAACCAGTCGTGTGAATCTTTCATGTATATACATACATGAAACAAAGGACTCAGAACCATTCCCGTGTTCCATTTGTATTCTGTTTGTATATTAATAAATCATTGTCCTTTCAGTAAAGATCCTAGGACTTGTCTTGCGGTTTGAATTGATGTAACATATATACATATATCATTTCATACCACCAAAAAAAAAAAAAAAAAAAAGATTGAATAGCCAGATACCAGATTTTAACACATACTTGTAAACAATTGATCAGAATGAAATGATTTTATTCTACTGTAATGACAATAAGATAACAAGTTTAAAATAATTGTTAACTTCACAGCAATTAAAGCAAAAAAAAAAACAAAAAACAAAATAAAGTATCAATGAATGAAAATCCCCAAAATCAATAACTAGGGTTTCACACACAGAGAAAAAGAAAGAGAGGAAGGAAAGAGAGAGAGAGAGAGAGAGAGAGAGTTGAGGGAGAGGGTTGGAACTTGTGAATAGAGACGGTAAGGATGAGCAGCGGAGAAGCAATGACAATGATGGTGGCAAGGTATGGCAGCAAAGCAAATACTAGTAAAGTGTGGTTACAACTTTCGGGATTGAACTTTAGCGAGGCAATAAGAGATTCCTCGCCTATAACTTTTTGTGACCATTTGATCGCTCGCCTAAAGGTCAAATAAGGCTTGAAATATTTAAAAATAAAATTTATCAATATAATTTAAAAAATTATAATAAAAATTCAACTATTGTAAAATCAAAATATCGACAAATGTCTTGTTCAATCTATATAAAAAATTTTTTGTTATAAAAAATAAGTTATACTAGTAAATTACCTTTTTAAAATTTTTAACAATTGTTACTTAAATTATTATAAAAAATTTAGATAATTATTATAAAAATTAATCGCTAGCCTGTTGAGTAAATGAATTAATACTTAAATTAAAAAAATATTATAGAGACTACTTTCTTATGGTAAAAATAAAAATTTTTCAATTTGATTGAACTAAATTTTTATTTAAAATGTAAACAATTACAAATTAAATTTTTTAAAAATTCTACTTATACCACGTAAGTTATTTTCATATCATAAAACTTAAAATTAAGTTATTCTCTTTGAAATGTTTGAAAAAATAAATTTTTATTATAAAAAATTAATTATAATGACAAATTATTTTCCTTTTTAAATATTTTAACAAACAAACGGGCATTGTTACCTGAATTAATTTTTATATATTATAATATTTAAATTATTTTGATAAATTATGTTTTGAAATATTTTAAACATACTTATTTAAAAATGTTTTTAAAATATATTGATAACTTAGTTTTCATTATAACATTGTAAATTAAATTAATAAATTTTATTTTTATATTCTAATATTCAATATAATTAATATAGCACCCAATAACTCAAAAATGTTTTTATCATATTAATTAACTAATTTTTTTATAATAATTTGAGTAACAATTGTTTAAAAATTTAGAAAAGTAATTATTAGTATAATTTATTTTTATAATAAAAAATATTTTTCATATAGATTGAACGAGACATATGTAGATACTCTAATCTTTACAATATTTTTTTTTTTTTTGGTAATTAAGAATAATCTTTACAATAGTTGAATTGTTATTATAATATTTTAAATTACATTGATAAATTTTATTTTAGTTTAAAAATATTTTAAAATGATATTGATAACTAAATTTTTTATAGTATTTTATTTGCATTAAAAAGTTTATTTTAAAATATTTAATATTCTATAATTAATATATTATCCAATAACTCAAAATATTTTTATTTGTTGAACCACAATCTTATAAAAAGAAAAAATAACATTATTAGGTTGATTTACATCGGGAGAGTGTTTAGGAAAAAAGACTGGTAACTCAGCTATTAGCTACAAATTTTTGATTTTTTGTAAAATGACCAAATTTACCATCTTACATTTTACACTCGTTTTAAACATTGAAGGGCAAAAATGTCAAATTAACAAAAAGCAAAAAAGGCAGTTACTAAAAAAGTTAGTTTTTTTCCCTTCCCAAAAAAAAAAAAAAAAAACTAATTTTTTTTGTAGTTGATTTTTTAATAGTTAGTTGGTAGTCAACTGCAAAAGAAATTAACTTTTTCTTCTCAAACCTAACCTCATTCGCTTATTTCAACCAAACTAAAGAGAAAAAAAAAAAAATCACGCGTGTCTCATTTAAACCAAACAGAAAAAAAAAAAAAAAGGAGAAACATGTGGCTGGGAGGTGAGGTCAACAGGTTAACATCATTCGCAATGTTAGCCCCCGCTTCTGTGGCTCTGCCTATGATCCCCATGATCAGTAGATATATTTTTAAAATAATGCAACAAAATAAAATCCAATAAAAATGTAAATGTGTTAAATATTAAAATAAATAAATTATGAAAGGTTTGTTAAAAAATAAGTATATATATATAAAGATAATTAAGAAATGACAAATTTTGTAAATTAATTGAAATGAATTAAGTAAGTTATTTTCTTATTTGATTAATATATAAATAAATTAAAATTTATTTTTATATAATTGCTAAAAATATAAAAGAAAATAAATTTATTTAGTTTTTCAAAATATTCTTTTCTAACATATATTATTTAAAAAATAATTTATATTTATAATATTATAATTATGTCTTGAATTAAGTTTTTGCTTAAGGACTTTTTATGTCATTGTAACTATAATACATATCTAAAAGTAAATATGGGCAATTTTGCAATTTAAATTAATGAAAAAGTAAAGTGTGCTATTTGTGGAGTATTATTAGCGAGGAAACTTATATTTCCTTGCCTATACCTTATTAGCAAGGAAACTAACTTTCCTCGCCTATAGTCAAAACTGTTAGTGAGGAAACCTGTATTTCCTTGCCTATACCCAGCTATTAGCGAGAAAACTTAATTTGCTCGCCTATTCAAAGAAAATCACATAACTATTAGCGAGAAAATTTAGTTTCCTCACCTATATTCAAAGAGATCTTTGACTATTAGCGAGGAAACCGATATTTCCTTACCTATATACTACTATTAGTGAGGACATTATATTTCCTCACTTATAGTGAAAAAGTTCATTGAGTATTAGCAAGGAAACCTATATTTTCTTACCTATACCTGACTATTAGCGAGGAAATTTAAATTTCCTCGCCTATACCCTTTTCCGTTTGGCACCATATTTTCGATCCTATAGCAAGGAAATCCCAAAATCCTCGCAAATACAACTATTAGCAAAGAAAATTTTCCTTGTAAAAACTATTCTAGCCATTTGCAAGGAAATATTTGTTTTCTCGTCCAAAGCCTACTATTAGCGAGGAAATAAGGTTCCTTGCAAAACAAATTCCTCGCATATACTCCATTTTCTTGTAGTGAATTTGGTCGCTAAAGAGTGACTTTTCTTGATCAAATTAAGATTGATCGCTAAAAGATTTTTTTTCCGACTAAATAAAAGTAGTCGCTAAAGAATACTTTTCTCGATTAATTGTTTGCTAAAAATTTAAATAAAAAATAATAAGATATTTATTACCTTTGCTGACCAATTGATCGGTAAAGGTATAACTTTTGGCTACTAATAGGTCACACTAAAATATACATTTTAGCAACCAAACTCATTTGTGGGATGGACTTTCTCCAACCAATTAGTCGCTAAAAATTTAAATAAAAAATAATAAGATATTTATCACATTTGCCGACCAATTGGTCGCTAAAAGTGTCACTTTCTCCAACCAATTGGTCCTCAAAAATTAGAATAAAATAATAATATATTTATTATGAATTAACTTATATTTATTAACTTTGCCAACCAATTGATAGGTAAATGTGTTACTTTTGGTTATCAATTGGTCAACAAAAGTAATAAAAATTTATTGTAAAAATGAAATGAATAAATAAAAAATTGAATTTAGTTTCCTTCTCTTAAACAATTTTGTTTATCTCTTTATGATTTAAATTAGGTTTCATAAATTTTATTTTATCATTTATTTATTAATTTTAATTAATTTAATATCTTACAAAAATGATCAAAAATTACATTCATAGATCAATAAAAAAAATTATTAGATTAAAGCTAAAAATAATTTACCAAATCAAATTCAAATAACGCTAAACATATAATCAATCTTTTTTTTTCAAATGAATATGTACGAATAGGCATTATAGTTTACATAACCTATAACAAGGTGAATATTAAATATTTTAACATCTAATAATTGTTTAGTGTATATTTAATATTATTTATATTAAAGGTGACATTATTTTATTTTATTAGAAGTGATAAAAATATTAAAAAAATTCCTTATTAATTTTAATTAATTCCATTTTTTTCTTTTTAGAAGTAAGTTTTGAATATAATCACCGAAAACATTTTTTTATATTAAAAATAAATTCTTAAAATAATTTTCAAAAATTTTGTTATGATTATTTACTAAATATTTGTATGGTTTTATATATTGATTATGATTTCAAATTATTGAATAAAATAAAATAATTAAATAAAAATAATAAAATTTTTTATCATTTTTCTGACCAAATCATGGCTAAAAGTAACACTGTGGCTAACCAATCAGTCAGCAAAAGTTACAAAAAATTATTGTAAAATTTTTAAAATAATTAAATAAAAATAATAAAATTTTTATCACTGGTCGCCAAAAGTGCCACTTTTATCGACTAGTTGGTCGCTAAAAGTGATAAACATTTGTTTATATATATAGTATGTAATATATAAATAAATAATACCTTGGCCTAGTGGCCAACCACATCAACTTTCAAATGAATAGCATGAGTTTGATTTTCAATAGTAACAAAAAAATTTCAAAATATAACATTGCCATGTGGTGCAATAGTAGGTTAAACGTAGCACAATCATAGGTCGACATGTGGTACAATCACAGGTTAATACGTGGCAAGGTGACCTGTCACCAAAAGGTGCCATGTGGTGCCACGTATGAATTTTTATTTTTAAAATTAATCCTTTTGCCAACAAATTGGTCATTAAAACCCACCTTTTGCTGACTAAATTTTAGTCCCTAAAGGGTAAACTTTTCTTGACCAATATATTGGTCACCAAAGACCTAACATTGGTTGGCTACCATTGGTCGCTAAAAGTCTACATTTTGGCGACCAAAGTGTGATCGATGAAAATTATATTTTTATTGACCAAATATATTATTTGGTCGGCAATACCTTCTACGACTAGCCTTTGCCTACCAATTAGCGACCAAATTACGTTTAGTTGACAAAAATTTTAGCAACCAAAAAGTAACCTTTAGCGACCAAAATTTGGTTGCTAAAGATATTAGTTCTTGTAGTGTCATGTGGGACTCTTTAGTTTCAATATTTTGTATAGACTTTAATAGCTCAGTACATCTCTTCTAAATAGTAGCGCTTGCAAATGAGAATTGCCTCGGTTCCCACAAACAGTGCCAATTGGAGAGGGAAAAAATATATACCCTCTTTAGTGCAGGCCCCTTCCTTCTACCTCTTCCATCAAACTTGTAGAAAAAGCCACAGAAGAATACAATGGCTGCGTTTGGCGCACCAAAAAGTGAGAAAAAATGAGATAAAATGTGGTTTAGGAAAATTTTTTATGTTTGGTGCACACTGCTCAAATCGCATTTTTTGGAGATGAATAGTAAAATTTCATTCCGACGGATCAGATTTCCGTTTGGAGGATTCAAAATTTTAGGCAGTCATGACTTCTTTATACTACAATTTGTTGGACGGATTGTAGAAACCAGTTGAACGAAAATTGCCCGCGCAATTCGTCAGAACGGTTTCTACAATCCGTTGGAACGGTTTTAAAAACGCCACAAAAAATCAAAGTGGGTGTCATTTGATAGCTTGGGAGTCCATTGTGAGAATGGCGAAAAAATTTGTGCTATTAACCGAATTTTAGTTATCACTTCTTTTTGGCAAGATATTGAACTTTTTTGAATTTTAAGAAGGTGGAAATGTGTAAAATTTTATAGAGATTTTCAGAAGTTTTCAAAGGTTTTCAGAGATTTTCATCAACTTTCTGTGCACCAAACACAGCCAATGTTAGAGGTCCAACTAGTGGCAATCAACCAAAAGCCTTTCGACGCTCAAGTCAGTGTTAAGTTCCAATAGAATAAGAGAGAAAATCATCCATCCCTAGAGAGAGATAAATTTATATAATAAAATAGGACGATTTTTAAAAATATTCCTCTTACAAATTAAGATTTAACGATTAAAATTATTTTTTCTTTCATTTAACGATTGATATCATTTTTATTTTTTTAACTTCTCACTCAATTTTTATTTTAGTGAACTCCACTATCAATTCCCGCCTAATTATGGTTTCTAAGAAATTGAACCTTTCAAATTAAAGCACCATAATTTGTGTTTTCTTTTTTTGTGCTTATCAAAACTTAATTGAAGAGAGAAAGAGAGACCAAAACACATATAGTAACTATTAGGTATAAAGTTTTAGAAAAAAATTAAAAATTATGGATTATCGTGATTTTTTTAATTTGAACTTTTTCTCCAAAATTTCAACAATATAAGAAACTTAATATTAATTTTGTTCGGAGTGCCGTTGGCACAAGTATTATTAGTATTTATATGTGCCAAAATACCTTGAATCCTCAACTCAGATATATATGTATACTAGTATTAACCCGTGCGATCCACGGAATTATATGACAATTTTTATGAACAAAATATAATTTTTAAATACATTACAAATATTTTAATAAAATTGCATAATTCCATAAAATAGTTAGAGTTATTTTTTTTTTTTGCTAAATTTTGATTTGATTTGATCTAATCCTAAAAATAAAATTTGCTCTAGAATATATATTGAATCATAAACTTACCTAACTGACTAGATCTCCTTTTTGTTTTAAACTGTTTGTTAGTTTTAATATATACTTTTATTTTTTTAATTCTTGACTCATTTTGTAAAGTCATAAATACTATTAGTCTTAATTATATTAATCAGTTAAAAATTATCCATGACCAATTTAAATTTAAAATTAGAATTTTTTTTAGAAATTTTTCTAAAAATAAATTATTCACGAGCTTAAATAAATTTTATATAATTTTTTTAAATTTAAGATGTAACAAATTGCAGATTTACATTTTTTTTCATACTTTTTTACGTATTTAAACAAATTATTTCAATTTCTATTTGTGTTCTTAATTTAATTATTAATTTATTTGAAATATATAAGTTTTATGACTATATTAAATTTATAAGTAAGGTATCACCTTTTAGAACTCACGAGTTCATTTATATGAAATTTATAAGGAAGTGAACTCTTTTTCAAAACCCAATCAAGTGGATCCATTTGCGAACTCATGAGATTTTTTATATTTATTTAAATTATATGCTACAATTTTAGTGTTTTTATTAAAAAAAAAGTGATGTTGTAATATTTTAACGATGTAGAATAAATAAATAAAGGTTTTAGGAAGTTGCGTAATGAAGAAAAGAACAGAGTAGGGCTGAGAATCATAGCGCATTACTAATAAATAAACGAACCAGAGGTTACTCGAAGTGATGCTTTGCTATTAAAAATTTTACGGAAAAAGTTATTAAAATAATATGATAATCTTAAAAAGTTATTAATCAAAATTTATTTATTATACAAACGGGAATAATACATTATTTCAAGAGCGTTTTTTTTAAATAAAAAGATTAAGTTGGTCGAATTAAGTTTCCTTCTAATTTAATAATAGAAATTATTTTCTTTTATTTTATTTTTCTCACACCCTATGCCACTCTAATTAAGTAAGATATAAATTCATACCCATTAACCTGGTCCATGTGTGATTCATGTTAAATTCAGAATTGGCATGATTGAGTCAATTCCATAATGTAATATCAGGTGAATTTAAACTCAAAAAATAAGCATGATTAAGGGATGTTCTAGCAATTAAATTAATTATTAAAGAATAATATAATTTAACCTAACTTAATTAATAATAATAAATAGAAGAAAGTTTAATTTAGATTTTAAAATTTTAATTAATAAGATTAATTATTTTTTAATAATTATCTGTAAAATTTTATTTTTGTGACAATAAAGTTGTCACCAAATATGTTTTAGTGATGGAAAAAATGTCACAAAAGAAAATCTTAATCTCGCCAAAGTGATAGATATTTTGGCGCCAATCCCTCTCCTAACTTTCAGTGACGAGATTCAGTGACAACAAAATAATTTTCACTGAATATTAACCTTTCTGTGACAATTTACATTTCTTGTCACAAAAAAAATTATAACATGTATTTTTAGTGACAACAAAAAAATAGTTACTAAATATCATATTTTATGATAATTTTTTTATTGTTACAAAAAACTTGTCACTGTAACTTTATTTTCTTGTAATGAAAGGCAATGCTTCGACTGATGACTTGTCAAGGGAAAAAATAAGGATGAAGATTTAGGTTGTATTTGGTGCACAAAAAGTCCTTGAAAATCTTTGAAAATCTTTAAAAATCTCTATAAAATTTTACACATTCCCGCCTTTTTAAAATTCAAAAAACGTTCAATATCTTTACAAAAAATGTCAATAACTAGAATTCAGTTAATCAAATAGCAAAATTTTTTTCGCCATTCTCACTATAGACTCCCAAACTACCAAATGACACCCATTTTGACTATTTTTTTGTGACATTTTTAAAACTGTTTGGACGGATTGTAGAAATCGTTCTGATGGAATCACGCGGGCAACTTTTGTCCAAACGGTTTCTACAATCCATTTGGACGGATTGTAGTGTAAAGAAGTCATAACTGCCTAAAATTTTGAATCTGTCTAAACTGAAATCTAATCCGTCGGAACAAAATTTTACTATTCATCTCCAAAAAACGCAGTTTGAGCGGTGTGCACCAAACACAAAAATTTTTTCAAACCATTTTATCTCATTTTTTCTCACTTTTTGGTGTGCCAAACGCAGCTTTAAAATTAATTTTTCTTGTTTGGTTGCGATATGAAAGGGAAAAGATAAGAAATTTGACATATGAAAAAAAAAAGTAGTTAAGAAAATTAATTTCTCATGAATCCTATCCAAACACTGTTTAACTTTTCCTTCCAATATGTTCATCCACTTGAGAAAAGTCATCTGATATACAATTTTCATAATTTTATCTAGGGGTGTTTATCAGTTTGGTTTGGTTCGGTTTTGGGCTATTTATAGGATCGGACCGGATTTTCGGTTTGAAAATTTTTAAAACCGGAACCAATTGATAGAATTCAGTTTCGGTTCAATCGGTTTCAATCCGGTTTCGATTCGGTTTCGATTTCAATTCGGTTTCTATTGTAGGCTACAATTTTGAGCCAAGCCCAATATAAAAAATTCAATTCTAACCCAATATATTAAAAACTTATAAAAATTACATTAATGTGGTTTTAAGCATATTGTGAACTCAAAAAAATTTTCACCTCTAGCCTAATTTCCAGCCATGGCCTAGTTTCCTCTACTGTGGCATTGTAAGCAATTGGTGGGTATTGTTCAGTGGTAAAGTCATCACTTGAAACTTTTGAGATCTTGAGTTCGAGTCCCAATCACTACATTTTGCTACACATTTGTATTATAATCGGTTCGGTCCGGTCCAATTTGGTTTTAAAGCCCTCAAAATCGGAAATCAAACCAGTTTCAAAAAATTAAATTTTTTTAAACCGAAACCAAACCAGATTTTAAAAAATCGATTTACAAAATCCATTCGATCCGATTTTTTCGATCGGTCTGATTTTTCAATTTTTTATAACACCCCTAATTTTATCGTACAACGTAAAATTGCTATCATCTTTCTAAATCATGAAACAAGTCATTTTCATAAATAACGGTCACATGAGAAATTTTTCTAGTCATTACCCTGATGAAACTGGGATGACTATAATTTACGGGAATTTGCTTACTAATTCATAACTTATATAAGCTTAATTTAAAGTTTTGATTCGAATAGATACATTGAAGATCAGGTGCTTTCAGCCTGAAACCAAGAAACCTATAACACCCCAACAAGGAACCATTCTTCTGATTTAAAATATCAGAATTAAGTAAACCATAAATATCAATATATCTTTATATATATATAAACCAGGCAAACAAGGTCTTGAGAGGAGACTTATACCTAGTCCAACACACACACACACACACATATAGATGTAATCTATATATCTATAGATGTAATTAATATACATTTCTTTTTTTTCTTTCCATGGGGAATATATCATATTTTCCCTTCTCAAGATAGCTAGAAACAAAACCTATTAGTTTCTCAAGGCCTAAAACTTCACACAAGGAAGAAGAAAAGTAACCCCCCACCAAAGCTTTTCAACCCTCCCTCTAAAGGAAAATGCTACCGACCAGAAAAAATTTATGAGAAAATAAAATTAAAATGATGTGCCGGTGATAGTTTGAAAACATAACTTTACATGCTTTCACATCATCCTAATTATATTTTCTGATTTTATTTATTTATTTTATTTTATTTTTATTAGGTAGCTTTAACCCTCTCTAAAACATCCTAGGATCAGTTTCCTCCAAGACAAGTTCATCAAGTCACCTTGTCCCTGTCCAACAGCGCTATCATCAAACAGCCATTTCTCGATCAAGCATAGAGGGACTTGATTGTCCAAATTATTCGGTTTGCTCGCATCCTGGGACACCAGCCCTGCAGTTTCAACAGCGAAATTGTTGGACACCGACTGCTGATCAGAGTTGTCGAATCCTAAAACTGAGTTAAATCCCTCCGGTGGTGGTGGCGGTGGTGGTGGTGTCACACTCAACTCTCCCTCACTGGGGCTGCTGTTGAAGGATGGCGGCATGGTGTCACACTCCACGCTCCCTCACTGGGGCTGTTGTTGAAGGAGTTCTGGGTGGTAGTAGTAGTAGCAGTAGTTTCAGAGCTAGTTTGAGACAGTTTTGGTGAATTCTTCATCCAATTAGGGAGCAATCGAGCCATATTTTCGGTGCTCGAAGCATAAGTAGCAGTGGTGGTGGAGAAGGAGGATTGGTATGGCCTTGTGCAAGGGAAGAAGTAGTTGTTGTTATTGTTGGTGGTGGTGGTGGTGGTGCTGGTGTTGGTGTTGGTGTTGAGGATGGGTGAATTTGGGACATGAAATGAATTGGTTAGTTTGTCAAGGGACAAAGCCTCACGCAGAGCTTGCTTAGCCATGTGGATGTCTGTTTGGAGCCTCCTCTCCCACTGACCCTTAATGGATATTGGCTCTGACTTATTACCAGCAGAGAATGGATCCGTCTGGTTTTCACCTTGAGCCTTTTTCACCCTCTTCTTCAAATTGGTGTTCCAGTAGTTCTTTATATCGTTGTCCGTTCTCTGAGGTAAGTAAGATGCTATTGCCGCCCACCTGCACTCTCGTACAATTTTTTGCATTTTATAGAGAGAGATAAAGACATATATAGAGAGAGAGACAGAGAGGGTTGGTTTTACTTTACCTGTTGCCCAGAAGAGCTTGGAGGTGGATGATCGTTCTCTCTTCTTGTTCAGTGAAATTACCACGTTTGATGCCAGGCCTGAGATAATTAGTCCATCTGAGTCTGCAACTTTTGCTGCATCTTAGCAAACCTGAACAAGTAGAAAATTTTGCACATAGATATATATATATATATAGATACAATCAAAATCATACAAAAGAGTCAGCTTTGATCGATGTTCAATTGATTCAACCCTTCAAAGATTAAACCAAACCAAACCCAAATCAGTAACGGTGAAAGCACGAAGCAAGAGAAAGAAAAGAACAGAAAATTTTACCGGTAATAGTGGGAACAGCCCTCCAATTCCCAGGTCCATGTTCCTGAATGTAAGAAACCAAGATGATGTCCTCTTCTGGTGTCCATGGCCCTTTTTTCACTCCAACTTTATCACAGCAAGGTGTTCTACCCTTCCTTTCCTTCTCTCTCACTCTCTCTCTCTCTCTCTCTCAACCTAATTTCATCTTTGGAAGAAAGATGATACAGGAGTCTGCTTGAACACATCTATCTCTAGTGCATATATATATATATATATGGAAGAGTCTGACCAAAAGAGGGGTAAAGGGGCTATCTCCCCCAAGAGTCCAAAGAATCAAGAGGGTACAGTAATGAGCATTTACTCAATCCCTTGCAAGAAAGTCAGCCTTGTGCTTAAGAGTTAAGTGAGATACCTTCTCTTTCAGTCTCGCTAAATAAACGCGTTGCATTCAATGTCACCAGATATTGTGCTTTATTTGAGAAAAACCCTAATTTTTCTGCTTTTTTGTTGGATACTTCTTAAATATTAATCTAACACTACTCGTTTGTATCTGTATTTAAGTTAGTTAGGTGAAGTCAAATCCCACCTATATTTCGTAAACCCTTTTCTCATTACTGGTGTGTGAATGTTAATGCTTAGTTTGGGAAAAAAAATGGTAAAAGTATTTTTTTTTTTACGATATTTAATTAAAATTTAATTTTTTTTTCAGTTTCAATAACTTTTTTAGTCATACTGCTCACATATTTTTTTAAAAAAATTATTACAGAAAAAATATTTATAAATATGGAAGTTATAAGTTTACCTCCTTGTAACTTTTTCTATTTTGTGCACTTTTTGTATATTTTTTCCCAAAAAAATGTGAATAATATACGCAAAATAAAAAAAATCTGAAATAAAATTAAATTTTTTTAAAAATAATAAGAAAAGAGCTAAATTCTAAACTGAACTATTGGCTTTTGCTAATTCGGTAATCATGGTGACACCTTTCCATGTTACCTATTGGACCCCAAATTAAAAAAAAAAAAAAAATTAAAGTTATCAAATTTTGTATTATTGGATGTTTGGTGTGTCCTTCTAAAAATGTGAGAAAGTTAAAAAAATTGAAGAAAAATGATAGAAGTTGGAGAAAGTTAAAATTTCTTTGGTGTTGAAAATTTAAAAAATTAGAGAAAGTTGGAGTTTTTGAAAAAATTTGCCACTTCAAACACACGATATTAATATAGACTTGTCATATTTGGATAAATTAATGTTATATAATCAAAAAATTTATATAAAAAGAAAGAAATTTAAATTATGTGAAATATTTATGATTCTATAATTTTAAGCATAACCATCAGTCTACTATCACATTATTTTAATTCTAGTTTATATATAATATATTTTCTAATCTAATAACGTTTTTCATTTTAAAATGGGGTGGTGATAAAAAATGCATGAAAGTTTTATGACTCTTTTCCATGGGCCAACAATTTCTTCAGATTTATAATATCTATATATATATAGATATATTAGTATATGTTTTTATTAAAGAAATGTGATTGCCATGTCAATTTGGCACGAATTTGAAAAAAAAAAAGGATTTCTCTTAAGAATGAGTCGGTGAGGGACCACGAGCCGTGCTATGGGGCCATTCCCCTTTATGTGATACGTCGTATCTAAATCCAATCAAGAAATAAATACATCCATGCAATACTCATTTAAGAGATATAAATTTTTTTTTTCAAGTTCCAATGTCCTAACCTTAGTAAAAAAAAAAAAAAAAATTCCAGTATAGTTTAAAGAAAATCACTTTTTAAAGTATGCATGCACGTGTAATATTGATTTATGTGTTTCCATTTTTCCAATTCTCGAAAATTTGATAAAATTTATAGTATCATAACGATATATTAAAAGTTAAAATTTTATAAAAATTTCTGATAAAATATTAAATTCTAAACATAAACTTAATAAAATATAATAATTTAAAGTCGGGAAATACTTTGAAGCTAGCCTCAAAAATCCCTCACCCCCCACCTCCAAGATTAATACTCATTTGTGTTTAGATATTACTTATGCTATATTTGGAATATAAATTTGTGAAGGGAAAGGAAAATTGAATAAAAAATAAAATTTATAATTTATAATTTGTATAAATTTTTGTATACTTAATCAAGTAAAAGTTAAATTTTTTGGATAAATATTTATAATTCATTTGACTCTTATTTCTAATTCAAAAATAAATAAAATAAATTTAATTTTTTCACTTCATTTTACGCTCTTACCATTTTCCTTCACCTTTTCTTGTCTTCCATAAAATCATGCTCCAAACGCAGCCTTAGTCTTGTAAATTTTAAAAAAAATTTTTTTATCAAAATTGTATAAATAATATGATAATTATATTTGTATAATAAAAATATATTTTAATGAGTTGCTTAATTGAATTGGTCACCAAAAAATGACGTCATTATGATGACAATTATATATGTATAATAAAAATATATTTTAACGGGTTGCTTAATTGAATTGGTCACCGAAAAAAATATGACGTCCTTATGATGAAATCTTCGGGGTTATTTATATGATTGAGGGTTCTACATGTTATTTAAGGAAGATTGTTATGCATTAAATTTTGAAATTAAACGAATAATTAAATGACCTCATGAAGCACATCTTGGGAAGTTGTAAATGTTGACCCTCGAATCAGATTCTGACCTCCCAAAAGTTTGCTTAGGCAACAGATGATAACAAAATCTCAATTACACGTGAACGGTTGCTACTTGGCGAAATTTTTGAGGATAATATATAAGAGAATCTCAACCGTCCATTTTTATCAAAAGGTGAAAATACAAACTTAATTTGTCATCAATGCAGAAATAATTACAATGCATAAATTAAGGAGGAAAAGTTAATACAATAATACTCGCAAAAAATTATATTTTCAACCCTTAGATAAAAATAAATGATTAAGCTTTACAATAACAAAAAAATAGTAGAAAAAGAAATTGCAGGAGAGCCAAATCTTTGTTACCCGGTATTAGTTAATGGATAACAAATCATATGTTACTTATATTTAAATTGAGAGAGTAACTATTATTATTTGGTAATAACTACATCATGTGATTGAAATACTAAGAAAGAACGTTCTTTGAAAAAAGGGTATAAAGAAATATTTTATGAGATCATGAAAAAATGTATAATTTTTTTGTTATCTCCCATTATCACTTCACCAGTATTAATTTACTTCCATAGCGAGTAATTTTTATGTCTAGTATAATTTTATTTCTAGTATAATTATCATCCCATTTTTAAATTAATATAATAGAGAGTAAAGATTAACCAAATAAAATTTACTCCCTATTATCCCCAAAATAAACATACTCATAACTTAATTCACATTTTAACTTCTCTTCTTCCTTTTTTCTTTTTAAAAGAATAAAGAATTCTTTAAACAGTTCGTTTAGATAACAAATTAAACAAGGAGTAGGCACATATTATGTGTGTGAAAAAAATTTTATTTTAATTAAAGTCAAATTATAAGAAATTAGTAAAAGCGAATCAGATAGCACATAATAAATAGTTAAGGTTATACAAATAAATAATACTTAATTAAGGAGTATTTAGAAAATAAATAAATATTACAAAATTAATGGATAGTTAAAGGGTATTTAATGAAATATAAATAAAGGTGAAATTATTTAATTATGTGGCAGTTATAAAAAATTTACTTTTTAATAATATGAAATTGTAAGTAATTATAGTGAGTTTAAGAATATTATAGAAAACAAAAATTCCACCAAATTTAAAATTTCATTAAATTTGAGGGTTCACCGAATGTTTCTAATATTTGTGCTATATATAGTATAAATATAAATAAATCAAACGTTGCAAATATATGTTGCCGTTCTTATGATCACTTAGACCGGGTTAGATTTGGCCTTGGACAAATGAAAACCACAGTTTAACTTTCATTTTTATTTTTAATTTTAAAAAAATAATAAAGAATTCTTCAGCAAATATTAAAAAAAAAAAAAGAAACGCTCGATTAATCTACAAATTACATTATTTGGTAAAATTTTCATTAAAAGGGATGTGTATATATTTAGTTGAGCTCAATTTGATATTTATTAGCTCAACTCATTTATTAAATAAATTATTTTTTATTCAAGTTAAACTCGTTTATGAATAAATGAGTTCAAACGAGTCCTAACAGTTGATGGCCAAATTTTATTTTTATTTCTTATTTTTTTAAAGTAAAATTAGTGCATGGCAAATAACAAATTTTTAATTGATAATCTTTATTTTGCGTTATAAGAAAATTTTTATATCATAATGAACTAAGATATTAAAATTTAGATGTTATATTTACATATTCCAAATGTTATACTAATATAAAAGTGATTTAAGCCAAAATTCGATAAATTACAATTTTACAATGAGAATGCACTATATATGAAATAAATACAAAATATTTAATCAATGTTATATATTATTTAATTGTATATATAAATATTAAACGAATCTGAACCTTCGTGAGATAACTCAGATTATATTCAAACTCGTAAACGAGCCTAAACTATTTTGTATCCTGAAAAGGTTCTAGCTGGCCGATCTATGTTATCCTTACACTATACTCGTGAAATCAGTAATGGAAGGCATTCTGGTTTGTACCAGGATGCACATGTTCTTACTTCCTATTGATTACTGAACAAAAAAGAAAAAATCCCACCATTATCCATTGATATTTTAAAACCATTAATCACCCCAAGTTTTTCAAATTTTTTATAATTTTAGAACTTTATAAAAAAAAGAAAGAAAGAAAAAAAAAAGATCTGACAATAATATGTAATATAAAATATTTTATTTCTTATGTATAATATATTGCTTTTTGTGTACTGTGATTAGTTGTAAGGGGGGAAAAAAAGAAACAAAAAAATTGACATAGTTGTTTCCTGCTTCTGTTCTAAAGTTTTGTGATGTGGTGACCTACCAGTTAAAATACCTATTGTTCAATCACAACTCTAGCTAGCCTATATATATATATATATATATTCAAGTTAATTCTGTGTTACATGGTTTCAATCATGTTCATAGGCTTGAAATATCTTCTAATGACCGCTTCACGATGATAAGGCAGGCCAGGGTATCCGTCCATCCAATCAATGATCAATCGAGTTTCGATTTGCTTGTATTTCATGATAAATGAATGCCTTTTCTACTTGATTATTTTTGCAAAAAGCTTATGATGGAATCATTTGGTAAGTAATACTAAAAAATATTATTTCATGATATAAAGTTATAGTTATGTGATATTCACAAATTATTTCTATGTGAAGAAATATGTTATGTACGTAATTTTATATTTTATATAATTTTATGTTATATAGATAGGTCTGTATATATATATATATCAAGTTATTAATGAAAAAAGGAAAGAAGCTTTAAAAATTAATCTTATGATCTAATATTAGAGGTTGGATTCACCTCGAATTAAATTAATAGGAAGTTTCCACCACCCTTGATGTGGTTTTCTCTTTATTCGTCTATTTTATTTTTATTCAAAAAATGGACTGCCCTTGAGTAAAGATAACAAAATTGATGCCCCTTCGGGGGTGGCCGAGTGGAAGTCGGGCTTGCCTTAAGAGCTTGGGCCTCTCGAGGTTCCAGGTTCGACTCTCCCATGGGGGGTGGGTTACCGCTATAATGGCGGGAGCCTAAAGGCCTCCTCTCGGTCGTGCCGGTCAGCCAGGGCTTGCCTAGGCTGGTTAACTCTCCAGGGGCCGTTGCCGGCTCGGGTCCTGGAGCGTGCTTCGCCCTGTGCGCACCCCAGTACGGGGTAGCGGCTGCGGACTTCCACGTACCAGAAGATAACAAAATTGAAATTGCTAAAGTTGACATGCAATGATTTGCCAAATATTGAAATCCTTATCTTGAAAGTAATCAAAACAATCAAGGAGAGGAGCTTTTTTGCAAGTGAAGGCATCAACTTCAATTCCGTCGATTAAGAATGGCCATTATAATAAAAAATTATGTCAATTAAGGATGATCATTATAATAAAAAAAACTAAGCTATATATTCAGATTTTACTCATTATAATCAAAAACTAAGCTACATATTCAGATTTTGCTCTAAAGTGTATCCAGGTTATTGACTATCAATGCATTGATGGCCGTGCTCCAGGAGGTTTGAAATTTTAATGAATAACAAAAATTTGGTTGATTGTTTTAAAGATAGCCCGTGCTCCAGGAGGTTTAGAATTTTAATGAACAACAAATATTTGGTTTGATTGTTATAAGGTAGGGGAGTGAGATGACCTTTTATATAATTTTAAATTATATGGATAATGTTCATTTGTGACAAGATTAATAGGAAAGAATGTTGATTATTTAATTTCACATTGAATCATCAAGAAGATAAATTAATGCGGAAGCGTACCTGAATCCATTAATGTAATTTTGTGGTTCGTGATCTTCCAAGCCAATACGTAGGTTTCTTTTCTTAATTCTCTCTGACGATGGGATCTCAGATTGATTAGAAAACTCTTACATATGACCTGGGGACCATAACCTATTTATAATAACTGTAGAAACCCTATTTCTATTCGGCCCATCATAAAATAGAAATATGGGCTTAAGTATCTACACATTAAAGGCCAATACAAAATTGAGATGTTATAAAGCCCAAAACCTTAAAACCTTAACAGACCACTTTAGATGGGCTTAATCTTTATGATAGCCTATAACATACAAATAACATATTTGGCCCACAATTAATTATTTTCCAACAATCTCCCACTTGGGCCAGATATGTTAGCTTGTGTATTATAAAATTAACCTTATGAGCTCAAAATTTGTTATCATTATCAAACATCTCTATGCAATCTGGTCCATCAATTATATCAATATAGGATTAAAGCGGCTTTCGTTATATGTATCATAACTAAACCCATCAATAGTCACATATATCAATACAATCAACGACATAGATCAAGTATGGATGTGTAGCATGGAAATTACATGTAATGTGATCTAAACATGCCTATTTCCAACTGGTCCTACTTTATTCTTTAGTGAGATCACAACAAATACATTCAGAGTGCAAATAAACCAAATATCTTATTCTGCAGAAACTAAATCCATAAAATGTGTCTACAACTGAAAAGTATCCAAACACAAACTCCCACCAAACCAACATATCATCAAATGATACAACACCCATATGAGCTACATGCTCATGAAAGACCTTGGGTGGTAAGCCTTTAGTGAGCGGATCCGCAATCATGGAGTTTGTGCCAATATGCTCTATAGAAACCTGACCACTCTGAACTCTCTCTTTAACAACTAGGAACTTAATGTTTATGTGTTTAGACTTCGAAGAGCTCCTACTGTTATTAAAATATAGCACAGCTGACTTATTGTCACAGAATAACTTTAATGGTCTTTCAACACTATTCAAAATTCGCAGCCCAGTGACAAAATTCCGCAGCCATATTCTATGATTAGATGCCTCATAACAAGCTATGAACTCTGCTGCCATAGTGGAAGAAGCTATGAGTGTCTGCTTGGCACTCCTTCAGGATATAGCTCCTCTAGCCAGCAAGTAGATGTAACCTGATGTGGATCTTCTACTATCTTGGCATCTAGCAAAAACGGAATCAGAAAACCCAATAATCTCCAACTGATCCGATTTCTTATAAGTGAGCATGTAACATTTGTTCTCTGTAAGTACCTCAAAACTCGTTTGGCTACTTTCCAATGATCCATCCCAGGATTGCTTAAATATCTGCCTAACATTCCAACAATGAATGCTATGTCTGGACGTGTACAAACTTGAGCATACATTAGACTCCCAACAACTGAAGCGTAAGGAATCTTATGCATCTCCTTAACTTCAAGATCATTTTTAGGGCGTTGATTGAGACTAAATTTGTCTCCCTTAGCGACAGGGGTGTCATCTGGTTTACAATCTTGCATGCCAAACCTTTTAAGTACCTTATCGATATAGGCCTTTTGTGATAATCCAAGAATACCCCGAGAGCGATCTCGATGTATCTGAATTCCTAATACAAAAGATGCATCACCAAGATCTTTCATCTCAAAATTCTTTGATAGAAATCTCTTGGTTTCATGCAACATGCCTACATTATTTGTGGCAAGCAATATGTCATCAACATATAAAACCAGTAAAATATACTTACTCCCACTGAACTTGTGATACACACAATCATCCACAGCATTTACCTCAAAGCCAAATGAGATAATTACTTGGTGAAATTTGTGGTACCACTGACGGGAAGCTTGTTTGTGTCCATAGATGGATTTCTTTAATTTGCAAACCATATTCTTTGAGTCTCCCGACACAAAGTTTTTTGGTTGTACCATATAGATCGTTTCATTAATGTCACCATTAAGAAACGCCGTCTTAACATCCATTTGATGTAACTCAAGATCAAAATGTGCAACAAGCGCCATAATGGTTCTGAAAGAGTCTTTCGTAGAAACCAGAGAGAAAGTCTCTTTGAAGTCGATGCCCTCCTTCTGAGTAAAGCCTTTTACTACAAGGCGAGCCTTATATCTTTCCACATTACCATTCGAATCCCTTTTGGTTTTAAATATCCATTTACAACCAATGGGTTTCGCACCTTCTGGTAATGGGACAAGATCCCAAACTTTATTGTCTTGCATAGACTTATACTCCTCATTCATGGCATCAATCCACTGTTGACAGTTAGAACCCTGCATGGCCTGATGAAAGTTGATTGGATCATCTTCCATATTCCAATATCTTCCTCACGTTCTTGGAGAAATACTACATAATCATCTGGAATAGCACTTCTCCTTTCTCTCGTGGATCTCCTTAGTTCTTGAGGTTGTTGATTTTGTTCTTCTGGAATAATTACCTCATTCTGGATGGGGGGTTGTTCAACATTGTCTTGTTGAGGTTCCTGATTTCCTTCTTGATCAATGACAGGTATAGAAGCCTGCACATTATCATAAAGGATAGTAGGAATCGAAGCCAATTCCTCCTCAAAAGCAATGTCTCTAACCTTATTTCTCCCCCCAAAATCAATATCCTCAAAAAATGTTGCAGTTCCCATTTCAAAAATTGACCTAAGTGTGGGATCATAAAATTTGTAGCCCCTTGATCGCTCAGAGTAAACAATAAAGTAACTTCTCACTGTTTTGGAGTCCAATTTATTTTCATGTGGCCTATAAGGCCTTGCCTCAGTTGGACATCCCCAAATGTGAAAATGCTTCAAACTAGGCTTTTTACCTGTCCAAAGCTCATAAGGTGTTTTGGCAGCTGCTTTAGTAGGTACTCTATTAAGAATGTAAGCTGCAGTCTTAAGTGCTTCTCCCCAAAGTGATTCTGGTAAGGTAGAATGACTAATCATACTCCTTACCATATCTTTTAGAGTTCTGTTTCATCTCTCAGCTACACCATTCATGCTAGGGGATCCTGGCATGGTGTACTGTGGGACGATTCCACACGCTACCGTAGTACTCACCACCATGATCAGATTTAACGTGGTGGTGGTCCTGGACGTTGTTCTCCTGAACCGTCATATCTACCGTAGTACTCACCACCACGATCAGATTTAACGCTCTTAATTCTTTTGTTGAGTTGATTCTCAACTTCAACTTTAAAAGCCTTGAACACGTCTAGTGACTGAGACTTCTCATGAATGAGATATAGGTACCCATAGCGTGAGTAATCGTCTATGAATGATATAAAATATTGTTGACCATTCCAAGAAGCCGTAGGGAATGGACCACAAATATCCGTATGTATCAATTCTAAGACGTCTGAAGTTCTATTGGCAACTAATCTCTTAGTTTTGGTCTATTTTCCCTTAATACAATTAATGCAGATATCAAAGCCTGAAAAATCAAGGGAATCCAAAATGCCATCAGACACAAGTCTTCCAATTCTATCTTTTGAGATATGACCAAACCGCTTGTGCCATAATGACGCCGAATTTTCTTTATTTAATTTACGTTTAGTACCACGTGATTGCACATGCAAGGTTTCATTATATGATGCAATAGTATCAAGCAAGTATAGGTTATCATATGTAGATAATGAACTAGTACCAATAACATTTGAATTCAATGAAAGACTAAACTGATTGTTTCCAAATGAACAATAATATCTAGATTTGTCCAACAAAGAAACAGAAACCAAATTCCGCCTAAAAGACGGTACAATAAAAGTATCTTTCAAATCCAAATAATAACCAGTTCCTAATAATAACCTAAAAGTGCCTATTGCATCAACTTCCACCGACCTGCCATCTCCCACAAAGATGTATCTTTCACCATCATTTGGCTTTCGGTAGCTCAGGCAACCCTTTCTTTGCACGCCAAGCGTGATATTTGGCACAATCTTTCTTAAGATGTCCAGTTTTGTTACAAAAGAAGCAGCTGTCAATTTTCTGCTGTTGTTTCTTTTGTGCTGGACCCTTAGTAGCAGCTTCATATTCTTTCTTTCTTTTCTTGCCCTTATCTTTAGAGGTGCTTGCCAAGTGAGCACTTTCAGTTCTGTCTTGCTTCAACCTTTCGTCCTTTTGCACACAATATGAAATGAGCTCATTTAGAGACCATTTCTCTTTTTGGTAGTTGTAACTGACCTTAAAGTGACTGAACTGTGCAGGAAGTGAGATCAATACCAAATGCACGAGCAAGTCATCAGATAGCTCAAGCTTTAATCTCTTAAGTTTAGAAGCAATATTGGACATCTCCATGATGTACTCCCTTATGTTTCCTTTGCCTTTATGCTTCATTGAAATCAAGCCTTACAAAAGCGTGCTTGTTTCAGCCTTATCGTTTTTAACAAAACGCTTTTCAATCTCGGCAAGGAACTCCTTGGCATTAGTTATCCCCTCGGATACTGCGCCCCTGAAGGCTTTTGGAATGCCGCGCTTGATGATCATGAGACTCATGCGATTTGAGCGATCCCACTTCTCAAAGTTCATCTTTTCATCAAGTGAACTTTCAGCCGTAAGAGAAGCGGGTTGCTCAACCCTGAGCGCAAGGTCAAGATCCATGCAGCCAAGATCAATTAATATGTTCTCTTTCCAATCCTTGAAGTTAGTTCCATTTAGCATAGGAATCGAATTTATGTTGGTAGATATAGTAGTAGCAGACATATTAGCTGAATAGAGAATAAAATAACCAAAAAGTTATGCTCACATTAATAAACAAAAATAATAATCAATAAATTCAAATAATGGTAAACCCATCTCAAGATACCCAGCACAATATTAATATCAAGTCTTTGGACAGTAATATTAATTGTAAGTGGTACTCTTGTTGTAGTGATCAAACATTGACAATAACTCCTGTCAAATAATAAGCCAATCTTTGGATTGTCTTACTATATACATGGAAACCTAATAATTGTCACATGTTTACCACCACAGGTGCATGTGTAATTCTGCCAAATATTAGCCTTCCTTTGGGCCGACCAATACTCGCATGAATAAATACATATACGCAATCTTCTAATATTCAAAATAAAATAATTTTCACAAGAGAGGTTGCTTTGGCAACATGTTGCTTCCATTAATTTATTGTTGAATATTATGTACCAAAAATTAATAATACCAAAATTTGAATTTAATTGATTCCTTAAATCAATTCCCTTAACATTAAAAGAAATTAAAACTCTTTAGGGCCCTTTCGAAATAGAAAAAATAGATTTGTGAAAGGTAAATCCCTTCACGAAAGGTTTCGCAACCTACGCGATGGGTTTCGCAACCTACGCGAAGGGTTTTGAAACTTACGCAAAGGGTTTTGAAACCTACGCGAAGGGTTTCGCAACCTATGCGAAGGGTCTCGAAACCTACGCGAAGGGTTTCGCAACCTACACGAAGGGTTTTGAGACCTACGCGAAGGGTTTTGCAACCTACGCGAAGGGTTTTGAAACTTACGCGAAGGGTTTCACCGAAGGGTTTTGAAACTTACGCGAAGGGTTTCACAACCTACGCGAAGGGACTACGAACACCCCAAGGCTTTTCGTGAATTACACTTTCTTGATTCGTTGAATCAAGATTAGGGTTTTACGCTAAAACTACTTTAAGCATCGAAACAGTCCGAATCCATAGGATTGCCAAAACCTTTCACGTATACATTAAATAGCTAAAAGACAAAAAAACATGGTCATTCAATATTCATTAAAAACAAAACTTTCCAGCGTGAACATTGAATGAATATTCATTAAAGAAACTTAATTCTGTGTGTATACATAAATCGTCATGCAACACCACGTTTAAAGCATGTACACGCATGTGTATATATATATATATATATGCATACGAACAGTAATTGCATAAAAGAAGATCAAATAACTGAAAATTTCAAAATTTTGAGAACTAAAAATTAATCCCCAAAATTTAAACCCTAGCCATTAAATCTTAATCCATAAAAAAAAATTTCTCAATGATTCAACATGAGTAGGCTCTGATACCACTTGTTGATTATTTAATTTCACATTGAATCATCAAGAAGATAAATTAATGCGGAAGCGTACCTGAATCCATTAATGTAATTTTGTAGTTCTCGATTTTCCAAGCCAATACGTAGGTTTCTTTTCTTAATTCTTTCTGACGATGGGATCTCAAATTGATTAGAAAACTCTTACGTATGACCTGGGGACCATAACCTATTTATAATAACTGTAGAAACCCTATTTCTATTCGGCCCATCATAAAATAGAAATATGGGCTTAGGTATCTACACATTAAAGGCTCATACAAAATCGAGATGTTATAAAGCCCAAAACCTTAAAACCTTAACAGACCACTTTAGATGGGCCTAATCTTTATGATAGCCTATAACACACAAATAACATATTTGGCCCACAATTAATTATTTTCCAACAAAGAAATGTTGTGCATACAATCTTTTAGTAATAGAGTGATTTTAGGAGTAATTAAGTTTAATTAAAACTTCTTTTAGCTATAATAAGGGAAAAGAAATGTTATCCATGTAATTTTATACTGGATAATGTTCATTTGTGAGTGATTTTAGGAGTAGTTGAGTCTAATTTTAACTTCTTTAGCGTGGTTGTTAAATTTTAAAAAATGCACATATATCTTGAGTAATTATATATAAAAAAAAAAGTAGCTTTAAGAATTTATCTTGAACTTTGATTCATGACCCCAAAAGTGGGTTTTAAGGATGGCAACAGAATAAATCGAAGGCAGATATAATAATATTTGAATACTCTTCGTCCATCTCCGAATTTACCCCAACTCCGAATGAATTTTTTGGACCTCCATCCTCACTCCAAACGAAAAATAGATGGATCCGCGGATATCTCAAAATCCGAACTCTTCGTTCATCTCCGAATCTCTATTACTATCAAATAATTTATCTCTAAAACTAAAATAATACATAAATATCATCATAATAATAATTTACCAAAATAATACATAAACATCTCCAAAATTAACATTTTACCAAGGTATCATTTCACCAACACATAATAAAAATATATAATTCTAAACTACTAACATTGTCCTAAAATGACAAATAAATAAAGTATTTTAATTATTTTTTAAAACTTGTATTTAGATATCTTCCTTAAAATAATTGAGTTTATAAGTCATAATGGGGTGTTTAAAATTATATAAATTAGTATAAATTTGTAAAAGTTACAATTTCATAATTCGTGTAGTAAGTAAAAAAATTTAAATTTTATAGATATTTGTATTATTTTATAAAGTCCCAAATGATATACTTTATAAAATTTTAAATTTACCTTTTTAAGTTTTCTTTATTTTTGTGTATAAAAAAATAAATATAAACTTTTAAATTTCAATTTGCACAAAAGTAAAAAAAAAAAAAAAAATAAGTTTATAAGTTTTTCCAAAACACATCATAATTAGTATAAAACGATGACAATTTTTGCTTTAAATTTATTTATCAATATTCATCTTAATGATAAAAATAGTGATGTTCAATAAGTTTGAATATGATGAATGTGAATGTTATTTGTCATAGATCCAAATGATTCGGATTTGTTCAAATACTTTTTGGAACAAATCGAGACGGAGCAAATCGAGGTAGATTGAATATCGGATTCGGGGCAGATCGAGGTGGTAGCCTCATTTTCATTTCGATCCGATATCTAAATTTTTTTTAAACAATAAATCCAAATCCGATCTGATTTCTAAAATAAATATTTGAATCCCACATTTATTTGGCTCAGTTAAAGAATTTGACTCAAATGGATCAATCGAGATGACCATCTCAAGTGGGTTTTTCTATATTCTTCCCTTTTAATCTTATTAAAAAGTGGGTATGCAACAAAATAAATAATTATAAATTTGCTTCATTCAAAGAGTTTCATGCCATTCTTATCCCCAATACTAATTTCTTATAGTGCATGTCATACTTATCCGTTAATGCTAATTTCTCGTAATGCTGATTCGTAAATACTAAAATGATTCCATGATTTTGGCACTAGAGATAAATATTACATTATTTAAGAAGTGTTTGAATTACGGTAAAAGTCATTTAAGCTATTAATATCACTTCAAAAGTGTGCTGAAGTTATTGATATAACTTTATTTGTACTATTATAAAGGAAACAATAAGGGAAATAATAAGGGTATTGGTGAAGTGAAAAAATTTAACGAAATTTCAATTTTGATGAATTGTTTTTAGTTTTTTAAAATATTCTTCAATATCTCGTCAAATTTAAATGTTAAATTAAATAAATTTTAAAAATTATCTCATTTTATAAATTTATTTATTTTTAAATCCCTAATTAAATTACACAAATAATTTTTCTATAATTTTTATTTTATTTCTAATAAAAAATTTAACAAAAATCACATTGTGTGCAAACTTGTAATATAATATAAGTTTTTGAATCCTTGCTCGATAAAATTTCATAAGGGTTTGAAATTTTTTTTTTTTTTTTTTGGAACGGTATAAGGGTTTGAATTACCGTGGAAGTGATTTAAAGAATAAATTTTTATCAAATATGTATTCCAAAAAGAAACCACTCTGATGATAGTTTTTATATTTCAAATATATTGATATTTTATTCACATGAAAGGTGTTTCCGTTTATGACATTTTTGATACATTTGTTTCATATTTCTCGTAATAACCTAATATATATATATATATATGTATATGTATATGCAAACGGAAATAAAAGTAATTTTTCAAAGCCAGCACAGTCAATTTGAATCGCTCGCTTGCATGCCAGCAAGGATAAATGCATGCATACATATATGTGCATAATTAATGCGAGTGACGTTAGACGTGTTTGAATACGGCACTAGAAGCAAGTGGGTTGACGAGTCCCCTTGAAATTACGTATGAGGTGACGTGTACAATTTTTTGTTATATAATGCCAGGAGCTTTGTATTGTTATTTGAATCTGTTTGATGATTATTGATTCATGCCAGAACAATTACTAACGTTGACTTAAGACCCAAGCCGAAGACTCTCCAAATAATTTAGACAACTTTTTCAAGATAACGTGATTTATTGTCTAGGAAATGGACATGGACTCACCGACACACGTAAAACCTGCATCGTGCAGTCAAATGGTGCCTATATATATATATATATATGTTTATATATGTATAATGGGTGTGAACTTTACTCATTAGCACAGAAATATTAGGTTGAGTTTGGCTGTCTGCTGCAAATTAATTCGTTCCTAAAAGTCAAAAAAATAAATAAATAAAATAAAATAAAAGTAGCACTGGTTTTGACAAGAAGCCAAAGTTGTTCATGCTTGCTAGCTCCGAGGTCAATATCCTTAAGGATTTGGATCAACTCTTCTTTCGTTTGTTGTTTGACTATTGATCCGCTGTCTAGCAAAATTCAACCTTTGGAAGACTAAGCAACCCATCGACCAATAAAATACCAAATGACTAGAAAGTCTAGGTCGTTCAGTTCTAGTTTTAGTCATTATGTATTAATCAAGTCATACATAAGGCTTATATATCCAATTATGTGTCTGCATGATGAACTTGTTCAAAGAACCCCCCAAAAAAAAAATTAAATTATTTATAAATATTCATTTTTATAATTAATCAAATAAAAGATACCCTTTTTTATAAATACCTATTTATTTCTTTATCTCCTTTTTTTTTTCTAACTAAACCAAATAAATTAAGTTCATTTTTGTTTCCTACCTTTTTTTTTCTTGGATTTTCTTTTCCTTTCACGATTCAAGATCGATCCAAACATAATATAAGTCCCAAAAAAGTTGTAAACATGCAACAAATAGTAATTTACATAGGTACACGACTAACACTATATATATTAGGTATGTTTGGAGTAATAAAAAATAAGATAATTTATGAGTTCGTAATTCATGCAGTGAAATAAAAAGTAGATTATTTTTAGAGATTTTTAGTAATTTTTAATAAATTAAACACACTCATTATATATATATATCTATCTAATATCGAAACAGTAAATTAAACCAAAGCTTCTCAAACCATGGTACACACGCACTCAGATTTTTTACTTGAGTTTTATAATGGATTTGGAGCTTATGAACATATATTATTTCTGAACAAGCCAAACCACAAGTTGGGTTATTGAATAAATCACTATTTAGTGTTCGACTGATCACTAAGACTAAGGCTAATATTACGTTCCTAACTTTATATTTTATATAATTTTAAATTACATAAATAATATTCATTCGTACAGTGATTTTTAAAGTAGTTAAATTAACTGCTTTAACTTTCACTATTTTATTGTCGTTAGGTTTATATTAAGTTTAAAGGATTGATTTTATAATAATTTAATGGTGGTCTGATTCATTTCGAATTGAATCAATGATAAATTTTACCAAGTAGATTTTTACCTATTCTCCCATTTTTTCTCATCAAAAAAGTGGACCGTACCAACAAACTTAATTAAGGTCCCGTTCGACACATCAAAATCAATCAAAATTCACTAATTTTAATTAATTTTTTATATTTTCTTTTACTTAAAATTTATTATATATCACATTTACATCAAATTTTTGTATTTTTACTATACTTTTTATCCTACTTTTTTCAACCAAACAGGCCTAAGAGTGGGACGTTATGATTTGAGGGCTGATTACAGAGCCGCGTGTTTAGCTTTGCTCACCAGAAAATAATTCCTCCGGAGAAAGACAGAGAGAAAGAGAAACAAAAACAGTTATCCGTACGGAATGCTATTTTTTTCGATATGATCGATATATATTTATATATAGGAGCAAAAAGAAGTTTGATTTCGATCTGTTAAGATGGCGTAGTGATGGGTAACTATAGTTGGATGTTTTTTTTTTTTTTTTTTTTCATCTTTTTAGCTAACAAGTAGCTGGATTATATATATATACACATGGGGTGGTTGAAGTTTTTCGTGTTAAAATGATATAAAAGTAGCGTATAACAAAATTATTGAGTAAATTAAAAATTTTTTAAATCATTTTTGAAAAATTTTTTTAAAATTTTGTTTAAAACTTTTTTAAAAAATTTTGAACTTCAAACAAAGTCATGTATAGCCGCACATATTTATGTCTGGTAACACACCCTAGAAATCTAATACATATACATGAAACAGAAATGGTGGCAACGATGGAAGCAGAACCGAAACGGTGGAGATATTTTTGCAACTTGAAAAATAAAGAATATATATGTATATATATAAAGAATTTTGTAAACTCTCTCTCTTCTCCATTCCTAAAAGTATTAGGTTCTTGATTATACAAAAATCTACCTTATCAAATAAAATTGTTAAAATTGCTAGTACGTGCACTCTGCCTTGTTAAAGTGTGTGTGTGTATATATATATATAGAGAGAGAGAGAGAGAGAGAGAGAGAGAGAGATGCACATGAGTTGAAGCTGGAGGTGCTACTTTGCTTTCGTAATGCCATCATGCATGGTTTAAGTAATTAATACATGCATATAATTAAGTATGTGCTACTAACGGGGGTGCCATTTTGCTTATAAGAAATATTAAAGGAAGATTAAGATGTAAATTCTTAATTTGCAGCTGAAAATGACTGGCTGAGCACGAAAATACAGTGGAAATGTCGCACCAAATCATTAGCAATATATACAAGTAGTGGTCTCTATAATTTGCCTAAAGACGAGTGATCCCCCCAAACCGTACAATTGTGGTGTGAAAATTATCAACCCAGCTAAACCCTAAACTTGTTAACATCTACAATCAGAAAAGATGATGAAAATATTGGCAATGGAGGATAGAAAAAGATAGAGAAGTGAGGCAGAGTGTTTAAATCTGAAATTGCTTTATTCAACTCACTTGACTCCAAACTGATTACAAAAGACTTTATTTATAGAGTGGAAGAGGGCTGATCATACCTAGGGATGTAAATGGGTTGGGTCGGCCCGCGACCCGACCTGACCCGACCCGGAATTGCCCCGACCCAGCCCTGGCCCGCAATTCCGTACAGCCCGACCCGACCCGACCCGACCCCGCCCCTCCCCCTCCGGGTCAGGGCTTGGGTCACCCTTGACCCAGCCCGAGCCCCGACTCGACCCGCCCCAAGCCGCCCCGCCCCCCCGCCCCACGCCCGACCCGCCCCCTCCCCGTGCCCCGCCCCGCCCCCCCGGCGGCCCTCTTCTCCTTTTCTTTTTACCGTTTTGCTTTGGCAGAACGGTCTTTGCCTCTAATTTTTTTTTTATGCTTGCCCCAGCACTGCCCAACAACCAGCAGCACCTCTCTCCCTTTCCTTTAAATTTTTTTACTGTTCTGCTCAGTAGAACGGCTCCTTCAGCCCTTCCTCTTTTTTTTTTTTATTCCAAATAAATTCTACAAAATTACAAAACTTCTCCACCCTCTTCCATTATAAATACCCCACACTCACTTTCACTCACCCCTCACAAAAAATTAACAAACTTTCTCTCCAATTGTGCTCAAGTGTGCTTTTTAATTGTACTCTCCAACACTCAAGTGTGCTCTTCAATTGTGCTCAAGTGCATTCCATTTTGTCAAATTTGAAGTCAAGATTTCAAGAATCAAGATCAAGTGATTCAAGGCTTCAAATTATTTCAAGTTAGTATTTTTATTATTTTTTTAATTTGCATACATACATTTTTTAAATTTTAATTTTCATAATTTAATTTTTTTAATTAAATTATTTTTTCTAAATGGATCCACGGGACACTCATTTTTTTGATTTGGAGGGTGGAGACTCAATCTCCTTTCCCCCTCAAGAACAAATGGAACAATTTACATCACCACATCCACAAGGTCCAGAAATACCAGCACCTACTACCACAGCTGGTGATGTTGGTGCATCATCTTCCCGTCACGCCCAACACCAGCGTGGCACTTCAAAAGTATGGGATTTTTTTATTAGAATTCCACGTGATGATGGAATGCATAAGGCTAAATGCGTTATTTGTGGGGATTTATTAGATGGTAGAAATACATCTGGAACTAGTCATTTAAAAAGACATTTAAATAGAAGGCACCAACAAGATCCTCACATTAATAGTTTAATTGATCAATATTTTCCACGTACAACACAAACTCAATTAGGTAATAAAGGGGTTAATTTAAATATTTTTTCTTATAACCCTGCAAGAGCACAAAATAATTTAGTTAGATATATTGTTAAAGATGAGCAACCCTTTACAATGAGTGAAAATCGACATTTTGAAGAATTTATTCGCGAAAGTTTTGCACCATAATATCGCGATTTTTCAAGAAATACTTCAAAAAATAAAGTTTTACAAGATTTTGAATCAAAAAATGATGAATTAAGAACTTATTTTACTAATTTTGAAGGAAATGTTTGCTTGACCGCCGATATGTAGAAATCTTGCCAAGATATTGAATATCTTTGTATAACTGCACATTATATTGATGATCTTTGTATAACTGCACATTATATTGATGAAAATTGGAAAATAAATAACCGTATTATTTCATTTAAATTAATTGAACAACCATTCACTGGATTGACCGTGAGAGAACTTATTTTGCATGAACTTGCATCGTGGCAATTATCTACAAAAATTTTTTCTATTACTTTAGACAATGCTTCATATAATGATGTTTGTTTTAATTATTTAAATAATGCTTTGTCTGCAAATGGTCCATTATTTCATGGTCGTTGTTGTGCCCATATACTTAATTTAATTGTAAAAGATGGATTGGACATTTATGAATCTTCTATTGTAAAAATAAAAAGAGCTGTAGTTTGTGCCACGAGCTCTCCAAAAAGAATTAGTCTATTTGCTGGCATATGCAATCAAATTGGTTTAAAACCTAGAAAATTACCAATGGAAATTAATATAAGATGGATTTCAACCTATATAATATTAAAAGTTACCATTAAATATCAAAAAGCAATTGATTTATTTATTTTAAGTATCAAGCTATTGGATTACATAGTATTGAACCAACTGATTGGACAAATGCAATTTTCTATAAAGATTTTTTACATGTTCTTGATGTTGCTACTAAAATATTTTGTGAAATTTATTATCCTACTTCTTCTACTGTTATTTATCAATTAGGGGTTATTGATGAAATTTTTAACAAATATGGTGCCCAAGAATATTATGCTTCTTTGGTTGTTGTAATGAAAGAAAATTTTGATAAATATTTTAACCCATTTCCCATATATTTTGGTATTGCTACTATTTTAGACCCTAGGTATAAAGAAGATCTTTTCTTTCAATTATTAGAGATGATATATGGGCATGAAAGTGCCCAAGAACAATTATATCAAATTAAACAGGAAATTCAAACTCTATTGGGTTGGTATAATAGCAATCGTACAACTGTCTAATCAACTATGGCCGCAACGTCCTCTTCTCACCGTGACTTTGGTGGCAATACGTCCATTTGGAGAAGAATAACATCCTGACGGACAGATGCATCAACAAGTGCAAGTTCAAATTCATCCGACCTCCAACGTTATCTTGGTACACCTCCAATAGAAAATGAAGATGATATCAGTCTTTTAGACTGGTGGAAAGGACAACAATCAAAGTTTCTAACTCTTTCAGCTTTAGCTCGTGATATACTCGCATTTTCAGTTTCTACCGTAGCATTCGAGCAAGCATTTAGTGCTAGTGGACGTGTTATCAGTCAATTCAGGAGTTGACTGGTCCCTCCGACAGTAGAAGCCTTGATGTGTTTACGAGATTGGTATCTTGCAGAAAATAGACAACAGGAAGATGCCGAAAAAGAGCAACTTACCCTTGATTTTGATGCAGTGTATTTAGGTGAAAGAGAAGAACACGCTAGTGGATTTAGATGATTTTTTTTACAAATGATAGTCACTCTTATAGGTGCTAACCTAGTTGGAATGTATAAGACGTGAAGTAATGCACTTATTAATTACTCTATCATTTATTTATTTATTTTATAATTCTACATTTATAAATTGTAATTTTAAATTTAATGTTAATTATGTAATTAGTTGTTGTGTAATAAATTTTAATTTTTTTCAATAATGATTAATGATTTTAATGTGTTTGTTTGATTTTTATTTATTTTTATTTTTTTTAAAAAATAAAAAAATATTAAAAAAATAACGGGTCAACTGGGGCGGGTCAAGGGTGGGTGGCATGACCCTTGACCCGACCCGACCCGACTCAAAGCTCGGCTGGGGCGGAAGGGGCGGGTCGGCTCGAATTCAAGGGTCGGGTCGGCCCGATTTACACCCTTAATCATACCCGAATCTATGAATGCCTTTGAAGTCTTTTCAAATTTCCAAAGAGACAATCTTAAATACAAAAGTTTGGATCCATTCAGGAAAAATCTAGAGATGAATTATTAGGGACAATTCATGAAGACTCTTGAACAATCATCATAAATTTGGTTTAATTTCCAACAAGGCCTCGTGTAAACCAAATTTTGCTCTTTATTCCGAGTTTAGCAATCTGCCTTTTGAAAACTTCTCCAATAACAAGTTTTGTAAATATTTCAGCCAGCTGCTCCTCAGTCTTACGATATTTAATATTAATAATTCCATCATTCACAAGCTCTCTTAATAAATGATATCAAATGTGAATATGCTTTGTCTTTTCATGAAGAATTGGATTTTTGGTAATTGAAATTGTTGAAGTGTTATCGCAAAACAAAGTTGGATCAGCTTCTAGTTTTTGCTTGAGATTCTTCAAATTCCTTCTAGCCAAACCAAATGACATCCAGCTTATATACAACTTCAGTTGTTGAAAGAGCAACAATTGTTTGTTTCTTTGAACTCCAAGAAATAGCTCCGCTTCCAAGATTGAAAACATAGCCTGAAGTACTTTTGCTATCATCAATGCTTCTTCCAAAATCATTGTTTGTGAATCCAGCAAGATTAACTAGAACTTCAACTTCATAGAAAATTTCATAATCAACTGTGCCTTTCGCATATCACAAAATTCTTTTTGCAACTTCCCAATGTTCTGAGTGAGACTTCTCCATGAACTTGCTAATCATACTAACAATAAACATTAAATCTAGTCTTGTGGCAGTTAAATACATCAAATTTGCCACCAATGTCCCGTAAATAGTTGGATTTACTAGCTTTCCTTCACCTTTTTGGCTTAACTTAAGCCTAGTAACACATAGAGTAAAAACAGGATTAGCATTCTCCATCTTGAATCTTCTTAAAATTTCCCTTGCATATTTCCCTTGGGAAATAAAAATTCCTTTACTGGATTGGCTAACTTCAATGCCCAAAAAATGATGCAGCTCTCCCAAATCAGTCATGTCAAACTCTTGTTTCATTGAAGCTTTGAAATCATTAAGCATCACTTTGTCATTGCCTATAAAAATGAGATCATCAACATAAAGACTTACCACCATAAATCTTCCTTTTGAAGAATCAATTTTGGTGTATAAGGTATGCTCCTGAGGACACTTCTAAAAGCCATTTTTCTCAAAGTATGAATTAATGCGGCTATGCCAAGCCCTTGGTGACTGTCTCAAACCATATAAAGAAACTTTTAATCTGTAAACTTTATCTTCTTCTCCTTTTTTCATGAAGCCAAGTGGCTGGTCAACATAGATCTCTTCCTTAAGAAACCCATTTAGAAATGCCAATTTGACATCCATTTAGTACAACTTCCAATTGTTTTGAGCTGCAAGAGATATAATTAGATGAACAGTGTCAAGTCTTGAAACAGGTTCAAATACCTTATTAAAATCTCCTCCTTCCTTCTGTGCATACCCCTTTACAACAAGCCTCGCTTTGTGCTTATTTATGGAGCCATCTAAATTCAACTTTGTCTTAAAAATCCACTTAACACTAATGCATTTTTAGTTGGGTGGTAAACTGGTAAGCTCCCAAGTGTCATTCCTTTCAATGGCCAAAAATTCTTCCTTCATGGCTTGTTTTCATTTTTCTTCTTCTGTTGCTTCTTCATGGTTAATTAGATCTTCACCTGTAAGGAAAGCAAAGAAAATATCTCCTGCATCTACCAGCTCTATAGTATCATAAATCTTCTGCAAAGTCCTTGTCTCGACTCCTTCATGGTTGCTACCAAAAAACTCTTCCATCGAGGAATCACCAGATGGAGCATCTTCACTTTGCATACTGCTACAGTCTTCCAAATCTTCCATAAGCAATGGTGCATCATCTGCAGTGTTTATGTCAGCATCATTGAAAAATGACTTTTTATCAAATTTTACATCCCTGCTAATAACAATTCTCTTTGTTTTTAGATTATACAGGTTGTAGGCTTTTGACCTTTCACTGTATCCTACAAAAATACACTTTTCAACCTTATCATCAAGCTTTGTTCTCATTGTATTTGGCACATGAGCAAAAGCTACACTTCCAAAAATCTTCAAGTGTTGGACATTTAGCTTTCTTCTATACCAAGCTTCATGAGGAGTGCAATTTTTTTAAATTCTTTGTTGGTGACTGTTAATCAAATATATTGCACAAGAAATAGTTTCTGTCCAAAATTGGTTCACCAACCTTTTTCTTCTTAGCATGCACCGAACCATGTCCATGATTGTATGATTTTTCCTTTCGCAAACACCATTTTGTTGTGGTGTACGACAAACTGTCAATTCATGCCTTATGCCATTAACTTTACAAAAATGCTGAAAATCATTTGAAAGATATTTCGATCCTCGATCTGTTCTTAATGTCTTTAAGTGGCAACCAGAAAATTTTTCAACCTCTGTTTTAAAATTTTTAAAAGCTTGAAAACTTTCAGATTTTTCATGAAGAAAATAAGTCCACACTTTTCTTGTGTAATCATCAATAAAAGAGGTGAAGTATCTGTTACCTCCAAAAGATGGCACTGTCATCGGTTCACATAAATTCTGAATGGACAAGCTAAAGTGGCTGCCTTGCACCCCAAGAAGATTTTGAAGAAAATGGGAGGCGGTGCTATTTTCCTAATTGACATGCTTCACAGGTTTCCTCTATTTTATTAATCTGAGGTAGACCTTCCACCATTCTCTTTGCCTCCAACTGTTTTAGGTTGTTGAAATTCAAGTGGTCATACCTGTCATGCCATAACTTGGAAACTTCTTCATTAAAACCAGCTAGACAATGAAAATTTTCCACTTGGAGTCGAAGTGGAAATAAATTATTCTCTACCAAGCCAATCTTTGCCACGACACAATTATTTTTTGAAAGAGTACATAATGTATCATGAAAAAGTATATCAAATCCTTTTCACAAAAGTTGTCCAGTACTTAGCAAATTATTTTTTATGCTTGGAACAAAGTAAACATCCACCATTTTTTCAAAATTTCTAGATTTTGTTTTGAAAGTGACTTCCCCAACTCTTTTAATTGTACAAGCTCTACTATCTTCAATTTTTATTTGCCTAAAATCTAACTCCACCAGGTTAGAAAATAAATCCTTATTCCCTATCATATGTTTGCTGGCACCACTATCCAAATACTAAACATGATTATCATTTTCTTGACAAGCAAGTAGCAATGACTCTGATCAATCTTTCTCAACTGATTCATTTTCATGCACCAATCCAGATTCTTTTTTGTTAGATGGCACATACCAGCATTCACTAATTTTATGACCACGCTTATGACAATGAAAACATTCAATATAGTCTTTTCTCCCTCTTTGATTAAAACCACGACTTCTTCCTCTTTGATAATTATTTGAATATTTATTTGACTCTTCTTTAAAATAATTATCGTTACCTAGTGGGCCTCTTCCATTGCCATGAAAGTTAGAGCCTCTACTTTTGTTTCTATGGAAGCCACCTCTTCCACGTCCACGACCTCGACCACGACCGCAACCACAGAGAGCACCTTGGCCTCCCGTAATTTCGGACTTGAGAGCTTGATCATTAGAAGGTGGATTTCTTTGATTAACACAGAACCCACGTGCCTTTAAAGAAACCTGCAAATCTTCCAAAGAAAGTGTTGACACATCTTTGGATTTTTTGATAGCTACCACAATAAAATCAAACTTTTGTGGTAAGCTCCGAAAAATTTTCTCAACCACCTTTTGGTCTTGTAAAACCTCTCCATTTGTAGCCATTTGGTTAACAATTGAAGTTACTCTTGAAAAACAATCAGCAACAGTCTTATTTTCTTACATTTGCATCTTCTCAAATTCTAACCGCAAAGATTGAAGACGTACCTTTTTTACTTTTTCTTCATCTTTGTATATTGACCACAAAATATCCCAAGTTTCCTTTGAAGTTTCTACCTTCAAAATTCCCTCAAAAATTGGTCTTTTAATTGCTTGATAAATTTGAAAGAGAGCCTTGCTATCCCTCTCCCTTTTATCATTCAAGCTATTTTTCTGGGCATATGACAAACTCTCTTCAGCTTTTGGTTTTTCATAGCCATCTTCAACAATGCTCCACAGCTTTAGGGACTTCAATAATACCTTCATATTGTGGCTCCAATAGTCATAGTCTTTTCCGTTGAAGCGTGGAATTAGAGAGACTAAATTGCTTGAAGTTGCCATCCCACCTTAACTTTGACAAAACACTTGAAGAACTGATAGCAAATTTTTTCATGAATTTTTGGTAAAGCAAAATTCCAGGAAGTTTTAGTTAGCAAAAAAAAAAAAAAGTGCCAAAGAAGGTGTGTTTAACAAAAAAAAAAAAAAAATAGCCACAGTGCTTGAATATTTTAATGAAAAAAGATAAGTTGCTTGGGATGATATTTAGAGGTCAAAGTATTCTGAAACATTTGCAGTAGAAAAGAGAAATTGTAAGAGAAAGTGGACAGGCCAAAGGAGAGAAAAAATAGAATAAAAATGTTTTCTTGATGTATTTTTATTGAATAATTCTCTGTACATTGTTAGCTAAAGGATGTAAAATTTATAACATTGCTCCTACACGTGACTGGTATAGATATGCCTAAAAAAGTTCCTTAAAACTAGCAATCACTAAAGAATATTCAAACGTATTAAATGGTTGAAGTTTCCTGACCGCTCGTAAATAGTGCAGTGCTAATTAACCCCCAAGTGCAAGGGTGTGCGGTGTAGTTTTAATCTCGGTGAGTCCGAGGTCGAATCCACAGGGAGCCTATATGTTTCAGTTTCTAAGTTCAAATATGAATTTTAGGTTTAAATGTGAATTGAGATATCAATTGAATTAAATTGGATTTAAGAGAATTGCAAATTGAAGGGTTAAACAAGAAACAAACTAGTTAAAGGGATATTTAAACTAGAATGCAAACTACTTTGAAATAACTTAGCAATTTAAAGTTACCGAACTTAAATGTAAAGAGAATTGAATATTTTCAAATTAAAAGCTATTCTAATTTAGAACTTGCAATGCAATCAATTCAAACAAAAGTGATTTAACTTAAGACAATAATATTTAAAAGAGTTCTTGATTCAACTTTCACAATTCCAGGTAATTCGTTATTTTGCCAAGGGATGATTTAAAATACAATCTATAGTTCACGTCAAAGGATCTATAGATTGGGAAAGATTTTCAATACATTCCAAAATTTCTCGATACACAGTTTTAAACTCACGTTTCATTATGGAAAATAAAACTGGAAATATTTTATGATAAAAACATTCGAGTTCAAATCTGATTTAGGAGTGAATAGATTCCAAAATTTCTCGATACACAGTTTTAAACTCACGTTTCATTATGGAAAATAAAACTGGAAATATTTTATGATAAAAACATTCGAGTTAAAAAGTTTTCTAAACAAACAAATCAGATTTGAAAATTGTAGATCACTTCACATAGGTTTTCAAAACCCATGCGAAGGATCTACGTTCATCCCTCAACTTATAACGAATCACCCTTCATTGATTCAGTGAATCAAGAACTAGGGTTTCTACTCTAGCATGATTTTAAACGAAACGAAAGCAATAAACGAAAGCATAAACATTAGATCTACCACTAGAAAATAATAAATCATATATTAAATTAACGAAACGAAAGTCAACTTACACGGCAAGCAACTCTGAAACTACGTAATGAAAGAGTAGTGCAGCGAAGAATAACCAAACATCGAACAACTCCATAAACAAGACAAGTAATTGAAAACTCTCTAAAAAAGCTATTCTAAAACTCTCAAAAGTATCTGAAAATATGAAAAAAAAAGGTTCCTAAAGTATGTAGAACTAAAAACTAGCGCTCTCTTGGGTCGGCCATGTAGCAGATGTTATAAAGAAGTTGTAAAGAAAACCCTAAAAGACGGAGTGAAGCCACGCGCGCATAACACACTGTGGTCTGGACCGTTTGGCAGGTGGTCCGGACCACAGAAACTTTGTTCTTCAAGTTTTGCTTCTCGTTTGCTGCTTCTGACAGCTTTCTGTCCTCAACTTCCACTGCGATTTTGACCTCGCAAACGATCGATTCAGACTTCGGCTAAAGCACAAAAGTTGTAGCCCTTTGAGTCTTCTTTCCAACCCAAAAAGAATCAGGTCAATCCGAGTTGTGAGTGAAAAGTTATGGTCTAAATACTGACAAGGTGTCGAGCTGGAACTTCAGCTGCACACCACTTCATCTATCTTGAACTTTGGACCATTTTTTCCTCCTCGGAAGCCACTTTCAACACTGCTAATCTCACGTATTTTCCCCTTTTACCTGCAATTAAGAGAATAAACACTATAAATAATAAAATAACGATAAAACTTTGAAATTAACTACTTAAATGCATCAATGAGTATCAAAATGTGGAGTTTGTAATTACACTTTTCAAGTGTAATCACACCCCCCAACTTGAACGTTGCTAGTCTCTAGCAATGCCCTTTATTAAAATGAAATGCAACTACCATCCTATTTCTCTTTTCGTTGGAAACACGGCTACACTTAGCTACGTGTAGCAAGCCCTTTAAACCCCTAGGTTCCCCCTAATGGACGAGTAAGGTCTCGTGAGGGTTTGCAGTGAATTTACCCACAAAATTCTATGGTATGGTCTCAAAGTGTTAAAAAAAATGATTAAGATCAACAATGAATCAAGTTCAAGCCTAACAAGTCACAAAACCCAAATATCATGTGTAATTCCCAAGTGCTAAGCATTAATGCATGGACTATCAAAGTAGAAAGAGCATGCGTGCAAAATTGTTTCATTCATTCAACAAGGTTGCAAGAGCATAAATGGAGCTAGGTTTTGACTTCAAATGCTCACAAGGTACCACTCATAAAAAAGGAATTCACTCATCAAGGGTTCACACACACCTATTAGCATATGATGCTGACCTAGTTGCACATAACCCCACAAATAAGTGAGTGAACTGAAATGAAATTCAAAGTGGACAGCTCATAACTATGTTCCAATGCATATGTAAGAGATCACACCACACAACCTACATAAGACCACTACATGCAAAATATAAGAGTTGCTTGCTTAGAATCCACTAGGTCTTTGTTTTGGTTGTAACTTGGCCAGGGGTAATGGTTAACAATGGAGGATATGGAAATCAAAGCACATGTCTTGGGATAAAGATGCTCAAGTGCGCACAAGTCCCAAACTACCCAATTCCTTTCCAAACCCAACAAGAACTACAACAAGAAGCTTATTCACAAACTAATAAACGACTCATGGGACATTCTCAATAATCACAATCCAATGCACACGTCCCAGAATTACACGAACAAAAAGAAATGGCAATCCTTTTTTTTCTCTCTTTTTTTTTTCTTTCTCTATTTTTTTCTCTTTTTTTTTTTTTTTTTTTCTTTTTTTTTTTTCTTTTCTTTTTTTTTTTTTTTTTTTTTTTTCTTTTTTTTTCAAATAATGAAAATACATCAGCTAGATTCTCCACCCAATATTTCCTCTCAATATGCTCTTAAAAATTTCCATTCCCAACCCCCATTCACATCATTGACATTAAGGCACTTTCACAATCCAAGACATGTGAGGGTAAGGCTTAGAGTGTGTGAATAAGGTTAAAGGACAATATATGAGGTGGGAACCAAGAAAAAAATATATATAAATATATCACACACTTTATTTAAAAGGCTTCAAGTTGGTTCCTAGGATAATTCATAACCAAGAAAGGATAAAGAGGCCCAACAATAGCAAAGATGGCCTAGCATCATGTTCAAAGCTTGCAACAACTCATAATATGCCAAGTGAAACTAATGCAAGTGTGTGTGATGCAATTGGTGCATTGGAAACCAAAGTGAAGAATAAAAGAGCTGTGATTATGTGCAACCCCTCAAGAAAAGAATAATAGGCTCAAAAGCTCACCATTAAGGGGTATAAGTCTCTACCTCGTTCAAGAATGCTCAATTAACCAATGTTAAAGAAAATCAACTCCTAAGCACATAAACTCTTCTATTGATAGTCAAAGATGCACAAGGTCATTATACAATCAACTTGAACTAAGTTTCCTATTAAAGCTTGAACAAAACTCATTCATCACTTTCTCACTTAATTCCACAATCGACCAAACCAGAAAGAAAGGATGACATGTAGGTACAAATGTGCTAAATTCATGTATTTATGCTTAAAGATGCTCAAAAAATTTTAAATTTTTACAATTTTGGCACAAAAGGTCATCATGCGAACCCTACCCCCCAACTTAAAATTCACATTGTCCTCAATGTGAGAACCATGATGCATATGTGGGTCTGTAGTGTGCAATAATGAGCATGATGATGAGCATGAAACAATAACAACAAAGGCACAAATAAGAACAAAGCACAAATTAAACCAAGCATGCACCCATTATTCAAGCCACTTAAGGCATCACCCAATACATCCCCTCAACTTAGATTCTACAGCACTCCCAACAAGAACAATTATGTATGTGAAGTACCAATTAGAAGTGCAAAACTAAATAAAAGGGAGAGGAAGGATATTACCTCAAGAGCTTCCTTATTTGAAGAAAAGAAAAGAACTTGAGCAGTTTATTCCTTTGAATTAAATTGTACTAAAAGAAAAAAATAAAACTTCTACGAGATAAAATGTTAGAATAAACAAATAAAGTAAACTAAAAGAAAATTAAAATTTAATCTAGGCAGAAAGAAAACTAAAATAAATAAATAAGTAAATAAAATGTAATCTACTAATATACAATGGTTAATGCCAAAACATACTATCCAACTCCTAATCTCTCCCAAGCCTTACCAAATGGCTTTAGGAATGAAATATTCTCCTTGGGCCCAAGAGGTACTGAAAATGAGTGTGCTCCTAGTGCAGAAAACACTAGAAAATGCATGGCCTTGTGGGAATCCTTGAATCCCAAATATGACCCAAATTTATTTGCATATGTGAACATGGAATGTAGTTGTGGGTTTTTTAGTATCCCCTCGACACCTAAAAAGTCAATGCAAACTATTTTTTTGGTCTCCACCACTTCCCTAAATGTGTGGTCAATCTTAGTCAAAACATGTTCAGTTCCCTCAGTAAGATTCCTAGTTGGGGCGACAGCAAAAGATGAGAGTTGTGCACCACTCTCACTCTTAGGCTTGTCTATCGAACTCTCAAAGGATGATAAAGAAAATTCACTCTCATAAGAGTCCTGCGTAATTGAAGTAGGAACCCAACCATAATTAGAATCATACTTCCACTCAAATATAGGGGTCTCAACAGGTAAGTCATCAAGTGTACTAGCCCCAACAGGAAAAGATATATCAGAAGTGGTCTCAGTGAGTGGTATAGTGGCACATGATGAAACTAAAGTGACTGGCTTAACAGTGTGTTCCTTTGAACCTCTGGCATTAAAGCTCTTAGAATAAGTCTTAGGACTTTCCAAGGTCATCTGAGTTGTTAGGGTGGGATGAGCTTCAAGCTCTGTGGTGGTGTTGGTTGGCATGTCCTCTAGACTCTCAACAGATGAAGTCTCGTGCACGTTAGAGTTTGGTGGGAACAAGTCAAAGGGCTCATTCCCTTCATTATCGCAACCATTATCAGAATAGTCACTCCACTCAAAGTCTAGGGTTTTTGAATTAGAATTTTCTCGTGCAAGTAACAAAAATGACCTAGATTCAGCTATTTCAGCTTCAGTGCGTGGACGAATATAAGGACATGCTGTGGACTCGAACAATGTATCATCTAATGTAGAGTCAATATGTGTGGAAGTCTCATGTGCACTAGAATCTACTTTTAAGTTAACTTCTTCCCCATGTTGAGTTTGCTTGCAGAGTGACTCAACTTGTGTATTGCTAGATTCAGTAAGCCAATGATCTAGGGGTTCCTCAGACTGGCCCTCGGTAAGTAGAGTGGAGTTGGGACATGCAATATCCAAGTAATTAGGCTCAACTCCTACTCCATTTTCTAAGGATCGATCATGAGAATCAAGTGAAGTAGGAGGATGTGGGAAAGGGTCAATGTGGCTTTCAAGTGAATGAGGTTCAAAACTAGGTTCAAGTTTTTCTCGTGGCTTGGTGTGTTCATAGAAAAATTCAAAAAATGACCATGCTTTTTCTGGGGTAAGGTCAAGAAATTCCTTACCCAAACTTTTATCAAATGCTCGGTGTAACTCACAAGGTAGAGCATTGTAGAATATGCCTAGAATGTACCCTAAATCTAGTCCATGATTTGGGAAAGTTTCTAAAAGGTTTTTAAATCTCTCCCAGCATTTATAAAATACTTCACCCTTCTTAAAACAAAAACTTCTAATTTGAAAGCGGAAAGTGAAGTTTTGAAAATTGGGGAGAAAATTTGCAATAAAATCATTTTGTAACTCTTCCCAAATATTAATGGACGAAGTAGCAGCACGACACCAATCATCGGCTACTCCACATAATGACAACGGGAAAAAATTATACTTAAGTGTGTTATCTATGTAACCACTCGTGCAATAGAAACAAACTGACTCAAAACGTTCCAAATGAACTCTAGGGTCCTCATGTTGAAGTCCATAAAATTTGCTAGCATAGAAAAAGTTTCTAGGCAAAATTCAATTCCATAAATGCTGCCTAAATAACTCATGAGTGCATGAATGGTGTCTGGTGAACCAGAATTATAAGGAAAATAATCCATGTTCAAAAATTTTATTTTATTTATTTATTTATTTTTTAGAAAAAGAAATTAACTTAAAAATGAAAACAACCTAAAAACTAAAATTTGGCTCCCCGGCAACGGTGCCAAAAACTTGACCGCTCGTAAATAGTGCAGTGCTAATTAACCCCCAAGTGCAAAGGTGTGCGGTGTAGTTTTAATCTCGGTGAGTCCGAGGTCGAATCCACAGGGAGCCTATATGTTTCAGTTTCTAAGTTCAAATATGAATTTTAGGTTTAAATGTGAATTGAGATATCAATTGAATTAAATTGGATTTAAGAGAATTGCAAATTGAAGGATTAAACAAGAAACAAACTAGTTAAAGGGATATTTAAACTAGAATGCAAACTACTTTGAAATAACTTAGCAATTTAAAGTTACCGAACTTAAATGTAAAGAGAATTGAATATTTTCAAATTAAAAGCTATTCTAATTTAGAACTTGCAATGCAATCAATTCAAACAAAAGTGATTTAACTTAAGACAATAATATTTAAAAGAGTTCTTGATTCAACTTTCACAATTCCAGGTAATTCGTTATTTTGCCAAGGGATGATTTAAAATACAATCTATAGTTCACGTCAAAGGATCTATAGATTGGGAAAGATTTTCAATACATTCCAAAATTTCTCGATACACAGTTTTAAACTCACGTTTCATTATGGAAAATAAAACTGGAAATATTTTATGATAAAAACATTCGAGTTCAAATCTGATTTAGGAGTGAATAGATTCCAAAATTTCTCGATACACAGTTTTAAACTCACGTTTCATTATGGAAAATAAAACTGGAAATATTTTATGATAAAAACATTCGAGTTAAAAAGTTTTCTAAACAAACAAATCAGATTTGAAAATTGTAGATCACTTCACATAGGTTTTCAAAACCCATGCGAAGGATCTACGTTCATCCCTCAACTTATAACGAATCACCCTTCATTGATTCAGTGAATCAAGAACTAGGGTTTCTACTCTAGCATGATTTTAAACGAAACGAAAGCAATAAACGAAAGCATAAACATTAGATCTACCACTAGAAAATAATAAATCATATATTAAATTAACGAAACGAAAGTCAACTTACACGGCAAGCAACTCTGAAACTACGTAATGAAAGAGCAGTGCAGCGAAGAATAACCAAACATCGAACAACTCCATAAACAAGACAAGTAATTGAAAACTCTCTAAAAAAGCTATTCTAAAACTCTCAAAAGTATCTGAAAATATGAAAAAAAGGTTCCTAAAGTATGTAGAACTAAAAACTAGCGCTCTCTTGGGTCGGCCATGTAGCAGATGTTATAAAGAAGTTGTAAAGAAAACCCTAAAAGACGGAGTGAAGCCACGCGCACATAACACACTGTGGTCCGGACCGTTTGGCAGGTGGTCCGGACCACAGAAACTTTGTTCTTCAAGTTCTGCTTCTCGTTTGCTGCTTCTGACAGCTTTCTGTCCTCAACTTCCACTGCGATTTTGACCTCGCAAACGATCGATTCAGGCTTCGTCTAAAGCACGAAAGTTGTAGCCCTTTGAGTCTTCTTTCCAACCCAAAAAGAATCAGGTCAATCCGAGTTGTGAGTGAAAAGTTATGGTCTAAATACTGACAAGGTGTCGAGCTGGAACTTCAGCTGCACACCACTTCATCTATCTTGAACTTTGGACCATTTTTTCCTCCTCGGAAGCCACTTTCAACACTGCTAATCTCACGTATTTTCCCCTTTTACCTGTAATTAAGAGAATAAACACTATAAATAATAAAATAACGATAAAACTTTGAAATTAACTACTTAAATGCATCAATGAGTATCAAAATGTGGAGTTTGTAATTACACTTTTCAAGTGTAATCATTTCCTTATCAAATAAACTACCATTTATGAAGGAAGTTGTTATTCTTTAGAGTCCTTGACACCAGCCATATTCCTTAAATAGATCCATATTCCTTGAATAGATATTTAGGAGTCCTTGATATCAGCCATATTCCTTGAATAGAGATTTGAATGAGTATAGTCTCCCTTATCTCTCCATAAAATGTAGGATACACCTTATAACTCCTAAAGCTTATTTGTTTGGACCAGGTTTGCCAATACCCTCCCGCAAACTGAGCTCGGACTGAAGGCACAGTTTGGTTCAAAAGTAAGCTAAGGTAGCTTTTGAAACAGATTTTGTAAAGAGATCAACAATCTGTTTAGTCGAAGGAATATGTTTAGTGAAAAGGAGTCCAAGAGCAACGCGTTCACGTACAAAATGGTAGTCCAATTCGATATGTTTACTTCGAGCATGGAAAATTGGATTAATTGTCATGTATAGAGCACTGATATTATTACAGTAAAGAGTTGGTGAAGATGGAAGTGAAATGCGAAGATCTCCAAGAATATAAGTTAGCCAGGTAAGCTCAGCAGTAGTATTAGCCATAGCACGGTACCCTGCTTCAGTACTGGAGCGAGAGATAGTGTGTTATTTCTTAGCACACCATGAAATGATGTTGGAACCAAGAAATATGCAGTAACCAGTAGTTGATCGCCTTGTTGTAAGACAACCCACCCAATCAGCATCAAAAAAGGCAGATAATGTAAGTGTAGTATTGGAAGTGAGATGAAGACCGGTAGAGAGTGTGCCTTTGAGGTACCAAAGGATTCGATTAACCAATTTCAAGTAAGCAACCGTGGGTGCATGCATAAACTGTGAAACATAGTTAACACTGTAGGACAAATCTGGATGCATAAGAGTGAGGTACTGAAGAGCTCCAACAATCCCACGATAAAAGCTAGGATCCGCAAGAGGAGTTGCAGGTTCAGGAAGTTTGAGCTTGACATCCAAAGGAGTAGACATAGGTTTGCAATCGAGCATTGTTGATCGCTCAAGAATGGTAAAAGCATAGTGTGATTGAGAAAGATGCAGTCCTTCAGGTGTAGGAGAGATCTCAATCCCAAGAAAATGATGAACTGGTCCGAGGTCCTTCATGGAGAATTCTCGGCTTAAGGTTTGAACAAAAGAATTGACAATCGTAATGGAAGACCCTGTAAGAAGCATATCATCAACGTATAAAAGCAAAACACGAATACCCTGATTAGACTGACAAACAAAAAGAGAAGGATCAGCAAGACTACAAAAGAACCCATAGGAAATAAGAAAATCACTGAGTCTATCAAACCAAGCACGGGGTGCCTGTTTAAGCCCATATAGAGCACGTTGAAGCTTACAAACATGATTCGGAAATTGAGAGTCAACCATACCTAGGGGTTGTTCCATGTATATATATTCAATAACATAACCATGCAAGAATGCATTTTTGACGTCCAATTGCCGAATGGGCCAATGCTTTACAAGCTCAATGGTTAAAATTAGACGAATTGTACCTGGTCATATGACAGGAGAAAAGGTCTCTGTATAATCAAGTCCATTGATCTGATGATAGCCTTTTGCGACTAAACGGGCTTTGAGACGATCTAAGGAACCATCAGGTTTAAGTTTGGTCTTAAAGACCCATTTTGAGCCAATCACATGCATGTCGGAAGTACGTGGAACTAATCGCCAGGTCTCATTTTAATGAAGAGCAGCAAGTTCATCAAGCATAGCAGTTTTCCATCAGGGGTGAGATAAAGCTGTTTTAATTGTTTTTGGTTCCCGAGGTATAGTGCTAAAGGAGGCACTAGTTAAGGCATACTTAGGATTGGGCCTCACAATTCCACTTTGAGACCGAGTAGTCATAGGATGGTGGACAGGTACAGGGCGTAATTGTGAGTCAAAGGCAACAGCAGAGGATACAGATTCAAACGTAGTAGGCATAGGAGATGCTGTCATTGTATCACCAGGTAGTAAGGAATCATGGGGAGGTTCAGGCGAAGCAGTTATTGAGTTGCTGGTTGAAGGAGGTTCAACTAAATAAGAATCTGATGACTGTGTAGGGTCATTTTGAGGACAAGTTGTCATAGCAGTTGGTAGAGGAATATGGAAGTGATGTAGTGAGGTAGGCTCCTGTAGAGGTGTATCTGATTCACAAGAAGGCAGCTAAGAATCGAAAATCTGATGCACATGAGAACCTAAAGGAGGTAAGTTAGATGTTTTAAATGGAAAAATGGTTTCAGCAAATACGACATCTCGAGAAATAATAAACTTTCGACTAGGAGGATGAAAGCACTTATATCATTTATGTTTTTCACCATATCTTACAAAAACACATAAAGCAGATTTAGGATCAAATTTATTATTTTTAGTGTCCCATGTATATGGAAAGCATTTAGAGCCAAACACTCGAAAAGGGGTATAATCAGGATGAATCCTATGCAACATGAAGTATGGAGTTTCAAAGTTAAGTGAGGATGAAGGTAATCGATTAAGGAGAAAAACAGCAGTGGAAAAAGCTTCTAACCATAGATATAGAGGTGCATGACTATGAAATAACATTGTCATACCTAGTTCACGTATAATACGGTGTTGTCGCTCAACCATACCTGTTTGTTCTGGAGTAAATGGACACGAGATCTGATGAACAATTCCAGTGGCAAGAAAATGAGATGATAATCAAGAATTAACAAATTCTCCCCCACCATCAGAGTGGAAGATTTTTATTTTCTTATTGAATTGGCACTCAACATATTGTTCAAATGCTAAGTAGGCCACAAAGAAATCAGATTTACTTTTTAGAGGAATAATCCAAGTGTACTTAGAGAAATCATCTACTAAACACGCATAGAATCGAAATTTTCCAATAGATAAAACTGGAACAGGCCCCCATAGATCACAATGTATCTTATCAAAAACATTAGAACTAGAATGTTCAGAAGAACTAAAGGGAAGTTTACTTAATTTGCCTAATTGACAACTATCACATAACTGATCTGCTTTCGAAGAGCCTACAACTTCAATCAACCCTTTATTTTTTAACAACTGAATTGCAGAAAATTGTGAATGGCCTAGACGCTGATGCCAAATGTCTGAAGTGCCAGATCTAAATCGATAAGAGAAATGTGCCTCTGGCTCTTTGGACAGGATATATAAATTACCCTTCCGTTTTCTTGTTATGAGTGGATAGCCTGTGTTCCGTTCCTTTACACAAAAACTAATGTTAGAAAATTCACAATTAACAAGAAATTGAGAGGTGAGTTGACTTACAGAAAGAAAATTTTTTTTCAGATTGGGTACTAAAAGAACATCATGAAAAGGTAAGATGTTATTTTGTTTAATAGAAGAATTTCCAACACCTGTTATTGGTAAAGAAGATCCATCTCCAATGATAATGGAATCAGTTCCATTATATTTATGGATATTTATTAACATACCTTGCTGTCCAGTCATATGATTTGAAGCTCCGGTATCGAAGTCCAATCTGTGTCAATAACAGAATTGTCTAATGTGAGTGCTGCAAGAGCTTGTGGGAGTTCATGGTTCTGATCTCTTTTTTTTGGTATCCACCAGTAGATTTTGGCACTATGATCAGGTTTGCCACAATATTGACAGATTGTATCATGATACAACTCTCTTTCTGCAGTAGTCATCCGTCGTTCTCCAGATGGTGGTGGTCTGCATTGTTGTGTGTTGAGATTGCCTGAATAGCCTCAGGATTGTTGTGCTTGGAAACCACGACCTGTAGAAATGAAGGATTTGTTTTGGTTCCTAGGCATGAGATTTCGTGTTTGTTGCTGTTGTTGTCCATAGAAGGCTAAATGTGGAGTGAGATGAGAGAGAGAGACGTCAGATTGATTTGAAAACCAATTCCGACGGTGATCTAGATTTTGCAATTGTGAAATCAGTTTTTGTAGGTTGGTCTTGGGGGTTTTAGCATTGTTGTGGTGAAGGTTTCATAATGTGGTCCAAGGCTTGTGAGAAGACAAAACACCTTTTCTTGATCAGGAATAGGTTTGCCAATGGCAGCAAGATTATCACACAAGCCTTTGAAGATTCGTATATGGTCTGCAATAGTTTTCTTCTCATCTTTACGTAGATAGGTAAGCTGCTGTCGAAGTGTGAACTCTCGCTCTTAAGAGTCTTGTGTGTATGCTTCTTTGAGTGCTTCCCAGACTGCAAGTGCTGTGTTTAACCCGATGACAAGTCCAAGAGCTTCTTCAGAGAGGGTTCCAATGATCCAACCCCTGAGAAGCCGATCTGACTTTTGCCAAGCAATAAATTCTTTTGATAATGTTGATGAGTTGTTTCCTATGTCTGTGGTATCTGAGTTTTGAGAAGCAAATTTTGGTGGAATAGGAATTTCACTAGTGAGATGATGGACTAAATCTTGGCTTTCTGCCAAACCTAATATATGTTCTCTCCATAACGGGTAGTTGGATGGAGTAAGTTTTAAGGTAACAAAGTTATTGACATTCAAGGATAAGAAAGTCATAATGTGAAGAAGAGGTCGTACTGGCTCTGATACCAAGAGAAAAAACAGAATAAAAAGGTTTTCTTGATGTATTTTATTGAATAATTCTCTGTACATTGTTAGCTAGGGGATGCAGAATTTATAACATTGCTCTTACACATGACTGGTATAGATATGCCTAAAAAAGTTCCTTAAAACTAGCAATCACTAAAGAATATTCAAACGTATTAAATGGTTGAAGTTTCTTTATCAAATAAACTACCATTTATGTAGGAAGTTGTTATTCTTTAGAGTCCTTGACACTAGCCATATTCCTTAAATAGATCCATATTCCTTCAATAGATATTTAGGAGTCCTTGATATCAGCCATATTCCTTGAATAGAGATTTGAATGAGTATAGTCTCCCTTATCTCTCCATAAAATGTGGGATACACCTTATAACTCCTAAAGCTTATTTGTTTAGACCAGGTTTGCCAATAAAAGGTGGTTGCATCAATGATGAGTTTGGTCAAAAGATGTTGCAACTTGAATCTACTTGCAGGACTTCTATATTGATTCAAGTAGACTACTTGCTTATGTGGGTCACTTAGGTGGGCCATTCGTAGCTCTAATACCAGTTTATTAGCAATGGAGGATAGAAAAAACAGAGAAGTGAGGAAAAGTGTTTAAATTTGAAATTGCTTTATTCAACTCACTTAATTCCAAACTAATTACAAAAGACTCTATCTATAGAGTGGAGGAAGGCTGATCATATATGAATCTATTAATGCCTCTGAAGTCTTTCCAAATTCCTAAAGAGTCACACGTACAAAACAAAAAGACAATCTTAAATACAAAAGTCTAGATACATTCAGGAAAAATCTAGAGATGAATTATTAAGGACAATATATGAAGACTCTAGAACAATCATCATAAATTTGGTTTAATTTCCAACATAAAAGATATATTCTTGCTCTTTTCACTTATTTTTATGAATAGGGAAAAATTAAAAAAATGAAAAATATCTACAAATTTTGCTTATCTCATAATTCAGTTCAATTAACCAAATGTAAGAATTTCAGTTACGTTGTGTATGTCATTTCCTTAACAAAATTAAGAACAAGAAACAGCACAAAGATAAATGAATTCAAATATGATAACCCTAAGAATATGATGGCAATATTGGATTTGATCGTAATACAACTTTTTTTATTTTCAAAAGGCTAGCACTTATGAAATATAAGGGAGTTATCTTATTTAGTGGTTGTCAAAGTTATCTTCTTTTACATATCTATCCTTAAATTGGGTTTGGTATGAAGTTAAGAGGGATTCAAAAGGGGTAATTCAAATTTGAGTTTGGATATAACACAAATTTCTTATTTTCAAAAGATAATAGCGATTTAGTGCTTCTAAAAAGTATATTTTACATCTCTTCCAAAAAGTATTTAGGGTAACATTTAATATTTTTTAATATCGAGTCTCTTCTAAATGTATGATTACCACTTGGACGAAAATATTTATAAGTATCTCAATGTAATTCAATATCCATAAAAATTCAATTGTAACATATAATTTATGTAAAAAAACCTATTGTTCGCATATGCTTAAATAAGAGTGTTAACATATATAGAATACAAAAATTAAGAAATTATAATCTTGTATATATAGAAATTAGGAAATCCTTTTCATTATAGGTCTTTATTTTAGTTTCCAATTCTATTTTCTAGCTTTGCCTAAATAAAGGCATCTTTATATTCTTGTGCAGATAGTTTTAATACAATTCTTCTACTTTTCATTAGTTAAATTCTCTATCCTTTCTTTATTTTATGATGGTATCAAAACAATTGAATTCTGGTTCCTAAAATTTTTTTTCTCTTTCTTCTGCACTGGTTTTACTCTTGAATTCTTTTGGCGTTTTGAATTCTAGTACCTTTTGTATATGCTGGGCTTAAATTCTTCTTCACGGTTAGCTAATGCTCTACCATTAGACTACTTTTTGGGGCTACCATTAGTTTTGGTCGCTTGTTAACATTAAACAACATCTATCCAATTGAGTCTTGATCAACATGGATCCACACCAGCACCTTAGTTTTTGGCGTTTTGCTCTACTGATCCAATTTGGCCTTTTTGCTCCACAACCTTTATTTTTAGCTTGATTTAAGCCAGTTTCAAATCCTCAGCTTCCGTGTGGATCAACATTGCAGCCCGTCCACTCTTGTGTGGATCAAATCGGCAACCTTATTCCTAGGGTTTTCGACCCTCTAATTTTGATTTTAGCCTCCGTTTTAGCCTATTCTGTCAATTCAGTATACTTATTCATTATAGCTTCTCAACTTGATATTGTCCACCCAATCGACACCATTCTTGATGGTTCCAACTACAATATTTAGGCCAACTAGATGTCCGTTTTTGTAATTGGACATAAACTTTGGAGGTATGTCATTGGTGAACGTTTCAAGCTACAGAAATCAGACACAGAGACACAGAAAGAGTTTGACAACCGCATTAAGGATTGGGACAGCACTCACTGTAAGATTATTTCTTGATTTATTAGTACTTTCAATCCTACAATTTAGAGTCTTCTGCCTTAATTTTAGAACACTCACGCTGCCCAGGAGTTTTTAGCCAATTGGTATAATTGCACTAGTAATGCTGCTCTACAATTCCAATTGGAATTTGAGCTTTATCAAATGCGACAAGAGCCCGATCAATCCATTACTGATTATTATGCCCAAGTCCATAGCCTTTGGGATCAACTCTCTCAAGCTAATCCTTCATTTAAAGATGCTGAGTCTATTGAATTATTTGCACCATATAGAGATCACTACCAATTTATTTGCTTTATGATGGGGATTTGAGATGATTTTGAAAATACTCAAGCTTCTCTTTGCACCGCTTTCCCCTGCCATCCTTTAAAGCTGCTCTCACCGAACTTCTTTTTGACAAGACACGCTAGAAGACTCGTCAACTACAGGCCTCAGACTTAGTTATGGCTAGTACTCCTACTCAGGCCGTCTTTACTGTGTCTTCTGCTCCTACTGTATCTTCAAAACGCAACCAAGTCTGGTGTAATTATTGCAAGAATGAAGGACAGCTTATCAGTTACTGCCCTAAACTCAAGGCTAAGCACTCCAAATCTCAGCCCCGCCATCAAACTACTGTTGCATCCAGTTCTAGACACCCAGGTTCTACCAACCATTCATCATTTACTACTACTGATGTTAAGGCTATTGTCCACTAGGTTGTCACCCGTACTTCTACTGCTTTGTCTACCGCCATAGGTGTGTTTAAGACTCCCTTTTTTACTGACTCTGCTTGCTGCAACCGCATGACTTCTGATTCTTTCTTACTTTCTCATAAGCAGTCTTTTTCACAAGCCTCATTAATCAATACTACTAATGGTTCTCATATGTCAGTTAGTCACGTTGATTCTATCATTAGTCATAATTTTTGCATACCTAATACTAATCTTATTCCTAAGTTATCCTTAAATTCTTTTATATGTGGATCAACTTATTGAACTTAGTTATGTTGTGAAATTTTCTAATGATGGGTATGTTGTGCAGGATCCTTAGACGGACTAGTTGATTGGGACAGGGCGTAAAGTTGGTCGCCTCTTTGAGCTTACGTCTTTATATCATTTAAGCCCTTCTTCATCAGTTTTTCAGTCAATTGCGGCTACCACCACCACTTCCAGCTTATAGCTCTCTCGTCATAGTCATACTTCATTATCTCATGTCCATTTGTTACATCAAAAGGACATTTAGCTCCCATTAATTTTTCTTCTTTTGATTGTTTACCATGTTAATTAGGGAAATAAACTACTTTACCATTTAATAAAAGTGATTCTAACTCTACTATACCATTTGATCTTGTTCATTTTGATATTTTGGGACCGATACCTATTGCCACTAAGGAGGAAGTCGTTACTTTGTAATTTTTGTTGATGATTTTTCACAATACACTTATATTTACTTATTTAATAATCAATCTGAGTTATCCAAAATTTTTGATAATTTTCACAAAATGATCCAGACTGAATTTTCTTGCAAGATTAAAATTTTTCGCTCCGATAGTGCTATGGAATATAAAGATAATTCTGTTCTTAACAATCTTGAACAAAATGGGTCTCTTCCTCACTCATCTTATCCTTATACATCCCAGCAAAATGGTCATACTGAACGAAAACATCATCACGTTTTAAATACCATTCGATCACTTCTCATTTCTACTTCTCTACCTAAAACCTTTTGTGAGGAAGCCACTCTCACAACCATTTACACAATTAATATGGTTCCTTCTTCCATAATTTCTAATTACTCTACTTATGAGCGTTTGTATGGGAAGGTACCAGATTATTCGTGTCTCAAAATTTTTAGCTATACTTGTTTTGTCCTTCTTTCCCAGCATGAGTGTACCAAATTAGAGCCTCACTCTCGCTTATGTTGTTTTCTTAGCTATGGTATTAAACAAAAGGTTATCGGTGTTATGATCCCATTTCCAAACGCCACTATCTTTCTTGACAAATTTAGTTCTGGGAACGTTGTTTATTTACTGACATGATCAGACTTCCCTCTAGCCCTTATCATCATTCACCTATTTTTACTGATTCTTCAATTACCTTATTTCCAGATACTAACTCTTCCATCACCCGGCTCATCTGGCATGCCTGTGGGATCCTCGTCTCCGCTTTTTGCTCTTGAGCCTTCCCCTGCTGTTTCTACCCATAAACCTTCTCCTATTGTTTCCACTCTATCATCACGTGAGTTTTACCATCCCGTTTGAGTAAGAGCTCCTCCTTCTTATCTTAAAGATTATCACCGCTAGGTTAGTTCTAACCCTTTTTGACAGCAAGTAATGAATGATAAACTTAATGCTCTTATTTCTATCTATACTTGGGATCTGGTTGACTTGCCATCTCACAAAACTATAGTAGGGTGTAAATGGGTTTATAAAATAAAGATTCAAGTAGATGGATCAGTGGAGCGTTATAAAGCTTGTCTTATTACGAAAGGATTTACTTAGGAGTATGGTATTGATTATGAGAAAACTTTTGCTCCCATGGCTCGCCTGACTTCTTTTCGGTCCTTACTTGCTATTGCAGCTATTTGGCTACGGATGTTATTCCAGATGGATGTTCAAAATGCCTGCCTTAATGATGATCTTACTGATAAGGTATCCATGACACCTCATCTTGGATATTCTCATCCACTTCAGAAAGTTTATCGACTTCGTAAAGCAATCTATGGGTTTAAACAGTCTCCTCGAGCTTGGTTTTCTAAGTTTAGTTCTATTTTAACCCAGCAAGATTTTGCACCTAGTGTCTATGACTTTGCGTTGTTTATTCATTGCTCCTCTACTAGTATCATTCTTCTACTACTTTATGTTGATGATATGGTTATAGCTGGCAATGATATATCTAGGATTAATGCACTTCAACAGTTTCTTAGTCAATACTTTGAAATGAAGGATTTAAGCAAACTTAGCTATTTCTTGGGTCTTGAGGTCACTTCCAATTCTCAGGGATGTTATCTTTCCCAAACTAAATATGCTTCTGACCTTTTATCCTGAGCTGGTCTCACTGATAATAAAATTGTTGATAGTCCTTCGGAGACTAATGTGAAGTTACTCGCAACAAAGGGTGAACTCTTGTTTGATTCTACTCTTTATTGATAGATTATTGGGAGTCTCATTTATCTTACTGTGTCTCACCCAAACATCTCTTATGCTATTACTTTGGTTAGCCAGTTTATGTATATACCCCGATCTACTCACTATGCAACTGTTCTTTAGATTCTGAGATATATCAAGAGTAATTTATTTCATGGGCTTCTCTTTTCCTCATTCTCTCTATTACAATAGCATGCTTTTTCAGATGTTGATTAGGCTAGTGACCCTACTGATTGTCGCTCTACTACTAAATATTACTTCTTTCTTGGCACTTCACTTATCTCTTGGCAAAGTAAGAACCAGTCTGTCATTACTTACTCTAGCACTAAAGCTAAATATCGTGCACTCACTGACTCTATTTCTGAGCTCCTTTGGCTTCGCTGGCTTCTTGCAGATATGGGTCTCTCTTTCAACAGTAGCACTCCTCTATATTGTGATAATACTAGTGCCATTCAGATTGCCCATAATGATGTCTTTCATGAGTGTGCGAAGCACATAGAGACTGACTGTCATTTCATTCGCCACCAAGTCAAGCAAGGTACTCTACAGTTGTCCCATATTTCTTCTACCGACCAGCTTGCAGATATCTTCACTAAATCTCATCTTCCTGGTCATCATCATGAGCTTATGTCCAAACTCAAGTTGGTCTCTTCATTACCATCTTGAGTTTGAGGGAAGGTGTTAACATAAATAGAATATAGAAATTAGAAAATTATAATCTCGTATATATATAGAAATTAGGAAATCTTTTTCGTTATAGGTTTTTATTTTAGTTTCCAATTCTATTTTCTTGCTTTACCTATATAATGGCGTCTTTACATTCTTGTACAAACAGTTTTAATACAATTCTTCTACTTTTCATTAGATAAATTCTCTATTCTTTCTTTATTTTATCAAAGAGAATGAATTACAGAGGTATTCATACTTGAGTCCATGAAACACAACTTTTAATTATGTTTGGTGTATTTTATGAAAATTTTAAAATGTTAATATTTTCCAGAGTCAAATGTTTAATTTTTAGTGAATAAATTAAAAGACCAAAAAAAAAAAAAAATTGGGTCCGAACCATGGCTAACAATTATTTACACAATATTTATCCCTTACATTTTAATCTATATAAACATATATATGATTAAATAAATAGTTAGTCTTTCAAATTTTAAAACAAAAACTTTTAAAGTGAATTTTTTAATTAAGAAAGTTAACACATGTTCAAAATAGGAATACTACTTCAAAATATAGTTGTGTGTATAAGCTAGAATTTCGTTAATCCAGTTATAAAGGTGTGGGTTATCCAATCACTAGAAGAAATAATGTGGATTAGGTTGTACTCATTAAATACTAAAGGTGATGAGGGAGATTTTCGGACTTTATCAAAATGACAAAAATACCCCTCGGGGGGACAAGTCGACCTTCTGAGCTGTAGAAGTCGGGTCAGCTTGGGTTGAGCTCCATAATCCGAGCTATTAAGTGCTGAGCTAAACGTGGGCGCATGCATGAGATTTTTATGATCACGATCCCGAAATTCGTGCCATAGTTGTTGATTTGGAATCATCAAAATAAGAAAGAATTTCCAAAATCGAACAGATTTGCAAGGGAAATTGCAGTAAATTAGGGAGAATTCCCAATTTGCCTCTATTCTTGAATTTGTGGAACATCCCTATAAATAAGGGAAGAAGTCACTATCACAGGTATGTAACCCTTACCCTGCTGTTATTTTGTCAAATTATTTCTTAATTCCTTACTAACTTGATTGTTGATAAATCTTTGGTAGGCACTACACCGGTGTCATTGGCAAACAGATTTCATTATTTTTGGCAAATCAACCTTCGGAGGGCCCGGATCGAGGACCACAAAATTTCATCATCATCAAAAGGTGCATAGACGCCATATGTGTTATTATTTTATTTGTGTAATTTGTTTTATTAACAAGTGACCAAGAGACACTTATTCAGGACTAATAATCTCACTTTTATAGAGTTTGCATGAGAATATGTAAAATTTTATTATGCGGCATGTTTCTATTAAACCATAATGAGTGACCCAAAGGCAAAGTTAACAAATGCCTTTAATTACTAATAAAATTACCCTTGTTTACTAGGGTTCAAGGGGCTACAGTGGAATCTACTACTAATGCATCACTAAGTGGCCGTGATTGGATTGTATTTAATTTAATATTTCTAATTAAATTTAATTAAAAATAATTTTAAAATAAAATAAAAGTTAAAAAATCTAATTGGAACACTTTTTTCTTTATATTTCTAGGTATTTAGGACAGTTTGCGCGCAACTTGACTAATCCACGAGAACCCTAAAGTTAACGATCAGATAAAGCTTTAGTGACCCTGAGGAGACTTGAACTAGTGACCGCTAAGAAACAAATTCAAGATCTTACCAGAATATAAAACGTTATATCATATTAAATACAATCAAATCATGACCCTTATTTTTCTACTACAACCCCTTGAAGCCTATTTATTATTCAACATAACCTGGATTCTCTCTCTCTTATTAATTTCTCTTTTTAAATCTCCTCATTAATTTTACTCTCTAAATTATTAACGGCAAAACTCGATTAATGTTTTTTTAATTATTGACAAAATTACCCTAATCTATTATTCTACCCAACCTAAACTCTCTCTTCCTCATTAATTTTCATACTCATCCTATCTATTCATCTCTATCTTTTTTTTTCTTCTAAAAAACATATTATTCTTCTTTTTTTATATTAAAAAACATATAGTTAAATAATAAATACTTATTTTAAACTTAAAAATTATTAATGTACTATTAAATCATAAACATACTCTCTTTGAAAAATATCTATCTTCAAAATACATTTAAATAATAAATTTATCATTTTAAAACATAAAAATTATTAACATGTCATTGAATTATAAAAATGCTACATGTTTGTAATATTTTATCTAATATATTTGAAAGTTTCATATTTGTATATATGAACTTTTTTTTAGATTAATTATTTAAATGTAACTGGATAAAAAAATTTTATACTATTGGAAATTTAAACTCATATTTAATTGTGACTAGATTAATTTTAAATAAAAATTATTAAAAACATCTTTCTATTAAAAAATTATTATTAATATTAAATTATCTAGATTAAATTTTTTTATAATTTTTTAAAGAATATTATATTTTCTATACATAATATATATAATTATGGGAACTTTGGATTTAGTTTATTATAAAAATATTAGAAATAAAATCCTATTTATTTTTTTAAGAGGCAAAATGTATTAAAAATTTTTATATTGATAAATAAAAAATATAAATGTTCTCCAACTAGGGGTTGTGTGAATTTAAGATAATATTATTCTTTTAGTAAATTTTCATATAATCTCTTGAAAAAAACAAATATACACATAAAAATAAGATTTTTTTTTTTGAATAGGAGATAAAAACAATGGATTTTACATATTTATGTTTTTTAAACACAGAGAAAAAGATAGAAATGAATGAATAATGATGAGATAAGTTAATTGGAAGATAGAATCTAAATATTCCTAAAAATAGAAAAAGCAATAGAAAACAAATGAAGATGAGAGAAATTATGTAAAGCCTTGAAAATTTTGATAAATAAAATTATATTATTTTATTATTTATTTATTCAGATTTTTAGTTAACTTAAATTTATATTTTTATTTAATGTATTTTAGTCTGACATGCTATTTAAATTTCATGCATGTACATATATTTAATGCTAGAATGTATATAAGTATGTGGTGGGTTGTATTTATATGTTGTGATATATATAAATATATATATAAAGCTGTGTGTTTTTCCTATAAGGTGAAAAATGAGGTACATGTGTTTGTTTTGGTTGGTTGGTAGAGAGGCATGATCCTATTGGTTGAAGTTGTCGCAAGAGTTAATGAAGTGTGTGGGAGGCCAAAGGTTGGCAGACTAGAATTCAAATCATCGCTTTCTTGAGAAGCTTGGGGTAGACTTTAAGGGGAAAAATTATGAAAGGTGCATGTATCTTTATGGACGCGCGAGTATGAATACTTATTGTATATTTAAAACACTCCTTATTAAGTCTCTAGATTTTTTCCCAACAATCTAACCTAGAGAGAGAGAGAGCATTTGCAAAATTCTTGCAAGACCATGTAATGAGGAAGAAAAAAGGGATCTCCTCTAACCTTTTACGAAACATGTTCATGTCAAATCCGTGTATGGCTTGGAGGGGGTTCGCCAGAGAGTTACAGGAAAAACCAACTTAAGTTGGTAGTAACACTTTTACACATCGATCATCTACGTGTGTAGTGAGGTAGGTGACGTAGCATATAGGTTTATTTTTCTTAATTTGTTACAAAATTTTGTTTGCTTTAAATATGTACATGAGTTGGAAATATAAGCCATGTTCTTTTTGAATATGTTATATATGAGGTGTTACAAAGAAAGAGTCAGTATGTTTAAGACCTATGCTTTGGACATGTTTGAGGATGTATATGTGATACACGCTTTGATTTGCTATATATTTTAGTTTTATGATTAATAAATGAGTAAATCAAATACTTATGTCTCGTTTTTAGTTAAAAAGGATTTTCATACATGTTTTGATGTGAAAGATTCATAAGTTTGGTGTTCAAAGAAATTTCGTTTACGTTTTAAATTTTATAAAATTTCTAGAAAAATAAAGGCCCAAAGCCTCACGCTGCTTGCAGGCAGGCTACAAGGCATTTTGGAATTTTCCTAAGTGCTGAAATTTGAGTGGCTCGAAGCCTCAGGCTCCCTGCACCCAAGCTGTGAGTGATTCTATGAGAGGCCTGAAGCCTTAGGCTACCTATGCCCAGGTTGAGAGGCCTGGAGCCTCAGGCTACCTGTGCCCAGGTTGCGAGGCCTACTATTTTTCTTAAAAACTATAGATTTTTTAAACACTTTTGTTCCAAAATAGTATGGATTATCCTAAATTGATTTTATGACTTATTAAGGTTATTTGAGTTCTCAAATTTGATTAATTGTATACTCTTTAGATATGTGTACTAAGAGTTTGTATGTGAATTATTTACTTGTTTTAAACACAAGCATGTACAGGCAATATGAAACTAAGGCCCAGGGGAACATTTTATTTCATAAGACTAATAAAATAAAGGTTGAACATAAGAAACTAGATTTAGGGAGAATCTTGTGCAAGATGTGCTATTGTTAAAGGAACATGAATTGATATTGATTTTTGATATTGGGGTCATTAAGGGTATTAAAAAAGTGAGTTCTAGAGCCTAAGGGTCGAAAGTCCCGAAACCTGTGCAGGATGGTATAGCATAACTATTAAAAACCTGCAAAGTATATATACGACTTGAACCAGCGTATATTACTTCTAGGACTGCGGGACTAGTTTGCCCACTAGGGCAAGATGAGATGGACTAAGACTGCGAGACTGGGGTTATAAGTACATTTGGGACTACAAGACCATTTGTACCCCACGACTTAGGTCTAAGGATTTGATGAGTACATCTGGGACTGCGAAACTAGTTATACCCAATGACTTCAATCTAAGGATTTGATAAGTATATCTAGGACTGCGAAACTAGTTGTACCAAATGGCTTAGGCTTAGGCTTAGGGATTATTTAGGTTTAGTTCTGTAGCCACAGACTAAACTTACACAGTACCCGACCCATAGTGTGATTTTATAATATACGTTTATATATATCATGATGTGATTGAGAGGATGAATGTGGTTTTTAGCATGAGACTGCGAGATCATGACTAAGTAACTATTTAATTTAGAATAGTATGTTGACTGTGAACATTGTAATATTAATGTGAAAGTGATAACAGAGTTTTATTTAATTTAAAGTTGATTAGGTACTGTTGTTTACCTTGCATAATTAAGAAACGTATTCTTATGTGCTTATTTCTAAGCACACATGGTTTAGTACTCACCCCCTACAGTTGATCTTATAGGGGCAAATGCTTGTGATGGATTCGTGAGATAGACTAACTAAGCATTACATGTTCTTTATTTATTTCGTGTACCATTTTATATATTTGGTTTTAGGTCCAGTTTGAAATGTTTTGTTTTGTAGCCTTTTGTGGCATGCGTTAGGCCTTTAGAGTATTCTAATGGCGAATACTATATTATTAATTCACTTTTGCTCTGATTTATGTTGGTTGTATGATTATTTGTATTTATTTGTGGGTTTAGTCTCCGCGTCCGCGGGTTGTCGATTTCAAGGCGTGACAAATTAAACTTAGAGAGAGAATTTAGGTGTTTTGTAAATAAAGAAAAAGATATAGATATAGATAAATAAGGATTAGAGAAATTAATTTGGGAGAGATAAATTAAGTGTGAAAATGGTATTTTGTCAATAATTATAAAGAGTATTAATTGAGATCTGGTTTAAGAAATTCTACCTTGCCATTCCTGCCACCCAAAATAAAATAATATGATAATTAAAATTTTAAAATTATAAAATAATTTAATTAGAGTTAGTTTTTAAAAATTGTTTGATTTAAATTTTAAATTTGATGGTAGATTAAATCGTATTTTAAAAAATTAAAAGGTTTTACCAAAATTTAAATTTTATTAATTTGTAGGTTTCATCACTATACTTAGTGTTGCATCTATATAATAATATCTATATAATAAAACAGGATAATTTTTGAAAATATCCCTCTTACAAATTAAGATCCAACGACTAATAATTATTTTTTCTTTCATTTAACAATTGAGATCATTTTTATATTTTTAACTTTCACTCAATTCTTATTTTGTGTACCCCATTACTATCTATATTACAAAACGGCTCAATTCTTATTTTAGTGAATCTCACTATCATCTATCTCACAAAATGATTTAAGGATTTTAAATTTCACCATATTTCAAATGTAAAGATCATATGCAAATCAAAACTACCAACTTAAATTTCGCCCAATTATAGTTTCTAGAAAGTTGAATCTTTCAAATTAAAACACCATAATTTGAGTTTTCGTTAAACTTTTTGTCTAAAATTTTAACTATATAAGAAATTTTACACTAATTTTTTTAAAATGTTGTAGGCACAGGTTATTACTAGTAGGAATATATATCGTCATACGATAACAAAAAAAAATAAAAAATATTATATAAATTTTTTATTTCATGAAGAAAATAACGAAAATGTAAGAAACTATTAATGTAAAATTTATTAATTGTTCAAAAACATTTATTGGATTAGAAAAATGAACATAAGAATATAAATATTTATTAAAAACTATAACTTTATTTAATTATTCATAAAAAATAAATATAGAAGTAATTTTTATTTCTTTCACAATCTTTTTAGACAAATTCTTAATTTTCAATCTAAATACGATGTAACTGAAATATTTATATAATTGGTTGACTTGTTGATATATATCTATATTTATTATAAGGCAAATCATGAGTTTGGTGAACCTTTTTTTTTTTTCTTTTGGCTACCTTTTTTGTGAAACTCTTAATTTTATTTTTTTCAAAACCCTTAACCACCAATAATTACTTATAATTTAAAAGTAGTGTATAAGTAATTTGTTAATTTTTGTAACTTATTTAAGTAATTTTACCCTTTTATTTTTTCGTTTTTCTTAAATGCCCTTTAACTACCAACTACGCTTATAATGTTCTTTTATTTTATCTAAATGCCCTTTAATTATTTACTATCTACTTAAATATTATTAATTAATAATTACTCATTATTTATTATTTCAAAAATTTTTTTAAATAAAATAACAAATTAATTAATAATACATACATAGTTTTAAAATAAAAATTCACATGCGTCACGTGTTCACCAGTGTAAAATTAAGTAAAATAAAATAAAAATAAATGTTCACACACATAATTTTAATAGATTGATAAAAAATTAAGTAAATATTTATAATTTTCAAAATTAAAAAATATTTTTATTAATTATTGAGACAAAAAAGTCCACACGCATCACATGTGCACTGGTATTTAATATAAATATATTGGTAGAATTAATTTTCTCATAAAACAAAATAAAATAAAACCTAACAATTACAATGGAACCTCTATTTTAAACTTTTTTTAAAACATTACAATAATGTTCGGTATGAGGTGAAATTTTTGAAAGTGAAAATATACTGGGGTAATTATTACCTCGTTAATAGTTAAAAGAGTAATAAATTCTTGATACTTATGTTTTAATTAGCAGATTAAATATTGGCTAGTAAATTATATTATGTTTGGATTGTAAAAAATTTTGAAAAGATAATAGTTAATTGTGTTTGGAATGAAATAAATTCACGAAGGAATAGAAGTTAATATTTAATGTTAGTACAATATTATAATAAAGTAAATCATAGCAATTGTTGTTTTAATAATAATTAATTTTTATTAAAATATATGAAAAGTTTTCAAATTAATAAAAAATTTTGAAACAAAATTTTCAGACTTCTTTGGAATCGTTGGTCTGATTCGGAGGCGGTGAACCCATAAGGCCTCTTCTGAACCGAGCATGGCAAATCAGTGACAATTTCTCGAAGAAATTTCTTTGAAAATCGGTTGTAGATCGTATAGCAGTGGAAATCCACTCAATGATTTGGTTTTGAATGTTGATTGGGAGATTCATGAACATGGCAGAGGTGTCTATGGGTCATTATTGTGCACCGACGAGAACCATTGGAGAGTTCGTCTGGACTAGTTCATGGGTGGCGTCGGGAACTTCACGAGTCACCTAGTCGTGCTCAGGGAAGGTACCAGGACCAGCAAGAGCGATTGGGCATCGCCGGATAATGCAGGGCAACGACGGAAGCCCATTAGGGCTGCTAGAGGGTGCCATTGATGAAATTAAGGCTGCCAAAACGGCATGGCACCGTTTGGAGACCAAAATAAAATGTTAATTAGGCCAAAAATCAGGCAAGGACGCTGAAAAAGTTATCGATAATGATCTGAAAGCCAATAAGGAAGTTGAGGGAATACCAGACCTTGAGAATGTTGGAGAGAGGAAGAGAGAGAGACACATTGAGCCTGATTTGGTTGATTCTAAAAAGGTTAAGGCATGGTTTCGAACCCATTACCAATTACTTTTTTTTAATAAATTAGAAAAAAAAAGTAAGTTTTGTTTATGTTCGGGATTCTAAGCTAACTATAACTAAATTTATATATTTACATTTATACCCTTATTACTTTTGTTTCACACGGCTGTACAATGCAAACACAAAGTCAATTTTGAGGAGAAAATGATGTAAGGGTAATCTGATAATTTTAAAAAGATAGTGAAATAATTTTTACAGAGTTTGTTATAAATTAACCAACTTTTTTCGTGATTCCCAAACCAACTCTAAGGGTAAAATTGAGGATAAATTTATCTTTTCAATAAATTTTTAACAAAGTTAAAAATGGAAAGGGATCTAGGGGTTCCGGTTGTAAATATTTCAAAATAAGATTACTTAATGTAATTTTAAATATTAAAAAGACTCATGTGTAATTATATAAATATTTAAAGAGCTTATGTGTAATTTATCATTTATTTTACTTATATGTAAATGCATATGTATATAGTGTTTTTGTACCATGGGCCGGGGCCCACCCAATTACAAAGTCTTTTGTTTAATAGAGCAGAGGCCCTGTTGTCAAAATCATCACGAGCCAGCGTTTTTGTTTGCATTCATGGACTGGTCAAAATTATGAAAGTCAAAATTCCCAAAAGATTAAGGGTGTATGAAAACGCAAATCAACGGCCAAACAAAAGGCTTGGGTCGCACTTTGTATTTTTATTTTTTATTTTTGTAATATTTATATTTTAAGAATATTAAAAATATATTTATTTTGATATTTCAGTCTTTTGAATTTAAGAGTTTTCTTTATTTTTGATCAAAAAGAACATTTTGTTTTTTTAAGCGTAAACTCATTTTTTATTTTTTAAAACAAGTTTAAAAAATATGAATGATTAAGGCTTGATTTGAGAAGAAAGTTAGCTAGTTAGTTAAAAATAAGTTAACTAAATTTGTGTTTGAGAAAGAAAAAAAAAAGTGATTTTTTTTTAGGTGGAAATGTAATTTTTATTAATTTGACATTTTAACCCTTGAAAGTTTAAAAGAATGCTAAAATGTAATAGGATAAAATTGTCTAAATACTGTTGAAACTAAAAAAAAGCCGACTATAAGCCGGGTTTCCCAAACAGACCCTAAATATATTTTAAGCCACTTTTCTTATCTTTCAAAAGTACAAATGAAAGATAGACTCAAAACAAATATATTAAATGAATACATAAATAAACTAAGAACTTTAATAAAAAAAAAATACAAAAAAAAAACTTTAAATTAAATTAGTACCAAATGGGGCCAAAGCGAGCCCCAATCCACACGTTCCCTGCTGACAATGGTAACAACTATCCGATGCCGAAGGTACTAGATTACTTGGACAAGAAACCTATATAGTTTGATTAGTAAACATAGCTTGATGTGTGGAATAATACATTTTAATTTATTTCTTATCTTATATATAGAAATTAATTTAGTTGCACATCAAACCAAATACCAAAGAAGCCTTATTAAATCACATATTACTCGTTAGAAGAGTCTAATTTTGAGACTGATAAACTTTAGGAGGCTTATTTAATTAGAGGAATACTAAGTTGATGGGGAATGCAATTTTTTTTTTTTTTTTTGGGGACTGAAAATGTAATTTTTTTTTTGGGAAAAGGACTATTTTTATGTAATTTAATTATAATTGAATAATATTTTAAAGGATTCTTTTTTGTCTGGTTTTTATTGTGCCAACATACATCAGTTAATTTATATAATTTTTTATGTATAATATTATATTTCTATTTTATAAAAAAAAAAAAAAAGCACAAACCTTCAGAAAATTAAGGTTAAAGAAGTACATAGTAGAAGGATAATGAAAATTTATCAGAATCAAATTAGTAAGATGACATTTGGCTTACTTTTCTTTTTTTTGTTTTCTATTTTCGTTTTGTGTTAAAACTTTCAAAACAACGAAACAGAAAATACTTTATTTTCCTTATTTTGAGATTTTTCTCATTTTTTGTTAAAAACTCTCAAAACGACTTTTTACTATTTTTCATTTCATGTGTAAAGTCATTTTTAGTTTTCGAAAATAAATTTTAAAAACACAAGTAAACAAATGAGTTTTAACCTATTTCTTTTATTTTCAAAAGTACAAAATAAAAAATGAATTCAAAACAAAAAATGAAAAATAAAAACATAAAATAGAAAATAGAAAAACAAACCAAATGAGCCCTAAAACACTCAAATTGGTCGATTCATCATTATTCTCTTTATTCTAATAAGAACTTAATTAACCATGGTTGGGAAAAAATCATGTGGCATTAATATATGATAGAATAATTCATAACTACACACAAACCAATCAATGAAGGCTGTTTAATTAGGTTTCTTTTTTCTCTTCATTTTACAAAATACATAAATAAATCTTATGATTAATGAAGGCTGCTTAGCTGTTATTCTTGCTTCATTATCATTTGTCCCAAAATTGTAAATATGAAATAATAGAAAGAACACATTAAGATTAATTTAGCACAATCTGACGAATTGCGTCTCAAACAAACGGTTATGAGGCCTCGTTTGAAGGACCAATTTTCGTTATAAATCTGCTATAACTTTTAAAACTTTTACTTTTTTTTTTTGTTTTTTTGTTTTTTTTGTTTTTTGTTTTGCATAAATAATCTAAATTTTACTTTGGTTTTGTCTATAAAGTCATTAAAATTGTGACATATAATCTCAATCAATATAAAGTGCGTTAATAAATTTTAGGGTTAAATGCTTTTACACCCCTTGTACTTAAGTCGATTTGCACTTTACCCTCTCAACTTCAAAAACTAGCACTAATACCTTCTATATTGTACATAAAAGTACAACGGTAGGTAAATATGTGAGTTTTAACTGCGCGTGGCTTACACGTTCATCAGCCTGATCTAAATGACGAAAATACCCCTGTCTCTCCCTTCTTCTTTGTCTTCTTTTTCACAGAGATATATATATATATATATATATAACCCTAGGTGGGTTTCTTCCATAGCAGTTCTTCCATCGGTTAAAAATACATTCATTCTCCCTCTTCTTCTTCTCATTCTTCTTCTTCTTCTCCTTCTTCCTTCAGTGAAAGAGATATATATATATATATATATGTAGACAGAGAGAAAGAGATATGATTTCTCAAAACCCCTCATTATAGTTCATTTGACTCAAAATACCACTCCAAGCTGAGTTCCAATCCTTGGATTTGCTCCATCGAGTGAGATTTTGCTTCATCGGGCAAGGATTTGGTCCGTTAGACGAGAATTTGGTCCGTCGGTCGGGCGAGGGTTTGAGCTGTTACAGAAGGGCAAAAATGACTTTTTAATCACTTAACATAACGAAATCTATCATTGCACTTTTGTGCACAGTACAAAGGGTATTAGTGCTAGTTTTTTAAGTTGAGGGAGTAAAGTGCAAATCGACTTAAATACAGGGGGTGTAAAAGCATTTAACCCTAAATTTTAATATTTACTATAGCTGTGAAATATAAATATTTTAAATAAATTAATTTTAAATCACAAATAAAAAATATTCAAATAATATTAGGCTTGGGAAAGAGTTTGAAAATTTTTGAGTACTAATTAAATTTAAAAAATTTAACTTCTCTCCCACTATCTATAAAATTTATATATTTTAAGTAAAATAAATTTTAAAACACAAAAAATAAATTAAATTTAAAAAGATAAAAAATACTTAAATAATAATTTGACTTGGAAAATATTTTTAAGATTATTGAATATTAATTAAATTTTAAAAAATTTAACTTCTTTTGCAATAACAAAGTACATTTTTTAAATTTTAAAGCACAAAGAAAAAAATATCTAAGTATTAATTAACTTTGGGAGTAAATATGTTTTGTAAAAATTTAAATTGATCATGTTGGCTATCTGATTAAAAAACTATTTAAATAATATCAATATTTGAGTATTTTTATAAAGTACAACGTACAATTAATAATACTAATATTTTTAATTTGAATGATTTTTATAAAAATAATCAAAAATATCTTAATAGAGGTAAAATTAATTGTATTTTTAATTCAATTTAATTTTGCAAAATGAGTAAAAAATTGAAAAATATATATATATATATTAAGATTGACAAACGTTTTGAAATAAAAAAAAAAAAAAAGATCGAGCCAAATAAGTAAATTTAAGATTTAATATATATTTTTAATGTCAAAATTAAATTTATGATTGGATCAAGCTGGGATTAATAAAACATAAGTTTTTATGGCACCTATAAAAGTTAGATTTTTATCAACTCTATCAGTTCATTAAAATTGACTCAAATTTAAGTCAATAATTATTTTATAAACTATAGAATTTTATTAAATATATTTTATAATATATTTAAAATTTATTTTTTATCAATGCAAAATATTATACCATCTCGTGCATGGCATGGGTCACCTCTAATATATATACGTGTGCGTCGTAAATGGTTCATTCAAATTAAGTTCAAAATTTTGGCTTTGTTTGAAGTTAATAAAAAAAATATAAAACTCTACAAACACCACTCCCCCACCATCTCTACGGGTAGGGGACGGTTCTACCCAGGCTAAGGCCAAAGGGAGCGCGCTAGTTATCCGAACTCAGGGTTTGGAGCATGCCAGGAGAAAGAAAACGGAGGATCCAGAGGCAGTAAAGCGGAGAGAGGAATTGATGGCTAAGGCCAGCGAAAAACAAGTAGAATTGGAAGAAATTCTGTTGGAATTAAACAAGGAAAAGGGAAAGCCTGCTGTGGGCCACGAAGTTGATTCTAGTCAATCTGATTCAGAGTCAGACAAAAGTTATTATGCTTTTTATGAGGACCCCACTGAGGAAGATGAAGGGGATACCCATAAGCAAGAAGAGGAGCACTCTCACCCGCGACACGATGTCATTCCTCCCAGGAAGGGCGTGCGCCATGTTAAAGCTATTGGGAAATGTGGCGCGCGATCTGACGTTGGCCCGCTCACCAAAGCGCACCGTAAAAAGGGCTCACTAAAAAAGACTCCAGAGGAGCATTCCGAAGATGCGGATTGCTCTGATGAGAAAGAGGTAACTATGAGACGTAAGAGGGCAGGAAAAACGAAGGTAGAGGAATGGGGGCACGAAGAGGAGTGGGGCGCTAAGGGCTAAAGCACACGCATGATGGCGAGGAAAGCTTTGGGGAGGATCTCAGCCTCTCCGTTCACCGATGAAATTATTGAAGCAAAGCCTCCGGAGAAGTTTCAAACTCCAAGGCTTAACCTCTATGATGGAAGGACTGACCCTTTAGCCCACTATCGCCATTACATGCAGGCCATGACGCTATGGAGCAGTAATGATCATCTCATGTGCAGAGTATTCCCTTCTAGTTTGGGGGATACGGCACTACAATAGTTTCATAAATTACCCCCTGGCAGTATCCAGAGTTGGCAGCAACTGGCCGAGGAGTTCGTCACCCGGTTTCTGGCTAACACAAAACAGCCAAAGACCGCCGACGTTCTCCTCACCATGAAAAGAAAAGTTGGGGAATCATTGAGAGATTATTCTCGCTGGTATTTGGAGCTCTATAATGAGGTGGGAGAGTGTTCGGAGCAACTGGCCGTCACTTCATTTAAGTTGGGGTTGTGGAAAGAGGATAGGCTGTGGCTCTCTTTGACCAAAAAGCCCACGGTTAATATGTCTGATCTCATGTGCCGGATTGAAAAATACGCTAAAGTAGAGGACGAGACACAGCCAACCGACCAGAAAAAGGCAAGATCCCAAGGCCAAAGAGGAAATAAAAGCTAGAGAAAAGGCCACCGATCCCTAGATGAAGAGAAATCCGTCTATGAGGCGGTCAATACAGTGTTCAAGGTGCTAATCTTCAGGATCCTCCCTCATATCAAGAATAAGCCATATTTTAGATGGCCCGGGAAGCTGCCAGATTTTCCTGGAAAGGAGAATTCCAAGGATTACTGCGCATATCATCAAGATATGGGGCACCGTACTGGATCTTGCCGATCATTGCGGCAGCACCTAGAGGAATTGGTACGGAAGGGCCACTTGAAAGAATTCGTAGATGAGGACAGAACCAGGGAGGCAGCTCCCCAGGATAGAGAGCACAAGAGGCAACGAGATGAGATAGCCGGGGATGAGAATGCCGAGGAAGTGCAACCCCCACCGAGAGCTAGGCCACGTGGAGATATTCCTAGGCCTGCAGTCATTCATGTTATCCATATGGAGCAGCGGCCCCAGAGTGTCATCAACTGCTCTCCCCATTCACAAAGATGAGAAATCTTAGGTGTTGCAGGTCAGCTGAGCAAGTGCCTGAGAAAAGCTACCACAGACAGAATCACCTTTTGCGAAGACGAGCACTCTTGTGTTCGGATGCCACATAATGATGCCCTAGTAATTACTTTGGGCATGTTTGACTCCGAAGTGAGGAGAATTTTGGTTGACGCTGGAAGTTCAACAGAAGTCATATTCCTAAGCTTGTTTAAGAAGCTTGGATTGACCGCAAAAGATTTGGAACCGGCAGAATGCCCCCTCATAGGGTTCAATTCTGCCCTTGTCTGGCCTCTAGGCAGGGTTGTTATTCCTGTACGTGTGGGCCCGGTGAGAGGTTGAGTTCACTGTTGTGGATTCGCCTTCTTCTTACAACGCTATAGTAGAAAGGTCGTGGATTCATGCCTTGAAGGCGGTCCCCTCAACCTATCATCAGGTGTTGAAATTTCCATGCGGCGAGGAAGTGATTGCAATCTTGGGGGACCAAGACATCTCTCAAAAGTACTTCACAGTAGCCCTCAAATCCAAGACTATTCCCGAGCAAGTCCAATTGACTGAGCTGCCCGAGGACACCCCAAAGATTGATGATGTCGGCGGTGATCCACAGAAGAGAGCAGTTGAAGGGTTAGAGAAGTATCAGGTTGGCCCTGTCGAGGACGACAAATTCTTCCTGGTTAGTTTAAATTTGAGCGTCGAAGAGAAGCTTGAATTGACAGAGATGCTGTTGAAGAACATTTGAACATTCGCCTGGACTCCACATGAAATGCTAGGTATTTTTCCCGAAATTATGACTCATAAGCTGAATGTGAATCCAGGGGCAAAACTTGTGGTACAAAAGGTGAGAAAGTCAGCTCTCCAGCATACAGAGGCTGTCATAGAGGAAGTCGGTCGATTGTTAGAGGCTGAGGCCATCCGGGAAGTTTCTTATCTAGAGTGATTGGCCAACACAGTCGTGGTCAAGAAGAAAAATAGGAAGTGGAGAGTTTGCGTAGACTACACAGACCTGAATAAAGCCTGCCCAAAGGATCCATTTCCCCTGCCAAAAATCGACTAGCTCGTTGATTCAACGGCTGGAAGTTCTAGGATGTCGTTTCTTGACGCATATAGGGGATACCACCAGATCTCCATGTTCGGCCCTGACAAGGAAAAGACTTCTTTCATAACCCCACGAGGGATATACTGTTACAAGGTCATGCCATTTGGATTGAAGAACACTAGAGCCATCTACCAACGGTTAGTCACGAAGATATTCAAAGAAGACCTCGGACAGACGATGGAAATTTACATTGATGACATGGTGGTAAAAAGCAAGGAACCGAACACTCATCTCCAACATCTCCAGCATGTCTTTTCGACCCTCGACAGGTATGGATTGAAACTAAATGCTACCAAATGTGCCTTCAGAGTTGGCTCAGGTAAATTTTTGGGTCACTTGGTGAGCAGGACGGGAATCAAAGCTGATCCTGATCAAATACAAGCCATCAAATCTGTTTCTCCTCCACGCACTAAAAAGGAAGTCCAAAAGCTCACAGGGATGGTGGCAGCGCTCAATCGGTTCATTAGTAGATCATCTGACAAGTGCCGACCATTCTTTAGATTATTGAGATGTGCGAATAAAATACAATGGGATGCTGAAGCAGATAAAGCACTGGACAAACTTAAAGAGTATCTAACAACCGTCCCGATACTTTCAACACTGCAGCCGAGGGACATTTTGCAACTATATCTGGCGGTTTCAGAACACGCAATCAGTGCCGTCCTGTTAAGGGAGGAAAAAGGGAAGCAGCATCCTATTTATTATGTGAGCAAGACGATGCAGGGGGCAGAAACTAGATACCCCCCTAGAAAAGTTAACCCTGGCATTGGTAATAGCTTCCAGGAAGTTGGCCCATTACTTCTATGCCCACACCATTCAAGTGGTAATCGACCAGCCAATTGGCCATCTATTGAAAAGAGCCGACGTATCTGGGAGGATGGCCAAATGGGTAGTTTTTCTCGGAGCATTTGACATAAAGTTTATTCCGAGAGCCGCAATAAAGGCCCAAGTTTTGGCTGATTTCGTGGCCGAATTTACCATCCCAGCTCCAAGTCCAGCGCAAGAAGTATGGCAAGTGGAAGCAAGATCCGAACCCCCAGCCGAACACAGGAATGTCCCACAACCTTGGCAAATTGAGGTTGATGGGTCTTCATCTAGGAAGGGAGCCGGTGTAGGCATTGTTCTGACCACGCCAGAAGGGGTCGCTATTGAATATGCAATAAAGCTCGAGTTTGAGGTTACTAATAACGAGGCGGAGTATGAAGCTCTCCTAGCTAGGCTCAACCTTGCTCGGTGATTGATGGCAAAAGATATGGTAATAAAGACTGACTCTCAGTTGGTTGCCAACCAACTGAAATAGGAGTACATGGCTTGAAGTAAGAAGATGGCAGAGTATCTACAGTTGGTAAAAAAGAAGATTGAAGACTTTAATGAGGCTAGCGTGGAGCTAATTGGGAGAGATCATAATACTCATGCTGACGCACTTGCTATGCTGGCTGCTTCTTCTCGAATAAGGCTAACAGATCAGGTTTTCATGGAAGTTCTCAAGAAACCGAGCATTGTAAAAGATGGAGAGGTAATGTGTACTGAAGTGGCTCCATCTTGGATGGACCCAATCATTTCTTATTTAAAGGATGGGACTCTACCAGAGAACAAAACAGAAGTGAGGAAATTGAGAATAAAGGCTACCAAGTTTTGGCTTTCTCCTAATCATAAGCTGTACAAGAAGTCCTTCACAGAGCTATTACCCAAGGGTACTGGTGGCCAAGGATGGGGAATGATGCTCAAGCCTATGTTTGAAAGTGCAGGAAATGTCAGGAGTTTGCTCCCGTACCTCACCAGCCAGCGCAAGAACTCAGCCCACTAACCAATCCCTGGCCATTCGCTCAATAGGGACTCGACATAGTGGGACCACTACCTACCGCTTCAGGGAATAGAAAGTTTCTAGTGGTCGGCACTGACTACTTCACTAAATGGGTGGAAGCAGAACCTTTGGCTCACATCAGAGATGCTGATACCATTCGATTTGTCTGGAAGAGCATCATTACCAGGTATGGCATCACTAGGACGCTTATTTTCGACAATGGGACACAATTTGATAGTGCCCCATTTAGGGAATACTGTTCTAGATATGGGATAAAAAATATTTATTCAACACCAGCCTACCCCCAAAGCAATGGTCAAGCCGAAGCTACAAACAAAGTTATTCTCAGTGGTATCAAGAAAAGATTGGAGGCAGCAAAAGAAAAATGGGTAGACGAATTGCCATCAGTGCTCTGGACCTACCGAACAACCCCCAGAAGATCAACTGGAGAGTCTCCCTTCTCCCTGGCTTATGGAGTTGAAGCTGTCATTCCACTGGAAGTTGGCCTGCTGAGCATCAGGACTCAAGCTTTTGATAAAGGAGAAAATGATAAAGCAATGGCGATGAGCCTAGAAATGATTGATGAACGAAAGGAACTTGCCACATTAAGGTTAGCCAACTATCAGCAAGAGACAATGAGGAAATTTAATAAAGGGGTCAAACACAGAGAATTCAAAGCTGGCGACTTTGTGTTAAGAAAATTGATGGGAAGCAGAAAGGACCAAACAGAAGGAAAGCTTGGAGCCAATTGGGAGGGACCATTCCTCGTCTCGGAATTGCTCGGCAATGGAGCTTACCGGCTGACGGACATGGAAGGAAAGCCAATCAAAAGGCCGTGGAACATAGCCCACTTGAAACTGTACTATCATTAATGTTATTGTACATTTGTTATTTAAGATTATGTACATTCCTTGGAAAGCTGTTCTTTTTTGAAAGCAAATAAAGCAATCCCAAAAGCTTTAGACAATTAAGTATTTATAAGAAAGATGCCACACCCCCTTGGGTGTTGGTTCAGAAATGAGCCATGCTCGGCCTGCCGAGCATTACAGGAAGTGTAATACCCCAAATTTTCATGTTAATATAATTTGATGGTTTTAACATGTTTTGGGCATGTTAGTATGTTAATTAAGTAAGTTTAGTCATTAAAGATGACTTGGGGTGTGAATTTTGGAAGAATTGGGCAAAATAGCTCAAAAGTCAACATTTTGACTCGGGGGCATGCAGAGGGGCGCCAAAGGTAAAGGAGGGGCTCCCATGAGTCTAGGACGGGCGCCCATGGTCCATGAGGGGTGCCCCACTTGTACAGAAAATCAACAAAAGGGTGTTCTCTGCATTGTCCAGCCGAGACTTAACCCTATTGACACCTATAGTAGCTAGGGGTAAGGGGAGACCTAAGGATTACTATTTAGGGATAAAAAAATATTGTTATATATATATATATTAGATTGATTTGATGTAAGAGAGAGAGAGAGAAGTGGCTTGAAAGAGAGAGAATCGGGTGAGAAAAACAAAGGAGAAGAAGAAGACCACCGGTTGGGTTTTCAAAGGTAGGTTTTCCAAATCTTTATAGAATTCAAATTCCTTTTACAAGATTGAAATTAGAACCCTAAGAAACCTTCCTATGTTATTCATTTTTAGTTTTGATCAAGGAGAGAAGAGATTGACCTCATCAAAGTTTGAGGGTTTGGAACTCAAGACACCTCCATTTTGATCTATCTTTTTACCACTCAAGGTAGGGATTTCTAGTCTCATTTTAGCATATATGAGATGTATTTGAGCTAGTAAACACTTCTATGAAATTTATTTAAGATTTGGAAACCTTGGAAGTGGAGTTTGTGTGGATGAATGGTTATGTGTATATATATGTATAGGTTGGAGCTAGATTTTTGTATTGAAGAAATGAATGGATTAAAATTTGTTTTGATGGACTTTTTGGAGTCTTCTAGGTCCTAGACAACTCAAGAAAATAAGGCATTAGGTTAGATATTGGATTGGGTAAAGTTTGGAACCCAAAAACATGGCTTAGAGCTTGAACCGGAGCAAAGTAGCTTTCTGGACAACAGAGGGGCGCCCACGGGTTTTGGTGGGGCACCCATGGCCCTTGAGGGGTGCCCATGATCTTATGTGGGGTGCCCATGAACTTTTGGAGGGGCGCCCACAGAGACCAGAACACATTTCCTGATTTTTCTTAACATAACTTCCTACCTTAGGATTATAAAGGGATTGGTAACATGTTTGTGTGTAAAACTTTTATTTGATTAATTGCATGGATATTAAAATGGAAATGAGCTCTTAAAAGTGATTAAGGGTTGATTATCTTAAACCTATGGGATTAAGTTTGTAAAGGGGAATGCTTGTTACCATGAATGAAATGAATTGGAAGCCTACTTTGAGATAAGGGTCTTAAACAAATAAAATTGTGAATATGCCTTAATGTAAACTAAATGTTAAAGTGTATGAACTTGTGATTGCTTTAATGAATTGTGATTTGGCAAAAGGGAGCTCATGTTCATAACATTGAAAGAGGTTAAATGTTTAATGATGCTTAATAAATGTTGTTATGTAACGAATCCTAGAATGAACCGGAATGTGGATTTGTGTTGTGAAAAAGTATATGATGTTGAATGTGGACTTGTGAATGGTGAGATATTATATGATGAATGATTGTTTGTGTGACGGAGGCCGTGGTGGGGTGTGGTAAATAGGAAGGGTTTGAGATTATCCTCGGGTTGAGAGTCCCGGAACCTGTGCAGGGTTTGGTGTCAATGCCAGTGGGTTAGTAGCCCACAACATTGTGAGTGTATGGGTTACCCGTGACCTTGGATTGTGATCCTAAACGATGGTGTTTGGTTTTCCGTTTCCGTTGGGTCTGGACCCATAAAAGACGGTGTTGTGTATACACCCAACCTCTGATGAATTGTGTGACTATGATTGTGTGATGGATTGTTGGAATGTGATAATATGGATGTGAATACATGATTAAATGTTGAATTTTTGATAATGTGGTTGGGAATGTGACTAAATGTAATGTTAGGAAATTCAATAATGAAAATTGTTCGGAATTGGATGCCACATTGTGATGTCATTGAGTGTCAATTGGTATTGTAAATATGGTTGTGTGGTCAACTTTGATTAAACATTAAAAAGAGGATTGAAACGTGGATTGAAACTTAAGAATGAGAATCTAAAGATTAAGTATTGGTTGGAATTGAATTTCATTTTACAATATTGTTGTGTATAAAGGTGCATAGTCTAAATTGGTGATGTCAATGAATGATTTTGATTTTAGAGTATAGGTGGTAACTAGATACATCATAAAATGCTTGCATGTGTGGAATATATATCATATATATTTGTTTGAGACTTGTGGGCACAAGTGGACCCGTGCTCACATTCCTACAGACTTTGATGCAGGTACAAGCAATAACAATCAAATGGGTTGATGTGTTAGGACTAGGAGGTTATGCATGAGCCCTACCAAGCTTATCCAAGCTCTTGGTCATCTAGTTTAAATTTCTTTTGGGAATTTTAACGTTGTACATTTATGAACTCTTTCAATTTGGTTGTAATGGCCATAAGGCCTAAGTTATGTAATTTGGGAATGGTGTATGTGGTTGGTGACATGGCAATAGTCAAGGTTAAACTCATGTTATTCTATCATATTTCTTGGGCTCACTAGCTTATGTTGCGTTGCTCTGATCATGGGATTGGTTATGTTTATGCATATTGTGTGTGTTTATCACTCACCCCTCGGGTCACGAGATCCGGGGTGTGACAGGTTGGTATCAGAGCACTAGGTCAGAATACCTAAGGACATGGAAAGTCTTGCATCTCATATTGCATGCTTGAATGTATTATAACTATAATTTGACCTTGGAATCTAACTTGTCTTGTCTCAAATTTTAGATGGGGTTAGAAAAATGGGAGAGCAGTGGTACTAAGGCCCCATCAGTGGAGGAAGAGATAGTATGGCCTAGTGATGACATCTTCACCCAAGTGGTAACTGAAGGTTTAACCGAGGCTCAGCCCCAGAATGTGACAGAGAATGTAGAAGAGATAAGCAGGGTGCCAGCAACCTTAGGTCCTCAAATGGTACCCTACTATGGGATGCCATACCCAGTTCCATATCCAACACCTTATCCATATCAAAGTGTGATGCCTTATCAGATGCCTGTTCAGTACTAGTCTACTTACTCGGTGATGCTACTACAGAATGTGACTGTGATTGTACCTACTCATTCAGCAAATCCAACCATAACCCCAGACGTGGTGATAGAACCCAACCCAAACAGTCAGAATGTTAATCCACATGAGGTTAGCACTAATGTTGGGGAGATAGATGGAAGCTCTAATAGTGAGGAAGATCGTCTGCGGGGAGTGTGTGCTGGTTGTCGTAGGGATGGATGGATACACTACTGGTGCCCTCAGCAATGTATCAAGTATTGTACTTATTGTGGTAGGAGGAGGCACTCTCGTAGCTCTTGCCCGTATCGTAGGAATTGAGATGTAAGAATGTAAAGGGAAAATTTTGGAAAGGTAATTCCCTTAGTGGTAATCGGAATGGTTGATAGTCTAAGGACTTTGCTATGTTATGAACTCTTTTAATTTCAGTCAGTAGAGTAACATGGGAACTTGTAATGTTGGAACTTCTATGGTAGTACTAATGGAAGTAAGAAGTTGTTGTTATGTTGAACCTTTATGAATATATTAAACTGTTGTATTGTTATTATGAGATGAAGTTATGCTCTATCATAAGCTTAGATGTCGATCTAATATTGTTATTTTGTGCTTTGATTTACTTTAGATATAATGCCGCCGCATGCAATGGGAATTAGAGGCCAAGGTAATGGCTGAGATCGAGGCCGAGGTAAGGGTAGAGGGAGAGAACATTCTCCTGTTCAGCAAGAACAGGAAACACATCAAAGTGCAGTGGCTGAGGCACCATCTATTGCACAACGGGATGACCTAGAAGAGGAAGAGGTACAGTCTAGGACACCAAAGGCTCAACAACCAGCAGCTATGGATACTGGAGCGGTATTATAGCAATTGGCGGCAGCTATGGCCGCAATAGCAGGAGGGGCTCGAGTTGGACCCCAAACACAAGTGCAAGCAGGCCCAACTGCTTTGGAGAAATTCAGGAGGATGAAGCCTCCAACTTATGATGGTGTGGCTGATACGGATGTGGCTGAACAGTTCTTGGAGGAATGCGAGAAGATATTAGTAGCAATGGAGATTACTAATCCATCTACTCATATCATGCTGATAGCTTTTCAATTGGTGGGAAGGGCGTCAGCTTGGTGGTCTAGTTTAAAGGACACAGAAGGATCAGCAGATCTCACTTGGGAAAGGTTCAAGGAGAAGTTCAGGGATCACTTCTTCCCTCAATCTTTAAGGGATGCTAAAAGGGAGGAATTTGCTGGGTTGATACAAGGGACAATGTCAGTGTTGGAGTATGAGAGGAAATTCTCAGACCTATCTAAGTATGCGCCTGATTTGGTCTCCACTACTCATTTGAAATGCATGAGGTTTGAGAGGGGATTGAGACCAACTCTGAGGAACAAAATGGTGATGTTGGGGTTAGAGGATTATGAGACTTTAGTAAATCGGGCCATGACAGTGGAAATGGACTTGAATGAGACCAAAGTTATCTATGAAAGCTGACGAGGCAAGACCATGGGGACTCAACAAGAAGGAGTTAGCAGAAAAAGAGTTAAGGGCAACTCATCCACTTCACAGATGCAATTATCCTACCAGGAGAGTACAACACCTAGACCATCAAGGAAATTTGAAAGCGGTTCTCAAAGGTTGATTATATGTTTTAATTGCAAACAATCGGGGCATAAGAGCACTGAATGCCCTAAGGCTAGAGGACAAAATGAATCCATAAGGCAGATAAGAAGCGGACAGGTTGAAGATGAGATAGTGTGTTATGGGTTTAGGAAGACAGGGCATATTCAGAAGTTTTGCCCCTAGAGTCAGCAAGGTGTAGGAAGAAGGATGACACAACCTAGACAGTGGTTACAGGGAGCCCGCTCATCGGCCTCCCAATCAGTACAGCAACAGTATCAGTAGAGGAGTGTCCCACAAAAGACGATGCAAGCTGGACCATCGCAACAATCAAGGGTGAACCCACTGGGACAAAGGTTTGGTCGGCCACAAAATATTCAGCCACAGGGTAGAGTGTTTGCAGTGGCACAGCAGGAGGCGCCAGCTGAGCCATTGGTGACAAGAGGTATTTTTCGTGTCTATTCATCAAATGCCATTGTACTCTTAGACACGGGAGCAACCCATTCATTTGTCGCCGCGTCATTTGTGTATGCCTTGGGATTGGATGTTAGCCTATTGGAATTTTTTTTATGTGTTGAGACCCCCATAGCGGGATTTTCTTCTTTGACCCAAGTGTGTAAATGATGTGAACTAAGGGTAACTGATGTATTTGATGAGCGAGAGTTCGTCTCAACTTTTGACTTAATTGTATTGGAGATGAGGGGTTTTGATATCATACTTGGAATGGATTGGCTTATGTCCTACCAAGCTATGATTGACTGTAATAAGCGTAAGGTGACCTTAACTACACCAGAGGGGGATCAAATTCGCTTCTTTACAAACCGGTGTAAAACAAAAGAAGCGTCGCGTTTGAAAAGTCGGAGAAAAGATGAATTGTGTAGTCTGTTTGCTTACATGGTTATAAAAGAAGAGGACGGGGAACAGAGAGTTGAATTGCCTAGAGTTGTGAATGAATTTCCTGAGGTGTTTCCTGAAGAGATATTTGGGTTGCCACCTGAAAGGGAAGTGGAGTTTTGCATTGATCTGGTTTCGGGCACCGAATCCATCCCCATTCTACCCTACAGGTTGGCACCGGCAGAGTTAGCAGAATTGAAGACACAAGTAGAGGAATTGTTGGCCAAGGGATTCATCCGGACAAGTACTTCACCCTGGGGTACGCTGGTATTATTTGCAGCTAAGAAAGATGGGACTTTGAGAATGCGTATTAATTACAGGAAATTGAACAGGGTGACCATTAAGAATAGATACCCATTGCCAAGAACCGACGATTTATTTGATCAGTTGAAGGGATCAATGGTGTTTTCGAAGATTGATTTACGATCCGGGTACCATCAAGTGAGGATAAGAGAAGAAGACATTCCAAAGACGGCATTCAGGACTCAGTATGGTCATTATGAGTTTTTGGTTATGCCTTTTGGTTTGACAAATGCGCCGGTAGTCTTTATGGACTTAATGAATCGAGTCTTTAAAAATTACTTGGATGATTTTGTGGTGGTGTTCATAGATGATGTCTTGGTATATTCTAAGTCAGAAGAGGAACATGAACAACATTTGAGGCTTATACTACAAAGGTTGAAAGATCATCAGTTATATGCCAAGCTGAGCAAATGTGAGTTCTGGCCTAGAAAGGTTAAATTTCTAGGACATGTGGTCTCAAAGGAAGGAGTAGCAGTGGACCCATCCAAAATTGAAACTGTTTTGGAATGGTCTCAACTGAAGTCCATATTTGAGATCCGCAATTTCCTTGGGTTGGCAGGATACTACAGAAAGTTTGTCTCGAATTTTTCTAGATTAGCGGCCCCGCTAACTAGATTAACCCGAAAGGGGATCAAATTTGAATGGAGTGATGTATGTGAAAGATCATTTCAAGAGATAAAAAGAAGATTGACTACTGCACCAGTGTTGGTTATCCCAGAGAGGGGAGCCAGTTACTTGGTGTATTGTGATGCGTCACAGGAAAGACTTGGGTGTGTTCTTATGCAGAATGGGCGAGTGGTGGCTTATGGGTCAAGACAGTTGAAGAATCATGAAAAGAATTATCCGGTGCATGATTTAGAGCTGGCAGCAGTCATTTTTGCCTTAAAAAGTTGGAGACATTACTTGTATGGTGAGAAATTTGAAGTATTCTCGGACCACAAAAGTTTGAAGTACATTTTTACTTAGAAAGACCTAAATTTGAGGCAACAGCGGTGGATGGAATATATGGGGGACTATGACTTTGAATTGCATTATCATCCAAGCAAAGCTAATGTAGTTGCAGAAGCCTTAAGCAGGAAGAGTAGAAGAACTATGGCTTGTATAGCAGTTAAAGAATGGGAAATGATGGAAACATTGAATAAGTTTGAATTGGAACTTAAAGAGGGAGAGGAATAAGGGATGTTGCATACTGTTGTCACCCAGCCAGCCTTAATCAATAGAGTAATTGAGGCTCAGAAGTTAGATGAGGAAGCTAATGATGTTTGTAATAAAATAAAGGATCAGGTGGATACTTCGGGCTGGGCAATGGGTGATCTTTGTGCCCTCCTCTGTTAGAGAGGAAGTCTTGAGGGATTTTCATCATTCTAGGCTAGCAATGCATCCGGTGAGTACAAAAATGTATCGTGACTTAAAGAGACAGTTTTATTGGGCAAGAATGAAGAAGGATGTGGCAGAGTTCATTAGCAAGTGTTTTACTTGTCAGCAGGTGAAGGCAGAGCATCAAAGACCAACTGGATTGTTACAGCCTTTGCCAATATCCAAGTGGAAGTGGGAAAATGTGACCATGGATTTTGTGTCAGGGTTACAAAAAGAGTTTGTGATGCCATATGGGTGATTGTTGATCGGTTGACCAAGTTGGCTCATTTCTTGCCAATGCGAATGACGGATTCAATAGACACTTTGACCCGATTATACATTCGAGAAATTGTGAGGTTGCATGGAACGCTCGTGTCTATTGTCTCAGACCGGGACTCCCGTTTTGTTTCTCGATTTTGGCAGAGTTTTCAAGCAGCCATGGGGGCAGAGTTGTGTTTTAGTACGGCTTATCATCCCCAAACTGATGGACAATCAGAACGAACAATTCAGATTTTAGAAGACATGCTTCGAGCTTGTGTGTTGGACTTCAAGGGTAGTTGGGAGGATCATTTGCCACTAGTGGAGTTTGCTTATAATAACAGTTACCAGGCTAGCATTGAAATGGCACCATTTGAGGCACTGTATGGAAGACCATGTAGATCCCCGGTGTGTTGGACCCAAGTTGGAGAAGCGGCCATGATTGGGCCAGAATTAGTTCAGGAAACTAATGAGAAGATCAAGGTAATTAGGCAAAGACTGGAGACAGCACGTAGTCGCCAGAAGAGTTATGCAGATCAAAGAAGGAGACCCTTGGAGTTTCAGGTGGGAGATCACGTATTTCTAAAAGTGTCGCCACGGAAGGGACAGTACAGATTTAGCAAGCAAGGGAAGTTATCTCCTAGATACATTGGCCCGTTTGAAATATTAGCGAGAGTTGGAGAGGTTGCTTACCGATTGGCATTGCCACCCCAAATGTCTAGAGTGCATGAAATCTTTCATGTCTCTATGTTACGTAAGTACATTCCAGACCCTACTCATGTGCTGAATTGGACTGAGTTGGAAATAGACTCGGATGCGAAGTATAAAGTACAACCGGTTCAGATTTTGGATGCTCGAGACCAAGTGCTATGGGGTAAAACAATTCCTTTGGTTCGAGTGTTATGGAAACATCATGGAGTGGAAGAATCAACTTGGGAACGTGAGCTCGAGATGCGGGAATGCTATCCACATTTGTTTTCTTAGGGTTATGTTGTGTACTAAATTTCAAAGGCAAAATTTTTTTAAAGGGGGGAGAATGTAATACCCTGAATTTTCATGTTAATATAATTTGATGGTTTTAACATGTTTTGGGCATGTTAATATGTTAATTAAGTAAGTTTAGTCATTAAAGATGACTTGGGGGTGTAAATTTTGGAAGAATTGGGCAAAATAGCTCAAAAGTCAACATTTTGACTCAGGGGCATGCAGAGGGGCGCCAAAGGTAAAGGGGGGCACCTGAGGTAGAGGAGGGGCGCCCATGAGTCTAGGATGGGTGCCCATGGTCCATGAGGGGCGCCCTACTTGTACAGAAAATCAGCAGAAGGGTGTTCTCTGCATTGTCCAGCCGAGACTTAACCCTATTGACACCTATACTAGCTAGAGGTGAGGGGAGACCTGAGGATTACTGTTTAGGGATAAAAAAATATTGTTATATATGTATATTAGATTGATTTGATGCAAGAGAGAGAGAGAGAGAGAGAAGTGGCTTGAAAGAGAGAGAATCGGGTGAGAAGAGCAAAGGAGAAGAAGAAGACCACCGGTTGGGTTTTCAAAGGTAGGTTTTCCAAATCTTTATAGAATTCAAATTCCTTTTACAAGATTGAAATTAGAACCCTAAGAAACCTTCTTATGTTATTCATTTTTAGTTTTGATCAAGGAGAGAAGAGATTGACCTCATCAAAGTTTGAGGGTTTGGAAGCTCAAGACACCTCCATTTTGATCTATCTTTTTACCACTCAAGTTAGGGACTTCTAGTCTCATTTTAGCATATATAAGATGTATTTGAGCTAGTAAACACTTCTATGAAATTTATTTAAGATTTGGAAACCTTGGAAGTAGAGTTTGTGTGGATGAATGGTTGTGTGTATATATATGCATAGGTTGGAGTTAGATTTTTGTATTGAAGAAATGAATGGATTAAAATTTATTTTGATGGACTTTTTGGAGTCTTCTAGGTCCTAGATAACTCAAGAAAATAAGGCATTAGGTTAGATATTGGATTGGGTAAAGTTTGGAACCCAAAAACATGGCTTAGAGCTTGAACCGGAGCAAAGTAGCTTTCTGGACAACAGAGGGGCGCCCATGGGTTTTGGTGGGGCGCCCATGGCCCTTGAGGGGGGCCCATGAACTTTTGGAGGGGCACCCACAGAGACCAGAACACCTTTCCTGATTTTTCTTAACTTGACTTCCTACCTTAGGATTATGAAGGGGTTGGTAACATGTTTGTGTGTAGAACTTTTATTTGATTAATTGCATAGATATTAAAATGGAAATGAGCTCTTAAAAATGATTAAGGGTTGATTATCTTAAACCTATGGGATTAAGTTTGTAAAGGGGAATGCTTGCTACCATGAGTGAAATGAATTGGAAGCCTACTTTGAGATAAGGGTCTTAAACAAATAAAATTGTGAATATGCCTTAATGTAAACTAAATGTTAAAGTGTATGAACTTGTGATTGCTTTAATGAATTGTGATTTGGCAAAAGGGAGCTCATGTTCATAACATTGAAAGAGGTTAAATGTTTAATGATGCTTAATAAATGTTGTTATGTAATGAATCCTAGAATGAACTGGAATGTGGATTTGTGTTGTGAAAAAGTATATGATGTTGAATGTGGACTTGTGAATGGTGAGATATTATATGATGAATGATTGTTTGTGTGATGGGGGCCATGGTGGGGTGTGGTAAACAGGAAGGGTTTGAGATTACCCTCGGGTTGAGAGTCCCGGAACCTGCGCAGGGTTTGGTGTCAATGCCAGTGGGTTAGTAGCCCACAATATTGTGAGTGTATGGGTTACCCGTGACCTTGGATTGTGATCCTAAACGATGGCGTTTGGTTTTCCATTTCCGTTGGGTCTAGACCCATAAAAGATGGTGTTGTGTATACACCCAACCCCCAATGAATTGTGTGACTATGGTTGTGTGATGGATTGTTGGAATGTGATAATATGGATGTGAATACATGATTGAATGTTGAATTTGTGATAATGTGGTTGGGAATGTGACTAAATGTAATGTTAGGAAATTCAATAATGAAAATTGTTTGGAATTGGATGCCACATTGTGATGTCATTGAGTGTCAATTGGATTGTAAATATGGTTGTGTGGTCAACTTTGATTAAACATTAAAAAGAGGATTGAAACGTGGATTGAAACTTAAGAATAAGAATCTAAAGATTAAGTATTGGTTGGAATTGAATTTCTTTTTACAATATTGTTATGTATAAAGGTGCATAGTCTAAATTGGTGGTGTCAATGAATGATTTTGATTTTAGAGTATAGGTGGTAACTAGATACATCATAAAATGCTTGCATGTGTGGAATACATATCATATATATTTGTTTGAGACTTGTGGGCACAAGTGGACCCATGCTTACATCCCTACAGACTTTGATGCAGGTACAAGCAATAACAATCAAATGGGTTGATGTGTTGGGACTAGGAGGTTATGCATGAGCCCTACCAAGCTTATCCAAGCTCTTGGTCATCTAGTTTAAATTTCTTTTGGGAATTTTAACGTTGTACATTTATGAACTCTTTCAATTTGGTTGTAATGGCCATAAGGCCTAAGTTATGTAATTTGGGAATGGTGTATGTGGTTGGTGACATGGCAATAGTCAAGGTTAAACTCATGTTATTCTATCATATTTCTTGGGTTCACTAGCTTATGTTGCGTTGCTCTAATCATGGGATTGGTTATGTTTATGCATATTGTGTGTGTTTATCACTCACCCCTCGGGTCACGAGATCCGGGGCGTAATAGGAAGATGCCACATCCCTTTGGATGTCGGTTCAGTCCTGGTTTATTTATTGACACGGTATTCTCTTTAAACTGGGATTTAATTCCTTGGTTTTCTGAAAAGGATTATCAGAAAGGAGCCACGCTCGGCTTACCGAACGTTGGTACAGAAAGGGAACCGTACCCTTTGGGTGCAGGTTCAACCCTGGTTTATTGACTGACTAGGTGCCCTCTTTAGGCTAAGATTCGGCTCCTCGACTTATTGAAAAGGATTATCAAAAAGGAGCCATGCTCGACTTGCCGAGCATTGGTACAGAAAGGCGCCACATCCGTTTGGATGTTGGTTCAATCCTGGTTTATTTATTGACCAGGCATTCTCTTTAAACTGGGATTCAACTACTCGGTTTTCTGAAAAGGATTATCAGAAAGGAGCCAGCTCGGCTTACCGAACATTGGTACAGAAAAGGAACCGCACCCTTTGGGTGCAGGTTCAACCCGGGTTTATTGACTAACCAGGTGCTCACTTTAAGCTAAGATTCGGTTCCTGGCTTATTGAAAAGGATTGTTAAAGGAACTACGCTCAGCTTACCTAGTGTTGGTACAATTGAAGTAAAAGCTCTCAAAACTCAAGGAATCACTTCAAGGAAGCTCGGCATTGATATGGAAAGTAAAATTTTATCAAGGGGTAGAGGCCTCCATTGCTATATGTAAGCTGGAGGACAGCCGAGCTAATTGAGGTATGTAAGATTCATTAAAGTTATTCCTCTCTATCAAAAGTTTCAAGTTACTTGACGAAAAGCAATTCATCACTTGAATTTATTATCCTTGAAAGGTTTGATGCTTAAGGCATTTCTGTCAAGTTTTATGACAGTTTGATTAAAGTTTGATTATTGGGCCAAGTTCATTCAAAGCACCCACATGAACACAAACACGAAACGTATGAATAGTAAGGTAAGCCCCAATGGATGAAAGCATGTACAGGAACAATTCATAAATTTTTTCTATATATTTCTTAGTACAATTACAATGTACACTGTTGTCAATTGTAGAAGCTATCCTAATGAATTTTAAGGCAAGACATCAACATTTATTGTAAGGATTTGTAACTATCTCATAGGAGAATACTTCAAGATACTCTTTGGCTGCACTTCCTATAACTTTGTCAGCAACCAAGTCAAGATATTCTTCAATCAGTTCATCAACAATTCTAAAGAAGCAAAGACATGAAAAGCAAAGCAAGGGAAATAATCAGAAAAGACAGAAATACTTCCATTCATTAAAGATGGAAAAATTACACTGTTCATTGTGCTTTTACAGATGATTGGAGTGAAAAGCAAAAATAAAAAGGGGCTGAGGGGCTTACTGCTCTCCCTCCTTAGTAGGATCACTCTCCATAGTTAGATTAATTTCTTTAAGTCCCTGGGAAGTAGTGTCCTTCTAGGAACTCTCCACTTCAACCTCTCCTTCTTCAATGTTTTCTTCGGCAGTTTGGATGGAAGGAGTTTGAGGTGGGCATTCAAAACTGAACTGAGGCACTGGACGTTGCGGATCTAGATAAGGGACCTCCGTATATATAGGGTTGGTGTGATTAATGTTGTTCCTCTTCATGGCAGCCTCCCAACCCTCAAAGAAGAAGTCGTTGTGAGCATCCCTCATCTGTTCCATGCAATCGCTTATTTGAGCCTCGACCTCAGCTTTAGCTTTCTCCTCGGCTCTACGGAGGGCAATCTCTTTCTCTTCCAGAGCTCGAGTCTTGAGTGCAAGTTTTGCTCGGAGGCTATCAAGCTCCTGCTTCAATTTGGTGTGCTTGGCTCTGGAATCCCCCAACTCTTTGGAGAGCCTATTTTGCTCGACATTAGAAGATGACAGCTCAATCTCGGCCTTGGAAAGTTTACCATTGGTTTCCAACAGCTTCTCGTCTCTCTTGAGCAAGATTTTATCCATGAACTCCACGCGAGCCTTGCTCCCCTCTACTTGGCCAAGAGCAGAGTTGAGCTGCTGTTCAAGGTCTTTCTTCTCATCCTGAAGCTGGCTCCTCTCTTTTGCCAAAGTATCATTGCTAGATTGGAGATTTTTCTTCTCCTTCTCCAAGCTCCTTACACTCATTTTCAAATCTTTGATATCTGATCTGTCCCGCTCAACTTTGGCATCGAGGGCTTGGCTCCGAGCAATCAGCTCCATGGTATAGAGAGAAGTCTGGAGATGAAGGAGAAAGTTAGAAAGAGCTCAGTGGTAAAAGGATATTCATAAAGGGAAAAGATTAAAGGGAACATCGTTATACTTATAGAGATGGCGTTCTTCATCAGTGTTTTGTGGACGTCCTCCAGTTTATTCTTCCTCGTGGCCTGGACGTCCCGAGGAGGGAGGACTCCTTTGAGGTACTCCTCGGTATGATAAAAGGCTGTGTCTTGGATTGTAAATGGTTGGCCTTGAGGAAACTTGAGGCTGGGAATGAGGATTTACGGAATGAAGGGAAGAGAATCTTGAACTGGGTTGGCCGAGTACTCAACTGCAAGAGACACGTGCCTAGTCGGCCAAGAAGGCGTAGGTTCAACGGCCTTGGGTGGCGCATCTTTGGAAGGAGCTGCCCCCTTCTCAGAAGTCTCCCTTGTCAGCGTTGGGGGTTCGAGGATCTGAACTGCCCCCGTAGGCAAAGTCTTAGCCTTCTTCTGCTAAGGAAGACCAGAGGGTTTTATCGAAGAGCCTCCTGCTCCTTCCCCTTTTTGATTTTCACCTTGAGGATTTGTTCGGCGGTGATAGGAGCAGAAGCCTTCTCCTCGTCGAGTTTCCTCTTACCAGCAGCCTTCTACTCCTCAGCCTTCTTTTTTTTTGCCTCCTCAACCTTTTGCTCCTTAGCTTTTGCCAGAGCGAGTTTTTTATAGTCGATCTTGGGAGCCATAGTGGTTGCTTCTTCCTCAGGAATAAACTCAGCAGTCCCAAGAAGGCTAACTTCTTCTTCTTTCCCCTCGTCACCCAAAGTAGAGAGATATTCAAAGGCAGGAGGGGGTTCTAGCTCTTCTTCTTCTTCTTCCTCCTCCTCGTCCAAAAGAATAAGTCTCCACCTTCTCGGTTGTTCGGCAGGACGGGGGACTGCTGCCTTTGGAGCAGGAACTTGCTTGGCAATCAAAGGAACAGTAAAGGGAGATAGACGAACCCACTCTGGGTGCTTCAGAGCATAGAAGTTTTCTTTCTCGTCAGCAGTAGCCCTGAACCACCACTGGAGCCGCCTGATTGCTTTCGTGGTGGCAAAACCTTGGGGAGGAGCGATGAATGTTTGGTGAGAGGGAGTGAAGTTGAACAAAATCGGAACCGCTCTGGCGAAGGGATAAAGATCTGGACCCCCGAGGAATTTGAACACTTGATCGAGGTGATCCTTGTCTGCACGAGTACCACCGGCCCATAACTTCTTTGCTTGTTCAACTGCATAGAAATCAAATCAAATGGTTAGTGTGCTTCCAAAAAGTAGGAAGTCGAAGAAGAGTAAGAGCTGGTAGCACTTGAAATCAACCAACCTAGGCCCAAAGAAACCAAAGGGACGATTGGAAAATGATCTTCGTCCGGATCGTGTGTCCAGTGACCCGTGACGACGCACAGGTCATTTTCTGACTTAATCGTATCAGACAGCATATAGACCAAGGCTTTTTCTGGTCAGGATTTCAAATACCACCTGTTCTCATCCTTCTCCACCTTCTGGATGGAGTAACAGTAAAGCAGATCCCACTCGGATATGTGGAATCCGTATCGCCTATTTATTTCTATCACCCCATTGACTATCCTATAAAAATTGTGAGTGAGGTTCCTGGGTCCAAGGTCTAAGATGCTCATGATAGAGCGAAGGAAATGGTGCAGGGGGAACCTAAGGCCACCTTCAGTGATGGCTACTACGGGGAATTCCCCTGGTGCGTGCTCGCCCTCCTGGGCGAGCTTGATTTCTACATTTCGGGGAATCTGATACTTCTCCTTGAAAACCCTAATTTTTTCCTCAGAGTTGAGCTCATTCGCGAGTTTACCCATGTTAGAAGATGCTAGATTAGAAGATGAACTCACCAGAAATGAAGATTTACAGGAGACGTGAAAGCTGGGAAAGATGGAAGTTCAGCAGAAAAAGCAAAAGAAACTAGATTGCTCAAATCGCAGAAAGGTAGCAAAGAAGATGAATCGAGTATATATATATAAGTGTATACATATCTGTGAGAGGCAATCGAAGCATCACCAAAGAGAGGGCAGTGGGCGGTAAAAAACGCATTTATTATCGCCCCAATTTTTGAATTTTTGGCCACTTACGTTTTAACACTCTAGATTTGGGGATTTGTGCAAGCGGCGCGGCAGATGAAAAGCTAAAAGGGCGCTACGCGTGTCATTACCAGGAAAGAGAAATGTCCAATCGAATTTGAAGCGCGTCAGGAGGACACTAAACGATAAATCGCACGGGAAAGATTGAAGGGATTGGTAAGGTGAGGCTTTTCTGCTTTGCTACTTTGCTCGGAAAATGTATTTTTCCAACTATAGTGAGGGCAAAATGTTGGGTAAAATAATACTTTAACATATGGAGTGCCGAACAAGTATAGTCAAGGTGCCACTATCTATAAAAAACTGTTGAGTACTAATTAAATTTAAAAAATTTAACTTCTCTCCCACTATCTATAAAATTTGTATATTTTAAGTAAAATAAATTTTAAAACACAAAAAATAAATTAAATTTAAAAAGATAAAAAAATACTTAAATAATAATTTGACTTGGAAAATATTTTTAAAATTATTGAATATTAATTAAATTTTAAAAAATTCAACTTCTTTTGCAATAACAACACTTAGTACATTTTTTAAATTTTAAAACACAAAGAAAAAAATATCTAAGTATTAATTAACTTTGGGAGTAAATATTTTTTGTAAAAATTTAAATTGATCATGTTGGCTATATGATTAAAAAACTATTTAAATAATATCAATATTTGAGTATTTTTATAAAGTACGACGTACAATTAATAATACTAATATTTTTAATTTGAATATTTTTATAAAAATAATCAAAAATATCTTAATAGAGGTAAAATTAATTGTATTTTTAATTCAATTTAATTTTGCAAAATGAGTAAAAAATTGAAAAATATATATATATATATATATATTAAGATTGACAAACGTTTTGAAATTAAAAAAAAAGATCGAGTCAAATAAGTAAATTTAAGATTTAATATATATTTTTAATGTCAAAATTAAATTTATGATTGGATCAAGCTGGGATTAATAAAACATAAGTTTTTATGGCACCTATAAAAGTTAGATTTTTATCAACTCTATCAGTTCATTAAAACTGACTCAAATTAAAAAATATAAATATAAAAATTAAGTTAATAATTATTTTATAAACTATAGAATTTTATTAAATATATTTTATAATATATTTAAAATTTAATTTTTATCAATGCAAAATATTATACCATCTCGTGCATGGCATGGGTCACCTTTAATATATATACGTGTGCGTCGTAAATGGTTCATTTAGATTAAATTCAAAATTTTGGCTTTGTTTGAAGTTAATAAAAAAAATATAAAACTCTACAAATACGAATTACGAAATTATAAAATTTAAATTTTTTATTCAATGTAAAAATATAAGATATTAATTTTTACAATTTTATACACTTTTATACAATCCCAATACAGAGACGTTCATATAAAACTTAAATATAGGGGGTGTTTGGAAGTCCAAATTTTAGTAAGTTTTGGCACTTTTTTACTAAAATTTGTTAGTTGTAAATTTTTTTGTGTTTGGTGAACAAAAGTGCAATTTTCAGTAAATATTAGCAACTTTTGAGTGTTTGGTGAATTTTTTTGTAACTTTTCTTTTGGCATGCTTGTAAAATGACTATTATAACCTCCAATGCAACAAACGGCGGGAAATCAAAGGTACAGTGCGTATGAAGCACAAAAACCTGTTTCGGCCTCTGCCTCTGTGACCGATGGAGTTCTCTCGGCTTCTTCCTCTTCCTTTTCAAAATCCTCACCTCTAATAAACCAAGAAATCTCACACCCATGATCGATTCTCCTTCATTCTGTAGACCAATCTGCGTTCGTGAAAGAGGCTACCCTAGGGTTGGACGGGTCGAAGGCGGTGGGCATACGAGAAGCTATTCGAGACAAAACGTAAGTGTCTAGCCTCTTATTTTTGATTCAAATGGCACCGAGGACGAAGGGCAGGGGTGTTATTAATTATGATAGAAATAGGTTTGAGGGTGAGAACCATCAAGAATCGTATAACACCACCTGGAGTCGTAGAAACGTATTGGCAGAGAGAGCAATTGAGTTGGATGATTTTTCAACTCACGATTTTAATCTCAAACAGAACATGATAGATAGAGGGTGGGTTGTTTTTGTCACTTTTACTGGGAATGCAGCTGTCCCACTGGTTCAAGAATTCTTTTCTAACGTAATAGAGCACCACAAAGATGAAAGAAAAATTATCAAATCCGTGGTGAGGAAGAAGCCAATTACATTGACCCCTGGAACAGTGGCTTCACTTTTTGACATTCCTGACCTCGATGTAGAGCAACCAGAATACCCAATGAGCATCGAGAACTCCCTAGGAAAGGATGAGTTAGCTAAAATTTTGACCGGAAAATCAGATGCTAGGTGGGGTAGTAGGAGCCAGTTCGATTTTACCAAGTTGTCTCCAAAATTTAACACATTGTTCCTTCTGTCAATAGCCAAGTTAAAACCGCTCGCACATAAGAACTTGGTTAGTTATGAAAGGGCTACATTGTTATACGCCATTGAAAGCGGCATGACCATTGACCTACCGCTGCTTGTTTGGGAGGAGATATCAAATGCAATGTCACAAACTAATGGCATCGCCAGCCTACCTTTTGGAAGTTTCTTGACTGCTTTGTTCGAGCAAAGAGGAGTGCAGATTACAGGTGACATGCAAATGGTTAGGCCCATTGGTCCTATTTGTGAGCGATCTTCTGTACGAAGCACGGCACTGTTGAAGAAAAAGAAAGCTGTAGAAGATCAAGATAAGCAAGATCGGATTTTAAGGCGTATGGATGACATAGAGGCCAACCAATGGACAAGAATAGAGCAAAACAACATGATGCTTGCTTATCTCCAACAGCAGTTTCCCCCACCAGAGCCTGATATGCCACCGTCGCCATCTTCAAAGGATGATTGATTAGCTCCCTTGGTCTTCTAAGTTTAGATCTTTTTGCCATTGTTTCTATCGTTTCTTTTGCTTTCTTATCCTAGCTATGTATTGCTTAAGGTTGCAACTTTTGAATTGTGATATATGCAACCTTTAATGATTTTGATTTCTTAATGTGATGGAACTTTGTCTAGATGAAACCCATGCTATACTTTTGCATACATATGATCAATCTCGGATTATGTTATATGTTATTGGTTAATCTGTTTTTTGTCTCTTAAATGGTGCACTGTACTTACAAAAATTTATTTTTTATTTCCATGCTATAGAATTTAAGTTATGCTATATAATTTAGATCGTGGAATAGCATTGCACAAAATGATCAAACTTGCACCAATGGGATTACGTGGAGAAGGCTAATTATCTTCTCTCTCAAGACATTAAAATACTTGGTAAGATTTTTTAATGCCTAGTATTTGCAAAGTTTTCTTTTCTTTTCAGTATTTTTCCTACGTGCTAAAGTTGTACAAAGGTGTCAATTTTGTTCTATTTTGAATTTGTTGTAGTCTACTTTTAATCTGCCAGAAAGAGACCTATACATTTGTCACATGCTAAAAAGTACACAAAATTCCTTATGCAAGATTGTGGAATCCCTGAGTTTTGTTTTTCCTTTTCAGATTTCTCTTGTGTACATTGATATTTGAACCCCACCGGATGAAATAAGGGAAGAGCTTATACATATACATGTCCAAGAAAGGTGTTCGCGTTGCAGCACTCTGTGTTCTATATGTTGCACTTTGTGATTAGTTATAGCTAGACTTAAATGCTTTTTTGAATTTTGTGGAAAATATGAGTTGTTGAGGGTTTAATCTGTGGGGTTTTGTAATTTTTGTGGGGCATTTTCTTACTGCCTTATTTTCTAACACTTCATCAATAAATTCTTTTATTTATTAGACAACAAGTTACCGGAGCTTAATTATTTATTGTAATTATTTATTGTAAATGTGTCCTTCTAAAATATTATAACATCACTTGATTTTGATACTGGTCTTATATGGAAACTTCAAGCACCAAATCATTTGCAACACGAATGTTTGGTGACATATGCTGTTAATGTTAAAATGTTGGACAATCCTATTACTTTAGAAGTACACTGCTGTTCTTAATTATGCGGCATGTTCGATTGGCAGGTATTAGATAAAGCGGACAGGTTGCTGAATGAGGATTTTGAGAAAGCAATTGATGAAATTTTGCAAGCTATTCCTCGTGAACAAAAGGCATATTTATTTTCTGCTACTATGACAAATAATATTTATTTTGTGTGATGTGATTGTCTTCTTATTCTCATGTACCTCCTGTACTGTACATAACAGAATCTGATTACAATAATTGTTTGATCCACATCTGCTCTTGTGATGTTTATTCCATTAGGAGCCATTCAAGCGTTAAACACAATAGATGATAGTGGCAGGAATTATATATTTTATGATTTCATGAAATGGACATGTTGCAAGAAAATAAAATTTTCTGGTAGGAAAGGCCAATCAGGATTTTTTTTTTGTTCTTTCTGGTTGCTTTCAAGTTATGGGTGTCAAGTATTTGAAGTAAATGGTTATTGTCAAAGCTTTATTGGGCCTTTTTCCATGGAACAGCATTTAGTTGCCTACAAACAGTAACACGGCTATGCAAGCACTATAGTTTCTTTCCTTGATTCTGTGGACATGTATACTTCTTTTACAGCAGTAGCGTAGCTTCCTTGGCTGTTATGTAGAAATCACTGGTATATATTTCTTCGAGGAGGTCATCTTGAAACTAGCGGTGTTTCATTTCAGAGGCTTAGGAAACATAATTTTTTTTTATTTACTGTTTCATGGAAAAGAAACGATATATTGATTCTTGATAATATGAGAATTGCTCCATTGCATTTGTTGTTTTTTTGTTAATGAAATGAATGTTCATACTAAGAATAAGCCAATTTGTTCTGTTACTGCAGCATCTTGAGCCATGGGCCGACATAATTCTTAGAAATCTTTTTTATAATTGGCAGTGTGCTATTAATTTTAGTTCAGAGAGCATTTCGAATGGCATAGGTTTTGGAGGGAAGGTGAATCACATAGGTTTGTTTCTCTCAGCAAACTTTGATAAGGGGCACACCTTTCCCTACTTTACCTTTGGCAGCCCCTGCCTCTCTAGGACCACCCATATATTCCCAGAAGTGCTTGAATGCTGGGGAAAAATAGCTATCCTGTTGTATAATTTTTTTTTTGGCCTGTGAGTAGATTTTGAACAAAAGAGCAATTGAGGCTTCCGAGAAGGAAAGGCCAGTTTCATACATTAGGACCGGGGACATTGTGGAAATTAAATTGGTAACTGGGGCTTTGATTATTGTTTCTCTTGCTTATTATATATATATATATATATATATTGTTTGCTGACTTTTATGTTTATGTGACTGCAGGAAGTTCCGGAAAAGTGGTAAAGATTATCTGTATATAAAAGTATAGTTATATCGAAGCAAAATGCTGGTATCCACACAACAATTTGGATTCGGAGGATAATTGCAGGCATTGGAGTTGAGATTGTATCCTCACCTGTGTAAGTATCACTTGTGTGTCACCGCTTGATATAGAACTACAAAATTGCACGCAAAACAATAAATTTCAATAATTTCTTGAATTTTTCAATATTACCTTTATTTGTTGCCTTAATTGTTGACTTTGCAAGTCAAGAAGTACAATTGTTACTGGCAAAATTGAATTTGTTTTCTTATGAAATATTTCATTTTGAATACCTAATACATAGTGTAAATAATCCATTTACTATAATATGATTGCACTGTGATGGACCTTGCTGCCACTGGAATTAAGGTTTTTCCTGAATTCAATTTGTCCGTTTGGATAGAGTTCATGTATTCAACATTCCAAATCCACACTTTTATATAGTATTTGCTTATTTTTTTATTTTCTCCTTCAATACCTTCAAATTGGACTCGGGGCCTCTGCAATGCAGTGCTCAGCCATTGGACTGAGTAAGTGCACAGGACACAAACTCAATCTATGGCTGTGTAGTGCCCACTACAGCAACTCCCTTACCTCTTTAAATCACCCACAATTTTGTTACCCTTCACTCTCGATTGGGTCCAACATACAGTTTGCCACATGACATTTGGACCTTGAAAAGCTTGACTAGGGAGTCCAACAATCACTTTTTGGAAGAAAGAAAATTGAAAACAATGCTTTTTCTCCACTTGGAATTCTAGCAGGCATCACTGGTACAATAAAAAAACTCAACGTTTCACTCCATGTTAGAAAAGTTGTATTTGTGGCTGTTATAGAACGTCTTTTAGAGGTACAAAGAGTATTGGGGGATATTATAGGAAACCTTCTAATTACTTCTCTCCCCATTTTGCTTCTGGAATCAGCAAACCTAGAAAGAGTAAGTGAAATGTAAGAACCACCCAAATATGACCCCTTCTGTATATCAAAAAGAATAGAAAGTGAACTTCCAACCTTTAATGATTTTTATTTAATTGACAATTTTGTTCATTATTATTAATATTATTGTTTTATTTACTTATTTATTTTTCTAGCCTTAGCAACAACAATAGGTAGTAAAAGGTGTACCTAATGTAGAAGCTAAAGGCAAACCCTCATCTAGGTGGTGATGGGAATTGATTTCTTAACCTGCTTTGGTGCTTTTAAGAAAATGTCATCCTTGCAGAATCTGTCAGACTTAAGTTCTCTTCTTTCTCTTAATTATTTAGAAGTATTTGTCATTTGTGTGTCTAAAGTGAACCTGATCAATGATTAATGTTTTTGTGATGTTGCCATGGTTTAAATTTATACTCATGGTATGTTTGGAACAAGGATTTTTTTTGGGGGGGGGAGCGAAGGTAAATGGTGTTATAAGAAATTAAATTCTGTTACGAACATTTATTTTTTTTTCTCAATTTTGTTACCATACCAAATTTTTATTTTATTTTATTTTATTTTACTTTGCCTTCTTACTTTTTTTCTTCCGCTTTTATTTTTCCTACACAAATTCTTGTTCCAAACACAACTTTAGGGAGTTTTGATATATCAGACGTTTTTTTCCTCATGCAGGTACTCACCAAACATCAAAGAGATCAAGGTTTTTAGCCACAAGAAAGTAAGAAGAGCACGGTTATACTATTTGAGAGAGAAGCTTCCCAGGTTCTCCACTTTCAAATGAGAACCATGATGTAGCCTTCTTGCTGAAAATATTTTCCCTTTTTGTATCCATTTCTCCATGACTTCCCATGAAAGTTGTGAGAATAGCTTAATTTGCTTTGAATCACATTCTTCTGATCAATATAAAATTCTGCACTTATGCTTGTTGGGAATATTGTGATCAAACCTTTCCATCAATTGCTTATTGTGGTATTGTTTTGGCGGTGTTTAGAGTTTTGAAAAAGTTAAAAAAACGTAAAAATTGTGTGTTAAAAATTACGAGTGGCAAAATTTGATTGAGAAGAAGTTAGGAAATTTTTGAGTTTTAAGAAAAATTTGAAGCTTCAAATAGACTCAGTGGTCGCTTAAGTGCAATTCTGGGTACTTACTCCCCCCTCCACCTTTCCTTTTTATAATTTGTTTTAGGAAGTGTTTGGAGACACAATTTTTAGAAAATTTTGACCAAAAGTTATTGGTTATTATCTATATAGTGTTTAATAAATTTGTAAAATTCTATTATTTATTACGAATATTATCATATTTTTTATAATATTAATTTACAGATTTTTATAAAAAAAAGTATTATTAAATATGTGAAAAGTGAGAGAGTGTACTTCCATGAAATAATTGAAAAGATAATTAAAGTGGAAAAGCAAAAAACTAATATTAGTCATTGCAAAATAACAACGCATGAAAATATCTCAAATTTACATAATTAAATTTTCTTAATTTATAAAAGACACAAAGCGTAAAAAGTGTATTTATTTAAAATTTTAATGTTCATTTTTTATGAAGATTTTAAAGAAAATTAAAGTTTAAAATTTATTTTTTAATAAAATAAAAAATATTAGTTGCTTTAATCTAATAGAGAGCCGTATAATATTTAATATATGTGTTAATATATGTGTAAAATTTTAGTATTTATTATGATAATTAGAGTAGCGAGAAAAAAATAATTCTAACTATTGAATAAAAGAAGAAAAATAATTTTAAGAAAGAAAAATATCGTTATTTTACCATTAAATTTTTTGACAAATTAGAAGTTTATCCTTTATTTAATTTTAGAATATGTTTATAATTTATTTTTATATTTTTTATTTCTTGGCAAATTAAATTTTTTTGTTCTCGTTATTTTCACTTTTGGGAGGATAAAATTTTAGAACTTTTTTTATTCATTTTTATGTAAAAATGAAATATTATTTTATTGTAAATAAATCATACCTACATTCTCTTAATATTTAAACAACTACATTTACCACCTTTTTAACCTTTAAAAATTATATTAGTCTCTCTTATTTTAAAAATTGTTAATATTAATTTCTTCTATTAAATCAACTGTTAAAATATTAAAGAAAAAAAAAGAATTTTGACATTTTTCTAATTTTACTCCTCCCCACATATTTATTACGACTAGTAGTACGTTCTTGACTGCCTTGGTGCAGATTAATGATCTCTTTTGGTCGTTTGATAACAATCTCCTTCCGACTTCTTATTGGAGAATATTATTTTATTAACCGTGACAACATGTTTATTCCCAGTTTTTGCATTTGATGTTGCAAGAGTAGGTTTATCAAGAACTATGTCAGAAGAGCCACATTTGACCTTCAGAATTTTTGCTTTAGAACTAGGCTTTTCATCCCCAGGAACTTCCATCATAGCCATTTTTTATTGAACTTTTTTATACAAGCTTTTTTGTTATATTTTTTTGCTGGGTAACCAACCGATCTAAGGAATTAGATCTCATGGATGCCTTTTCTGGATCTGTACCTTCAACTTGTGTTGCTAAATTTGCTCCATACTTGGTGCTATTCTTGTTGGTTTGTATGTGGCCAAGCTGAACAGGAGGTAAACAATCAAAATGAAATTTTCAGCTACTCACCATTTGACACTTCCACTTTTAACCCACGTACTTGTCCACAAGCTCCACATACAAAACCTCCTCTGGCAGAAATTTTTTTCCTTTATATAATCTGTATCCAGATTGCATAACAAAATTGCATTTAAGCAAATATGCAAAACAAGAAATTAACAGGGACATAACACAATAGCTATACGATCATCACTTTAACATCTTTACAAAATCCAACAATAAAGCAACAACTGCAAGGCGAAACAACATAACAAACCACACACAAAATTCAACCTGCATCAGCAAACCAACACCTGTATAGCGGGTAGTATGTAGAGCCCCAACAGTGGGAACACAGTGCCTCAATGTACTTGGTGCTAAAAACTGCAACCTGATCCAACTATATAGAAATTTGCCCATTGATACATATTTGGATTTCATAAGTAATATAAGAAATTAGAACTTACATCAATTAGACAAAATAAGTAGACAAATTTTACAATTATAGTTTTCCCCAAAGGACACCAATCTAAGTTAGCAACCTTAAAATTTTGTATTACTATAATTGGAAGCTTAAAATATCTCAAAAAAATGAGGACTGAAATCTGAAAATGAACTTTCAACAAGATTTAACGTCGAGTAGTAGCTTGAGTTCGTACAAGAGTATCACGAATTGCATCTCGACGTTCGTCCATTTCAGGATTACCTTCACCAAAGTCATCCTCATTTTCGTCGCCTAAATCAGGGCAAGGTTCATTGTCATTGCTCACATCGGCAGGTGTGGATACCAATGGTTCGGCCCAATTTATACCTTGTGATGTATCATACTCCGACTGTTCCTCGCCTCTATATTTGATAATGAAGTTATGTAGTGCCATTGAACAGCCAACTATGGCAACTTGTACCTTGTAGTCATATGACCGCATATCCCGTAAGATTGCCCAACGATGCTTCCAAATGCCAAAAGTCCGCTCGATTACACTACACAATGAGGAATGAACTTGATTAAATAGTTCATTCGGATTTGATGGACCAGTGCCATGTGCGAACTGCTGCATGTGCATCCGCTCGCCCTTGTATGGTGCAAGATATCCTCGCCGATTTTCGTACCCCGCATCAACAAGATAAAATTTGTCTACAACAAGGGAATAACAATTTCTAAGTTCATCCATGTGACATGAACAAATTCCAAAAAGCTTAAGTTCAATTTTACCTCTAATGGGGTAGGGGAAGTTTTCATTGGGATTAGTTATAACACTTTTGAACACACGATTATCGTGCATGCTCCCTTCCCACCCGCATGATACAAATGTGAACCGGTGATCGAAGTCACACACCGCAAGAATATTTTGGGTAAAACCACATTTTCTACTGTAATATGCAATGGCTTTATCAGGGGGAGGCACACAAGTAACATGCGTTCCGTCCAAGGCACCAATGCAATCCTAAAATTCTAAGAATGGAAAACAAAACTAATTAGTAAACACATTTTTGTATTTACTCAATATTTTGTAATTTAAGTTATACCTTGAACGAATGGTATTTTCGCTTTCCAATGATTTTGGGATGGATGCTTGTTTTTTCATCGGTGGGTTGGAGATAATCAAATGCAAGGCGCATCATCGCTTCCAATTCTATGTGAAAATGGCGGGAAATAGTCTCACCTGAATGTTGATAGTGCTCTTGTAATTGTCTGTTTGACATATTGTGGGCCAGTGTATGCAAGAAGATTGCAACACTCTCCTCTACTGTTACACCACCCGGATGTGAGGAGACTTCAAGCGCATAATGTAGCGTAAGTTCCTCACATAGCTTTAGAAAAACAGCCTTCTCCATTCGAAACATATTGTATATCCGTTTTGGGTGGCCGTGTAATAGTTCTTGCACCCAATCGTAACCGGAGAATGCAGAGGTATGGCAAGGTTGTTTTGTCAAATACATGAGCCAATACTCTGATACCGTGCAAGCACCGGCTATTAGAAGCCTTCTCATTTTTCTTCGATTACGGGCGGCGCGCTCAATAACTTGTTTGGATAGTTGGGCATCGTTGTTTGTCATCATTTTGATCACCTGCGGTTGTTGTAACGTAAAACAGAAGAGCATGCCCGTTAGTATGCCGCATATTAGAAAATGATTAATAAACTAATATATTTAAAAGAAATTGTGAAATGTAAATAAGTAAATTAAGAGTCTCAACCGACATGTGTGATTTTGATTCAATAGGCAGAATATGATAAAAGAAACAAAGAAAGAAACAGAGGACAAAAAATAAATACATATCAAACATGCATTTGGAAAATGGCAAGTCGATGAATGGATAGAGAGATTATTAATGCCCATCGAAATGAACTATTATAACACTTCACATATATCAATTCGAAGGCAACCGCATTTGTAGTGTACAGGGAAAACACACTACTTAGCATGTGCGAACAAAATTGTAATGTAGCAGCAGCCCATTAAAACTCGTGAAGTTTCTCTTGGGCTTTTAATCATACATAGCCTAATAACATTTGTAGTGTGTAGGAAAAACACACTATGTTCAAACAAAGTCGTAATGTAGTCACAGACAAGGTAAACATGTGAAGTAAAACTATATATGCAACTGCATTGGCAGATGGCCAGCAAAACAAAAGTATTTTCCATCGGCAAGGGGTTAGTTTGGGGGTGGGCGGTAGTTTGAACCAGGCGGAGGGGTTGCAGGGTTGGTGTAAGTAGGGGGTGGGTAGTTGAAACCTGGTGGTGGGGGATAGCTAAAAAGAGCCGGACGAGGCATTGGGATCGAAGAGGCAAATGGGTACTGTGCATGTGCATGCTTTGATTGTTGAAGTTCCAACCATTGCACCCTTGCTTCATCGGACGGCAAGTTCATAAAAGTCTCCCTGGCAATCTGCGAGCCAAACAAATCAGTCGCAAAAACGTACAAAGGGCCCATCACAGCTACGCCTTCAAGGGTTGTCAGCTTCGCAAGGCAATCACCAATGCCACACCCAGGGGCATTATATATAATGTGCAACTCGTTACCCTTCAAGTCCTCAGCAGCATCTGTAAGGCGCCCCAACTCGCGACCTACACGCGCACCAACAGACCCTCGTTGACGTCCCACAGTGAACCCATCGTCCGAGGAATCCTCAACTGTTCTTTTCCGTTTTTGACTTCCTGAACCGGGACCCTCTGCATTGACCTGAGTGAAAGTTTGAAATGGACTTTGTGGAGTGGGTCCTGAGCCTTGATTGTCATCATTGTTCCCATCAGAAGGCACATGGAAGTAATGAGCACTCCCTTGTCCTACAGAAGGAGTCCAGTGTATTTCGCCCGACGCTGTTGTGCCATGGAAAACCTTAGCCATCAACTCCTCATGATCGAGGCCCTTATCTTTGAACTTCAACACATCTGGATTGAGCTGCCCAAAAGAGAGGAGAACATTGGATGAATATTACACAAATATCGTTGAGACAAATAGGAAGTCTATTAAAGTTAGTGCAAATTGAAAATGCGGAACCTAATAATGTCAAATGGACAAATATGGTTCGATTGCGATACCAGTATGCACTTAAAGAAATAGCGTACGTTATAGAATTGAAGTACGAACCTGTGCCATTGAAGCCCACCATGAATCAGGAGCATCCCAAGTCCCCTTCACTGCATCCCAACCCATACCAGTGCATGTTGATTTAGGGGATTTAATGGACATCCATGTCCGCCAATCCTTTCTTAATTTGTCAAGTTGACTTTTGAGTTGGCTGTGTTGGTGCATTCTTCCTGTTCGTTTGTAAAACTCCTCAATTAATTTTCTAAACCCTATTGGTGACAAATGATTACCCCTCCTATAGCCATCATCTATCAGTGTGACCATTAATTCAAGTAAGATCCCATTGTGCTTATAGTCCCATTTGGCCTTGCTAGCGGCCGCATCGCCAAGTTGGAGATTTGTTGACTTCCGTGAACGGTTAAATCGGTGATTATTTTGAATCAGTTGGGTGTGTTGGAGATCAATGGGTGAGTCTTCTCCTTCCATTACAAGACTACAACAAATCGTAAACGATTGCTCAAAATACACAATTATGATTATGTCAAAAAATAATTAATAACATCGTCGTAGTTGATAATCAAATAGTTAATAGTCTACTACCATAGCTGCTATAATATAGTAGACCCATTCGTCAATAATATAGCGGCTATTAGGCTTTGTGTTCTTCAATTAAGGTTACATGCTTGAAAGGAATGAATTTAGAATAGTATAATACGAGTCAAGTACATAAAATTCTTCCACGTTAAAAATTACATACGACTTAATACTACGAAAATTAGGATAGCCAAATGGCAACATTAAGTTTATCAATAGGTACACAATGTCAGTCTTTGTAAAATACATCGGCTTCTTACTTCCTTAAAGTGTCAACAGTGACCACCAGTAAGGGCTGGGGTGGATATGTTCTGCCATATACAATTGGATTGCCCCCTATTCATCGCACTTCCTATGGAATATGACTGATAAGATGAGATCAATGGCTACAAATCCTGTTTTCCCTGTACGTACCCGAGTACGTATGAAAGGGGAATTGACCCAAATTTTGGAATGGGGTAAAACGTTGTCGGTTGCTAGCGGCTAACTAAAGTCATACTACAAGCACAGTAAACATTCACTCAGAAGGGAATGACTTTGATCAGTGACATTTGGGGCATCTTTTTCTTAGGAGGAGAAGGCACGTCCATAATTTCTTTAGGAAATGGTGGATCGGATGGGACATCAACTTCATATTGAACTCCGGTTCCTTAAATCAAACCTAGGTCTCCCGTAATAGATTCCCCAAATAGTCTTGACTGACAATGAAAACTCCCCTATCAGCTTGCAAACCCTAGTAAACATATACTGGTCTCTCAAAAACCCAAATTCGCAAAAAAAATATCTCGCACAACATGAATTTAAAGCAAATAAATTACTGAATTAAAATTATTTAGGGGACAAAATATCCCTACTGTGCCCAAAAAGATGTAAAATCATTAGACTTAGCCCTATTTCTATAGTTTCCATACCTCTGTGATGGTGCGCGGAGTAGTGTCGTGGGTTGCACTTGTCGGTGAGCTCGAGATCGAAGATTATACCGACGGCCGGAAGTCAACAACAGAGAAGGTTTCAACTTGGAGCTTCGCAGCCAGTAGCGATGTCGTGGTTTCATTGCAATGAATGATGGTAGGTCAACCAACTGAAAGCAGATAACCTTCAAATCCTGTATTCACTTCCCTGGTACGGAGGAAGAAGATGGGAAGGGCAAAAAAATAAAATCACAAAATCTAACAAAACGGCATCGTTTATGGAGTTCCTGTAGTAGGACAAAAAAGTAGTAAATTTTGCTGTTTTGCCAAACGCCCAAAGTGTAAAATTTGGTATTTTTTTGTTAAAATCTCTACTGCCAAACGGGCTCACAGGGACTTTTAATTAGTACACTACTTAAATAGTACGTACTTCGCTAGGCTGCTCATCACGGAAAATTAAAGCGCCTACATTACTAATAAACATCATATCACCTACAGTGACAGACAGCTTTTCATATTAGTAACATGAAATTATTTTCGAAAGTGAGGACATCTGTCAACAGATGTCGGATTCCCTCCGGGGGATGTTAGTCAGCTACGCGCGCGTTCTAACCACACGTTTTATTTTTTATTTTTTATTTTCCTTCTTCTGTTTTGGTTCAAACCGGGCGCAAGTTTCATTTTTTTTTTTTTAACTTCTTCGGTTTGGTTCAAACCGGCAAATATAAGATTGAGGTTGAGAGAAGGAAAAAAAGTTAACTTCTTTTTGTAATTAGATATTAACTAACTATTGAAAAGTCAACTTTTATTATATTTAGAAAGCGAAAAAAAATTAATTTTTTAGTAGTTATATTTTTAATTTTTTGTTAATTTGATATTTTTATCCTTCAATATTTAAAACAAGTTTAAAATTTAAGATAATAAATTTGATCATTTAAAAAAAAAAACCAAAAAACTAGTAAATAGTAGTCGAGGTACCAACTTTTTTTTTTCCCAAACACAACCTCTAATGTCAATCAACTTAACAATTTTATTTATTGTTTGTAAGAATAAAAATATTTCTGAGTTATTGGATAATATATTAATTATATTGAATATTAAATATTTTAAAGTTGTATTGGTAACTAAATTTTTATTATAGTATTTTTATTTATATAAATTTTTATTATAGTATTTTTACTTATATTAAAAAATTTTATTTTGAAATATTTAATATTCAATATAATTAATTAATATATTGTCCAATAACTTAGAAAAATTTTTATTATTTGAACCTTGCTCTTACAAATAAAAAATAAAATTGTTGGGTTGATTGGCGTTGAGGGTTGTGTTTGGAAAAAAAAAAAAAAAAAAAAAAAAACTAATAGTTAGGCTACCAGTTACTAGTTTTTTTATTTTTTTTTTAAATGACTAAATTTAATATCTTACATTTTAAACTTGTTTTAAATATTGAATGACAAAAATACCAAATTAACATAAAACTAAAAAGATAGCTATTAAAAAGTTAACTTTTTTTTTCTATTCAAACACAAAAAGGTTAGTTTTTTAGTAGTTAATTAATAGTTAACTACCAAAAAAAAAAGTTATCTTTTTTCTTTTTAAGCTCAGCCTTATATTCGCCAATTTAAACTAAACTGAAAAAGGAAAAAATAAAATAAAACCTGCGCTCGGTTTGAACCAAAACAGTAAAAGATAAAAAAAATAATAATAAAACGTACGAACAGAATGCGCTGGCAGCAGGCTAACATCGCAATGTTAGCCCCCAACTTCCACTGGATTCTAGTTCATGCACACGTACGAATCATCTCATGTATTCATACTCTATTCGACATTCAAGTTTGCCTGCATTGCCATGTTTAATTAGCCTAACTTACTAGGCTCCACAATTCTAAAATATAAATGCACATATATATTTAATGCATTAATGAGCTAGGACTCTACTATGTTACATACATCTAGTCATGCATACACATTAATCCATTTGCTTGCAAAAGCTTAATTGTGTGCCTTTTCTATCTTTTCCAACCTTAATTTTCCTCTTGCAGAAGTTCTTTGTTTGCAACATCGATCTCTCTATAACAATTAAGTGATCAAATTCCTTAACTTAACCAAATAGTTTTGAATAATTTTGGATTTTAATTAAATTCACTTTCTTATTTTTATTATGCATGTTTATTGCGTGATTTTTTTTTTTTTTTTGAGGAATAATTTAGGATGTCAAAGGCATCTTATGCTCATCTCGACTAATCATTGAAATCTTGAAGTTAATTTCGAGTAAACCTCTATTAATTTTAAGGAGACTCGAACTAATAATCTAGGGGGCAAACCTGAGATCTTAGTGGTTGAACTATCCCTTGAGGTTTATTACATGAAAATTTTATTGACAACAAATTAAATATAATATCATAAAATAATCATATTAATTACAATTTTTCTATATTTTACTATGCATTTCTTACAAAGGCTCTGTTTGAAATATGGATTTGTGAAGAAAAAGAAAAAGTGAAAAAAAATGATATGATTACAAAATGAAGTGAAAAAGTCAAATTTATATTATTTTTTTATTGAGCTAAAAAAATATGACTAAAATGAATAAATATTTATCAATAAATTTTAACTTTTATTTAGTTAAATATACAAAAATTACACAAATTATAAATTTTATTTTTCCTTTATTTTTTATTTTCCTCTACAAATTCATGTTCCAAACATAATATAATTATAATACTCAAACGCAGTTTTGTCACTTAAAATGATCAGTACCATGCATTTGCATGTCACGAAAAAGAACTTGCTTTCTCTACTCTCTCATGGTTGCTATTAATTGTTGCAAAGTTTTCAATCTCAACACTATTAAGATGGGAAAATTTCTATGTATGAAGCTATAGTAACATATACAGTTCTAAATATAAAACATGAGATGTTTTTGCCAATATTCATGAAAAATGAAGGGTGGTTTTCTGCATAGGTAAATTGTGTAAATAATAAAAAAAATAAAACCAAAGTAGAAATTCATGCAATTTCAAAAGTTTGAATGAAAAAAAGAAAAATTCATGTAACTTGAAAAGATTAAAACAAAGTTAAATAAGTCATAAACTAAACTTATCAACGGTCTTGCCATAGAACTTGTAAAAAAATCACCTTAAATATCACTAATTTCTTATTAGTTTTGATGATTTATTAAAAGTATTATAATAATTTGATGCTGTTTAATTTTACTTAGTTAAATTTTATATTCATGACAATTAGTTATACATGTCATATATGATTAATTTTCATCGATGACAAACCTAGTTATATTACATATATCCCGTAGCAAAGCGCCAGAATTTTCTTAGTTAATAAAATTGGTGAAATTAATCTAATAGAGTGGGACTTGGACAAAATTTGACCTCTAGAAATAATTTGGTAAAATAGTGATTTCAAATGATTCACTTCCCTCTTATAGTAATATTTATCCACTGAAAATTTATTTTATGAGGCCATTAAAGGACAATTTTTATTTTTTGGAATATGAAGAACAATTTATGGAAAAAAAAAAAAAGAAACAACTAAATGTGGCAATATTTGAAATATTAACATGTTATTATTAAAAATGACATATAATAATTAAATAAAAAATAATAAAGTATATATGAGTATGAGAAAAATGACTCACGACATAATATTATTCATCTTATGATATATATTAGGCTACAAATTAATCCAAGCTTGAGCATGACAAAATTGATCAACTTTTTAAGGTGCTTGCTTAATTAATATTATCATTAATTATCAATTCATCCATCCGAAACAAACTAAAAAGATGATTCCTTCATCGATTAGCAATGCATATACAAATGTAACTTTTTGTGCTATACAAGCATATGTTTAATTAATAAAGAAGGATTACATCAATCTATCAAGATAATTTTATAACAAATGTAACTTTATGTCATAAACTTCTTTTCTTTAAGCCAAAAATGTGGAAGCCGGCAAAGGTAGCACAACTCTACACAAGAGAGATCAAAAACCCAAAACAGAAGCATTTATCTCTGCAAACATAAATATTGCAAAGCACCACAATTAACAAATATATTTGTGTGTGTGTATATATATATATGAAGAATAATATTATTAGATAACTTTTTTTATTTTTGTCAAATCAGAATACTTGTATTAATTATTTACGTTAATAATTATACATTACTCTAAATAAATTAAAAAAAATACTTTGATAATATTATTCGCTTATATATATATAAAAGACATTTTTCCCTAAGTCAAAAAGTCAACGAGACAAGGGCATGACATTCCTGCCAAACTTTTACAAAAACTCTTTAAGTTGGTTGGAGAAAATGAGTTCCAGGAAAAATTCACTACAAGTGAAAAATGGAGGGTTCAGATATATTTGTATTTAATTTAATGATTTTAATTTTTTAATTAAAATTATTTTTAAAATAAAAATAAAAGTTTAAAAAATCTGATTGGAGCACAATTAATATGGAATATCAAAGGTCATATGTCATTCAAGTGCAAATAAATTCCAGTCATTCATTTTTCACTACAGCCCTTAAGACTCGTGAAAAATAGTTTTGTATTAAATGCGTTTGAACAACTAACAGCCATTCCCAACCCTGATTGATGAAGGCTAGCTGTTTTAGTTCTCTCTCTCTCTCTCTCTCCCTCCCTTCTTTTTGCTTAATCATTTTCGAATAAATTATTTAATCAGCAATTCATGATGTAGACTCTATGGTTGATATTAACTTGCTTCACATTATTTGTGTCTTACAGCACGGAACATTAGAATGAATGAAGATACATTTCATATATATTGATCTACTTAGGTAGGTAGGTTGTTTCCATCCAACATTAATAATCATGTTGGGTAAAATAATACTTTGACATATGGAATGCTGAACAAGTATAGTCAAGGTGCCACGTGGCCCAATGTCGAACATATTTGCGTGAGTCACGTAGTCATTGACCGAGCACGTTGACGCGTGACACGTGGCGTTCTGCCGAACAGATGATTGATGACATGAAGGTTCCACGTGAGTATTATACACGGACACATGTCTTTGGGTTAATATTCCAAGGGATACCCTGATTCTCAATACTATGGATAATGTGTTGCCACGTGGCGATAATCGAAGACCTTAATAGCCAGTTTGTTCGACCCATCGATTGGCGGCTAGTAAATGTTAGGCCTAGGACCCACAGCCTTAACGAGGGATCACAACCATAAATGCACCATAGTTATGACTGAACCTAGTATTTATCTCTGAGGAAGTAACCAAGTCAGTTCATTTCGTTACGAGTAATTGATAGATTGACAGGTGGACAGTTTGACCACTGAGTTCTGGCTATATTGCCATGTTTAACTACCAGAAGTATTGAATGAAAGGTATAGGATATTTAATGAAAGGCATGAGGCATTAAATGAGCGGTGAAAGGCATTTAAAGTAAGGAAGGAAAAGAGGGACACGGAAGCATGGATGCAGTCAAATCACAGGTATTATTTTATTTATTATTTACAGTACTACAAATACAACATTCCACTTGACAATTATGGTAAGCTGACTATTGCCAACTTAAACTACCGTTCATTTCTTCTCTAGTAAAGCTTTCTTCCATGAGCTACTTACTGACTTAAGCATCGGAGGGTTTTCCGGCCAAAGACCTCCACTCCGGCCGTAACCTTTCTTCTGTCTTTGTTCGGCAGGTTGTTGATTGCATTTTCGATTAGCGTGGTCGGCAGTTCCGACGGTAAATTTTACTGCAAAACATTTGGCGCCCACCGTGGGGCCCGTTGTTTAGCCCTGTCTTGTTGATCATTAGCATTTCACTCGGTTCTTTATTAAGACTTTTAGCAGTTATTTACACGATAACTTCAGGAGGAAACACCACTCCCCCACCATCTCCACGGGTAAGGGACAGTTCTACCCCAGCTAAGGCCAAATGGAGCGCGCTAGTTACCCGAACTCAGGGTCTAGAGCATGCCAGGAGAAAGAAAGCGGAGGATCCAGAGGCAGCAAAGTGGAGAGAGGAATTGATGGCTAAGGCCAGCGAAAAACAAGCAGAATTGGAAGAGATTCTGTTGGAATTAAACAAGGAAAATGGAAAGCCTGCTGTGGGCCACGAAGTTGATTCTAGTCAATCTGATTCAGAGTCAGACAAAAGTTATGATGCTTTCTATGAGGACCCCACTGAGGAAGATGAAGAGGATACCCATGAACAAGAAGAGGAGCACTCTCACCCGCGACACGATGTCATTCCTCCCAGGAAGGGCGTGCGCCATGTTAAAGCTGTTGGGAAATGTGGCGCGCAATCTGACGTTGGCCCACTCACCAAAGAGCACCGTAAAAAGGGCTCACTAAAAAAGACTCCAGAGGCGCATTTCGAAGATGTGGATTGCTCTGTTGTAGGTCAGCCGAGCAAGTGCCTGAGAAAAGCTACCGCAGATGGAATCACTTTTTACGAAGACAAGCACTCTGGTGTTCGGACGCCACATAATGATGCCCTAGTAATTACTTTGGGTATGTTTGACTCCGAAGTGAGGAGAATTTTGGTTGACGCTGGAAGTTCAACAGAAGTCATGTTCCTAAGCTTATTTAAGAAGCTTAGATTGACCGCAGAAGATTTGGAGCCGGCAGAATGCCCCCTCATAGGGTTCAATTCTGCCCTTGTCTGGCCTCTAGGCAGGGTTGTTATTCCTATACGTGTGGGCCCAATGAGAGGTTGAGTTCACTGTTGTGGATTCTCCTTCTTCCTACAACCCTATAGTAGAAAGGTCGTGGATTCACGCCTTGAAGGCGGTCCCCTCAACCTATCATCAGGTGCTGAAATTTCCATACGGCGGGGAAGTGATTGCAATCTTAGGGGACCAAGACATCTCTCAAAAGTGCTTCACGGCAGCCCTCAAATCCAAGACTATTCCCGAGCAAGTCCAATTGACTGAACTGCCCGAGGACACCCCAAAGATTGATGATGTCGGTGGTGATCCACAGAAGAAAACAGTTGAAGGGTTAGAGAAGTATCAGGTTGGCCCCGTCGAGGATGACAAATTCTTCCTGGTTGGTTCAAATTTGAGCGCCGAAGAGAAGCTGGAATTGACAGAGATGCTCTTGAAGAACATTTGAACATTCGCCTGGACTCCACATGAAATGCTAGGTATTCTCCCCGAAATTATGACTTATAAGCTGAATGTGAATCTAGGGGCAAAACCTGTGGTACAAAAGGCGAGGAAGTCAGCTCTCCAGTATGCAGAGGCTGTCATAGAGGAAGTCGGTCGATTGTTAGAGGCTAAGGCCATCCGGGAAGTTTCTTATCCAGAGTGGTTGGCCAACACAGTCGTGGTCAAGAAGAAAAATGGAAAGTGGAGAGTTTGCGTAGACTACACGGACCTGAATAAAGCCTGCCCAAAGGATCCATTTCCCCTGCTGAAAATCGACCAGCTCATTGATTCAACGGCTGGAAGTTCCAGGATGTCGTTTCTTGACGCATATAGGGGATACCACCAGATCCCTATGTTCGGCCCTGACGAGGAAAAGACTTTTTTCATAACCCCGCAAGGGATATACTGTTACAGGGTCATGCCATTTGGATTGAAGAACGCTAGAGCCACCTACCAATGGTTAGTCACGAAGATATTCAAAGAGGACCTCGGACAGACGATGGAAGTTTACATTGATGACATGGTGGTAAAAAGCAAGAAACCGAACACTCATCTCCAACATCTCCAGCATGTCTTTTTGACCCTCGACAAGTACGGATTGAAACAAATGCTACCAAGTGTGCCTTTGGAGTTGGCTCAGGCAAATTTTTGGGTCACTTGGTGAGCAGGAAGGGAATCAAAGCTGATCCTGATCAAATACAAGCCATCAAATATGTTTCTTCTCCGCGCACTAAAAAGGAAGTCCAAAAGCTCACAGGGATGGTGGCAGCGCTCAATCGGTTCATTAGTAGATCATCTGACAAGTGCCGACCATTTTTCAGATTATTAAGAGGTGCGAATAAAATACAATGGGATGCTGAAGCAGATAAAGCACTGGACAAACTTAAAGAGTATCTGACAACTGTCTCAATACTTTCAACACCGCAGCCGAGGGACATTTTGCAACTGTATCTGGCAGTTTCAGAACATGCAGTCAGTGCCGTCCTATTAAGGGAGGAGAAAAGGGAAGCAGCATCCTATTTATTATGCGAGCAAGACGATTCAGGGGGCAGAAACTAGATACCTCCCCCTAGAAAAGTTGACCCTGGCATTGGTAATAGCTTCCAGGAAGTTAGCCCATTACTTCCATGCCCACACCATTCAAGTGGTAACCGACCAGCCAATTGGCCATCTATTGAAAAGGGCCAACGTATCTGGGAGGATGGCCAAATGGGCAGTTTCTCTCGGAGCATTTGACATAAAGTTTATTCCGAGAACCGTAATAAAAGCTCAAGTTTTGGCTGATTTCGTGGCCGAATTTACCACCCCAGCTCCAGGTCCAGCGCAAGAAGTATGGCAAGTGGAAGTAAGATCCGAAGCCCCAGTCGAACACAAGAATGCCCCACAACCTTGGCAAATTGAGGTTGATGGGTCTTCGTCTAGGAAGGGAGCCGGTGTAGGCATTGTTCTGACCACGCCAGAAGGGGTCGCTATTGAATATGCAATAAAGCTCGAGTTTGAGGTTACTAATAACGAGGCGGAGTATGAAGCTCTCCTAGCTAGGCTCAACCTTGCTCAGCGATTGATGGCAAAAGATGTGGTAATAAAGACTGACTCTTAGTTGGTTGCCAACCAACTGAAGGAGGAGTACGTGGCTAGAAGTAAGAAGATGGCAGAGTATCTACAGTTGGTAAAAAAGAAGATTGAAGACTTTAATTAGGCTAGCGTGGAGCTAATTGGGAGAGATCATAATGCTCATGCTGACGCACTTACTACGCTGGCTGCTTCTTCTCGAATAAGGCTGATAGATCAGGTTTTCATAGAAGTTCTCAAGAAGCCGAGCATTGTAAAAGATGGAGAGGTAATGTGTACTGAAGTGGCTCCATCTTGGATGGACCCAATCATTTCTTATTTAAAGGATGGGACTCTACTAGAGAATAAAATAGAAGCGAGGAAATTGAGAATAAAGGCTACCAGGTTTTGGCTTTCTCCTGATCATAAGCTGTACAAGAAGTCCTTCACAGGTCCTTATCTTCTTTGTGTTGATCCTGATAAAGTGCAAGATTTCCTCTATGAGCTACATGAAGGGATCTGTGGAGCACATACTGGGGGCAGGTCGTTGGCACACAGAGCTATTACCCAAGGGTACTGGTGGCCAAGGATGGGGAATGACGCTCAAGCTTATGTTCAAAAGTGCAGGAAATGTCAGGAGTTTGCTCCTGTACCTCACCAGCCAGCGCAAGAACTCAGCCCACTAACCAGTCCCTGGCCATTCGCTCAATGGGGACTCGACATTGTGGGACCACTGCCTATCACTTCAGGGAATAGAAAGTTTCTACTGGTCGGCACTGACTACTTCACTAAATGGGTGGAAGCAGAACCTTTGGCTCACATCAGAGATGCTGATACCATTCGATTTGTCTGGAAGAGCATCATTACCAGGTATGGCATCACTAGGACGCTTATTTCCGACAATGGGACACAATTTGATAGTGCCCCATTTAGAAAAATACTGTTTTAGATATGGGATAAAAAATGTTTATTCAACACCAGCTTACCCCCAAAGCAATGGTCAAGCCGAAGCTACAAACAAAGTTATTCTCAGTGGTATCAAGAAAAGATTGGAGGCAGCAAAAGGAAAATGGGTAGGCGAATTGCCATCAGTGCTCTGGACCTACCGAACAATCCCCAGAAGATCAACTGGAGAATCTCCCTTTTCCCTGGCTTATGGAGTTGAAGTTGTCATTCCACTGGAAATTGGCCTGCCAAGCATCAGGACTCAAGCTTTTGATAAAGGAAAAAATGATAAAGCAATGGCGATGAGCCTAGAAATGATTGACGAATGGAGGGAACTTGCCACATTAAGGTTAGCCAACTATCAGCAAGAGACAAGGAGGAAATTTAATAAAGGGGTCAAACACAGAGAATTCAAAACTGGTGACTTTGTGTTAAGAAAATTGATGGGAAGCAGAAAGGACCGGACAGAAGGAAAGCTTGGAGCCAATTGGGAGGGACCATTCCTCGTCTCGGAACTGCTCGGCAATGGAGCTTACCGGCTGACGGACGTGGAAGGAAAGCCAATCAAAAGGCCGTGGAACATAGCCCACTTGAAACTGTACTATCATTAATGTTATTGTACATTTGTTATTTAAGATTATGTACATTCCTTAGAAAGCTGTTCTTTTTTTAAAGCAAATAAAGCAATCCCAAAAGCTTTAGACATTTAAGTATTTACAAAAAAGATGCCACACCCCCTTAGGTGTTGGTTCAGAAAGGAGCCATGCTCGGCCTGCCAAGCATTACAGGAGGTGTAATACCCCGAATTTTCATGTTAATATAATTTGATAGTTTTAACATGTTTTGGGCATGTTAGTATGTTAATTAAGTAAGTTTAGTCATTAAAGATGACTTGGGGGTGTGAATTTTGGAAGAATTGGGCAAAATAGCTCAAAAGTTAATATTTTGACTCGGGGACATGCAGAGGGGTGCCCAAGGTAAAGGAGGGGCGCCCAAGGTAGATGAGGGGCGCCCATGAGTTTAGGATGGGCGCCCATGGTCCATGAGGGGTGCCCCACTTGTACAGAAAATCAGCAGAAGGGTGTTCTCTGCATTGTCCAGCCGAGACTTAACCCTATTGACACCTATACTTGCTAAGGGTGAGGGGAGACCTGAGGATTACTGTTTGGGGATAAAAAAATATTGTTATATATATATTAGATTGATTTGATGCAAGAGAGAAAGAGAAAAGTGGCTTGAAAGAGAGAGAATCGGGTGAGAAGAGCAAAGGAGAAGAAGAAGACCACCGGTTGGGTTTTCAAAGGTAGGTTTTCCAAATCTTTATAGAATTCAAATTCCTTTTACAAGATTGAAATTAGAACCCTAAGAAACCTTCCTATGTTATTCATTTTTAGTTTTGATCAAAGAGGGAGGAGATTGACCTCATCAAAGTTTGAGGGTTTGGAAGCTCAAGATACCTCTATTTTGATCTATCTTTTTACCACTCAAGGTAGGGATTTCTAGTCTCATTTTAGCCTATATGAGATGTATTTGAGCTAATAAACACTTCTATGAAATTTATTTAAGATTTGGAAACCTTGGAAGTAGAGTTTGTGTGGATGAATGGTTGTCTGTATATATATGTATGGTTGGAGCTAGATTTTTGTATTGAAGAAATGAATGGATTAAAATTTGTTTTGATGGACTTTTTGGAGTCTTCTAGGTCCTAGACAACTCAAGAAAATAAGGCATTAGTTTAGACATTGGATTGGGTAAAGTTTGGAATCCAAAAACATGGCTTAGAGCTTGAACCGGAGCAAAGTAGCTTTCTGGACAACAGAGGGGCGCCCATGGGTTTTGGTGGGGCACCCATGGCCCTTGAGGGGTGCCCATGATCTTATGTGGGGTGCCCATGAACTTTTGGAGGGGCGCCCATAGAGACCAGAATACATTTCCTGATTTTTCTTAACTTGACTTCCTACCTTAGGATTATGAAGGGGTTGGTAACATGTTTGTGTGTAAAACTTTTATTTGATTAATTGCATGGATATTAAAATGGAAATGAGCTCTTAAAAGTAATTAAGGGTTGATTATCTTAAAACTATAGGATTAATCTTGTAAAAGGGAATGCTTGCTACCATGAATGAAATGAATTAGAAGCCTACTTTGAGATAAGGGTCTTAAACAAATAAAATTGTGAATATGCCTTAATGTAAACTAAATGTTAAAGTGTATGAACTTGTTATTGCTTTAATGAATTGTGATTTGGCAAAAGGGAGCTCATGTTCATAACATTGAAAGAGGTTAAATGTTTAATGATGCTTAATAAATGTTGTTATGTAATGAATCCTAGAATGAACCGGAATGTGGATTTGTGTTGTGGAAAAGTATATGATGTTGAATGTGGACTTGTGAATAGTGAGATATTATATGATGAATGATTGTTTGTGTGACGGGGGCCGTGGTGGGGTGTGGTAAACAGGAAGGGTTTGAGATTACCCTCGGGTTGAGAGTCCCGGAACCTGCGCAGGGTTTGGTGTCAATGCCAGTGGGTTAGTAGCCCACAACATTGTGAGTGTATGGGTTACCCGTGACCTTGGATTGTGATCCTAAATGATGGCGTTTGGTTTTTTGTTTCCGTTGGGTCTGGACCCATAAAAGACGGTGTTGTGTATACACCCAACCCCCGATGAATTGTGTGACTATGGTTGTATGATGGATTGTTGGAATGTGATAATATGGATGTGAATACATGATTAAATGTTGAATTTGTGATAATGTGGTTGGGAATGTGACTAGATGTAATTTTAGGAAATTCAATAATGAAAATTGTTTGGAATTGGATGCCACATTGTGATGTCATTGAGTGTCAATTGGTATTGTAAATATGGCTGTGTGGTCAACTTTGATTAAACATTAAAAAGAGGATTGAAACGTGGATTGAAACTTAAGAATGAGAATCTAAAGATTAAGTATTGGTTGGAATTGAATTTCTTTTTACAATATTGTTGTGTATAAAGGTACATAGTCTAAATTGGTGATGTCAATGAATGATTTTGATTTTAGAGTATAGGTGGTAACTAGATACATCATAAAATGCTTGCATGTGTGGAATACATATTATATATATTTGTTTGAGACTTGTGGGCACAAGTGGACCCGTGCTTACATCCCTACAGATTTTGATGCAGGTACAAGCAATAACAATCAAATGGGTTGATGTGTTGGGACTAGGAGGTTATGCATGAGCCCTACCAAGCTTATCCAAGCTCTTGGTCATCTAGTTTAAATTTCTTTTGGGAATTTTAACGTTGTACATTTATGAACTCTTTCAATTTGGTTGTAATGGCCATAAGGCCTAAGTTATGTAATTTGGGAATGGTGTATGTGGTTGGTGACATGGCAATAGTCAAGGTTAAACTCATGTTATTCTATCATATTTCTTGGGCTCACTAGCTTATGTTGCATTGCTCTGATCATGGGATTGGTTATGTTTATTCATATTGTGTGTGTTTATCACTCACCCCTCGTGTCACAAGATCCGAGGCGTGACAGGTTGGTATCAGAGCACTAGGTTAGAATACCTAAGGACATGGGAAGTCTTGCATCTCATATTGCATGCTTGAATGTATTATAACTATAATTTGACCTTGGAATCTAACTTGTCTTGTCTCAAATTTTAGATGGAGTTAGAAAAATGGGAGAGCAGTGGTACTAAGGCCCAATCAGTGGAGGAAGAGATAGTATGGCCTAGTGATGACATCTTTACCCAAGTGGCAACTGAAGGTTTAACCGAGGCTCGGCCCCAGAATGTGACAGGGAATGTAGAAGAGATAAGCAGGGTGCCAGCAACCTTAGGTCCTCAAATGGTACCCTACTATGGGATGCCATACCCAGTTCCATATCTAACACCTTATCCATATCAAAGTGTGATGCCTTATCAGATGCCTGTTCAGTACCAGTCTACTTACTCGGTGATGCTAGTACAGAATGTGACTGTGATTGTACCTACTCATTCAGCAAATCTAACCATAACCCCAGACGTGGTGATAGAACCCAACCCAAACAGTCAGAATATTAATCCACATGAGGTTAGCACTAATGTTGGGGAGATAGATGGAAGCTCTAATAGTGAGAAAGATCGTCTGCGGGGAGTGTGTGCTGGTTGTCGTAGGCGTGGATGGATACGCTACTGGTGCCCTCAGCAATGTATCAAGTGTTGTACTTATTGTGGTAGGAGGAGGCACTCTCGTAGCTCTTGCCCGTATCGTAGGAATTGAGATGTAAGAATGTAAAGGGAAAATTTTGGAAAGGCAATTCCCTTAGTGGTAATCGGAATGGTTGATAGTCTAAGGACTTTGCTATGTTATGAACTCTTTTAATTTCAGTCAGTAGAGTACCATGGGAACTTGTAATGTTGGAACTTCTGTGGTAGTACTAATGGAAGTAAGAAGTTGTTGTTATGTTGAACCTTTATGAATGTATTAAACTGTTGTATTGTTATTATAAGATGAAGTTATGCTCTATCATAAGCTTAGATGTCGATCTAATATTGTTATTTTGTGCTTTGATATACTTTAGATTTAATGCCGCCGCGTGCAATGGGAGTTAGAGGCCGAGATCGAGGCCGAGGAAATGGCCGAGGCAGGGGTAGAGGGAGAGAACATTCTCCTGTTCAGCAAGAACAGGAAACACATCAAAGTGCAGTGGCTAAGGCACCACCTATTGCACAACGGGATGACCTAGAAGAGGAAGAGGTACAGTCTAGGACACCAGAGGCTCAACAACCAACAGCTATGGATGCTGGAGCGGTATTACAGCAATTGGCGGCAGCTATGGCTGCAATAGCAGGAGGGGCTCGAGTTGGACCCCAAACACAAATGCAAGCAGGCCCAACTACTTTGGAGAAATTCAGGAGGATGAAGCCTCCAACTTATGATGGTGTGGCTGATACGGATGTGGCTGAACAGTTCTTGGAGGAATGCGAGAAGATATTAGTAGCAATGGAGATTACTGATCCATCTACTCATATCATGCTGATAGCTTTTCAATTGGTGGGAAGGGCGTCAGCTTGGTGGTCTAGTTTAAAGGACACAGGAGGATCAGCAGATCTCACTTGGGAAAGGTTCAAGGAGAAGTTCAGGGATCACTTCTTCCCTCAATCTTTAAGGGATGCTAAGAGGGAGGAATTTGCTAGGTTGATACAAGGGACAATGTCAGTGTTGGAGTATGAGAGGAAATTCTCAGACCTATCTAAGTATGCGCCTGAGTTGGTCTCCACTACTCATTTGAAATGCAGGAGGTTTGAGAGGGGATTGAAACCAACTCTGAGGAACAAAATGGTGATGTTGGGGCTAGAAGATTATGAGACTTTGGTAAATCGGGCCATGACAGTGGAAATGGACTTGAATGAGACCAAAGTTATCTATGAAAGCCAACGAGGCAAGACCATGGGGACTCAACAAGAAGGAGTTAGCAGAAAAAGAGTTAAGGGTAACTCATCCACTTCACAGATGCAATTATCCTACCAGGAGAGTACAACACCTAGACCATCAAGGAAATTTGAAAGCGGCTCTCAAAGGTTGATTATATGTTTTAATTGCAAGCAATCGGGGCATAAGAGCACTGAATGCCCTAAGGCTAGAGGACAAAATGAATCTATAAGGCAGATGAGAAGCGGACAGGTTGAAGATGAGATAGTGTGCTATGGGTGTGGGAAGACAGGGCATATTCAGAAGTTTTTGCCCCTAGAGTTAGCAGGGTGTAGGAAGAAGGATGACACAACCTAGACAGTGGTTACAGGGAGCCCGCCCATCGGCCACCCAATCAGTACAGCAGCAATATCAGCAGAGGAGTGTCCCACAAAAGACGATGCAAGCTGGAACATCACAACAATCAAGGGTGAACCCGCCGGGACAAAGGTTTGGTCGGCCACAGAATATTCAGCCACAGGGTAGAGTGTTTGCAGTGGCACAGCAGGAGGCGCCAACTGAGCCATTGGTGACAAGAGGTATTTTTCGTGTCTATTCATCAAATGCCATTGTACTCTTAGACACGGGAGCATCCCATTCATTTGTTGCCGCGTCATTTGTGTATGCCTTAGGATTGGATGTTAGCCCCTTGGAATTATTTTTATGTGTTGAGACCCCTATAGCGGGATTTTCTTCTTTGACCCAAGTGTGTAAAGAATGTGAACTAAGGTAACTGATGTATTTGATGAGCGAGAGTTCGTCTCAACTTTTGACTTAATTGTATTGGAGATGAGGGGTTTTGATATCATACTTGGAATGGATTGGCTTATGTCCTACCAAGCTATAATTGACTGTAATAAGCGTAAGGTGACCTTAACTACACCAGAGGGGGATCAAATTCGCTTCTTTACAGACCAGTGTAAAACAAGAGAAGCGTCGCTTTTGAAAAGTCAGAGAAAAGATGAATTGTGTAGTCTATTTGCTTACATGGTTATTGAAAAAGAGAACAGGGAACAGAGAGTTGAATTGCCTAAAGTTGTGAATGAATTTCCTGAGGTGTTTCCTGAAGAGATATTTGGGTTGCCACCTAAAAGGGAAGTGGAGTTTTGCATTGATTTGGTTCCGGGCACCGAACCCATCCCCATTCCACCCTACAGGTTGGCACCAGCAGAGTTAGCAAAATTGAAGACACAGGTAGAGGAATTGTTGGCCAAGGGATTCATCCGGCCAAGTACTTCACCTTGGGGTATGCTGGTATTATTTGCAGCTATGAAAGATGGGACTTTGAGAATGTGTATTGATTACAGGAAATTGAACAGGGTGACCATTAAGAATAGATGCCCATTGCCAAGAATCGACGATTTATTTGATCAGTTGAAGGGATCAATGGTGTTTTCGAAGATTGATTTATGATCCGGGTACCATCAAGTGAGGATAAGAGAAGAAGACATTCCAAAGACAGCATTCAGGACTCGGTATGGTCATTATGAGTTTTTGGTTATGCCTTTTGGTTTGACAAATGCGCCGGCAGTCTTTATGGACTTAAGGAATCGAGTCTTTAAAGATTACTTGGATGAGTTTGCGGTGGTGTTCATAGATGATGCCTTGGTATATTCTAAGTCAGAAGAGGAAGATGAACAACATTTGAGGCTTGTACAACAAAGGTTGAAAGATCATCAGTTATATGCCAAGCTGAGCAAATGTGAGTTCTGGCTTAGAAAGGTTAAATTTCTAGGACATGGGGTCTCAGAGGAAGGAGTAGCAGTGGACCCATCCAAAATTGAAGCTATTTTGGAATGGTTTCAACCGAAGTCCGTGTTTGAGATCCGCAGTTTCCTTGGGTTAGCAGGATACTACAGAAAGTTTGTCACGAATTTTTCTAGATTAGCAGCCCTGCTAACTAGATTAACTCGAAAGGGGATCAAATTTGAATGGAGTGATGTATGTGAAAGATCATTTCAACAGATAAAAAGAAGATTGACTACTGCACCAGTGTTGGTTATCCCAGAGAGGGGAGCCGGTTACTTGGTGTATTGTGATGCATCACAGGAAGGACTTGGGTGTGTTCTTATGCAGAATGGGCGAGTAGTGGCTTATGGGTCAAGACAGTTGAAGAATCATGAAAAGAATTATCTGGTGCATGATTTAGAGCTAGCAGCAGTCATTTTTGCCTTAAAGAGTTGGAGACATTACTTGTATGGTGAGAAATTTGAAGTATTCTCGAACCACAAAAGTTTGAAGTACATTTTTACTTAGAAAGACCTAAATTTGAGGCAACAGTGGTGGATGGAATATATGGAGGACTATGACTTTGAATTGCATTATCATCCAAGCAAAGCTAATTTAGTTGCAGATGCCTTAAGCAAGAAGAGTAGAAGAACTATGGATTGTATAGCAGTTAAAGAATGGGAAATGATGGGAATATTGAATGAGTTTGAATTGGAACTTAAAGAGGGAGAGGAATAAGGGATGTTGCATACTATTGTCACCCAGCCAGCCTTAATCAATAGAGTAATTGAGGCTCAGAAGTTAGATGAGGAAGCTAATGATGTTTGTAATAAAATAAAGGATCAGGTGGATATTCCAGGCTGGGCAGTGGGTGATGATGGAATGGTCAAATACCAAGGGAGAATCTTTGTGCCCTCCTCTGTTAGAGAGAAAGTCTTGAGGGATTTTCATCATTCTAGGCTAACAGTGCATCCTGAGAGTACAAAAATGTATCATGACTTAAAGAGACAGTTTTATTGGGCAAGAATGAAGAAGGATGTGGCAGAGTTCATTAGCAAGTGTCTTACTTGTCAGCAGGTGAAGGCAGAGCATCAAAGACCGGCTGGATTGTTACAGCCTTTGCCAATATCCAAATGGAAGTGGGAAAATGTGACCATGGAATTTGTGTCAGGGTTGCCAAAGACAAAAAGAGTTTGTGATGCCATAGGGGTGATTGTTGATCGGTTGACCAAGTCGGCTCATTTCTTGCCAATGCGAATGACGGATTCAATGGACACTTTGACCTGATTATACATTCGAGAAATTGTGAGGTTGCATGGAACGCTAGTGTCTATTGTCTCAGACCGGGACTCCCGTTTCGTTTCTCGATTTTGGCAGAGTTTTCAAGCAGCCATGGGGGAAGAGTTGTGTTTTAGTACGGCTTATCATCCCCAAACTGATGGACAGTCGAAACAAACAATTCAGATTTTAGAAGACATGCTTCGAGCTTGTGTGTTGGACTTCAAGGGTAGTTGGGAGGATCATTTGCCACTAGTGGAGTTTGCTTATAATAACAGTTACCATGCTAGCATTGAAATGGCACCATTTGAGGCACTGTATGGAAGACCATGTAAATCCCCGGTGTGTTGGACCCAAGTTGGAGAAGCGGCCATGATTGGGCCAGAATTAGTTCAGGAAACTAATGAGAAGATCAAGGTAATTAGGCAAAGACTGGAGATAGCACGTAGTCGCCAGAAGAGTTATGCAGATCAAAGAAGGAGACCCTTGGAGTTTCAGGTGGGAGATCACGTATTTCTAAAAGTGTCGCCACGGAAGGGACAGTACAGATTTAGCAAGCAAGGGAAGTTATCTCCTAGATACATTGGCCCGTTTGAAATATTAGCAAGAGTTGGAGAGGTTGCTTACCGATTGGCATTGCCACCCCAAATGTCTGGAGTGCACGAAGTCTTTCATGTCTCTATGTTACGTAAGTACATTCCAGACCCTACTCATGTGCTGAATTGGACTGAGTTGGAAATAGACTCGGATGTGAAGTATGAAGTGCAACCGGTTCAGATTTTGGATGCTCGAGACCAAGTGCTACGGGGTAAAACAATTCCTTTGGTTTGAGTGTTATGGAAACATCATGGAGTGGAAGAATCAACTTGGGAACGTGAGCTCGAGATGCGGGAACGCTATCCACATTTGTTTTCTTAGGGTTACGTTGTGTACTAAATTTCGGGGGCAAATTTTTTTTCAAGGGGGGAGAATGTAATACCCCGAATTTTCATGTTAATATAATTTGATGGTTTTAACATGTTTTGGGCATGTTAATATGTTAATTAAGAAAGTTTAGTCATTAAAGATGACTTGGGGGTGTGAATTTTGGAAGAATTGGGCAAAATAACTCAAAAGTTAACATTTTGACTCGGGGACATGCAGAGGGGCGTCCAAGGTAAAGGAGGGGCGCCCAAGGTAGAGGAGGGGCGCCCATGAGTCTAGGATGGGCGCCCATGGTCCATGAGGGGCGCCCCACTTGTACAGAAAATCAGCAGAAGGGTATTCTCTGCATTGTCTAGCCAAGACTTAACCCTATTGATAGCTATACTAGCTAAGGGTGAGGGGAGACCTGAGGATTACTGTTTGGGGATAAAAAAATATTGTTATATATATATATATTAGATTGATTTGATGCAAGAGAGAGAGAGAGAAGTGGCTTGAAAGAGAGAGAATCAGGTGAGAAGAGTAAAGGAGAAGAAGAAGACCACCGGTTGGGTTTTCAAAGGTAGGTTTTCCAAATCTTTATAGAATTCAAATTGCTTTTACAAGATTGAAATTAGAACCCTAAGAAACCTTCCTATGTTATTCATTTTTAGTTTTGATCAAGGAGGGAGGAGATTGACCTCATCAAAGTTTGAGGGTTTGGAAGCTCAAGACACCTCCATTTTGATCTATCTTTTTACCACTCAAGTTAGGGATTTTTAGTCTCATTTTAGCATATATGAGATGTATTTGAGCTAGTAAACACTTCTATGAAATTTATTTAAGATTTGGAAACCTTGGAAGTGGAGTTTGTGTGGATGAATGGTTGTGTGTATATATATACATAGGTTGGAGTTAGATTTTTGTATTGAAGAAATGAATGGATTAAAATTTGTTTTGATGGACTTTTTGGAGTCTTCTAGGTACTAGATAACTCAAGAAAATAAGGCATTAGGTTAGATATTGGATTGAGTAAAGTTTGGAACCCAAAAACATGGCTTAGAGCTTGAACCGGAGCAAAGTAGCTTTCTGGACAACAGAGGGGCGCCCATAGGTTTTGGTGGGGCACCCATGGCCCTTGAGGGGCGCCTATGACCCCTTAGGGGCACCCATGAACTTTTGGAAGGGCGCCCACAGATACCAGAACACCTTTCCTAATTTTTCTTAACTTGACTTCCTACCTTAGGATTATGAAGGGGTTGGTAACATGTTTGTGTGTAGAACTTTTATTTGATTAATTGCATGGATATTAAAATGGAAATGAGCTCTTAAAAGTGATTAAGGGTTGATTATCTTAAACCTATGGATTAAGTTTGTAAAGGGGAATGCTTGCTACCATGAATGAAATGAATTGGACGTGCCTCTTCATCAGTGTTTTGTGGACATCCTCCAGTTTATTCTTCCTCGTGGCCTAGACGTCCTGAGGAGGGAGGACTCCTTTGAGGTACTCCTCGGTATGATGAAAGGCTGTGTCTTGGATTGTAAATGGTCGGCCTTGAGGAAACTCGAGGCTGGGAATGAGAATTTACGGAATGAATGGAGGAGAATCTCAAACTGGGTTGGCCGAGTACTCAATTGCAAAAGACACGTGCCCAGTCGGCCGAGAAGGCGTAGGTTCAACGGCCTTAGGTGGCGCATCTTTGGAAGGAGCTACCCCCTTCTCAGAAGTCTCCCTTGTCAGCATTGGGGGTTTGATGATCTAAACCGCTCCCATAGGCAAAGTTTTAGCCTTCTTTTGCTGAGGGGGACCAGAGGGTTTTTACCGAAGAGCCTCTTGCTCCTTCCCCTTTTCGATTTTCACCTTGAGGATTTGTTCGGCGGTGATAGGAGCAGGAGCCTTCTCCTCGTCGAGTTTCCTCTTACTGGCAGCCTTCTGCTCCTCGGCCTTCTTTTTCTTTGCCTTCTCAACTTTTTGCTCATTAGCTTTTGCCAGAGCGAGTTTTTTATAGTCGATCTTGGGAGCCATAGTGGTTGCTTACTCCTCAGGAATAAACTCAGCAGTCTCAAGAAGGCTGACTTCTTGTTCTTTCCCCTCGTCGCCCAAGGTAGAAAGATATTTAAAGGCAGGAGGGGGTTCTAGCTCTTCTTCTTCTTCTTCTTCTTTCTCCTCCTCGTCCAAAAGAACAAGTCTCCGCCTTCTTGGTTGTTCGGCAGGACCGGGGACTGCTGCCTCTGGAGCAAGAACTTGCCCGGCAACCAAAGGAACAGCAAAGGGAAGTGGAGAAACCCACTCTGGGTGCTTCAGAGCATAGAAGTTTTCTTTCTCGTCAGCAGTAGCCCTAAACCACCACTGGAGCCGCCTGATTGCTTCCGTGGTGGCAAAACCTTGGGAAGGAGCGATGAATGTTTGGTGAGAGGGAGTGAAGTTGAACAAAATCGAAATCGCTCTGGCGAAGGGATAAAGATCTGGACCCCCGAGGAATTTGAACACTTGATCGAGGTGATCCTTGTCTGCACGAGTACCACTGGCCCAGAACTTCTTTACTTGTTCGACTGCATAGAAAATCAAATCAAATGGTTAGTGTGCTTCCAAAAAGTAGGAAGTCAAAGAAGAGTAAGAGCTGGTAGCACTTGAAATCAACCAACATAGGCCCAAAGAAACCAGAGGGACGATTGAAAAATGATCTTCGTCCGGATCGTGTGTCCAATGACCCATGACAACGCACAGATCACTTTCTGACTTAATCGTATCAGACAGCATATGGACCAAGGCTTTTTCTGGTCGGGATTTCAAATACCACCTGTTCTCATCCTTTTCTACCTTCTGGATGGAGTAACAGTAAAGCAGATCCCACTCGAATATGTGGAATCCGTATCACCTATTTATTTCTATCACCCTATTGACTATCTTATAGAAATTGTGAGTGAGGTTCCTGGGTCCGAGGTCTAAGATGCTCATGATAGAGCAAAGGAAAGGGTGCAGGGGGAACCTAAGGCCACCTTCAGTGATGGCTACTATGGGGAATTCCCCTGGTGCGTGCTCGCCCTCCTGGGCGAGCCTGATTTCTACATTTCGGGGAATCTGATACTTCTCCTTGAAAACTCTAATTTTTTCCTCAGAGTTGAGCTCATTCGCGAGTTTACCCATGTTAGAAGATGCTAGATTAGAAAGATGAACTCACCAGAAACGAAGATTTACAGGAGACGTGAAAGCTGGGAAAGATGGAAGTTTAGAGGAAAAAGCAAAGGAAACTGGATTGCTCAAATCGCAGAAAGAGAGCAAAGAAGATGAATCGAGTATATATATATAAGTGTATGTATATCTGTGAGAGACAATCGAAGCATCGCCAAAGAGAGGGCAGCGGGCGGTAAAAAACGCATTTATTACCGTCTCAATTTTTGAATTTTTGGCCACTCACGTTTTAACACTCTAGATTTGGGGATTTGTGTAAGCAGCACGGCAGATGAAAAGCTAAAAGGGCGCTACGCGTGTCATTACCAAGAGAGAGAAATGTCCAATCGAATTTGAAGCGCGTCAGGAGGACACTAAACGACAAATTGCACGGGAGAGATTGAAGGGATTGGTCAGGTGAGGCTTTTCTGCTTTGCTACTCTGCTCGGAAAATGTATTTTTCCAACTAGAGTGGGGGCAAAATGTTGGGTAAAATAATACTTTGACATATGGAGTGTCGAACAAGTATAGTCAAGGTGCCACTATCTATAAAAAATTGTTGAGTACTAATTAAATTTAAAAAATTTAACTTCTCTCCCACTATCTATAAAATTTATATATTTTAAGTAAAATAAATTTTAAAACACAAAAAATAAATTAAATTTAAAAAGATAAAAAAATACTTAAATAATAATTTGACTTGGAAAATTTTTTAAAAATTATTGAATATTAATTAAATTTTAAAAAATTTAACTTCTTTTGCAATAACAACACTTAGTACATTTTTTAAATTTTAAAACACAAAGAAAAAAATATCTAAGTATTAATTAACTTTGGGAGTAAATATTTTTTGTAAAAATTTAAATTGATCATGTTGGCTATCTAATTAAAAAATTATTTAAATAATATCAATATTTGAGTATTTTTATAAAGTACGACGTACAATTAATAATACTAATATTTTTAATTTGAATGATTTTTATAAAAATAATCAAAAATATCTTAATAGAGTTAAAATTAATTGTATTTTTAATTCAATTTAATTTTGCAAAATGAGTAAAAAATTGGAAAAAAATATATATATATTAAGATTGACTAATTTTTTGAAATAAAAAAAAAAAGATCGAGCCAAATAAGTAAATTTAAAATTTAATATATATTTTTAAAGTTAAAATTAAATTTATGATTGGATCAGGCTGGGATTAATAAAACATAAGTTTTTATGGCACCTATAAAAGTTGGATTTTTATCAACTCTATCAGTTCATTAAAACTGACTCAAATTAAAAAAACATAAATATAAAAATTAAGTCAATAATTATTTTATAAACTATAGAATTTTATTAAATATATTTATAATATATTTAAATTTTAATTTTTATCAATGCAAAATATTATACCATCTCGTGCATGGCATGGGTCACCTCTAATATATATACGCGTGCGTTGTAAATGGTTCATTCAGATTAAGTTCAAAATTTTAGCTTTGTTTGAAGTTGATAAAAAAATATAAAATTTTACAAATACGAATTACAAAATTATAAAATTTAAATTTTTTATTCAATGTAAAAATATAAAATATTAATTTTTACAATTTTATACACTTTTATACAATCTCAATACAGAGACGTCCATATAAAACTTAAATATAGAGACTTTTAATTAGTACACTACTTAAATAGTACGTACTTCGCTAGGCTGCTTATCACGGAAAATTAATGCGCCTATATTACTGATAAACATCATGTCACCTACAGTGACAGGCAACTTTTCATATTAGTAACATGACATTATTTCCGAAAGTGATGTTGACAGCGGATTCCCTCCGGGGGGATGTTAGTCAGCTACGCGCGCGTTCTAACCACACGTTTTATTTTTTATTTTTTATTTTCCTTCTTCTGTTTTGGTTCAAACCGGGCGCCAGTTTCATTTTTTTTTTTTTTTTTTAACTTCTTCGGTTTGGTTCAAACCGGCAAATATAAGATTGAGGTTGAGAGATAAGGATGTCAACGGGACGGGTATGGAGTGGGTATAACCTTCTCCATCTCTGTCTCTGTTTAATAATATTCTTATCCGTCCTCGTCCCAATTCCTGTTTCGGGAAAAAAAATTTTTCCCATACCTGTCCCCACAAAATAATGAATTCCCCATCCCGGTCCCCATTTACCCGCCAAGTATATTAACTAATACAAATTATATATTATATGTATAAAATAAATATTTAAAATTATTATAAATATTATATATATTAAATAAAAAAATATATTACATATATATATTAAATAAAAATTAAAAATATATATATAATATTTGATTTTGACTGATGCACTTAACTAAAGATGAAGTGGTCTTTATTTATAACCTCACAAGACCTTCACTTCTTTGTGAGAAACCGATGTGAGACTTTTAAAGGAGTCACCATGCCAACAAAATTAACAAATAAATATTTAAACGGGTACGGGGTGGGGTGGGGACTATCGTACTCGTCTCCATCCCCGTACCCGTGCGGGTAACATTTCAAATCTTCATACCCGTCCCCGTCCCCGCTATTAACATCCCCATACCCTCCCCGAACGGGACGGGTGAAGCGGTTATCCACCGGGTACGAGTATATTTGACATCCCTATTGAGAGGAAAAAAAGTTAACTTCTTTTTGTAGTTAGATATTAACTAACTACTGAAAAGTTAACTTTTTTTATATTTAGAAAGCAAAAAAAAATTAATTTTTTAGTAGTTATATTTTTAGTTTTTTGTTAATTTGATATTTTTATCCTTCAATATTTAAAACAAGTTTAAAATTTAAAATAATAAATTTGATCATTTAAAAAAAAAAACCAAAAAACTAGTAACTAGTAGTCGAGGTACCAACTTTTTTTTTCCCAAACACCTCTAACGTCAATCAACCGAACAATTTTATTTTTTATTTGTAAGAATAAAAATATTTCTGAATTATTGAATAATATATTAATTATATTGAATATTAAATATTTTAAAGTTGTATTGGTAACTAAATTTTTATTATAGTATTTTTACTTATATTAAAAAATTTTATTTTGAAATATTTAATATTCAATATAATTAATTAATATATTGTCCAATAACTTAGAAAAATTTTTATTATTTGAACCTTGTTCTTACAAATAAAAAATAAAATCCATGGGTTGATTGGCGTTGAGGGTTGTGTTTGGAAAAAAAAAAAAAAAAAAAACTAATAGTTAGGCTACCAGCTACTAGTTTTTTGACTTTTTTTTTTAAATGACTAAATTTAATATCTTACATTTTAAACTTATTTTAAATATTGAATGACAAAAATACCAAATTAACATAAAACTAAAAAGATAACTATTAAAAAGTTAACTTTTTTTTTCTATTCAAACACTAAAAAGTTAGTTTTTTAGTAGTTAATTAATAGTTAACTACCAAAAAAAAAGTTATCTTTTTTCTTTTTAAGCTCAGCTTTATATTCGTCAATTTAAACTAAACTGAAAAAGGAAAAAATAAAATAAAACATGTGCTCGGTTTGAACCAAAACAGTAGAAGATAAAAAAAAAAATGAAACGTGCGAACAAAATGCGCTGGCAGCAGGCTAACATCGCAATGTTAGCCCCCAGCTTCCATCGGATTCTAGTTCATGCACACGTACGAATCATCTCATGTATTCATACTCTATTCGACATTCAAGTTTGCCTGCATTGCCATGTTTAATTAGCCTAACTTACTAGGCTTCACAATTCTAAAATATATATGCACATATATATTTAACGCATTAATGAGCTAGGACTCTACTATGTTACATACATCTAGTCATGCATACACATTAATCCATTTGCTTGCAAAAGCTTAATTGTGTGCCTTTTCTATCTTTTCCAACCTTAATTTTCTTCTTGCAGAAGTTCTTTGTTTGCAACATCGATCTCTCTATGACAATTAAGTGATCAAATTCCTTAACTTAACCAAATAGTTTTGAATAATTTTGGATTTTAATTAAATTCACTTTCTTATTTTTATTATGCATGTTTATTGCGTGATTTTTTTTTTTTTTTGGGAATAATTTAGGATGTCAAAGGCATCTTACGCTCATCTCGACTAATCATTGAAATCTTGAAGTTAATTTCGAGTAAATCTCTATTAGTTTTAAGGAGACTCGAACTAATGATCTAGGGGGCAAACCTGAGATCTTAGTAGTTGAACTATCCGTTGAGGTTTATTACATGAAAATTTTATTGACAACAAATTAAATATAATATCATAAAATAATCATATTAATTACAATTTTTCTATATTTTACTATGCATTTCTTACAAGGGCTCTGTTTGAAATATGGATTTGTGAAGAAAAAGAAAAAGTGAAAAAAAAATGATATGATTACAAAATGAAGTGAAAAAGTCAAATTTATGTTATTTTTTTATTGAGCTAAAAAAATATGACTAAAATGAATAAATATTTATCAATAAATTTTAACTTTTATTTAGTTAAATATACAAAAATTACACAAATTATAAATTTTATTTTTCCTTTATTTTTTATTTCCCTCTACAAATTAATGTTCCAAACATAATATAATTATAATACTCAAACGCAATTTTGTCACTTAAAATGATCAGTACCATGCATTTGCATGTCACGAAAAAGAACTTGCTTTCTCTACTCTCTCATGGTTGCTATTAATTGTTGCAAAGTTTTCAATCTCAACACTATTAAGATGGGAAAATTTCTATGTATGAAGCTATAGTAACATATACAGTTCTAAATATAAAACATGAGATGTTTTTGCCAATATTCATGAAAAATGAAGGGTGGTTTTCTGCATAGGTAAATTGTGTAAATAATAAAAAAAAATAAAACCAAAGTAGAAATTCATGCAATTTCAAAAGTTTGAATGAAAAAAAGAAAAATTCATGTAACTTGAAAAGATTAAAACAAAGTTAAATAAGTCATAAACTAAACTTATCAACGGTCTTGCCATAGAACTTGTAAAAAAATCACCTTAAATATCACTAATTTCTTATTAGTTTTGATGATTTATTAAAAGTATTATAATAATTTGATGCTGTTCAATTTTACTTAGTTAAATTTTATATTCATGACAATTAGTTATACATGTCATATATGATTAATTTTCATCGATGGCAAACCTAGTTATATTACATATATCCCGTAGCAAAGCGCCAGAATTTTCTTAGTTAATAAAATTGGTGAAATTAATCTAATAGAGTGGGACTTGGACAAAATTTGACCTGTTGAAATAATTTGGTAAAATAGTGATTTCAAATGATTCACTTCCCTCTTATAGTAATATTTATCCACTGAAAATTTATTTTATGAGGCCATTAAAGGACAATTTTTATTTTTTGGAATATGAAGAACAATTTATGGAAAAAAAGAAAAAAAAAAGAAACAACTAAATGTGGCAATATTTGAAATATTAACATGTTATTATTAAAAATGACATATAATAATTAAATAAAAAATAATAAAGTATATATGAGTATGAGAAAAATGACTCACGACATAATATTATTCATCTTATGATATATATTAGGCTACAAATTAATCCAAGCTTGAGCATGACAAAATTGATCAACTTTTTAAGGTGCTTGCTTAATTAATATTATCATTAATTATCAATTCATCCATCCGAAACAAACTAAAAAGAGGATTCCTTCATCGATTAGCAATGCATATACAAATGTAACTTTTTGTGCTATACAAGCATATGTTTAATTAATAAAGAAGGATTACATCAATCTATCAAGATAATTTTATAACAAATGTAACTTTATGTCATAAACTTCTTTTCTTTAAGCCAAAAATGTGGAAGCCGGCAAAGGTAGCACAACTCTACACAAGAGAGATCAAAAACCCAAAACAGAAGCATTTATCTCTGCAAACATAAATATTGCAAAGCACCACAATTAACAAATATATTTGTGTGTGTATATATATATATATGAAGAATAATATTATTAGATAACTTTTTTTATTTTTGTCAAATCAGAATACTTGTATTAATTATTTACGTTAATAATTATACATTACTCTAAATAAATTAAAAAAAATACTTTGATAATATTATTCGCTTATATATATATAAAAGACATTTTTCCCTAAGTCAAAAAGTCAACGAGACAAGGGCATGACATTCCTGCCAAACTTTTACAAAAACTCTTTAAGTTGGTTGGGGAAATGAGTTCCAGGAAAAAATACACTGCAAGTGAAAAATGGAGGGTTCAGATTTATTTGTATTTAATTTAATGATTTTAATTTTTTAATTAAAATTATTTTTAAAATAAAAATAAAAGTTTAAAGAATCTGATTGAAGGATAATTAATATAGAATGTCAAAGGTCATATGTCATTCAAGTGCAAATAAATTTCAGTCATTCATTTTTCACTACAGCCCTTAAGACTCGTGAAAAATAGTTTTGTATTAAATGTGTTTGAACAACTAACAGCTATTCCAAGCCCTGATTGATGAAGGCTAGCTGTTTTAGTTCTCTCTCTCTCACTCTCCCCCCTTCTTTTTGCTTAATCATTCTCGAATTAATTATTTAATCAGCAATTCATGATGTAGACTCTATGGTTGATATTAACTTGCTTCACATTATTTGTGTCTTACAGCACGGAACATTAGAATGAATGAAGATACATTTCATATATATTGATCTACTTAGGTAGGTAGGTTGTTTCCATCCAACATTAATAATCATGTTGGGTAAAATAATATTTGACATATGGAGTGCTGAACAAGTATAGTCAAAGTACCACGTGGCTCAATGCCGAACATATTTGCGTGAGTCACGTAGTCATTGACCGAGCACGTTGACGCGTGACACGTGGCGTTCTGCCGAACAGATGATTGATGACATGAAGGTTCCACGTGAGTATTATACACAGACACGCGTCTTTGGGTTAATATTTCAAGTGATACCCTAATTCTCAGTATCTATGGATAATGTGTTGCCACGTGGCGATAATCGAAGACCTTAATAGCCAGTTTGTTCGGCCCATCGATTGGCGGCCAGTAAATATTAGGCCTGGGACCCACAGCCTTAACGAGGGATCACAACCATAAATGCACCATAGTTATGACTGAACCTAGTATTTATCTCTAAGGAAGTAACTAAGTCAGTTCATTTCGTTACGAGTAATTGATAGATTGACAGGTGAACAATTTGACAACTGAGTTCTTGCTATATTGCCACGTTTAACTACCAGAAGTATTGAATGAAAGGTATGGGGTATTTAATGAAAGGCCTGAGGCATTAAATAAGCGGTGAAAGGCATTTAAAGTAAGGAAGGAAAAGGACACGGAAGCATGGATACAGTCAAATCACAGGTATTATTTTATTTATTATTTATATTACTACAAATACAACATTCCACTTGACAATTATGGTAAGGTGACTATTGCCAACTTAAACTACCGTTCATTTTTTCTCTAGTAAAGCTTTCTTTCTTGAGCTACTTGTTGACTTAAGCATCGGAAGGTTTTCAGGTCAGAGACCTCCACTCCGGCCATAACCTTTCTTCTATCTTTGTTCGGCAAGTTATTGATTGTATTTTCGGTTGACGTGATCAACAGTTCCTGCAATAAATTTTACTGCCGAACAAATCACATGCACACCAAGTAGCCCTGAGGCGGAGAAAAAGTTATATAGAAATATATATACATTTGGTAGGTAAGTAGATTCCATCAGAGATTAATGCTCCTACACCTGTATTTATGTAATACATGATACAGTAAAACCTTAAGAAGAAATCTCCGTACGTCGGTAGGTTACTTGTTCCCATCAGAAGATCAATGTTAATTATGTGCACCAAATAAGTTGCCTTAAAGGAGAAATTGGTGGCTTAAGGGCGCGTTTGGAGCTCAAAAATGTAAAAAAAATCTTATAAATCTCTATAATTTTTTGCAAAATTTATTTTATCTCGAACTATGTAAATCTTTATAAAATCTCTACAAATCTATATAAATTTTTATAAATCTTAATAAAATTTCTACAAATTTCAAAAAGTTCTGACATAAAAAATTTAGTATATAAAATCTGTTCGAACATCAAAAAATAATCTAAACCACATTTTATCTCGATTTTTATAATTACAAACAACCTCAATCTTATATTCAATATTAGGTATGAGGATTGCAACTCCTAAGATATATTGCTCTCTTTGCTAATCTTACGTATCATTTTCATCACAATTCCAAAGCTCAGATCGATCAATCTGTGGAAGTCACATTCTTTTTCATATATGTTTTAGATCAAGCGTCATTCGAAAGTTCAAATCTTTTCTGAAGCCATGCTAATTGACAAAGGCCATTTGGCTATACTAAAAAATGTAATTTAACTTGCATATGGAAATACGTAACATTTTATTGGTTGCTATGCATCCGGTAAAAATTTATGGAAGTTAGAAAAAGTTAATAAAAAATGGAGGAAATTAGTAAAACTTGGTTTTGAATTTGATAACACCATAAGAAAAGTCGGAATTGTCGACCCCAGACACAGTTGACCGGTTCATAGCGGTTGTGTAAAAAGGAATTAATGGCTGCCTCAAACACGAGATTGACCGCGGAAAAAGCAGTCGTTAGAAGCTACCTTAAAACATAACACCCATTCTTTCCCCGCCTTCTTTTTCTAGTGTTAGTCCTAAATTCCCAAAATCCCCTTTCTCCCTCCGTCTGCCCTCTCATTTTTTTTCCTGATAAACCTCTTTCTCTATTTTGCCTCGTATATTTGGTTATGTTGTTTTTGTTCATCAACTATGGGATCATAAGGGTATATTCTTGGGGTATTCTCGTTTGAAAAAAGGTTATCGGTGTTATAATCCTCCCAATGGGTCATTTGTTAGTGTTGATGTCACGTTCTGAGTCCACTCCTTTTTTTCTCTAAGTCAGTGTCTTTAAATATTCTTGGATGCCAGTCTTCCATTACCTATTTTTGCCTCAGAGTCAACCTGCGACTCTTCCTACAGTTCTAGTCAACCTAGGGGGGGGAATCATTCTGATTACAAGTGTGTATAGTCGACACAGGTAGATGGGCCACTTTGTGTTCTATTGCTCCACTAGCTTCTCTTGCCGCTTTAGATATTGATACTGACGTTTTGACCTACCCCACACAGCAAACTCGGAAAATGTAAACATACATATACTTCCATCTTATCTCCAATTTTGTTTCCTATCAATTCTTTATTCCCCTTCTTATCAGGCTTTTGTCTCATTGTTTTTTTTTTTTTTTTTTTTTTTTTGATAGGTAAGCCCGGGGGGGCCTCGAGTTCGAACCCGGGGGGTGAGTGGGCAGAGAATGGAGCTCAACCACCGAGCTAAGTGCCTCACTCTGCTTTTGTCTCATTGTTGTCTTTTATTTCTACTCCTAACTCTGTGTATAAAACTTTATCTCATTCTGGGTGGCATTCTGCAATGGAGGATGAGATGTCTGCACTTCAAGCTAATGATATTCAGAACTGGATTCATCTTCCTCCTAGCAAGTCTGTTGTCGGCTGTCATTGGGTCTATACAATTAAGGCATATCCTGATAGTTCTCTTGACAAGCTGAAGACTCGCTTAGTTGCTAAAGAGTATGCACAAGTATATGGTCTGAACTTCTTAGAAACTTTTTCTTCTATTACTAAGATTACCTCTGTTCGTTTGCTAATCTCCGTAGTTTCTATCCATCATTCGCCTATTCGCCAATTTGACGTCAAAATGCTTTCTTACATGGTGATTTAGAAGAGAAAGTCTACAAGGAGCAACCTATTGGATTTACTGCTCAGGGGGAGTCTGAGTTAATATGCAGATTGAAGAAATCCATATATGGTTTAAAACAATCTCCACCCACCTTGTTGGTTGATTTAGTGCTGTAGCTATTAAGTTTGGTTTAACTTAGTGTCAGGTTGACCTTTCTGTCTTCTATCATTATTCTATTCATGGGCGAATATGGCTCTTGGTATATGTTGATGATATCATCATCACAGCAGATGATTCACAAGACATTTACTTGAAAATATTTCTCCAAAGCAAGTTTAGTACAAAAGATTTAGGCCCATTAAAATATTTCCCAGGGAATTAAGATAGCCTGGTCACAGAAGGGAATTGTGCTCTCACAGAAGAAATATATGCTTACCTGACTGTTTGAAATAGGTATGCTAAGCAGCAAGCCTACGGATACTCCAATGGATCCTAATACAAAATTGGTTGCAAACTATGGAAAACCCGAATGATTTGGAGGTGATTTGGACGAGATTGTGGTAGAAGATTCCCAAATGATTTGGAGGTGACTCGGAGGAGATTGTGAGATTGACGCTCCAATTAGATCTGATATTTAGGCTAAATGTTTGGGTTGATTGTTATATTTCCATATTTTTTTCTCTTTGTATATGTTAAATTTTCACCTAGCAGGATAAGACTTATGTTGTTATTGTTAGTGTATATGTTAAACAGGGACTTAATTATGTAAATTATATACAATAGAATATACAATCGTTTTTCTCATCATCTACACAAACAAAGGTGATTTACTACATAATCCCAGTCAATACAAGAGTTTAGTTGGGAAACTGAATAATTTAACATCAACTAGACCAAATATTGCTTTTGCTACAAGCGTGATCAATTTTCTTGAATCACCACGTACCAATCATTGGGATGTATTTATTTGGATTTTGAAATATTTGAAGGGAGCACCTAGCAAAGGCTTACCATATAAAGATAATGGACATATGTTAATTGAGGAATATACATATGCTAATTAGGTAGGGTCTCCATCAGGTAAGTGTTCTACTATTGGTTACTGTGTCTTTGTTAGAGTGAACTTAGATTCATGGAAAAGTAAGAAGAAAACAGTTGTGCCAAAATTACGTTCAGAATCATAATACAGGGCCATGGCTCACACCCCATCTGAGCTCGTTTGGATACAACATTTGATGAATGAATTGAGCATATTTCGCTTGCAGCCTATGGAATTATTATGTGATAATCAAATAGATATTTATATTGCCTCTAATCCAGTTTATTATGTGATAATCAAGCAATTATTTATATTGCCTCTAATCTAGTTAGGGGTGGCAAAATCGACACAAACCCATCAACCCGCCCAATTAAACACATAATAAATAGGTTTGGGTCCTATTATTTTACTAATTGGGTAACTTATAAAATACTCATTTATAAACAAGTGCAATTGGATTATGAAACGAGACTCGTTAAAACACCCATTTAAATTAAAAAAAAACTAGTTTAATCCCCCTTTTTACACTGCTCTCTCTCTCACCTCTCTCTCTCTCTCTTTCTCCAGAGAGAGAGCACACACACACAAAAACATGCACGTAAGCGTGCGCGCGCGCACATGCAAACACACCTACACGCGCGCGCGCGCACGCAAACACACCCACACACGTGCATGCGCACAGACACACGCACATGCACACACTCCCACACACATGTGCATACACGCGCGCACACACCCACACACATGCATACGCAAGCACGCACAGGCGCACACGTGCGCACACCCGCACCTACACCTACACCTACACACATGCGCGTGCGCGCACGCATGCACACACACACACCCACACAGAGAGAGAGTTGTTGATTTAAAATTAAATAAAAAATAAATTGGTTCATATAAATTTGAAATTAACTGAAAAATATAAATATATATAATATGTATAATATCATATTAATTAAAATAAATATTGATGTATTTATATATATACACATTAATTGAAATAAATTTTTAATTTTTTTTTAAAAAGTAAGTTAAGTTATAAGTAAATGGGTTGTGATATGGGTTCATGGATTTGTAATAACCCGTATTCAACCTATCCATATCTAACCCGCCTTTTAAATAGGTGGGTTTATTTAACCTCCAACCCGTTTAAACTCATCACTAACCCGTCCAACCCGCCCATTTTGCCACCCCTAAATCTAGTATTTCATGAAAGAACTAAACATATTGAGATAAATTGTCCCTTTAATAGAGAAAAGATCACACAGAATATAATCAAAACTAGTCATGTTCGATCGAGGATCGACTAGCAGATTTGTTCACCAAAACTCTTGGAGGTTCTTGAGTTTAATATATATAACAAATTTGAAATCTATGATATATATACTCCAGCTTGAGGGAGAGTTTTAGATACTGTTGTAAATATGATAGGAAGATAATTGGTTTCCTAGTTTGTTAGTATGAGAATATTTGATTGATTAATAGTAATAGTTTCCTAATATGTAAGATTCCTATGTATATAAATAGGTTAAGATGAACCCTAATGCAATATAACAATCATCTCTCAATCCAATCTTCTTATAAATGACTTGGGGCAATAAATGAGCTGAGTCTAGTCGAGTATACAGTTGTTCAAGCTTGTTTAAAATTTATCGAGTTTCAAAATGTGTTCAAGTTTAGCTTATTAAGCTTTCGGCCGATCTCAAAGATGATTTAATCAACCCAAACTTGAGTAGAATGATTATTTTACATATATTTAAACTTATCAATCCAAACTCAAAAAACCAAACAAACTGAAAATTGTGTAGAAGCTTGACTTGGCTTTGTAACAAGCTTTTAATGAGCCACACATGAGCCAAGCTCTTAACTATTTATTTCTTTTACACACTTTGACAAAAGCTCAAGTTTCAAGAATAGGATGCCGTAGTAAAGTTCCAAAATGGAGTCAAACAATTACAAACTAAGAGGATATCTATCTGATAGGTTATATCAGTTTCTATTTAGAAAAGAAGATGAAAGAGCAAATAATGTAAAAGACAAAAATATAAAATGATTTGGCCATTACAGTCTACATTACTACAAAACCATCAAGGCTACATTTCTTGTTACTTTCTTATGTATTTTGATTACGAACATCACCGATATTTTGTAGGCAAAACATTACATTTTAAAAATAAAAACATCAATTGATGGAGGATTCTTGGGACAAGAATCACTCTTATCAATTTATAATCAATGGATGAATTATTCTATTGTGCATTTCCTTGCATTCATGGGGATTCCTTAATTAATAAACCAAACCAAGCCTTTTCCCACTAGGTGGGGTCGGCTATATGGATTTGTCGACGCCAATTTGATCTGTTTAGGGGCATGTCCTCCGATAAATCTAGGTAGGTTAGGTCATATTTAATGGTTTCTTTCCAGCTTCTCTTGGATCTTCCTCTACCTCTCCTACTCCTGACAATCTCCATACTTTCACACCTTCTAACAGGTGCCTCTGCTGGACGCCTTCTAACATGGCCAAATCATCTTAATCGATTTTCTCTCATTTTATCTTCAATCGGTGCTATTCCTACTTTGCCCCTAATCTCCTCGTTCCTAATCATATCTTTCCATGTAATTCCGCACATCCACCTTAGCATTCTCATCTCCGCAACTGTCATCTTCTGACCATGATTATGTTTTACTGCCCAACACTCTGATCCATATAGCAGCGCTGGTCTAACCACTACCTTATAATACTTTCCTTTCACCTTGAGGGGGATTTTTCGATCACACACAACCCCCGAAGCACTCCTCCATTTGGTCCATCCAGCTTGAATCCTGTGACTTACATCAGTATCAATCCCTCCATCTTGTTGCACCATAGATCCAAGGTACCTAAATTTATCTTTCTCTACAATCTTTTGTGTGCCTAAACTTACTTCTATACTACTCGTTATCCTACTTTGACTAAACTTACATTCCATATATTCCGTCTTACATCGGCTTAGCCTAAACCCTTTTGTCTCTAATGTATCCCGCCACAATTCTAGCTTAGCATTCACTCCTTCTCTCGTCTCATCTATTAAAACAATATCATCTGCAAATAGCATACACCACGGCACCTCATCCTGAATATGTCTTGTAATCTCATCCATAACTAAAGCAAACAAGTACGGGCTTAACGCTGAGCCTTGATGTAAACCAATCGTGATAGGGAACTCATTAATCTCTCCACCAGTCGTCCATATAGATGTCATGGCTCTATCATACATGTCCTTTATCGCCTCAATATATGCGACACACGCTCCTTTCTTTTCCAATATTCTCCATAGAACCTCCCTAGGAACCCGATCATATGCCTTCTCTAAATCGATGAACACCATATGTAAATCTTTTTGACCTTCTCTATACTGTTCCATTAACCTCCTCAAGAGAAAGATAGCCTCCATGGTTGATCTTCCAGGCATGAAACCAAATTGGTTCTCTGAAACGTTTATTGTCCTTCTTAGTCTTCTCTCGATAATTCTCTCCCATAATTTCATCGTATGGCTCATCAATTTAATGGATTCCTTAATTAATAGACATGAAAAATATATATATGCTTGGTCACAAAATCTTCAACACTAACCCTCTAAATTGGAGTACAAAAATTTCAATTGAAGTGTCCAACTTGCATGTTGAAAGAACATGGAAGATAATGGTTTTGAAAATGCACCACGCTTTACTGCAGGTTATAGAGTTTGCGAGGAGAAAATCTAATGATTCTTGGCAACAGAGCAAGAAAAATGGCAAAAAGAACTGATGATGTGTAGTAAAATCACAAAAAATGGATCAGCAAACCAGTGACCAAGATGGATAAAAGCCATGGGTGCATCGTAAAGTTAAATAGAAAGGTGTTCTAATGAATAAAACTGAACATGAATGTGTTCAAAAATCAGTATCAAAATTGTATAGTTCTGAACATGGTGTTAATCTGTAAATTTAGCAGAAACAAATACTGATATTAAGCTGTGCAAATTCCAATATGATATTGCAATTATAACACAGGAAAAGCAAGAAGTATTAACAGTTCAGAAGATGCAGAACACTATTCCTAGGCATGAGAAAAATACTATTTCTCCACCCAATACGCAGACGAAGTTCAACATACAGGGGCAAAGTCCTAATAATGAGATATTATGTACCAGAAAAGCAATCAATCATAAATGGAATTTACCTTCTATATCATTCTAGACCAATTTACTAATTGTTTTTAGATCACCATTGGTGATCTAAATTACAAGATTACAAATGGCCAGAGAAGATAATATTTCCTGGATGCAGAACCATCAAACCGCCAGGAAGGCACAAAGCTTGGGTTCTTCCAAACCCACTAGCCCCTTCCACTTAGGGATGGCAAGAGATACCTTACCCCATCTTTAATGGGGAAAACTCTGACAACCTGCCCAAACCTGTGAGAGGTTGAAGCTCCACCCAATCCCCACCCACCTAATTTAACTTGATTTGGGTTGAAACCAAACCTCAAAAATGAAAATTTTCTCAAATATCTTTCAAAAAAAAAAAATTCTAATAAAAAATGCAATTTAATACAAACACGAACACAAAAAAAAATTAAGAAACACAAAATTAATCACACACAAAATACACTCTGGATATTTCGGTATTTTTATAATATAATAAGAAGATTTACCTATTTCACTGTATAATGGGTAAACCCCATTCCATCTCATACTGTTTTGGGTTATATTTGTCCGCTCATAAACCATACATAACCTACTTATTCAAATCCCAAACATGTATTATAAGGTTCAGAGTTGGCCTAGTTTTTCAGGTCAAATTGACATCCCTACTTTTCTTCGCTTAATACAATGTGCATCATTCCATTATTGCTGTTAACATGAATTATCAGATGCCACAAAGTTTTTGACAATGAATCATTGCACGTAAAATAACTCGTTGGGAGGCGTTGTGTGTGCAAAACTATGTGCTGCTGTAGTTCCAATATAGAATACCTATTTAAAAATGCATCTGATCTGGCAATGCATATAATGACGGAACAAATAAAATGAAGAGAAGAAAAGAAAAGAAGAGCAACTATATAAGGAACATGCAACTAGTACAATGCTGTTGATCCTATTCAACTAATGAGTTTTGAACAACCTCTTTCACAAAATACTCCAAAACTTGATGGAAAATTATATCAGTTATTTTTTGTCAATTATTAGTCAATTTGGAAAATTAATTTTACAATATTCACCTGCCTTTTTGGCCACAACATTGCAACAGACACTGACTTATATATGCAGTGTCCAGAGACAATTGCACGTGCTATGAGCCTTTGACAGTCTGACAAATAAGACTTTAGCAACAACCACTAAGCAGTTTGCAACACTAAAGGGTTAAACCTACTTTAGCATAAATCATTCATGTTTGCATAATTACAAAGCAGAAAGTTATTATGAAACCTACATGAGAGACAATGTAAAGCTTATGTTAAATTGATTGTCACCATCTCACTTAAGCTATTAGAGAGGGAGCAACTTTATCATTTATATCAACTTGCTTTCTCTCAATACGCCCCTCAAATATAGTTGAACTGACTTTTTTAAAGGGGCCAAACATGTGGAAGTACTGATTTTTTGGGGCAACAGTGAGGTTTAAAACTCAAGACATTTGCCTACCATGATACCATGTTAAATTGGTAGCCACTATCTCACCTAAAAACTGAAGTTGTCAGGGAGAAGAGCAACTTTGCCGTTTATATTGATTTGTTCGTCGCAACAACTTAAACTTCAAACAAATTATCAAATAAAAATATTCTCTTACCTGCCTGGTTAGAGATTTGATTGCTTCCTTTGCAACTTTGTTTTTCTCTGCTTCCTCCTTAGCGAATTTAGTTGCCTCTTTCAACTGCCTGGATGTTCTTTCAAGTTCTGCTTCAAGACACCGAGACTTGAGAGTAAGATCATCTACCTGCATGCACAATTCCATGTGAAATTCTAAATCAATATCTGGCTGAGTAGTGACGAATGTGCATTCAGTGTGGGTTTCATAGTTATGTTAAGAAATCATAGCTTAGTCATGGCATTTGACATGATACACCTTAGCAGCTATTTAGTCCATTCAGATTGATTCAACAACTTAAATTGCAAGTATCAGGTCTTCCCAGATGAGGAAAACTAGAAATTTTGTCATGTTAACTTTGTAAAGTGTATCATAGCGTGCAAGAGTTCCCGTAAAACAGGAGGAAATTAAAAGAGTTTCCAAACAAGGATATTTAAGGTATTTTGGTTCAGAAAAAAGTGGTAACCATCGGAGATTAAACAGTATAGTTTCTACATATAATCAGGGCATACAGCTGCAACAGGCAGTAAGAAAAATGATTAAAAGTGGGCGTTTAAGAGCAGATGATGTTGCAATTGAGACATAGACGCGTCAAGGGGATACTGATTGATCTCAGTCTGTAAAACTATTTGTCAATATTATAATAACTAAGAAAGTGCTGTTGAATAATCATTTTAGCACTTATATATAAGATAAGAGAGAGAATCCAAAGTTATACAAACTCTTAGACCTAGTTTGGTGCAGGGGAATGGAATGATCATTATCACACTATCATCCATTCCATTCCCCTAAATAAAGTAGCAGTAAACATACCAAACAAGGTAATGGAATGAAAGTGTGAATGATCATTCCATTCCATTCCTTTGTACCAAACGAGGCCTTAGGGTATGAGGCTCATGGTATGAGACGATGGGAGAGAAGTGAGCATGGATTGAGACTTGAAATAATAGTCCAAGAAGATTGCTTGAATTTATATCTGGGAGGTCAACAATTGTGGTAATCTATTGTTGTTGCTATGGATGGAACAGTAAACAAGGAGAAAGTCAGGCCCCTTGAAAAATATTATGCAGGATTGAGAAAGAAAGGAGTCACAAGTATTTAATGACATGATAAAGGACGTGTATGATGGATCTATATCAACAGAACAACCAAGAAGCTACTGAATTACAAACACGTGTGTTTGCATCAAAGCTAAACATTAAACACTAAATCTTTTTGCTTTAGTAATGGGTGAATCGATATTCCATATGATGGTTCAGGATGCACTCTATTGCCAATTATATTATCCTTGATGGAACAAAAGCAAAAAATAATATCAAATTTTGAAGTAAGAAGAAGTAGAACAAAAATTCAATATGAAGTGGTCAAAACTACAAATAAAAATGAAGGAATAGTTAATACCAAAGGCCAAGAAATATCAAAATGTGTGCTTGATTATGCATGAGGGATAAAATGGTGATGATTATAGCTGTACAATTAAGATAGGATTGGCAAATTAGAGGAGTATCTCCCATGACTGCGTAACCAGCATCTAAGAAACTGAGAAAATTCTACACGATGGCCACAATACCAAAACTCCTCTATGCAAAACAATATGCTCATTAAGCAGAGTGTGGTCAAAAGCAGACGTTGATATAATTTGTGGAAAACAAAGGGAGATAAGAGTAGAAATTGATGATTTTGTGAGGCAATAGCAATAGCGCCAATTAGAGACAAAATACCAGAAACATTGACAAGGATCAGGCTCGCCTAGATGCTATAGAGTTGCTGTAACTCTACCTATAAGGTAGAGTGATGTTTCTAGATTGATAGAAGGACAAACATGACAGTGTGTGACTGAAGTGGCCGTTGACGTGGCAGAACCAACAAGGTGGAGCTGATCCAAAACATTGGGGTAGGGCTTTGTAGAACTGAGGTCCCCAGAGATAACTAGTAGCATCAGCATTGAGGCAATTATAAGAGAATAAATCCCACCAGGGCCACCCACACTGGCGTAAGCCTGGTTTTACATGGTTTGTGGGTCTTGGGGGGGTTCCACAGGCCCAGGGTTAACCTGGGTCTAGTGTGGCCCTGCTTTGGGAGTTTCCTCGTCATAAATATATATATATACATATATATACAAAAGAATCTCGTAGAACATTAGTAGCAGACTCTATGGCATCAATGCTATCTAAACCAGAGAGTACTTACCAGCATGCTATCAAGATACATCATCTTTGCTATACACATCGAGTCATCATTCAACAACTTCCAAACATTGACATTAATATACACAATGGATCGCCAGTGTCTGTGATTTACATGATTAAATTTAATCATCCTGATGAAGGTCATGCACTAGTTCTAGACGAGTATCATTTTAAAGTTAAGCAGATAATCAAAAGATTTTCTTCAAATGCCTACCAAAGATAAATGAAGTCAACAGATTGTCAAGCAGTCATACTCCTCAAAGATACATCTTCTGCACCCCCCCAAAAAAAAATTAAAAATTAAAAATTAGAAAAGAACCTATTAGGTGGGTGCAGATTGTGTTGTGCCTCTATAATTAGCTTGATGACTATTCTCATGCAAACGGAAGTGGAAGGATCAGTAGATATTGAGCAAAATCTAAATCGAGAAGTGACCTTTCACATTAGAAATACTTGCAATATCTGTAAAATAAAAGGTAGTATCAACGTCTAAATTTCCTGTGGACTTCTACAACATTCCCTTGGCAGTATTGGGAATTTAGGCCTCCTAAACTCACCCCCTAGGATCTACCTTTGGCAAAATGTCAAGAAGAACAGAGAAATAATAACAACACAAGAATCTACAAGGAAAACTCCCAAACCAGAGAAAAACCATGAGCACTCAGTGAAGAAAATCCTCTATGTGAAAAATTCTTACGATCACACAATTCTTCCTCTCACCCAATACCTCAAGACACCCATAAAGCAATTCCTGAAGCAAACTTTAACTCTCACCTCACAAAAGAGAAATTTAACCAAAGTACAATTTCACTACTCAAAACATTAACTGGTATATCTTTACCCAACGAAAAGGAGCCTTTTATTTATAATCTCACAAGGCCTCCATTCCATTGTGAGCAAACTGATGTGGGACTCCCAAAGGAGCCACCACACTAACAGGCAGCTGGGGCAACAAAAATTGTCTATGAAGAGGTGTCCGAGGTGAAGTCAACCTATATACGTTTACATGGAAGAGTTAGAAATTCAGTACCATGGTACAGAAGCAGTTACCTTAGAAGTAAACTTCAGTGTTACTAGCTCAGTAACTAAATTTTTTACCCTATTAACATATAGCGAGTACCTAACTCATTCTTGACAGTCTATGAGCGAACTCTTAACAATTCAGACAGTCAGACATGCACATGCGGTAAACTATAAAGGCAGCTTCTTCTGCAATTATTATAAACTTGCCTGCGAGCTTAAAATTGCAATTGCTTGCTTAAGACCATCATTTTTTAGCTTTGAATTATCAGGAATGACTTCAGGATATAAAAGAGCAGCAAATGCTGAAGCAAGTGATATGGAATGAGGAGGGCTTGAATTTCGAGAGACCAGAGATGCTGCTTGAGAGTACATTATTGAACCAGAAAAAGAAACAGAAGATGCCAGTATATTTGCTGTATCAGAGCTTCCACACTGGACAATTCCAGTGTTAATTGGAGAGATATGACCATTATCCGAATCTGATTTTCGATTCTGCTTGGAATTTTTAGTAGCTCGTTCGAATGAATCAAATGATGAGAACTTAGAAAGTATTCTGTGTGTTTTAGAATCCAGGGTCTCCTCTTCTATATCACTATAATTTTGATGTATATGTCCACTTGAGGTTCTGGGAAATCTAAAAGTTGTTCCAGATTCCATAGCCATCTTTAACTTTGTAAAGCAATCATCACACACACGATAAGGATTTTTCGTATTTGGAGCCAAAGAAGCCTTTAGAGATTTCCCACTACTACATGCTTTGCAAAAAACTAGCCCACAGTTGTAGCAATTATGACGCTTTCTTCTGAAATTAAATGGATTGTGACATCCGGAACACATAGAATTATCAGCTTGGCACACCCATTTATGAAGACATATGGCAGCAGAGAAATTAGATCCACAAACCACATTCTTTATTCGTTTGTCCCTTAGAGCTTCAACCAGTGTGGGAGTGATCCACTCCGGCCGTAACCTTTCTTCTGTCTTTGTTCGGCAGGTTGTTGATTGCATTTTCGATTAGCGTGGTCGGCAGTTCCGACGGTAAATTTTACTGCAAAACATTTGGCGCCCACCGTGGGGCCCGTTGTTTAGCCCTGTCTTGTTGATCATTAGCATTTCACTCGGTTCTTTATTAAGACTTTTAGCAGTTATTTACACGATAACTTCAGGAGGAAACACCACTCCCCCACCATCTCCACGGGTAAGGGACAGTTCTACCCCAGCTAAGGCCAAATGGAGCGCGCTAGTTACCCGAACTCAGGGTCTAGAGCATGCCAGGAGAAAGAAAGCGGAGGATCCAGAGGCAGCAAAGTGGAGAGAGGAATTGATGGCTAAGGCCAGCGAAAAACAAGCAGAATTGGAAGAGATTCTGTTGGAATTAAACAAGGAAAATGGAAAGCCTGCTGTGGGCCACGAAGTTGATTCTAGTCAATCTGATTCAGAGTCAGACAAAAGTTATGATGCTTTCTATGAGGACCCCACTGAGGAAGATGAAGAGGATACCCATGAACAAGAAGAGGAGCACTCTCACCCGCGACAGGATGTCATTCCTCCCAGGAAGGGCGTGCGCCATGTTAAAGCTGTTGGGAAATGTGGCGCGCAATCTGACGTTGGCCCACTCACCAAAGAGCACCGTAAAAAGGGCTCACTAAAAAAGACTCCAGAGGCGCATTTCGAAGATGTGGATTGCTCTGTTGTAGGTCAGCCGAGCAAGTGCCTGAGAAAAGCTACCGCAGATGGAATCACTTTTTACGAAGACAAGCACTCTGGTGTTCGGACGCCACATAATGATGCCCTAGTAATTACTTTGGGTATGTTTGACTCCGAAGTGAGGAGAATTTTGGTTGACGCTGGAAGTTCAACAGAAGTCATGTTCCTAAGCTTATTTAAGAAGCTTAGATTGACCGCAGAAGATTTGGAGCCGGCAGAATGCCCCCTCATAGGGTTCAATTCTGCCCTTGTCTGGCCTCTAGGCAGGGTTGTTATTCCTATACGTGTGGGCCCAATGAGAGGTTGAGTTCACTGTTGTGGATTCTCCTTCTTCCTACAACCCTATAGTAGAAAGGTCGTGGATTCACGCCTTGAAGGCGGTCCCCTCAACCTATCATCAGGTGCTGAAATTTCCATACGGCGGGGAAGTGATTGCAATCTTAGGGGACCAAGACATCTCTCAAAAGTGCTTCACGGCAGCCCTCAAATCCAAGACTATTCCCGAGCAAGTCCAATTGACTGAACTGCCCGAGGACACCCCAAAGATTGATGATGTCGGTGGTGATCCACAGAAGAAAACAGTTGAAGGGTTAGAGAAGTATCAGGTTGGCCCCGTCGAGGATGACAAATTCTTCCTGGTTGGTTCAAATTTGAGCGCCGAAGAGAAGCTGGAATTGACAGAGATGCTCTTGAAGAACATTTGAACATTCGCCTGGACTCCACATGAAATGCTAGGTATTCTCCCCGAAATTATGACTTATAAGCTGAATGTGAATCTAGGGGCAAAACCTGTGGTACAAAAGGCGAGGAAGTCAGCTCTCCAGTATGCAGAGGCTGTCATAGAGGAAGTCGGTCGATTGTTAGAGGCTAAGGCCATCCGGGAAGTTTCTTATCCAGAGTGGTTGGCCAACACAGTCGTGGTCAAGAAGAAAAATGGAAAGTGGAGAGTTTGCGTAGACTACACGGACCTGAATAAAGCCTGCCCAAAGGATCCATTTCCCCTGCTGAAAATCGACCAGCTCATTGATTCAACGGCTGGAAGTTCCAGGATGTCGTTTCTTGACGCATATAGGGGATACCACCAGATCCCTATGTTCGGCCCTGACGAGGAAAAGACTTTTTTCATAACCCCGCAAGGGATATACTGTTACAGGGTCATGCCATTTGGATTGAAGAACGCTAGAGCCACCTACCAATGGTTAGTCACGAAGATATTCAAAGAGGACCTCGGACAGACGATGGAAGTTTACATTGATGACATGGTGGTAAAAAGCAAGAAACCGAACACTCATCTCCAACATCTCCAGCATGTCTTTTTGACCCTCGACAAGTACGGATTGAAACAAATGCTACCAAGTGTGCCTTTGGAGTTGGCTCAGGCAAATTTTTGGGTCACTTGGTGAGCAGGAAGGGAATCAAAGCTGATCCTGATCAAATACAAGCCATCAAATATGTTTCTTCTCCGCGCACTAAAAAGGAAGTCCAAAAGCTCACAGGGATGGTGGCAGCGCTCAATCGGTTCATTAGTAGATCATCTGACAAGTGCCGACCATTTTTCAGATTATTAAGAGGTGCGAATAAAATACAATGGGATGCTGAAGCAGATAAAGCACTGGACAAACTTAAAGAGTATCTGACAACTGTCTCAATACTTTCAACACCGCAGCCGAGGGACATTTTGCAACTGTATCTGGCAGTTTCAGAACATGCAGTCAGTGCCGTCCTATTAAGGGAGGAGAAAAGGGAAGCAGCATCCTATTTATTATGCGAGCAAGACGATTCAGGGGGCAGAAACTAGATACCTCCCCCTAGAAAAGTTGACCCTGGCATTGGTAATAGCTTCCAGGAAGTTAGCCCATTACTTCCATGCCCACACCATTCAAGTGGTAACCGACCAGCCAATTGGCCATCTATTGAAAAGGGCCAACGTATCTGGGAGGATGGCCAAATGGGCAGTTTCTCTCGGAGCATTTGACATAAAGTTTATTCCGAGAACCGTAATAAAAGCTCAAGTTTTGGCTGATTTCGTGGCCGAATTTACCACCCCAGCTCCAGGTCCAGCGCAAGAAGTATGGCAAGTGGAAGTAAGATCCGAAGCCCCAGTCGAACACAAGAATGCCCCACAACCTTGGCAAATTGAGGTTGATGGGTCTTCGTCTAGGAAGGGAGCCGGTGTAGGCATTGTTCTGACCACGCCAGAAGGGGTCGCTATTGAATATGCAATAAAGCTCGAGTTTGAGGTTACTAATAACGAGGCGGAGTATGAAGCTCTCCTAGCTAGGCTCAACCTTGCTCAGCGATTGATGGCAAAAGATGTGGTAATAAAGACTGACTCTTAGTTGGTTGCCAACCAACTGAAGGAGGAGTACGTGGCTAGAAGTAAGAAGATGGCAGAGTATCTACAGTTGGTAAAAAAGAAGATTGAAGACTTTAATTAGGCTAGCGTGGAGCTAATTGGGAGAGATCATAATGCTCATGCTGACGCACTTACTACGCTGGCTGCTTCTTCTCGAATAAGGCTGATAGATCAGGTTTTCATAGAAGTTCTCAAGAAGCCGAGCATTGTAAAAGATGGAGAGGTAATGTGTACTGAAGTGGCTCCATCTTGGATGGACCCAATCATTTCTTATTTAAAGGATGGGACTCTACTAGAGAATAAAATAGAAGCGAGGAAATTGAGAATAAAGGCTACCAGGTTTTGGCTTTCTCCTGATCATAAGCTGTACAAGAAGTCCTTCACAGGTCCTTATCTTCTTTGTGTTGATCCTGATAAAGTGCAAGATTTCCTCTATGAGCTACATGAAGGGATCTGTGGAGCACATACTGGGGGCAGGTCGTTGGCACACAGAGCTATTACCCAAGGGTACTGGTGGCCAAGGATGGGGAATGACGCTCAAGCTTATGTTCAAAAGTGCAGGAAATGTCAGGAGTTTGCTCCTGTACCTCACCAGCCAGCGCAAGAACTCAGCCCACTAACCAGTCCCTGGCCATTCGCTCAATGGGGACTCGACATTGTGGGACCACTGCCTATCACTTCAGGGAATAGAAAGTTTCTACTGGTCGGCACTGACTACTTCACTAAATGGGTGGAAGCAGAACCTTTGGCTCACATCAGAGATGCTGATACCATTCGATTTGTCTGGAAGAGCATCATTACCAGGTATGGCATCACTAGGACGCTTATTTCCGACAATGGGACACAATTTGATAGTGCCCCATTTAGAAAAATACTGTTTTAGATATGGGATAAAAAATGTTTATTCAACACCAGCTTACCCCCAAAGCAATGGTCAAGCCGAAGCTACAAACAAAGTTATTCTCAGTGGTATCAAGAAAAGATTGGAGGCAGCAAAAGGAAAATGGGTAGGCGAATTGCCATCAGTGCTCTGGACCTACCGAACAATCCCCAGAAGATCAACTGGAGAATCTCCCTTTTCCCTGGCTTATGGAGTTGAAGTTGTCATTCCACTGGAAATTGGCCTGCCAAGCATCAGGACTCAAGCTTTTGATAAAGGAAAAAATGATAAAGCAATGGCGATGAGCCTAGAAATGATTGACGAATGGAGGGAACTTGCCACATTAAGGTTAGCCAACTATCAGCAAGAGACAAGGAGGAAATTTAATAAAGGGGTCAAACACAGAGAATTCAAAACTGGTGACTTTGTGTTAAGAAAATTGATGGGAAGCAGAAAGGACCGGACAGAAGGAAAGCTTGGAGCCAATTGGGAGGGACCATTCCTCGTCTCGGAACTGCTCGGCAATGGAGCTTACCGGCTGACGGACGTGGAAGGAAAGCCAATCAAAAGGCCGTGGAACATAGCCCACTTGAAACTGTACTATCATTAATGTTATTGTACATTTGTTATTTAAGATTATGTACATTCCTTAGAAAGCTGTTCTTTTTTTAAAGCAAATAAAGCAATCCCAAAAGCTTTAGACATTTAAGTATTTACAAAAAGATGCCACACCCCCTTAGGTGTTGGTTCAGAAAGGAGCCATGCTCGGCCTGCCAAGCATTACAGGAGGTGTAATACCCCGAATTTTCATGTTAATATAATTTGATAGTTTTAACATGTTTTGGGCATGTTAGTATGTTAATTAAGTAAGTTTAGTCATTAAAGATGACTTGGGGGTGTGAATTTTGGAAGAATTGGGCAAAATAGCTCAAAAGTTAATATTTTGACTCGGGGACATGCAGAGGGGTGCCCAAGGTAAAGGAGGGGCGCCCAAGGTAGATGAGGGGCGCCCATGAGTTTAGGATGGGCGCCCATGGTCCATGAGGGGTGCCCCACTTGTACAGAAAATCAGCAGAAGGGTGTTCTCTGCATTGTCCAGCCGAGACTTAACCCTATTGACACCTATACTTGCTAAGGGTGAGGGGAGACCTGAGGATTACTGTTTGGGGATAAAAAAATATTGTTATATATATATATTAGATTGATTTGATGCAAGAGAGAAAGAGAAAAGTGGCTTGAAAGAGAGAGAATCGGGTGAGAAGAGCAAAGGAGAAGAAGAAGACCACCGGTTGGGTTTTCAAAGGTAGGTTTTCCAAATCTTTATAGAATTCAAATTCCTTTTACAAGATTGAAATTAGAACCCTAAGAAACCTTCCTATGTTATTCATTTTTAGTTTTGATCAAAGAGGGAGGAGATTGACCTCATCAAAGTTTGAGGGTTTGGAAGCTCAAGATACCTCTATTTTGATCTATCTTTTTACCACTCAAGGTAGGGATTTCTAGTCTCATTTTAGCCTATATGAGATGTATTTGAGCTAATAAACACTTCTATGAAATTTATTTAAGATTTGGAAACCTTGGAAGTAGAGTTTGTGTGGATGAATGGTTGTCTGTATATATATGTATGGTTGGAGCTAGATTTTTGTATTGAAGAAATGAATGGATTAAAATTTGTTTTGATGGACTTTTTGGAGTCTTCTAGGTCCTAGACAACTCAAGAAAATAAGGCATTAGTTTAGACATTGGATTGGGTAAAGTTTGGAATCCAAAAACATGGCTTAGAGCTTGAACCGGAGCAAAGTAGCTTTCTGGACAACAGAGGGGCGCCCATGGGTTTTGGTGGGGCACCCATGGCCCTTGAGGGGTGCCCATGATCTTATGTGGGGTGCCCATGAACTTTTGGAGGGGCGCCCATAGAGACCAGAATACATTTCCTGATTTTTCTTAACTTGACTTCCTACCTTAGGATTATGAAGGGGTTGGTAACATGTTTGTGTGTAAAACTTTTATTTGATTAATTGCATGGATATTAAAATGGAAATGAGCTCTTAAAAGTAATTAAGGGTTGATTATCTTAAAACTATAGGATTAATCTTGTAAAAGGGAATGCTTGCTACCATGAATGAAATGAATTAGAAGCCTACTTTGAGATAAGGGTCTTAAACAAATAAAATTGTGAATATGCCTTAATGTAAACTAAATGTTAAAGTGTATGAACTTGTTATTGCTTTAATGAATTGTGATTTGGCAAAAGGGAGCTCATGTTCATAACATTGAAAGAGGTTAAATGTTTAATGATGCTTAATAAATGTTGTTATGTAATGAATCCTAGAATGAACCGGAATGTGGATTTGTGTTGTGGAAAAGTATATGATGTTGAATGTGGACTTGTGAATAGTGAGATATTATATGATGAATGATTGTTTGTGTGACGGGGGCCGTGGTGGGGTGTGGTAAACAGGAAGGGTTTGAGATTACCCTCGGGTTGAGAGTCCCGGAACCTGCGCAGGGTTTGGTGTCAATGCCAGTGGGTTAGTAGCCCACAACATTGTGAGTGTATGGGTTACCCGTGACCTTGGATTGTGATCCTAAATGATGGCGTTTGGTTTTTTGTTTCCGTTGGGTCTGGACCCATAAAAGACGGTGTTGTGTATACACCCAACCCCCGATGAATTGTGTGACTATGGTTGTATGATGGATTGTTGGAATGTGATAATATGGATGTGAATACATGATTAAATGTTGAATTTGTGATAATGTGGTTGGGAATGTGACTAGATGTAATTTTAGGAAATTCAATAATGAAAATTGTTTGGAATTGGATGCCACATTGTGATGTCATTGAGTGTCAATTGGTATTGTAAATATGGCTGTGTGGTCAACTTTGATTAAACATTAAAAAGAGGATTGAAACGTGGATTGAAACTTAAGAATGAGAATCTAAAGATTAAGTATTGGTTGGAATTGAATTTCTTTTTACAATATTGTTGTGTATAAAGGTACATAGTCTAAATTGGTGATGTCAATGAATGATTTTGATTTTAGAGTATAGGTGGTAACTAGATACATCATAAAATGCTTGCATGTGTGGAATACATATTATATATATTTGTTTGAGACTTGTGGGCACAAGTGGACCCGTGCTTACATCCCTACAGATTTTGATGCAGGTACAAGCAATAACAATCAAATGGGTTGATGTGTTGGGACTAGGAGGTTATGCATGAGCCCTACCAAGCTTATCCAAGCTCTTGGTCATCTAGTTTAAATTTCTTTTGGGAATTTTAACGTTGTACATTTATGAACTCTTTCAATTTGGTTGTAATGGCCATAAGGCCTAAGTTATGTAATTTGGGAATGGTGTATGTGGTTGGTGACATGGCAATAGTCAAGGTTAAACTCATGTTATTCTATCATATTTCTTGGGCTCACTAGCTTATGTTGCATTGCTCTGATCATGGGATTGGTTATGTTTATTCATATTGTGTGTGTTTATCACTCACCCCTCGTGTCACAAGATCCGAGGCGTGACAGGTTGGTATCAGAGCACTAGGTTAGAATACCTAAGGACATGGGAAGTCTTGCATCTCATATTGCATGCTTGAATGTATTATAACTATAATTTGACCTTGGAATCTAACTTGTCTTGTCTCAAATTTTAGATGGAGTTAGAAAAATGGGAGAGCAGTGGTACTAAGGCCCAATCAGTGGAGGAAGAGATAGTATGGCCTAGTGATGACATCTTTACCCAAGTGGCAACTGAAGGTTTAACCGAGGCTCGGCCCCAGAATGTGACAGGGAATGTAGAAGAGATAAGCAGGGTGCCAGCAACCTTAGGTCCTCAAATGGTACCCTACTATGGGATGCCATACCCAGTTCCATATCTAACACCTTATCCATATCAAAGTGTGATGCCTTATCAGATGCCTGTTCAGTACCAGTCTACTTACTCGGTGATGCTAGTACAGAATGTGACTGTGATTGTACCTACTCATTCAGCAAATCTAACCATAACCCCAGACGTGGTGATAGAACCCAACCCAAACAGTCAGAATATTAATCCACATGAGGTTAGCACTAATGTTGGGGAGATAGATGGAAGCTCTAATAGTGAGAAAGATCGTCTGCGGGGAGTGTGTGCTGGTTGTCGTAGGCGTGGATGGATACGCTACTGGTGCCCTCAGCAATGTATCAAGTGTTGTACTTATTGTGGTAGGAGGAGGCACTCTCGTAGCTCTTGCCCGTATCGTAGGAATTGAGATGTAAGAATGTAAAGGGAAAATTTTGGAAAGGCAATTCCCTTAGTGGTAATCGGAATGGTTGATAGTCTAAGGACTTTGCTATGTTATGAACTCTTTTAATTTCAGTCAGTAGAGTACCATGGGAACTTGTAATGTTGGAACTTCTGTGGTAGTACTAATGGAAGTAAGAAGTTGTTGTTATGTTGAACCTTTATGAATGTATTAAACTGTTGTATTGTTATTATAAGATGAAGTTATGCTCTATCATAAGCTTAGATGTCGATCTAATATTGTTATTTTGTGCTTTGATATACTTTAGATTTAATGCCGCCGCGTGCAATGGGAGTTAGAGGCCGAGATCGAGGCCGAGGAAATGGCCGAGGCAGGGGTAGAGGGAGAGAACATTCTCCTGTTCAGCAAGAACAGGAAACACATCAAAGTGCAGTGGCTAAGGCACCACCTATTGCACAACGGGATGACCTAGAAGAGGAAGAGGTACAGTCTAGGACACCAGAGGCTCAACAACCAACAGCTATGGATGCTGGAGCGGTATTACAGCAATTGGCGGCAGCTATGGCTGCAATAGCAGGAGGGGCTCGAGTTGGACCCCAAACACAAATGCAAGCAGGCCCAACTACTTTGGAGAAATTCAGGAGGATGAAGCCTCCAACTTATGATGGTGTGGCTGATACGGATGTGGCTGAACAGTTCTTGGAGGAATGCGAGAAGATATTAGTAGCAATGGAGATTACTGATCCATCTACTCATATCATGCTGATAGCTTTTCAATTGGTGGGAAGGGCGTCAGCTTGGTGGTCTAGTTTAAAGGACACAGGAGGATCAGCAGATCTCACTTGGGAAAGGTTCAAGGAGAAGTTCAGGGATCACTTCTTCCCTCAATCTTTAAGGGATGCTAAGAGGGAGGAATTTGCTAGGTTGATACAAGGGACAATGTCAGTGTTGGAGTATGAGAGGAAATTCTCAGACCTATCTAAGTATGCGCCTGAGTTGGTCTCCACTACTCATTTGAAATGCAGGAGGTTTGAGAGGGGATTGAAACCAACTCTGAGGAACAAAATGGTGATGTTGGGGCTAGAAGATTATGAGACTTTGGTAAATCGGGCCATGACAGTGGAAATGGACTTGAATGAGACCAAAGTTATCTATGAAAGCCAACGAGGCAAGACCATGGGGACTCAACAAGAAGGAGTTAGCAGAAAAAGAGTTAAGGGTAACTCATCCACTTCACAGATGCAATTATCCTACCAGGAGAGTACAACACCTAGACCATCAAGGAAATTTGAAAGCGGCTCTCAAAGGTTGATTATATGTTTTAATTGCAAGCAATCGGGGCATAAGAGCACTGAATGCCCTAAGGCTAGAGGACAAAATGAATCTATAAGGCAGATGAGAAGCGGACAGGTTGAAGATGAGATAGTGTGCTATGGGTGTGGGAAGACAGGGCATATTCAGAAGTTTTTGCCCCTAGAGTTAGCAGGGTGTAGGAAGAAGGATGACACAACCTAGACAGTGGTTACAGGGAGCCCGCCCATCGGCCACCCAATCAGTACAGCAGCAATATCAGCAGAGGAGTGTCCCACAAAAGACGATGCAAGCTGGAACATCACAACAATCAAGGGTGAACCCGCCTGGGACAAAGGTTTGGTCGGCCACAGAATATTCAGCCACAGGGTAGAGTGTTTGCAGTGGCACAGCAGGAGGCGCCAACTGAGCCATTGGTGACAAGAGGTATTTTTCGTGTCTATTCATCAAATGCCATTGTACTCTTAGACACGGGAGCATCCCATTCATTTGTTGCCGCGTCATTTGTGTATGCCTTAGGATTGGATGTTAGCCCCTTGGAATTATTTTTATGTGTTGAGACCCCTATAGCGGGATTTTCTTCTTTGACCCAAGTGTGTAAAGAATGTGAACTAAGGTAACTGATGTATTTGATGAGCGAGAGTTCGTCTCAACTTTTGACTTAATTGTATTGGAGATGAGGGGTTTTGATATCATACTTGGAATGGATTGGCTTATGTCCTACCAAGCTATAATTGACTGTAATAAGCGTAAGGTGACCTTAACTACACCAGAGGGGGATCAAATTCGCTTCTTTACAGACCAGTGTAAAACAAGAGAAGCGTCGCTTTTGAAAAGTCAGAGAAAAGATGAATTGTGTAGTCTATTTGCTTACATGGTTATTGAAAAGAGAACAGGGAACAGAGAGTTGAATTGCCTAAAGTTGTGAATGAATTTCCTGAGGTGTTTCCTGAAGAGATATTTGGGTTGCCACCTAAAAGGGAAGTGGAGTTTTGCATTGATTTGGTTCCGGGCACCGAACCCATCCCCATTCCACCCTACAGGTTGGCACCAGCAGAGTTAGCAAAATTGAAGACACAGGTAGAGGAATTGTTGGCCAAGGGATTCATCCGGCCAAGTACTTCACCTTGGGGTACTGCTGGTATTATTTGCAGCTATGAAAGATGGGACTTTGAGAATGTGTATTGATTACAGGAAATTGAACAGGGTGACCATTAAGAATAGATGCCCATTGCCAAGAATCGACGATTTATTTGATCAGTTGAAGGGATCAATGGTGTTTTCGAAGATTGATTTATGATCCGGGTACCATCAAGTGAGGATAAGAGAAGAAGACATTCCAAAGACAGCATTCAGGACTCGGTATGGTCATTATGAGTTTTTGGTTATGCCTTTTGGTTTGACAAATGCGCCGGCAGTCTTTATGGACTTAAGGAATCGAGTCTTTAAAGATTACTTGGATGAGTTTGCGGTGGTGTTCATAGATGATGCCTTGGTATATTCTAAGTCAGAAGAGGAAGATGAACAACATTTGAGGCTTGTACAACAAAGGTTGAAAGATCATCAGTTATATGCCAAGCTGAGCAAATGTGAGTTCTGGCTTAGAAAGGTTAAATTTCTAGGACATGGGGTCTCAGAGGAAGGAGTAGCAGTGGACCCATCCAAAATTGAAGCTATTTTGGAATGGTTTCAACCGAAGTCCGTGTTTGAGATCCGCAGTTTCCTTGGGTTAGCAGGATACTACAGAAAGTTTGTCACGAATTTTTCTAGATTAGCAGCCCTGCTAACTAGATTAACTCGAAAGGGGATCAAATTTGAATGGAGTGATGTATGTGAAAGATCATTTCAACAGATAAAAGAAGATTGACTACTGCACCAGTGTTGGTTATCCCAGAGAGGGGAGCCGGTTACTTGGTGTATTGTGATGCATCACAGGAAGGACTTGGGTGTGTTCTTATGCAGAATGGGCGAGTAGTGGCTTATGGGTCAAGACAGTTGAAGAATCATGAAAAGAATTATCTGGTGCATGATTTAGAGCTAGCAGCAGTCATTTTTGCCTTAAAGAGTTGGAGACATTACTTGTATGGTGAGAAATTTGAAGTATTCTCGAACCACAAAAGTTTGAAGTACATTTTTACTTAGAAAGACCTAAATTTGAGGCAACAGTGGTGGATGGAATATATGGAGGACTATGACTTTGAATTGCATTATCATCCAAGCAAAGCTAATTTAGTTGCAGATGCCTTAAGCAAGAAGAGTAGAAGAACTATGGATTGTATAGCAGTTAAAGAATGGGAAATGATGGGAATATTGAATGAGTTTGAATTGGAACTTAAAGAGGGAGAGGAATAAGGGATGTTGCATACTATTGTCACCCAGCCAGCCTTAATCAATAGAGTAATTGAGGCTCAGAAGTTAGATGAGGAAGCTAATGATGTTTGTAATAAAATAAAGGATCAGGTGGATATTCCAGGCTGGGCAGTGGGTGATGATGGAATGGTCAAATACCAAGGGAGAATCTTTGTGCCCTCCTCTGTTAGAGAGAAAGTCTTGAGGGATTTTCATCATTCTAGGCTAACAGTGCATCCTGAGAGTACAAAAATGTATCATGACTTAAAGAGACAGTTTTATTGGGCAAGAATGAAGAAGGATGTGGCAGAGTTCATTAGCAAGTGTCTTACTTGTCAGCAGGTGAAGGCAGAGCATCAAAGACCGGCTGGATTGTTACAGCCTTTGCCAATATCCAAATGGAAGTGGGAAAATGTGACCATGGAATTTGTGTCAGGGTTGCCAAAGACAAAAAGAGTTTGTGATGCCATAGGGGTGATTGTTGATCGGTTGACCAAGTCGGCTCATTTCTTGCCAATGCGAATGACGGATTCAATGGACACTTTGACCTGATTATACATTCGAGAAATTGTGAGGTTGCATGGAACGCTAGTGTCTATTGTCTCAGACCGGGACTCCCGTTTCGTTTCTCGATTTTGGCAGAGTTTTCAAGCAGCCATGGGGGCAGAGTTGTGTTTTAGTACGGCTTATCATCCCCAAACTGATGGACAGTCGAAACAAACAATTCAGATTTTAGAAGACATGCTTCGAGCTTGTGTGTTGGACTTCAAGGGTAGTTGGGAGGATCATTTGCCACTAGTGGAGTTTGCTTATAATAACAGTTACCATGCTAGCATTGAAATGGCACCATTTGAGGCACTGTATGGAAGACCATGTAAATCCCCGGTGTGTTGGACCCAAGTTGGAGAAGCGGCCATGATTGGGCCAGAATTAGTTCAGGAAACTAATGAGAAGATCAAGGTAATTAGGCAAAGACTGGAGATAGCACGTAGTCGCCAGAAGAGTTATGCAGATCAAAGAAGGAGACCCTTGGAGTTTCAGGTGGGAGATCACGTATTTCTAAAAGTGTCGCCACGGAAGGGACAGTACAGATTTAGCAAGCAAGGGAAGTTATCTCCTAGATACATTGGCCCGTTTGAAATATTAGCAAGAGTTGGAGAGGTTGCTTACCGATTGGCATTGCCACCCCAAATGTCTGGAGTGCAAGAAGTCTTTCATGTCTCTATGTTACGTAAGTACATTCCAGACCCTACTCATGTGCTGAATTGGACTGAGTTGGAAATAGACTCGGATGTGAAGTATGAAGTGCAACCGGTTCAGATTTTGGATGCTCGAGACCAAGTGCTACGGGGTAAAACAATTCCTTTGGTTTGAGTGTTATGGAAACATCATGGAGTGGAAGAATCAACTTGGGAACGTGAGCTCGAGATGCGGGAACGCTATCCACATTTGTTTTCTTAGGGTTACGTTGTGTACTAAATTTCGGGGGCAAATTTTTTTTCAAGGGGGGAGAATGTAATACCCCGAATTTTCATGTTAATATAATTTGATGGTTTTAACATGTTTTGGGCATGTTAATATGTTAATTAAGAAAGTTTAGTCATTAAAGATGACTTGGGGGTGTGAATTTTGGAAGAATTGGGCAAAATAACTCAAAAGTTAACATTTTGACTCGGGGACATGCAGAGGGGCGTCCAAGGTAAAGGAGGGGCGCCCAAGGTAGAGGAGGGGCGCCCATGAGTCTAGGATGGGCGCCCATGGTCCATGAGGGGCGCCCCACTTGTACAGAAAATCAGCAGAAGGGTATTCTCTGCATTGTCTAGCCAAGACTTAACCCTATTGATAGCTATACTAGCTAAGGGTGAGGGGAGACCTGAGGATTACTGTTTGGGGATAAAAAAATATTGTTATATATATATATTAGATTGATTGATGCAAGAGAGAGAGAGAGAAGTGGCTTGAAAGAGAGAGAATCAGGTGAGAAGAGTAAAGGAGAAGAAGAAGACCACCGGTTGGGTTTTCAAAGGTAGGTTTTCCAAATCTTTATAGAATTCAAATTGCTTTTACAAGATTGAAATTAGAACCCTAAGAAACCTTCCTATGTTATTCATTTTTAGTTTTGATCAAGGAGGGAGGAGATTGACCTCATCAAAGTTTGAGGGTTTGGAAGCTCAAGACACCTCCATTTTGATCTATCTTTTTACCACTCAAGTTAGGGATTTTTAGTCTCATTTTAGCATATATGAGATGTATTTGAGCTAGTAAACACTTCTATGAAATTTATTTAAGATTTGGAAACCTTGGAAGTGGAGTTTGTGTGGATGAATGGTTGTGTGTATATATATACATAGGTTGGAGTTAGATTTTTGTATTGAAGAAATGAATGGATTAAAATTTGTTTTGATGGACTTTTTGGAGTCTTCTAGGTACTAGATAACTCAAGAAAATAAGGCATTAGGTTAGATATTGGATTGAGTAAAGTTTGGAACCCAAAAACATGGCTTAGAGCTTGAACCGGAGCAAAGTAGCTTTCTGGACAACAGAGGGGCGCCCATAGGTTTTGGTGGGGCACCCATGGCCCTTGAGGGGCGCCTATGACCCCTTAGGGGCACCCATGAACTTTTGGAAGGGCGCCCACAGATACCAGAACACCTTTCCTAATTTTTCTTAACTTGACTTCCTACCTTAGGATTATGAAGGGGTTGGTAACATGTTTGTGTGTAGAACTTTTATTTGATTAATTGCATGGATATTAAAATGGAAATGAGCTCTTAAAAGTGATTAAGGGTTGATTATCTTAAACCTATGGATTAAGTTTGTAAAGGGGAATGCTTGCTACCATGAATGAAATGAATTGGACGTGCCTCTTCATCAGTGTTTTGTGGACATCCTCCAGTTTATTCTTCCTCGTGGCCTAGACGTCCTGAGGAGGGAGGACTCCTTTGAGGTACTCCTCGGTATGATGAAAGGCTGTGTCTTGGATTGTAAATGGTCGGCCTTGAGGAAACTCGAGGCTGGGAATGAGAATTTACGGAATGAATGGAGGAGAATCTCAAACTGGGTTGGCCGAGTACTCAATTGCAAAAGACACGTGCCCAGTCGGCCGAGAAGGCGTAGGTTCAACGGCCTTAGGTGGCGCATCTTTGGAAGGAGCTACCCCCTTCTCAGAAGTCTCCCTTGTCAGCATTGGGGGTTTGATGATCTAAACCGCTCCCATAGGCAAAGTTTTAGCCTTCTTTTGCTGAGGGGGACCAGAGGGTTTTTACCGAAGAGCCTCTTGCTCCTTCCCCTTTTCGATTTTCACCTTGAGGATTTGTTCGGCGGTGATAGGAGCAGGAGCCTTCTCCTCGTCGAGTTTCCTCTTACTAGCAGCCTTCTGCTCCTCGGCCTTCTTTTTCTTTGCCTTCTCAACTTTTTGCTCATTAGCTTTTGCCAGAGCGAGTTTTTTATAGTCGATCTTGGGAGCCATAGTGGTTGCTTACTCCTCAGGAATAAACTCAGCAGTCTCAAGAAGGCTGACTTCTTGTTCTTTCCCCTCGTCGCCCAAGGTAGAAAGATATTTAAAGGCAGGAGGGGGTTCTAGCTCTTCTTCTTCTTCTTCTTCTTTCTCCTCCTCGTCCAAAAGAACAAGTCTCCGCCTTCTTGGTTGTTCGGCAGGACCGGGGACTGCTGCCTCTGGAGCAAGAACTTGCCCGGCAACCAAAGGAACAGCAAAGGGAAGTGGAGAAACCCACTCTGGGTGCTTCAGAGCATAGAAGTTTTCTTTCTCGTCAGCAGTAGCCCTAAACCACCACTGGAGCCGCCTAATTGCTTCCGTGGTGGCAAAACCTTGGGAAGGAGCGATGAATGTTTGGTGAGAGGGAGTGAAGTTGAACAAAATCGAAATCGCTCTGGCGAAGGGATAAAGATCTGGACCCCCGAGGAATTTGAACACTTGATCGAGGTGATCCTTGTCTGCACGAGTACCACTGGCCCAGAACTTCTTTACTTGTTCGACTGCATAGAAAATCAAATCAAATGGTTAGTGTGCTTCCAAAAAGTAGGAAGTCAAAGAAGAGTAAGAGCTGGTAGCACTTGAAATCAACCAACATAGGCCCAAAGAAACCAGAGGGACGATTGAAAAATGATCTTCGTCCGGATCGTGTGTCCAATGACCCATGACGACGCACAGATCACTTTCTGACTTAATCGTATCAGACAGCATATGGACCAAGGCTTTTTCTGGTCGGGATTTCAAATACCACCTGTTCTCATCCTTTTCTACCTTCTGGATGGAGTAACAGTAAAGCAGATCCCACTCGAATATGTGGAATCCGTATCACCTATTTATTTCTATCACCCTATTGACTATCTTATAGAAATTGTGAGTGAGGTTCCTGGGTCCGAGGTCTAAGATGCTCATGATAGAGCAAAGGAAATGGTGCAGGGGGAACCTAAGGCCACCTTCAGTGATGGCTACTATGGGGAATTCCCCTGGTGCGTGCTCGCCCTCCTGGGCGAGCCTGATTTCTACATTTCGGGGAATCTGATACTTCTCCTTGAAAACTCTAATTTTTTCCTCAGAGTTGAGCTCATTCGCGAGTTTACCTATGTTAGAAGATGCTAGATTAGAAAGATGAACTCACCAGAAACGAAGATTTACAGGAGACGTGAAAGCTGGGAAAGATGGAAGTTTAGAGGAAAAAGCAAAGGAAACTGGATTGCTCAAATCGCAGAAAGAGAGCAAAGAAGATGAATCGAGTATATATATATAAGTGTATGTATATCTGTGAGAGACAATCGAAGCATCGCCAAAGAGAGGGCAGCGGGCGGTAAAAAACGCATTTATTACCGTCTCAATTTTTGAATTTTTGGCCACTCACGTTTTAACACTCTAGATTTGGGGATTTGTGTAAGCAGCACGGCAGATGAAAAGCTAAAAGGGCGCTACGCGTGTCATTACCAAGAGAGAGAAATGTCCAATCGAATTTGAAGCGCGTCAGGAGGACACTAAACGACAAATTGCACGGGAGAGATTGAAGGGATTGGTCAGGTGAGGCTTTTCTGCTTTGCTACTCTGCTCGGAAAATGTATTTTTCCAACTAGAGTGGGGGCAAAATGTTGGGTAAAATAATACTTTGACATATGGAGTGTCGAACAAGTATAGTCAAGGTGCCACTATCTATAAAAAATTGTTGAGTACTAATTAAATTTAAAAAATTTAACTTCTCTCCCACTATCTATAAAATTTATATATTTTAAGTAAAATAAATTTTAAAACACAAAAAATAAATTAAATTTAAAAAGATAAAAAAATACTTAAATAATAATTTGACTTGGAAAATTTTTTAAAAATTATTGAATATTAATTAAATTTTAAAAAATTTAACTTCTTTTGCAATAACAACACTTAGTACATTTTTTAAATTTTAAAACACAAAGAAAAAAATATCTAAGTATTAATTAACTTTGGGAGTAAATATTTTTTGTAAAAATTTAAATTGATCATGTTGGCTATCTAATTAAAAAATTATTTAAATAATATCAATATTTGAGTATTTTTATAAAGTACGACGTACAATTAATAATACTAATATTTTTAATTTGAATGATTTTTATAAAAATAATCAAAATATCTTAATAGAGTTAAAATTAATTGTATTTTTAATTCAATTTAATTTTGCAAAATGAGTAAAAAATTGGAAAAAAATATATATATATTAAGATTGACTAATTTTTTGAAATAAAAAAAAAAAGATCGAGCCAAATAAGTAAATTTAAAATTTAATATATATTTTTAAAGTTAAAATTAAATTTATGATTGGATCAGGCTGGGATTAATAAAACATAAGTTTTTATGGCACCTATAAAAGTTGGATTTTTATCAACTCTATCAGTTCATTAAAACTGACTCAAATTAAAAAAACATAAATATAAAAATTAAGTCAATAATTATTTTATAAACTATAGAATTTTATTAAATATATTTATAATATATTTAAATTTTAATTTTTATCAATGCAAAATATTATACCATCTCGTGCATGGCATGGGTCACCTCTAATATATATACGCGTGCGTTGTAAATGGTTCATTCAGATTAAGTTCAAAATTTTAGCTTTGTTTGAAGTTGATAAAAAAATATAAAATTTTACAAATACGAATTACAAAATTATAAAATTTAAATTTTTTATTCAATGTAAAAATATAAAATATTAATTTTTACAATTTTATACACTTTTATACAATCTCAATACAGAGACGTCCATATAAAACTTAAATATAGAGACTTTTAATTAGTACACTACTTAAATAGTACGTACTTCGCTAGGCTGCTTATCACGGAAAATTAATGCGCCTATATTACTGATAAACATCATGTCACCTACAGTGACAGGCAACTTTTCATATTAGTAACATGACATTATTTCCGAAAGTGATGTTGACAGCGGATTCCCTCCGGGGGGATGTTAGTCAGCTACGCGCGCGTTCTAACCACACGTTTTATTTTTTATTTTTTATTTTCCTTCTTCTGTTTTGGTTCAAACCGGGCGCCAGTTTCATTTTTTTTTTTTTTTTTTAACTTCTTCGGTTTGGTTCAAACCGGCAAATATAAGATTGAGGTTGAGAGATAAGGATGTCAACGGGACGAGTATGGAGTGGGTATAACCTTCTCCATCTCTGTCTCTGTTTAATAATATTCTTATCCGTCCTCGTCCCAATTCCTGTTTCGGGAAAAAAAATTTTTCCCATACCTGTCCCCACAAAATAATGAATTCTCCATCCCGGTCCCCATTTACCCGCCAAGTATATTAACTAATACAAATTATATATTATATGTATAAAATAAATATTTAAAATTATTATAAATATTATATATATTAAATAAAAAAATATATTACATATATATATTAAATAAAAATTAAAAATATATATATAATATTTGATTTTGACTGATGCACTTAACTAAAGATGAAGTGGTCTTTATTTATAACCTCACAAGACCTTCACTTCTTTGTGAGAAACCGATGTGAGACTTTTAAAGGAGTCACCATGCCAACAAAATTAACAAATAAATATTTAAACGGGTACGGGGTGGGGTGGGGACTATCGTACTCGTCTCCATCCCCGTACCCGTGCGGGTAACATTTCAAATCTTCATACCCGTCCCCGTCCCCGCTATTAACATCCCCATACCCTCCCCGAACGGGACGGGTGAAGCGGTTATCCACCGGGTACGAGTATATTTGACATCCCTATTGAGAGGAAAAAAAGTTAACTTCTTTTTGTAGTTAGATATTAACTAACTACTGAAAAGTTAACTTTTTTTATATTTAGAAAGCAAAAAAAAATTAATTTTTTAGTAGTTATATTTTTAGTTTTTTGTTAATTTGATATTTTTATCCTTCAATATTTAAAACAAGTTTAAAATTTAAAATAATAAATTTGATCATTTAAAAAAAAAAACCAAAAAACTAGTAACTAGTAGTCGAGGTACCAACTTTTTTTTTCCCAAACACCTCTAACGTCAATCAACCGAACAATTTTATTTTTTATTTGTAAGAATAAAAATATTTCTGAATTATTGAATAATATATTAATTATATTGAATATTAAATATTTTAAAGTTGTATTGGTAACTAAATTTTTATTATAGTATTTTACTTATATTAAAAAATTTTATTTTGAAATATTTAATATTCAATATAATTAATTAATATATTGTCCAATAACTTAGAAAAATTTTTATTATTTGAACCTTGTTCTTACAAATAAAAAATAAAATTCATGGGTTGATTGGCGTTGAGGGTTGTGTTTGGGAAAAAAAAAAAAAAAAAAAACTAATAGTTAGGCTACCAGCTACTAGTTTTTTGACTTTTTTTTTAAATGACTAAATTTAATATCTTACATTTTAAACTTATTTTAAATATTGAATGACAAAAATACCAAATTAACATAAAACTAAAAAGATAACTATTAAAAAGTTAACTTTTTTTTTCTATTCAAACACTAAAAAGTTAGTTTTTTAGTAGTTAATTAATAGTTAACTACCAAAAAAAAAAGTTATCTTTTTTCTTTTTAAGCTCAGCTTTATATTCGTCAATTTAAACTAAACTAAAAAGGAAAAAATAAAATAAAACCTGTGCTCGGTTTGAACCAAAACAGTAGAAGATAAAAAAAAAAATGAAACGTGCGAACAAAATGCGCTGGCAGCAGGCTAACATCGCAATGTTAGCCCCCAGCTTCCATCGGATTCTAGTTCATGCACACGTACGAATCATCTCATGTATTCATACTCTATTCGACATTCAAGTTTGCCTGCATTGCCATGTTTAATTAGCCTAACTTACTAGGCTCCACAATTCTAAAATATATATGCACATATATATTTAACGCATTAATGAGCTAGGACTCTACTATGTTACATACATCTAGTCATGCATACACATTAATCCATTTGCTTGCAAAAGCTTAATTGTGTGCCTTTTCTATCTTTTCCAACCTTAATTTTCTTCTTGCAGAAGTTCTTTGTTTGCAACATCGATCTCTCTATGACAATTAAGTGATCAAATTCCTTAACTTAACCAAATAGTTTTGAATAATTTTGGATTTTAATTAAATTCACTTTCTTATTTTTATTATGCATGTTTATTGCGTGATTTTTTTTTTTTTTTGGGGAATAATTTAGGATGTCAAAGGCATCTTACGCTCATCTCGACTAATCATTGAAATCTTGAAGTTAATTTCGAGTAAATCTCTATTAGTTTTAAGGAGACTCGAACTAATGATCTAGGGGGCAAACCTGAGATCTTAGTAGTTGAACTATCCGTTGAGGTTTATTACATGAAAATTTTATTGACAACAAATTAAATATAATATCATAAAATAATCATATTAATTACAATTTTTCTATATTTTACTATGCATTTCTTACAAGGGCTCTGTTTGAAATATGGATTTGTGAAGAAAAAGAAAAAGTGAAAAAAAAATGATATGATTACAAAATGAAGTGAAAAAGTCAAATTTATGTTATTTTTTTATTGAGCTAAAAAAATATGACTAAAATGAATAAATATTTATCAATAAATTTTAACTTTTATTTAGTTAAATATACAAAAATTACACAAATTATAAATTTTATTTTTCCTTTATTTTTTATTTCCCTCTACAAATTAATGTTCCAAACATAATATAATTATAATACTCAAACGCAATTTTGTCACTTAAAATGATCAGTACCATGCATTTGCATGTCACGAAAAAGAACTTGCTTTCTCTACTCTCTCATGGTTGCTATTAATTGTTGCAAAGTTTTCAATCTCAACACTATTAAGATGGGAAAATTTCTATGTATGAAGCTATAGTAACATATACAGTTCTAAATATAAAACATGAGATGTTTTTGCCAATATTCATGAAAAATGAAGGGTGGTTTTCTACATAGGTAAATTGTGTAAATAATAAAAAAAAATAAAACCAAAGTAGAAATTCATGCAATTTCAAAAGTTTGAATGAAAAAAAGAAAAATTCATGTAACTTGAAAAGATTAAAACAAAGTTAAATAAGTCATAAACTAAACTTATCAACGGTCTTGCCATAGAACTTGTAAAAAAATCACCTTAAATATCACTAATTTCTTATTAGTTTTGATGATTTATTAAAAGTATTATAATAATTTGATGCTGTTCAATTTTACTTAGTTAAATTTTATATTCATGACAATTAGTTATACATGTCATATATGATTAATTTTCATCGATGGCAAACCTAGTTATATTACATATATCCCGTAGCAAAGTGCCAGAATTTTCTTAGTTAATAAAATTGGTGAAATTAATCTAATAGAGTGGGACTTGGACAAAATTTGACCTGTTGAAATAATTTGGTAAAATAGTGATTTCAAATGATTCACTTCCCTCTTATAGTAATATTTATCCACTGAAAATTTATTTTATGAGGCCATTAAAGGACAATTTTTATTTTTTGGAATATGAAGAACAATTTATGGAAAAAAAGAAAAAAAAAAGAAACAACTAAATGTGGCAATATTTGAAATATTAACATGTTATTATTAAAAATGACATATAATAATTAAATAAAAAATAATAAAGTATATATGAGTATGAGAAAATGACTCACGACATAATATTATTCATCTTATGATATATATTAGGCTACAAATTAATCCAAGCTTGAGCATGACAAAATTGATCAACTTTTTAAGGTGCTTGCTTAATTAATATTATCATTAATTATCAATTCATCCATCCGAAACAAACTAAAAAGAGGATTCCTTCATCGATTAGGCAATGCATATACAAATGTAACTTTTTGTGCTATACAATCATATGTTTAATTAATAAAGAAGGATTACATCAATCTATCAAGATAATTTTATAACAAATGTAACTTTATGTCATAAACTTCTTTTCTTTAAGCCAAAAATGTGGAAGCCGGCAAAGGTAGCACAACTCTACACAAGAGAGATCAAAAACCCAAAACAGAAGCATTTATCTCTGCAAACATAAATATTGCAAAGCACCACAATTAACAAATATATTTGTGTGTGTATATATATATATATGAAGAATAATATTATTAGATAACTTTTTTTATTTTTGTCAAATCAGAATACTTGTATTAATTATTTACGTTAATAATTATACATTACTCTAAATAAATTAAAAAAAATACTTTGATAATATTATTCGCTTATATATATATAAAAGACATTTTTCCCTAAGTCAAAAAGTCAACGAGACAAGGGCATGACATTCCTGCCAAACTTTTACAAAAACTCTTTAAGTTGGTTGGGGAAATGAGTTCCAGGAAAAAATACACTGCAAGTGAAAAATGGAGGGTTCAGATTTATTTGTATTTAATTTAATGATTTTAATTTTTTAATTAAAATTATTTTTAAAATAAAAATAAAAGTTTAAAGAATCTGATTGAAGGATAATTAATATAGAATGTCAAAGGTCATATGTCATTCAAGTGCAAATAAATTTCAGTCATTCATTTTTCACTGCAGCCCTTAAGACTCGTGAAAAATAGTTTTGTATTAAATGTGTTTGAACAACTAACAGCTATTCCAAGCCCTGATTGATGAAGGCTAGCTGTTTTAGTTCTCTCTCTCTCACTCTCCCCCCTTCTTTTTGCTTAATCATTCTCGAATTAATTATTTAATCAGCAATTCATGATGTAGACTCTATGGTTGATATTAACTTGCTTCACATTATTTGTGTCTTACAGCACGGAACATTAGAATGAATGAAGATACATTTCATATATATTGATCTACTTAGGTAGGTAGGTTGTTTCCATCCAACATTAATAATCATGTTGGGTAAAATAATATTTGACATATGGAGTGCTGAACAAGTATAGTCAAAGTACCACGTGGCTTAATGCCGAACATATTTGCGTGAGTCACGTAGTCATTGACCGAGCACGTTGACGCGTGACACGTGGCGTTCTGCCGAACAGATGATTGATGACATGAAGGTTCCACGTGAGTATTATACACAGACACGCGTCTTTGGGTTAATATTTCAAGTGATACCCTAATTCTCAGTATCTATGGATAATGTGTTGCCACGTGGCGATAATCGAAGACCTTAATAGCCAGTTTGTTCGGCCCATCGATTGGCGGCCAGTAAATATTAGGCCTGGGACCCACAGCCTTAACGAGGGATCACAACCATAAATGCACCATAGTTATGACTGAACCTAGTATTTATCTCTAAGGAAGTAACTAAGTCAGTTCATTTCGTTACGAGTAATTGATAGATTGACAGGTGAACAATTTGACAACTGAGTTCTTGCTATATTGCCACGTTTAACTACCAGAAGTATTGAATGAAAGGTATGGGGTATTTAATGAAAGGCCTGAGGCATTAAATAAGCGGTGAAAGGCATTTAAAGTAAGGAAGGAAAAGGACACGGAAGCATGGATACAGTCAAATCACAGGTATTATTTTATTTATTATTTATATTACTACAAATACAACATTCCACTTGACAATTATGGTAAGGTGACTATTGCCAACTTAAACTACCGTTCATTTTTTCTCTAGTAAAGCTTTTCTTTCTTGAGCTACTTGTTGACTTAAGCATCGGAAGGTTTTCAGGTCAGAGACCTCCACTCCGGCCATAACCTTTCTTCTGTCTTTGTTCGGCAAGTTATTGATTGTATTTTCGGTTGACGTGATCAACAGTTCCTGCAATAAATTTTACTGCCGAACAAATCACATGCACACCAAGTAGCCCTGAGGCAGAGAAAAAGTTATATAGAAATATATATACATTTGGTAGGTAAGTAGATTCCATCAGAGATTAATGCTCCTACACCTGTATTTATGTAATACATGATACAGTAAAACCTTAAGAAGAAATCTCCGTACGTCGGTAGGTTACTTGTTCCCATCAGAAGATCAATGTTAATTATGTGCACCAAATAAGTTGCCTTAAAGGAGAAATTGGTGGCTTAAGGGCGCGTTTGGAGCTCAAAAATGTAAAAAAAATCTTATAAATCTCTATAATTTTTTGCAAAATTTATTTTATCTCGAACTATGTAAATCTTTATAAAATCTCTACAAATCTATATAAATTTCTATAAATCTTAATAAAATTTCTACAAATTTCAAAAAGTTCTGACATAAAAAATTTAGTATATAAAATCTGTTCGAACATCAAAAAATAATCTAAACCACATTTTATCTCGATTTTTATAATTACAAACAACCTCAATCTTATATTCAATATTAGGTATGAGGATTGCAACTCCTAAGATATATTGCTCTCTTTGCTAATCTTACGTATCATTTTCATCACAATTCCAAAGCTCAGATCGATCAATCTGTAGAAGTCACATTCTTTTTCATATATGTTTTAGATCAAGCGTCATTCGAAAGTTCAAATCTTTTCTGAAGCCATGCTAATTGACAAAGGCCATTTGGCTATACTAAAAAATGTAATTTAACTTGCATATGGAAATACGTAACATTTTATTGGTTGCTATGCATCCGGTAAAAATTTATGGAAGTTAGAAAAAGTTAATAAAAAATGGAGGAAATTAGTAAAACTTGGTTTTGAATTTGATAACACCATAAGAAAAGCCGGAATTGTCAACCCCAGACACAGTTGACCGGTTCATAGCGGTTGTGTAAAAAGGAATTAATGGCTGCCTCAAACACGAGATTGACCGCGGAAAAAGCAGTCGTTAGAAGCTACCTTAAAACATAACACCCATTCTTTCCCCGCCTTCTTTTTCTAGTGTTAGTCCTAAATCCCCAAAATCCCCTTTCTCCCTCCGTCTGCCCTCTCACTTGTCTCTTCCCTACACTATCTCATTTCTCTCCCCTTATTTCTCCCGCACTCCTTCTCTTCTCTCCTCCTCATTTCTTCTCTATAGAGAACATTTTAAAAATAAATACATTGGTAAAAATTAGTTTGTTTTATTTTAATTTATTATTTTTTTTATGACCCAAACCGCACCTAGCTTGAATTAACATCTAAAAATTTTAAAGAAAATGCTGTTTTACTTCCAAAAAAAGTAATAATAATAATAAGATCATATGTAAATGAGAGTCCTGTAATTAAAGTGGATTTAAATTTGTTTTTTTTAAATTGATTGAATAACAATTCTGCCGGATCATTTGGTTACTGTAATTTTTTTTTTTTTTGGGGTAATGTGACATTCCAATTTTAGTACTGGAGGACAAGCACAACTTTATGTTAAATTTCTAATGTAAATGTTTTCTTATTCGACCAATTCATACCACAACCAGCTGGCAAATTATTATGAATTTTTCTTTCAACTCATCTTCTTAGATTTTTTTTTTTTCTCCTATAGTTTTTGCTCCACTGCATCATCCACTCATCTATATAGTCACTTGACATCAAAATGTGCTTCAATAGCTGCTGTTTCTTAGTAAGAATATTTGTTTATGTAATCACAATATTGAATGTAACTACTTGGGTGGTAGGTGCTAAGGGTGAACGTTTTAGGTCTAATCTATCAGTCCTGCCCAATCTTTTTGAGTTAGGAAATTTTTTGAACCCGGGTTAATCAAAGTTTTGGGATTGGGCATGCCGGTCCAAACCGAAAGATTTAAAAAAAAAAAAGGTGTTTTTTTATGTATTTAATGTATTTGTATATATTATTTTATTTATATTTTATTATCAAAATTAAGTTTTGTATAAAAAATATTTATTTTTTAGCACTAAACTAATAACTTTTTATGATATTTTTAAAAAAATATAAATAGATATATATGGGTTTGCATGTGAATTAAATTTAGGCCCAGATTTGTTCAGGTCCAATCTAGCCCGACTCGATACACCACAAAATTATTAGACACGACCCAAACCTTGCTGGGCCATTCATTTTCCGGCCCGTTCATTTTAGATACAAATCCAAATACATTGGGTTGATATATACAGAGCCCAGATGAGAATGTTCTCTTCTGTTGGGGGGCTGCTTTTGCAAGCATTCATAATTAGAATTATGTTTTGCTGTATGTAGCGCGTCAATGAAGCGTTAATAAGCGTTCTTATTTTGGATATTATGAATTCTCGCTCTGTTCAGATTAAAAATTTGTAGAGAAAACCAAAATTATTCATGTGTATGTTTTTTATGCAGTTAATTAATTAAAAATTATTTTTTTAACAAATATCCATTCATTTTTTATTTTCATTTTTAATAAATCAAAAAAATAGAATAAATTTAACATTTTTAGTTTTGAGTAATGAGGTTCACAATTGGTTGGTCAGTTCCGCTTTTAAATGTTCCTAATATTTTGTGCAACCCCTATTGGCTATTACTTACGTAAATGTTCAAGTAACTACATAAATTATAGATATTGCCCGGCGAAATGTCTTCAATGAGGCTGACCACAAGTTTAGCGGCTTCGAACCATAATCAACTAGAAACAAGTTTGATATGTAACTTATTTAGAATGGAGCTCGAGTTTAAGTTAGAAGTGTTCAACTCGAAAGCAAGCAGTTACTTTTAGATCAAAACATATTGTTCTAATTTAATTAATCTATTCATGAATTAATCTCAAATCTATATTCTTTTTGTCGAGTCTATACAAAATTCAAATTTGTATTCAATATTAATAGGATCGGACTGAGCTTGTTTTTTAATATTTGTTTTAATATTTGTTTGAATAGTGAGAGACAGTAGATATTTTCTCAATTTACCGATTGACTAAGCGGTTAGTTGAGAGTTATAATAAATTGATAAGGTTTCCGGTTACCTAAAAAAAGACTTGTACAAAAAAAATAGAGGTTTTTTTTTCCTCAAGACATTAATTATTCTTGTATCTTTTCCCTTATGGAGAAAGTTAAAATTGTAAAATACATTTTTCTTTCCCTTCTTTGTTAATGGTGTTTAAGAGGGATAAGTTTTTATACTCGAAGGAAAGATTGAGCTATAATATTTATGTACAAAACTTACCAAAAAAAATATTTATGTACAAAATTTATAAAATTAAAATATTATAAAAAAATAAGAATATAAATGTAACATTTTTTGGTTAAAAAGAGAAGTGATACAATGTCACACCCCTACTTTAGGATTTATATCTAGTCCTTTCAATAGGGTTGGATGCTCACAAATCCTCCAATATAGTAATCATATTAAATATGACATCTCACACATTAGAACTTCTAGACTTAATTTTTTCACAAATACCAAAATTGCACATAACTAGAATTAAAATGAAGGAATAGACAACTTGGGTCCTCTTCCAGCACATGCAGCCACGCCTACCTCAACCTGAAAATTTTAAGATTTAAGGTGTGAGTGTCACACACTCAGTGGAAGTGTTATACTTAAAATAAAAGATAATAAATTATTCCCACTTTCCATCCTTATTGTTATATTACTTCCGTTCTCATCGCACATTCATTAGAACTCATCTCTATATCTCATCCCAAGTGATTGTCTCATAACATGCATCCACAATTAATTTCATAAACAGTAATCTCACAATTAACGAAGAATTAAATTTAATAACACTAGTCACATCACTTCACATTATTAACACCATGATTCTTTTATCAGCTCATAACATCGCAATATGCCCCATCTAGCAATATATCACAATGTCATTAGTGCATCCATAATCCATCACACAATCAGTAGTCGCACACATAATCAAGAAGTAAATTTAACAATGATAGCAACATCACATCACATCATTAAGGACATGATCCCCTTATCAACTCATAGCATCACATTATGCCCGATCTGGTAATATGTCATCGCATCATAAGCATCACGTGTCAACCATTAACCTCATCATATCTTTATATCAAACCTTCTCAATGCATCATGATGGCTACATGCCCCATCTGGCACTGCTATAATATGTATATATGATGAATGATTTAAGTGTTAATGTACACACAATTGGGCCCATCTGGCCTATGAGTTGAGCGCTCAACAGTGGACAGTGGCTTTAATATAACTTGTCCCATTAGCCCCATCTGGCTTGGCCCCATCTGGCCGTATCGTTGGTCCTATCTGACCTGGCCCCATCTAGCCTCATTTTGTTTTCTTTTTCTAGCCCTATCTGGCTTCAATGTCTGGCCCCATCTGGCCTAAATGCACGTGCAATGCACACAATTCATGCTATGCAATGGTATTTATCAATTTTTTACTATCATATATTATTATTGTACTTCTCAATAAAAAAATATCACTTCCCTTTCGACAACCCATAAGTATTCACAATTTAACATCACCACAATCAACCCACAAATAAGGTATTGTAACCCACAATTAGCCACAAATCAGCATTACTACAATCAACTCATAAATAAGGTATGACTTTAAAATATTAAACCACACCCTAACATTCCATAAATAATCATAAATCATCATCAACACACTTAATTCCTAATTCCTTATATAAAGAAAAGTATCAATTATACGAATTATCATTCCATGAATACTCATAATTAACATTATCAGAATTTAATTTATAATCACACGATGTTTCTCACTCGCCCAAGTAATTCTCCAAAATAGCAACACTCACAATCATGATTTCAAAAGTAATCATAAATCATCATCACTTAATTTAATTCATAGGCAATCATTATATTTATTTTTATCCTCACAAATAATTTTTCTGCTAAATATAAATTTCCATGATAATTGTTCAATATTTTCTGGCAATTACGTTGTGAAATGAATACCATCTTTATTATCACTTAGTCGTTACTAAAATTATTTCCTAGATAATCAATATTATTATTTGTATTTATCCCCACAGATTTCTCTGTAAGAGATTGCCACTTTATCATTAACCCCAAATACTGTATGAATCGTTAATATTTATATACAAATAATTTCTCAGGTGTAAATATTACTTCTACTCAAATAATCCCAAATTGGTAATTACTATTGAAATAATAGCCATAATTAATTCACAATTACTACTCCATAAATATTTTTGGTTCACCATCAATATACTTACACAAATAATTTTTCACATAAAAAAATTATTAATTCATACAAACAGTTTTCCTGAAATAATGTCCTAAAATAATGTCAATTTTCCATTAACGAAATTAATTCATTCATACAATCAACATTATTTATCATAAAAATTAATACCCATGAGATAAAATTTATTAATTAATATTCACTATCTTTTACCTTTAAGTTTAACACACCCACCTGATAGTAGATTTTCTGATAACATGCAATATTGAGGTGATTGCTTCTGACCATCTCCGAGTCTTAAATTTAACAGATAGCTTAGAAGTATTACATATTTTTAACATATTAACTTATTTGGACTGTAATAAAATTAATTTATAAATTACTAAAATAAATTACCTTACCTTTCATCTTCTTTTTCCTGTTTTTTTTTTTCTTCCCTTTCTCTCCTTCTTTTCCTCGGTTTTCTTTTTCCCGTACTCTCTCTTTTTCTCTCTTTCCCCCTCTCGGTTTGCTCCCCCTTTTGCCACAAACTCATCACTTACACACACACACATATATATATGTGCCTAAGACTTGGTGGCCAAGTCTACTCACCTACACATGGCTTTTTTTTTTTTTTTTCCTTGGTCATTAGTTGGGCACGTAACCCCTAGCCACACCCCCCATCAAATATATATATATTATAGCCATGTAGCTATTCACCCCATTTTACAATTTTTTTTTTTTTACATGACAAGTGGTCAAACCCACATTTTCCACATCACCTCCTTAATCATAATAATCTCGCAATATCTATTCATAATAATTAGCCAAATCCCACCGTGTAGTTCACAAGTCATTTAAAACAATTAACATACATATATATTTTATTTAATTAAACTATTTGAATAACTTTAATCAAGACTAAATATGTTATAAATGTATTGTAAATTGCTTTAATTTAAATTAATACAATTTAAACTAACGTAATTAAAATTTATAGGTGTAAAAATTAAATTAGTGATATAATAAAAATTCAGGATGTTACATACAAGATAATAATTTAAAGAGTGTTAATGAATTAACTTTAAATATTTTCCCGGCCTAATTATGTGCATAAATAAATTTTGTAGTCAATTATTTAATTTTGGTTTAAAAATCTTACCAAGTTTAAAATTAATTTATTAAATTTTTGAGTCAAATTTTTATCAAGTTAAATTTGAATAAATTAATTATTTTATTTTAAATTTATTGAATTAAACTCCAATTGAGTTCTAACAATAAACCATGCTCAAACTTGAGTTAATTTCATAACAAATTGATTTCAAATAAACTTTCAATAAAATAAACAAAAATTATGTTCGAAACTATTTAACTCATTTATATTGCATTTAGTTTATTAAAAATCGTTAAAAAATTTTAAAAATTTTTAAAAATTAGTCACTTTTTATCTCACTACATGAATTATAAACGCACAAATTATCTCGTTTTATCTCATTTTTTTATTACTTTAAACGAATCCATAACATAACAACCATATGGATGTCTTGTAGCTAATCTATCAAATTATGTACCATTTTTAAGCTTTGGCTGGGGGGGGGGGATTCTAATATTTTGAAATGGAAATTTAATACAAGGTCAAAAAAAAAAGAAATGAAAGAAAGAAAAGAAAAGAAAAGAAAGGAACTTTATATATATATAAATGGAGTCTATATATGAGGAATTTTATACATATAAATTGAAAATGGATAAAAGCATTATTCTTTTATTGTTGCTAATTGCTTGAATTTTACATTTGAAATTTAACCCAAGACCACAGCTTCAAAAACATTAAAAACACAGGCAAAAATAAATAAATAAATAAAATACATACATCAAGTTTTGTGCATTTTTTCAGAAGTCAACTTTTATCGGTGCATTGTGAGATGGAATTTGTCAAGAATGGTCTGCATGTTGGAGAGAATTGCTAAGCTATTGCTCATGTACTCGTTTGACTTCTGCACCTTCGCCCTCGCCTCATCCAGGACCGTCGATCTCATCTCCTCCAGCCCATCCAAGCACGTGTCCAGATCAGTCATCGCCGCACTGATCCACGTCTTCAAGTCTCCGATCTTCTTCTCCGTTAGCATCTTCTCCCTGGGTCCAACCTCCATCGCTGTCGCCGACCTGTTGAGTTGACTCAGCGCTTCATCAAACAGATCCACGCAGTCGCTCAACGCCGACTCAGTCCGAGGGTCATTGGACTTCGAGATCAGGGTTTTGGGCAAGGAAGAGATTTTGCTGAGCTCGTTCACGGCGACTCGAAGAGAGAGATTGAAAATCAGTTCCGGATCGGCGGTTTTGTTATCGAGGGTCGATATGGCGGCGAAGCATGAATCGGGGAACCGAGTCACGGAACAGACGGTGCTGATCGACTCGGTGGGGCCGCTGGAGAGAGACGGAGATCTGTGTGGTTCCGTGTTGGACTCGTGTATCAAAGCTCCGATCATTGCGCCGATCACCACCGTTAATAGGACGACCACTGGGATGGCGACAGTGATGAGACGGTTTCGGGCGGGCTTCTGATTGATTGATGGATGATCTTCGGCCGGGTTCACTTTGCCGTAGCCTTTGAAGAAACTGATAGAATCCATCACCGCCCTCTGATATTGAGTGCTGTCCTGCTTCTGGAGTTCGATTTGCTGCAGAGAATGAAAATATTAAAGCATGCCGAACCAATTTATTTATCTTTTGAACTGCGGCGGTGGAAACCGGCCAACTCGATTTCAACCGTGCTTTATTTTATTTAAGCTTGGTTAAAGTTATCTGTGGGTGCGTTTGGTTTGATTTTGAACTGAATATAAACTCAAGTTTTGCTAGTTGGTAATTGGATTAAGCCAAAATAATATAATTTTAATTTAAAATATAATAAATAAAATTTATTATAAAATATTATTAAAAATATAATATTATATATATATATATATATATGTATAACTTTATCAAACCGATTAAGTTTTTTTACGTTTGAACACAAACTCACTTTTAAAAAGTCTTAAATCAAGTTTGATTCGAACTTGTTTTAATTAAAAATTGAATTCGAATTATACTTTTTTTTTTTGAGCTAAATTCGGATAATTGGAAAAAAGTTTTGTTTGTTTTCACTCTTATTTTGAATTTTTTTATTTTAAGGTAAATTACACCTATTTTTATAAAATATTTAATTAATAACATTTAATACCTTTCAATATTTAAAATTACAATAACTTTCCTTATTTTGAAAAGTTCTTAACCTTGATTACCTTATATTTTAGTTTAGCACTATCAATAACTCGTGTCTACGGCATTCTAAAAAAAAAAATTAGGTCAATTAAGTAAAGTTGTGATTTAATAAATATTTTAGAACAAATTTTAATTTCTAAGATTAGATCAAATTGAGATTTGATAAAGTATAAACTTTTAGTATTGACTTAAAAATTCAATTTTTATCAATTTTATTAGTTCACTAATATTGACACAGATAAAAAAATGAATATAAAAAAATTCAATAACTATTTATGAAATTATACAACTTTATTAAAAAAATATTTTATAATATAATTAAAAGTTATATTTTATTTATAAAAATATTATATAAGTCCGTAAATCGTGCAGATTAAAATTAATATATTTATAATGGGAGTGGAGATACTTTTTTCTTTTTTTTTAGAAACTCCGGATGTCCAGACTAATTTATACGCGTCTTGATTAATCATAGAGGTTTTAAAATTAACGACAAAATAAGTCTCCGTGGTCCTAAAAAAGTAATTTTTTAATTTTTTACTAATTTAATATTTTTATCCTTGACAATTTAAAAGAAATTAAAATATAAAAAAATAATTTTAATCGTTTAAAAAAACAACCAAAAAATTGATAATCAAAAGGTTAGCTCCTACCAACTCTTTCCCAAACACACGCTTTGAATCTCCACTGTTGGTCAAGTCTTTGCTTCGGCCTTATTACGACTCCGGTTGGCATTGGGAGATCCGGTGGAGGCTTAACCGCGTTACGAAGGTCTCAAAATTTATATAGTTTTAATTTCTTATTATTTTTTTTTTTAAGTTTGTCAGGGCATGCTTTTTTTTGTTTTTAAGATAATAACGCGCTTAGTAATATAAAAAGGGATATATTAATATATTAAAAAATTATTGTTTTCTAAATAAAAAATGACTCAAAATCATTTAGATTATAAATTTAAAAATGTTAAACCCCAATTCAAGACTAAAAAAAAGCCCAAAATTCAATATAATTACAGATCTTGAAACATTTTAACTAGAAGTTATAATAAATATATTTTATTAGATAACTCAAAAATTATTAATCTAAAGTTTTATTTTGTTTTCTCTATTCTTATATTTTTTTTTCTCTTACGTTTTCTATACTATCTCTCCTATATTCTTTTTTTTTTTTAAATAAAATCTCAAGCTAGAGATTAACGAAAATTTATTAAGGTTATCAAGTAATTTTTGAGATATTTTTTTACTAATTTATGTAAATTTATATTTATTTTTTTACATAATTCGTATTCTGTTAAAAGATAGCGAGTGTTAAATGTTTATATTTTTTATTTTATTTTTAAATTACAGAATATTTTGAATAATAAATTAACTACAATATCAATTGAAAAAAAAAAAACATTTTACCAAAACTTGAATATAAAATTTTAATCAATACTTTCATTTTAAAAAATTAAAAAACAAATTTTTATAAAACTTTTTCATATAAAATTAAATACAAAAGACCATATTTAAACTCTTTCCTTAAAACCTTTAAAATGGCTTGAGCCGGCGGTCAAGAAATACATCTCCCCCAATGCACTCCCTTGGCCTAGTACCTATCATCTATATAAACTATTAGCAATAATTCATACTTACGACAACTTTCTTACTTATAGAGTTAAAATTTTTGATAAAAAGTTCATATTAAAAAAATTATGATAATTTATAAATTTTAATTTTTTTTATATACACTAGCAATAACTCGTATCTATGACACTCTGAATAAAAATAGTATTAAGTTTGTTGTATAGTTGAAATTTTACATAAAAAAATTTATATAGAAAAAATTACGATAATCCATGAGTTTTATTTTTTTTTTTTAACTTTAAACTCTAATACATACTATATACGTTTTGGTCTCTCTTACTTTCTAATTAATTTTTAATAAACACTATAAAAGAAAATACAAATTATAATACTTTAATTTAAAAAGTTCAACTATTTAGAAATTATAATTAGACGAAATATAAATCAGCAATTTTAATTTACATTTGATTTCCACCCTTAAAATATAATAAATTTAAAATGTTCAAACCATTTTGTGAGATAGATGATAGTGAAATCTATTAAAATAAGAATTGAACGAAAAGTTAAAAATATAAAAATAACCTTAATCGTTGAATAGAAGAAAAAATAATTTTTAACTATTAAATCTTAGTTTATGAGATGAACATCTTAAAAAATCATCCTCTTTTATTATATAAATATTATATTAAAAAGAAAATGAGTGCTATTTTTTCTCGCAATTGTTGCAAGAAGACCAATGTTCAACGGTAATCATCCCACGTAACCATCCGCTATGCCAAATTTTTTTTTTTTAATTGAGAATTTGACGAAACAAAAAAAAAAAGAAAAAATACAAAAAGAAAAGTGAAAATAGAAAATAAACATAAAATATCAAATATATTCTTATTTGAGTATATTAGAAAATTCAAAAAAATAATTTATTATTAAACTAATTTTTCTAATAAATTATATTAATTTATTAAATTTAAAATTTTTTCTTTTATTTTTTACAACAAACTAAATAAGAGAAGTAATTTTAAATTTTTATTTTTTATTTTCTTTTTAACAAAAACCATTCATTCAAACACAATCTAAGGGTTTATTTGGATCAAGGACTTGACAAGAAAAAGAAAAGCAAAAAATTGTCAAAATGCAAATTCTTATTTAGTTAAATTAAAAAATATAAATATAAAGAAATGAAAAATGCTTTCTAAATAAATTAATCTTCTATTAAATACTTTAATTCGTATTTATCGACTTCCTAATACTTTTTTCCAACAATTTTTTACTAAAACTAAACAATAATCGCTTTAAATTCCATCCTCTTTCAAATCATGTCCTCTTTTATTTTCTCTTAACAAATTCTTTATTGGTTCTTGAAATTTAAGAAATCAAAAGGTTAATTAAAATAAAAAATATTGAATGAACGTATTTATTTTCTTATATTTATTAATCCACTCAAAGAATATATATTTAAAATTTTACAGCTTCCTCTTTTACCACTCCTGCCAAATCCTCAATTCAAACACGCCCTAAAATCCATCTTGCTACTAATCAAGTGAACTGAAAAATACATTTTTATTTCTATTACTTCGCTCACCGGAGTAAATGTTTACTTACCATAAAACAGCTTTTTCTTCTTATCATTGCTCTTGGTCACCCTTGTGTCTCACAAAAGAGAGAGGAACTATATCCATAAAGGATCCTCTGCTACGTTTGTGCAGTTGATGTGAGATTAAGATCACTTGCAGCGTGGTACTAGGGTCCATATCCATACCTCTTCTGCAGCATGAATTTGCCTTTTCAAGTCAACTGATAGCACCGCCATCACTACTTACTATAATAAATACATTACAACAACAATAACATAAGCCTTATCTCACTAGGTGGGGTCGGCTTATGTTGATCCATATCATAAAAGATTCGACAAAATTTTACACTGGCAGTCGATTACTTAACACAACCCTCCTCTTTTATCCGGGCTTAGAACCGGCTATGAAAAAGAAAAAAAAAAAACATAGGCGTAGTTAATAAATGCATTACAACCAAAAACAAAAATATATAAGAGAAAATCTGTAGTGTAAAGCAATGGAGAAACAATCTCAATGGAGAAATTACCTACCATTTGGATCCAAAAATTGTGCAACTTCAGAGCTCGCTATCCGTCGCAGCATGTGTGTACAGGATTTACAATTTTCGATCTTCCTACTTCATTTGCCTACCTTCTAACTTTCCTGGCTTTATCCCAGCTGAGCACAACCTACTCTAGGGTAGTGCTATATTTATCCAAGTAAAAATGAGTTTATACTTCTGCCTATTTGGCGGTGAGCAGAGGGCTTCTTTTTCACAAGCGAATCATCTATTGATCAGTTCACGGCTTTCTGATGACATTTAACCAAATTGATATTGCTCGATGCAATGGATGTGCTTCAAACATGCCTTGATATTGTTCTCAGCCCCCCATCTCTATCAGCTTGTTTCTTATTGCTAGTGTTTCCAACTGCCAAAGTTAAACAGCACTCATGTAAGCCCGAAGTATATTGTAATTAGTATAGTTGCACAAACAGGTATGTGACATCGACAAAAATGTTTGTAATTGCGCAAACATGCTATTTTATATTGGTCGTCAGCCTACTACTATCCTCCTCTTTATTCAGATTTGAAATTAGCTATGTTAAAATAAACATTAAGCACGTACAAGAAGAGTTATTTCCCATGAATTGTTTTTTCTTTTTTTCATTAGTGCTAGAAGTGATAGCAAAAAAATCGATTTTTACTTATTAAAAAAGAAAAAAAAAAAAAAAAAAAGCAGCATAGATTTTACTTCAGGAAATAGTGTTGTGTTTCATATATTTGGGTTTAAAATGTTCAAACACTACCTATCATCGGAGGTATCTTTCTTAAAGCAAGTAGCTAATAAGGTACGGACCATAAAAGTTTGCAATACCTGAAGCAAATCCATCTAAGATCATTGCTGAACCCAGGCTACTTGCGAAAAGAAAAGAGTTGGGTTACGGACCACGTTCTAGAACCCACTCTAATTTTTCAGATTATGTGTGGATCCACCAAGTCCAACAAAGTCACAGGCAGTCTACTGCTACTCAACTGGCACCAAGGACGGACTAAGTACTCGAGGTGTTTCCAACCGTTGAATTTGATTTCAAGCCGAGAGAAGACTCCTGAGGTACTCTTTCAGCAAGATCTTTCAACTGTAAAAATAAATAAATAATAAAAATGAGTATTAAACTATCCTACTCAAGATAATCCTACAGCTTACTGAAATACAAGAAAATGAATTACAAGAAAAAAAAATGCATTTCCAACTTCATCCTTATTTGCCAGCAGCAATTAAAAATATTCCCACTCATTTGTACAAGCTAAACGCATCCCAATTACTGCCATACACGGTGATATTAATCTACTAGGCAGCATCAAGTCCTATTGGGGTTTGTTGGAGTAATGTTTCTGCAGGTTTTGAACGTCAAACAAGAAAACACGCTACTACAAAATTTATCATACAGCGAACAGGCATCAGTCCATAAGATTTAAAAAAAAAAAAATCCATCTACAGGAAGATGAACGAGAATGCAAGAGTCAGAAAAAGATGAGTGAGGACTAACAAAGTAGATCAAGGTAGTTCTATATGGAATGAGAAACTGTAAGGTATGCAAACAGTTGCAGATAAAATTAGACATTATGATGCAGGGAAGCATATGAAAAGATGAAGAGAAAATAGGATGCTCATGTAAAACACCGTTTAGTCTAGGAATGCCCAAAATATTGACACAATGAACTCAGAGATACAATCTCTAATAATAAAATTCTTGCTCAAAATCAACTGATTAGCCCTTTAAGCTTAAACAGATTAAATAGATAATCTTTGAATGCTAGAATCCTAATCAAGGTAGAAATAACTAAGAAATTAAGAAAAATATATACATATATATATAAAAAAAAGAAATATGCTAAAACAAATGGCAGTAAAAACTGACATTCCTATAAAAAGTAAATATTCTAAAAATATATTAAAAAACATAAGAAATCCTAAACAAATAAAAATTTACAGTTAAATGTGATTCCTTGTCGAGTATCCAAAACCAAGTAGGAAACATCTACAATAGAACCTTATTACAATATGTAATCTGCATCACATAGTATGCCATTGTAGTAGTAAATCAGCCAACCACATTCAATATACAAATGAATCAAAAGGAGTATATTGCTTTGATATTCAAGGCGTCACATCTCCTACAATTTGTTCTACAGTTGCCTCTCCCATCGACATCCACTGTCGTTTGGGGCATCCCTCTCTCAATTGTCTAAAGTCTATAGTTCCCACTTTGCGTAATTTGTAGTCTTTAAATTATGAGTACTATCAGTTAGTGAAACATCACCGAACATCTTTCCCACCTAGAGTCAATAATTGAAATCGAGTCTTGCATCCTTTTGCTTTGGTCCATTTAGATGTCTGGATTCCAAGCCAAGTGGTATCTAAGTTTAGTTTTTGGTATTTTGTCACTTGTGGATGATTATTCAAGAGCTACTTGGATTTTTTTAATGAAAGATTATTCCAAATTATTCTCTATTTTTAAATCATTTTGTATCGAAATTCGAACTGATGCAAGACGGTAGAGAGCAAAGTTGTAACGACCCACGTCCCTATAATACAATATTGTCTGCTTTGGGCTTGGTAAGCTGTTTCCCAAGAAGTCACCCATCCTGGTACTGCCCTCACTGGAGCACGCTTAACCCTGGAGTTCCCATTGAACCTAGTGCTCTCACGGCTTTAAAACGCGTTGTTCTATATTGATATCGAATATTACATATATTCCACTTTCTTTCACGACCCAAGCGATGTAGGATGGAAGGCATTACTTCTCTGTTTCACCTCCGGTTTCACTCTCCCGCAAGCAAAGTCCCTCACAGGCAGGTCCCTCACAATCCTCCCCCCTTACAACGTTCAAGCCATTTCCAACGTTCATGGACACACGACAGGGGTGATAGAAATCTAGTGTCTCCACAAAATCTCCCGAGATAGAAATACCGCGAATCAAAAAAAAAAAAAACTTGTAGGCGTTGGAAGAAGATAAAAAATGGATCAACTTGTGGAAGAGGTTTAGATATAGGAAAGACAAAATCCACAGAAGTACCGTAGGTTTTAGGCATACCCTTCAACCCAATAATACCAATAAGGGTCTCAGTAATATCACTGAAAATCTGTACCTCATCAAGAGAAATGGCCCATGATTTGATCATCATCCTCATCATCTGAAAAATAAAAGTCGTCAGGATTAGGCTCATTAGGCTCATAAATCATCTATTCAATTTGATCATCATTAGGCTCTCTCTTCACTTCAAGGTGGTCGTTATTAGATTCTCTATTCAGTTCATCAATGATTTTTAGAATATCATTAAAGGCACCAAATGGAGGAGCTGAAACTATATTCGGCTTTGGCTTCGATATTTGGTTGGAACAGAAGTGAACAAGATTGCTCGGCCAATAGCATTCCTCAAACCTCGCATCCAGTCTTTGAATGGCTTCGCTTAGTCCTTAAATGGCTTCAACGAGGGCTACTATTTGGGTTTGCATCTAGTTATCATTCGAATAAGTAGCCGACAGTGTACTTGACAACTTGAAATCTGCAAAAAGGGGCTAAAATGGCTCAAAAATATATTCTGAAGTGTCCTGGACCTTCGCCAGAGGTTATCGGAGGGAGACGATGCCCGTGGTGGTGTTCGCCAAAGTTGGCTGTTATCAGAAGTTCACGAAAGTGGATCTGCTAAATTGTTGCCGACGTCACACGAAGGGTTAGGGTTTTGGACTACGATGATGGTTAGGGCTTTAGACTATGATGGCGACTAGGGTTTGGAGCTCTCAACGGTGAATAAAATTCTAATTTTAGGAAGTTAGTGATCAAGATTTTGCTCTAATACTAAAGTTGATGCAAGACGATAGATCCATAAACAAGAAAACCACACTATTCACCTCAAAACCTAGTCGCAATCTCAGTCGCCGTAGCCACACCCTACACGCACTCAAGCCCTTCCAAAGCACTTTCGTACATTCACAGCAATACCTAACTCCGATGAACCCCACCACTGAAACCGCCTCCTTCCGGCGACCTAACTAGTGCTCCGGCAACCTCCTGCGAAGCTCTGACGACTTTTTCGGTGAATTCCAATGGGCTTCAGAACACCTCGTGGTTCATTTTTCAGATTCGAAGTTGTCAGTACACTGTCAGCTACTCATTTGAACGATAACCAGATACAAACCCAAATAGCAGCCCTTACTGGAGCCATTCAAAGAATAAACGCGAGGTTAGACACATTGGAAGAACGCTATTGGCCGAGCAACCCTACTCACCTCTATTCTACCCAGATATTGAATTCAAACTCAAATACAGCTTCAGCTCCTCTATTTAGTGCTTTTACTGATATTCTAAATGTCATCGATGAACCGAACAAAAAATATGATGATGACCACTTTAAACTGAAGAGAGAGCCTAATGATAATCAAATTGAAGAGATGATTTATGAGCCTAATCCTGATGATTTTTATTTTTTAGATGATGAGGATAATGACCAAATCGTGGGCAACCACTTGATGAAATTGTTGCGGCTACCGAAATTATTACTACTGCTAAAATCATTTCTCTTGATGATGCGCAGATTTCCAGTGATATTACTAAGATCCTTGTTGGTACTACAGGATTGAAAAGTATGCCTAAAACCTACGGTGCTTCTGTGGATTTTGTCTTTCCTACACTTAAACCTCCCCCACAAGTTAGTCCATTTTTTGTCTTCTTCTAACATTTACAAGTTCTATTTTTTGAATCACAGTACTTTTATTTCGGGAGACTTGGTGGAAATATTAGATTTCTACTACCCTTGACGCGCGTCCATGAACATTGAGAGCAGTTTGAACACCCGCTTTGTTCGTGTCCTGTCAATTGAAGAAGTATACAAATTTTCAACTCAACAGAGTCGAGTTTTTCTAAGAGGTAGAGAATGATGCAAAAGCAAATATATATATATATATATATATGAAATAATTATTATTAGGATTTTATTTTATTAAGTTAGGATTTTACTTTATTTTATTAAAGATTTATTTTATTCTAGGGAAGATTTTATTTAGATTTATTTTAAGTAAGATTTGTTAGAATAACTTATTTTACTTTATTTTTAGTAATCTTGAAGATGTATTAACCTATTTAAAAGCTTAAGATGATCGGGGTTGGACACATTGATAAACATGAAAAATTGAGTTATTGAAACCTCCATGACTTGTTCTCCCTTCCCCTTGTCTTCTTTCTTCCCTCTCTCCTAAAATTCTTCTTCTCTCTCTATTTCTCCCTCTTTGCCTTATTCTTTATCGTCCTACATCAACTTAATGATGTGTAAGACCAAAAAAAAATAAAATAATTATTATTAGGATTTTATTTTATTGAGATTAGATTTTATGTTAGGATGTTACTTTATTTTATTAAATATTTATTTTATTTTGGGAAAGATTTTATTTAGATTTATTTTAAGTATGATTTGTTAGAATATTTAATTTTACTTTATTTTTAGTAATCTTGAGGATGTATTAGCCTATTTAAACACTTAAGATTATTAGAGTTGGACACATTGAGGAATATGAAAAATTGAGTTATTAAAGTCTCTGTGGTTTGCTCTCCCTCCCCTTCTTCTTCTTTCTTCCCTCTCTCCTAAACTTCTTCTTTCTCTCTATGTCTCTCTCTTTACTTCATTCTCTCTACTGTCCTACATCATAAACTTAATTTGGTTTATCTATTAAAATTTTTCATAGTGATAATACCAAGAAATATTTTTCTAATCTGTTTACTATTTTTATGTCTTCCCTTGGCATACTTCATTAGTCTTCCTGTTCTCACTCACCACAACATAATGAGGTGGTTGAATGGAAGAACCTTCTTCTTATTGAGAGAGCCCGTTGCTTGTTATTCCAAATGCATGTTCCTCACATCTAATGGAGAGATGTTATTCTCATTGCATGCCACTTAATTAATCGGATGCCATCCTCTATATTATCTAATCGGTCCTCTCATTCCATTTTTTTTTCCTGATAAACCTCTTTCTCTATTTTGCCTCGTATATTTGGTTATGTTGTTTTTGTTCATCAACTATGGGATCATAAGGGTATATTCTTGGGGTATTCTCGTTTGAAAAAAGGTTATCGGTGTTATAATCCTCCCAATGGGTCATTTGTTAGTGTTGGTGTCACGTTCTGAGTCCACTCCTTTTTTCTCTAAGTCATTGTCTTTATAATTCTTGGATGCCAGTCTTCCATTACCTATTTTTTCCTCAGAGTCAACCATGCGACTCTTCCTACAGTTCTAGTCAACTAGATCATTCTGATTCACAGGTGTATAGTCGACACAAGGTAGATGGCCACTTGTTGTTTCTATTGCTCCACTAGCTTCTCTTGCCGCTTTAGATATTGATACTGACTTTGACCTACCCACAGCAACTCGGAAAATGTAAACATACATATACTTCCCATCTTATCTCCAATTTTGTTTCCTATCATTCTTTATCTCCCTTCTTATCATGCTTTTGTCTCATTGTTTTTTTTTTTTTTTTTTTGATAGGTAAGCCCGGGGGGGCCTCGAGTTCGAACCCGGGGGGTGAGTGGGCAGAGAATGGAGCTCAACCACCGAGCTAAGTGCCTCACTCTGCTTTTGTCTCATTGTTGTCTTTTATTTCTACTCCTAACTCTGTGTATAAAACTTTATCTCATTCTGGGTGGCATTCTGCAATGGAGGATGAGATGTCTGCACTTCAAGCTAATGATATTCAGAACTGGATTCATCTTCCTCCTAGCAAGTCTGTTGTCGGCTGTCATTGGGTCTATACAATTAAGGCATATCCTGATAGTTCTCTTGACAAGCTGAAGACTCGCTTAGTTGCTAAAGAGTATGCACAAGTATATGGTCTGAACTTCTTAGAAACTTTTTCTTCTATTACTAAGATTACCTCTGTTCGTTTGCTAATCTCCGTAGTTTCTATCCATCATTCGCCTATTCGCCAATTTGACGTCAAAAATGCTTTCTTACATGGTGATTTAGAAGAGAAAGTCTACAAGGAGCAACCTATTGGATTTACTGCTCAGGGGGAGTCTGAGTTAATATGCAGATTGAAGAAATCCATATATGGTTTAAAACAATCTCCACCCACCTTGTTGGTTGATTTAGTGCTGTAGCTATTAAGTTTGGTTTAACTTAGTGTCAGGTTGACCTTTCTGTCTTCTATCATTATTCTATTCATGGGCGAATATGGCTCTTGGTATATGTTGATGATATCATCATCACAGCAGATGATTCACAAGACATTTACTTGAAAATATTTCTCCAAAGCAAGTTTAGTACAAAAGATTTAGGCCCATTAAAATATTTCCCAGGGAATTAAGATAGCCTGGTCACAGAAGGGAATTGTGCTCTCACAGAAGAAATATATGCTTACCTGACTGTTTGAAATAGGTATGCTAAGCAGCAAGCCTACGGATACTCCAATGGATCCTAATACAAAATTGGTTGCAAACTATGGAAAACCCGAATGATTTGGAGGTGATTTGGACGAGATTGTGGTAGAAGATTCCCAAATGATTTGGAGGTGACTCGGAGGAGATTGTGAGATTGACGCTCCAATTAGATCTGATATTTAGGCTAAATGTTTGGGTTGATTGTTATATTTCCATATTTTTTTCTCTTTGTATATGTTAAATTTTCACCTAGCAGGATAAGACTTATGTTGTTATTGTTAGTGTATATGTTAAACAGGGACTTAATTATGTAAATTATATACAATAGAATATACAATCGTTTTTCTCATCATCTACACAAACAAAGGTGATTTACTACATAATCCCAGTCAATACAAGAGTTTAGTTGGGAAACTGAATAATTTAACATCAACTAGACCAAATATTGCTTTTGCTACAAGCGTGATCAATTTTCTTGAATCACCACGTACCAATCATTGGGATGTATTTATTTGGATTTTGAAATATTTGAAGGGAGCACCTAGCAAAGGCTTACCATATAAAGATAATGGACATATGTTAATTGAGGAATATACATATGCTAATTAGGTAGGGTCTCCATCAGGTAAGTGTTCTACTATTGGTTACTGTGTCTTTGTTAGAGTGAACTTAGATTCATGGAAAAGTAAGAAGAAAACAGTTGTGCCAAAATTACGTTCAGAATCATAATACAGGGCCATGGCTCACACCCCATCTGAGCTCGTTTGGATACAACATTTGATGAATGAATTGAGCATATTTCGCTTGCAGCCTATGGAATTATTATGTGATAATCAAATAGATATTTATATTGCCTCTAATCCAGTTTATTATGTGATAATCAAGCAATTATTTATATTGCCTCTAATCTAGTTAGGGGTGGCAAAATCGACACAAACCCATCAACCCGCCCAATTAAACACATAATAAATAGGTTTGGGTCCTATTATTTTACTAATTGGGTAACTTATAAAATACTCATTTATAAACAAGTGCAATTGGATTATGAAACGAGACTCGTTAAAACACCCATTTAAATTAAAAAAAACTAGTTTAATCCCCCTTTTTACACTGCTCTCTCTCTCACCTCTCTCTCTCTCTCTTTCTCCAGAGAGAGAGCACACACACACAAAAACATGCACGTAAGCGTGCGCGCGCGCGCACATGCAAACACACCTACACAGCGCGCGCGCGCACGCAAACACACCCACACACGTGCATGCGCACAGACACACGCACATGCACACACTCCCACACACATGTGCATACACGCGCGCACACACCCACACACATGCATACGCAAGCACGCACAGGCGCACACGTGCGCACACCCGCACCTACACCTACACCTACACACATGCGCGTGCGCGCACGCATGCACACACACACACCCACACAGAGAGAGAGTTGTTGATTTAAAATTAAATAAAAAATAAATTGGTTCATATAAATTTGAAATTAACTGAAAAATATAAATATATATAATATGTATAATATCATATTAATTAAAATAAATATTGATGTATTTATATATATACACATTAATTGAAATAAATTTTTAATTTTTTTTTAAAAAGTAAGTTAAGTTATAAGTAAATGGGTTGTGATATGGGTTCATGGATTTGTAATAACCCGTATTCAACCTATCCATATCTAACCCGCCTTTTAAATAGGTGGGTTTATTTAACCTCCAACCCGTTTAAACTCATCACTAACCCGTCCAACCCGCCCATTTTGCCACCCCTAAATCTAGTATTTCATGAAAGAACTAAACATATTGAGATAAATTGTCCCTTTAATAGAGAAAAGATCACACAGAATATAATCAAAACTAGTCATGTTCGATCGAGGATCGACTAGCAGATTTGTTCACCAAAACTCTTGGAGGTTCTTGAGTTTAATATATATAACAAATTTGAAATCTATGATATATATACTCCAGCTTGAGGGAGAGTTTTAGATACTGTTGTAAATATGATAGGAAGATAATTGGTTTCCTAGTTTGTTAGTATGAGAATATTTGATTGATTAATAGTAATAGTTTCCTAATATGTAAGATTCCTATGTATATAAATAGGTTAAGATGAACCCTAATGCAATATAACAATCATCTCTCAATCCAATCTTCTTATAAATGACTTGGGGCAATAAATGAGCTGAGTCTAGTCGAGTATACAGTTGTTCAAGCTTGTTTAAAATTTATCGAGTTTCAAAATGTGTTCAAGTTTAGCTTATTAAGCTTTCGGCCGATCTCAAAGATGATTTAATCAACCCAAACTTGAGTAGAATGATTATTTTACATATATTTAAACTTATCAATCCAAACTCAAAAAACCAAACAAACTGAAAATTGTGTAGAAGCTTGACTTGGCTTTGTAACAAGCTTTTAATGAGCCACACATGAGCCAAGCTCTTAACTATTTATTTCTTTTACACACTTTGACAAAAGCTCAAGTTTCAAGAATAGGATGCCGTAGTAAAGTTCCAAAATGGAGTCAAACAATTACAAACTAAGAGGATATCTATCTGATAGGTTATATCAGTTTCTATTTAGAAAAGAAGATGAAAGAGCAAATAATGTAAAAGACAAAAATATAAAATGATTTGGCCATTACAGTCTACATTACTACAAAACCATCAAGGCTACATTTCTTGTTACTTTCTTATGTATTTTGATTACGAACATCACCGATATTTTGTAGGCAAAACATTACATTTTAAAAATAAAAACATCAATTGATGGAGGATTCTTGGGACAAGAATCACTCTTATCAATTTATAATCAATGGATGAATTATTCTATTGTGCATTTCCTTGCATTCATGGGGATTCCTTAATTAATAAACCAAACCAAGCCTTTTCCCACTAGGTGGGGTCGGCTATATGGATTTGTCGACGCCAATTTGATCTGTTTAGGGGCATGTCCTCCGATAAATCTAGGTAGGTTAGGTCATATTTAATGGTTTCTTTCCAGCTTCTCTTGGATCTTCCTCTACCTCTCCTACTCCTGACAATCTCCATACTTTCACACCTTCTAACAGGTGCCTCTGCTGGACGCCTTCTAACATGGCCAAATCATCTTAATCGATTTTCTCTCATTTTATCTTCAATCGGTGCTATTCCTACTTTGCCCCTAATCTCCTCGTTCCTAATCATATCTTTCCATGTAATTCCGCACATCCACCTTAGCATTCTCATCTCCGCAACTGTCATCTTCTGACCATGATTATGTTTTACTGCCCAACACTCTGATCCATATAGCAGCGCTGGTCTAACCACTACCTTATAATACTTTCCTTTCACCTTGAGGGGGATTTTTCGATCACACACAACCCCCGAAGCACTCCTCCATTTGGTCCATCCAGCTTGAATCCTGTGACTTACATCAGTATCAATCCCTCCATCTTGTTGCACCATAGATCCAAGGTACCTAAATTTATCTTTCTCTACAATCTTTTGTGTGCCTAAACTTACTTCTATACTACTCGTTATCCTACTTTGACTAAACTTACATTCCATATATTCCGTCTTACATCGGCTTAGCCTAAACCCTTTTGTCTCTAATGTATCCCGCCACAATTCTAGCTTAGCATTCACTCCTTCTCTCGTCTCATCTATTAAAACAATATCATCTGCAAATAGCATACACCACGGCACCTCATCCTGAATATGTCTTGTAATCTCATCCATAACTAAAGCAAACAAGTACGGGCTTAACGCTGAGCCTTGATGTAAACCAATCGTGATAGGGAACTCATTAATCTCTCCACCAGTCGTCCATATAGATGTCATGGCTCTATCATACATGTCCTTTATCGCCTCAATATATGCGACACACGCTCCTTTCTTTTCCAATATTCTCCATAGAACCTCCCTAGGAACCCGATCATATGCCTTCTCTAAATCGATGAACACCATATGTAAATCTTTTTGACCTTCTCTATACTGTTCCATTAACCTCCTCAAGAGAAAGATAGCCTCCATGGTTGATCTTCCAGGCATGAAACCAAATTGGTTCTCTGAAACGTTTATTGTCCTTCTTAGTCTTCTCTCGATAATTCTCTCCCATAATTTCATCGTATGGCTCATCAATTTAATGGATTCCTTAATTAATAGACATGAAAAATATATATATGCTTGGTCACAAAATCTTCAACACTAACCCTCTAAATTGGAGTACAAAAATTTCAATTGAAGTGTCCAACTTGCATGTTGAAAGAACATGGAAGATAATGGTTTTGAAAATGCACCACGCTTTACTGCAGGTTATAGAGTTTGCGAGGAGAAAATCTAATGATTCTTGGCAACAGAGCAAGAAAAATGGCAAAAAGAACTGATGATGTGTAGTAAAATCACAAAAAATGGATCAGCAAACCAGTGACCAAGATGGATAAAAGCCATGGGTGCATCGTAAAGTTAAATAGAAAGGTGTTCTAATGAATAAAACTGAACATGAATGTGTTCAAAAATCAGTATCAAAATTGTATAGTTCTGAACATGGTGTTAATCTGTAAATTTAGCAGAAACAAATACTGATATTAAGCTGTGCAAATTCCAATATGATATTGCAATTATAACACAGGAAAAGCAAGAAGTATTAACAGTTCAGAAGATGCAGAACACTATTCCTAGGCATGAGAAAAATACTATTTCTCCACCCAATACGCAGACGAAGTTCAACATACAGGGGCAAAGTCCTAATAATGAGATATTATGTACCAGAAAAGCAATCAATCATAAATGGAATTTACCTTCTATATCATTCTAGACCAATTTACTAATTGTTTTTAGATCACCATTGGTGATCTAAATTACAAGATTACAAATGGCCAGAGAAGATAATATTTCCTGGATGCAGAACCATCAAACCGCCAGGAAGGCACAAAGCTTGGGTTCTTCCAAACCCACTAGCCCCTTCCACTTAGGGATGGCAAGAGATACCTTACCCCATCTTTAATGGGGAAAACTCTGACAACCTGCCCAAACCTGTGAGAGGTTGAAGCTCCACCCAATCCCCACCCACCTAATTTAACTTGATTTGGGTTGAAACCAAACCTCAAAAATGAAAATTTTCTCAAATATCTTTCAAAAAAAAAAATTCTAATAAAAAATGCAATTTAATACAAACACGAACACAAAAAAAAATTAAGAAACACAAAATTAATCACACACAAAATACACTCTGGATATTTCGGTATTTTTATAATATAATAAGAAGATTTACCTATTTCACTGTATAATGGGTAAACCCCATTCCATCTCATACTGTTTTGGGTTATATTTGTCCGCTCATAAACCATACATAACCTACTTATTCAAATCCCAAACATGTATTATAAGGTTCAGAGTTGGCCTAGTTTTTCAGGTCAAATTGACATCCCTACTTTTCTTCGCTTAATACAATGTGCATCATTCCATTATTGCTGTTAACATGAATTATCAGATGCCACAAAGTTTTTGACAATGAATCATTGCACGTAAAATAACTCGTTGGGAGGCGTTGTGTGTGCAAAACTATGTGCTGCTGTAGTTCCAATATAGAATACCTATTTAAAAATGCATCTGATCTGGCAATGCATATAATGACGGAACAAATAAAATGAAGAGAAGAAAAGAAAAGAAGAGCAACTATATAAGGAACATGCAACTAGTACAATGCTGTTGATCCTATTCAACTAATGAGTTTTGAACAACCTCTTTCACAAAATACTCCAAAACTTGATGGAAAATTATATCAGTTATTTTTTGTCAATTATTAGTCAATTTGGAAAATTAATTTTACAATATTCACCTGCCTTTTTGGCCACAACATTGCAACAGACACTGACTTATATATGCAGTGTCCAGAGACAATTGCACGTGCTATGAGCCTTTGACAGTCTGACAAATAAGACTTTAGCAACAACCACTAAGCAGTTTGCAACACTAAAGGGTTAAACCTACTTTAGCATAAATCATTCATGTTTGCATAATTACAAAGCAGAAAGTTATTATGAAACCTACATGAGAGACAATGTAAAGCTTATGTTAAATTGATTGTCACCATCTCACTTAAGCTATTAGAGAGGGAGCAACTTTATCATTTATATCAACTTGCTTTCTCTCAATACGCCCCTCAAATATAGTTGAACTGACTTTTTTAAAGGGGCCAAACATGTGGAAGTACTGATTTTTTGGGGCAACAGTGAGGTTTAAAACTCAAGACATTTGCCTACCATGATACCATGTTAAATTGGTAGCCACTATCTCACCTAAAAACTGAAGTTGTCAGGGAGAAGAGCAACTTTGCCGTTTATATTGATTTGTTCGTCGCAACAACTTAAACTTCAAACAAATTATCAAATAAAAATATTCTCTTACCTGCCTGGTTAGAGATTTGATTGCTTCCTTTGCAACTTTGTTTTTCTCTGCTTCCTCCTTAGCGAATTTAGTTGCCTCTTTCAACTGCCTGGATGTTCTTTCAAGTTCTGCTTCAAGACACCGAGACTTGAGAGTAAGATCATCTACCTGCATGCACAATTCCATGTGAAATTCTAAATCAATATCTGGCTGAGTAGTGACGAATGTGCATTCAGTGTGGGTTTCATAGTTATGTTAAGAAATCATAGCTTAGTCATGGCATTTGACATGATACACCTTAGCAGCTATTTAGTCCATTCAGATTGATTCAACAACTTAAATTGCAAGTATCAGGTCTTCCCAGATGAGGAAAACTAGAAATTTTGTCATGTTAACTTTGTAAAGTGTATCATAGCGTGCAAGAGTTCCCGTAAAACAGGAGGAAATTAAAAGAGTTTCCAAACAAGGATATTTAAGGTATTTTGGTTCAGAAAAAAGTGGTAACCATCGGAGATTAAACAGTATAGTTTCTACATATAATCAGGGCATACAGCTGCAACAGGCAGTAAGAAAAATGATTAAAAGTGGGCGTTTAAGAGCAGATGATGTTGCAATTGAGACATAGACGCGTCAAGGGGATACTGATTGATCTCAGTCTGTAAAACTATTTGTCAATATTATAATAACTAAGAAAGTGCTGTTGAATAATCATTTTAGCACTTATATATAAGATAAGAGAGAGAATCCAAAGTTATACAAACTCTTAGACCTAGTTTGGTGCAGGGGAATGGAATGATCATTATCACACTATCATCCATTCCATTCCCCTAAATAAAGTAGCAGTAAACATACCAAACAAGGTAATGGAATGAAAGTGTGAATGATCATTCCATTCCATTCCTTTGTACCAAACGAGGCCTTAGGGTATGAGGCTCATGGTATGAGACGATGGGAGAGAAGTGAGCATGGATTGAGACTTGAAATAATAGTCCAAGAAGATTGCTTGAATTTATATCTGGGAGGTCAACAATTGTGGTAATCTATTGTTGTTGCTATGGATGGAACAGTAAACAAGGAGAAAGTCAGGCCCCTTGAAAAATATTATGCAGGATTGAGAAAGAAAGGAGTCACAAGTATTTAATGACATGATAAAGGACGTGTATGATGGATCTATATCAACAGAACAACCAAGAAGCTACTGAATTACAAACACGTGTGTTTGCATCAAAGCTAAACATTAAACACTAAATCTTTTTGCTTTAGTAATGGGTGAATCGATATTCCATATGATGGTTCAGGATGCACTCTATTGCCAATTATATTATCCTTGATGGAACAAAAGCAAAAAATAATATCAAATTTTGAAGTAAGAAGAAGTAGAACAAAAATTCAATATGAAGTGGTCAAAACTACAAATAAAAATGAAGGAATAGTTAATACCAAAGGCCAAGAAATATCAAAATGTGTGCTTGATTATGCATGAGGGATAAAATGGTGATGATTATAGCTGTACAATTAAGATAGGATTGGCAAATTAGAGGAGTATCTCCCATGACTGCGTAACCAGCATCTAAGAAACTGAGAAAATTCTACACGATGGCCACAATACCAAAACTCCTCTATGCAAAACAATATGCTCATTAAGCAGAGTGTGGTCAAAAGCAGACGTTGATATAATTTGTGGAAAACAAAGGGAGATAAGAGTAGAAATTGATGATTTTGTGAGGCAATAGCAATAGCGCCAATTAGAGACAAAATACCAGAAACATTGACAAGGATCAGGCTCGCCTAGATGCTATAGAGTTGCTGTAACTCTACCTATAAGGTAGAGTGATGTTTCTAGATTGATAGAAGGACAAACATGACAGTGTGTGACTGAAGTGGCCGTTGACGTGGCAGAACCAACAAGGTGGAGCTGATCCAAAACATTGGGGTAGGGCTTTGTAGAACTGAGGTCCCCAGAGATAACTAGTAGCATCAGCATTGAGGCAATTATAAGAGAATAAATCCCACCAGGGCCACCCACACTGGCGTAAGCCTGGTTTTACATGGTTTGTGGGTCTTGGGGGGGTTCCACAGGCCCAGGGTTAACCTGGGTCTAGTGTGGCCCTGCTTTGGGAGTTTCCTCGTCATAAATATATATATATACATATATATACAAAAGAATCTCGTAGAACATTAGTAGCAGACTCTATGGCATCAATGCTATCTAAACCAGAGAGTACTTACCAGCATGCTATCAAGATACATCATCTTTGCTATACACATCGAGTCATCATTCAACAACTTCCAAACATTGACATTAATATACACAATGGATCGCCAGTGTCTGTGATTTACATGATTAAATTTAATCATCCTGATGAAGGTCATGCACTAGTTCTAGACGAGTATCATTTTAAAGTTAAGCAGATAATCAAAAGATTTTCTTCAAATGCCTACCAAAGATAAATGAAGTCAACAGATTGTCAAGCAGTCATACTCCTCAAAGATACATCTTCTGCACCCCCCCAAAAAAAAAATTAAAAATTAAAAATTAGAAAAGAACCTATTAGGTGGGTGCAGATTGTGTTGTGCCTCTATAATTAGCTTGATGACTATTCTCATGCAAACGGAAGTGGAAGGATCAGTAGATATTGAGCAAAATCTAAATCGAGAAGTGACCTTTCACATTAGAAATACTTGCAATATCTGTAAAATAAAAGGTAGTATCAACGTCTAAATTTCCTGTGGACTTCTACAACATTCCCTTGGCAGTATTGGGAATTTAGGCCTCCTAAACTCACCCCCTAGGATCTACCTTTGGCAAAATGTCAAGAAGAACAGAGAAATAATAACAACACAAGAATCTACAAGGAAAACTCCCAAACCAGAGAAAAACCATGAGCACTCAGTGAAGAAAATCCTCTATGTGAAAAATTCTTACGATCACACAATTCTTCCTCTCACCCAATACCTCAAGACACCCATAAAGCAATTCCTGAAGCAAACTTTAACTCTCACCTCACAAAAGAGAAATTTAACCAAAGTACAATTTCACTACTCAAACATTAACTGGTATATCTTACCCAACGAAAAGGAGCCTTTTATTTATAATCTCACAAGGCCTCCATTCCATTGTGAGCAAACTGATGTGGGACTCCCAAAGGAGCCACCACACTAACAGGCAGATGGGGCAACAAAAATTGTCTATGAAGAGGTGTCCGAGGTGAAGTCAACCTATATACGTTTACATGGAAGAGTTAGAAATTCAGTACCATGGTACAGAAGCAGTTACCTTAGAAGTAAACTTCAGTGTTACTAGCTCAGTAACTAAATTTTTTACCCTATTAACATATAGCGAGTACCTAACTCATTCTTGACAGTCTATGAGCGAACTCTTAACAATTCAGACAGTCAGACATGCACATGCGGTAAACTATAAAGGCAGCTTCTTCTGCAATTATTATAAACTTGCCTGCGAGCTTAAAATTGCAATTGCTTGCTTAAGACCATCATTTTTTAGCTTTGAATTATCAGGAATGACTTCAGGATATAAAAGAGCAGCAAATGCTGAAGCAAGTGATATGGAATGAGGAGGGCTTGAATTTCGAGAGACCAGAGATGCTGCTTGAGAGTACATTATTGAACCAGAAAAAGAAACAGAAGATGCCAGTATATTTGCTGTATCAGAGCTTCCACACTGGACAATTCCAGTGTTAATTGGAGAGATATGACCATTATCCGAATCTGATTTTCGATTCTGCTTGGAATTTTTAGTAGCTCGTTCGAATGAATCAAATGATGAGAACTTAGAAAGTATTCTGTGTGTTTTAGAATCCAGGGTCTCCTCTTCTATATCACTATAATTTTGATGTATATGTCCACTTGAGGTTCTGGGAAATCTAAAAGTTGTTCCAGATTCCATAGCCATCTTTAACTTTGTAAAGCAATCATCACACACACGATAAGGATTTTTCGTATTTGGAGCCAAAGAAGCCTTTAGAGATTTCCCACTACTACATGCTTTGCAAAAAACTAGCCCACAGTTGTAGCAATTATGACGCTTTCTTCTGAAATTAAATGGATTGTGACATCCGGAACACATAGAATTATCAGCTTGGCACACCCATTTATGAAGACATATGGCAGCAGAGAAATTAGATCCACAAACCACATTCTTTACTCGTTTGTCCCTTAGAGCTTCAACCAGTGTGGGAGTGATCCTGTCATCATTGTCACCATGGCCTAATTGACCATTTGCTCCCTTCCCCCAAGTGTAAACCTCGGATTTTGAACTCAAAACTGCAACATGATGAGAACCACATGATATCTCTTCAATGAAATTGTTTCTGATTTTACCATCAACACAAATTGGAAGTTTATCAGCACTTCCAAGATTTCCAAGTTGTCCATAATCTACACTACCCATTGTATATACTTGTCCTGTGGTTGTAAGAGCAATAGTCATGCTATGACCACAGGCCACTTGACAGAAGTTTGTGCCATCCAAAAATGCTACACAAGATGGGATAAGTCTAGGTTCTCTATCACCGTGTCCAAGTTGGTGTTTATCCCCATCCCCCCAGGTGAATAGCTTTTTAGTCGAGCCAGCTAAACTTGCCGGTTCAGCAAGAATCTCCACAACTGCAGCAGTGTGCCAAAAACCACAAGATACCTTCAAAGTCCGAAGTCCCTTAAGAGCTTCAACTTCCCTGGGCACACTTGTGCTATTGTGATCTCCATGACCCAGGGCACCAAATGTTCCACCTCCAAAGGTAAACAACTGACCCACCATTGTAACAGCTGCTGTATGCCAAGATCCACATGAGATAGATGATATGTGCAAACCTTCCATTGGGCCACATACTTTTCTAGGGGTCCACTGACCAACTTCAGTCCCATGCCCTAGAAGACCAAAATTGTGGGTACCATCCCCCCAAGTATAAAGATCTCCAGAAAGTGTTACAGCACAAGTATGATAATCTCCACAGGCTACTAATTCAGTGTTCAATCCATGGAGAGCACTGATGAGTTTTGGGTTAGAAACATCAACTTCTACTCCATGCCCAAGCCTGCCCCCAAACTCTTCTCCCCAACTGAAGATCTCTCCCTGTTTGGTGACTAGCACAGCATGTTTACTCCCACAAGCAATGTTCTGGGCATCAAGCATTGTTGTTGATTCCAGAGCCTTTGGCAAAAGTGCATCCATTTGGGCAGCAGGTAAGTTTCCGATTCTATGCACACCTCCACCCAGCAGCCCATTACCAATTCCTTCTCCCCAAATAAAAACATCACCCAAAGCATCAAAATCCTCTAGAGAAGATCCCTGGCTTGACGAACTTACGACACTGGATAAACTGATTCGAATATTATCCGCAGAGCACCGGCCATCTGTATTTTCCAAACCACCAGAAGATAATGAACTGAAGGAATTGGTAACAGACTTTTTCCGAGGGTATCTCTGCGCAGAAGCACTACAGGTTATAATTTCAGAAAATGCTCTTCCGAAGAATTTCTGTGGGGAATTATGAAAAGGAGCAGGAATTTTTTGAACCATTTCAGTAGTCTCTTGATCCTGTAATAATAATAATATAATAATAATAAACTGAAAAAAACCACGCACTGCCCAGAGAGGGAGAGAGATGTAAAGACATTAAATGTATTGGTGGACATTTCAATCCCTTTATAATTTAGAAGCAAACCTTATGAACTATGTCATTGCTGCTGCTTGAGAAATGTGGAGAGTTTCTTTCTGTAGAAGCATTTGAACCATCAGATGATATTGTATCGCTTCTTGATTCGCTTCTCCATTTTTGATAGTGACCCCGTGAAATTAATGCCACAAGGGCAACATACCAGATTTCAGCTTCCTCCTTATTTTTGCAAATCTGTCCAGCATCCACTCATTAATGGCATCCATATAAATCAATATAATATTACCCTAGGAGTGTGGCTGCACTGAAAGAATTCAAAATGCATTACACATCATATAGATCTAAACAAAAAGTAGGACTAAATTAAGAATAACTTCAATTGTATATAATTCCCCATATATTCCAAAAGGACTATATAATTTGTAGCTGAAAGAATAAAAAAAATAAAAAATAAAATAAAAACCAGTTAATTATATCTGATATCTAAGTGAAATCAATTATATACATTTTATAGACAAGAAACTGTAAAATGAGCAGAAAAATCATCTCCTCAGCTGGCTAACTGTTTCCTTAGGCACCAAGGAGTTTCCCTCGCTCTGTTCAATACGAAAGCTACATACTAATTTAATTCATGTAACATTTAACTGATCCACCATCATAACATAAAATCTAGGGAGAGGATACGTCTTTCTCACATATGTGCTGAGTAATGAAACTTTTCCGCAACTAAAATTATTGGTTTTGATAGCTCCGACATGTGAATTGAAACTTGCAGGACCTGTAAGGCCACAAGATATTTCCTTTTATAACTACTAGTCTTTGTTGCAGGTAGCTAATTTTCCCAAGTTTTTGCCATTTTATCCACAATTAGTGGTAGACCTAACTTCTGATAAATGTTTAACCTTTTAATTCTGCTTCTTCTCATATTCTGTACTTTTGACTCAAAATCTGCATTCGTATCTCATAGATATGTTAACACAGTTAAAATTTTCCCCATAAAGCATGTTTACTGTTATATGAAAGTTGTCCCTTTCATTCCATGGTTAAAGGAATTGTACATTGATACAGACGCAATTTTCCACTTATTGATCTTACTTCGATATAATTGGCCAACATCCCATCCAATACACCACCTTGTAAGGTCAAACTTTGATAATGAAAATGGCTGGTCTTTCCATCTCTCAGCTAATAATATTGGCATGAAAATCAGTCAAGTGGAAAATTTAGATAAAATACAGACACAAGCAAATGATTTACAAGAAAAAGTTATGATGCCTTAATGACAAGACAACTAGTCTACCCACCAAATCCAATGACCTATTGCTGTATACAAGAGAAAATGACTGATATTCCTTCTCAGGTCGAGGATACCGTTGAAATATTGCCTGCAAAAACAAATACAATGACATCCTCATTTATTTCAGGTTTATGCAGTAAAACAAAAAATGAGGTTTACTAAAGAGAATTTTCACATTGTTTGACTATGCTTTTGAAGTCACATTGTTTGACTATGTTTTTGAGGTATTTTACTTAGTTTAGTCATTTGATCAAAGTGCAGTTAGTTAGGACACAACTTGACACTAAAAGGGGTGGTTTTGCAAGGGCATTCTCTTATGCTATGTTTGGAATATGGATTTGTGGAAAGAAAGGAAAAATGAAAGGAAAATAAAATTTATAATTTGTGCAATTTTTGTATGCATAACCAAGTAAAAGTTGAATTTTGTTGATAAATATCAATTCATTTTAGTCTTATTTTTCTAACTCAATAAAAAAATAAAATAAATTTGAATTTTTCACTTCATTTTGTATTCCTACCATTTTCCTTCACTTATCTTTTTTCTCCACAAATCCATGTTCCAAACATAACCTTTAAGTATTTCAGGCTAACACGTTGTCAGAAGAACAGCTTGATAATTATTCAATTCAAAAGCACCATACTTAAATTCAAAGGCTGAAAGCAAATGATGTGAAGCCAAGAAGAGAATTTAACAAAGAGGAGAAGCAATAGCTATTAGCTAAAGAGAGAAGGATTAAGCCAAGGAGAAGAAGGGGGAAGGAAACATCAGCTCACGGGCATCGTTCATATCCGCAAACTTAATCCATAACAACAAGCAACACATGTACCCCTTTAAATAGAAAATATAAAGGCTCAAACCGAAAGACATATTCTAGAGAAAAACATCCAAGGGGAGACCAAGAGACAATTTAAGGGAAATATATTATTCAAGGGAAATGTATTATTCAAGCGGAATGCACTTACTAAATGCTTGATGTCCCATTAGCAAATCTCATAAAAGGTGGTGTTCTTGCCACTAATTTACATACAAAACATCTTCCATGAAATTGTGCTGTGCAATTATGTTGCTGCCTTGGATGGAAGTTAGTGGTCAAGATCCTTAGATATTTTCTTCAGTTGAAAGAACTAAGAAGAATTGAGAGAGATAAAATCCTCACCTCTCTCGTAGTAGTTATAATAACAGTATACAATCAAATTAGAAAATACAATCAATCAATGCAAATCAAATCCTTCAAATCCTCACAGGTCATAATCACTAATATTCTAGAACAGTCCAAAGATTCTAACAGTCCCACTCAAACTAGAGTATAGAGGTCAAGCATGCCCAGTTTAGTAGACAATCTTTAAAATGAAGATCGAGCCCAGAGTTTTTCGAGAATATCCCCTCATTGAGAGTTAGATCGTATAAACGGAGTGACGATGTCGTGCTTAAGCAAAAAATTCCGGATGAAGTGGCACTCAACTTCAATATGCTTGGTTCGTTCATAAAAATAGGATTCTAAGCAATGAATATAATAGCTTGATTGTCACAGAAAATAGACATCGGAGCTAGAACTAAAAGACTGAATTCCTAAAAAAGAGAATGCATCTAGAGCATCTCAGATGCAAGATCAGCCATGGCATGTTACTCAGTCTCTGCACTAAACCGAGCAACAACATTCTATTTTTACTACACCAAGTTACGACATTACCACCAACAAATATACAATGTCCAAAAGTAGACCTCTAATATGAATGACTACTAGCCCAATCTGCATTACTATATCTAATCACATCTGCCATTGTGAAAGGTCAATAAAGTAAAACCTTGACCAATGAATTCTTCAAATACCTCAGAATGCGACACACGTAATCAAAATGAAGTTGACAATGAATATGCATGAACTAACTGATTGCACCAATGACATATGCAATGTTAGATCGTGTCGCAGTAAGATAAATTAGCTCACCCATAAGTCAACGATATCTCCCAACATCAGAGAAGAGTTTACTACTCTTAGAGTCTAAATAAACAAAAAGATCTGTAGGAGCATCAGTAGGAAAAGATCCCAAAAGGGCCAGCCTTATAGAGTAAATCCAATGCATTTTTTTTTTTTAGATAAAGAAATACCATGTGAAGATCGTGCAATCTCAATCCCTAAGAAACAGCGTAATACTCCAAGGTCCTTTATCTTGAACTACTTTCCCAGGTAACTCTTCAGTGTAGGAATACCCTCAATATTGTCAACTAAGACGATGATATCATTTGCATAAACAACCAAATAATAATACTAGAAGATGACTAACACATAAATACTGAGTAATCAGATGTGGATCGTCTAAAACCATAATGAAGAAGAGCAGAACTGAAACAATCAAACCATACCCGTGGAGATTGCTTAAATTCATACAAAGTCTTGTGCAAGCGACAAACCAGATGTTCACTACTTATAGCAACATAGATGTTCACTACCTATAGCAACATATCTAGGGTGCTAATCCATATCTACCTCCTCTTGAAGTTCATCATCCAAGAAGGCATTTTTAACATCTAATTGGAATAAGGACCATGATTTACTCACTACAACAGCCAATAAAATACAAACTAAATTAAGGGGAACCACTATGAGGTCTTTAGATAATCAACATTATAAGTCTGGGTGTATCCTTTAGCTACCAACCAAGCCTTAAGTCTTTCGATAGATCCATCTAGCAAATATTTCACCATATACATCCAATGACATCCTATTGTCTTTTTCCTAGGTGAAAGAGAGGTAAGCTTCCATTATGATGTAATGCCTACATCTACTCATCCATCGCTTTCTTCAAACCAAGAGATAATAATGCTTGCTTACAAGAGATAGGAGAAGAAACAAAAGACAAAGCACAAACAAAGGACTGAAAACGAGGTGATACACGATGATATAAAACAAACCTAGATATAGGATGTTAAGCACATACACGTTTACTTTTCTTGAGAGCAATAGGAAGATCATCAATTTCAAGAGACTCGGTCTTGATAGAACTTGAGACAAGAATCTCAGATATAGTTATAGCAGGTGTCTCAATAGGTTCAGTAATTGGAGCAGGTGTTTTAAGAGACTCTGGATCCCCAAGAACAGAGGTAACCAGCACAGAACGAGTACGACGCTGATATACCTTTAAAGGTGGCACACTAAAACGAGAAGTTTAGGATAATCAGTAAAAGGTATATGTGCAGGATGAGATAACACACCAGAAGAGAACTCCCCTTGATAGGAAAAATATGAGGTAGACTCAAAGAAAATAACAACAGTACTAACAAAGTACTTATGAGAAGGAGGATCATAACAACGATAACCCTTCTGAGTGCGAGAGTAACTAAGAAATACACAATGATGAGCACGAGGAGAAAGTTTATCTAAACCTGAATTCAAATTATGAACAAAAGTGATGCAACCAAAGATACGAGATAAGAGAGAAAAAAGAAGAAACAAAAAGATACAAAAGGGAAAAAAATGATTGATTACCAAGAAGAGACGAAGGAACCCAATTAATAAGATAGTAGCAATTAGGACAGCATCTCCCCAATATTGTTTGGGAATATTCCATATTGAAACATATAGTGCGGGAAACATCCAGTAAATAACGATGTTTGCGTTCAACACCATTACGTTGAGAAGTACAAACATAGGAAGTTTGATGAAGGATGCCCCGCTCAACACAAAACTGGGTCATCACAGACTAAGTGTATTCGAGAGAATCGTCAGAACGAAGGTGTGGAATTCTAGATTTGTTTCCTTATGTGGAATTCCAGATTTATTTCTTTAATTAGGTTTATGATTTTGTTTGAATAAAGAGATTAGGATAGTCAGTTATCCAATATCTATGTGATTTTATTTTCCCTTTTCTTAGAGATTTCTTTCTAGTTGTTAGTTGCTAGAAGCAAGGAGATTCATGGCTGATTTGTGGTCATATTTCCCCTATAAATCTGAATGTACTTTGTGAAAAAAAGATATGTGAATTAGAGATTTTCTTCTTTCTTCAAAAGGATTTTAATTTTTTTATCAAATTGAGTTAGAACATCATTATAGAACTATAAAACAATAGCCGATAAATCAAAATGATGTTTAATAAAAAAAGCCAAGTCATAGGGAAATGATCATCAACAAAAATGAAAAAATTCCAAAATTCATTGATAGAAGCAACTCTTAAAGGACCCCACATGTCCACTACATCAAATGGTTGAGACTAACAATTACTATTATAACTCAAAAATGGACTAAGATGGTGCTTGCCAAGCTGACAAGCCTCACATTCAGACTTGAAATAGACTCTAAACTAGGAAAAACAAACTTGAGACGAACTAACGATTGATGACTCAAACAACAATGCCACTACAAAAGGGACACTAATGCACTAAAGGCTGAACGAGAAGAAGTAAAGCTAGCAGGATTAAGATAGTATAGGCTAGCCCATTTGCATCCTGAACCAGTCGTCCTCTCTGTCCTGAAATCCTGAAAAACACACGAAGAAGAAGAAGAAGAAGAAAAAGTTATAGAGTAATTCAAAGATTTAGTTAATTAACTAATAAATAACAAATTAAATGGAAATTTAGGTACAAAGAGACTAGAGGTAAGGTTAAGGGGGGAGAAAGGTGAAGTTGTCTATAACGACTATAACGTCCACATCAAATATGGATTGAAAATTTTCACATTAGATATTTACCTAAACCGATAGGTTCCTTAACCGGATCCCCATATTTTGATATATTTAAATTTATTCATGGAGCATTTGGTTATGATTTATTACGATTATGCGATTAGTGTAATGCATGAGTTGACTCAGTTACTCAGTTCCTGGATTAGGTTTTGTTCACGTTGATAATTAAGCTTGATTTGGGAATTGGGTTGTCCCATGAGCACCAGGGCCTTATTTCCATGAGCACGACCAGCTTCTCCCCGTGCGCATGGCCTATCATAACTGGCACCTGCAAATTGCAATTCACTTTTCTGGTTTTTTCGGCCGACACTTCCTTCTCATTTATATCCCACTCAACCTCATTTATAGCTTCACTAGCATTGTCATCTCATCCGCTTGCACTCTTCCCCTTCAACTTGAAGTAATTTTGTGCCTATATATGTGTTTGTTGACATATTTCTTCGAGTACGAAACCAAAAACCAGAGGAAGGAAGGTGAGTTGGTGAGGGAGTGTAATACATAAAATTGAGTTGTTTCTTCCTTTCTAGTGTTCAATTGAGGTTGAGTTGATTGTGTAGTGATTTTTGGTTTGGTGGTGAGGAGTATGTGGTGATCATAATAAGTTTCTGGCATTCCCGAGTCTTATTCTTCTTCCCCGAGCAATTTGCAGTAGGGATTTTATTGTTTTCTTATTGATTACATGATGTATTCATGCTTACAGTAATGTTGATTATGTTGTTTGAATGGTTTAATGCATGAAACATAAATTAATATAATACGTATATGGTTACATATGAGTTTTGTGGAAGAAGACGACGAACAGTAGATTTGATTCATGATATATACTTGATTATTTGATAAATTGAGATTATGATTAAGTTGATATACTGTTGGATACTAAAATTGAGTATAAACATGGAAAGAAATGGTTTTGAATTAAAGAAAATGGATTTTGAAACATGGATGCCAATACAGAGCATTATAGCCTGCTGGTGCAGGAGGTCTGTCATGCGCACAACCTGTGAACTCCCACGCGCATAACTTGCTAACTCCCACGCGCACGAGGTGTTACCTCGTGTGTGCATGACCCTCCCATGTGCACGAGCTCTTGTTTCCTGTGCACAAGACTATACCCTATGCCTCCCATATGCACCAACTTATGGCCTATGCTCTTGATTTGCTAAGGGCCTTTCTGTGCGCATGAGGTACTACCTCAGGCTCGTGTGCGCACGACATAGAGCCCCACTGATACTTTTTCAATTGTTTTCAAAAAGTTCTCAAAAGATGTGATATCTGGTTTTCCAAAAATGGTTTTGAAAATAATATTTTCAAACATGGAACTCGACGATGGTAAAATAAAATAAAAATATTATGATTTGGAAATGAATAATGGCCCGTGTGTGACATATGATACGAGAGGTGATGTTATGGCCCATGTGGCAACGAGATAATGATGATGATATGATGTTAATAATGATAAATACACATGGAAATGACAACGGAGTGTGATATTGGTTTTGTTGATTTTTGGGATAGAGGATACTAAAAATAGGAGGGTATGTGACTACCCTTAAGTTGAGAATCGCTAAACCTGAGCAGAGTTTGGTTATTATACCAGTAGGTTAGTAGCCCATATAACGACGCTGACCTAGTTAATCATGATCATTGGATATTAATCTATAAGTAATAATGTGATTTGGTTATTCATAACCCTTGAACCGAGACTTATGAACGATGACTTTTCAATTGATCATTTTCATTGGGTATTGGTCCATAAAAGCTGAGGATTGTTTTGGGGTTGTACTCGCTAATCACAGGATAGCCTTGCAAAGTATCCACCCTATGTGTGAGTTTGATGAGATGATGGATAACGGTTAAATAACTGATAATGGGATATTGATAATGATGTTGATATTGTTATATGATATACTTTGATTATTTTCAGTTATTGTTATACCCGTTGCACAATAGTAGCATGCTAAGACACATATTGGATGTTATATCTGTTTATATGTGCATCATGGATACATGTGGATTTAATGCTCATATCCCTACAAATTATGTTGCAGGTATGAAGCCTAATGCTTAGATGAGTCCAGCATTGTTTTAGCTGTTATTTTTGAGATATTATTTTGTTACTCTGAGGAGTTGTATTATTTTTGCATCATATATTTATTCGATATGATTGTAAAGACCTGATGAGCCTGGATACTATATTGGTTATATATTGGAGCACTATTGCCTAGTTGATAGCAAGGATTTTGTTATTTATCCTATTTTATTCTGATGTCTGCTCTAGGGTAGTTTATATGATTCGGATTGTATTTATGATTGATTATTATCGAATACATGTGATTCGTGTTCGCGTTGCGAAGTCCGGGGCATGGCAGTATCCTTTACCAGCAACAGGCCGAGAGAACCCATCAATTAAAGTAATGCTGTGGATGGTATTAGCTAAATTAGAAAATAAGGAAGGATTGCCCAAGATGTATGTATTGGCACCAAAGTCGATAACCTATTAAGAGGCAGATGGAAAAGTGAAGCAAGTAATACCACCTTAACTGTGCTAGAGTAACAATAGAGTTGGAAGAGTGAGAGATGCGAAGAGTCCGCACAATGGCCTCTAACTCAATAGGGGTGAAGGGACCTGAATAAGCTATACTAGATGTAGCAGAATCACTCAAACTAGAAGTACTCTATGCAAAAGAGTTAGTGTCAATGGACTCAATTGTGACATGATGGACTTGATTAGGATGACCAGACTTCTTCTAGCAACATGGTTCAAAATGATTAGTGCGCCCATAATGATCACATTTCTTGGTACTGCGTCTAGAGCCACGACCACCACTAGAGAACCACGGCCTCTAAAACCACTAATGAGAGCAACAGAATCAGAACCACTAGTCAAGAAAGCTAATTGAGAGTGATGGCCTAAGGAGAAACACTAAAGACGAGTAAGCATTGGCTATGGTAGATATAGTCTCACCGGCGAGAAGTTGATCCTAATAAGTGCAGAGATTATCATTGAAGCAAGCAAGAAGTAAAATTGTCATGCGCTCATCCTATTATCGGATCATCTCAACCTAAGTATCTAGAAAGAGGCGAAATTGTAGAAGGCAATCACCTAGAGCTTTAAGATTACTATGATACTCAAACAATGATTAAGCACCTTGTCAAAAAGAGAAGGTTTCTCATAAGCCTAAAAAATCTCTAAAATATTACTCCTCTGAGAGAGAAGTCTACTAGTAAGTCCCATATGACTTTAAAAGAGCCACAAAAGCAACTGCGCGAAAAATCGAAGGCTCCAAACTATGCCAAATCCAACTTATAACAATAACATCCGAAGCCCTTCATTGTGATAAAACGGAGACAGTGAATCTGGTGGAGGATCTATAATATATTTTTCCGATTGGCGACAAATCAAGAATATCCGAACAGCATAAGACCATGTCAACTAAATTGTGCCATTTAATTTTCACAAGAGATGGACTTAGGGAGACTATCAACTAGTATAACAGATGCAATTAGAGAAGACTTAATACCAATGCTCTTAATCTCATTGTGATTGAGAGCCATTACCAAAAAAAAAAAAATTAATACTCCAATTGTGGTGAACCAAACACACAGGTGCTTTGAGATACTTCCAAAAGTAGAAAAATCAACAAGGAGCAATAATCAATCAAGCTGATGGTGTTGGAAAGACTTCTAGAAGTAGAGAATCAATCGAGAAGCAACGATGGAGCAAACAGCGATGAACCCAAGCAATGATCAATGAACTGACCGAGAATCAAGCAACTATCAAGCGACAATCGCGACCGAGCAAATCAATAGACCAAGAAAAACGAGCTTACGAAGATGACAAGCACATCATCTAGGCATCAATGAAGACCATACGACAAGCGACAAGCAACATTGAAGATGGTCTAAGAAAAGTCATCAACTCATGCGCTTTCATGCGCCAAAGGCCAAAGATGCATGGATCTTAGTCATCGAGAAGAGATTTGCGCGTGGAGGCGCGTCACGCCACAGCAGGTGACGAACCCTCGCCAACGAGGGGTGATTCACAAAGTAGGGTTGTCGAACAAAGAGAGTTGCCGAAAGAGGCACTGGCAGCAAAAACCAGTTGTTGCTAACGGTTAGGAATTCGTCTTTTTATTTTCTTCTTTTTTAAAATTACTGAAAAAAATAAACAATTTTGCTGTAATACCAAGTTGAAAGAAATAAAGGAAGAATTGAAAAAGTGAGATAAAATCCTCATCTCCCTCTTATTGTATTTATACCAATAGTTTACAATCAAATTAGGAAAATACTATCAATCAAAGCAAATCAAATCTAGCAAATCCTCACAACTCATAATCACTGATATTCTAGAATATTCTGAAGATTCTAAAATCTTCCAAAAAGGGTGATGGACATTTACAGTCTATGAGTGTTGTAAGAATCGCAATAAAAGAATTGAGGAGTGTATTTCTCCCCTCTCCAAGCATTCTTATTTATAATTAAGTGTTACAATCTTAGAAGGAAATAAATTTAAGGGAAAAGGAAATACAACCAATTACGGCTGTACAACACAAAAAAGGAAAACTCAATATTCGCCTAATAATACTAATAATACGAATATCTTCTAATACGCCCCCTCAAGCTGGAGCATACATGTCAAAAATGCCCAGCTTGGAAGATAGAGAATTGAAAGGCAGGACGAGGAAGCGGCTTAGTGAGAAGATCAGCCAGTTGTGACGACGATCGAACAAAAGGAGTACTCATTTGACGGCGCAGTAATAAGTCACGAATGAAGTGACAATCAACTTCGATATGTTTAGTGCGTTCATGAAACACGGGATTGTTGGCAATGAAGATGGCAGCCTGATTATCACAATGCATAGGCATAAGCAAAGGAACATCAATCCCAAAGTCACATAGAAGAGAGCGGACCCAAAGCATTTCAAAAGCAGTATGGGTCATAGCACGATATTCAGCTTCGGCACTTGAACGAGCAACAACATGCTGCTCTTACTGCGCCAACTAACTAAATTGTCCCCAACAAAGGTGCAATAGCCAGATGTCGAACGACGATCAGTACGACTCCCAGCCCAATCAGCATCACTATACCCAGTGACAGCGAGTGAGAAAGATGGGCGATAAAGAAGGCCACGACCAGGGGATTGTTTAGGTAGCGCAAGATGCGACAAACAGCTTCAAAGTGAGGATTACGAGGAGCATGCATAAATTGGCTGACAACCCCTACAGCATAAGTGATATCAGGACGAGTGACTATAAGATAAATAACCTACCCACCAAACGACGATAACGACTGACGTAAAAAAAATTCACCAGAAGTAGTATCCAATTTAGTAGAAGAATCCATAGGGGTTTCTGCAGGACGAGCACCCATAACCAGTCTCAGAGAGTAAGTCGAGGACATACTTGCGTTGACAAAGAGAAATCCCCTGAGCGGAACGAGAAATTCCAGACCCAAAAAATATCGAAGTCCTCCAGATCCTTGTATGAAACTGAGTAGCGAGGATGTTGTTTTAAAGCCACAATACCAGATGCATCATTGCCAGAGAGAATAATATCATCAACATATACAATCACAATGATAGTGCCAGAAGAAGTATGACGAGGTAAAGACAGGACATGATCAGCAGAAGAACGGGAGAAGCCAACTTCAATAAGAGAAAGCTAAAACGATCAAACCATGCTCTAGGAGATTGTTCAACACCATAAAGAGCACGTCGCAGGCGACATACCAAATGCTCATTACCTGGAGTGGAATAACCACGGGGTTGATCCATATAGACCTCTTCCTGAAGCTGACCATGAAGAAAGGCATTTTTAATGTCAAGCCTGATGCAACGGCCAACGACGACTAACTGCTACTTGGCAAGGAGGATGCGAACAGAGTTCAGGCGAGCCCAGGAGAAATGTCTCAGTATAGTCCACACCATAGTTTGAGTGTACCCTTTGGCTACCAATCGAGCCTTAAGGCGTTCAACAGATCCATCGGGAAGATACTTAACCGTGTAAACCCAACGACAGCCAACAGTCTTCCTTACCAGGGAGGCAGAGAAGTGAGTTCCCACGTCTGGTTCAAATGAAGAGCATTCATCTCGTCATCCATAGCATGTTTCCACCCCGGAATGGATAAGGCCTGCATATAGGATGATGGAACCAGACACAGACGACAAGGCACAAACAAACGAGAAAAGAGATGGTGAAATACGATGATATGACACATGATTAGCAAGAGGATGGCGAGTGCAAGTTCGTGTACCTTTCCATAATGCAATTGGCAGATCAGACGGGGAAGCAGGATCCTCAGACGAAGAAGCAGACTCAGCCGGAGATGGAAAGATCACCCTCCTATCACGATCGCGCTGATACCTGTGGTAAAGGAGGAATAGAGGGAATAATAGGAGCCACAGGAGAGGTCTCCGGGGGATGTGGGGTGGATGTAGGGGTGGACTCAAGGGATGATGGTGGAGGCAAAGGACATATATGGAAGAGATGGGAGCAGGAAGAGTAGGAGTTGACGCCCCCTCACGAGAAATAAGGTCAGAGGACAAAGTATCACCACTAGAAGAGAAGAAAGTATGGATTCAAAGAAGGTGACATCAGCACTGACAAAAGAACGGCGAGAATCAGGATGATAGTAGCGATAGCCTTTTTGTGTGCGAGAGTACCCCAAAAAGATACACTTACGAGAACGAGGGGATAGTTTATCAAGTCCAGAATCAAGGATATGGACAAAGGCAGTACAACCAAAAACACGAGGGGGAAGCGAAAAGGGAGACCTATTGGGATAGAGAACTGAAAAAGGAGATTGGTTAGACAGGACAGGTGTAGGTACTCTGTTAATAAGGTAACATACGGTAAGAACAGCGTCGGCCCAGAAAATTTTAGGGACATTCATCTAAAACATTAAGGTGCGAGCAACATCTAACACATGACGGTGTTTACGCTCAGCAACACCGTTTGTTGAGAGGTGTGAGGACATGTTGTTTGATGAATAATTCCCTTTTCAAAACAAAATTGATTGATGACAGATTGAACATATTCCAAGGCATTATCAGATCTAAAGATTTTGATTTTCTTATCAAATTGAGTGAAAATTTCATTATAGAAACGAGAAATAATAGAAGGTAAATCAGTTCTTTGTTTCATTAAAAAAGCCAAGTCATACGAGAAAAATCATCAATAAAAAGAACGAAATAAAAGAATCCATTAATACTCTTAACTCGGGAAGGTCCCCAAACATCAGTATGAATGACAGCAAATGACTCAGACTCACGATTATTACTACGACTAGAAAAGGTACTGCGGTGATGTTTGCCAAATTGACAAGCCTCACAGTTTAAAACAGACATATGACTTAAATTTGGCACAATGAGTTTTAATCGTGCCAAAGACGGATGACCTAGACGATGCCACTGAAGGGGAGAGACAGAAGTGCGGAGAGCAATAGAAGGTGAATGTGCTGGAGAGGAATCACGATCAAGATAGTAAAGTCCATCCTTCTCATGCCCCGAACCAATCGTCTTCTTCGTTTTGAGATCCTGAAAGACACAAGAATTTGAAAAAAAAGTTATTGCAATTTAATAGTTTAGTCAATTGACTTACAGAAAGTAAATTAAAAGGGAATTGAGGAACATAAAGGCTAGACTCTAAATTAAGTGATGAAGAGGGACGGAGAGTCCCTCTGCCAGACACAGGACGAGATGATCCATCGGCTAACACTATATTATGATTAAGAGGACGAAGATCAGAGATAAAGAAGAATTACCAGACATATGTGAACTGGCTCCTGAATCAATAATCCAGGGGGAAGAGGTAGAGGCCACAAGAGCAGGGTTACCTGAGTTTGCCAAAATAGCAGTGGAGGTAGAGGGAGTAGAAACACGTAACGACTGGATGAGCTCTTGGAGCTGAGAGGAACTCAGAGTATATGTCTCCTGAGAATCAGACGTGGGAATACTAGTTGGAGGCACTGAAGGCTGTGTAGAACCATGATCATTGACGTGATGTGCCTGCTCTGGTTTATCATACTTCTTCCAACAATAGGGTTCTGTATGGTTTGTTCCACCACAAAAGTACACTTGCGTTCACCCTTATTTCCAGAAGATCGTCCTCCACCTCTAGACCCCCACGATTGTTCCGTCCACCACGGGGGCCACGAGAAGACCCCCCACGACTGTGCTGGCTAACTAAAGCAGAAGAATCTGCAGGTAAAGTTGTATTCTCAGGATTGGTGGAACGATTTCCCAATGAGGATCGCTGGATACGGGAGTAAGCACTAGCTGCAGTGGGCAATGTCTCACCAGCTAAAATCTGATCCTTGAATCCTTGGAGGTCAGGATTGAGGCCAGATAAAAAATTAGCTATCATAAACTCCTCCCAATATTTCTTCTGCTGCAGTAAGTCTGTACTAAAGGGACGATATTGCAACAATTGTTCCCATAAACTTTTTAAATGACTATAATATTCAGATAAAGATCTATCACCTTGTTTAGCTGAGAACATCTGCTCGTATAACTCATAAACCCGAGAAACATTGCTCTTTTGAGAGTAGGATTCAGCAAGGCATTCCCATATTCGTTTAGAGGAATCACAAAATTCAACCGTGGTGGCAACAGAGTCCTCTAAACTATGCCATAAGAGTCCCATGACGATTGCATCTTCACTCATCCAATATTATATGTAGGATCAGTCGAGGGAGGTGCGTCATCAGTAAGATATTTCAGTTTGTTCTTACCCCGGAGAAAGGTTTTAACTGCATGTGACCAACCCAAATAATTGTCCCCATTTAATTTCTTGGGTGTAATAGAGCGAGGAACATCATCGGCTTTGAGAAAAACAGTTTGATTGAAGATTTGATCTTCTGATTTTGCCATAACACCCACCAATTAAGGAGAACCAGCAAAGGCACGCAGCTAAAAAAAAAAAAACAGGAATCCACTTCCGCTAAATTAAAGGAAACCAACCAAGGCAGCAAACCAACAGTAAAATCGGCAATCCATCAACCAGCAAAGAAACCAGAAATCATCTACCAATTAAAGGGAACATCCAGCGAAACAACGAACCATAAAGAGTCAGCGAGAAGAACAGCAGGCGAAGGACGAGTAGCGGGCGAAGGACCAGTCTTCGGACGAAACAAACAGGGCCATCAGGTGAGGATATTACCGAGCAATCACACCACCATCACATCCGCGGAAGCCGAGCGACCACCGTCGAAGAAGCCGGAAGTCAACCGGTGGGACATGCGCCTACACGCGCCGGCGCGTGAGGGCTGACGCAGTGTCTCCGGCGGCACGTGAGCCCAACCGCGGCTTCGTCAGGCAACCGGCCTTCTAGGGTTTTGCTCGCCGGCCATTGGCGAGCTCGAAGGTATGGTCGGCCGGTGACGTCGGTCGTCGGAAAGTTCACCGGCGGCAGACAGCAGTGCTTTGGCTCTTTCTCTCTCTCTTCTTTTTCTGTAACTCTCTCTCCTTTTTTTTTATTTTCTCTGCTCTGATACCATGTAAGAATCTCAATAAAAGAATTGAGGAGTGTATTTCTCCCCTCTCCAAGCATTCTTATTTATAATTAAGTGTTACAATCTTAGAAGGAAATAAATTTAAGGGAAAAGGAAACAACCAATTACGGCTGTCAACACAAAAAAGGAAAACTCAATATTCGTCTAATAATACTAATAATACGAATATCTTCTAATAAGTGTTAATATGCTTTAAAACATTATACAATACAGAGAAGCATTGTTCAAAATATATCAGCATCAGTAGGTTCAACTATGCTTAGTGCAGACCAAAGCCAAGTATTAAGTGGCACTGTAGCACAGAACACCTAGAGTGGTAGTTAAAACTAGAATTGAAAGCTAAAGCTTACAAGTTAAAACTCATGTTCTACCGGAACAATCATCTGGTTGTTGAGATATTGCTCAAGGCAATTCAATTGATGGTTAAAAAAGGAATTTCTAATCCGAAGGTCAAAAAGATGAGTTTAGTTGACTAAGTTTGTTGAGTTTAGTTCACAAAAGCATTGCGTATGCCTTGAGGCAAATGCTAAAGATTCACACAACTTGCATAGTGTTGTTCCAGGTCCATTAATTGCAAGGGAAATATCATTTCTTTTTCCTTGACAGGCCAAAAATGTCTTGTTTTGAAGAGACCAGGACAAAAAACAAGTGGAATAATAATTCTAACATTTCCATTGAAACACAATAAAACGCACCAAAATATGACAGAATATATCAAAATAATAAATTATTAATCAATTTATCATTAGGCCTAAATCCTTTTAAATAGATTTCAAATTATGCTTCTAGTTTTCATTGTTCTAAATGTTTTGCCTTGTTATTCTCCTTAGTTTTATTGTACTTTTACCCTATTTCCATTCAGAATGCCTAACAAGACCAATGCCAACTTATACATCCAATCCAAATTAACAAGGATCAGAATTTGATTTTAGTAAACAGCAACGTTATGGACATATTTTGGAAGATTTTGAAAGCGCAAAAATTAAAGTATATAAATAAAAAGACCTAAAAATTTATATTATCTACTGTAGGAGAAGAAATGAAGGAAATAATAATTATCTCAGAAGAAATTGCCAAGGTAGGATCATTAGAACACTATATTTTGGTATTTTACTGTGTTTCTGAAAAAATATAAAAATTATTTTTCTACTTGTGTTTCGATTTCTTAAGAAAACAAAAGGAAAAGAAATGATATTGTGTTCCTGGATGTAAACAATATAAGACTGAAGCAAGGCTGTTGTCCAGGTAAACAAATCGGTAGAGTTTCGATTTTTTAAGAAAACAAAAGGAAACGATATTGTGTTCCTGGATTTAAACAATATAAGACTGAAGCAAGGCTGCGGTCCTGGTAAACAAATCAACCTCCAATTTAATTGCTTGTTGCAGTTCTAACACTAACACAAAACTAAGTAATAAATTTACTCTAACTCTTTGTTTTCCTTATTTTTTGCCGCTGATTCCTCATACTAAGAGTTAAAGTATTGAGAAGGTATTACATAAACTAGAGAAGGAAAAAACAATGAACTCCAGCTGGTACTGCATTTTAAGTGCATTTGCAGTTAGAAGACATCTCCACGTCCCCACATATGCATATATAACCAAGCCCACCACCATCCATGCATGCAAGCAGACACACAAAGGAAGATGAACCTCCAAAACCAAAACTATATTAGGTAAGTAAGGGGATGGACAAAGCTGCTGAGAGCGTAATCCTTGGAAGTCAGTAGAGAATTGTACAAAATTACAATATTGCAGCACAAAAATAGTGGGAACTTACAGTACGCTGTCCTGGTATAATCCTTGAAATGCGACTCAGATTAAGCTGGTTCTCCACTTTGCCGTCATACCATATTAACACTGTTTCATCCTGGAAAATAGATACACTAACTTGAGCAAATGGGAATAAAGTACCAAGAGAAGTTATTATATTTAACTGCGACGCACCAAGATTTACCTTGGCTCAATTGTTAAAATAAAGATTTCATTATTAATATTTTAATTAGCATAAAAGCAATTGTTAGAGAAGCCTGCGTTTTCAAGAAGCAATCAGAGATAGTTTTTATATTTTTGGTACCTTGTGAGTGCATAAATGCAAATGTTTACACGTCTATTTGTTATAGGGTAAATACCGTTTAACAGATGGATGAATTTTTATATTTTCGAATGTTTTAGCATGGGGAGGGGGGACGTACAGTTGCCCACACCTCAAATAGATATGCATACAAGTAATGGACCAGTTATTGGTCTTGTACTTATAAAGAATGAGATTGACTAGGAACTTAGTTACAATAGACAACAAAAATAACTTCTCCTTGGAATATTGGATCGAGGAAGAAACTTAAATATGGATAAATCCACTCAGATCTCAGAAGTTATTAAACGCATGCAAGATCCATGCAAAACTCTCTTTCACAACTCCATTTTCCTCATGAGCCTCAAATTAAAGCTAGGATCTCTTGAAACATTCCTACAGTTAATAGGAGTGTCAGACGCGTCTTGAGAGAGTGTCTAACGAGTGGATACTAATATAGACACAACACAAGTACATCCTTCCCCGAAGTGCCCTTGCATCTTAGGAACATACATATGATGAGCTTCTCAAGTATTTATCCAATCACCCGTCTTGTTATTTAATACCATATGGGGGTAACATGCATAAAGATTTATAACTGATCCATATAGAAATGCAATAACCATACATTAGAAAGCCGGAATGGACAGAATTTTGGCTTCCCTCTGCGTCCATATTTTAACAGATATGCCCCTCTCTTTAGGGCTGTAATAGCCTGCATGTAAAGATAAACATAGCAAAAATTGAATACATGACTTACAGGCAACTCAATAAAAGCTCAAGGCGTATCAAAGTACCCTAAGAGGAAACACGGTAAGTACTAAGAAAATTGGCATAGGCGAAGATAGAGAACTAAAAATTCAAGCGTAAAATAATATTTGTAAACCTTCAATATGAAGTGTATCTAGGCATCATCATTGAACACAATAGTTACTCAATATGCACAAGTATTTGAAAAAAAAATGGCAAATGAACAGGGTAGATACAATTTTCATGAAGACAGCCTACAAAGTGCTTTTGCACATAATGCTATTTTTTTCATTCTGACATCTCTCATCATGACCGCAATGGCATCATTTTGTCAACTGTACTATTTGCAGTTGTCTCCTAGTAACAGCTCTACCTGTGAAAAAGCTAAGACAACTACTTTTCTTGCAAGGATCCGAATTAATACACAAAGTTGTACAGCAAAGTGCTTAGAGGTGGGGTGAAAAAGGTCAGATAGAAGTATATATCTAGACCCAGTAGATAGCAGTAGCTGGGGCATTTGGAGCTACAATTAATTTTCCAAATTAAGCCTTTAGGCATTATCAAAGAGCCACATGAAATATGCAAGGAAGATAGTAAATGGTTGAGGATTAGTTAAAATTACTCAACGCCACTGAAATGGCCACTGAATATTGTTTGTCCGGCTATGGCTGTAATTAGACTTGAAAAAAAAAAGGCATCAAGGAGATGCCACCAATGTAGGTTTCATTTACAAGCCACTTGCAATGAACTTGCCTAACAACCAAGATAGGAATCACAGGACTAAACCTATATGTAGGCCCTAAAGCACTCTGTACAAAATGGGAAAAACATAAATCCTTGAAATGCTCCTGTTACTCTCTCCCCAAATTAACCAAGTCAAACAAATAGGTACAAGATGCCACGCTTTTCTCCTATTATTCACTCAAGCTCCCCACCATAGAAGGGCACTGTCACCTTCAAAAGAAACACCTATGAGATTTTGAACATTGAAAATCATTTTCAAAACTCGCTCACTTGAACACCTAAACTGACTCCAAACCAAAGAGGCAAAATCAAACCCCAAACGCATCTCGGCCTACTGGGGGTGTAGACAAAAACCAAATCCTGCTTTAGTTTCCTCATTGGTTACTAAAAATCCAATCTAAAAACACACAGATGCTTATTAAGTGAACCCACTGTAAGAAGTAACATGTATGTGCATTTGAGAAAGTAACATGTATGTGCATTTGAGCATTAAAGCCTACACATAAACATGAGAGATCACAATAGGAGCAGGAGGCCTATTGGAGGGTTGATAATTAATCCTTTCTTAAAAAAACTGAAGTTGGGGAAACTATTTACACAATCTTGAATCTATAAGTTCAATCCTGCTGACCCACTTGAAACAGTAAAAAGTTGCCATTCTATAGTAAAGGAAAATAGTACCCGCATCTGATTTAGTACTACTACCCACATACACACATGAGAGGTGACAATAGGGACCGGAGGCCGCCTATATAGAGGATCGGTATTTCATTCTTCTTCAAAAAGCTTACATGGGAAAAACTGTTAATGAGCTATCTCAACATCTGTGAAGGACATGATCTAGTATTCCTATTCTCAGTCCAGCTGACCTACTTGGAACAATAGAGAGTCACTAGTTTATTAGTAAAAGGAAAATAGTACAAATTGAATGCAGCTAGCTGGCCTCACATACAGTGAATAACTATAGCAAGTTTGAGGTTTTTCTATCGAAACCCACCATTGCTAAGAATTAAATGCAGGTTGTGGCTATTCTCCTCTGTAAGAATATCAAAACAAGAAATTAAAGAAATGTAAATTTCCCTATTATATTATAGAGATTACAACCAAATAGGAAAAAAAGCTCATCATGGCTGTCAATACAAGAAAAAGGAAATTACAGTTAATCAATAATATTCTCTAACAATCAATAATACTCTCTAACACTCCCTCAGCTAAAGCATACAAGTCAAAAAAGCCCAGCTTAGAAGACAGAGTCTAAAAGGCAAGACAAGCCAATGGCTTAGTAAGAAGATCAACCAATTGAGACGAAAATCAAACGAAAGGAGTAATCAATTTTTCGTGAAGCAACAAATCACAGATGAAGTAACAATCAACTTCAATATGCTTAGTGCGCTTATGAAATACTGAATATTTGCAATGAAGGTGGCATTTTGATTATTACAGTGCATAGCCATAGGTATAAGAACATCAATACCAAAGTCAGGTAAGAAAGAGCAAACCTAGAGCATCTCAGGGGCAGTATAAGCCATAGTACAGTACCCAGCGTCTGAACTAGAACAAGCAACAACTTCTTGTTTTTTACTACGCCAAGTAACCAAGTTATCCCCCAACAAAAGTACAATAACCTAACGTTAACAACGATTGGTCCAACTCCCAACCCAATCATCATCACTATAACTAGTGATGGTGATGAAAATGGGTGATAAAGAAGATCACGAGCAGGAGACTACTTCAAAATACCGTAAGATACAACAGACAGCTTCAAAATGAGGAATACAGGGAGCATGCATAAATTAGCTGACAATGCCCACTGCATAAATACAGGATGAGTGACTATGAGATAAATAAGTTTACTCACCAAGCGATGATAGTGGCTCACATTAGAAAAGAGCTCACGTAGAAGGATATATAGGAGTATTAGCTAGACGAACACCTAAAAGACCAGTCTCAGAAAATAAATCCAAGACATATTTGCACTGGAAAATAGAAATCCTCTAGGAAGAGTTCGCAATCTCAAATCCCAGAAAATACCAAAGACCTCCAAGATCCTTAGTGTGAAACTGCGTATCGAGATGTTTTTTAAAGCTACAATACCGAAAGCATCATCACTAGAGATACCAATATCATCCACACAATCAAGATGATAGTGCCAAAAGAAGTATGAAATATAAAGACAGAATGATTAGCCGAAGAACGTGAGAAACCAACATTAATAAGAACAGAGCTGAACCGATCAAACCAAACTCGAGGAGATTGTTTCAAGCCCTAGAGAGCACGTCGCAACCGACATATCAGATGCTCACTTCCCGAAGTACAACAACCCGAGGATGATCCATATAGACTTCTTGAAGCTCACCTAGCGAAAAGCATTCTTAATGTCAAGCTGATGTAAAGACCAAATACAATCGACTGCCACGACAAGCAGAATTCGAACGCAATTTAAGCGAGCAATAGGAGAAAATGTCCCAATGTAGTCCACACCATACATTTGAATATACCCTTTGGCAACTAAACGAGCATTAAGGGGCTCAACAAAACCATCTGGAAGGTACTTAATAGTGTAAACCCAATAACAACTAACAGTCTGCTTGCAAGAGGATGAAGAGTGCAAGTACGCTTACCTTCCTTAATGTAATAGGCAAGCCAGAAGAAGAAGCAGGTACCTTAAACAAAGGAAAAGAATCAATCGAGGAAGTAAAAATAACCTTCCTATCACAATCACACTGGTACACCTTGGCAAAGGAGGAAATGAACGAATAGTAGTATTTCTGACTGAGATGGGTTATTTGCAGTGGCCAAGTTAAGAAGAGGATATTGGGACAAGGGAACATACATAGAAGATATGGGAGCAGGAAGGTAGGAGTAAACACCCCCTCACCAAAAACAATAAGTAAGAATAACCTTCCTATCACAATCACATTGGTACACCCTTGGCAAAGGAGGAAGAGAACGAATAGTAGAAGTAGTAGTAGGATTTTATAACTGAGATGGGTTGTCTGTAGTGGCCAAGTCAAGAGAAGGATATTGGGACAAAAGGACATACATAGAAGACATGGAAGCAGAAAGGGTTGGAGTAGACACCCTCTCACTAGAAACAATAAGTTCAGATGACAAGGTTTCACCATTAGCAAGGCAATCCCATATTTTTTTCAGAGGAATCACAGATTTCCATAGCAGTGGCAATGGAATCCTCTAAACTGTACCACAAGAGACCCATTACAATTGCATCCGTGCTCATGCAAACACCATACTTAGGATCGATGGAAGGAGGTGATTCTTTAGTGATATATTGCAAGTTATTTTTCCCCCTGAAAAGTTTTAACTGTACCCAACTCAAATAATTATCGCCGTTCAATTTCTTTGGTGTGAAGGAGCTAGGGGACATCATCAACTTTGAGAAAACCACTTGAGGCAAGATTTGATCAGATGAAAACTCGGGCTTTGACATAATTAGTGAAATAACAAGGACAAGAAATCTGACTTAGGAGTCCTCCAGCAAATAAAAGAAATACAGTCGCCAATTAATCAAGAACAAGCAAAAGGCAATAAAGAAACCACCTGGCAATGAAGAGACATCACAGCAGAAGCAAACAAGAAAACCACGAACACATATTCACGCAAGGAGTAGCAGATACACTTAGTACACTCGGCGACTATAAATACACCAACCAAAGAGTCAGACCTCAGCAAATTATCGAGAGAACAAGGTAACGACAGTTGCTTACATCAAGTGACTACCATCAAAGAACGCCGGAAACCCTCTAGCAGGTCATACATCGGCACGCACTGAGGCTCTGTCGGCGCATGAGATTTGGAGCTGATGAATGCGACTATGCATGGGGGCGCGTGTCAACCTCTCCGGCAACGAGGCTAGGTAAGTTGTGGTTGCCAGTCACTGACAAGGCTGTTGGTGATGTCAGAGGTTAACTCCGGTGACCAGATGTCATTAGCGACAAGGAACAATCAGCAAGGAGTTTTTTTTTTCTTTTTTCTGACGATCTTCTCTCCTTTTTTTTTTCTTACTCTCGCTCTGATACCATGTAAGAATATCAAAACAAGAAATTAGAGAGGTGTAATTCCCTCTCCCATATATTATATTTATGCTAGAGAATTACAACCAAATAGGAAAGACAAGTCATCATGGCTGTCAATACAAGAAAGAAAATTACAATCAATCAATAATATTCTCTAATAATCATTATTCTCTAACATCCTCTTTTCAGCCCCAATCCTATTTTCATGCACAAAACCAGCCCAAGTGAGAAGAATGGTGAGGACACTTTTTTTTTTTGACCTCAAAGCATAAGCCTAAAACAAAGAAGTGTGACGTGGAGGTTTATCAAGGTAAGTTCAAACCATAGAAATGGTTGCAAAATATTATTCAGCATGCCAGACATGGTTATGACACTAAAAAAAACATATATGAAGCAAATATATGTAAAGCAGGTAGGCGGGATGATAGGAGGCCTAAACTGCATTTATTCTGCCATTTCCAACTATTCTTACCATACACCTTCAACTTGAATCTAATTATCTCTTTACAGATGCATTTATTGCTCTATTCCACCAATGATCAAAGCACTGTAACTTACTTTTCAAATCTCGTGACTCTCGTCCCCGGTGAGGCCACCTCTTTCCTAATCAATGCATTTATGCTTCTATTCCCTCTTTCTTGTATTATAGCTAAACATCCTTACCATCTCGTTACTACATAGCCTTTCACAAAAGTCCAGCCAAAGTTTTCTATCAAAACTCAAAGATAGAAGTTATAAGTGGGCAGTAAATTTTTCCCTTATCTTTGCCGTTAATCTATGATCTTTCAGCCCATGATCCTTTCAAGCATAATTCTATAGAAAACTTCATCTTTCAGCTCCCTTCTTTTTATCATAATCCAAGATACATAACGGTCAATGTACTAGTGAAATGAACCCATAGGTCTAATTACTCTCCATCCTCTTAATAGATCTGAAAAAAGCCTCCGCAGATCCAATGATGAGGGCAAGGGTCCTTGTGTCCTAGTGATAGGTTACAATAAATGATAAACATAAAAATTCCAAGGCTTTCACAAAAACAGCTTCCAACTGACAGTTTTTTTTTTATTATCTTTGCTAAATTTTGCTTCCACGTATTTATTAACCTCAATAATTTAAGATGAGATGTGTTAACTATCTCTTCAAAACCTTCTGGTCAACTGTTGTACTTTGTTAAGAAATATACACCCATGTCCAACTATTATCTAAACCCTCCCCCTTCAGGGTTGGCACAAGAAACCATCCAAGACAACAGCTAGTGCTACATTAAACTATTGCATCACTTTCAAAGGGTGCATAAATGCAATTGGATATCAAGTCAGTAGCAGCACCCACAATTTCAGATGTATCAATTAAAGGAAAGGGAAAGTAGTTGCATCACACAAGATGGTCCCAAGTCATTGGGTTATGAATATTTTACATTTATCTTTGTTAAAATAGCTTGGTTCAGCTTGCTTGTCTCTCTACCCCACATACAAGTCGGATCACATATGAGGTTGTCAAGATAGCTTGATATACATTGTTCAGCTCATATCCTAATAGTTTAAACTTTTGGAACAATTGGTAAAAAAACAGTCTTCTCCCGAAAAGCTGCTGCAAAATGGCTTCGACAGCTTTCAAGAGTTATAGTTGTCCCCGTCATTTGGCCATTGAAGCAACCTCAAATACAAAACTGATTAGCACATAATGTTGTATATTTATACACCTTTTTAATGTGCTAATTTCATTAATATATTCACTTAAAACTCAATTTTATTGCATATTTCATACACTTGTGTTTTTTGTTGATTATAATTTTTAGGAATTAATTCTAAGCATTTGGAGGCCTAAACAACATAAAGAATACAAGTGGAAGAGTCCCACATGAATGTGAGGCAAAAGATGAAGAAATGGAGTCATGTTCGGACCCATGTCCAAACAGACTATGGTGCGGACCAATGTTCAATCAACAAAAGCTTGTAACCAAGGAAAAATCAAGAATACTCTAAGTGTTGAAAATAGTGTTTAGACTTGTCCAAACAACCCCTTCTTCGGACACTTGTGCACATGGGCAAGATATAAGTTGAAGGCTGAAATTTTCACTCAAAGGGTTATTTGGACACACGTCCAAACAATGGTATCTTCAGAGGGCTGTTCGGACCTCTATCCGAACAAAGTTAGTTTCAAAATACTGTTTGGACCGCTATCCGAGCATGAGACCAAATTCTGAAAATTTAATAGCAATATTGTAATTTTTAAAAGAGAGGGCCATAAATATGAGTTGGGTCTCATGAGAGAGACATTGGGAGGTACATTACTTGGAAAATACATAGGGAGATTTGATAGGTTTTGGGGGTTTGTCTCCATCTCCTCGATTAGGTTTAATTTTCATCGTAATTTTCTTTTTCTTCTTGTAAATTTTATGTTCTAAAGTAGTTCTTCTTCTTAAATTCAAGTCAAGACAAGCACATATTGATATGGATTTTCAAGGTAACTTGAGCTTCCAATTTAAATGCTTTAGATTTTCAATGAATGATAATTAGTTTGTTTAAATCTTTTGAAATCACTAGTTGATGTTACTAGATCGACTTTGGATTGTATAGTTCATGTTAGCTTATATGTGAGTTGCTAGTTTAGAATTTTTATGCACGATCCAAGGATTTTGTATGACAATTACTACACATAAAACTTTCATGTTCTCCATATGGATTATGCACCACCCTTTTGTGTTTGATTTAGTAACTCAACCAAGTTGAAGTAACATTACAACCAAATTTGATTATTCATTGTTCCAACCTTGAAGATCCATTGATATTATTACTTTAATTGACTTGACCTGAGACCTTTTATTTAATCATTTTTATTTTCATTAAATTTTCAATCACAATTTCAAAGTTAGATTTTATAGTCACCTCCTCGGTGTTTGACGAAATGCCTAGGTTGGTTTTATTTTCAAAATTTAACCCAATTTTCTTTTATTTCTATTGTGTGACACCTATTAATCAAGAGAAAACGAATTGTAAGTTAACAACATCTCTTCCTGTGGGTATGACCAATACTTCACCATTTTACAAATTTAAATTGCTGCAATCAATCACCTTGGACTTGGGATATATATCCGGTCTTTGAGAACACAAGCAAAAACAGAAGCAAAATAATGTTAATTTGCAATGTAATCATGCAAAAAGAAAACTTACAGACGTTATATCACCTGTTCAACATCCCTCTCACCAAGACTAGTCCTTTGGATATCAGCCATTCACCATGTAATATCAGGTACAACCCTTGACCAGTGCAAAACCCATTTAGAAAATGCCAAACCTCTAGAAGATGTCAAAAATTGTAGAAACTTGTCCCATCAAAGAACTGCTTACAAGTTCAGCACTAGAAGCATAACAACGAATCCAGTAACTTCCTCACAAAGCTACCAGCGTCCTCTGCTTGGTTCTAATCAAGAATGAGGGCGCGGGACCAGAAATTTATAAACAATACCACTTAATGAATTGCAGCATTTTCCTCCTTTTCTTTCCCTCGATCTTTCTGAGAACCAACTGGACGACTAGTGAAGCTCTCATGTAGACCATTAACTGAAATGATCGACAATCTGCGATATTATTCTACCAAATACCTCGATCTTTAAATCCATAAGAATATGATCAACCACAACTTGTAAGAAAACATGGAGAACAACAATCATGTAGTTGGCAATGTATCCGCTTAACCACAACTAATCAATCATCTCACCATAACAAATAAAAACTCTAAACATCAACAACCTCAATTTCTTTTTCAAATTCATGTATCACGTATCATCACTGAACTAAACTATTAATTATCCATAAAACAGTTTTCCAAGCTTCAAAAAGCTAGGGTTTGGCACAATGCGGATCAATTACATAATACATTGAGTGCGCGTTCAATTTTCTCGAACGCAAACTTCAAATCACAGCTAAAAACCAGAAAATAAAGAAAATGACGGTAACGTTGATCTTCTTTACCTTCGACACGATCAAAATTGTTGTTTTAAGCTATTTTTCAGCCATTTTTGTACGAACCTGAGGTCGATGTAGTTTCAGAACCGAATAAAACAATCCGATGGAATAGCTCAAAAAGCTTAGAATTTCAAATATGGTATGGTCTCCTCTAATTTTCTGAACGAAATATGATTTCGAAAACCCTCTGAGAAAGGAAAAGAGAGAACAGAAAGATAAATTGAGAGAGCATTTTTTTTTCCCTGAGATTTAGCTAGCGTGCGTGCACGCCTTTCTGTCCATATATACCTAAACATACAAGAACCCCCCCCCCCCTTTTTCCCTCTCAGAATTTTTTTTCTTTTTTTTTTTCAAGTCCTTTTTTGCAATTATTTTATTCTGTGTATATCACATTGGTTGCCACGTCAGTAACTGAATCTGTTGGATGGGATCGTCGTTTTTGTCTTTATGTTGGCGTCAGGTATTTGCAGCTCTGACAATAATCAATTCACTTCCCGCCTAAATTTCCCACGTGCATTCACGTGTGTAACCGGCATTCAAATAAACTCGAACCCGGTTCCACGAGTCCCTTCTCCAACCCCTCCCCCTTTTTTTAAGAAAACAGCTGCTGTGTTCTTATAAAAAAACAAAATATATAAAAATTAATGTAAAATTGATATGTGATAAATTTTATTGAAAAATGTTAGAATAGAATAAGGAAAAAATAATTATGTATTAATATTGGTGATTAATATTGTGCAATAAAACTTTATAGTTATAAGGTGAATAAAAAATCTAAACTTAATATGATTAGAACTAATTTATGATATCTAATTTAGAATATGTATAAATTTAAGATATGTACAGGAATATTTTAGGAATATTCTAATACTCTCCGGTAAATTCAATGAGATATAGGAAAGACAAACTTGAGTTTGGAAACCAATTCACAAAACTACCTATAAAGGAAAGTTTTAGTAAGTAAATTAGTAGTTTAAGCAATAGAGTTCACATGGAGAAGCTGGCCAGTAGCTTAAGCTACATGTTGGCACATAAAATAGTAATCAATCTCAATATGTTTGGTACGGTCATGAAAAGTAATTTAAAGTGCACTCCAATTATCACGGCAGATAATGATAACATTAAAATGAGGCACTCCCATGTCAGAAAGTAGCCAGCGAAGCCAAAATAATTCTCGTGTGGTATCAGTAAGGGTACAGTATTCTGCTTCACTACTGGACCAAGTGGTGACAATTTATTTCTTATTTCGTCAAGAAATGAGAGAGTCAATGTCACAAGAAATAAACAATACAGAATAATGGAGCCCTAATCAGTAAGGTCACCAGCCTAATCAGCATTAATATAGGCCTGAAAAGTCAGAGATGACTGAGAGAAATAATGTAGTAGAGTGCCCTTAACATAGTGTAGAATACGGAGAACTGCAACATAATGAACTGGGCAAGGAACTAAAATAAACTGATTGACAATGTGAACTTCAAGAGGTGTAAGACGAATAGCCGGCTCAAGTGGGTTTAGTGCAGTCTTGTTATTAGTGAGTGCAGCTCAGGAGAGAAGATCAGATGCATACTTGGCCTACGAGAGAAAGTAGCTTGAGTTTAGAGAATAAAAATCAGATTAAACCAATTGAAGGTAATGTTGGATAAAAAGTAATGGCACGACAGTTGAGTGGCCTAAGTGGCGACACATGAAAGCGTGTTGAAAGAGGCGCAAAGAAGCGTGTTGAAAGGTTGAAGGCACGTAGAAGCGCGTTGAATAAGGTGTAGAGAAGCGCATTGAAAGTTTAAAAGCACGTGAAAGCACGTTGAAAAAGTCGCGTGGAAGTGCGTTGAAAAATTAAAAGCGCGCGGAAGCACGTTGAGAGTGGCACATGAAAATACGTTGAAAGATTGAGGGCATATAGAAGTGCGCTAAAAGGTTGAAGGCAGGTTAAAAGGTTAAAAGTGCGTAGAAGCGCGTTAAAATATTAAAGGTGCATGGAAGTGCATTGAAAGATTAAGGATGCAAAGAAGTGCATTGAAAGGTTAAAGGCAAGTTCAAAGGTTAAAAGTGCGTAGAAGCACGTTAAAAAATTGAAAGTGCATGAAAGCGCATTGAAAAATTGGAGTGCTAGTTAAGCACAATTAGGTCTCTAGCATAGAGACTAAGAGGATTGAAATTTTTGAGAAAAAACGTAAGGGTGGTAGAATAAGAAAATTTTGGAAAAGGAAAATCTAATTTTTAAAAGAAATTGGGGTATTTAGAGGATATAGTAAATTAGAAAAGGATAATTTAGGAAATAGTGATTTGGGAAATGAAGGCCTTTATTATTTGTTTGTTGTTTTTTTTTTTTTTTTTCTTTTCTATAAGAGACAGATAGATGAAAATTTAGAAAAAAAATTATGTAAATTAAGAAAACAAGGACAATAAATTAAAGAAATAAGAATAATGGATATAGAGAATAAAGGAAGGGTTGTAAGGAAATTATATAAAGGATATTATTTTAAGGGTCGCAAGAAATCGTTGATTTGAGCTTGCTGGAAAGTAATGAAAATAAGGAATAAAAGAAAATTGACAGTGAGTTCAAACCTTTGCCTTAGTTAGCATGTAAGTACACAGGGTTTCCTGAGTTGGTTATGAAGAGCCGATGAATAGGAGTTTTTTGGAAAAGCAACATGCAAAGTTGAGTTGATGAGGTAGCAGCACTAGTGGAAACTAAACTGATCCACTGAGAAGATAGAGTCGACAAGACTTGTCGAATAACTGTGATTTGGACAAGACAGTAGCAACCTAAATAAAAACTAGGTCACCAGCGTTGGTCGGTATAGGTCGCTGGACTGGAATAACAAGATTGGTGGTGAACTGCGGAGGCAAGAGCAAGGGCTAGTAGTTGTAATGCCCCGGACTTTTGTGTTAATGCAAATAGATGGTTATCTATACATTTTGAGCTAATAGTATGTTGATTAAATAGTATTCATCATTAGTAGTACCTTAAAGTTGAGAACTTTGAAAGAGGCAAGCCAAACATTCAACAGTTGGCATTTTAATATAAGTGCAGGAATGGGGTATCTTGGGTGCATAAGGTAACCATTTCTTGGGCGCACGGCATGGAGCTCAGTTGGGCGACCAAGCTTGTAGCAGATATGACAAGTATGGGGTATTCTGAATTGTGTAGCCGAGCCCTTACCCCTACACACCTATATCTAGCTAGGGGGATGGAAAGACCTGGAAAACACTGTGGAGAGATTAAAATACCATCAAATTATTATATATATATGTGTATGGATTGGAAAAGAAGAAAAGTTTTGGATGTCGAAGAGAGAGGAACCCGGGAGAGGAAGAAGAAACAAGAGAACCATGTGGCATTTTGGATGGTAAGTTCTCTTAGCCTTAAGTAAAATCAAATTAACTTTGCAAAGATGCAATTGAACACTCAAGGAATCCATCTATGTAATTTATTTTTCATTTAGATTAAAGAGTGAAGAGATTGAATCCATCAAAGTTGGGAACTTGAAACCAATAAGAACTACTCTCTTGTTCTTCATCTTTATTCAACTTGAGACAGGGATTCTATGCAACATTCTTACATATATGATGTGTAACAAGTATTAGAACAACATTGGAGTAACCATTGCAAGTTTTGATTACATTTATGGAAGAAAATAAGAGTTATATACACATATATATGTATGTATAGGTTGATAGAGAGAAAATGATGTTTGAGCCATAACTTGACCTATAGTTGATGAGAACTCAAATTGTTGGTTTCTTTTGATGCTTATAAGTCCTGTGGTAATTTGAGAAACAAGAAACTTTAAGTATTTTGCCCTAAACTTAGTTAATTTGAGGTTTCAAGTGTGGATAATGAAGGACCCCGAAAACAAAGTATGAATTTGTAACTTGAACCAAGCTGTGGGCACACAAGGTAGGAGACAGTTGGGTGCCCACCTTTTGGGTGCACGAGACATGGGCCCCCACACCTTGGGCGCACAACCTGTTGTCAGTTGGGCGCCCACTGAAACTAGTTTAGTTTCCAAACTTAGTTTGTTTTGGACATTCTATCCTAGGTTCATAAAGAGTTTAGTACCACATTTTTGCATGATATTTATTTGTCTAAATGTATGAATTGAAGAAGTATTTCATGCTCTAAAATATTGATAAGTATTGTTTACTTTGTGAGATAAGAATGCATGTATTAAAATGTGAACTTATGTTGATAAATAAAGATAATGAATTAAACTTTGAATAAGTGAATTGGAAAAGATGAAAATGTGATGAGTTTTATGATGAATTGAAATATGGTTATAAGTTGTTGGAAAGCATATGATGACAAATGTGAGCTTATGGTTAAAGAGAACTGAATGTGTTGAAAAGATTGATGATATGCCAAGAGTCGTGGTGGAGTACGAAAATAGGAAGAGTTTTAAGATTACTCTCAAGTTGAAAGTCTCAGAACCTGTGCAGGGTTAGGTGTTCATGCCAGTGGGTTAGTAGCCCACAACATGACATGTGTATTGACTCATTGTGGCCCTAGACTGCAATCCTAAACGACGATGTTCGGTTTATCGTGTCTGTTGGGTATAGACCCATAAAAGACTATGTTGTGTGTGTACCCACCCCGATGACTTGTGTGGAATGATTATGTGGTTTAATGAAGAATAAGTGATAATGTGAATGTGAGATGTGTTTGGATTAAATGTTGGGAAATCTCATAACGTGAAATAACTGGAATTGAATGTTATATTACGATGATGTTGACAATTTATTATAGCTTATATGACATGTCGACAAACGTGTTTATATATATAAGTGAATAAAGGCATGTATGTTTTGGTTTACATACCATATATGTTTGTATGTAACATCGTGGGCACAAGTAGACCCGTGCTCACGTCTCTACAGATTTTGTTGCAGGAACAAACCATAAGAACCAGGTGGCCGGATTAGAAGTGCATTTACATGAGCCATCCAAACTTAGCAAAAATTTTGGTTACTTAAGTTGAATTTTATTTGATGTTGTATTATTATGAAATTGAGAAACTTATTTGATTTGGTTGTAAAGGTCCTAAGGCTTAAATCATGCATTAATAGGAATGATATGTTGGAGTATATGGCCTGACACTAGCCAAGGCTAATTTTATGTTATCTTAATACATGTCATGGCTCACTCAGAAGTTATTGTATTGCTCTGATCATGGGATGGTAATATTAGTGCATGTTATGTGTGTGTTATATCACTTACCCTTCGAGTCGCGAGACTTGGGGTGTAACAGTAGTAGGGGAAAGAGGTATGGCGGTGACAGTTGCCATTATAGTGAGAAAAGACTTAAACTATTTAGGGTCAAAATCCTTAAGCTCTGATACCATGTTAGAATAAAATAAGGAGAAAATAATTATGTATTAATATTGATAATCAATGTTGTACAATGAAATTCTATATTTATAGGGTGAATAAGAAACTTAAACCTAATAAGAATAAAACTAATTTAGGATATCTAATTTAGGACATGTACTAATGTGACATTCTGAATTTTATTAGATTATTAATTTTTATAGTACGGCTATAATGTTTAATTGCGTTAATTTGGTATTATTTTAATTTTTTATCAACTTTAATTGAAGTAATTTGCACATCAATATAATATTTTTATAATTTTTGAAGATTTAATTTAAACAAAATAGCAGATAAATGATAAATTATAAGAGTGACACATGTGCATAGATGTGTGGAATAAATAATAAAATATGTGTATAGGTGGAAAGCGTAATGATGATGGATGTGTGTGTAAAAAACTAGTAAGGCCACTTAGAAGTTTAAAATACATATATATATACACACGCACATTTGATATAAGAACCAAAATTGAAGGTGGAAGCCTTGGCCATTTGGCTATATATATATATACGTATGTGCACATATATTTTTTGGGTAAAGGAATGGGTAAGAAAGAAAGTGAGAGTGAAAAGTGGAAATTTTAAGGAACTTTGGACCAATTTTAAAGGTATATTATTTTATTTTGTTGATTGACAAAAATAATTTTATGAAAGTTTAAAATTAATTAAATATGTTAACAATGTAATAGTGGTGTTTTATTTACTAGATTTATATTATTAATTAACTTGGATTAATTTTTAATGGTTTAATGTTTGATGTGTAAAATTTTAAAAATTTAGATCCAGGAACAATCAGCAACCACCACCCCCATAATTTGATTTTTTTATTCTCAGAGAAAAAGTTTTAAATTTAATTTAATTTAATTTTTATGCCCATCAATTTAAATATTTATTTTATGCCTATAAATATTTAGTCACTAAGTAAAAGGTATTTTATATAAATTTAAGTTGATAGGAACCTCTTTTTATTGATGATGATGATGATGACAACAACAATAACAACAACAACAAGAAGAAGAAGAAGAAGAAGAAGAATAATAATAATAATAAATTACTAGTAATTAATTAGTAAAGGAATAAATATCTATTTAAAAACTAGACAAAATTGTTGGTAACAAAAAAATTATTAATCAAAACCTTATGGGATAAATGCAACAATTAAAGTGATTAGATAATGGTATGTGAATATGTGTTGACTGGCTATATTTTATTTATACATAATTTAACACAGATCAAGGGAAAAATCAATAAGGAAGATTACTGGACCCTTTAGTTATGAGTTTTGTTCTTATAGTTGAAATTTAGTATTTTGTATAAAGGCATGATAAAAATGTATAATTTCATTGCATGATTATTGTAATACTACGGAGAATGTAAAATGATGTAGTTGGAGTTTACGGGGTTTGAGGAATTGCTCTCAGATATTATGAAATTTGCCGATAGTTATGTGTGTGTTAATATCGATTATATTTTGAGAATTCATGCCATCGGACTGAGACAACAAAATTATGTTATAAGGGTGATGCGGGGATATAAGGGTGGGAAGGGTTTATTGTTAATATTATAATAATTTCATGCACTTACATGAAAAACATTTGAGATGTTATAAGAGTGGCAAAGTGTTATAAGGGTGGAAAGGGAACAGTTTTGCGTGAGTATTCTAGTACTTATTTATTTGATTTGTATTGTTATCATCTGTTTTACACGATAATGACAGTTACTTTGAACACTTAATATCTATTTTTTTTTATAAAAATACTCATTGATATTATTTGAATTTTTTTTTTTACTAGGCTTGGTAGCTCTTCCTGTTTCATGGGTTTTATACAGAGAGGCCATTTGGTAGCAAGAATTGAAGCTAATAGATGTTAGCGGCCAACCAAAATTGACAATTAGTTGTTAGTATAAGCCCTGGCATATGTGTAATATTTTTAAATAATTAGATTAGGGAGGAACATATGTAGTAAATTCAGTTATTATATTCTAGTTTTTCTATTAAAACTTAAGGTGTGACAACTAATTTAGGATACGTACATGAATATTCTAACAAAAGAAGTTGAAAAAAGTTGATAATTTTTTTTGTAACTTTTGGTATATTTTTGTTATCCAAATAGTCCCTTAATCAACAATGGTACTTTTAAAGTAATTGTGAAAGCTGTCACTAAAAAAAATAAATTTTTAAAAAAGCATCTTTGCGTTAATTAAAAATAGTCTAAGTTAAATAATATTATTTGAAGAAAATGTCTTTTAATAATATTTTTATTAGTCAGGATAAAAATGCTCTTTTAAAAAATAATTTTTATTAACAATATTTTTTAAATAATTTAAATTTATTAATGTTTATTAAAGTGCCCTCTCCTAATAGCAAAAAAAAAAATCATGTTCCACCCCCTCTCTAATGTAGTATAAAAATTGCTAAAATAAACAAAAAATTTTGTCAAGGTAACACACGTCAAAACTTGGATGAAAAGGTTGATAAAAGTTGAAAAAAAAATTATCTTTTGAGCATCCAAACACCATCTTAGTGGAGTTGTTGGTGGAATTACGAATTACTGTATTTATTATGAGCTACCGTGTAATTAGTGGAATCCTTGTTAGTTTATAAAAGAGAAAATCTAGAGATTTTTTTTCTTACGTACAAAGGAGTGTAACGCTTCTATAACGACACTACATGAGAAGGTTGGCCACCATAAGATTCCCAAAACCATACTAAGATATATAAAGGGAAAGAAGGAAAGTTGTTGGTTTTTTAGTCTCGCTACTCGTCCCCTCAATTCTAGTGCAATCAAGGAATAAGACTGCTAAGTATTTGAAACTTGTTTGGAGGCCAAGAACAAATCCCCTCTCATTATTCAAGTTGTACAACCAAAATTTACAGGGTGAGTATCTTATTATTATTCTATGAATTTATTGAAAGAACGTGAGACAAAAAAATTTTAAATCATTTTTTCACTATGGCTTCTGTTCTAGAACCCTCAAAAGGAAAATAGGATCAAAGAAGGGGGGAAGATGAGATACTTGCTAAGCTTTGGTTAATTAATGGAGGTAAGATAATCAAGTCTTTATTTTTTATGGTTGAACCATTATATATGGAGTTTTTTTGGCTAATATTACAATTATTTACTAAGTATTATGGACATATCTTAATTGTTGAAACCTACATAGTATTTAGGCTCTCGATGGGCTTTTGGCTACTAGGTTTTGTGGCTCACCCTTACTTTTTTTGCAAAATTATTATCGAAGTAGTTGAGATGTCCTACTTAGTTTTGGTTTGGCCCACTAGAATTAGTATATTTCATGATTAGTGCCTAGTTTAGTACTATTCATTACTATATTTAAATAAGTTGACTATTATTTGCTATGTTAATTATTATAATACCATTATAAAAAAAATTATATTTATTTAAAATTGGGTTGAAGGTACGTATTAGATGCTCCAATGATTTATTATATTATTCTATTAAATTGGTTTGAAAGTTGCCTTGAAAATACGTGTTTTTAACTTGACTTGGAATTAAATTTTAAGTTTTAGAACTTCATTAGTTTTATTAACCCATGCTAGTTCATCTTTTGTTGAACTCGAGACATTATGAGAGAAAATGTAGAAAGAGAGAGTAAAATTCGAAAGGGAAAAATATATAAGTTTTTACTCTCGCATGGTAATCATCATCATAGTGTTGATTTGCATAAAACATGGTTGTTATAGAAGATTGAACTATTTGAAGTTTGGAGTTTTGGTAGCTTTGGAGATAGTAGAATACCTTGTGCATCTATGTTGTGTTTTGCATAATTTAGGGTAGATCTATGCATTTTACTTGGATAGTTTTGGTTGCTGTGTGCGTCAACTACTCTTTGGTGACATTCAATGAAATTTGAGTAAATTTAAAAACTTTCGTATAAAAATTAATATTTCTATAAGATGAACCTCTTTACTTAATATTATTATAATATAATACACTCCAATTTACCCAGTCATCTCGTAGATTATTATGGTTTATTTATAACTTCTTACCGAGATGTAAATAATAAGAATTTTTATTAATGATGCCCATAGATAAGCGATCATACCATGTACATGGAACTTGGATGGTATTATTCGGTCACTATAATTGCTGAGAAGGTTTTGTTGATGGATTGATGTATCTTACGCGCATGATAGTATGACATGACTTCCTCAATTTCGGTCCAATAGGTAAATGGTCATTAAATAAAAAATACGTTTATATTATAAATTTTCTAATATATATAAACGCTTTGGATAAAAAATTAACGAAAACATTCAAATCTAAAACTCTTTAAAAATTTCATTTAAAATCAACGAATTCTTGACTAAGGTTAACAAGTTCATTCAAAATCATCTCATCAAGCAACCAATTTGCCCCTTCAGTTACTTTTGCTTTGTTATTATTTATTTGCAATTGATTACATTATTTTACTTATTTATTTTTATTTTTACCATTTTTTTTTTTTTGAGGAAGAATTGATTACGTAATTGTTTGAGATATAAATATAATTTTCAAGATGCATAAGACAAAAACAAGAAACATAATCAACACTAAACCCTTCAATAATTGAACACAGTGCTACATAATGAACAAATTGAAGGAAGTGTTCCATGATAAAAGACACGAGTAACAATAATTACATGTAATCACAATTAGAACCCATTAGCAGTTTGCAAAACTCAGATCAAGCGGGCACTTACAGCAAAACAAAAGCGTATATATATATATATATTCATCACAAAGATATAAACCTAAATACAACATAAAGGTCTTTTCCTGCACCGAACTGATCAGGCAGCAAACCCCATATTACAACCCGAAGCTCAATATCTGTAGTCATCAAAAAACGTGTGATTGCTATTCCTGGGCTTGTCTTCCCTATCAGCCTGCAGAGCAGGAGAAACAATACGGACCAAAGTTATGTCCAGCAATGCCAATTCAATAAAGAACGTGCCATGGACGATAAACTAGCACGTTGTCTTAACCAAGGAAGCCAGTGAATGGAAATCATCTTTCTTCCTCAGCTCCACAATATCTAATCTAAATTTAAGGCCCAGCGCCGTATCAAACTATCTAGGGCTTAAGGTTAAAAAAAAAAGGCCTAAAAATTTTTTACGCACGTAATTTTTTAAGTCACAAAATTAGGAATCAAAGTTAAAATTTTATTTATATTAGAGAATATGTCAAATATGCAAATTACAAAATTTTCTTCAAGTTACTGCTTATGTTTCATGTGATTCAAGCAATTTAGAATTAAAATAAATACTTCTTAAAAAACTTTGATAAAAAAATTCAAATCTTTAAAATAAATTACAAATAATATAATATATAAAATATAATGAAACATAAATTAAGCATTGGATTTTTAATGAAATATAAATTAGGCATTTGACTTTTAATAGGAAAAAAATATTATTTACATCACACTTAATGCAAAAACTAAGAATGATTTTCTAAAAGATTTAGTTATATAATGTGCATATAAATACATACACATATATAATAAACGGGGCCCTTAAAAAGTATGATTTGGTACATATATGTATATGTAATAAATGGAAGCCTTAAAGACATGGTTTTGTACATATAAAATAGGGGCCTTAAAGACGATGGTTTTTTCCCCTCGTGCATGCAATATATATAAATATGTACATATACATGTGTATATAATAAATGGAGGGCTTTAAATACCTTGGGCCACCGCCTTAAAAGGCCAACCGGCTGTGATAAGGCCCCATTTAAAGTTACAAAAAACTCCAAAAAAACTCAAACTTTTAACCTTCATCAATTTCCAAAAAAAAAGTATATTTACCATTAAAAAAATGCAACAAAATCAACAACCATGTTGTCCCAACAAAAAAAATATCAAATAATAATGCACTTCCCAAAGTTTAAAACGTGTACTATGGATCTGGCAAAATCCACTTGGACGGACCATTATCATCTTTTCGAATAGATTATGAAATTTTTGATACTGTGGTCTAAGACAACCGCTTGGACTTTCAAAAATCTCCAAAAAGTTTTGAACTTTCTCCAATTAAATTTATCCATGTTCACTTTTACACCAACTTTTAAACACAAAAGACTCCCAAAATTTTTAGCACTCCAAACGACAAAAAGTACAAACGCTGTCAGCTTTTAGAGTTTTTTTGCTCCTTTTTGAAGCTCCAAATGCAGTCTAAATTTATAAATGGCTCCCATGTGCACATGGGAGGATAAATTTTACGAAAGAAACTACATAGGGGAGACAGACCTTGTTAATGAGCTTCTGGAATGCTTCGGGGCCATTTTCTTCTATGTATTTCTCCGCAGCAGTTAGAATGTCATCTGGCTTACTGAAGATGTCCTTCCTTGGGACATACCAGATGTTAACAGTCCTTTGTGGGTTAAGAAAGAAAGGCCTCAAATAATGCTCATAAACATATGCAGCGCCACTGAAGTACGGTATGACCAACCAACAAGTTATAATCAGCTTTGCATATGACCAGAAAGGGATCCTGCCACAAGAAGGAAATTCACAACAATTATAAAGAATGCGCTAACCTATTTTGTAATTATAGAACTCCTAATTGTATTTGAAAAAATATATATAACAAAATAATTGTAGTAAATCCGACATGTCATAGATGTGATATGTTTGGCACATATTTTGGAATGCCCAAGGAGTATGTGCACCTAATATATATCAGATCTGGCACTATTTTGAAGTGTCCATACTTCATAGCTAATATCCAGTGGTAAATAACCCTAAATGATACTACTTCATTATGCTGATATACAACCAACTGCAAAAATGATCACTGGCAAAACCAGAACTCATTAAACTTCATAATTTTTGAGTAAATGTTGAAACTATATAAGATGAAATATATGAGCAAATTTATACTCACAAACTTCAAGATTAAAGCGAACTCTACTCAATATCAATTTCACAACAATTTCTTAATGTGATAAACTAAGAAGCACAAGCATGAGACACACATAGGATATGACATGGCGTAGATATGACATACCAAACTTAGAAAAGTCGGAACAAAACAAGGTAGAGGCACGTAAACAAATAAATATACATACATATATACATATGCATGTGTGTATCCATGAAAATGATAATTATTTTTTTATATTACAGAATATATATATATATATTGTTATTTACATCACAATAATAAGAAATTAATTTTTGTAATCCATATTGTTAAAGAAATGCAAACAAAAGACCAAATATCTATCTTATAAAAATATATAACAAATTAGAAATTTTGAGAGTTAGAATTTCTAAAGTTAAAAAAAAAAAGTTCATACTTTTTTTATTTTATTATTCGATTTCAATCTTTTTCTATAAAATAGCAATGCATTTCATATATGAGTAAGAGACGGACATGTGACCTCCAATTATCCAAAAAGTGTCTCAATCTAAAACTAAATTAAAAAATAATAGGACATATTTGGACTATTGTTCAATGTGTGTCAGGAAGTGTCCAAAAAGTGAGTATCTAGCAAACATCCAACAAGGACCTTCATATAAGTATCCATGCCTCATAGTAGTAATAAAGGAGTCAAATAAGAGCAGCAAATATATATATATATATATAAGAATAACAGGACACATTATTAAAAAATAATGGGACACATTTGGACTATTGTTTGATGTGTGTCGGGAAGTGTCCAAAAAGTGAGTATCCAGCAAGCATCCAACAAGGACCTTCATATAAGTATCCATGCCTCATGGTATAAAGGAGTCAGATAAGAGCAGCAAATATATATATATATATATATAAGCATAAGACACACACACGAAAACAACAAATTACCATTCAATGAGTTTGGCAAAAGTAAGCTCGAATAGTGTGATCATAGAATACAGGATCCAGTAAGTAAGCCACTGCCTATCGTCTTCAGCAGACTTGGTCTCAATTGCCCTAATTGAGGCATACCTGCCAAAAGAAACTCACAACATATGATCTTAAGCATATCCATAACACTATTCCATTCTCAAAAACTGCACAAACAAAACCAATGCTTCAATTTGTCCATCACATACCATACGTTAATAAACGAAATGCAACTAGTTGCAATTAGACTCCCACTTTGAAAAATTATAGCCAGACCCCAATAAATTAAAAAAAAAAAAAAACACAGAGAGAGATAGAGATAGAGATAGAGAGAGAGAGAGAGAGAGAGAGAGCATGAGAACCAACTTACAGAGGATAAACAAGACTAACCACAGGCCTGCAAAAATTTTTAAAAGCAATTCAAATTGAGATTAAGATACAGCACCATTAATTCAGAATTAGGTTTCTTTGGACTAAGCATAGAAAACTAAGAAAAGGCCACATTTCACTAAACAAAAAACAGAATAAAAACACAGTTCTTAACCTGAGAAGAAATTTGAGATGGCAATTGATAATGATCCACATATATGTATGGAGGAGTGATATTCCCCCTCCCAATTTCCCCTCCCCTGCTCCACCTTTTTCTTTTTCTTTTTTAAATTTTGAATTGAAGACAAAAGGCTAAAATGCCCTCCAGTTTTTTTTTTTGGTTACATTTTGACTCTTTGTAGATTATTGATCAAATTGGACAATTAATCTTAGTTTGGTAATAAATAGTTGCACTAGTTTGATTTCACATTTAAATTTTACCTATTACCAAAAGATATTGAAAAATAACTTACCAATATATTGACCGAAGTTGTCTTTCGCTATTTTGTTTTAGGGGTAGTTACATTTTACCCCTTCGGTTTGGACCAAAAAGATTTGACCTCTCTAATTTAAAGTTAACACATAACCCTCTTATAATTTACAATAAAGTGCAAAATTAACAAAATGTGTTAAATTTAATTAGATTTATGTCACACGTACCATATCAACTTATATTTAGTCATCCAAAAAATATTATTTTACAAAAATAAGGCAAATTAAGTCTTTAAGAAAATAAAAATATGTTTCATTTTAACATAAAAATGAGTAAAAATATATTTTTACGTATCTATTTTTGTGGATATTTTTTTCTTTCAACTATTTAGACTCATGAGACATGAAATCTAGTTATATTCAACAAATTCATCAATTTTTCACTTTAGTTTAAAACACAAGAGAGCTGTGTGCTGACTTTTAGAGTGTGTTTGGTATGACACTAAAAATTAATGGAGTTCATGTAATAGACATAGTTGATAATCTTACACTCTCTCAATTTTCCACATTGTTTACCCCTAACTTTAAAAACTTAACATTTAACTACTCAAGAGTGGTTATATTAACCTATTTAATTTTTGACGAAGTATATCAACTGTAATTGAAAGATAAAATTTTAACTATTAAACTCATATCAAACGCACCCTTGAAAGAGTCATGTAATTTTTGGACCAATTCCCAAGTTGTAATAAACCCCCCCCCTCCAACAAGGGGTCAAAGAATTGCAACCAAATTTCAGGCATGTGGGTTTCTTCCAATGATAAAAATTAGAATATTTTAGTAAATTAGTATAACTGAATTTTTTTTTTCAATTATATTGGTAAGTTGTCTTCTCATATTTTAATTTTTTAAATTAAAAATATTATGATAACTTGGTTTACAGGTAGAATTAATATGTGAGGCTAAATTAATTCACTATTTATTGTCAAGCTAGCTTGACATACCAAATTAATCAATAGTCTATAAAAAAAATAAAATAAAATAAAAGAGTCAAAAGCATTTTAGGCCTTTGGACCAAAATGATCAATAGTCTATCCAAAAAAAAACCAAAATCATTCCCAGAAAGGGGGGGGGGGGAAGCCAAAGGCATTTTAGTCTTTTGCTTCGAATAAAAAATTCAAAAAAATAATAAAAAGAAAAGGGTGGAGCGGGGGAGGAGTGGCGGCAATTAGGAGCGGGGAAGGAAATCCCTCCCCGCATGAACTTCTGGAAAAATAAGAGTAAAAGTAGCAGATACCCGGCAAGAACGTCTAAATTCTTAGCCACCACCTTGAGGAAGCTCCCTGTTCCAGATCCCATCCAAACAGAGTTCTCCTTGCCGCGTTCTGATCTGAAACCCTTCTGCTAGAACCGTTGAAAGGAGAAGAAGAAGAAGATCTCAGGTTCTCGCGTGGTTCTGATTACTAGAAAAAGGCAAAAGAAAGGGAGTGAGAGGACAATAATACAAGCCTTTAGCTTTTGTGAGAACTCTATTCGGTGAGAGCGGCGTGGCCCCTCGGAATCTGCCACAGCGAACAATGATGTGATTTGTGCATTTATCTACGATCCAAACACGACGATACGGGGGAGTACCACTGTTCGCTGTCGCCCGAAACGCGTCAGGCTTCGTTTGGTAACCAGTTATAGCTACCAGTTTTTTGTTTTTTTGTTTTTGTCGAGGGGGAGCGTAGCATGTGTAAAAGTCTACCAAAAATTATAAAATAATCATTTGATAAAATCTTAATTTTTATCACTTTTTTACTTTATTACAATAATTTGTTTCATTCAAAAATTTTTAAAAATTCACCAAACACACAAAAGTTAGTAAAAATACTAAAAATTTTACCCAATACTCAAAATTTGTTAAAAATATTGTCAAAAATTTTACCAAATACTCAAAAGTTATAAAAGTTATCAAAAATTACAACTTGTTTCACCAAACGCACCAAAAATTAGAATTAATAAATTTTGACTAAAAATTATTAAAATTTGTGCTACCAAACGCCACCTAAATAGTCAAAGTTTCTGTTTTATATTTTATATTTTTTTAATATTAAAAGATAAAAATGTTAAATTAATAAAAAATTAATAAATTATCTATTAAAATTTTAATTTTTTTCTTAAACACAATAAAATAATTTTTTAATAATAACTAAAAAAATTAACTTTTTTATTTCCAAAATCAAGCGTAAATTTCCAAGAAGGCAATGCGTTCGGTTCGACGGTCCAACAAGCACTGCTCCCTAATTCAATTTCTCCGTCCCAAAACGAACAGCCCTGGTTAATCGGTCAAATTGAGGACCCACTAATGACGGTATGTTTGGTTCAATTTCCATCCGCAAGAGGGAAGGAAGTCTTATCTTCCCTCTTTTTATCTTCCCTCGAGAAATGAATTTTATTTTTCTACAGTGTGTTTGGTACGAAAAGAGGAGGGTAGAAATGAAAAGTGGGAGGAATGAATAAAAAAAGAAGGGAAAAGTAAGAAGAAAGAAAGTATATTTAGGGCCCTTTTGGGGGTGGCCGAGTAGAAGTCGGGCTTGCCTTAAGAGCTTGGGCCTCTCAAGGTTCTGGGTTCGACTCCCCCATGGGGGGTGGGTTACCGCTGTAATGGCGGGAGCCTAAAGGCCTCCTCTTAGTCGTGCCGGTCAGCCAGGACTTGCCTAGGCTGGTTAACTCTCCAGGGGCCGTTGCCGGCTCGGGTCCTGGAGCGTGCTTCGCCCTGTGCGCACCCCAGTACGGGGTAGCGGCTGCGGACTTCCACGTACCAGAAGAAAGTATATTTAGGCACCGTTTAGAATTTTATAAATTTTTATAAATTTTTTGTCACATCAATTTTTTTTTCATTATACACATTACGAATTTACAATTTTTCTGACTTTATCTCATTTTTTTCTCACTTTTTATCACTCCAAACACACACTTAGTTAAGTGAAAAAGTGAGAGAAAAAAAAAAAAGAAATATATACAGTATGTATATATTATAATTTACTTTTTTAATTGAAATTTATTTTAAAAAAAGTGAATTTATTTTTTAAATTTTTTATCACACGTTTCTCTTTTTCTCTGTCCTCTTCCTTTTTTTTTTCTTTTCTTTTCCCTTCAAATTTGAAAGGAAAAAAATTATATACCTCCCACTCGTACTTTTTCATCCTATTTTCCATCTCTTTGTTTCTTTCTTTCTCTCCACTTTTCTCTCTAACCTAACAATAAAAATAAAATATTATTCTCCCTCCTTTCTCCTTCCTTCTACTTCCCTTCCTACTTTTCATCCCACCAAACATAGGCTTTCATTTTTAGGCAATCGAGGAACTGCTGTTACCCTTTTAGGTAGGGTTTGAAATTTGTGTAAAATTTTAGGGAGATAATTTGTAAAATGTATTATTTTTAATTATAATTAGATAATATGCATAAAATTTAGTCGGTAATGATTATATTAAATTGATAGTGAATGCAATAAATCATTTATATAATTTATATATGTTTGATTTGATAATAAGAGTTAGTGATGTTTGAAAAACAAATACTTGATAAAAAAAATTAGATACGTCAATTATTCGTTTGAATGATTTTAGTAAAAAAAGTTGTCAAAAAATTTATAAAAATTAACAAAAAAGTATAAAGTTTAGAACTTTAAAATTAACATATGGAAAATAGAAAGGGCAAAAAATTGGTACTAGTTTCCAAAAATTTGGAACACTTTGCCTTCCAACCCCACCTTAATATATATTGAATATTCACTTGTTAAAATAAGTTTAGTAAAAAGATATTATTTATCTTAATTGAATATTTATTATTTAATTTCATAATCGATCTTTAATGAATTTAATATTAATTTAAGTGTAATTAATCTAAATTTAATAAAATAATTTAATAATATATAATTTGGAAGATAAACTTTTATTGATTATAATAAGAAATTATTATTATTATTGTTATTAACTTTAATTTTGATAAAATATTAGTTTCTTAGAGCAAGTCAATATAAAAATAATTATTTTTTATTAAACAATAAATTTTACTGAAGTGTTTTGATAAAAATCATTTAAATAATAAATTAGTATTTATTTTCATAGTAATTCGTTTCAATAAGTATATAAATAAAATATATGATTTAATAATAAATTATTATTTATTCAAAACTAACTTTAATTTAATATAATAAACCAGTTTAATAATTAATTTTATTAATTAAAATTTAATTTTACTCTAGTAAAATAATTTATTTTAATTAATTTTAACTTGATTGAATAAATTATTATAAATTAATCTTTTTGTGGTATATGTGGCAAAATTCTTTTAGTGGTATATGTAGCAACATGAAACTTAATGAGTATTAATTCCAGTTAACTGTTGGATTTAATCGTGGGCCTTAGGAATATTTATTTTTGATTTGGATTGGTTGAATTTGGTTTGAAGTGGATTTAAATATTTTAGGCTAGACTTTGGGCTTGGAGTCCATTTGATTTGTAATGTTAACCTCTTATTTGTACAACTTAATTGCAAGTTGGTCACTCGATTGGAGTGACCCATTTTTGTATCAACTCATCTTTCATTCACCCCCAATACATTCATGGAGTTACCACCTAACTAGTTGTAACACTCTTGAGAATTTATTCTTAGAATATTAAATTAATTGAAATTAATTAAAAAATTAGGTAAAGTTTAGGCCCCGTTTGAATGTTTAATTTTCAGCCAACTTTTGGTACTTTTTTTGCAAAAATTGATAGGTGAAACTTTTAGCATGTTTAGTAAAATAATAAAAATTTTTAATAACTTTTATCAATTTTTTATTTATTTGGTAAAAATTTTGGTGACTTTTAAGTTGGGTTAAAATAAAATAACTATTATACCTCTTGCTAACTCAGCAGAAGTTAGTGTGTTAACAACTTAACACGTAGAATTATTGGTCTAAAACACCAAAAGTTAATTTTATTTTTTGCTCCTCCAAACGAAGCCTTAATATATGCACACATACACACGCAATAAAACCCCTCTACAGTGATACTCTATATAATTATAACCTTTATTTAGTTATAAAAAATATAGCAAATATCATCAAAGGAAAAAAAAATTTCCATAGAACTATTAATGAGAACACATTTTGATAAATATGTTTTTACTTTGTCTAAAAATGCATTATCAGGATACGTTTTCTTCCTAAATCAATTTTGTGTAAAAATACAATATCAAAGTGCATTTTATAATTTGATTTTTTGAAGGAGTTTGCAAGTGTATATCAGTTTGGTAAATTGTACATATTTGTTGTTTTGATATTCCTTTTTTAGTATTGATCTTCTCATTAATTGCTTTAGGATTTTTGCAAACGTACATTATTGATATGTTCTCTAGTATATATATATTTATTTATTTATTATAAGCTTATTATTTCCTTTCTTATCCTTGTTCTTGGTACTCGCCTTTGTATTTTTAGTATGTTTTTTTCAATTTCCTTATTATTTTATGATTTTTTGAATTAAAAAAATGCATTTTGATATTGTGTTATCAAACAAGATTGAATTAGGAAGAAAACACATTTTGCAAATACGTTTTTAAGAAAAAAATGTATATTTTTTTTATGGACGTCATTTCTTATATATATATATATATATTTTTTTTACCATCCGAATAGTAGAATAAACAAAAATTCTTACATATGTATCAAAAAGGGTTGACTTTTATGCAAGTACAATTGATACATTAACATAGGTCCTACTTGGAACTAAGAAGTAAAATAAAATAGAATAAAAAAAGATTTTAGCAACTTTTACTGTTTTTTACTTGCAGTAAAACCTCAAAAATTACTAAAAATTCTTGAAAATTTTTTCAATTTTGTTATTAAATAAATAAAAGTTCCTAAAAATTTCTGAAAAATTTTCTAATATATTACCAAACAACCAAAAGTTACTAATAAGTTCATAAAAATTTTTATCAAATACATAAAAAAATAATACTTAATAATTTTTATCCAAAAATTATAAAAAAAAAAAAATTACTTCCAAACAGGCTATTTTAGGCTGGAGGTATATAACTTTTTGTTAGCAGTATAAAAATCTAGACGTTGAGTAAACACAAACATAACAGTTGGTGATTACTGATTCATTGGGCGTGGTTGGGTTGGGTTGGGCTTTCGTTCTAAGTGGCCCGGTTTACCTTTACACTAGGTTATCTCTATAAGTCTTACACTGTCACGTGTTGACTACTTGTTCGTTTGGGCAGATTAGAAACAACTTTTTATGATTTTTTTTTTGTTTTACCGTTAATTAATTAAAATATATGGCATCTGTTGCGGTTAAAAATAATTGTGAAATTACCGTTAATTAAAATGCACTTTAAAGCTGTGTTTTTTAATACACTGTATGTGTTTTATTCTTACCTTACCAACACTGAAAACGCTATTTAATTTTGTGTTTTTACGCCTTGAAAATACTGTTTGATAACGTGTTTTCCTTCTAATTGATTTGTGCAGAAAAAATACTGTTTCAAAATGTACTTTTTTTCCTTGTATTGAAAATGCAATTTGATAAGATGTTTTCTTCCCAGTACCCCCACCCGCATCGCTTATTCATTCTCTATATCCCATTAACCAGCATAAGTTGCTCAAAACACCAATATTTCATTTAATAAATACATAAACAAATTAAAACAAACTAAAACTCATAGACAAACTAAAACAATAACAATTTTTAGATAATGTCACAAACATGAAATAAGATTTTTCATACACAATAACAAAATATATAGAACAACTTTTAAAACATAACATTAACATGAACATCATGTATATATACACAATAGTAAAATAAGATTTTTCATAAACAAAGAAAGTTACGGAGAATATAAATCAACTTTTAAAACATAACATTAAGATATTTCCATTGCAATTTAACTGTGTGTACTTAATAGAATATTACATTATAGTATTAGAACGATGAATTTCCCAAAACTTGAGGTAAAGATGCCTACTCTGTCCCATAACTAGGCACTTTCTCGTATGTGGGGGGATCCTCCGCCCCTTCTGCACCTGTGGCTGAGTTTGTGGCATTATAGGCTGCGACTGAGGCATTGGGTCATGAGGCAACTCTCAATGGGTTGGGGTCGAAATGAGCCCTAGCCTTCTTCTAAGTGCATTGTCTGGGAGGAAAAGGTGCTGTGATGTCCTCCTATGATGGCGGTGATACGCTGGCGGTGGGAACTAATGGCGTAGGCTGCACCGGTGGTGACTGTGTAGTATCTACATCATCTATGACTATAGTATAGTCATCAATGCTCTTTAATGGATGATGTGGATCAATAACAGGTGATAGTGGCCTGGCAAAAGCCGATGATAAGAATCTAAAAGAACTAAAGGGTCCGGCTCCTATAGAAGTGAAAGGTATGGCTCCTGCAGAAGTAAATGGTCTGGCTTTTGTGGATGATGATGGTCTAACATCAAGGGGTAATGACAATCTCGCTGCACGCCTGGCTTCGGCCAACCTGTACTCATTATCTATGGCTACAATCATCATCCGCTTGATACTCTTCATTGTCTTTGCTAAGTGACAGACCTCATCCCAATCTTTATAGCTGAGGAGATCTATCGCTATCTAAGTGGCCTTAACAGCGGTGTCTACCTGTAAACATCGGTGTCTACCTGTAAACATATGAACAACGACATTAGATACATGTCATAAATTGCATTGTACTGAAAAACAACAATATTAATTATTTATTTACTCAAGAGTCACTAACTATTATAGTCTTTGTAGCTGCAACAGGCTAAGATCCAATCAGAGGCACGTCTCGTAGAGGTCCAATCGGCGTATTGCTGATCGTCCTATGCCACCGCATATGCGGATCATCCGGTGCCATTCGGTTTATAGATTGGTCAGCTGTGACTACCCCATTAAGTCAATTGTCCCCCGCGGTGATATGCTCTCAATGGTGGACATCCCAGCAAGTCCCTTCGCGACCTCGTCGATCAAGTGTATACAAAGCAAGGCTGGTCTCACATCTAATTGTCTCCTCTTGAATCATTACAAACTATCGCATGACTCGATCTGAGAAGTACATCTCCACCACGTCATAGCATATAAGGGATACTCAAGCCCGCTAAATCCCTCGGTCGCATGCAGGTATGGAAAGATTAATCAAATATGATTGCCACGTCATTTGTGACTCTATCATCATATCTGGCTGATCCATATACTATCGCAGAGTACAGGAAGCGGTCAACATAAGTTTGACTTGCCACCTATAATGAGAATATATAGTATTAGTTGCAGTAATGATTATGTTATAGAAAATAAAAGGAAGCTTAATGAACAACTACACTAAATTATTTGTTAGAATTCATACCTATAGTCGTGTGGGTCTACTAGTACTGGTGGGGCGCCAAGATATGTGTCTGTAGCATGGGGTAGGTCTGGGACTCGTACCCCATTCGCAGGTATAGCCTCAGGTACTCCTCCATCTATGGGTGCATCCTGTACCGGAAAGATCAATAAGTGCTGCAATCAGTGTAGGCTGTCGGATGAGTGGTTGTACAAGAGATAACCGCTCCTATGCCTATACCTGGAGTATCATTAGGGGGCCTAAAATCTCCTTGCACCTGGCTACACTGCCCTATATATCTCCTGATATAGCTAAACAAGTGCTGCTAACGCCCAGCTATAATAGCCAACATGCTCTAGCAGCTCTAACATTGTTAGGTACATGAGCTTCACCAGATTCCTTAACTTGTCTGTTAGCAAGCCACCCTCGATCAACAAAAATAGAGTGGCCTGTGCATGTTGTCGTGCAATCTCGTCATCTGTACCATCTGATAATCGAGTAAAGTACCAGGTCAACCAAGTGATTTATATCTGTGCTCCATGAATAGCAGCCACAGGAGTGGTAATGCCTAGTAACCTCTAAACCATAGCAATCCACTCGGCTACACTATGCTCCTCATTCATACCAGTCATTGCAAATCCATCAACTGGTATGCCTATGATCCCACTAATGCCCTTGAGCGTGACTGTGCACTTTCCTTTGGGTATGTGAAATGTATGCGTCTCAGGCCTCCATCACTCAACCAGGGCTGTGATGAGAGGATGGTACAACTTAATACAACCCATCCTATAGAATCCATACACCTCACCCCTAACCAAGTACTCGACCAACCTACCATATCTGGGTATATGACTAAAATCACACATCATCTACTTGTTGTTCTTAACAGTAAGGACTATTTCATTCTGTAATGAGAAAAAATAAGACATTAGCATATGTGGAGATAGAACATTAAGTAAATATTACTTTTATTAAAATAACAGACGAAAAATGTCAATAACACCTTACCCCATTATCCCATATCTGTGAAGATTTATGTCACAATTGATGGTACAGCACTGATGGACTATCGGGTATGGCTGAAAGAATCCGTCTATGAGTCCATATCTAATCTACAGCTAGCTGTATATAAGACAATATATTAGAACCACATAAGTATTGGACAAAAAGAAAATGTTATTCAAACTCTGTTCAAATTAGTGATATCATGCAAATAAAGAAAATGTCAATTGATTACAAGCAAATAAAAAAAGTGTCATTCACATTATGTTCACTTTAATGATTACATAAGCAAAACATCGTTCAAATAAGGAAACCATTACTGCCCAACATATCCAAGACAAAACATCATTACAATATTGCTTGCCGTTCCACAATGTGGATTTACACCCCAAGTGCAAGGTGGTCTGATGTAGCAATTTAAATTTAAACGGTGAAGTACCGGTCGTACCCACAGGGAGAGGCGTAGTAAACTCATAATTCTTCTTCTCTTATTAAGTAGGTGTCACACAATAAAAATGAGGCAAATTTGTTTTGAATTTTGAAAATGAAATTTATGATGGAAAGTTTAATGAAACTAAAAATAAAATGAACTTGGATCAAATCAATTCAAATAGTGATTTCTATGGATTTTCAAGGAGATCAATGACTAGTCAATTTGGTTGTAAAATCAAGTTCACTTAGTTTGATCTCTAGATCAAACACTTGGAGTGCAATAATTCATATAAAATATATGAGAGTTCTAGGTGGCAATCCCAATGCAAAATTCTTAAGATCGGACATAAAAATTCCAACTAAGTAACTCACTTATAATGTACATGGAGTATACAATCATAAGAATTAATCAAGAAATATCAACTAGTGATTTCAAATGATTCAAACAAACTAATCATCATTCATTATAAATCCAAAAAAAATTAAATATTGAAGCACAATTAAGAACAATATATAGTTGGTAAGTTTGGTGAGAAAGTTATGTTCATCTAATTGGAAACCCAAATCAAACACTTAGAGTGCATAATCTATAGAGAGTACATGCAAATTCTAAATTAGTAATTCACATACAAATCCTTCAAGAAAGTGCATGAAAATTCTAATTAGCAACTCACATATAAACGACATAAACTATACAAACAAGCTTGATCTAGAATTCTCAATAGATGATTTCAATAGATCCAAACAAATCAACTATTATTCAAAGATAATTCTCAAGAAAATTTAAATATTGAAAACCAAAGTACCTTAAAAATCCATATACATCATCTACTCTCTTTGATTTGAATCAAAGTAAGAGAACTACTCAACCATAAATGAAGAGTAACTTGAATTTGAATTGAAAGTTGATATGTTTACAAGAGAAATTGAAAAGGAAAATGAAAATTTCTCCCCTCCCAAACACGATCTAAACTATCTCTCTACACAAATGTATATAAGTCTGTAACCCCTTAAATATCTCAAGTATTTTTCTCTTTATATAGTACAAACTAATCAATTCAAATGACCAAAAAGCCCTCAAGTCTAATGAAAAATTACAAAATTTCTGCAGAGACTCGCATGGTTTGACAACAGTTCGCACCATGCTTTCACACTTAGCCAAATTTTTGAAATTCTGAAATTGCTTGCTTCTGTGGTTTGAATAAGGGTGCGAACAAGGTATGGTTCAAACCATTGTTCGCACCATATCTTGATACTTAGCAAAATTCTTGAAGTTTTGAAGTGGCACCTTTCTGTTGTTCAAACAAGGGTGAGAACAAGGCATGGTTTAAACCCTTGTTCATATCGTTTCTTCATACCTTAGAAAAATTTCACACCTTGAAGTTAAGTAGCCTTCTGTTGTTCAAGCAAGGGTATGAACAAGGCATTGTTCAAACCCTTGTTCGCACCACTCCATGCTTTAGGCATCTTTCAAGGTTTTTGGTCTTTTGTTTGGAACTTGATCCTCACCAAAAACTTCAATACTTTATTTCTTTTACCTTTTAGGCTATTTTTCCTACAAGTTTGAGAAAATCTTCATGAGAATGGTACAAACTCATAATATTATCATTTTATTCTTAAAATCTAGGTAATAATGCTCATTTTGGGTAGCTTGATTGTATGTTTTACCATACAATCTAATATCAAAAGCGAAACACCATCATCTATTATAACTACCCTGGAAGTTTGCTGGGACACTCCCATTTATTATGACCCTCCTTGTGACAAATTCTACATCGTAATTTCGAAGCGCTTTCACTCTTATCCATCTCATTCAAGGTAGGGGTTGATAGTGGTCTGCCTTTTTGTCACTTCAGACGCTTATTTGAAATAAAACTTCAGAACATTCAATGTTTCCCAATACTTTGGAGCATGCAATGGCTTAAAGTGAGGAGCATAAGTGTTAACATAAGTATTGACAAAGAACTCAGGTGCTATTATTCCTATCCAGTCATAGTGTCGCTCATTGCATACAACAATGACCTGTGAGCATAGAATCCTAAGATGACTCAATTTACCGCACATGCAAGTTTCTTCATTGAGATCCACAACTTGGACATTGCCTCCTCCATTAACATGGTGGCCAGTGGTAATCTCGTAAACCCTATCAATTTGGTTGAAACGTATTATATGATGGTTGCGAGCACAACGCTGGAACTTCTCCACAGCCTCCATCATAGGACATAGTCCACTTCTCTTTCAAGATCTTATCGAAATAGTTCCACACCTCCAGGTTTAACTTTCTTATCATTTGCATCATAACCTCAAACTTCCGAACTTAAGGGGTTTTGGTAGCATTTGACATCAACTTATTAAGCTAAACTCCACTATATGTCTTCTTAAAGTTCGCCTGCACATGCCGTATACAAAATCAATGGGTGGCGTTTGGTGGTGCCCAGTTTGAACTGGGTGTATTGACTGCCAAAACAAGGCCAGGATACTGATCTGAAATAAGGTATAAGCTTCATCTGTTTGGCACTAAATGTATCCTCAAATTGCAGAGAAACCAGAACCAACTCTTAAATGTCTTATCGTCAACCAGAGCAAAGACAAGTGGGAAGATTTGCAGGTTCACATCAACTCCCATAACAATTAGAAGCTTACTCTTGTATTTTTCATATAGGCGAGTGCCATCAATGCTCACAAACGGGTCTACAAAATTTGAAACCTTCGATACAGGAGAATACAAATTGCAAGATTGTAGTACTCGGAGTAACTGCAGAATGGTACATATAGTCAACAATGCTAGCAAGATTGAATCTTTGAATCGCGTGCAGAAATATTGGTAATTTACTGTAGGATTTTTCCCAGTTGATGAAAATAAAAGTAATTGCCTTCTGTTTTACAACCCATGCTTTGTTATAAGAAATATAATACCGATATTGCTTGTTCATTATCACCGTTAGTAGGCCAGCTGATATGGATGGGTCTTTCTTTACCATTATCTCGATGTAAGACGCGACGAATCGAGCATCTAACTGTGAGTAATCCTGATTTATCCTAGCATAAACACATGTATAGGGGCCAACTTAGGCAGTGATTTGCCATTGTCCGTGTTTCTTCAGCTTATATAGTTGCACGCATTCGCCAATTACAAGTTGTCCCCCCACCATCTTGCACTTGATTGGCCATGTCCTTATGTTGGACTCTGCAGTTTGGAATTGTGTATTGGTCCTCAATGAATAAGTCTTTAGGGCATTCATCATATCGTATTTCTCCTTAAATAAAATACCAATGCAATGTTCCTTAGTCATGGGATCCCACTGTTTATAACTAATCCCTGCTATGGAGTAGGCAGTGCTAACTTCAAGTAATATTGTAAATTTTTGTGAATCCAGTTGATGTAATTCGGGCTCTCCCTCATTTACTCCTTGGAGACACTCAAGTCCACATCAAAATCCACCTCCTCATTAATACCTAGACCAATGAATTGGTTAACTTTGGGCTTGGCCATTATTTCCTTTATGCATGGCGGCTCGACTAAATCATTGACTCCTATTTCCTACTGGTGATCAGCTAGCTCTCGAACCGCATCCCTCTTAAGTTCACTGCAAGAGTTGGCTCTCTTTTAGGAATTAATGGCGCACGTATGGGAGACTCAACTGACATAACCTTGTACTCTAAGTACAATTCGGTGTAAGACCACTTCAAATTATTGATTCGTTCCATCAATGTCTGAATTGAATCATCGTAATCCAATTTAAGCCTCCGCATATAGACGGCATTTCTAAATAGAAACAGATAACAACATGTGACTTTAATGTTCACCCCACCTTGTTAAATGCCTAATACGGAGCACAACTTTGTGACTATTTTTTTGTAGCTTACACTCGGAAGTACCCAAATACATCGCTCGTAATCACGATTGTATAACAATCCTTTAGCTGTTGATATAATACTTCCTCCCCCCCCCCAATAACAAAAAATGGCACGCAATCTTCAGCTATGATACCTTCAATTACAAACAAAATATCCTCATTAGTTTAACTTACTACCAAAAGAAAAATATAGCTTATTACTAAATGATAAGAAATGTAATCTTTATTACCAACAAGTTGACTAATTGAACAATCACCACCTAGACATGATTTGAGAACCACAATGGCATAAACTATATTTGCAAATATAGATAAAGAAAGTGTTAAAAAAAAAAAAAAACGTTAAGTCATATCTTTCCTCTTAAGACTATATTTGGATCACACAATTCATCATGGCTCAATTGATTTTCACCAATATGAGTTTGGATATTAAGTTATAATTTTTTGTTTTTTTTTTTATTTTTGATTTCTTTCATTTAGTTAGGGAAGGCTGCAAGGTATGTTTAGGAAAAGGATACTCATTTAAATTTATCCAAAACATCATTTACATTTTTTATCCAATAAATAAATGGCATAAAAATTAATTAAAATAAATACACTTATTTAAATTTATCCAAAGCATCATTTATTATATTTCCCATTTTTTTCATAACTTTGACACTATTTTTTTTTATTTGTTTTAAATGAAATGATGTAGCATGAAGCAAATCCTATTATTACATAGAAATATAGATAGCCTAAGTATTTCAAAACAAAAGCATAGGCATTTCTTTTAGATATTCTGATCGAGTTTCACTAAATTGAATGCAATTTGACCAGGTTCTAACTAAATTAACCAAAGACCATAATATTTTAAACTAAAAAATAACATCCTTTTAATTAATCAAATTATTTATAAGTGGAACTCAATCTTAAATGATTTTATCTAGTTAATTGAATTTTAACTCATACTGTGACATCTTAAATTTTCATTATTTTTTTAATTGCATCATTAATTAATTTTTATTTTATGGTTAGAAATTTAATGGTGTTAATTTAGTTTAATCTAAATTAATTAGTAAATAGATTAAGTTAACTTATTAAATTAATTGCTTAGTTAAAAAAAAAAAGAGAGAAAAAAAATTTAAGACGGTGCTATAAGTTGTGATGAATTATAAATATATATATATGTATGTGTGTGTGTGTGTGAAGGTGGATAGCTTACAGAAGAAAAAAAAAATGAAAAGTCAAATAAACATTAATGAGGGGGTAGAGTGTGTCACTGTGTCAGGGGACTTTAACCCGTCCCCCAAGTATACGCATATACATATACATATATATATGTAACTCACTTGCGTGTAGTGAAGAATGGTGAGAAAAAAAAAACATAGTAAGGAATAATGGAGAAAAAAATAGCAAGAATGAACAGAGAGCGAGGAAAATTTGTGGAAAAGAGGAAAATTTAGAGGTTTTGGCCAGTTGCTGAGGTAAGTTATTTTATTTTATTAGTTTAAAATCAATTACAGGAAAATTTACATAAATTAAGTATGTTAAAAATGGAGTGATTAGATTCCATTTTTAAAATTTTTATTATTACTTGATTTGTGTTATATTTCAACTGTTTGATGTCTGATCTGCATAATTTGTTTGGGTTAAACTTATGACTCGAAGAGAATCAGCAGCAACCACCCTAATAGTTTGATTTTCTCAGAATATTTACTATCCAGGTGGGTGTATTAAACTTAAAGGTAAAATGTATTAAATATACATTAACAAATTTTATCTATTTATTTGTTGGTGTTACTATTTAATTATTTTGATGTAAATTGTTGAATATTTATGGATTATTGTATTATTGTGTTATATATGAAGTGCGATTATTTTGTAGAATGATAAGTTTGGGAAGTAATATTTTACTGAAAAAATTATTATTGCATACCAGCATGGATTGTGTACATTAAACTTGCATTGTGGTCAGATGGGACCAGGCCATGTGGGGGCCAGGAAAACAAAATAAATAAATAAAATAAGGTCATATGGGTCAGATCAGATGGGACCAATAATAGGGCCAGATGTGGTTAATGGGACATACAAAATTAAAGCCACTGTCCATAGTTGAGCGATCAACTCATAGGCCAGATGGGGCCGAATGTGTGTTGCATATCATTTGTATCATTTATCATGCAAATATACTAAGTGATGGCTAGTTGGGGCCTAGTGTTGATGATAATGATTGATTAATGAAATGTGACGAGGTGTTGTGTGTTGAGATATTTTTATCATTGTTAGGGTATGATACATTTAAATTAATAAATATTCGATTATGGAGTAATTGTCTGGATAATTACTATGGATTATTCCTGATATGTGTTTATTATCTTTTATTTCAAGGTTAATACCTCCACTGAGTGTGTGACACTCACACCTAAATTTACACATTTCATGTTGAGTCTAGAAGTGACTGCAAGTGCTCGGAAGAAACTTTGAGTGGCCTGTTTTTCCTATTCTACCCATGTGTTAGTGTTTTGAGTTTATGTAAATAAATTTAGAGTTTCAACAGTACCAGACTGAGGCTATGTTTAATAAGTGAGAAATTAGAAGTTTGTATTTATTGAAGTGTTTGTAAAATTTTGGTTAGTATGCCAAAGAATGAATATAAATATGACAAAATATGTTGTGTTTCAATATGGGATTTTTGATATGAATAGTGTTTACTAATACCGCATGGATGGGGGATGTAGAAGTGTTCCCCCTATTTGAGGAACAAAATATGTATCTTAAAATAGGGGTGTGACGCATACAAAAATTTGAATTTGAATTGAGTTGAAACTAAAACTTTTCCCAACCCCACTCAAGTCAATTCCATTGCTATTCTCAATAGGCTAAACATCAAACACAAAGAATATAATACCCATGCAAGTTTTGCATTCAATTTTCTTTTATTTTTTGGTATGCCAAAAATGCATGTGAATCAACAAGAACATAATTTTGACCAACATATTGTTAGCAATTGAATAATCCCTTCGAAATCATCAATAATTAATTAGGAATTATAGTAATTTCTTTGGGATTGTATACAGGCCAAAAGCATTTTTGATTTTAAACTGATTGAACGATTCAGATTCACTAATTAGTTGAAGTTTTTGCCTAAAAAGCAAACACAAAAAAAAAAGATTGAGGGTTTTTAAATTTAATTCCAAAATTCCTCAGACAAAAATGATCCACAAAAATTATAATATATATACATTTACATGTTGCAACGAGGAGCTCGGCAGGTGGAGCGTCGGCGACCGAGAGGAGCGTCGGTGGGTGGAAGGAGCTTCAACAATGAGCATGAACCTAAACTAGAAGAAAGGTATATAGAGAGAGAGAGAGAACTTCATAATGAAAACCATAGAAGAGAGTGATTTAAATTATAAAACGTAAAAAATAGTCTATCAAATTGCGTTTTCGGTACTAAGGCATACAACACTATTTGAAATGGCATTTTTTACGTTTTTATAGTTAATTTCTAGGAAAATGCATTATGAAATAGCATTTTTAAAGGAGTAAAAGAGCAAAAGAGCAAAATCAAATATCATTTTCAGTGTTAGTAAGATGAGAAGAAAACGCAGTTTTTAAAAGGTGTTTTCAATATATTAAAAAATACAATTTAAAAGTGTGCTTTTATTAACGGTAATCTAACAATTATTTTTAACTGGACAACCGATATCATATATTTTTATTAAATAATGGTAAAACAAAAAAAATTCTAATTTTTATTTTCCTGTTTTCGTTCTCGTTTTTTTTGTCGTTGTGTTTAGCATGTTTTATTCGTTTATTTATAATAAAAAATTAAAATAAATATTGAATGGTTGCTAAAAAAATAATATTAAATAATTCATGTCCCCTGCAACAAAGGGCAGTCATCCCTCGATTTCCTCCACCTTGATCTCCTATTTGCAATAGTAATAATAACAATAAATAATAATAACTCTTCTTTTCCTTCGTGCGAGTGCGTGGGAATTAGCGCGTGGCGTGGGCCGTGACCGACGTTCTCTCCTCGTCTTCGCTCCTGCTACCGATTCATTTTATCGTCAATAATACCATATCGTCTCGATTATTATTATTATTATTATTAGTTTTTCTCCGGCAATTAAGGAGCTCCGATCGCTGGTTTGAGCTACGTCCCTGCCTCAATTGCACTCTCTTTGGTTATTGTTGCCGTCGTCTTCGCCGTATTGGATCAGGTTCGTCTCTTGAAGTAGGGTTTGCGTTTTGCCAGTTATTTGATTTTTGGGATTTAGCAATACCATTGTTCTGTTAGGGTTTTGACTTCAATTCTCGTTTGTTCATCATCCTGCCACGCAATTTTGGGGATTTTCGTTTGTGTATATTCAAAATTGCACAGCTTACTTTGTTAGATGTTGATCAGCCTGCTACGCAATTTGAGGGTTTCATTTGGGCATATTGAAAATTATACTGCTTACTTATTAGAGTGTATATATATATATATATATATATATCATATTGAAAACTATGTAGTCTCATATTAAGCTGCGATTTTGATGTGTAATTGCAATTAAGTTCGTCTGCCGTGTCATGTCACTTCTTTGGTCAAAGTACAGATTTTGACAGAGGACCTCAATGTAAGGAAGCACTTGTGGCTTTGATAGTTATTGTACCAGCGTATATCAGTTACCCATCCTTGCTCCCCAACAGAGAGAGAAACAGAAAAGGGAAAACGTATAATTTGTATCCACCAAGGTGCCTTGCCAATTTTTGACCCTGTGGCCTGGAATTTCCCCCTATTGTAACTCTGTTATTTTCCTATTCAGGGGCAGGCAAGTTAGGAAACTAGTCTGTGGTACTTTTCCCTCTTTTTTTGTTTCTCCTTTTCTTGCTTTCTTTGGTTGAGATTTTTTTTTTTAATTATTCTTGTTTGCTCATGGGTATTGCTTAGGTATTCATCAGTGCAATAGTTTGCACTGGTTTACTTATGTATCATCTATTCGATTTATGCAATGGACCATCAGTCACATTCAGACAGTCATTCTCATGTGTAAATTTACTTGTTTCTGTAGTTATATTTGCGTTAGTGAAATGATGACCTTGTTCTGGGTATTTGTGCACTCAGAAAACTCTTCTGGCGTAGCTGCTGATTGTTACTAACTGCTAATAATTAGTAGTTTCTATTTTTTTAAATCTGAATTAATGGCATTTTTAACTGAGTGCATAATATCATAAGTTCACTGCATATAGATTTTATGTACTTGGCTTATATTTGTTTCACACTTACACACTTACCTGTAATTGCTATTATCCACAATTGGGCCACAACTAATTTGTGCCCTTATTTTTTATGGGCTGGACAAGTTCAGAACCATGCTTAAAATGTGTCCAGGTTTTAGAGTGCAATGCGTGGTGACTAACAATATATTGCCTGAAAAAGTTTTGCCTGGTAAGTAGGGCAGCCATCGCTGCCATTTTGATTGAAGTATGTCCATTCTCTAGCTTATGCTGTGTTTTTGATGGCTTAGTTAAGTAATGAATTTTGCCATCTTTTACTAAGTGAGTGAAATATTTTAAAAGATCATTAACCACACTTGTACAGCGGCCAACCTTTAGACTATTTTGCCACTTTCACTGCTAATGTGCCAATGGCTTTTATTGTTGTTGGTGCTCCACATCCACCGTTCTGTCCACAATTAATTTCAATAATTGTACATATCAACTATTAAAGAAATTCCCTTGAAAGGACAAAGGCATCATTTTTTACTTCTTCTTCCTTTTTTTTTTTTTTAACAATAATCTCAAAGTTGATTTTCAAAGATCATTCATTGGTAGCTATTTAACTCTTGGTAATGTAACTTCCGCTTCCATAGCGACAAAGTTGGGTGTGCATAATTTGGTCGAAATTTGGTTTTCAAACTGTGCCGACCAAATTTAAAAAGTTTGGTTTGGTTATTTATCTAGCAACGGTCGGTTCAGTTATTTTTTTGTAAAAACAACGGTTATTGGTTTTTTTTTTGTGGACCTGTATGTTAACCAATTAACTAATTAAATATTAGTATTAATCGTTCGTGAGTTGTGTCTTATTCCATTTGAACTTATAAGTATTGTAAGTTTTGTTTCCACATTCTACGTCTCAAGTAGTACTTATATAAAAATTGTTATTTTATCTCTGTAATTAAATTATAAAAAATATATTTAAATTTATAAGCCTATATAGTCGAACCATATAATTCAGTTCAGTTAGTGGATATTTTTTGGTCGGTTTGGTTATTATTTCTAGTTTTCAAAATAATTGGTTCGGATATAAAAGTTATAATTTCCGAATTGTACCAATTGATACTCACCCCTTGGAGCTGTTGTGCTACTATCACTGCTAACGCTCCAATGGATTTTACTGTCATTACTGTGCCACCACTACCACCACTGCGACCATAGTTAACATAAATCATTCTGCATATCCAATATTATAAGGACCAAGGCAGCATTTATTACGTCTTTATATGTTTTGTAGTGATCTCAAGTTGATTTTCTCTTGTGCAGTCTTTTATTGGCAATTAATATATTTTGAGGCATATCCTAAATGGCATTATCAGATGCAGTTGATGAATTATCGTAATTTCTTTATAACTTCTATTTTATTTTATTTTTACATTTTGTTTTAGTGGATTTTGGAGGAGGGGAGCCTCTGCATTTCACTATCCAAGATCACTCGTGGATTATGTTTTATTTAGCTTTAGCAAAATTAAAATTCCCATCGAAGGAGACCCTCCTTTGTGTTTTGTTTCACATCACCAAAAAATGAAGTGGGGACTTAATATATTGAACTCAAATTTTATTTGAGTTGGAATAAGAAATGATTAGCTGAGGCTACATTTCATTGTGTTGAAAATGCTGGGCTTCCTACGTGGGGAATTCTTTCAGTGTTCTTTATGTGGTCCATCCATAAAGTGCGTCTATTTAATATTCAAAATTATTGCACTGAAGTGTGTTAATGGTAGAAGACGACGTGTTTACTGCATTAAGATTTAACTTCCTCTATGCTGGTTATGGAGCAATTCCCCCCCCCCCCCTTTTTTGGTGGGGGGATCTCAGTTGATGCAATGGAATTAAGATCTTTGTTTATCATGTTCCTCCTTGCATACCGGTTTCATATAATTATAATTTACATTTATATGCAAAATTTCTAAATTTATGCCAATTGCTGTATTGGACAAAGGTGGGGATTAGGAGGATGATATTAGCTGGATATTGTTTACTTCAAGGAAGTTTGAGGTTAAATAATTTTGTAAGGCTTTCGTGGGCAAGAACGAGGAGTATTTTCCTTGGAAGAAAATTTGCAGTTTTGGAGATCTGCCAAAAATTCCATTTTTATGTGATGTTTGGTTTAATTGACAATCTTATAGCAAGTCTAAGAATCTTGGTTAATTCGTTCTGTAAATGTCAAAAGGACAGTGAGTCAATCAATCATCTTTTTCTTCATTGCACATAGGCTAAGGAACTTTTAGAATTTAGTTTTATTTTGTTTTGGAGTGCATTGGGTGTTTGCCAAAGAGGCTAAACAAGCGGTTGAAATTCTGAGGTGCTTTTGTGGATAAAAGGAGAGCTATGTGGAGACTTGTTATTATTCATTTATTTACTTATTGTAGGGGTGAGTATTCAGTATTCAGTTCTAAATTAAATGGACTATTTTTTTTTCGTTCCCATTTAAAAAAATCGAATTTTACCGAACTTATTCAAAGAATTGAACTAAAATAGTTTGGTTCTATTTTTGGTTTTTTTGTATATGTGTTAAATATACGATATCTAAAAACATTACAATATTAACATTGCTTAGAATTTAGATGCTTAATTTTATATATTTATTAAGCTTCTTTTAAAGAATATAAGTAAAGAAAAATCTGTAATCTAACATCATATTAAAACTTTTATTCAAGTGTCTTAGATTTTAATGTGTAATTTATCTATTATTTAAGTGCAATAATTCTTACCATGGATTATGTGCACCAAATATATTTAATTTTATATTTGTTTTTTATTTATTTCATTTTCACTGCCTCACTTCTAGTAAAATTATATTTAATGTTATATTTTAATTTATTACATTTAAATATGGTTAAATATGGTTTTAATCACAATTTTAGTAGGAAAACCAAAATAATAGAAAATTAAAAATGAATTGAACCAATTGAACTGATAATCCAAACCGAACAAATCGAAATTATTCGGTTTCTGTTTGGTTTTGCTCTCCCCTATTTTTATCTATCCTTTTTTTTGGGGGGGGGGGGTTTGTGGTGGTTCGTTGGAGTGAGTCAGACTGAAGCATGTCAAACTTGGTGCAAGTTGATGTCCGCAAATATAATCTTCCCTTTTTTTGCGAATATATTGTTAGTTTAAAATTGAGAATATTTGGTAGATAGTTAAATGTAGATAATTTGTTAGAAGTATGTAATGACAGCATTAATTTTTCAATTTCCTATAAAAAGCAAATTTTCAACTAAAGAAGTTGAACCAGTGTACCCATATTGTGTCATAACAACGCTTTATAGTCAAAATGCAAGAAGCTCCGTGTCAAACCTCCTTTGACTAAGTGCTCCACTGATTTAGTGGGATCTCGTAAGGCCAAAAAGCATGGCACCAACATGAATTCCAACATGGTTCTACAGGCATTTATTATTTATTTACATTAATAGAATTATTAATTTATTTGTGCTAATGTTTCAGTAGACTCTCCAAAATTTGACCACCTCGATCTTTTGAACTGGCATTGAGTTGTTTTCACACTTTGTTGTATTTTTCTTTGGGACAAATTAGCAGAATACCTACTTGTCTTTCAGTTATTTTACACATGCTCTATATTTTTGAAGGACCCTGAGTGCGTTATCTAGAAATTTTGAACCACTTCGTCCTCTGCAACACTACTTGTAAATATTTTCTCTTGGACTAGGAAGAAAGGTGATTTTTTTATTTTTTTAAGTTCTGCCTCTGAGCTTGTAAATTTATTTTAGAAATAATAAATACTTAAAAGGAATGAATTTTCAATATAACCTGAAAACACAAACAGGTTTGAGGTTGTAAAATATTTAGTATTGTATGGTCAAACAAATTAATTTGAAAATAAATTTCTGTTGTTATTGATGACTCCCATGTTTTCATTAATCGTCGTTTCATCATGCCTATTGCAGCCATTTTGAAAATTTGAAGCTTTGGTGTTTCGATCTATTTTCCTAAGAAAAATTTTGTATTCCCATCAATGTATCTTTGTTTACTCATTTAATCTTGTATATTGTATTTTGCTAAATCTTTGTCCCTTTTAGGCAACTGCCTTGTCCCTAATTTTCTTTGATTTTAGTTTGCAAAAATTGTTTTTAAAGTACACTGGCTTTTTGCACTTTTTTTGGGGCAGGAATTTGGTTTTGGTTCTTATGATACGGATGTGTTAATAACACTTCATAGCATGAGTGGATGAAGATGCGTCATTGCTATTGAGGTACTACAGGATTTTCATGTAGATGGTTGGCTTGTAAAACTCCAAAACATGTAGCACTTGGTATTTAGGAGCTTACTGGATAAAAATGAATGTACAGGTACCGATGTCGGGACAAATCTCTGGGCAGGTACCTAATCAAGCTGGCACTCAGTTGCCTGGGCTATCTCAGCAGAATGGAAGTTCTCTTTCTAACCAGATACAAAATTTAGGGGGTCATCGTAACATACTGAATATGGAGCCTGAGTTGGCAAAAGCACGTGCATATATGCAACGGAAGATGTAAGACATTCTCTTACTATTTTAGTGTTACCTATATCTGTGCATGTTGAGGTAGGCATGCTTTTGTTATTGGAAAAAGGGGATGGTTGGAAGGCGTGCTTGAATGGGTATGATTTGTGGGAGTATTTTTTTTTTTATACATGAAACTAGCAGTTGCCAATGCTATGCGTAGATTGTTATTTTTTTATAAAAAAAAAAATGAATTTTATCAAAATATAGGTCATTGAGAATACGTGTGTGTTCTTGAATGTGTTGACTTCTGAAACATTACTGAATTATTGTATTCTAATCTATTACATTTGTGTCTTCTGTCTTTTTAGTGATATGTATAGTTGACGTCTAAAAAGACGGCTAAGATCTCATAGTCACAACAGTTGTGGCTATATGTGACTTTTTTCTTTATATTAACTCTTGTAAATGAAAAACAAGACTTAATTTTTCTAATGTGAATTTGTTAATCAGTTTTGCTTCATCAGTTCAAATGATGAATAAAAAACATTTATTCAATTCATTTAACTTCTTTTCATAGAAAAAGGGACATAAGATAAATTGTTCAACACTTCAAATTTAGCCCCTGTAAATCTTTCTTTCGACTACTGTGATGCTCACCTCTATCATTTCATATTTCCTCTCTTTCGCTATTTTCTTAATATTTCGTAATCCCTATTCATGTATGCGTGTTGGGAAAATCAGAAAAATACGATTGGTTTTTACATTTCACCACATTAGTTTAAATAAAAACTAGGGCAAATGCAAACATATATATGTGTACGTATGTGTACTATACTTCTTTTTAAAATTTCTTCTTCATGCCTTTTCTTATTCCCTCTCTCTCTCTCTCTCTCTCTCTCTCTTTCTCTCAGGCAAATTCTTTCCATATTCTTTTTTCTATTGGTAGATGTTGAATAGAGAAGTTGGGAGAGTTTAAGGAGGAAAGTTGATGGAGGTTAAGGAGGGAAGTTAAAAGGGTATTTGTGGTATCAAATTTTGCAAGTCGACTTTACAAAAATGAGACACCAAAAGGGGTTCTCCCTTTACATAACATTATAGATGGATCAATTATTATAATTCATATGTCACCACAGAGGTTTTATTTTATCTAGAACTTTTAATTGTACGTGTGTGTGTGTGTGTGTGTATATATATGTACTAATACTTTTAAAAAATGTGAAAGTTCCTCAATTATTTAGTATCTTACTGAAGCATTGATTTAGTAGAACACCACCAAAAACATTCCAAAGAACCTCTTAAGCTCAAGGTCCAATGAGAAAGGCGAAACCAGTTCCCAACAGGCCTGAAAGTTAGATGAACAAACCAAGATCAAAATTTTTGAAAAGTGTTCCTCAATTATTTAGTATCTTACTGAAGCATTTGCCTTTATATGTATAGTGATTTAACTTAATTTAATATAATATTTATTTTGGTGAGCATAATAAAATTTGTGTTATTTTTTTCTTTATTTTATTTTATGTAGTTATTTATGATCGTAGTATCTTTTTTATTGTACTGAAAAAATATATATTTTTTTTCAACTTTATAGGCAAACTCCAAAGATAAATTTTTGTGATTATTGACTGATATCAACCTTTATTTTTATTTTTACTATGATGTCATCCTTTTTCAACCTATATTACATTACAGAGGCAGCACGCCCTTTCATTCCATAATTACATTTTTTATGGGAACAGTATTAGATATCATAATATAAGGCTGCTAAATGTGTATTTATTAGGTTGATTACTTTGAAAGAGATTCTCCCATTAAATAATCAAACTATAAGAATTTTTTTAAAGTTAAATTTGTGTTGGAACTAGTTATACAAGACAGGACTCACTTTGCTTCTTGATAGGTGGATCCACTTCACTATGGTTCTGTATCATATCACCATTACAATAAATAATAAAATTTTTATCACATTGTCCAGCCTTCATTTAATTGACAGAGTTGACTGAGAAACAGTCCATGTGTTGCACTCTTTGTATAACAATGGCGGTAATCACTTTCAGAAAGGAGGGAAAAGATCTAAATTTTTTATGAGAAAAATCTCCTTTTCCCAACTTTGTTATACTTGACTTATGATAGAACATTAAAAAAGCCATGTAATTAAGGGGTCAACATAGGCAACTTCAATGTGACCACTTTCACACAAGGCTGTTCATTCTGTGTTCCCATGGATTAGACCATCATTTGTAGCATTATTATAGGTTTGACATGGTGCAGCAAGGGGGTGCTTATCTGATTGGTATTGTTTGACCATTGGACTTCAGCCGACGGTGGAGGCTTGTGCTGGGAAAGATGGAATATTATGTCTATTTCTGTTTATATCTTGTGATTTAATTGTGAAGCTTGTATAAGCAATGAACAGTATGGTGTAGAAGAAAATTACACCATAAATAAAGTACCTAATATTGACGTGACTTATGTTAAGGTTTAGCAATATCCATTTTATAATGGACTTGTTATAGGTGGTAACACAATCAAGACCTAGTAAGGCATGGGCTAATTTTCTTGCTAGTCCAATCTGCTTGCCCAGGAGCCCAACCTTGTAGTTAACTAAAAGTGGATATATGGTATTGATGGCAATATCTGCTTGTTAAGGTTGTGTGCCTTCAATATCGATAAATTCTTATGTGACCAATAAATATAGTGTAAATATTTCATTCTGAGTGATGGAAGGATCATACCATTAGTGCCATTTTATATTTCTCCAATGCTTTTGCCATAGGTCTAGAGAAAGCCACAATCAATAGGATTATCTCCCATCCCAAAAGGGGGAGAGTGAAATTCTGTTTCTGTCCACTGAGACCAAGAGATTGGATTTAGCTGTAAGAAGAACGGTCATGTAAATAGCTTAATTTGGACTGGGTAGTTGAGCGGTAGCAATACCACAATACCAGCACAAAGCAGTTGCTGCCAGTCTTGAACTTGCATTATTGTGCTGAGCTATCCCAACCCTTGTCGGAGTGATGGCCTCTGCTTTAAGTAGACCCTCCCCCTAAATAATGGTACCTGTGCAAAATAATCTGTCACCCTTTTCCTCTCCTTGTTCAACGTTGTTTTTGTGATGGATGACTTCACTAAATTGTTTTTGCATATGCGTGCTCAATATTTTCCATATGGCATTGAATACCGATTCAAACTTTGCACCTCCTTTTCTTCAGCTCTGAAGTGCTTACTCAACGGCAACAACATGCTCAGGATATAGATCCAAAACGGGTTCTGGATATTGTAAGACGCCTAGACGAGGGTCTATTCAAAAGTGCTACTACACAGGTTCTTTATAGTTGTCCTTTGTTCTCTTTTTTATGCAATCCTGCTGATGAAATATGTATCTTTTGTTACCTGGTTTACATTGGAGTAGAAGAATATAGTAACTGCAATTTCTTGGAGAAGTTTTATTTATTTATTTTATTTTTCATTAGTGCCAAAAGGATATTTTGCATTCTTGAACACTTCTTTAAAAACTAATTAGTTGATTGTGTTAGCATGTTCCATCATCTCCCCCCCCCCCAAAAAAAAAAAAAAAATGATTGCATTAGTATGTTGACCTTATTATGCTTTGCTTATGACATGGACTTTCCTGTATTGCTAGGAGGAGTATATGAGCCTGGAGACTCTGGAGAACCGCTTGCATGGTTTGATCAAGCGTATACCAATGAGTAATCAAAACCACCACTATTCGCAGTTTGTTAATTCTTCCTCTCCTATTGGTACAATGATACCAACTCCAGGCATGCCTCACGGTGGGAATTCAAGCATGATGGTTACATCATCTATGGATGCTTCCATGGTTACTGCCAGTGTTGGTAAAAGCACTGTACCTGTGCCTGGCAATTCTGGAAGCTTATTAGCAACTGCTAATGGGCCTTCTGTTGGGTTGCTTGGTGGTTCTTTCAGTTCATCTGATGGTACTTACACTTTCTGCTCCTGTAAGTCGATACTTACCAACTGCTCTTCCGTCACAGCAGTGTAATGAAATTCACTTTTGCAGGGCCTATGTCTAATGGGTATCAACGCCCACCTTCAAATTTTTCCATAAGCTCCAGTGTAAATAACATGGTGCCCTCTGTTGGTTCACAAAGAATGACAGGCCAAATGATCCCAACTCCTGGATTTAATAGCAGCAGTAATCTGTCTTCCACAACTTTGGAGTCTTCTAACAGCGCTGGTGCTTTTTCAACAGCTGATTCGACTGTGATTTCACAGACCCTGCCACAGAAGCAGCATGTTGGTGGTCAGAACAGGCGGATACTGGAAAACCTTGGTAGCCGTATAAGTGGTGGAGCTAGATCTGGTTTGCAGAAGAAATCTTTTGAATTTTCAAATGGTGCTTTAAGTGGTGGTCTAGGTATCATGCGGAACAATTTGCAGTTAATCAATGGTCCTGGCACTTCTGAGGGCTATTTATCCGCTACATCTTACAGCAATTCAACCAAACCTTTACAGCAGCACTATGATCAACATCAGCGGCCAGTGATGCAGGGTACTCTCTTGCTCTCATTATTGTACTTCTTATGAGGTCTGACATGCCACTTTTCAGTAGTATGTGGAAGATGTGACCTGTAACTTTAAGTTTTAGTGTTTGTCTAAAATTGCATTCTCACTGCTTGTAATTTGTTTATTAGGTGATGGATATGGGATGAGCACTCCTGATATTTCTGGGTCTGGAAACTTTTGTGGTCCTGTAACCTCTTCTGGTTCAGTGATAAACAATCAGAATTTGAACCAAGCGAGCTTGCAGCCTATATCCAGAAGTAATCCTATATTGATTACTAATCAGTCGAATCTTCACATTACCCAACAGGCTGCACATATGGAGTCTCAATCTATTGATCAATTGGAAAAAATGAACTTCCAGCCTTCTAGCTCATTGCGAGAGAATTTCATACAATCCCATCATCAGCAACGATTTCAGCAACAGCCTCATCAATTACAACAACAGTTCGTGCAACATCAACGCCAGCAAAAGCAGCAAATTCAGCAGCACCAGATATTGTTAAAGAATGATTCTTTTGGTCATTCTCAGCTGACTACTGATTTAGGTAGTCAACTAAAGCCAGTGAATGGAATGGAGTGTCATGATGAATCCCTGCACTCACAAGTGTCAGAACAATTCCAATTTTCTGAGTTTCAGAATCAATTCCAGCAAACTTCTGCTGAACATCACTCCAAAGGTGCACAGTTGGCTTCTCTTCCATCTGTCTCACAGGATATATGCTCAACACTGACTCAAACTTCACAGCAGATGCAACAGTTGTTGCATTCTCAACAGATGGTTGTTGATTCTCAAAATGATTGTAGCTCTCTTTCTGTTGGAGCCCGATCAGAGAGACTGCTGCCAGGTCAATGGCATCCTAAGTTGCAGGATAGATCCCAAGTACCGGTTGACATGTCACTTGAGCAGAATATTCAAGAAGCATTCCATCAGAGAATAAGTAATCAAGATGAAGCGCATCGCAATAATTTATCATCAGAAGGATTTATTTGTCCAACTGTTGTTACTAGAACATCAGAGCCTCCAAGCTCAGGTGGGGCTTCCTGTAGAGCTGGTAATCCCGACCGTGAAAGGCAGTTCAAGAATCAACAAAGGTGGCTATTATTTTTGAAGCATGCTCGTTGGTGTATGGCTCCAGAAGGAAAATGCCAGGAAGTTAACTGCGTAACTGTTCAAAAACTTTTGATGCATTTGGATCACTGCAATGTATCTCAATGTTCATATCCCCGTTGCCATTGTACGAAGATGCTCCTTAGTCATTACAAGCATTGCCGAGACCCAGTTTGCCCTGTTTGTGTTCCTGTCAAGAATTTTTTACAGATGCAGCTGAAAGCTCGCGCTCATTCGGATTCTAATTCTGGCTTGCCTTGTTCCATTAATGGATCTTCTAAAAATTATGATGGTGGAGATATTGCAGCTCGATTAACTTCAAAGATGGCTCCACCAGTTGTTCAAACTTCAGGAGATTTACAGCCGTCACTGAAACGTATAAAGTCTGAGCTGCCTTCTCAGTCTCTTGTTCCTGAGGGTGAAAGTTCTGCTGTTTTAATTCATGCAATTGGGGAATCTTATGTACGCAATGATGCATTACGTGAGGAATCCGAACATGATGACCCTTGTATGCCTGTGAAAGCTGAGGTTATGGAGGTGAAGATGGAAATTCCTGTAAGCACTTGTCAGGAGAGTCCTAGAATCAGTGTCACGAAGAAGGATAATATGGAGGATACCTACAGCCAAGAACCTGTTGGAGAACTTATTACAAAGGATGATCCAAATGGTTTTGCTCAGCAAGAAAGCATTAGAAGTGAAAACGAGATGGACCAAGTTAAACAGGAAAATGTGTCACTGCCTGCTGAAAATGCTGGCGGAACCAAGTCTGGGAAGCCAAAAATAAAGGGAGTATCACTGACTGAGCTGTTCACCTCTGAGCAAATCAGGGAGCATATTATGAGTCTCAGGCAATGGGTTGGCCAGGTTCGTATATGTTCGTATATGTATCTACTGTCATATTTCATTTAAGGTTATTGGGTATATCACTTCTTTTGGAGTAGCAAAAACTGACCACCTGACCCAGGTGATGGGGCTAGCTATCATTCTAGAGATGAAATGAGCTAGATGTCGATGGGTTTTTGGAACCCACAACAAAAAGAGAGTACACTATTCTTTCAACAAAGAGAATTTTATTAATGTTGGCCGTCCAATAAAGGTTTACATGCCTAGAAATCCTATGTAAATTAGAAATACTAATTAAAAGGAAATTTTAGTGAAATAAGGAATTACAAATAAAAAATAAATATAATAATATAGCAATATTAAAGAAATAAAAAATTTAGCAAATCTAGCTAAAGAGCAAGAAGATGCCTGATGCATGGAGGAAAAGTATCCTTATACTCATATACAAGAACAAAGGAGATATTCAGAACTGTGCGAACTAACGCGGGATTAAATTGATGAGCCATGCGATGAAATTATGGGAGAGAGTTATTGAGAGAAGACTAAGAAGGACAACAAATGTTTCAGAGAACCAATTTGGTTTCATGCTTGGAAGATCAACCATGGAGGCTATCTTTCTCTTGAGGAGGTTAATGGAATAGTATAGAGAAGGTCAAAAAGATTTACATATGGTGTTCATCGATTTAGAGAAGGCATATGATCGGGTTCCTAGGGAGATTCTATGGAGAGTATTAGAAAAGAAAGGAGCGTGTGTCGCATATATTGAGGCGATAAATGACATGTATGATAGAGCCATGACATCTATACGGACGACTGGTGGAGAGACTAATGAGTTCCCTATCACGATTGATTTACATCAAGGCTAAGCGTTAAGCCCGTACTTGTTTGCTTTAGTTATGGATGAGATTACAAGACATATTCAGGATGAGTTGCCATGATGTATGCTATTTGCAGATGATATTGTTTTAGTAGATAAGACGAGAGAAGGAGTGAATGCTAAGCTAGAATTGTGGCGGGATACGTTAGAGACAAAAGGATTTAGGTTAAGCCGATGCAAGACGGAATATATGGAATGTAAGTTTAGTCAAAGTAGAATAACGGGTAGTATAGAAGTAAGTTTAGGCACACAAAAGATTGTAGAGAAAGATAAATTTAGGTACCTTGGATCTATGGTGCAACAAGATGGAGGGATTGATACTGATGTAAGTCACAGGATTCAAGATAGGTGGACCAAATGGAGGAGTGCTTCGGGGGTTTTGTGCGATCGAAAAATCCCCCTCAAGGTGAAAGGAAAGTATTATAAGGTAGCGGTTAGATCAGCGCTGCTATATGGATCAGAATGTTGGGCAGTAAAGCATAATCATGGTCAGAAGATGGCAGTTGCGGATATGAGGATGCTAAGGTGGATGTGCGGGATTACAAGGAAAGATAGGATTAGGAACGAAGAGATTAGGGGTAAAGTAGGAATAGCACCGATTGAAGATAAAATGAGAGAAAACCGATTAAGATGGTTTGGCCATGTTAAAAGGTGTCCAGCAGAGGCACCTGTTAGAAGGTGTGAAAGTATGGAGATTGCCAGGAGTAGGAGAGGTAGAGGAAGACCCAAGAGAAGCTGGAAAGAAACCATTAAACATGACCTGACTTACCTAGATTTATCGGAGGGCATGTCCCTAAACAGATCTAATTGGCGTCGACAAATTCATATAGCCGACCCCACCTAGTGAGAAAAGGCTTGGTTTGGTTTGGTTTGGTTTTAGCAATTCTAACAAGTAATAAAATTACCAGATATGAGCTAAGCTCAAATTTGAGTATTAGAAATCCTAGGAGATATTCCAAAAATATATTGTCAAACTTGAAAACTTGTAGAGCAAATGTAAACCAAAATTACATGTTTCCTGAAGTAATAATATTAACCTAACTGCTTTTTGTGATGCCTCTTCCATTTGTGAGGGTCGCAATATTCTTCAAACTTTTTCGCCACATGCCTTGCATTACCAATATATAGTTGATATTACTACTGGGGTATTCCTTTTCTACTATTGGGGTGCATTTTTCCTGTTAAGTAAATGAAATTTGCATGAGATCTTTTTGATTGGCTAAATCTTATTAGATATGATAAGATAATTGGTTTCCAGCTTGGATAATAGAGGATATGGATAATGAGAAGGATAAAATGGAATTCTAGGTCTTATGAGATATCTTTTTGATTGGCTAAATCTTTATGAGATATAAAATAATTGGATATATATATAATTTGCATTGGGTATGATGAGGATTAGAAGTAGGATAACTGGTATCCCATTCCATCCCATTTTTTGATATACAGGGATAGGGTAAGAAAAAGTAAATGATCCTTGTTTGAATATTTGTATTACAATTACGTTAAGACATGATCAACGATGGTTTTGACTAAATTAGTGTCAAATTTTTATAATAACATTTATTAATTTAAAATTTTATTAATCGTTATTTTTACAAATTAATATAAAATCCTAAGAATTAACTATTTCAAATAAAAATAAATAAATATAAAATATTAAAATAAGGGATTGTACAAGTTCGTGTAATAATAAATTATTATATTGCTGTAAAAAAATAGAAAAAGTGCAAATATGTCATTTTACTCTTATCTTTGGCAAATAGAAAATTAAAAATATATATTTTTGCCAAGTCTCCTCCATTTTGTCTTGCACTTTTTGAAAATTGCGACTTAGCGCATCTGTGTTGTGTCAGTGTCTGTGCTTCTTAGGTTGGAATAAAGTTTGTTGGCTATGGGCCAGGGCTTCTTAATGGTTACTAAGAATTAACATGATTTGGTTGAACCCCTATGCCAATGATACATTATGCATGGAATTGAACGATGATTGTCTTGTTTCTTGGTCTTGACTGCATGGTTTTGTTAATTTTTTCCCTCATTTCTTTTCATTTCATACACAGTAGTGTTTGATGATGAGCTTTTATTCCCTTTCTTGATAGAGTAAAGCAAAGGCCGAAAAAAATCAAGCAATGGAGCATTCAATGAGTGAGAACTCATGTCAGCTGTGTGCAGTTGAGAAACTTACTTTTGAGCCACCACCCATGTATTGCACGCCATGCGGTGCTCGAATAAAAAGAAATGCAATGTATTATACAATAGGAGCTGGTGATACACGGCACTATTTCTGCATTCCATGCTATAATGAGGCCCGTGGGGACACTATCTTAGTTGATGGAACTGCTATTTCGAAGGCAAGGCTGGAGAAGAAGAAGAACGATGAGGAGACTGAAGAATGGGTATTTTATTTCCATTTTTCTCTTACTTATTTGGTGGTCCATATAAAGTCTTTAGTTTGTGTAATTTTTGAAACTTTGTACAGTGGGTTCAATGCGACAAGTGTGAGGCTTGGCAACATCAAATCTGTGCATTGTTTAACGGTCGAAGGAATGATGGTGGGCAAGCTGAGTACACTTGTCCAAATTGCTATATAACTGAAATTGAAAGAGGAGAGCGTATGCCCCTACCACAGAATGCTGTTCTCGGAGCTAAAGATCTGCCTAGAACAACCCTCAGTGACCACATAGAGCAGCGATTATTTAGGCGATTGAAGCAGGAGAGACAAGAGAGGGCAAGGTTTCAGGGGAAGAGTTATGATGAGGTGATTCATTTAACTTGCCATGTGATGTTATGCAGGTCGACAATTGGTATTTCGTAGTTAAATATGTTACAAGCATGGATTTTCTTTTCTAGCAGGATGCGCTTGTGCTTAAATCCTTTAAATTCTTTAATTTCGATTTCAGAAGATGCTCCAATAATTTTAGATAGGTCCGGTGAACAACTTCTAAATAGTTGCGCATTTTAAAAAATTGGATCAACTGCTTTTCCTTTCCGGCCTCTAAGATGAAAGGGCCTTTTGGGATAATTGAACTGAAGTGCTTGCCTTTCTCTTGGAAAACATTGGGTTTCATCTTTGAGAATCACAGTTATTAAGCCCTGCACCCTTTGTTCTGGTTAAATTCTCTTCAGTTAGCTGAGGGACTTATTTTTACTGTCTTCTTCTAGAAGACTACTTTGGGTTATTGCTTTAAATTAATGTTTTGGAAAAAGCCAGATGGTTAATTCACGCCCCCATCCACTGCCCTGCATCATTCTCTGTTCTTTCCAATAAGTAGTATTTTATTCTATTTCTAGGTGATATTATAGATTTTGTTTTTGATAAATAAATATATTACTAATAAAAGGCACCAATATGATGCCACCCAAGTACAACGGTTGTAATAAACCCATCAAATTAAAAAACCATGCTCTCAACAAAAATAAGAAGCTCTCTAAATCCATTTCATTCCCCTCGATAATAAACAATACAGAATAGTAAAAAAAAAAAAAAAAAAATAATTAGATTTTCAATCTATGCAAGTGAACCTCTTTGCCTTGAAACAGTTTTTTTACTTTCTTTCATTCTATAGTAACCACATTAAGCAATAAGGAACAATTCTCCACGCTGCTCTGACTTTCCTTCACCCAAGTTCCTCACTAATCATGTAACACCTGTTTGATCTCTTTCAGAAATATCCAAAACATTCCAAAGATGAAAGAGTTATATTCCACAATTTCTTTACCCACGTACAATATGGCAATCGATGATCAGTGGAGTCCCCATGGATTAAACACCAAAAAAAAAAAAAAAAAGAGGAAAAAAAGCCACTTTGGGGTTCTTCAAACTTCCAAATCTTAGTGCAAGGAAAATTTTCCTCCTTGCTTAACGTTAGTGCCTCGTAATACAATTTTACTTCAAACACCTTATTTTGACTCGTTCCAGTGCATAGTATCCTCCCCTACAATTTCCTTCCAAGAATTCAACACATTTAAAATATAACTAAAACCATCCATCTCTCTGTCATGAAACCTTCATAGATTAACATGCCAAATCATAACACCCCCTACCATGGAAAGATAATTAGACACTGAGACTTCCTTACCCCATGCTACCTCAAAAATTTCACAAAACAAATCCTGTAATATCTGAGTTTTCAACCATATGTTGCTCCAAAATTCCACGTGATTTCCATTCCCACTTCCCAAGAAGTAAACTTCGTAAATTTATCCCATCTACTTCAGATGCTTATCCAAGGACTCGAACCATTTTCATCAGAAGTGTTCCAATCTCTCGAAGAATGACCAGGTTTAGATGAATCACCTTTCCACAAAACCTCTCTCTTTTACAAGCTCTTTCCCAAGCATATATTATGGGTTTCTGCAATTCACATTTGGATGGAAATCTTTTTTTTTTTTATTTAGTTCATTATGTGCAGCTCAGATTACCATGGTCAAGGGTTTAAAATTCTTTGTGCTGTTGATATTGCCAGGTTCCAGGAGCAGAAGCACTTGTAATTAGAGTTGTGTCATCGGTTGACAAAAAGTTGGAAGTTAAGCCGCGGTTTCTTGAGATTTTTCAAGAAGAGAATTACCCAACAGAATTCCCATATAAATCCAAGGTATGCCAGTTGCCAGATTTACAATATTCTTTTTAAGGTCTTTATATTATCTTAATGTACATAGGCATGGAGATTTCTGTCCATTTTCCTTTTTCTGAAGTAGCATTTTGTGTTACAATGGTGTCTATGTTGTCCTCAATGACATCAAACCAAATTTTCTTCTTCCAGGTAATATTGTTATTTCAGAAAATTGAAGGTGTGGAAGTATGCCTGTTTGGCATGTATGTTCAAGAATTCGGATCAGAGTGCCAACAACCAAATCAACGCCGTGTTTACCTCTCATATCTGGATTCTGTTAAGTATTTCAGGCCTGAGATTAAAGCAGTGACAGGAGAGGCACTCCGTACATTTGTTTACCATGAAATTCTGGCAAGTTTTTTACTTTGCTCTCATAATATACTTTTGTTTGCTGATTCCTTAAGTTTTTTGTTGTGCAAGTACTTCTTCTTTTATCATTTTCATTGTCATTATTATTATTGACCTCCTTGCTGATATATCTGATTCTCCAGATTGGATACCTGGAATACTGCAAGAAACGTGGTTTCACAAGTTGTTATATATGGGCTTGCCCTCCATTGAAGGGCGAAGACTATATTTTATATTGTCATCCAGAAATTCAAAAAACACCAAAATCTGATAAACTTAGAGAATGGTGAGCCAAATGATCTTCAAATCTGGGATCAGTTTGCCTTTCTATGTCATTAAGGAAGCCTTATATTATTTTTGCATGGATGGATTTCTTTTGTACTCAGGTACTTATCAATGTTAAGAAAGGCTACAAAGGAAAACGTTGTTGTTGAGATCGTTAATTTGTACGACCATTTCTTTACATCTGTTGGGGAATGCAAGGCTAAGGTAACTGCAGCTCGGTTACCTTATTTTGATGGGGACTACTGGCCTGGTGCTGCAGAGGATATGATCTACCAGCTTCGTCAAGAAGAAGATGGCAGAAAACAACATAAGAAAGGGGCAATCAAAAAAACCATAACAAAGAGGGCTCTAAAAGCATCTGGTCAATCTGATCTTTCTGGCAATGCATCAAAAGATTTGCTACTGATGCACAAAGTAATACTAATATTCAATATGTCTTAGTTTAGTACTTTTTTTTTTTAAGGCTTGGTTTGGGTACGGAAAAACCAATTGTTTTTTTCCTTTTTAGCTTTTTTCCGTCATATATGGATTTTTTTCACCAAAATTTGTTCCTTTTTTTTTTGGGTAGTTTTTAGGCATGTTGTTCACATCCCTCAAAAATAATTGTAAAAATATAAAAATTCACGTTTGGTTTTTTTTTTTTTTTTTTCAAAAAAAAAAAAAAACAGTTTCTTTTTTTTAAAACACGTGCAAAATTTTCTATTGGATGCAATTATTATTATTTTTTTTCTGATGGATGCGAATAACATGCCTAAAAACTGCCCCCCCCCCCCCCCCCCCAAAAAAAAAATCAATTTGTTGTGGAAAAAAGCCATATAAGATGAAAAAAAAGGCTTAAAAAAAAGTAATAAATAAAACTGGTGCTTCCATACCCAAACCAAGCCTAAGTACACGATCCTCTAATTTTGAAACTATGTTCATCAACTTAAAACTTATTTAGCATTGTTGGTTATCATTGTTGTCTGATTATTTTATTCATTTTCTGTATGTATGTGATTGTTTCAAACTCATGCAGGGATTATTGTGATGCTGTTATACCATAAAATGATTTTAGCTTCTTTAAATATTGGGTAAACTATACTTTGCACCCTTTTACAAAGAATCTGACTTCAGGATCAACCCTCTAAATTGTAGCAATTAAGTCCCTACATTTCTAACTCATTGCAATGGACCTTTACTGGACTTTTAGTTAAGGGTTTTCCATTGGCTGGGCGCACGGCCATTTTTAAGGGGTAAAAAGGTAAACAATTGTTTTCTTCCAAACTGCTGCCAAAAAAACACTCAATTATATTCATTTTATATATGATTTGGTAATTGATATGTTCGTATACTGATTAGTTTTTTTGATAAAATACTTGCTGGTGGTCTCATAGGTAAAGTACATAAAACGAACAAAAGTGAGTTTTTTTTTTTTTTGGCTGAAATATGGAAGAAGATATGGTGATTTTACCTTTTTACCTGTTTAAAAATGGCCACATGACTAGTGAATGAAAAATTCCTTACGGAGGTTCATAGAAGGTCCACATTGCAATAAATCAGAAGTATAGGGGCTTAATTATTATAATTGGGAGTTCATGTCTTGAAGTGAGGTTCGGTGTAAAGTGTACGAGTATGAAGTCTAGTTTACCCTTAAATATTTTATTGTTATTGTGTTTTGTACTTATTTAATTCTGTCCAATCTGGCCATTTAGAGAAACTGAATTCTTGTAGCTAAATTCAGATAGTCGGGTTAGTGGCTGTTGAATTGAGTACTGTGTTTTATACTTTTTGGTATTTAACATTGAATATTTATTAGTTTTAGCTTATAGATGTTACTCCTTTGTTTTTCCAGCTTGGTGAAATGATTTGCCCAATGAAGGAAGATTTTATCATGGTCCACTTGCAGCATGCATGCTCTCATTGCTTTATTCTAATGGTTTCTGGAAACCGTTGGGTTTGCAACCAGTGCAAAAATTTAAATTTTCAGCTTTGTGACAAGTAAGAGTTCTGATTGTTGTTTCTAGTGCCTCAGAATTTTTCTTTTGCTGTTAAGTATACATATCTGCATACATGTTATATTTGATAAATTCTTTAGGCTATTGAAAGTTGCTGTTGGGGGCTGGGGCTTTAGTAAAAACTGAAATTAGTGAGAAAAGGGAAGAGAAAATAGATTTTAGGCAAGTTTTTGAAACAGTAATTTCATAGATCTGTTGAGCTTCCAAAATTCAGTAATGTTGATGGCATGCTTCCCTAGAGATAAAAGAATATGGTCGATGTTACATAATGAGTTTGAGTCTATCAAGTTGGTTACACCTTATTATTATGAGAAAATAAAATTTGCAAGCATAAAGGCCATTGCAGCTATTATAGTGGTTGGTGTGTGCCCGCACGGGTTGGGGTGGTGTTATGGAAGCAGCCTCATTTTTGTACTTTCAAAAAGTGCTCTTTTACAAGCCTAAACAGTGTACCTGTCTGTTGCGGCCATAACAACTATTAGATAATGGTCAACCATTTTAAGGTATTTTTGTGCTTTTACTTGGAGATACATGGGTCTTTTGTCTGGTATGAAGATTGAATAATTTTAGAAGACAAATGTGGTAAATTCATTTAAATATGATAGGCAATTAATTTTTTTTCCTCTATTTGTTCATTTTCAACTTTATTTTTATGCTTATTATTTTGATAGGGCTAATATCATGTCACCCATATTGCTATTTTATAAATATTACCATTGTACAAACAAGTACTTCCTGGTGTTTGCTCCTTTTTTTTTTTTGTTATCATTCTAATAGCATCATCAATTATTCTTGATAATGAAATTTCTTAATAGAGAAGACACCTTCTTTTGTTGTCTTACAAATTAATAAAGGTTCAGTTGAATAATATCAGAGTAAATTAGGAGTATGAGAGATTGAATTTCTCATCTCCTTCATGTATAATTATATTGAAGAGTTACAACCAAAATAGGAAATAAGTTTCCTAATCAAATTAGGAATACATACTCCTAATCAAATTAGGATACACATACGTTAGGAAATATAATTAAATTCTAACTATCATAGAATATTCCTATAATTCTAACACTCCCCCTCAAACTGGAGCATAGAGATTAAACATGCCCAGTTTGGTGGACAACTTTTGAAACAAAGGTCGAGCTAATGGTTTTGTGAGAATATCCCCCAACTGAGAATTAGAGCGTACAAAGGGAGTGGCAATATCACGCTTAAGCAGGAGATCTCGAATGAAGTGACAATCAACTTCAATGTGCTTGGTTCGTTCATGAAATACGGGATTGTTAGCAATGAATATTGCAGCCTGATTGTCGTAGAACATAGACATCGGGGCCTAAGCTACAAGACTAAAATCCTGAAGAAGAGAACGAACCCAAAGCATCTCAGAAGCAGTATGAGCCATGGCACGATACTCTGCCTTTGCACTAGACCGAGCTACAACGTTCTGTTTCTTACTTCGCCAAGTAACAAGATTGCCACCAACAAATTTACAATATCCAGAAGTAGATCTCCGATCTGAACGATTGTCAGCCCAGTTTGCATCGCTATATCTAGTCACGTCTATTGCTGTGGAAGGTCGATAGAGTAAACCTTGACCTAGTGAATTCTTCAAATATCTCAAGATTCGACACACAGCATCAAAGTGAGGTTGTCGAGGAGCATGCATAAACTGACTAACTACTCCAACAGCATATGTAATATCAGGCCATGTTACAGTGAGATAAATTAGCTTGCCCACAAGTCGACGATATCTGCCAACATCAAAGAATGGTTCACCACTCTCAGAGTCTAAATGAACAGAAGTGTCCATAGGAGTATCAGCAGGATGAGAACCCAAAAGACCAGTCTCAGAGAGTAAATCCAATACATATTTTCTTTGAGATAATGAGATACCTTGTGAAGAACGAGCAATCTCAATTCCTAGAAAATAGCGTAATGCACCAAGATCCTTTGTCTTAAACTGCTTCCCCAAATAATTTTTTAGAGCAGAAATACCCTCAGTGTCATCACCTGAGATAATAATATCATCCACATATACAACCAAAATAATAATACCAGAAGATTTCTGATATACAAACACTGAGTGATCAAATGTGGATCGCCTGAAACCATAGCTAAGAAGAGCAGAGCTAAATCGATCAAACCATGCCCGTGGAGATTGCTTGAGTCCATATAGGGCCTTGTGTAAGTGACAAACCAAATGTTCACTTCCTGTTGTGACATACCTAGGAGGTTGATCCATATAGACTTCTTCTTGAAGTTCACCATGCAAAAAAGTATTTTTAACATCCAATTGGAATAAAGGTCACGACTTACTCACTGCAACAGCCAGTAAAATGCGAATTGAATTAAGACGAGCCACTGGTGAAAAGGTTTCTAGATAATCAACACCATAAGTCTGAGTGTATCCTTTGGCAACCAGTCTAGCTTTAAGTCTTTTAACAGATCCATCTGGTAAATATTTCACTGTGTACACCCATCGACATCCTACTGTCTTCTTCCCAGGTGGAAGAGTGGTAAGCTCCCATGTATGATTATGTTGTAATGCCTACATCTCTTCATCCATTGCTCTCTTCCAGTCAGGTGATAATAATGTTTGCTTATAAGATGTGGGAGGAGAAACAGAAGACAAGGCACAAACAAGGGAATGGAGACGAGGTGATATACGATGATATAAAACAAATTTAGTAATAGGATGTTGAGTACATATACGTTTACTTTTCCTGAGAGCAATGGGAAGATCATTAATTTCAAGAGACTCGGTCTCAATAGGTATCTCAAGAGACTCTAGGTCCACAGGACTTGGAGTAGGCTCAGGATCCACAGGAACAGAAGTAATTGGTCTAGGACGAGTACGACGCTGATATACCTGTAAGGGTGGAGGCATGCTAGAATCGACAGATGGTGACTTATTTGAAGAAATGGGTGGCAAGTCAGTAAAAGGAACCTGTGTAGTGTGAGATAACTCCCCCTCTCGAGAGGGAAGAGGAGACTCCCCCTCACGAGAAAAGTAAGAGGTAGACTCAAAGAAGGTAACATCAGCACTAATAAAATATTTAGGAGAAGGAGGATGATAACACCGATAACCTTTCTGAGTACGAGAATAACTAAGAAAGACACAACGACGAGCACGAGGAGAAAGTTTGTCTAAACCAGGATCCAAATTATGAACAAAAGCAAGTGGAAGAGAAAAAGGATTAACAGATGGATACAAAAGAGAAAAAGGAGACTGATTACCAAGACGCGGTGAAGGAACCCGATTAATAAGATAGCATGCAGTCAAGACGGCATCCCCCTAGTATTGTTTTGGAATATTCATGTATAAACGAAGGGTATGGGCAACATCCAATAAATGTCGATGTTTGCGTTCAGCAACACCAATCTGTTGGGAGGTATGGACACAAGAAGTTTGATGAAGAATGCCTCTTTCAATACAAAATTGGGTTATGGTAGATTGGGTATATTCAAGAGCATTATTAGAACGGAGGATTTTGATCTTTTTATCAAATTGGGTTAGAATCTCATTATAGAATTTTAAAAGAATGGCAGGCAGTTCAGAACGATTCTTCATTAAAAATAACCAAGTCATACGAGAATAGTCATCAACAAAAATAACAAAATACCAAAATCCATTAATAGAAGCAATTCTTGAAGGACCTCAAATGTCCGTATGGACTACATCAAATGGTTTAGACGCACGACTATTTTTATGACTCGAAAACGAACTACGGTGATGCTTGCCAAGTTGACAAGCCTCACATTCAAGACTCGAAATAGACCCTAAACTAGGAACAACAAGTTTAAGACGAGCTAAGGATGGATGACGCAAACGACAATGCCACTGGAGTGGAGACACGAATGCACCAAAGGCTAAATGAGAAGACTGAAAACTGGCAGGATCAAGATAGTAAAGACCAGCCTGTTCACACCCTGAACCAATCGTCTTCTGTGTACTGAGATCCTGAAAAACACAAGAAGAAGGAGAAAATGTTATAGAACAATTCAAGGACTTAGTTAATTGACTAACAGATAACAAATTAAATGAAAAATTAGGTACAAAAAAACTAGAGGGTAGGGATAAGGAGATAGAAGGGTTAAGATATCCTTTACCAGCTACAGGCCGGGAGGATTCCTCAGCTAAGGTAATATTGTGAGTAGTGGGAGTTAAATTAGAAAATAGCGAAGAGTTACCAGAGATATGTGCACTGGCACCAGAGTCAATAACCCATTGAGAGGAAGATTGAGAAGAAAAGTAAGCAATACTACCTGACTGTGCTTAAGCAATACTACCTGACTGTGCTAAAGTAGCAGTAGAAGAGCGATGGATGTGAAGAGCTTGCACAATTGCCTCCAACTTAGCAGGAGTGAAAGGATTTTGGGAAGCAGTATTAGATGGAGCTGGATCACTCAAACTAGCATTGCTCTGTGCAGAGGGATCAATACCAGTGGGTGCAGTAGTGACATGATTAGCTTGCTTAGGACGATCATACTTCTTCTAACAGTATGGTTCAATGTGATTAGTGCCTCCACAGTGATTACATTTCTTGTTGCTCCGTCTAGAACTACGGCTACCTCCACGGGAACCACCTCGAGAACCACGAGATCCACCACGAGACCCTCTACCACCAGAATCACTAACAAGAGCAGCAGAATCAGATTCACCAGAGGAGACTGGTTGAGAATGATGGCCCAAAGAAGAACGCTGAATGCGAGTATAAGCATTGGCCATAGAAGGAATAGTCTCTCCTGCCAAAAGATGATCTCTGTAACTGTGAAGATTATCATTGAGGCCAGCAAGAAGCAGAACTGTCATAAGTTCATCCCATTGTCGAATCATCTCAGCCTTCGTTTCTGGAAAAGGACGAAATTGTAGAAGGCGATCTCCTAAAGCTTTGAGATTACTGTAATATGCAGACAATGGTTGAGTTCCTTGGCGAAAAGTAAAAAGTTTCTCATATGCCTCAAATACCTCTGAAACATTACTCTTTTGGTAAATCCCATATGGCTTTGGAAGAATTACATAAAGCAACTGTGCGAAACACCGAAGGCTCTAGACTATGCCAGATCCAACTCATAATAACAGCATCTTAAGCGCTCCATTGTGCATATGAAGAAGACTTGGAATCAGGAGGGGAATCTGTAATATGATTTTCCAATTGGCGTCCAATCAAGAAAACCCGAACAGCATGTGATCATGTCAAATAATTCGTACCATCCAACTTTTCACATGAGATGGATTTGGGAAGACTGTCAAATGGGATGACTGGTTCAATAGAAAAAGATCCAGAACTAGAATTTTTAGACTCGTTTGAAGCCATCTCTAATAAAGGTAAACCAAACAACCTTAACCCTTGGCAGTGAACCGAGACCACAAAAGGAATTAAAAAATATCAGTCTATCCCCAATTTAATGATCTGCACTGCTCTAGAAGGACAACCAAACACCAATCAAGCCGGTCCAAGCAACGACTAGATGAAGACACGACCTCGACGACCTAGCAACGGCGATGGAGAAGAAACGCAGACGACTGAGGAGGAGGGCAAGCAAACCAAAAAAACCAGACTACTCAACGGCAGTGACTGAAGAGGAATCGGTCGGCGACTGACGAGCAAGAGAAGCAAACCAAGACCAAACAACCCAACGAAACAAGGATCTGAACAAGGTCAGATCATCTGGGCGACGATTGAAAGTAGCGAACGTCGAACAAGGGCACGACCGACGAGCAGGAGAAGAAAACCAAGACCAAACAACCCAACGAAGCAAGGATCTGAACAAGGTCAGATCATCTAGGCGACGATCGAAAGTAGCGAACGTCGAACAAGGGCAGCGAGCGATGAATTCAATCAAAAGCAACTAGAATCATGAGTATCGGCATGGATTTGCCGCCTGAGATCGACGACCTATGTACGTCGATAGCAAACCCTAGCTGTCGTTCGGTTAGAACTCTCCTTTTTTTTTTCTTTTTTCGGTTGAAGAACAGTGAAAGGCTCTGATACCAAGTTGAATAATATCAGAGTAAATTAGGAGTATGAGAGATTGAATTTCCCATCTCCTTCATGTATATTTATATTGAAGAGTTACAACCAAAATAGGAAATAAATTTCCTAATCAAATTAGGAATACATACTCCTAATCAAATTAGGATACACATACGTTAGGAAATATAATTAAATTCTAACTATCATAGAATATTCCTATAATTCGAACAGGTTCAATATCTAATGTAGAGCATGGAGAAAGAAAAAAGAGGGAAATGGAATTTTTTTGTTTAGTACATTTCAGGACAATGGGTAATCATGTCTAGGGTCAAATTTTTAAGTCTCTATGCATTTATTAGGTTAGAATGCTAGTTATTTAATTGAGAGTGACAAGAATATAAAATTCTTTCATAGAATGACTATGCACTTGGACAAGTTTACTACATTGACAAAGTGTGTATTTATGGAAGGCTGCTGGAGAGTGAAGAGGAGATTCCAGGAGGTGTCGTTGATTTTTATTTAAAATTTTCTGAAAGGGAATAGTGGGGAACTAGAATTGGCGAGGTGGATCTTCCTGCCATCTCCTGCACTGAGAATGTGGGTTTGGAGAGAGGGTTCACTGAAGAGGAGATTAGGGCAGCCCTTAAGACAACATTGAATGGCAACAAGGCCCAAGTTTTGGACAAGATACTGTGCGTTTTTCTCTAGTTGCTGGAATGATATGAAAGTAGACATTATGCAGGTTTTTCACGAATTTCATGCAAATGGGACCTCTGAGAAGAGTCTCAATGCTTTTTATTGTTTTAATTCCGTTAGTAGACATTCAGGATTTTAGGCGCATCAGTTTAGTTGGGGTTTGTGCAAGTTAATCGTTAAGGTATTAGCTTTGATGCTTAAGAAAGTTCTCCAAGGCATTGTTTCTTAGGCTCGGAATGAATTCGTTAAATACTTGATGCAACGTTTCTAGCAAATTATGTTGTTGGTGCGATGTCCAAGGGCGAGAGGAGATGGGTGGATGGAGATTGAGTTGGGTGAATACTGGAATGAGGGTGGCGGAGAAGATAGGGAATTAGGGATGAGTCTAATGCTGTTGAGTTCTAACCCGAAAAGGGGTCTTATTGTTGAGGGGATTGAGATTAGACCAAAGGAGGAGTGAGGCTTTTGTATTTGTGGGTTGCATTATTGGCCTGCTTTTTTTCGGTTTCTCTCTTTATTTCTGTTCTTTGATTTAAAAAAAAAAAAAAAAAAAACATCAACTTTTATTAATTTTTTTCAATTTTTTTCCAATCAAAAAAATGTTGTTGGTGCTAGAATTAAAAGTTAATGCCTGGGGGTTATCTGTAAATATGATATAGAGAGTGACCGCTGCAATTAGAGTTTCGTATTGTACATTTTAGGGTGGATGGGTTTTGGGGAAAAATGAATACAATGGATTGGTGCATGTTTCCTTAATCTTGCTTTCCCTTCATTAGTCAATTGTACTTTTATGTGAGGATTTCCTCCTTTCGTCGGAAACTTGCCTAAAACTACCTACAGGTGGTAGGGGTCGAGTTATTGATGTGAGATGGATCCGTAAAAAAGGGGGTTATAGCTATAATCCAGAAATGATTCATGTATATATTTTACAAATCCACTATTAAGGTTTCAGTCCTTGTCAACAATACTCCTCTCCGCTTCTTCAGTGCATCTAAGGGTATCTTCTTTTTCCTCTACATTTTATTGTAGTCACGGACACTTCCAATATATCATTTTGTAGGAAATTCTGGTTGGTTTTATTGAGGTCCCATAAGCATAGAGGTTGCTCATCTCTTATTCGCTGCTCTATTGTTCTGTGGAGTTGATCCCCTATAATTGTGGGATTGGAGGTGTGTGTTGTTTTATTTTGAGGAGCTTTTTGGTATTTGAATTAACTGAGTAAATCAAAACTTGTTTTGGTGGGAGAGCTGCAAGATTTGGAAATGCTGACTTCTATTATGGGATGCAAAAAATTTTCCCTTCATTAGGCCTTGGCCTTCGGTTGGGACCTTTTCACAAAGCCCAGATAGTTCTAGAAAAGGTTAGCAGAATGGAAGAAAATTCATCTTTCAAAAAGTGTATGGAATACCTTAGTTGAAGGCACTTCATTGAGCATGCCAATATTTTGTCTATATTCCTATACTGGCTTTGGTGGCAAAGAAAGTAGAAACACTTGATAGATATTTCTCGTTTTCATTACTGGCAATTACTTGGTTGTCTTAACCCTTGGTAATCCAGGGATGCTTTGCAAGTTGGATATAGAAAAAGCTTACAACCGTGTTTGCTGGTTGTTTTTTTCTTGCTAGCGCATTGATAAACAAACAAGATTGCCTGACAAGAATAAAAATGAATTCTGTGAAACAAAAAAGTTTAAAACGAAAGATAATGATTACATTTACAAATTAGGTCTATGAAATACTGCATTGTCTTACTTAACGATTCTTGAAAGATAGCATGCTATACATTCTCTATTCATTGACTTTCTCGTTGACTCTAATTGTGATTTGCATTTGATTTTTATGCTCCTTTTTTCCAGGTGCTATGAAGCTGAACAAAAACTTGAAGAGAGAGAGAGACATCCTATCAATCAGAGGGAGAAACATGTACTTTATCCGGTAAGCTTCGTTGTTTGTGAGTTTTACTTTCTACTTGTTTTTTGTTGCCATACATTGAGCTTTAATGATTTATTGTAGCACAATTTTATGTCACTATCCTGATTGAGAATTGAGACGGATAAGCCTACAGGTTGAAATAAATGATGTACCTGAAGATACCAAGGATAAGGATGAGATTGTTGAAAGTGAATTCTTTGATACAAGACAGGCCTTTTTGAGTCTCTGTCAAGGAAATCACTATCAATATGATACCCTCCGCCGAGCTAAACATTCCTCTATGATGGTCCTTTACCATCTGCACAATCCCACAGCTCCTGCATTTGTGATAACATGCAATGTATGCCTTCTTGATATTGAGGCTGGTCAAGGTTGGCGCTGCGAGATTTGCCCTGATTATGATGTATGCAACACTTGTTATCAAAAGGTTGGAGGAATTGATCATCCTCATAAGTTGACAAATCATCCTTCTGTAGCTGAACGTGATGCACAGAACAAAGAAGCTAGGCAACAACGAGTTTTGCAGGTTATAGCTGTACTTTTTAGTGTTAAAATTTCTTAGAGGTCTTCATTCCCTGCATTTATTTATTTTGATTCTGTCATTTTGTTAGTTCTTGGTTTCTGTTTCTGGTTCATGCTGTTCTATATATATATATATATAACTTTTTTTAAATTTATGTTGGGAATTTCTTGTCTTGTAAATCACATTTTTTTAAATTTATGTTGGGAGTTTCTTGTCTTGTAAATCACATTCACGTCTATGAAATGAATAGTTGTATTCAACATTTTTTAAAAATAGTTGAATGTTTTCTATGCAAGGAGCCTAAGATGATTTGATTATTTGGTGTTGCAGCTCCGAAAAATGCTTGACCTTCTGGTGCATGCGTCTCAGTGTCGTTCACCACTTTGTCAATATCCTAGTTGTCGCAAGGTGAAGGGTCTTTTCCGTCACGGAATGCAATGCAAAACACGTGCTTCTGGAGGTTGTGTTCTGTGTTTGAGAATGTGGTATCTCCTTAAACTTCATGCTCGAGCTTGCAAGGAGTCTGAATGCCATGTACCACGTTGCAGGTTTGTACATTACTCTCTTTGCCATTACAAGCTTTATGTTGTTTCATCTTTCCCTCACCCCTTCCCCAAACCAAATATGTATGTATAAATGTATCATGTACTTTTCCTTTTCATTTTATACAGCGCTTTTACGTGTTCAGACTGATCTGAATATTATGTTTTTGATATCTATTCAGAGATTTGAAAGAACATTTGAGGAGGCTGCAACAGCAGTCTGATTCCCGACGAAGGGCAGCAGTGATGGAGATGATGAGGCAACGAGCCGCCGAGGTTGCTGGCAATGCTGGATAACTAGGTTGTACATATAATATTATGGAATGTTTTGCAGAAGAGGGAAGTCAATCATTGCTTTGAGCACTCCGTTAAGAGTGTGGACTGGCAAGTGATATCTGAAAAAGGGGAGGGGAGACTGTAGAATTTTTGGAGGGAGATTGCAAAAAGAAATTGCAGCCGATCCAATTGGTTAAAATAATCAGTTGATAGTTGACAATTCTTTCATTCATGTCAGTCGGGTATGGCTACACTCTCTCTCCCTTGGGAAGGCAGTGAGGTTTGTAGATAAAGGGCTGCCTCGCCTTCACCGGCCGCTGACTCCATGTCCTTCAGAGTGAAAGAGTACGAAGTGTGTCAAGTCATCTGCGGTGGCCAATTTAGTGATTCTTTGATTTTATCCTCTTGTTTTGGTATCCATCATCTAATGCCATCGTTGGTGGCAAGTGTATTATAGTTGCCCCCCCCCTCCCTTCTCTCTCTCTCCCCCCCTCTCTCTCTTCTTTTGTTCTTTGCTACTTAAGTTTAACCTTGTGTAGATTTTCTTCTTATTTAAAAATGAAAAATAATAACAGTAATATAGTGGTTCCTAGACTGCAATCATTTTTTTATTTGTTTTATTTTTTTTTTAATTTCGGATTGGGGGTTGTCAATGTGAGACATCATTTATTTTACAGCCTAGCCACCCTCCAATTCGTTTGTCGGTCATATGAAAAGAAAGAATATATATATATATATATATTGCTGACTTGATATTGAAAGCCAAAAAAAAAAAAAAAATTGTCCAAATGTTGAACAGGTAAACTTATTTGTGAATGTGTGATTGTGCTGTTAATAAAATTGCAAAATCGTCGTGTGAAATTTGTCAAACTGAGTTAGCGTATCGGTGTTTTTACTCAAATTTTAAACAGAGCCTGAAACTTCAAGATGATAAATTGATGATATAGTTTTTACTTGCTCATAAACCGTGACATGATATTGCAATTTCTATTGTCCTATATGCACAAGCAGGTGATGTAGATGTAATTAAGGTTTATATATATATATATATATATGCAGAGAAATATCACAGGAGGGGCACTGACGAAGACACGAGCCGGGGGTGGAGGAAAGATGTTCGACCGACGTGGAGGGTGGCGTGAGTGAAGTCCAACGGTAGCGAGACGTTCGACCGGCGTGCAGGGTGGTGTGAATAAAGTCTAACAGGGATGGGGTTCGAACACAGAGAGAGAGAGAGAGAGAGAGAGAGAGAGATAGAGATTTAGAATTTTTGAATAAGTGACTGAAGCTAGAAACCGTAATATCATCATGCGTTTTCAGGTTTAGTTTTTGCACTATGATAATGCGACTTCAAGCTTGATAGATTTCGCATGATAATTTCGCAATTTAAGGTAAATATTTTTGCTTTTTAAAACAATGCCAAAAAAAAAAAAATTCTAGAGAGAAATGGCAACCCACGTTGCAGTTCATATGTCACCCATCAAATACAAAAATAGTGATTATCGTGGAAGCATTAATATTTTGTTATAACTTAAAGAGGAGACCGAAAGTGAGAAGGTTTGGTGGGTGGTTGGATAAAAGTTATTTACATATATATTCGAGGTGAGGGGGGTTGCATAAAAATGTTTTTTTATATATGCATATATAAAAATTAATAAAATTTCAATTTTGATGGGATTTTTTTTTTAAAAATACTCTTCAACCTCTTATTAAAATTAAATTTTAAATAAAAAATAATTTTTAAAAACTATCTCTAGTTAACCTATTTTACAAATTTAAAGGTTTTAAATTAATTATCACATTATTTTTCTTTTACACTCTTGATTAAATTGCACAAATGAAATGGTAACTAAACACGTTATATGTGCACTTTTTTTTCTTTTTTTTTTAAATTGGTTTCTTTCTACGAAGACGAACGAACATGAAATCAGATCTAACGGGGAATGGAAAGCAAACCAATTAACCAGAAGTTGACAGGGAGTGACGGGTAGAGTTCCATGGGGGGTAAACCAAACACATTAAGAAAAGAAGAATGCATCCACGGTTACACCAATTGAATATACATGCATAGGAGCGAATATTGAATCCTCAAATATATACGCTTAGTAGCATACATTGAATGCCCGAATCAGCTTTAATCCTCCTATAACAAGAAAGGAAATGGGCATCTACTTATTGGAAGATATAGGAAATAATAATAATAATAATAATAATAATCTTCACCTTTTTCTTCTTCCATCATTTTCTTACTAATTACTAACAAGAAATAAGGACAATTAAGAGATTCTTCCATAACTTCCTCTGAATTCCCCCTCATCATGTGAATTACTCGGATTCAGTGGCAGACCTGACGTGGGGCAAGCCTCCAAAGTTTGTAAGATTTTTTTATACTCTAATCATCCCAAAATTTAGAAAATGTATTGCTTTATAAGATTGGTTCGACAAACCAAAACTTTCTCAAAATTTCATAAAATTCTATCTTTTCTTAATTTTGTCCATCTTTCTCCATTAAAATTTACCAAACTTCTTTTTTAAACTTTTATTAATTTTCTCTAATTTTTTTCAACTTTCCACAACTTTTACTAACCATCTCTAATTTTCTCCAATTTTTTTTTTAACTTTTACAAGTTTTTACCAAAATATACAATTTTTATCTAAAGTGACATGTGGCAGTACAGAACAAAAATTATTAAAAGTTTCACTTTTTTTTTTAATTTACGTAACATCCCAAAAATTTCTTAATTTTTGGATCTGCCACTGCTTGAATCCCCACGTATAATCACCAAAATTCTTATAAATGTTATGAAAAATTAAAGGACAAAGAAGAAATATTATATTTTTAAAAAGGGGTGGCTAGTATCAAAAGTAGTGTTACTCTCCCTAAATCCTATATTTTCAAGTTATCATGAATTCAAAGCTTGATAAAGATGAAAAGTACAAATTGGTACAATTATAGGAGATCGAGAAAATAAATTACTAAGCCTAATTTGGTTCATGAAAAAGAATGGAATATTGCATACGCCATCTAATACTTTTATTTCATTATCTTATTTGAGAGAATAGAATTAGTGAAAATGTGAGAAGGATCATCACATTTTATTCTTTTATACTAAATTAATTAACTCTTTGGACATTGGACGTGAGAACCTTGGTACTGTTTTCACTAAATACAAAATTAATTTTTATTAATTTTTTCTAAATTTTGTCAAATTTCTTTAATTTTCTTCAATTTTTGTATAAATTTTTATTAAATACTTAACTAACTATCAAGGAATAACGTATCAGCCCTCATTTGTATAGTTGTATTGTTTTAGTGCACTAAAACAACCCTCATAACACATTGGGCTAATAGGTCCAAAAAAAAAAAAAAAAAATTGAACCTTTTTTCTTCTAAAAGAAAAATGCTTAATATTTGACCATTGAACTTTTACTTATATTTTTTTAATTTTCTTTAATCAAATTTCGTGACATGTTACTTTTATACTAATTTTTTATTTTTTTGGCAAAGTAAATACCTTGAATTTGTTCCATAGAGGTAAGGGTGGAAACGAATCGAGCCGTTCGCGAGCTATTCAAGCTCGGCTCGAAAAAAGCTCGGTTTGAACTCGATTCGTGAGTTAAACGAACTCGAACCGAGCTTGATTTTTGACTCATTTTGAATTCGAGCTCGAGCCCAGAGAAGCTCGGCTCGAAAACTCGCGAGTAGGCTCGGTTAAAATAATATATATATTTTTAATAATATTGTTATAATTTTAATAATATTTTTATTATATTTTTTAAATATATTATATTTTAAATAAAAACAACGTCGATTTGGTTTAATCGAACTATTCGCGAGCTTAATCGATCTTAAATCCTTCTTTATCGAGCCGAGCTCGAGCTTACATAAAAGCTCGAATCCAGCTCGAGCTCAGTATAAAAAGCTCGAGCCGAGCTCGAGCATGTTAAAACTCAGCTCGGCTCGTTTCCACCCCTACATAATATTATACGACCATTACCTTCAGAGATTCAGAGATTAATCGAGATGCACACAAATTAACTCAAATACTCTTGAGTTAAAAAAGAAAAAAAAAAGTCCAAATTGAAACTATCATTATTTTCCATAAAATGAAATACTTCTACTACAGAGTTGGCATCTAATTCATTGCAATTTTACAATGATTCCATTTGATTGGCAAAAAAGAAAAAGGAAAAAAAAATTGGAATACGGTAATAAAAAGAGATAAATCGAAAAAATAAAATGGAAAATAAATTTTTTCCCAAAATTAATTCCTTTCTAATTAATTTTTAATCTTTTTCTATTCACCTTCCCTCTAAACAAACAAAGCCTTGCATTGCGTCGAGAGCGCAGGAAATATATAAAGAAAAAGAAACTCTCCAGACGGAAAATTTTTACTTCTCCTGCCGTTGACAATTTAAACTCTGGCACTAATCCGATTGGTCATACTATATATATATATACAATGTACATATAATTGCACGAAAATCAAAGCCCCATCGCAGTCGGATGCCGAACTCCCAGGGTTTGATTTTGGTAGCAGCAACACGATCCATCCAGAGAAGGGCAGAGCCAGCTTCCTCATCTTCCTCAGTTGATCCGGCTCCTCTTTCAAATTTTCTATCCGGTTAGTTGATTTTCCTTTTCTCTACTGTCTTCACATCACATCGTCTCCATTTTTTTGATTCATTTATTTATTAATTTTCATTGGTTTTATTGAATTATATACGAATTTCGATTGTCTGGTTGATTACCTTTCCTTTTTTTTTTTTGGTTGATCTGTTGTTAGTTTATTTCAATGTTAATGTTTTCTAGGTTACGTACCTACTCTCTACCTAGCCTAGCTGAGCGGCCATCTTTTGCCATTTGCTCATGTACCCAGTTTTAAATTGACTGTAAAGTTGTACCAAAATAGGATTTATCATATTTAATCACAGACATCATATTATTATGTTAGTGTCGAATGAGATGTCTGCCACCTCGGTGGAAATGATCAAAGAATAGCCACTGCAACCCTATGATATTTTTCTATTTTATGGTTTTGTGGAACATTTGAGGTTCCTGTAGGCAGAAGGGAGTATGCTTTGTTGCTCTATTTATGTAAATGGTAACAAAAAGAAATACTTTTTGAGCAAACTCAATAAGTTTTGAATACTGGTACGAGTATGTATGCATTTTGGGAAAATGCAATCCAAAAAATTACTTTTTGAGCAAACTCAAAATTTTTAAATGCTTGGTGAGAGTTTGCATTATCGGGAAATGCAACCCAACATTACCAGCTTGCATTTAGATAAAAAGAACGGGGCTATATCCTGGGGAAGAACTCAGAAATCGATTCGTCATGCTGGTTCCTTGTAGTTGTAGTTCAACCTCACCAGACAAAATTTGATGCCGGTTGAGTAACTTGCCATCTCCCCTCCAGGGCTCTTCAGTCCTCAATAGACAACACCCAAAAGAGAAAATAAAATAAAATACATACATGATAAAACCTATAATTCTAATTGTATTCTTTTAACCAATGAAACCTAATGTGATGGGGCGAACTTTTTTTTTAATTGGTAGGCCTTCAACTCATATTGTCATTTCTAACAACATTCATTGGAATTCATAGAAGGTTTTGTTTGACTCTAGGTTCTTGATAAAGACCCCCCCCCCAAAAAGAAAAAAAAAAAAAGATGTTAGGGTTTCTTCCTACAAACGTAAGAACTCTAATATCAGAAAATAATGAAGAATTTAAGATCTCTACTCTTACACCATAAGTACAGAGAATATGGGAAAATCGGACACACCTAATGGGTAGTCTTTTGTCTATATTTATAATCCTAGGAGCCTATACAAAATAGGAATGTTAATATTTACATATCAATCATAAAGATATATTGTACAAATACTTTATATTTTTACATTTAAGAGGTATTTTTAGGGTAAGTATACAATATACATACATCTAATCAATCATTGCAATCAAATTCCAGAAATCAACCATAATAACAATACCTCGGGAGGATGAGTCAAATCTCAGAGAATGTTGGTTGTATTGGTTTTGAATTGCTTCCAAAAAGTTAGCAATCAAAAATATTGTGTAGAATTGGAAATGGTGTTACTCTGGATCAGGATATTAAACCTTTACTATACTTGCTTTTGTGATGATCATCCATGTCTTAGCTGCTCAGCACATAGTTTTGTTAAAGCATACGTGGACAAAGTTTATCGCATGAAATTCTTTATGTGATCATGCTGCATAAAAATCTTCAACATGCATTTCTAAACCAAGAGGGATAATATTATGTTTCTTGGTTTTGTAGATGGGAGATGAGAACCAAACATACACTGTCGATGAAGCACTTCTGGCTGTGGGGTTTGGAAAATTCCAAGTTCTCGTCCTTTTATATGCTGGAATGGGTTGGGTCTCAGAAGCTATGGAAATGATGCTTCTCTCTTTTATAGGACCAGCAGTTCAATCTGCATGGGGTCTTTCATCTCATGAAGAGAGCCTAATAACCAGCGTTGTTTTTGCTGGTATGCTGGTTGGCGCATATTCGTGGGGCATTGTTTCAGATAACCATGGACGAAGGTGTGATGGTTTGCTGTTCCTTTATTGTATTTGATCGTCTTGTTTTTTATACAGTTTCTTGTGGTCATTTCAGTATCTAATAAGAGGCTTGCTGATATTATTATGTCTATTATGTGCCACAATATGTGTGGGTTACTTGATGAATTGTATAGTATTTATCAAATATGATTGAAATGTATGATCATTCTAATCACCATAACATCTTTGTTTACCATATGGAAGCTTGGATGTGGATTGACTTCATAAAATGTATTCATATACTTTCTGGCGTAGATGATATACCATGATGAAAGTGATTGATACCATCAAATTTCACATGAAAATATTGTTTGGTACCTTAATGGTTTTGTAGGAACTTTTATACTTGCCATAAAAGAACACATTGTGCTTTCTTTCAAAGAACCATACAATAACATCTGGAAATTGGTTTGTTAAATGAGAGTGACTCTTAGTTTACATTTTTGAATTCTTGTATTAATTTGTATGTCAAATACTAAAATCTAATCTGTACACAGGTGTATAGTCTAAACAAGTTTTCAATTGATCAAGAGAACTATTAGGATGCACCTTGATTGTATAGATCCAACAACAAACTACAACTGACTTTCTAAGGGGAAGTGAACCAAGTATCATCGGCTCAAAGGACAAACATCTTATCTTTTGTTGCATTACACCACCTAGAATGTGACAAAACTTCATGCACATAGTTAGGGATAGAAATAGAAGATAATGAGGAAACAAAGGTATGATAAGATGGCAACAAGGCATGATAAGAAACAAACTTAGAAATTGGATAGAATTATATGTACGTCTACCTTTTCAATTGCAATGGGGCGGTCAGAATCATTACAAGGTGTTGGAGATGCAAGAGGTGGTAGAGCAACTGAAACAACAAAAGACGTCTGCTATCCGAGTTAATGGTATGTCTCATCTTTGCTAGTGTTCTGTCATGGAAAATGAGATGCTTGCTCTCTGAGCTAATGGTACTTGGGAGTTTGTTCCCTTTTCTCCTAATAAGTCAAAGGTTGGGTGTCGTTGGGTGTACATGGTTAAAGTTCAACTTGATGGCACTGTGGATAGATTGAAGGCTCGTCTAGTTGCAAAGGGATATACACAAATTTATGAGTTGGATTATTTCGAGACTTTTTCTACCGTTGCTAAGATTAATTAAGGCTAGCTTCTTATCTCCTAGTCACTTCATACTTTTGATCGCTATTCTGAAATGCTGCTTCCTACTTCTGATTTTTGCATGTTCTTTATGCTCTTAGTTGGCGTTATAAATTAGACTTTGACTTTTATTTCCAGATAAACTAGAATTGATGCAACATTTTATCTTGTATACTTCTTTTTCTTCTTGTTTAAGAATCATATCCATAGTTTAGATCATATACTTTTCTTCTTGTTTAAGAAGCAAAAAAACTTATTTCTTCTGTTGACTTTTTTCTCGTTCTTTATCACGTCAGGAAAGGATTTCTCATCACAGCAATGGTTACTACTGGAGCGGGTTTCCTAAGTGCTTTTGCTCCAAATTTAATTTTACTGTTAATCCTCCGTTTTTTGGTTGGTATTGGTTTGGGAGGGGGTCCTGTACTAGCATCCTGGTTTTTAGAGTTCATTCCTGCTACAAACAGAGGCACTTGGATGGTTATTTTTTCAGCCTTTTGGACGCTTGGAACTATTTTTGAGGCGTCGCTTGCATGGGTATGGTCATGTTTTCTACTGTGGGAATGTAGTTTCCTCAGTGCTTGATCATTAAAGCAAGTAGTTTAAAGTGCTATATCGTGTTGTTTACTTCCAAACTTATTAAGCTTTCAAAGGACATATGAGATCTATGGACCTAAGGTCTTGGGTAGATGAAATTGATATGCCTTGCTACCCACCCAAAACCTTTTTGCATCCTATAATTTTTACTCCTCAATATTCAATCACATATTTGTGCCCTTGTTTTTATCTTTCTTATTGTTGTTTATTCAAAAATTCTACTACCCATTGTTATTTATCTCCTTAAGTTTGCTTAATAGGCCATGAGATTGAAGTAAATATCTTTTCAGGTAAATTACACTAACCACCCTTGCTCTTTACACTTTGGTGAGTTTGGCGCACTGAGAATATCTGAAAACCTCTAAAAGTTATTTGCTTTTTGTCTCATTGCACGAATTACGAATCCACAATTTATCTCATTTTATCTCACTTTATTTCACTGTATCTCACTTTTTGTTACTCCAAATCGCCCTCTTAGTCCCACTTTGGTCCCTGTACTTGCAATTGTAACAATTAACCTCTTATAGTTTTGATTAAGAAGCAATGTGGCCCATGGCCGTTTGCAAATCAACAGCTAAAATATCATGCAACCCTTACACGATGGGCATTATAGTCATTTTAGCCCACAAAGAAACCTTGAAGTGCTATAGCTTAACAACTGTATCCAATAGCTGAACCATGCTCTTCATTGCTATAGTTAACACTGGATTGCCTTTCCCTACACCTTTATGAGAATTGATTTGGTCATGGGTCTTCTCGAGCTCTTCGTCATTGCGTTCCTCATCCATAGTTACGAGAAATCACTACTACCCTTGTGGACTGTGTTTTGGTACATTGCTTTGAAGAACAGCTAATTGGAAATTGTTAGCCGACAGGATTTATTTATTGGTGTCACATAAAATTCGGGTGTTTGGTTGGGTTTATTATATGCAAGTAGCATATTATGATTCTCATATGAAACAATAGGGATTATGATAAGGGAAAATCGTCGGAGACATACTATTCTGCATTCAAGTTTAGGTAAGGTGTTAACATTAATGAGAAAGCCATGCATTGCTAACTCTTCGTTGTCTTTTTGCCTGGTTTGCAGTATGTCATGCCAACATTGGGTTGGAGGTGGCTACTTGCACTCTCTGCTCTTCCTTCATCACTACTACTTTTGTTCTATGGCATGACCCCTGAATCACCAAGGTATTTATGCATGAAAGGAAGACTGACTGATGCACTACAAGTTTTGGAGATAGTAGCAAGAATTAATGGGACAAAGCTCCCTTCCGGCATTCTTATTTCTGATCACCAAATTGAGTTACAGGAAAAGTGTAGTGCATCAGAAGATATGCACTTGCTCTCACCTGAAAAAGGGGAAGATACATCTCCCAATGATATGAATTCCAAAGAGGAAACTGTTTCATCATTGTTTTTGCTTCTTTCACCAAAATTAGTTCGCTCAACCCTGCTCTTATGGTTGGTATTTTTTGGGAATGCTTTCTCATATTATGGGCTTGTTCTGCTGACAACAGAGTTGAACAATAGACATAATAAATGTACACGAACTGATTTGCAATCCAAAAAGTCTGAGGATATTAGCTACAAGGATGTTTTCATCACAAGTTTTGCTGGTATGGATTTCCGTATTTTGAAAGTATTCACATTGTTACTCCATTGTATGTTCTTTCATCCCTGAAAAAAGGACTGATACACATTTAACTTTGATTTGTTTTAAGAATTCCCTGGGCTCCTTCTACCAGCTTTTACAATTGATAAACTTGGTCGCAAGCTCTCAATGTCATCCATGTTCTTCTTGTGTTGCATTTTTCTCCTCCCCTTGGTATTTCATCAGGATCCAGGTTTAACAACTGGTCTTCTGTTTGGAGCTCGCATATGCATTACAGCAACCTTCACAGTTGTCTACATATATGCTCCAGAGGTAAGTCAAAAGATGTTTTATCATCTCAGAAAGATTAAGATTTAAATTGTCTCCTTGTGTTCACCTGTGCCCTAGCCCATTGCTAAGCATAGACTCAACAACAAAATTTGAGCCCATAAACCAGTTTATCCTCTAGATTCCTTACCACCTTGCTAGATGGCTTTGCATCATAGCCAAATCACAAGCAAGAAGTCATAGATTGCAGGTGTCACTTCTTGTTTATGTTAGAAGGAAATTAATTTTGTGAGCATCTTTGAGCAAGGAATCTCCATTTGAATGATTCACGGTCCATATTATTATTCGTACTGAAACTTGTAAGTTTATTACTTGTTGGTTTGGACACCCGCATCATTGCAGAGTTTGAGCTTTATCAAACTGACATGTCCTTTTGCAGCCGGAGATGTCCTTCTGAGCTTTATCACTATGTCTTGCCAATCCATTCTGAAGTTTCCCAAGCTTTGTGGTGAATGGCTTTGATTTGATTGCTCTTATACTCTTTTCTTCTTTTGTCTTCAATCCTTGAAAGAAAAAAGAAGCACACGGAAAGTGAGTCTTCTAAATTGAAGAAGAGAGCACTCAAGTAATCCTAGGAGAAGGCTTTTATATATAGAGCACTTAAGCAATCCAATCCTTCATAAGATTGTATAGTTTCCTATTTCCAACGTCCTTAAGCATTAAGAAACTTTTCCAACCTATACCTTTGATACGTCAACCAAATACCTGAAAGTACAAGTTTAAAATCATTGTTTTGTTCACTAATTTACCAGTTATAGATATAAACTTAACAACATTTATAATTGGCAATTTGTGATAAAACAATGACTTCAAGCTTGTTCACTCAGACATATGCTAAAATGTCTTAGATCTAGGATTAGAAGTATGTATCAAAGCATATTTATTTCAACTAGAAATTCTAGAATCTTTGGGTTTCCATGGACTCAATCTTTAGGTACCTAGAGGCCTACTTCACTAGATGGGATGCAGGGCTGGTTGGATAGGTTGTTGGATACCTCGCTAGAAACTCCAAAATGTGTCACTAGAAACTCAATCTTTATGTATCCTACCTCACTAGAAACTCTAATGTTTTGAAGAACAACCGAAATTTGTTCAAGTATGAAACTCACTGAATAACCGTTGGAAGTTAGCTCGGGCGAGTCGCAAACAAAAAAATAGGAAGCCATATTTTTGAAAGTCCTGTTTCGCATTGGGTTGCTCCATGCTCATATAAGTAACCTTCTTCTAAGGTTTATGAACATAGAGAAAACATATGAAAATGCATACTGAGCTTGAAAGAATAGATTCCCTCTTCTCTTAGCCCTTGTTAAAAGTTGTCCCACATTAGTCCATGAGGAGAGATGTTGAGGCCCTTCCTTAGCCTGAGTTTTAATGTTGAGGCCCTTCCTCTTATGTGTTATTAGGCCCTTCATGCATGGTCTTAGAGCAGGTAATAACTGGACCTCACCACAGGCCTATGTCCGTGCGGGCTAATGTGAAATGGGGCTATCAAAAGTTGTCCCATATCAGCCCATGATAAAGGTTATTTCCTTCATACAAAAGATGAACTTCTCTCACCTTTGCACCTGAGTTTTAAGTTTGAGGCCTCTCTTCTTATATGTTGTTAGGCCCTCCTTGATAGCCACAATTTATTCTATCACACACTTGATAAGCATGGTGCCTTAGAAAGCCTCGAAGGTGTGCGCTTTGTTATGTGTTGGCAAGTGAGTATGTTCTTCACCGTGTGTTGGTGAAGGTGTCCATTGTAATAGGTGTGTTCAAGGGAGAAAGAGTAAATTATATATGTTACTGTGATTCTACTTGTAACCGAGTTTGTACATAGTAAAAATTTTGGTTTTGACCCAAGGTTTTTTTCACTCTTATGCATATAGAGTTTTCTTAGTAAAATTTGTGTTTTATCTCTTTAATTTTTTTACAGTTATGAGATTGATAATTATTTGTGTTGATTGATTTTTATCCATAACTAGCAAGGACAAATTTTCACTTTATTTATTTATTTATTTTTTTGAATTTTATTAATGTTTTTCAATTGACGCCTTGCAAATTGATCTCTGCATGTTTCATTTCTGACCTGCAGATATACCCAACATCAGTGAGAACAACGGGGGTTGGACTCGCTAGTTCCGTGGGAAGAGTTGGCGGAATGGTATGTCCTCTTGTGGCAGTAGGTCTGGTAAACGGATGCCATCAAACTGCCGCTCTTGTTCTATTTGAGATGGTTATCTTTCTTTCTGGGATTTGTGTTATGTTTTTGCCCTTTGAAACAAAGGGTCGTGAATTGAGTGATAGTATGTCTAGTTCAACACAGGTAGCACATTAGCATGAAAAAAAACCGATTTATACTTACCCCCCCCCCCCCCCCCCCCCCCCCCCAAACAAAAAAAAGAAAATTAGAGCAACCTATTTACGTTGCTAGTTTGTTTTCCAAATAATTGTCAGTCATGGAACTTGGAGCGGCATTACCTCAGCTATTCTGTACGTTTGAGTGAAGAAGCTTTTTAGTTTAGGCTTTTGTTGTATTTGATATGATTTATATAAAAGATGTAAGCAGGAATGACACCATCACATCTCAGTTCTCTTCTCTTGAACTTGTGAACTTTGGAGGAGGGGGAAGGGGATGTAATTGTCTTTCGAAACTCGATGCAAATTGAAATGACTAAAATTGTTTTTGGATTTATGAATGTGAAACAAAATAATTGATACTAATGAAGTGTGGCCATGACATACGATGATCACAGTCTGTTAGTCTTAAGAGGTGTGGTTCGCATTTGACACAATAAAGTTCTAGACAAATAACAGATGTTATAGCAGAGCGAAGTAAGCTGAGATCAGCGAAACAAGCGAAAACAAAGTAAATCAGTGTTGATTTGTTTTCTTGTTCTTTATGTGCATATTCACTACAATTGCATACGGTTGTATTCGGATTTGACAACGGGATGGGTAGGTTATAGTGAATTTCATGGTGAAATTAAAAGAGTGGGTATTATGCGTAAAGATGAATTGCAGTGAATTCGAAATAATTATGTAAAAGTAGTTATTTGGATTTCTCAAGGCTAGTGGTTCCAGAATCACAACAGACTCCTCAATTAACTTACGTTGGTTACATTCCTTTGTTTTTATAAAGTCTAGTCTCAAATTTGCTGATTTAAAATTCCATGACAAAGAGAGAGCCTATTGGTGCCATCTTGTTTGGAAGTGGGCGTTCAATTTACATGTTCCTTCGGAGTTATTTCTGATTTCTGAGGTAATTTGTGTTCCAATAAGTTTTTAAAAATTGCTGGATGAACTTTAGTTTTAATTTTCTATATATTTTTTGATTCTCATTCATAATAAACAATGTATTTTTAGAACGTAAGAAATTAAGGCAATTTATGTCTTTTTATTCAATTAGAGTCACCATGTTACTTACAGTAATTTATTACGGTAGAAGATCTTTTTGAGTCCTTTTCAAAAAATAAGAGAGATTAACATCAAATTTGATAACAAAACAATGATAAATTAATATGGATTATTAGATTAAAATTTAATAGTTTAAATATATTTATATATTTTTTAAAATATATTTAAAAAATATATAAATATATTTAGAATGTTAAATTAAAATTCGACGACTTAAAATTTCATTCAACTAAATATCAATTTTAATGTCAACGCCTAGGAAAAACCACTCCAAAGCTATCCCCACTTGGGAGACTAGAGAGCTTTCACAGCGGAGAGTGAAGACGAAAGGTCTATCCATGCATTTATACAATTCTAGAAGATTTGGCAAGTGATTGGTTTGAAATTTTTTTTGAAAATTCGTAACTAATTTCATTTAATTGAAATAATGGAATCAAACTGAGTTACTAATTGACATTTGTTAATAGGTGCCCCAAGTATTAATTAAGGGTCAATAAAAACGTGTTATTTAGTAATATTTTGTACTTTTTTCATGCACAATTTCGTTAAAATGCGACGTGTCATGTATTTATTGAGTGCTCCCCGTTAACAAAACTCTTATTAATTTTGATTTGATTCGATTTAAGTTAATGGTTTTAGGGAATAAAATATATATATATCATACATGCAAATATGTTTGTTCACTAAGTCTAATGGTTAGGTACAAATGGTATTTGACAAAAAAATTTAATAATATTACTTAAAACAGTAGAGAATTTGACCGTTACAATTAAAGAGAGAGAGAGCAAAATAACACTAAAAGTAAACTATAAGGTGATTTTTATATTTTATTCAAAAATTTATTTATTTATTTATTTATTTTGAAAGGGGTGTGATTGAATTTGGACCTGAACATGAACCACAATGAGCATTCACAATTGCTACCCTAACCCAAATTAGGAATCCTTTAAAAAATTATCACTCAACAAATTTTATATTCCCATTTCCATTCCCCATTACATTGTCTATTTCCATTTTTGGTCTCCAAATATAGGGAATAAAAAATGCATTCCCAACATGTCACATTAGTATTCTTATATCACATTTTAATTAAAAATTAGCACAAATTTAATAATTAATATAATTAGTATTAATTATTAGCTATTTTTAATCGAAAATTATTTACAATTGATGGACGACTTATAATTTAATAACTAAAATTAATTTATAATTAATTGCTAAAAATTAAAAATCATTACTAATATAATTATAATTATTAAAAATTGATCATAATTATTAATAGTTAATTACAAACTATAATTTAATTAACAATTTTTTATTTGATGAATCGATTATATTTAATAATTATAATACATTTAATAGTTAATTATAATTATTAAAAATTAATTTCTAATTAATATTTATACTAAAAATTAACTATATTTGATGAATTGATTATAATTTAATAATTAATTATAATGATTAATTCTCAATATAAAATATAATAAATTATATTAGGTGAAAGTAGTAGTAGAATGAGTGACTCCGTGAGAGGTTCTTATGTTGCATCACTCTTTGGTTTAGATTCCCCTTCTTCTTATACTCCTTTTTAAATTTTAATGAATTGGTAGGGTCCATGCCAAACTCCTCCCGCTAAGGAGGTTTTTTCTTAAAAAAAAAAAAAATCTCAATATAAAATGTAATTAATAATGAATTTTAATTTAAAAGGTTCATATATATTTAAGAATTAAACTTTGATGAAATATTTTGTTCAAAGTTAATTTTTTTTTAAGTTCCCCGGAACAATAATTAAGGTTTTGCTTTTTAAAAAAAGGAAACCAAAAAATTCAACAGCCTTTTCAGATATAAATTAATTTTAAAAATTAAAATCTAGAAATTTCTATGATATAGAGAGTTAGAATAAGTAATATGCTAGATGAACAAAATTACAAATACTTTTCTATTCCATAAAATTATGCCACAGCACCCTAAAACAAAGATGAAGACAGCGAGACTATTGCGGATGCTGTACGGGTGTTAGATTAAGTGGCATTTTTAATCAAATTATTAACATATTTTTTAAAAAGTTATATAAAAATAATTAAAAATAAGAGGAGGTCACCGGTCAAAAACTTATCTCTTTCTAACTGTTTTATATTATTATTTTTTTACTTTTTTAAAGAACCAAACACGACCTTGGATCACCGCACCGGTTACGAGTGGCATTCAGCCAATGTGAAAAGCAAATAGGTGTAGAAAAATAGGGGAAAAAAAGGTCGGAAATTCATCTCGATAATCACCGCGACTTCGAATCGAGAAAGAGCACAGCAGAGCAGATTCAGATGGTGACGACGATCATGTAATTCTTTGTCTTCTATTTGTCTCGCGATTTTTGCTGCATTAATATTATTAACAACTAGGTCAATTGATAAAGAGGAGAAGCAGCAAGGGGATTCAGTTACAGACGACTCGTCTGACCCTCTCCTCCTTCAATCCTTTCGTGGAAACCACAGACTCCGTGTGTGTGTGTGTGTGTGTGGGTGCGCGCGCGCGCGCGAGATCTCGAACAACAACGGACAGTTGATGGCTGCAGCCCAACCACAAGCCACCGATTGTATCATCTCATCTCCCACTGGTACGTCAAATCCTTGATCCTCTGCTATCTCGTTCCTTCTCTCTCTGAAATTCTTACCTCGATTACATAGTTTTGTAAGAGTATTTGCTTTTTTTTTTGGGTGCTTTTTTTGGGGGGGGGGGTGGGTGTTCAGTTAATTTGCCCTACTTATATTTCAATGTCAAATGAATTAATTGTTGGAGACAAATATTCCATCTTTGTATATTTTTCCAATTGTATGGATCCCTTTATCTTGTTCCCGGGTTGGGTTTTGTTGGTAGATTACGTGAAGCTTGAAAATTTGATGCCACCCCCCCCCCCCCAAAAAAAAAATCTCTCTCTGCTGTTAGGAATATAATTGGCGGTTTGTATAATTATGTTGTGACATCTGGATTGATTTTGTACCGTCACAGGATCTGATCCTGTATTTGGGAGAATATTTTTATTTCACCCGTCGGTTGTGGTCAAACATGCGTTTGCTTTGGCTGTATACTTTGCTAACCATGCATTTGATTTTCCTCTTTCCCTGTCTTTTGGTGACTTCTGTATTTTTTGATGTGCCAAATATTGGCGTCTGATTATTACAAAGCAATACCTTTATATTGTTGGGTTGGCCCGATGTGGTGTAGTCATCAACTTAACCAATTCAATTAACTCAACACTATCAAGAGGGATCTAATGGCTATTCAATTAATGAATCTCTAAAACAATAGGTCTATCTAAACTCCATCACAACTAATAGTGTGTTTGGTATGGGGTTAAGTGGTGTAAGCTTTATCCAATTACTCTTTTGTCCTTTTAATCATGCCTATTATATTTCATGAAAATTTAAATGGGTTAATATTTCTTCCTCATCAGGAGTTAAATGTTAATTTTGTAGCGGGTGGGGTAAAAGGGGTGAAAGTTGTGCAAGGAAAAGGTTAACAAGTACTCCCATAACATTCATTCCTGTAATTTTTAACCCCACATCAAATGTGCCCTAAGGAATTTAAATTTTAGATCTAATGAAATCAAGTGATAAATGGACAATTCATCAAGCATATAGAATAACAGGAGACAAGCCATTTTAATGAAATCCATCACCTGGTGAAAAGCCAAAGACCCTAGCTTGGAAGGATCAATTCCAAATCACGCACTATATCTCAAGGAAAGTTGATGATTTCAAACAAAGTGGTACCAACCATCTACCTCTCTGTCTATCCTAATGTTAACCTGCAGTCACCTAATCCTCAAGTCACTCTCATTTGGCATGATCCAAGGGAGTTGAGATAATTTACCCGGATTATCTAACTCCGCTCAATTAGCTTGAGAGTGCATCAAGCAAGAATAACTGAGTTGAAGAGAGAGACTTTGGAAGCTCTTGGTAGTTTTAGAAGATAAATTCTATTTATCTTTCACATGCCCATGTTCCTTGGGGCTTAAATACTAAAGAGTCCCATTTGTTAGATCTAGATACGCCTAGTTGTCAGATTCATAGTGGGTCTAGTGAGAGGAAGCTTGAAGTCCGGTGAGAAAAACGCCTCTATATCTGTTGCAGACCATCTGAAGAGTTGCTGGCCATTTGAACAATACTGTTAGTACAGTTGGAAGACCATCAGGACGCTCTTGGCAGTTTGCAGTTTAGCATCTCTACTTGATCTGTCTTGGCAGTGAGACATATACCTCTTATTTAGTCTCTTAGTTTACTTCAAAAGTTACAACTCAGCACATCAATTTATCTATCATGTATCTTGAGGTACATCCACTAAGGTATTACATTTGGACAATTACAATGAAAGGTGTTTCTTCCCCCCCCTCCCCCCAAAAAAAAAAAAAAAACTATATAAGCCATGAGACAATATTCCTATCATATGTATCACTAGAAGAGGAAGTAAAAGTGGGGACCAAAAATAGATGACCTGTATTGAGACCACTGGCTGTGGCTGTTGCTTCTTTTTTTGGGACCAGTAAGGTTTTGTGTCTGCGTTCCATTTTATTTTGAGTATTGAACAAGTTGCGACTTGCTTCTTGTCAACAATCGTTGTTGAATTACCCAAAGATCCAAAAAATTTGCTTAGAGTGAATCCCAGTTCCTGATGGGGGTTTCAATTCATCTTTCATCTGAGATTTTAGCACAACCTTTGAACTTTTATTTGGTAAGAAACATCATTCATTAGATCTGGTTGTTTATATAAAAGAAGAAAAATGAAGGGATTGTCAGATTAGTAACAAATAGAAATGCCTTTAGATGGCCCAGTCATTAGAGAACAAATAAAGAAGCCCCATAAAAGTTTGGAAGTATTGTGTAACCTTCTTCTTAAACAGTTCATATTTGGATTGGTTGTGTCCAGGACCCAGTATGCTCATCCCCTTTTCTACTTGGTGGGAAGAGGCGGGAGTGATGCCTGTTAACTAGAAGGGTATTGCAGCGGTTGATTTTCTTTACTGATACCTTCCTTGATTTAAGCTTCAATTGATGTTTGAGGACCCGGTTTGGCCCATCACTTCTATACTCGGTGAGAAGAGTTGGGGGAGTGGTGGTAGTTTATTTTATTTACTGACTAGTTTTATTTTCTTTATTGACACCTTTTTTGATGTAAGCTTTAATCGATATTTAATGACCTAGTAAGATCCATCCCCTTTTCTACTTAGTGGTAGTGGGAAGAGGTTTGGGGCTGGGCGGCGGTTCAACTAGAAGAGGGTTTCAGTTTTCTCTTTAAACTTTACTTGATGTAAGCTTCAGCTGATGTTTGAGCGGTATGGTCTTGTGTCGTGCCTTCGCCTTGGCACATAAAAAATGGCATATTTTGTTGCATCTCATTTCAGTTCTTTTCCCATTTCCTTGAAGCTTAGTGCATTTTCCAGTGATGGTGAATTATTCAATTTCTACAAACAAATGCTTTTATGCTTTCGTATTTCATTTAAATAATTGGTCAACACAATCAAATTACTTTTCAATGTGTAGTCAAGTACTTATGCATGTATAGTTGGTTTTACTTTTCCATTCTATCAAGTGGTAGGTCGACTATTTTCTTTTGCCCTGTATATGGATTTTGTTCATTACTGTTGCACACATTGTAGTTGATAGAAGAGATAATGCAACCTTTCGATATGTGGCTGCTACTATATTTATGTTTTTCTATTTATTATGTGTGCATACGTGTGTGGCTGCTACTATATTCATGTTCTTCTATTTATTATGTGTGCATAGGTGTGCACCTGTGGATTTGTGCGCACATATTCATTGCTTCAAGTTTTCATATCCCCGAATTTAGCTTTGGTTGGTCAATAATTTGTACTGCCTGTGTTTCTAAGACTCTACTAAGTCACTTAGCATGTCATGGATGCAGAAGAGAAACCTGTGGAACCAGATAAAATGATGGAACAGGTAGCTGTAAATCAATGGAATGTTTTATTTCAATTAATTCTTTTCTTCTGGCCAAGTCTAAATGAAATGTATTTTGATAATGACATGTCATTTCATATCTGTCAGCATCCTCTTTCAGCAAAAAATGAGAGGTCGGGCTCTCCTAATGCTTCTAAGGATGCTGGAATAGGTCATTCAAGGGACACTGCTGGTCAATCAGGATCTATTGTTTCAGGTGGAGATAGTTCAGTCTACCCATCTAATGTCTATGCTCCTCAAGCACATGCCATTTACTATAAAGGTCAGTTTTTAATATTATGGGATTGTTTGGATGCTTTGAGATGGGACCACCTAAACTGAACAGTGAGAACATTATGCTATTTTTCCAAAGCCTTTTTATTGTTTTGTGCTTTCCAAGAACGATACGCAAGGTTCTGAGTGTGAATATCATTCTAGGAAGATGAAATGACCATCCAATTTCATAGTTGATGCGATAAAGATTATACATGGCAGTGCTACAAATGCCTATCATTGGTTTTTTTTTTTTTTTTTTGATAAATAACATAAACTTTATTCATGTAAATAAAACTTTACAAACAAATGAGGTCAAGGTGGCCTCTTGACACAGCAGGTACATAACAACTGCTCAATAGGTAATTACGGGATTTCATTCAGCACATCACTAGATATCTAGCTATAAGACGCCTTCCAACTCATCTTAATTAGCATGAGTGGAAACCCTTTGAATTCAGCTAAGACCGAAGCCAATGGAGAGGCCTGGAACTTGCAGGTTTTCCCATATATCTTCAACACGGTTCTCCCTATTGTCAAATAATCTTTTGTTCCTTTCCTTCCAAAGGGTCTAGAGGACTGCCATCACTGTACAACTCCATGTTGACAATCTTATAGCAAGGAATAGAGTTTTGGTTAATTGGTGTTACTTGTGTAAAAGGGATGGCCGGTCTATCAACTATTTTTCTTCATGGCCAAGGAATTTAGTTATTTTTTGGGAATGAACTTGGTTTTTCCTAAGAAATCTAAACAAGTTATTGAAGCTTGGTGGGCCCTAGAATTGATAAAGGACGAAGAAAAGTGTAGAGAATTGTTCCTTTTTGTTTAGGGTGGATCATCTGGGCAGAGAATAGGAGACTGTTTCAAGACTTGGGATTTCCTTTGTATAGGATGAAAATCTCTCTCTCTCTCTTTTTTTGGGGGGGGGGGGTAGATGGATATCAGAGGGAAAGGATTCAAATTTACACTAGTATAAAGTATGGTGATTTAGTTTGATGTTAAGTTGGCAAGGTTATTTATACAATGTGACATCCCTTCATGCCTCTTTCCAATCAAATAAAATTTATTTGAAGTTTTAAGTGAGGAAATCTGTTTGAAATGTTACATAGATCAAATGGCACACCTATGATGAGGATTGATTTGGTTTATGGAGATATGAAAGGATATAATGGCCTTAATTGAGGATATGAATTCTAAAGAATCATCTAGAGGAAATGGATTCATGCAGCTGTTGGGTTGGGTTGAAAAAAATACTTAGTGGACATACTCCCCCAACGCCCCCCCTCCCTGGGGAAAATAAATAAATAAATAAATAAAAATTTTAAAATTGGGCAGGACTGTGATTTTAATCAATCTGTGGGAATTTTGCAATATGACTGATGTAAAAGTTAGCTCATCTCCAAAGCAATAACTTCAAGAGAGGGTGAAAGGAAATAGAAAAAAGAATTTGCTTCTTGACCAAATTGAAGATAGATTGCTTTTGGGGACGTATTGGTTAGCTGCATTATGGTGTTTCTATCCACTCTTGTTATAGTTTATAATGTATTGAGTCTCCTTTTTAACTTATAAATTTGATAAAAGTGGTCATTCTTTATCATCTATGTAACTCCAGGTCTTGAAAACGCCCCTGGTGAATGGGATGAATACCCTCCATATGTTAATGCTGAACGGTTCGATGTTGGATCTCCTGTAAGTTGGATTGCTTAAATCATTCATCTCTCTGATCTTTCACAGAGACTTCACTGATTTTATTCTATCTTATTTTATTTGCATGTTTGATCTGTTTTAGGGCATATACAATGATAATCCCTCTCTTGTGTTTCATACTGGTTATGGCTACAGTCCACAAATGCCATATGGGCCATATTCCCCAGTTACAACACCTTTGCCTTCTGTTGGGGGAGATGCCCAATTATACCCCCCTCAGCAATTTCCATTTTCTGGAGCACCATATTATCCCCAGCTAGTTCCTCCTGGCATGCAATATATCAACCCACCAACTCCAGTTTCACAACCAGAGTTGAATTCAATGGTGAGCTTTGACCAACAGGTAGATGGAATGCTCTCTGGGCCAAGACCTAGTTATCCCTCTCCAGTGGCACCTTTTGGCAGGGGCAACTTTTCTGGAAATCCTGGAAATCTTGCTTTTCATGATTTGCAGCAAGGTTATGATGCATTCAGATCTGGTGGACTTTGGGCAGATTGGCCAAAGCCCTCAGATAGACAGAGGGTTCTCTCTCCATTTTCACCTGCAGTATCTCCACAACCAATTGGCAATCTTGGGTCATTTGGACAAAATATTGGAATGGTTTGTTCTTTTGCCTATTCATATTACCTAATTAATGCTTTTGAGATCTCATATTTTCTTTTATTCTATTCCTATGTTGTTTCTTTTTTGACAAGCAAATTGTTCTTATGGATGTATTTCAATAATGGCATGCCATCAAAACTAGGAGAACGTTACTTTCTTCTTGGTGAAGAATGTTTTCCCTCTGATAATATTAGTGTCAAATCTACATTGTGCTTCCATCCAAGGATCAAAATATAGGCCTTTTTTTTAGCATGAAAATGAAAACACATTGGCTACATCTTTGGAAAACAACACAAAAATATGAAAAAATATAGAAGTCTTTGGAAATATATATATTTTTTTAATAGTTAAGCAGGGGTAAGGGGCCGGGTCCGAACCCCGGTGGTGAGCAGGCACAAGGAAAGCTTTGCCAACCCAGCTAGCAGCCACGCTCAGAAGTCTTTGGAAATATAAATTAATAATAAATTAATTAAATTCTATCCTAGGATCAAAACCTAGGCCATTTTGATTAGCACAAGAATGGAAACATGTTTGCAACATTTTCCGAAAACAGTGAAATAATATGAAAATATATAGCAGCCTTTAGAAATATAAATTGAAATCTTTTTAAATGTATGAAATTCTGATAATAAATTAATTAAAAAATGTACTATTTTGGCATATAATGTTGTTTTCTGGTGTTCTCCTATAATAACTCCACGGACTTAATTAAGATGGACACTTATTTATTTTATCATTGATTTATTTCCATTAAGAGTACTAATTAAGTTGGACATTGCTTTATTTTTACCAATGGTAGCGAGAATAAAAGAAAAACTTAAAAAATCCTTTATAAACACGCGTATCTTTCTACAAATCAAACACTTTTTTCCTATATTCTAATTTTGAAAGAGACTGGCAGAGAAAAAATATTAATGCCTATCCAACTCCGGTAGTTTGAAATTATTAATAAAATAAAATAAAACAAATTTTGGGATTAAGATTCTATAATTTTTGGCCATTAAAAGGCCTGACTAAAGGAGATACTCATCAATGACCAAAAAAAAAAAAGTTATAAAATATCATAGACATATATATAGGTTCTTACAACTTGAACACTATTTCCATATTGTCTAATTTTTTTGGGGGGGGGGGGGAAGAAAGAAAAAGGTCTTATCCAAAACACACTTACAAGAAAGTAATTTTGTCCACCAAACTTCTACAGTAAATGAAACCAAATACCTAAATATGTATAAAAGGTTTGACATTGTTGCTTTTGGCTTAAAAATAACAAAAAGATGCCTCTTTATTAATCTAACCTCAGGACTTGATGTGAAACAGAGAAGGAATAAACTTAAGAAAATGAAGAAATCAAGGAAGAGGAGAAGAATATTTAAACTAGAGAAGAAGAAGAAACAAAGAAGAAAAACAGGAGGAAGAAAGTCGTTCATCATTCATTCAATTAATTTTCATCAAGTCTCTTAAAGCATTACAACTATTAGCCTATATATAGCTAACAAGTAAATCTCCTAATTTAGGTAAATTGAAATGATATCCTACTGAAGGAATTCTAATTCCAAATAAATCTCTTAATAAATCCTACTAATGATAAATACCAAAAATAAGTCCTAAAATAAAATATTCCTTTAAGTATCTTGATTCTTTACCACTTAAGGCTCTCGCTTGAATTGAACCGCCCGTGTATGGGTGGCTATTTATAGTAGTTATATAGGGTCTTTTGCTATTGAAACATTCATACCTTGAATGCTCGTATCTAAAATATATTCTTGTCATCAATTGTAGTTATAAAATTTGCCCATGTGCATCATGTTCTCACTTTTTTTGGCTTAAGTATGTTATTTCTCTTGAAATATTGACATTCTTTTTGCCTCAACTTATGAAATGCAATGAGATTTAAACAAATAATTATATGATATGGTTGAAGAATGATAACTTCAGAAAAGAAGTATTGACTTGGTGTGTTGGGTTGTATTACCAAAAAGGGAAAAAATAAAAAATAAAAAGAAGGAGAAAAGAAAAGGAAAAAAAAGAAAAGTAAGTATTTTAAGATTATAACTAAGAGGAGTTGCCATCAAGGGCATCCAGTTTAATGTGGAGGCAAAAATCTACTAACTTGCAAATCATTTGTCTAACTTAGTTGTAGGGGCAAATTACTAATTGAACTGTCTGGTAGTTGGTTTCCTTGGAAGTTTTCCTCAAGATAATTGGAGCTTGGCTACGAGTGCTTTTGGGCAAAGCAATTATTAATTGCATTGGGCACAACACACCTAGCTTATTCTCCAGCTTAAATAGTTAGGAGCTTAAATAGTTAGGAACCGTAGGATGGCACAGCTGCTCCGTTATTGAGGCTAGATATTAAAATGATCGGGTTCCCATAGTTGTCTATCTCTGACTGCAACAAAAACATTAGCTTATCATGGCTGTATGCATACCTATGGCTGCATTGTCTGTTGCAATTTGATCTAAATGAAAATCCAAGTTGAATGTTGGTCTCTTCTTCTTCTTCTTCTCTGGGTAATGCCATTTTTATTGTATTCGGCAGGGTCCTCAACAACCGAGATCATTCTTTGGGTTTGGATCGGGTTCAAATTCTTATAACAAAGGCTATGTGCACACTGATTTTAATCAGGGCTCTAGCTTTGGAACTGGATCAGTCTCCAGTTTGGGATCACATGATAGGGGTTGGCTTGCTTTTGAGTATGGAAGACGTCATGGAAGGGGTGACGGTTCTTTATGCAATTGTAGTGGCACACTTGATATTCTTAGTGAGCAAAACCGTGGGCCAAGGGCCTCAAAAACTAAAAGCCAGGTTACCAATGAAAATAGTGCATCCGCTGATAGTGACAAATACAGCTTATATGCAGCAAAGACCGGTGATGGCTCCTACAATCGCCCAGATTTTGTCACAGAGTATAAGGATGCTAAGTTCTTCATCATCAAATCCTACAGCGAAGATAATGTCCATAAAAGTATTAAGTATGGTATTTGGGCAAGCACGCCAAATGGAAACAGAAAGTTAGATGCTGCTTATTGTGAAGTGAAGGAGAAGCAGAACAGCTGTCCTGTTTTTCTCTTTTTCTCGGTAATCTCATTAACTGTTAAGTCTGACCAGGGCAACATATAATTCACAACTGATCTCCTATCTAATTTTCACAAGGAAAAATATAACACTTGACTGGAGTGTTTTAAAACATTAAAAATTCAGAAATAATTTTCAATTACTTAGAATAATTCTGAGATTTCAAAATTAAGAAAAGTCATGGTAATAATATATAATTACCGGTAATAGAAGCGTTGTATATTTATCTGAATGTTTTTGTACAATGATGAAATGTCTGCTAAAATTTTGTTGATTTTGTGATAATGGAAAAATGTAACAGTTGACTGGATTGTTTTAAAACAGTAAAAATCCAGAAATAATTTTCAATTACTTCGAATAATTCCGAGATTTCAAAATTAAGAAGAGTTATGGTAATAATATATAATTACTGGTGATAGAAGTGTTGTATATTTATATGTATGTTTTTGTACAATAATGAGATGTCTGCTAAAATTTTGTTGATTTTGTGATAATGGCATCAGAATGGGGTTCGCATTTTTTTTTTTTGGGCTGGGGCTTTGTTTGTTTCATGGTATTTTTTTCTTCCATGGGGAGTTCAATTATTTACATGCAAGGGCACATCTTTTTTCCATGGCAAACTGAAGTTGAAAATGAGCTGCATAATAATGACTCCATTGGAAATACATGGAGTTGAAAAGCAAATGCTCTCATGGGTAATTTTTAGTGGGGTTGAAAAGGAAATGCTTTTGTGGGTAATCGTTTGCTCGGACCATTTCTCCATCTAAGCAAGTTGAGATCTTTGTTCTTTTTATTTTTCCTTTAATGTGTAGCATCACTGTAGTGCAGATTCCTAAGAAAACAAAATTGAATAAGAGAATGGGACTATGTTGATACTCTTCGCAACATTTTGATTTATCAGGATGGAAGGCACGTTTGATGTTTGTGTCATTACTTTAAGTCTTTAAGCCATTAACTCCACCTGTGTTCTGCCTAGATTCTTCTTCATGTGCAGAGCTTGTGCTAAGCTCAGTAAAAGGATTAAGCATTGGGCCGTTGGCTGATGGCCATCATTTTACTTTCTGTTAGATCTGTACAATCTGTGGTTTAAAACTATTACATAATTTCTGTTAATCTTGCAAATAAGTTGTTTTTTAATGCATTGAGCTTCGCAAAATTTCTTGTTCTTGTCTACGGCTAAATGTTGGGTTGATGGTCAGAAAATCTGAGGCTATTTTTGATTAGAGAGATTGGATGATGGGGGATGAGTAATAATAAGTAATAACATATGGGATTGGATATAACATGTGATTGAATTTTTAGTGTTTGGTTGGTGGGATAAAAGTGGTATCAGAGATGCAATTTATTTGACAGAAAGTAATTTTGGATCTTTGGATCTTGGCAGGAAACAATCTAGAGAATGGGAGATATACAATACCACCTCCCCTAGGTATTATATATCCCTCATTTTAGGGGATTAGCAGTCCAAACTGGACTATATGTCCAGAGTTAATTTTGACAATCAAACATGGGATTAGGAGAGGTTCACTGATTGACAATCCAATCCACCACCTTATATCCCACAAACACACCTTGAGAATATTGTGGTCTATCCTAGGATTGTTATTAAAACCTCTCATTATGTCGCTGTTTCACCCGCTGTATGGTGTTCTAGTACTTCTCCTTTTAGTAAACAACATTTAATCTCTTTTGTGCAATTAACTAAGGTTGCATTTCTTTTTATGGATTTGAAATTAAGGGATTTGGTATTAATTATTTATGGAGAATTACTCAAATATAACATTGTTAGTTTAGATAGGAATTTCATCGTGAATTTGAGTAATTTAACATGATGATTTTATGGGGGATTTGAAATTATCACAAAAAAAAAAAAAAAGGTTCAGCATCCACTAATTTGTAACTTAATTTGAAAGCCATATTTTGGCCCGAGGAACTATGGAGCTCAATCACTTGCTACCGTTACTCTTCAGTCTGAAACCCTTCATAATAATGTTCCACCATTTTAGAAAGCGGTGGCGCCGCTACTTTGCTAGTAATCATTAGTAATTATTAAAAAAGCTTCCATGTATTATTACATAAATTGGTTATATCATTTATATTTTAATACAATTCAATCTCAAATCTATTGATTTGAAATCCTAGTTTTGCAAATGGAGCTTAAGACTTTGCAAAGATCTACTAGGTAAAATGGAGGAGTTTGTTGGTCTCAGCCTATGATTTACGAATAATTTTGTGCTTGTCAGAAAGTAATTTCTTCCTTTTTTTTTACGTGTATTTATTGTGAGACTGGAATGTTTACTGCTTCTGTAGCTATGGTTGTTTGACCTCTTTTCTTTCTTGCCACTCCTTTTTGTTTTAGTTATTTCTTGCACTTATTTATCAAAATAATATACAGGTGAACGCTAGCGCTCAATTCTGTGGGGTGGCTGAAATGGTTGGACCTGTAGATTTTGACAAGAGTGTTGATTACTGGCAGCAAGACAAATGGAGTGGCCAGTTTCCTGTTAAGTGGCATATTGTCAAAGATGTTCCAAACAGTCAGTTCCGTCACATTGTGCTTGAAAATAATGATTATAAGCCAGTAACCAACAGTCGGGACACCCAGGAGGTAAAAGTTCAGTTAGAAATTTCCCAAATGTTTAGAATATTTCTTGAATTATCTTACTTGAGATGGTATAATTAGTCATAGAGCTTTTATTTTAGTCGGCTTAAATCAAATTTGGAAATTTCGAATTTTTTATTGGAGTTGATTCAGGTCTATCTGTTACTTGACCAATTTAGTTTTGGTCTAAGGTGGTACTTCGTCTCCTTCCAAGTTATTTGATCCAAATCTGTCTCTTTATCTGCTTGAAATGTAAGGATGGTATGTTTGCTACGGGATAATCATATATGCATCTTTTGATACCATATGTTGTTAAATGTTAATCTCTGATTGGGCATTAATTTCACGGATTTTGACCATGTTTTTGAGGACCCATGGCCTCTCTCTCTCTCAATTTGATGTTCCTTGCAATCTTTATTTGATTTATTTTATGAAAAAGTTACTAAATTAGATGTTGGTTGTGTTTATTTCCTTCCCTTTGCTTTTTTGATTCTCTGCACGCCTATTGTTTGACTGGGTGTCATGATCTCTCAATTTGCGGTGGTTCTCCGTTATAACTGCTGCCTTTACTTCCTTTTGCCCAAATTGAAAACACTGCCAGGTTAAATTGGAGCAAGGAATGGAAATGCTGAAGATTTTCAAGAACTATGAAAGTAATACGTCCATCTTGGATGATTTTGACTTTTATGAAGACCGGCAAAAAGCAATGCAAGAAAGGAAGGCCCGGCAGCAGGCCAACTTGGCTAGCCTCGGTGGTGTGGTCGGAGGAAATGAGCACAGAAATGCAGTTGCGTTATCCAACAGTTTCATCAAGCAGATGTCCAAGAGTTTTGCTCAAGTTGTCCGCTTGGAGGAGTGTGGCAAAGAAGGCTCGGGGGCAGAGAGAGGTGGTTCTCCGTCAGATACTACCACCCCCATGAGCAACCGAACTAAACTTGAAGATGCTATAACGGCGGTGGTGGTGTCAACTACCCAGATGGGCTAGGTGGTGGATATAAAATCCGAAGCATCTCTGGCAGGTTTGCTGTAAAATATAGATGTGGCGAACAACTTTTGAGCCTACACCTTTTTTATTTATTTTTTTCTTTTTAGGATTTAATTGAGGGTCTCGTGAGTTTTGACATGGCTGATGGATGGTCCTGCATCCCTGCTGTGAATACTGCAGTTTCAATTGCATTTTTTTTAATGCCTTTTGCTTTTGCATTTTTTGTTTTTTCTTCTTCCTCACTACTTCTGAGGTAGAGCAGTTGTGTGGAAAATTCTAGTTGGAAGTCTTTTGAATTTGTACAGCTCCCTTATATTGGCTGACAATTTAATAAGGGAATGCAGTGAGAGGGCTTTCTGGAAGAATTACCTTCTACTCCATCCGCGTGGCGTGGTTAGTTGCTATTCTGCCTTTTTTTTTTTCCTCCCATTTTAGTAAGATGTGGAATATGGGGGGCAAAAAGATGAGGGAAAGAATTGAAAACTGAGGTTTAGATTGGGAACAAATAAAGCTACATTTTTTTGTGTTTGGGTGGGGGGGGGGGGGAGGGGAAGCTAACTTTTGGGGTTCGTTGGGTAATATTGTTATTTTTTTTTTATATTTATTAATTTATATTTTTTCTTATTTTTTTCTTCCTGAAATGAAAATTGAAGTTGCATTTGGAAATACAATTTGGTTTACAATTATTACTTTCTATTTTAATGAAATTTAAAAAATAAACTAAATTTAATAAAATATATTTTATATTAATTTAATTTAATTATTTATTAAAAATATTTTAATTCAATAAATATAACATATATTAAATTATATTATTTAGTAAAAATAATTTAATAAAATATCTCTAATATTAAATTAAATTAATTATTAAATTTAATTGAATTAATTTATTTATTAAAAATAATTTTAGTTTAATAAAATATTTGAATAAAATAATTCATTATGATATGATGAATTAAAAATACAGAAAGTGTTAAGATTGACTAAGGACTCGCAGGGGGTGAAATGTTAAAATATTTTTTTTATTTATGTTTCTTTTTTGTTTAAGTTTTTATTTTTTTAGAAACAAAAAAATATAAATAGATTTAACAAATATGTTTTTATTGTTAATTTACAAAATTTTAAAAATATAAAATGAAAATATTACCGAGTGGGGACTTATAAAGTCAAAAAAAAAAAAAAAAAAAGGGATTATAAACTGTTGCAAAACAACCTCTTGGAACCAAACTAGAGGCGTATGGAAATTCTAATCAAATCAACATTGCACTCAGATGTCCCTGGATTCAACATATTATGAGAAAGACCAAATATGGACAAAATGACGACATTAGTAGATTTAACATCATCAAATCAATCATTTAGCAGTCACTTGCAGAATTAGTATCAACTAGGATGAGCAGGAGTACTTCAGGAAGTTTCAACATGGATGCATGCTTAAAATTAAACCAACGGATATTAATTGAACTTCACCGTAATCATTCTTTCCTTTAATTAAAGGTTCCATCCAAGACTACCCATTGCATGGCTTCCCTTTCCCACTTTTAAGTCATGCAATTGGTGCGACTAACCTGTTCATTAAAATATGAAAATATGGGTGGAAACAAGCATTTCAATTTAGTTACTTGTACGACACAATTATTCTTTCACTTTTCATGCAGTTTATAGTTATAGGGTGCCAACATCAATTGTTTTCAACATCGTATTTGGGGAGCGTTTGGATCTCTGAAAAAATTTGAAAAAAACAAAAAAGTTTGTGTCGAAAAACATCAAAAGAGGGCCGCTGCCACAAACTTGGTTGCTATATAACATTTAAATTATATGTTCCAATAATTAAGCTGAAGAGCCCAATTTCCATGAAATCCAAAATTTCATCAGGCTTGTTAAATGACGCATAACAAAGATCCGAATTGCTCGGCGCAACCAAAGGCGACCAGCTTTCTAAATTGGGTAAGGCTGCAAACGAGACCGAAGCCCAAGCGAGCCTTTATCCGAACCTGAGCTGTTCATGAATAATTCACCTTATGAAGAAAGAGAAAAAAAAAAAAAAAGCATCACAAATATACCGGTCTTATAGAATGGAAACTTTAGAATAGACTTGAGAAAGTTTCCTTCTTTCTTTTGTAATTAATGAGCATAGTAACAAATCTAAGAAAATAATAGAGGCACAGAATGAGATCTCAACAAAATAAAATCTTAACAATATGTACATATTGTGTGTGTATATGTGCACAAATTCACAATACATTCTTGTAAGATATGTACCTATCTATCTATATATATATATATATGTCCAAAACAATCTTTCTTTCCCTTCCTCTCAAGCGTCACTGTAACTAGAAAAAAGAAGTAGCTTCGTTGTCTATCAGAACTCAGCTGTTGAATTCATGGAGAATAACAGGAAGAAGAAAACCAGCATGGGCCGCCAGAAGATCGAAATCAAGAAGATAGAGAAGAGCAGCCAACTCCAAGTCACCTTCTCAAAGCGCCGAAAGGGCATCTTCAAGAAAGCCGGCGAACTCGGCCTGTTGTGCGGCGTCGACGTCGCCGTCATCGTTGCCTCCCCAGCCGGCAAAATCTTCGCCTTCGGAAACCCATCTCCGGACACCGTTGTCGATCGCTTTCTTACAGGAAAAACTTCTCTCTTGAACGCCGGCGAGGAACGCCGGGTGGAGCGGCAGCTGCAGCAGGTTGAGGAGCAGATGACGGCTGTCAGCCAGTTAGAGGCTGAGAAAGTGAGAGAGAAGGCGGCGCGTGGGGCGGCCGGAGACCATGGGTTCTGGTGGTGGTGGGCTATGCCAGTGGACGGTTTGGGGTCGCAAGAGCTTGAGCAATACATGGCTGCACTGCAATTGCTCAAGGGTAATGTAATGGCTAGAGTCAATGAGATGACGGTGGCAGCGAGTGATGGTAATTGGTCGTCGATTTTCTTGGATTCCGCCGCCTCCACCATCGCTGATCCTTCTTCTGTTGCTGACGGTCTCAATGGTTATGAATACATTAATTATGATAACAAGCCTTTAATTTAAAATTAACTCCATGCTAGTCGAGGTCTTCAGTAGCTACTATAGTTTTAGAAAATATATATATATTTTTCATTATGTGATTTTATTGGTTTTCAGCTGGATTTTTCATATATAAATTTGAGTTAGCATATATGTGTATATACATATTGAATATTCAATCTCATGGTAATAATTAGGATACGTTTTTTTTTTTATATCTTATAGTGTTCGAACTAGTTTACATTCACCTCAACTAATTTTTGAAGTGTTAAAATTAATGATCAGATAAATCTTCAGCAGTCTGAGAAGACTCGAACTAGTAACTATTAAAAAATAGCTTTAAAGTTATACTAATTAAACTAATCCTCATAGTTAATAATTAGATATGTTATTCTTATTTTTTGTTTGTTTTTGTTACTTGTTTAATTTCTTAGTACAACAAAATTAACTTAGATATTGAAGTCATCAAGCCACGTGACTTCGTCGCCAAGTTAAAATTACTTCTAGATATAACACGTGTAAACGTATAAAAGTATTGGCAGGTGACTTTGCCAAGAATAATTAAGGAATATTATCATGTCCTCTGATCTAATATTGCTCGTTTATTTAATAAATGAGTTAAGATTGAACACGAAATTTAAATTCGTTTATCAAATGGATAAGCTTAAATTAAGAAGAGAATAAATTATCCCCGCGGGCGTAGCACAGTTGGTATTCAGGCAGCAGATTACACCCAATGATACAAGTTCGAGTCCTAGCAGCCGCAGTGTGGGAGTTTCACCCTCTTGTGGGGATGGCTCCTTGTGAGCACCAGGCACTGATCCTCCTATCTAGGAGGCTGCCGTGTATCGCGATTTACCTCCTCTACTATTTCGTTGGAACTGGGGGTGGGGGCCCTGGGGGCGAAAGTATCGCCTTTTGCAACCAAGAAGAGAATAAATTAGTTCATATTATTTGCATTGCCAGTGTCGGTTTGAAATTATAAAAGGGGGACTCTCCCACTTTTTAATACAAATTATGGCAGTTATATAAAGTAAATTAGTATGATTATTTGTGTGGTTCAGATTCTATATTTTAATATCTTCCTAGACATCGAGTAATGTAAAGTGAAGTAGAATGAACAAAGTGAAATAGAATGAGCAATACAAAGTGAAGTAGATTAATTTAACTTTGATAAGAAAATTGAGATCAAATGCGAATTAAAATAAAAACTCACTAAATTAACTAATTAGTTTTCAGGGAATTAGGATAAACAAAGTTTATTAATACTTAATAAGAGGATCAAGATTAAAGATAAATTGAAGTATAATAAACAAAATTCACTAATCTTCACCAATCGAATGATTACAAGTAATCAAAAGTAATAAACTAAGTTATAATTTAAAAAAAATAAAATAAAATAAAATATACAAGTGTTGGAGTATTAATTGTTGTCATTTTTGCAACATCATATAAACATTTATATAAGTTCCACCACCCTCAAATTCAAAAAAAGAAGAAGAAAAATAAAGGAATTTGGGATGGAGTTTCAAATTTTAGAAGCTGACAACTCTCACTTCGAATCAAATCACCGAAGACCGCTACCACCATGTTGATCATGGCCTCGAATGTTCCCGGATCATATCGATTTCCCTCTTCGAGCTTTCCCCTCTCTCTCTCTCTCTCTCTCTCTCTCTCTCTCTCTCTCCATCCATCCTGTGGCCGTTCTATCTGGAAGTACTGAGAATCATCAGGGAAAAACAAAAGAAAAGAAAAGAATGAAGGGAAGGAAGATAAGCCAGGCCCTTGATCTAATTATCAAACCTAATACAATTCTGGTCTAAATCTAATCAAGGAAAAAATAAAATAAACTTAGTCATCTGTATTTAACCTCATATTTAAATATTTTATCACTTGAAATCTCAAATAAATAATTAAAATAAAATACTGGATATTATAAAATAAGTAAATTGAAAATTGACCGTAATTGAATATAAATAAATCAAATTAAAATTCTATATTATCTACGAGGGAAGCGGGGGCTAACATATAAAATACTGGATATTATAAAATAAGTAAATTGAAAATTGACCGTAATTGAATATAAATAAATCAAATTAAAATTCTATATTATCTACGAGGGAAGCGGGGGCTAACATCGCGCGCGATGTTAGCTCGCTGCCCTCGCGATCGTGACCGTTCGGCTTTCCGCGTGTGATCTTGGCTGCTCTTTTTTTTTTCAGCCTTCTGCACCACGTTGATGTTTGTCTTTTTTTTTTTTCCAGTTTTCAGTAAAAATAAATTTAAAACAATAACAAAAAATAACAACAAAAAAATGACAATGTTGTCAAACGGGTCTTAAAAAATTAACTTTTTTTTTACTTTTTTTTTTCTTTTTTTAAGCATAGAAAAAATATTTTTTTAATTAATTACACAATTTTTGTTTTAATTTCAGGAAAAATAAATGGCAAATAACAACAGAAGAACGATAGTGTTGTCAAACGGGTCTTAAAAATTAACTTTTTTTTTTACTTTTTTTTTACTTTTTAAACATAGAAAAAACTTTTATTTTTAATTAATTACACATTTTTGTTTTAATTTAAAAAACATAAATGGCAACAAAAAACAAAAAATAAAAAACAACAACAAAAAATAACAATAGAAAAACGACAGTGTTGTCAAACAGGCCTTAAAAAATTAACTTTTTTTTTACTTTTTTTCCTTTTTTAACATAGAAAAAATCAATTTTTTAATAATTAATTAGTAATTAATTAAAAATAATATTTTTTTCTAAGCACAGCATCGTCAGCGATATCAGTCGATAGAAAAACGACAATGTTGTCAATTAAAAAATTAATGGCTGATATCGCGGGTGATGATGTATTTAGGAAAAAATGTCATTTTTTAATTAATTACTAATTAATTATTAAAAAATTAATTTTTTCAATGTTTAAAAAAGAAAAAAAAGTAAAAAAAAATTAATTTTTTAAGGCCCATTTGGTAACATTGTCCTTTTTTTTTATTTTTTTGTTATCGTTTTTAATTTATTTTTTCTAAAAACTGAAAAAAAAAAAAAAAGACCAACATCAACGTGGTGCGAAAGGCTAAAAAAATAAAAAACAAAGAGAGCGGCCAGAATCACACGAGAAAAACCAAACGGCTACGATCGCGAGGGCAGCGGGCGGGCTAACATCGCCCGCGGTGTCGCTCCCCCCCGGGGCTTCCATCTACGAGGGTGTAAAATATAATTTACTCCTAAAAAATTTATAAAAATTTTCTGATAAAACAATGGCTTCCAACTTTAAATTAGGCGCGCAAGGATTGGGCAAGAAAAGGAAAAAAGAAATATATATTTAGGCAATTCATAAATGCTTGCTCCTTAAAAAAGGGGGAAAAAAACCAAAAACAATTCAGAGGCCAGCCTTGGATCTCTCCCTCTCTCGCACGGCTTTATTCTCTTCAGATCCTAACAACAAACAAAATGAGCAGCAAAAACACCAGCTGCTCAACCATGCATGCATGCCTCCTCCTCTCTCTCTCTCTCTCCATCTGTCTTTCCTCCCTTTGAGAGTTGACGTCCCATGTTCTATTCTTGGAATGCATTAACTTTTCCCCGTCATCCAATCCTCTCTCTCTCTCTTCCCAATTTGCAAGAAAAAAAAATAACATAGAAACAAAAGAAAGGGAAATACAAAAGAAAAGTCATCAATGCCATCAAAGACAATACTATTATTGATATTGTACAACCCATTAGGGAGAAATTGTTTGGTTTTTTCATCCTCAAACCAACAACTACTGTGGTAATGGGCGCGCACGCAGCCGGAGCATCGGCTCTGCCTGTGCGCGCACCATCATCATCATCATCGTTACTATTCCCAATTTGGTCGACCTTATTAGTCTTCTTGTTATGCGGAGGCAGCGAGCCAGTCATTGCCGCCCCCGCCCCCGCCCCCGCCCCCGCGGCGACAGAGGCCGACGCCCTCCTAAGGTTCAAGGAGTCGTTAACGAACGCGAACGTTGCTCTGGCGAGTTGGAATCCGGAGAGTTCGAAGCCGTGTACGGGGGATTACGCGAACTGGATCGGCGTGCTCTGCGTGAACGGCAAGGTCTGGGGTTTGCAGCTCGAGAATATGGACCTCGGCGGTGACATCGACATCGATTCCCTCGCTCTCTTGCCCAGCCTTCGGACTCTCAGCTTTATGAACAACATGTTCGACGGGCCCATCCCGAGCTTCAGCAAGCTGGGATCGTTGAAGAGCTTGTACTTGTCCCACAACCAATTCTCCGGCGAGATTCCCGACGACACGTTTTCCGGGATGGGTTCTTTGAAGAAGTTGTATTTGTCGGACAATGAGTTTACCGGCGCCATTCCCACCTCCATCTCTGCATTGCCCAGGCTCTTGGACGCTCGTCTCGAGGGCAACCAGTTTTCAGGCCGCATACCGGATTTTCAAAAGCAGAAGATCCAAACATTCAACGTCTCTAACAATCAATTAGAGGGTCCAATCCCTTCCAATCTTACCAACTTGGCGCCATCCTCATTTGCAGGTATATATACATACATACATACATATATATCTATATGAATTAATTCATCGATTTGCATTAGTAAATTTCTAAGTATATAATATACATATATATATGTATATATATATCGTGTTTCAAAGTCCTTTAAGATACACATGTCGTGCAATGAGAAGCAGTAGGAATTCATCATGCCTCTCGGTCTAATAATTGACATCCTTCCTTCCATATGATCCTGATTGTACTTTTTATGAAATAATTTTATGAATAACACCATATTTTTTTTTCTTTTAATCGGTTAGCCAGAATATATATAATTGTTATAAATAAATATTTCTCTCTTACAATGAATTTGATATTAGAATAAATAATGACTTGGATTTGATATAATAAATAAAAATTTATGTTTAAAACAAGTGTTTAAATTTAAGAATTAAATTAAATTGATTTAAAAAAATTAAAATTGATCACATCAACAAAAAATAAAAAATATAGTAAATAAGATATATGAGTATAAATTTATCCACTTACTTAAATAACTTAACAAAATAATGAAATCTCATCAAATTTTGCTATTTTAAATTAAATTTTAAATGATATAAAAATTTTAAAATTTAAGTTATGAAATGAAATTAAATTTAATTCATAAAATTTTATTTTAATTTTAAATATTAAAATTTATAAAATTCTAATCAAATGAAATTAAATGTCATAAATTCACTATTTTAAACAGAGCGTATAAAAAGTGAGGCTCGTCAAACTATGCCACTTCATTAGTGATAATTTTTTTGAAATATATATATTTTTAATTTGTATACATTACAACATCCTAAAATATTCTGATCTCGATATTAGTCCCGTTTGACATTTTATAAAATAATGTAAAATTTTATAATTTTTTATTTACTACGTAAATTTTAAAATTATAATTTTTATAAATTTATACTAATTTATATAATTTTAAACGCTCATTGGTCATGATTAATTGCATGCGTGCGAGTAGGGAACAAAGGTCTATGTGGAAAGCCATTGGACTCGGTATGCCCTCCGGAGGAAACCACATCTCCTCCTCCAGATTCGGAGGATCCAAACGCAAAGCAGCAGCGAGCAGAGCCACCACCCTCTTCTTCCTCTCAATCAGTCATCAAAATAGTCTTAATTGTCATCTGTTGCCTGTTGGCATTAGCCTTAATCGTTGCACTTGTACTCATATACCGCCGCAGCAAAGAAAACACGCCGCAATTAGGACGGTCGGGCTCCCTCTACGGCGACAGCATCGTCATCAACAATCACCACCACCACCACTACCACCACCGGGGCGGTTCAACTCACGTGTCTCCCTCCGCGGACGGCTTCAGTCAAGTACGGCTGGATCAGGGCAAGAAGGGGGAAGCGTCGCAAGGAGGAGGCGGCGGGGGGAAGTTGTCGTTTGTTAGGGACGATAGGCAGAGGTTTGAGCTGGCGGACTTGCTGAGGGCGTCGGCGGAGGTGCTGGGGAGCGGGAACTTTGGGTCTTCGTACAAGGCTTTGCTGATGGACGGGCAAGCTGTGGTGGTGAAGAGGTTCAAGCACATGAACAGTGTGGGTAGGGAGGAGTTTCAGGAGCACATGAGAAGGCTGGGCAGGTTGTCGCACCCCAACTTGCTCCCCCTTGTTGCTTATTACTACAGGAAGGAGGAGAAGTTGCTGGTCTTCGACCACATTCACAATGGCAGCTTGGCTAGCCATCTTCATGGTAAGTGCATGCACCTATACTATACAACATCAAACATATTAGTGTTAATGCCATGTTCGGAAAATTAAAATTTTTATAAATTTTTACAAAATTTTATCGATTTTTAGTTATTCTCATTTTTCATAAATTATTTTAAAATTTTTAATTTTATCAATTTTCACCAACTTTTAAAATTTTTTATTACTTTCTACCAAATTTTGTTAATTTCTATTAACTTTTTAGTAACTTTTAATTATTATTTTTGGTTTAGGAAACCACACGGCGGACCATCCGGGGTTAGACTGGCCGACCCGGTTGAAAATAGTGAAAGGAGTGGGTCGGGGGTTGCTTTATCTCCACAACGACCTCCCCAGCCTAATCGTGCCCCACGGCCACCTCAAATCCTCCAACGTCCTTCTCGACAAATGCTTCGACCCCCTTCTCATGGACTACGCTCTCTTGCCCGTCGTCAACCTCGAACACGCCCTGCAAATCATGGTCGCCTACAAATCGCCAGAGTACTCCCGCCTCGGCCGCACCACCAGGAAGACCGACGTGTGGAGCTTCGGAATACTCATCCTGGAGGTACTCACCGGAAAGTTCCCCGCCAACTACCTTCCCCAGGGGATCGGGTCCGATTTGCAGAGCTGGGTCGACTCCACCGCCAACCTAGTGGAGAGCTCCTCCTCCCATCAAGAAGTTTTCGACAGAGAGATGGGGAACACCAAGAACGGCGAAGGTCAGATGCTGAAGCTGTTAAGGATTGGGTTGGCTTGTTGTGAAGAGGACGTTGGAACGAGGTTGGATTTGAAGGAAGCTGCTGAGGAGATTGAAGCGTTGGATGCGTGGGATGATGGGTCGACTGGTGGTTTTGATGATGTAATCGATGTGTAGTAGGAGTGGCTATACGTACGCATCAATAATGTTATATATGAATCAAGAAAAAAACAAAAAAAAGAAGAGGTTATTAATTAGAATAACGTGTAACTCTTAAAGGTTTATTACTTTAAAATATTAAATTTATGTTAGTATATTTTAATTATAAAATTATTACCCTCACACATCATTTTGTATATAGTTATTATTTTTAATACAATAACATATATATATATATAGTGTTATTTTTTATTAAAATCAAACTACGGAAATGATATAATGGTAGTAACTTTGTAAATAAGTTATATTTTTATGAAATTTTTATTTTAAAATGATAAATTTATATTTATTCACACACATAATTCAAATTAAAAATCTTTCTGATTATATATTCTAATTGTGTAATATTGCCTTGTATACAAATGTGTGCATATATATATCTGTTCCAGTCTCAGTTTATTCCTTTCTCATGCATGAAGAGTCACAGATGAAGTGTGAGGAGGCTCGTTTGAGTTCTATTTCTTCTTGGGTGGGGTAGAAACCCATGACCGCTACTCATGAGTGCGCACTGGGTGAAGTCCGCCCCGTGACCCTAACCGGCAAAGAACCACGAGAAGGTAAACTAACCTAGACAAGTTCTGGCTGACCGACTCAGCCAAGAAAACTGTTAGATGGCCCTCCACAATTAGAGGAATGACTGCCCTAAGAGGAGTCGAACCCGAGACCTATTGGTCCCAGACTCTTCAGCTCGCCATGCGAACCAACTCGACTACCCATTTCGAATTCGGAGGAGTTCTATTTCTTCCCATGCATGAAGAGTCGAGGATGAAGTGTGTGGAGTCTGAGACGAGTGTGGGCATTGGGATTTGTAGGCCACGGACAAGTTCTAGTTAGTTGTATATATATTTCAAAAGATGCATTATTTTTTGTATTATTTAAAAGAAGAAACAAAGTAAAAAAGTGGTTTTTTTTGTTCATATTTCTTGTTACTTTAGGGTAAAAAATAATCTATTATTCCACACCTCCCGAGTTTTTATTGATTACCGTCGCTTGCGGTGGAGGCATGGGCAGAGAGTCACAATGAGTCAATGGGGTCAAGTCACCCCCTTAACTTTGGAGGTGAAATATTTCACCATTACTAAAAAATTAACATCAATTCAAAATTTTTAAACATGTATAAAAGAGTTTATAAGAATCAAACCATATATTTTTTTTTAAGAAGAAGATGCATTCCCTCCCTCACTCTCACTATATGTACTGTTGAATGTTTTTGTGAATAAATTTCTTTTTAGTATATATTCCCTAATTACTTGAAAGGAGTTTTTAGCCTTATCTGAAAATTTATTTTCAAAATATGTTTTTTTCTTATATCAGTCTGCTAAACAGAACAATTAATTAGAAAATCAGAGGTATTGAGAAGTAAAGAGATTAAAATATATATTTATATTTTTTATGTTAAGTAAAAATGAATTTGAAATTTTTATTTTTATTAACAATAAATTTTCAAATTATTTTTATTAGACAACATTTCTTTAATTTATGGGTGTGTTTAGTTTGCTAAATATCAGAAAAATTTCTAACAATTTTTAAAAATTATTCACTTTTTATCTCATTGAATGAATTACGAACAAATAAATTATTTTATTTTATCTCATTTTATTTCACTTTTTTTTCACTTCAAACGCACCTTATATAGGAAAAAAAAAAAAAAAAAAAAAAAAAAACTCTAAGGTTAACGAATTTCTTAGATTTGGTCTAGTCCCATTCAAGGCGTGGAACTTACGCACTTTGGGGTGAGATGAAATATGGTAGTAATTAAAGATGATAGTTAGATATCATTTTGAAAAAGTTAAAACAAAAAAATTAAGAATTAATATAAAATATGAGAAGACAAGTGAATTTGTACTTCCTTTAAGCAGGCACGTACGTGTATATATGTATATATATATATATATGAGATGAAGTGGTAATCATCCCCACCCCCGGGTTGGAAGTTCTATAAGATCTCGACGGTTACTCCTGCATGCCAACGGATAAACCCTTAGACGAACAACTTTGTCGGCTCAAGCTTGCACACGTGTCCGGACAAAATGACACGTTTGTAACTGGAAGTTTCTTTCCTTTGCTTTGTATGTACGTGGCATGCCCATAGGATTTCAATTGCCAGGTGTTTTATCATCGTCATCCCCGCCGTCTCCACCGGACATTAGAGCATTTAGGAGATAAATATATCCGCAGAAAATTCTGGATAATCAAGGTTCATCAAAATCGTGCCTTTTTTTTTTTTTTTTAAATTTGGAGGGTTTCCTTTTTCGACAAAGCACTACAAGAATGGAAGGTCGACATCATATTCCTATTCCGATTCCCAAATGGGACAAGGCGAAGAAACCAAAACCAGAAGTGAACCTAAAGTTGAGATACAGGTCAGGCCTCTCTTGCTCGATCTCCACTTCATAACTAGGAACTATTTGTTAATTTCTAAGTTTACGTGTGTATATATATATATATATGATTGTCATGTGGAAGTGTATATATGCGTTTGTGTACGTACGCTTGCAGGAAAGAGGGGAAATATTCTTCTTTTACAGACCTAAAGTTGAGAAAGAAGAAGCACACGGACCAGATGACGTGCAGCGCTTATACATTGTTCTGAGGCCGGAGTCCGGTGAGAGGCCGGTCGAAGACAAGCAGGACCCTCACTCTGGCGAGGAAGGTTCCAAAAAGGATCATCACACCCCTCCTTCTTCCCCCAGTAAGGATGGAAATACATCACGCCCTGAAGGTGGACACGGTGCCGAGGTCATCAATCATCCACTCACATAAATTGAGAATATACGCTCAATTTATTTATTTAATTTTGGAGGCCGGTTCTGCAAAATTATATGCAACTAATTATTAACTAACTCGTTCACTTTGTAGGAGGTGAACATCACCGAGCAGCCGGTGCTTCGCTTCATCGTTATGGGGCGGAAAAGCCTTCCGGATCCGAGCAGTAAACGCAGACCTTATTGGGGTTTCGTGGAGCTAGTCAACACAAGGATTGAAGATGTAAAAGATGCTCTCAAAGGAGGTTTGTTAATTTATTTGGATTTTCAATTGATTAACCAGTGAAATTATCGAGAGAGATTCGCGTGTGCTCTATCATTTTAGCAAATCTTCATGGATACTATTGTCGGGTTGAGAATTATTTGTTATTAGTGCTGATATGTGTGTGTGTATATATATATGTGCTTAGAGGAATATGACACGTCAACCAGAGGACACAGGCACAAGCCTCCTGCAAGAGCATTAGGAGAAGGCATCTACCGCTTCCTAAGGCACAATACCGGCAGAACTGGGAAGAGAACGCACACCCATCTGATATATAAGCTCGAATTCCCACCGGAGGATGAGAAGAACGAGGCTCAAGTGTCGCTCAACATTGAAAAGGAAGCATCACTTGTGATACAAATCAAAAACCCTGATCAACCTTCCGGCTCCGGCCAGTTTCGAGGACTTCGAAACAAGCGCAAGGCAGTGTTTCCGGCCCACCTGCAGGGGCGAATCGGACATTTACGGTTCTGTCCGGCTGATCCGCCGGACTTTCTCAACTACGAAGGGTGCGAGTTGTTGCTGATATCGGCTTCCGACGACATAGAGGAGGAGCTGGGGTTGGATCTACGGACGGAATGCGAAGGAGACGCTTCTTGTTCTGATTTGCTGAAGACTTTTGGGGAGACTGCTGCTACCATTCCCCTTCTCAAAGGCATGTGGGTTTGAGATTTGAGTGATGCTAATAGGGTTCAGCTAGTGTCTAAATTTAGTGAAGCGACTCTATTTCTTAGTTCTTTTTTTTACCTTCGAGTTTTGTGTGATTAGGCATGGACTGACAAAGGTGTTGTCTTTGTGAATCTGCGGGCTGACATCGCTCGGGGGCTAGGTGTTCGGATTGCTAGAGTAAAATTTAATGATTTCGAACTCACGTTGCGGACATTAGCATGCAATGTCAGCCTCCTTTTTTGTCTTTGAGGTCATTTGCGCATGCTGCAAATTTGTAGTCTGAATGCCTAATATTTTGGGGTCCATAAAGAGTTTTTAGTTCTAAGATTAGGTGTGGTTGTCCTAAAGAGAACTGGGTTTCTGAAGTTTGTAACATTTTGGCTGTTGGATGCATTTGTATGGCGGTTCAAATGCAAGTTTTTGCATCTCAGTTATATGAACTTTTTGTTGAGTTTTTATATGTGTGTCTGAATTTTGATGTGGTTAAAAGATTCTGGAATTGGAATTGCAGTGTATTTGTTGAATGCATACACGGTTAAAGTGCAAATTTTGCATCTCGGTTGTTGAGATTAACTTGGATGTATGGTAATTTTGATCTGTAGGTAAAATGTAAGTGTATTAATTTGCATTCCACAAGATTTATTGCATCCCATTTTATTTTTTTATTAGTTAAAATTATGAAATTAATTTTTTTGGTTAATTATTATGTATAATTTTAAATAACATAATTGTCTTTCATAAATAAACCTTTAGAAATTTGAATAAATAATTTTACTATTAGTTATACCAAACTAATCGAAATTTACTATTATTTGGTACAAAATAATAAAAAAAATGTTTTAAAGATTAAAATGAATTGTATTTATAATTGCATTTTTAACAAGCATATTAAAATCACTTTTACTTTATTTTATTTTCTAACTTAATTAGATGACAAAATTAATTTATTTTATTTATTTTTTTTTTTACAAACTTTTATCATTTAAACTTTTATCATCACTCTCCAAGCAAATCAATTAGTAGGAGTTTATATGAATTTTAAATTAAAAAATTTTCAAAATAAGTAAATCAACGCATAAAAAAATTAACTTTAAAAAAAATATATCAAACAAACTATAATTTCATTATTCTAAAATTTTAATTTTATTTTTTGTAATAAAAAATATTTTTAAATAGAATTAAAAATATTTGTCACAGTAAGCTTAGTTACATGCCCTAAGTAGATTTTAATTTTCAAAATTTAACCATTTATTGAAAGCATCTAGCAAGACAAAATCTTTTTTGATAAGTTGTCATCTTAATATTTTGTTTTAAAAAATATTTCTTATCATAAAATAAGAATATTTCTGCCATTCTTAAATTAAATTTTTGTATAAGGATATTTGTGTGTGACATTATAATTATGTATAATGTAAATAAAAACGAAGGGGGCCGATTAAAAAATAGAATGAAGTAAAAGAACTAATTAGTGAAGTGCAAATAGGTTAATTTTTTTTTAAATTAAGTTATTATTTTTTAGAATTTTAAATTTGAAACAAATATTATTGGGGTCTTGAATAAAAAATTTAATTAACTTAAAGGTTGGGATGAAGTGAGTCGAGAGGAATTAGACTACAAAATATTTATAATGCTTTTTTTCCTTAAGATGTCTTTTATAGTTTTATTTAAAAATAAGGATATTATGAATATTTTATCTCCCAACTCCTCTTTCAAACATAACTTTCGGGCATGAGGATGGGTAAAATTATTATTTGTCATGGTTGAGAAATCCTAAATTTAGTAATATAAATTTACTAATAAATGTTAAACATATTTTGCGTAAAATAATACTAAGCGTAAACATATCTTTTAGCTTTTTCTAATGTGTGAGTGTCATGATGCTATCATATGACTTTGTACAGAAATTTCATACCGTTATTTCACATGTAATTATTAATTTTTGTCAATAAGTAATTTTAAAATTATCAATAATAATTTAGTATGTTTTAATTATATAATATTGTTGCACTTGTCTTTCAAATAGTAGACAAAAATATGAGTGAGTTTCTAATTTGAAGATGTGATGAGAATTTGTTCAGATTTTTTGAATTAATTTGAGGATTGGTTAAGAAATAATTGTACTTTTTCAGCTTTAAATATCGTATTAAACGTTATGCTCTATTTTGTTGTTTTAATATTAAAATGCGAAAATACAATTCTAAATTTATTAAAGTATCTATAAATTCGAGACAAATATATTCAGAATCGGCTTTATTATTTTTTTTAAGGCCTAAGGCAAAATATTAAAATGAGTCTCTCTATTTTTATGATAAATAGAAACAACTATTGTAAATTAAAAGTAATAAAATATAAAATTTGTTGAATAATATATTTATTTAGAAGAAGAATTTTTTGAAAAATGCACTAGTAGCGGAGGGATTTAATGCTAAATTTAAGATATAATAAATTATTTAATATTTTAAAAGTGCAAAAGTTAAATAAGTATTTAATTTAAAAAAATTCTATAGGATTATGTATACTATTATACAAAAGAAATATTAGGGATGAAAATGAATTGAACTATTCGAGTTCAGTTCGTGACTAAATACCCTTTATTTTTATAAAATACTCTTCAATCCCCAATTAAATTCAAATGTTAAGTCAAATAATTCTAAAAATTAACTTCCTAATTAGTTATTTTATAAATTTAAAATTTTTAACTATCATATTATTATATTTTTATACCCCTAGATAAATTACATAAATAATTTTTTTATAATTTTTAATTTATTAAAAAATTTAACATAACCCATTACATATAAAAAAAAAAAAAAAGTGGGCCTTGCAAAAAAGAGTGGGCCTTCCTAAAAGAAGTACGCCCAAGGCTCACTGGCCTTGCCAAAGGACAAGCCCCGAGTACATTGACCCTTAACGCCACCTTTATTTATTTATTTATTTATTTTGGGAATAATAACTTTTTTTTTTTTTAATTTGTAAGAAAACACTGCACATATAAATACGCATACAGGGGTTTATCAACGTGCTATGCGGGAAACCTCCAAAGGGTTTAAGGTGCGGTGGCAGAGAATGAGTACAAAACTTGTTCCAATTCCCGGCTATTTGAGAAATGGTTCACCCCGTAATTCCGATAGACAAACCGTGCATTGCAATCTTTCATTTCGAAGCGGAAACATCATTTTTTGGAACAAATACCCTCGAAAAATCAATCTCCTTATTTTCTGCAACGGTCGATTTCCTCGGGAGACACGACCGGTGCGAGTGTCCGCCGTCGGAGACGATGACCAGTCGCCGCCGTTGTGTAGCAGTGACGGTCACGACGACTCCGCCCTCAACGAAGAAGACGAAGCAAGGAAAGCAGTTTGTGAAATTCTTCGAGAGTTTGGGGCTTCGGAGGAGGACTCGGTGGATATTGCACGGAAATCGTCCAAATATGTGGCCATGCTAATTGATGGCGTGCGCGAATTGGATGAGCTCTCGCTTTGGAATTCCTGGACCAGAGGAGCGAAGAACGAGCACAGAAGAAACAGCGGCGAAGTTGTGGTTGGGCAAGAGGACAGTGCTTCTCCTTCTTCTTCTACTACTTCGCTCTCTTTAAAGGAGAAGGTTTACTACTTGGCCAAGGAGAAAGGCGATAAAGGGATGCTTCCCTTCCTGGAGAGCATCGGCATGAGTGTGCCTTCCGCGAACCATATGGCCCGCTACCTCTCTTCCGAGACTCTTCCCAATCTAATTCACAAGGTAATACATGTGAAACCAATGACATTAGGATAGATGTGTGTTAATATGATAAAAGATACGATAGTAAATGCATATATTTGGAAGAAAATTGAGGTAGTACTGATAGAAGAGAAATTGAGAAATAGTAGTTTAAGATGATTTGATTATTTCCAACTTAGACCTAGATATGCACCAACAAGGAAGAGTAAGTGAATCAAGTAAAAAAAGGGGGTAAAGCAAATTAAAGGTACACACTTAAGGTTATATAGACTGAAATTATGAAGAAAGACCTAATTTTATATAACATTACGGAAAACAAGACCAATGACATAAATGAATGGAGAAAGAGGGTTCTTGTAGTCCACTGCAACTAGTTTGAGACTAAGCCTTAGTTAAGTTGAGTTGAATATTGGCTCTGTAAAGCACACAAAGCACATTAATTATTTCAATAAATGCATATGTTAGTAAATTCAAATTTTACTACCTATTATTTTCATTGATTTATGACAAAACTGGGTAAATTAGATCAATTGTATATTTTCTGTATCCTAAAAAATGGAATACTAATGAGGACTGGGGAGATGGGTGTTTGATATCAGTTCTTTGATTAATAAAGTGTGTGATGTGTGTTTCAATAGACTATCAGCTTCAAAAGAATCACTAACTAAGCAATTAGTAATAATTGCTCATAGAACTTCAAATAAAGTGATGCACAGTGGTTCTAAAATTGTTGTGAATTGACTAACATTAAAAGAACAACTAAATTTCATACATCAAAGCAACCATCTTGGATGTGGTAAAAAAACAGATGCCTTATTGATTACTGACCAGGTGATGCAGCAACACCATAGGGAAGAAAGAGCAGAATAGAATAGGGAAATAAAGAAAGAGAAAGATAGAACAAAGCATACCCACATATTTCAAATTTTTTGTATTTTCCAAGATCTAATTCATCCCCCCCTCCCTAAAAGCATCTAAAAATAGGAAATGATATAATTAATGTAAATTAAAGCTAAAAATTTCAGCCATTCATTTGACTTATAGAATAAGTTCATAATCTTGCTTCCGTTATCAGATTTGTCTTAATGCTTTGCAGAAATTGGAACCTTCTAGATCAAATATGACTATATTATATTTTCCTTTGCTTTATTTTTTTCTTTTAGTTGGTTAGAAATGTTTGTTATTTTGCATTTGTTTATAGGTCAAGTATGTAAAGGAAACATTCTTTTCTGATAGTGATGATGATGGGCGCCTTGGAAAAAATGCCCGCCGGATGATGATGTTCTTATCTATTTCTGTTGACGAGGATGTGCAACAGACATTATCCTTTTTCGAGAAGGTTAGTATGTCTTCCAAAATTTTTGTTTTTATACTTATGATATAGAAGTGTCACAGATTCTTCATGCAATAAAAGATGCACTTCACTTTCTTGTTTGTATGCTTATTCAATTCTTGTGTGGTGAGGAGTTTTTTCAATTTAATGCTTTAGATTGAAGCAAGGCGTGGAGGTTTGGACATTTTAGGTTCATGGGATGCGTCGTTTCGATATCTCATCGAATCATTTCCACATCTTCTTTCATTATCACTGGAATCCCGTATGAAACCAGTGGTGGAATTCCTCAAGGATATTGGAGTACCTAGAGGCTATATCGGAAATATTCTTCTGTTATTTCCGCCCATTATTTTCTATGACCTCGAGAAGGATATTAAACCAAGGATGCAGGCTTTTGAAAAGGTATTGAAATATTTTAGGTGCCAAACCTCCTTTATTATATTGGCTGCACCCTGTTACCAAAATATTTTGAAATATGTAGTTACGCATAATTGTAATAAGGACATCTAGTTTGTTTTGACATTGGGAATTAGCTTCTTTCTACACATACATGTTGCAGTTCTGTTCTTTATTTAAATGCAATGGTGATTAAGATATTTATGGGCCATGATGAAACTAGATTGTTCTTAATCTGAAGGCATACATCTGTTTTGTCTGTGTTTGAACATATTAAGATATATATTGCGTGTCAATGGAATTATTCCTTTCAACATGTCATTAGTGGGGCATCGTATTTCAGGGTTGAGCAATTTGAGCTGATTCAATGTTTTGGGACCATAACTTCATGCAATGGTCATGACTCAAGATGCAGATCAATGTAATTGGTGTTTGCAGTTTTTTCAGTTTCCAAATATTATGAAACGGTGGAACATGTGTTGTGAGAAAATCTCAGTACCAATTACAGTTGTTGCTTAGAGCTTGTATCTTTACTGCCAGACAAGAGTTGGGAAAGAATTGCTTCAATTCTGTTAGAAGCCTTGCATGAGAGTCAATCGTAGTCGTCCATTACATGAAAGTGCTGGTTTCTTTTTCTTCAATTGTATTTCTTCTTTATTGTGTTCATAGTTTTGTGTTAGAGGGTGGCAATTGTTATATTTTCAATTTAGCATGATTGATACTTGTAGATTGCAGCTGCTTGTACCCTGGTTCCTATTTTCTTGTCTGTCTCTCTTGCCCACAAGCTTGACCAACTTTTTAGGTTGATACTTTCAAATCTTGGTCTGTTGCACTTCTTAGTACAAAAGTATCCTAACAGAGCTATTACTGCATTATATAATAAAATCAATTCTGCACAAGTTAAAGCTTCAACGATTGAATTCACTAAACCTAGGGGTCCAACAACTTGTTCATTGGCATAAAGTTAAACCATCCTAATAGCATAGATGAATATCTTCTTCCAGGATGGTGGGTTACAATTCAACGACTAAACTCAACAAAGCCTTTGTCCCAAACTAGTTGTGGTTGGCTACATGAATCTTCTTCATTCATGTCTATATTGAGTTGTTTGAATGTATGAAATTAGGTCTTTTCTCACAATTTTAGGCCATGTAATTTTAAGTTTACTTTTTGTCCACTTTATCCCTTCTGCTTGAATCAACTCATTCTTCCATGCTAATGTATTCATAGGTTTATGTTGGATATAACTAAACTATCTTAAAGGTCTTTATCTTAATTTCTCTTTTATTAGTGTCACCTCAACTTTCTTTTGAATATATTCATATCCTATATTTTTTTTGTATTACCACACATCTATCTTAGCATCCTCGTTTTCACCATACTTATCTTATGAGAGTGTTGTTCATTAATGGCGCAACATTCTGTACCATAAAGCATAGTTGGTCTCATAACTGTCCTATAATTTTTTTTCTTCAGCTTATTAGGCATTATAAGGTCACATAGAACACCTGTGATGCTTCTCCATTTTAACCATCTACTTGATTCTTATGAATAACATCCTCTTTATTCTCTCTATTTGCATGAATAATAAATACAAACATCGACGATAATCACTTTTTGACATTTCTTGATCCTCTATTTTCACCCTGCCCTCATTCATAGTTTTAATGTTCTTTAATTTACAATGCATATATTTTGTTTTAGTCTTACTTGCTTTAAATCCTCTTTGATTCTAAAGTATGTGTCCAAAGTTCTAACTTATGATCAACTCCGGACCTAGTTTATCTACCAATGCAATATAATATGCAAACAGCCTAATGCATTGTATTTGAAATATGGCTTGTGAATGAAATGAGTTTTAGCCATCTAAGTCTAAAGAGGGAGGATCAATATAGTGAAAGTAAGAACCTTAAGGTCATAATTTATATCAAAAAACGGCCAAATCATTAATAAAATAAAGGAAGAATACATTTCATCCTTTTGTAGCTTGGCACAAAAACACATAACTTTGGAGGAACTTTGGACTAAGGCTTGGTTTGGGTACAAAAAAGTTGATTTTTAGTTTTTTATATCTTTTTTTTTTTTTGTCTTATATGATTTTTTTCTCCAAAATTTGATTTTTTTTTTTTTTTTTTGAAGCTAAAGTTTTTGAGCATGTTAATCACATAAAAAAAAAAAAAAAAAACGAAAAATTCATGTTTATTTGGGTAAAGCTATCCTTTTGGGTAAAAAAGTAACAAATTTAAGTTATTTTTTTAATTTTTTCTAGCTTTCACCCAAACATAAGTGAATTTTTTGATTTTTTTTTTCCTGAATGCGATTCACACATTCAAAAGCTACAGTTTCTAAAAAAAAAAATTTGAAATTCTGGCCAAAAAAAGCCATATAAGATGAAAAAAAAGCTACAAGAAGAGCAAAATTAGTTTTGGGGGCAAAATGAAGCCTTAGAATAGTTATTATTATTATTATTATTCCCCAATTGGAAGTGATTTTGTCAGTTTTTCCATCCAAATTAACGGCCACATTCCATAATTTAAATTTAAGGTTTTATCCCTCATAGTTTAGCCCCAAAACATATAACCCCCTAATAGCTCAAAATTGAACAAATCACCCATCTATGGTTTGGACTAAAATCATACTGTCAATTTTCAGTCCAAATAAATATTCATGCTCCAAAATTTAAAATTTTTAATTTTCTATGTTGATTTTTAAATATATAAAATTACTGTTGTGCCCTTACAATTTTATTTTATTTTTTTCTCTTTGTTATTTTCCTTTTTCATTTCCATCTATCTAAAACTAAATCAAATATATTCTTCATACTCTTTCCCTCTTAAAAAACTAATCACATCCATATCCCCCCTCTTTAAAACTAACCTAAACTCAACGCAACCCAACACAACAATTCATTCTCTTTGTGTGGTTTTGGTTGTGTGATAAGTTGTAAAGCCTTTTGTAATTGGCAATCCATGAAGAAAATTTGTCATGAATTGGATTTAATTTTAAAGAGGTGTGGTTGAGGAAAATAAGAGATAAAAGAAAAAGGAAAAAAAGTTTTAAGCGAATAACAATCATAATATATAATGAAATACGAATATGAGATTGAAAACTTCAAATTATCAAAGATGATGTTAATTTGTAAGGGAAAACTACCAGTAGCACTTTAATTCAAACTATATATGAGTGATTTGTTCACTTTTAAACTATAAGGGGTTTGTATGTTTTTGGACTAAACCACAAGCGTGTAAAGCCTTAAAATTTTAAATTATGGAGTGCAGTCATTAATTTGTATGGAAAAACTAACAGAATCACTTTAGTCCAAATCACTGGGAGATTAATTGTCCACTTTTAAGTTATAAAGGGGTTATGCGTGTTTGAGCCAAACAACGGGGGCAAATGCAATATAAAAATGTATAGACAATAAAAAGATGTGAAATGCATGCTGCCATATGGCTTAATCATAAAGATACTTAATTGGTCAATAGTCATGGGTTGTTCTTACAATTATCAGTACCTTTTGCCTTGAGTGCTTCATTATGATAGGAATGATTACGAGGAGGAAGGGAAAGGCAAATGGAGTAAATGGAAAGAGATTATTGTTTGGTTGGTAAGAAATCGGGAGGAAGAGGAAAAGAGGTGTGATATAGTTTTCCTATGGTTCCCTTGTGTCCTTTTAGCCAAAAAGTGGATTGTGAAAAGGAATATGAGTAGGAATCTTTAGTTCTTTTCAGACAACATCCTTATGTTAGTATTTACAGTTGCAATGGCTATAAAATCATCCAATTTACCGTTAAAAAAATCTCCGGAAAGCATCCTGAGTTGGGATGTATGAAACTGTTTGATGATGTCAATTTATATATTTTGTTTCTCAGGAAATTCCAAAGCTTATGAGATTGGAACTAGACAAGTTTTGCTGTGTAATTGACATCAGTTGTACTTAAAAGGCAGTGTCCTTTTTGCATTGATTTGTATTGCTACTGTAGTTATATCAATATGATAGCAACTAAGTATCTCCACCTTTATAGTTATGTTACTTGATTGAATTTCTCTCTTCCTTCTTCTTCCTTTTTTTCTTTTTTTTTTTTCCTTTTTTTTTTTTTTTAAGATCTATTATTATACACACGCAAACACAAGATCCATCTCACGTGCACAAACACATATTGAACTGAGTGGATTTGTGATTTATGCTGTTGACATATTTTCTGCTTATGATTTTCAGCTTTTGTCCGCATCTTGTCTTTCAGGTTGGTGCAGGTGGTGAAGATTTTGGCAGGATGTTGCTGAAGTATCCCTGGATTCTTTCTGCAGGCATTCAAGAAAACTATGTGGAAATCCTTTCATTCTTTGATATGGAGAAGGTATTAATTCTTGACATGCTGTAATATTTAATATCATGCTTAGCTAAGTATTGCCAACAATGTGCTCTGCACTTCATGCTTAGCCAAATAATTTGGTTGTACTTCGTGTATTTGATTTGTGTGTTTGCCATTTGTGTCTATTGCCTATGTTACATTGACTCTTGTAAATGTATGACATACTCGTATCGGACACTTAATACTTGGATAAGGATAATTGGGTAAGGATGTGGTATATGCATCCTAATACAATTGAATATCCATACAAACATATTTATCAATTTAATTTTAGCACAATTATATATATATATATATATATAACTTTATTTTATGCATAAAATACTATAATAGGACTTTGTTAGTACCATATTATCCTGTAGTATAAAAAAATTATTTTAAATATATAAATATTGTATTTTGTCCTCGCATTCTTGAAAAAGATTTTTATTGGATCTGACCCTTCGATATGTATGTTAGAAAGAAACCATTAAACATGACATTGTCTATCTGGATTTAACAGAGGATATGGCCCTAAACAGATTTGATTGGCGTTGTCAAATCCATATAGCTAACCCCACCTAATGGGAAAAGGCTTAGTTTGGTTTGACCCTTCGATATGTATCTGTACCAGTACCCAAGTTTAGGTAACATAGCCTATTGCACATCTTGCCTATTCAATGTGGTGGTCTTTATATCACTATCTGATTAAAGATTGATTCCTCAACTTGTATGGATTTTGATTGATGTAACGAAAATCCATGGGATCATGTTGTAACTTTGACGAGTTAAGAAGCATGGATATGGATACGGGATACAGATACGATACGGGTATGGACATGGGTATGGACACGGATATGGACATGGATATAACAATTTAAAAATAAAATGAAGATACAGATATGGCGAGATTATGACCAAAAAAAAAATATAAATTGTGTGTTTTTATTAGTTATATATATGAATATGACATTTACAATAAAACTAATTTAATATGTAATTCAATATACAAAATATAAGTTCTAAGATTTTATAATTTGTTTTGACTACTCAAATCTAAATTTGTCTTAATCATTTGTCTTAATCATATATTTGAATGAAAAATGATAAAATAATGGGACACACCATGATACGTTTCTTGTAATGTCTGAGAAATATACGTGTTCGATATGTGTGGTATATTGATAGGCACACGACGCTCATTTTAAAGTGTCTATGCTTCCTTGCTGATGAGAAATGCATTTAAAACATATAACGTTGACTTGGTTTCTTAATTAAAGATGTAGTGGGACTAACATAACTTTTGAAGGCAAAGAAGCTGTTACATTTGAGCTGAAAAAGTAGAAGTTTATAGCTGGCTCCCTAGCATGGTTGGTCCATTTTTAAACCTAAATTTGGACTTTTTCGGATCTTTTGGGTAATTCTGTATGGTGCTTATAGGTCTTCTTTTTTATTTACTTTCTGTCAATCAGTGGCATACCCATGGTGCCTTTTCTAAATGATTTTTTTTTTAACACCTAAAAAAAATAAATATAGATAACTACATTTCTTCAAGTGAAATAATATTGGATTTTACATATCTATAAAGTCCTATTCCCTCTCCCTTCAAGCATTGGGGTCAGGTTATTGGAATCTTTGCTAATTTTTTTTCTCGCATTATATATATATATTTGGTATCCTTCCTTGTCTTTTGTGTGTCTTATTTTTGGGGGGGGGGGGGGGGGGAGGGGGCTTGGTTGAAACTAAATTTGTAATTATTTTCACAACAGGTACCAAAAGAAAGTGTTCAGGTTGCAATTAAAAGCTGGCCTCTTCTTTTGGGTTGTTCAATTAGCAAGCTGAAGTTGATGTTAGAACAGTTTGATGAATTAGGTGTTAGAAACAAGAAGTTAGGTCAGGTCATTGCTACAAGTCCTCAGTTATTACTACGGAAACCTCAGGAATTTCTGCAGGTAAGTGATTTAAATTTTTTTCCCTGCATCTTAGATTTTGTATGCAAAAGTGTTTCCTTGTAATTCAGGAGTTATGCCGCTTATGAAATACTTATGTTATGCAGGAATGTGCAATTCACGCTTTTTATATTCTTGAACTTCTCGTGAAGTTATGATTCATGATGTCATGATGCTCTTTTTTTCACGCCTCTCCATTTGCATTTCTTTGCTGCATTGTGCAGTTAACCACAGAAATTCTTTGAAATTCATATAATTATGAAAATCAACATCTATTCCAATGATAGTTTACACTCTTGGGCATTTGTGAAGGATGTGGTTGTATACCAAGTGAAGTTTTCCTGTATCTCTTGGGTTGTGACTTGTTTGTACTTTATTTGAATGTCAATGAAGTGATGACAATAGACATTTATTTGAAATCCCATTGCCTGTCAACAGTTTTTCAGACAATCTTTTTAGATGATTGACTCAGAGAAGTTTTAATGTCTATTTTTTTGGATTTAATACTTTGTAATTGGTTCATGATAAGTGATTGCCCAAGCTAGTAACTCTCTGGTATCCTTGTACCGGGCCCAGACATTGAGATTTGAACGACTGAAGCAGTATTTTCTATCCACATTGGCAGCTCTTTATTCATTTAGTTCTTTTATAAACTTATTTTTGCAACATCCTGCTGGTATTTTCAACCCGTACAAGTATATTCATTAGTATATCTAAAGATACTTACTTTTGTAATGTCAGGTGGTGTCTTTTTTGAAAGATTTGGGACTTGATGAGGAAACCATTGGGAGAATAATTGCCCGCTGCCCTGAAATCTTCGCCACAAGCATCAAGAGCACTCTCACGAAGAAACTTGATTTCCTTGCTAATATCGGTATCTCTAAGAGTCATCTTCCTCGGGTTATTAGGAAGTATCCAGAGCTTTTCGTATGTGATGTCAACAGGACCTTGCTTCCTCGGTAATGCTCTTAATTCTCAAGTGTATGGCGTCGTCTCACTGATCAGCTTGCATAAGTAGTTGAAGGAATGAAACCAACAAATTATCAAACACCAAGTCATTGTGCAACATTGTATGATCTGCTGTTTGCCATCTTGCCAATCTATTTTCTTCCCATGTCAATGAATTAAGGTTGAAAATTGGATCCTGGGCCAGAACTCGCGTTTCTGTTATTATATTAGAATTGTTGGTCGTCTTCTTAAAACTCTTTGCAAGAGGTAACAAGCGTGCTAAAACTTGTAAAAGAAAAAATGTGCACACCAAAGTTCACCTACACACTGCTTGCTTTCCTGTCAATAATGTACTACACACTGCTTTCCTGCCAATGTCATATCGGATGAATATCAGTCATCCCTACCAGTACCCCATTTTTTCTTTTCTTTTCGTTTCGTTTCCTTTTTTTTATTTTTCATTTTTCTCTTACAAATTACTCACCTTGAGTTAGATGGGGAAAAAAAAAAAAAAACTTTGTGTTCTCTTATATCAGTAATGGTGTTTCTGTACAAGGAATAATTGGAGATACACCTTCTTGTGGGCTATACATTCTTGAAAGTGTGCATAATGCAACTAATTCAGGGTTTTACAGGGTTGATAAACATGCAGGAAAGATTAGAATAGCATGCTTTTATCAATCAATTTTCACTTATTCCCCAACGAGGGTGGTGAATTTACTGTGTTCTAACTCATTTCATTGTATTTTTGCAGAATCAAGTACTTGACAAAGACTGGGCTGTCAAAGAGGGATGTTGCGTTTATGGTCCGAAGGTTCTCGCCTTTACTAGGCTATAGCATCCACGAGGTTCTGAGACCAAAGTTAGAATTCCTGGTGAACACCATGGAGAAGCCATTAAAGGACGTGGTGGAGTATCCGAGGTATTTCAGTTACTCCTTGGAGGGAAAGATCAAGCCCAGATACTTGGTTCTGAAGGGTAGGAATGTGGAATGTAGCTTGAAAGATATGCTTGGTAAGAATAACGAGGAATTCGCAGCCGAGTTTATGGGTGTGGAAGGGATGCTTGTTCCTCCCCCATCTCTTGAATGATTGATATACGTATATATATATATACACGTATATATATAATGTTTTGTTTTGTTCTCTGTACCATACTGTAGTGACTTGATCCTTTCCTTTTGTAAGTAGTGACGATTCTTGGGCATTATTATTGGCATTGGTTATTACTAGTTTGTTGTTGACACTAGGATTTTCTTAACAGATTTTGCTAACCTAATGAAGGGGTCGTTTGGAGCCCTATAAATTTCTATAAAACTCTAATTTTTATCAATTTTTTTTTAATTTTTTCTAATTAAATTGTCACGTGTCATTTTTATAATAATTTTTATTTTTTCTTAATATTTTTTTAGGACTCTAAATACAACCTGAATAAGGTAGTCATCGATGATGATATAATTTAGAATTTTTTGATGTGGTCGGTCTTCAAATATTGCAGAAAATTCATTTGAATTGTTATTGAAATTGCAGGCCGTGGAGTGATATTAGGTAAAGAGCGAGAGTAGAAAGTGTAATTTTTTTTCTTTTCCCTTTTTAAGGTCCATGTGCCATTTAACAAATAAAATCTTGACCGAGGTTAACGTTATAGAAATTGGGAAGAGCAAGGATTTAATTGTTATAATTTTTAATTAAAGTTGGTACAAAATAAATGGGAGTAAAGCATAATTCGTTCATATATACACACTTAAGATCTTGAAAATGTACTAATCTAATTATTACAATTAAAAATTGTAGTCTTGAACTAAGATTCATTATTATTATAAAATAAAGGGGTTTAAAGTATAATTGAAATTTTTTATTTACCATAGAATCTAAATGGTTGACCGAGGAGAAGGGTAAACTTGTAACTCTTAAATTAGTGGTGGTTTGAATTATTTTTATAAAATTGACAGAAAAATTGTTCTAACACAAATAATAATAATAATAATAATAATAATAATAGTTCTAATTTAAGTTAATTTTGTAATACGAATCAAGAATAAATAAATAAATAAAAATATATATTAAAATTAATAAATATTTTGACATAAAAAAAAGATCGAAAAAATTAAATAGGTTTAAGATTTAATATATATTCTAGAATCAAATTTTATTTTTAAAATTGAGTTGGATCAAGATTTAATAGAATACAAATTTTTAGTACTCATATAAAGACTGACTTTAATCAACTTTACATACTTATTAAAATTAATGTAAATAAAAAATATAAATATAAAAGAATAATACAATAACCATCCTCTAGAATTATATAATTTTATTAAATATTTTATAATTTATACAACCATCTGCATCGCAGGTTTCGGTTTTTAATCTGTATATATATATATATATATAGATATATGTATATGTATGCATGTTTATGGAAAAATAAATATTACTTGAGCGGTATTACTGGAATTTACTTATTTATTTTAAAAAAGGGGCTGTTTGGCTTTTGGAGATTGGATTTTCGGTTGTGGTTTTTGAATAGGAGAGACGAGAAGAGGGCGCTTCCCCGCTCCAACGGTTCTTCGTATGCAGCGGCTTTTGATCCGCCATTAACAGTTCAAGTGCGTCAACACTCGCTGGCCCTTCCTTCCCCCGTGTTTCTCTATCCTCTCCATCTATGTATGCACGCCCGCCCACCCGCGCGCGCGCGCGCGCACACACACAGACACACATTCTTCATATATTTGTATATTAAGTTTAACAATTTCTTCATAATCTGTTATCGTCTCAGAATTAATCCCAAAAAAAAACAAAAAATTAAATCTTGGCTTTTTTTTTATAGTCCAATTCTAAAGATTTGTTTCTTCTCAAGATTTGTGATTAAACTAACACTGAGATGTTTAGAAGTGCAATTTAGATAATGTTTCAGTACAAGTGCTATATGATTCCTGTTTTCGAATTAAGATTAAATGCATACTGCTTTTGGATTAGTGGTATGATTACACCACCAGAAAATTTAAATTAGTTGCAATGTTAAGACAATTAAATTTTTGTAAGGTAAGAACGTAAACAGTGCAAAATTATGATCATAGTTTTGGACTTGTGAATAAATAAATGCCCAGATTGATCTTGATTCAATTTTGAAGAGATTCTTATTGTTATTTCTTCTAACACGGAGATACAATTTAAGTTGCTGCTAATCGAATTTTGTGGGATTCAGATGGAATTTTGATGGTGGACGAACTTCAGTATGGGCACCGTGGTTAGTAAAGCTGCAAATGGCTTTGGAAGTCTTCTGGGAAATGCCTTCGCAGCTCCATTTAAAAGCATTTTTGGTGGATCTTGCGAGTAAGAATGTTCCTCCTTTCCTTAAGTTTCACCTCTTTTTGTGTCCTTAACTGACCTTGTGAGTAAGAATGATTTTCATTTCCTGAAGTTATCTTGTGAGTAAGAATGTTCTTACTCTCATTAAGTTTCACCCCCTTTCGTGTACTTAAGTAACTTATGGAAAATATCATTCTTGTGTTACTTATATGTTAAGTTGCATAATTGACCGGCCCGGGATTGCAGGAGGGCAGGTTTTGCTCTGTCCAAACCCAAATAATAAAACTAATCCCGAACATTCAATGGGTTTACACCTTCTAATGTGTCCCCAGTTAAAATAACTTCTTCGCAACCCATCCCCCACCCCGCCTCACCCCGATTAATTAATATTATTGCATACCAAATGTATTTTTGTATATTGTAAAGGATATTTTTATGTTATTTAAGTACGTATCCAAGGTATATTTGTACTTCTACTATCTAATCAGGCGTGTTTAGAATGGCTAAACTCGAACTCGCTTCAGGTGACACTTTTTTCCCTCATAATCTGGCCTGAACCCATTTACATAAATTCCAAATTGGTACTATTACACCCCCCGGGGGGGCGTTTCTTTGACTTAAATTGTCATCTAGCCATTCATGGATATCGAGTCAGTGAAAACTCTGTCATGTTTGTAATAACTTATTCTATCTATACATGGTCAAGCTGAATGAAAATAATCTCAATTATAATGGGAGAACTAATGAATCAGTCATATTTCCTTTCGGTCAAATTCTCGTGAACAATAAAATCTAGAAGTTTCAAGTTGGTGGCTGACAATCATAGGCCTTAGTTTTCTAGTTGAACTAGAGATTCTGATCACTGCCTATGATGAAAATGAGGGTCTGTTTAGATAATTAGGGATTTCAAAGTAAGGGATTTGAGATTAAACTATATTGAAATATAAGTGATACAATTAATTTATGTAATGATTCATGAAACTTTTTCTAATAATTACTAATGATTACTATTAAAGTAAGGGGTGCTACTACTTCCTAAAATAGTAGAGCCATTATTGTGACTATTTCAAATAACTATATTTTTGTAATGATTCAAATCCCTCATAAAATCATCATGTTAAATATTCAAATCCATGATGTAAATCTCTATCTGAACTAACAAGATTATATTTGAGTAATTCTCCTTAAATAATTAGGATCAAATCCCTTGATTTCAAATCCATAAATAGAAACGCAACTTGTGTTCTTTAATTTCCTTATACTTGTTGAGTACTACATGAGAAATGTCCATGTTCACTTTTTAAATGCTCCAATGTTTGACCATCTGTTGGTATAGTCCAGTAATTTAAATTGCAAGGAAAGGTGGAGCTAAGGCTTGTATGAAGAAGAAGTCTTCTAGTGAAATGAATTGCACCATGGGAGCACATAAGCTCCAGAATATCCAATGCAAGTGATTCATGTCGAATTTTTGTGTTGGTACCTATTTTTTCTATGGAATGTGCTTTTTATTTCCAAGGGTCAGTGAGTGTTGATACCAGAGTTATGTCTATTCTTTGTTTGTAACTTTGTACTTTATATTTATTGATTGAACTATGTTCATATTTTAGTTCTTATCATAGTGGTTATGAAGCTACCAATTCTGTCTTACTGATGCAACCTTTCAAGACTATTCAACCACTCCTAAACCAAATACAAAAAAGATTGTGTGTTACCTGGTAGAATCCATCTGGAGTAATGGAGAACTGGTACTCCTGATAGAGAATTAGATGATTTGGTTTTTTGGTCAGAATAGAATCCCCTACTTTGATCACAAACATAATGGGAAAAGCTTCCTGATGTGATATTTACTTCAATTAATCATGGTTTTCTGAACAAACATCCTCATGATGAATTTTCCTCATTGCATCTGAATAAGTTCTGATGCTCCACCTACTTCATCAATGTAAAGTTGTTGGATTGCATTCTTATATGCAATGTTGTTAAAATCGCGATTTAAATCGTAAAATCGTACGATTTTACGATGTTACAGAGCAAGACCTTGTTAAATCGCATCAAAATCGGTTTTTGGGGTAAAATCGGTGAAAAAGCGATTTTATGGGGTAAAATGGGTAAAATTCTGATTTTACTTATGATTTTACGATTTTAACGATTTTAAAAAATTAAGATTTTTTTTTTGTAGTTACAACTAATTAAGAGGGGTAGAATCGTAAAAAACTAAATTGGGTTAAAACCCTCACACGGCCAGAAGAATACTCAACTGTAAAAAGCAATTAATCTGTGGATTATGTGCAAACTTGGGCAGCCGCGCGAAGGAAAAACGGAGGACGAGCAAAGAGAGACCTAGCAAAAATTCTGTTGGTTGTGTAACTTGTGTATTTGGACGACTTTTGTTATTTTCTTTGAGGTTTAGACTTTCAAGTTTGTGTTGTAGAATATATTTTCATCTTAATCTTGAATTTTTTTCTTTTATATTAGTTTTTTTTATATTTTATTTTTTTAAGTAAATTAATAGAAGGATCGTGGTGGGATTCGAACCCACATTACTAGTCATAAAGTGAGTGTTTTTCCACTCAAACGACATGATCGTATCAAATTGAAAGTTCTAAATGTTAAAATATTATGTTATACAGACTGTGATTTCAAAAATTAAGTTGTAAGTAAAATCTTACGATTTTACGATTCGATTTTACAACCCCTCAACCGATTTTAGGTAAAATCCCAATTTTAACAACATTGCTTGTATGTATGGTCCCTTTGTATTGACTTAGATTTGGAATGACTTTACTCAATCGGTTTTGCAGGGGTGTTTGTTCAGGAACATGGGATATAACTTGTTTTATCGAGCATCTGTGCGTCTCCAATATCGTAAAACTGTTAATGGTTTTGGGGCTTTGCTACATAAGTGAGTTTTTATCAATTTCCAACTGTTCCCTCTGCTAGTCATAGTGATGCTTTTATTTTATCTTATTTTTTCCCTCTTTTATGATGCTTATTGGATTTTTGTTTATGTTAATCTTTTCCTATTGGTTTTTAAAAGAGCAAGTCTGGTTTACCTTTTTGTGAGTGCCGTGCAATGCTTTTCCACCTCTCTTCAAAAGTACAAATTTGGTTATTTTGTTTTGGTCCCATTCAAAATATGGCTTGTGGATCTTTGGGATATATTCATGCAAAGATTGGGTTTTCCTGCAAGCTCATTGCTTTAAATGAAGTATAAAATAGTTAATGATTGTTTATTTTTCTTTTCCCCAGCATTTTTAACTTGTCAAAAAGTTATATGAGGTAGCCATGGTTGATTTTTTGTTATACTTCATGATGTGCAGCTTTGTTATTTTTCTATCTGATGTTCAAGTTGGGGATCTGCCAATGCGTAGGAAGAAGCCTTTGTAAAATGTGTTGGGCTGCATGTGAGACATATTGGTTTGCCTTGGAAGATATCACCTGTTTCCTTTGGCACAAGTTAAGGAACGTCAAGCGGGTAAACCGCCGTCGGCGGCAGCGGCGGCCCCGCTTTCGTGATGTTGAGATAGGCAGTAGTTCTTCAAGCGAAGAAGGCCCGTCTTTTGATACTGATCAACTTGTCAATTATAGAGAGAGAAGGTTAATTGGGAAGAGAAAGGATAGGCCAGGAAGCTCTCTGTTCGCTTCAAGGAAGGGTTCTGAAAATAGACACGGTAGTTGGAGTCACCGCCATCACGGCCATCACTTGAGGTTAAGCACAAGAGAAGCCTCTGTTCATGGTAAGGGAAGATCTCATGGAGCAAAGAAGCACTCAGGACGGCTACAGAGGAGGAAGCAGAATAATCTTCAAAGAGGAACAGCGTTATTCAAGAGGAGAAGGTTCAAGTGATCCTCTTATAGCAGGGATTAATTATTAACTGTTGAAAGATGGAGGGTTTCTATCTCTTAATTTTTATCAAACTTTTGGCATGGATACAATTGCTGCTATAAGATGTATATGAGAACGTGCTAAAGGAGTACATGTTTAGCTGTGCTTCTGTTTGCAATGTTGTATATGAATGTTTTTAATTTTGCTTCTGATTACAATGTATATGAATGTTTCTACTTTCCATTACAAGATACAGTGCGCCAGACTTGACTTGAGCCACAGGTTCCAATATCTACCTAGTTGGGAAAACAAAGGTTGGAAAGTGGGAATGCATAAGCTAATGTTTAAATTAAACTAGAACAAAGTAAAGGCATATATATGAGTTTTTGACGAATTCCATTTGGGGGTCTAATTTTTTAATTGTAACAATTAAAGATTTAATATTTCAATTTGTCACGATGTTAACCCTCTAAAAAAATTTTTTAACGTACAGGTAATATTGCAACAAATTGAAATATTAAATTCTTAATTGCTACAATTAAAAGGTTAGATCTCAAAATAAGATTTGATTAAAAAACGGAGTATAAACTATAATTTATCATAAAATTAATATTCTCAGTTAGCATAGCATTAAGATCTCTTTTTTTGGGGGTGGTTACAATTTGCACCATGAGCATTTTTTTTTTTTTTTTAACTTTGCACCGTGAGCTTTTGACCAAATCATCTTTTATAACTTAAATATTTTTAATTATAACAATTAAAGATTAAATATTTTAATTTATTACAACATTAACTTTCCATTAGCAAATCTCTCATTAAATAGTTGCATAACTCATTTAACTAGAGATTTAGAGAGTGTTTGATTTATTAAAATCCATCAAATTTTATCAATTTTTTTTAATTTACCAAAACCCATCAAATTTTGTCAACTTTTTTAATTTCTTCAAATTAAATTTCACTGCATATCATTTTTACATCATTTTTTTGGTACTTTTCTTACTTTTTTACCATTCAAACACTACCTTAGTAAAGTTTTCTTTCACTCTCAAAATTGGGTATAAAGGGTTTTAAGTCATATTTCTTTATTTTTTATTTATTGTTTTTCATTATTTTCATAAATATCTATGTCACATCCCTAATCTTGAAGTCCAGGATAAATAACACGAGAATATGGGAACTAATTTGAACTGAACTAAAATCTATTCCAAAGTTAGGTTACATTAATCAATCAATCAAAATATCTACTTATATCCTTAATTCTCATGTAAAATAATAAACAACAATAAATAAATCAAAGATTACGCATTGGGAACCAATTCCTAGACTTACAAGGCCACAACAATAATCATATATAATAATATTACAAGGTTTCATCTATACCATTATACAGTAAATTCATTGGTTTGGTGAAACCTTTTTTTGGTACATATTTTTTTTTTTTTTTTTTTTGTGAAACTCTTATATTTTATTTTTTTCCATTAATAGGCCTTAACCATCAATAACTACTTATAATTTGGAACTGGTGTATAAATAATTAAATAACTTTTGTAAGTTATTTAAGTAATTTTACTCTTTAATTTCTTTGTTTTCCTTAAATACCCTTTAACTAATAACTACTCTTATAATGTTCTTTAATTTTATCTAATCATATACTTGGTTGGATAGAAAATAGGAAAGATGAAAGATGAAGAAAGGATAATACCCCATTTCTATTGTTTGGTTGGAGGTAAAAGTGAAGAAAAAGAAAAATGGGGTGGAAAATTAGGGATGGATCCCACCAATTTTTATCCTCCCAAATTTGGGAGGAAAAGAGGAGAGAGAGAAGGGAAGAGGAGAGAGAAAGACAAAAAAGTGTGATAAAAATTTGAAAAAGTGGGACCCACATTCCATAAAATAATTTCTAATTCAAAAAATAAGTTATAACATATATATATATATATATATATATATATATATATATATATATATATATATCTTTTCAATCTTTTCACTTTTCTACTCAACCAAACACGGTTCTTTCCTTCCTTTATTTCTGCCTCTCACTTTTTCTTTCACCCAAATTTCCTTTGCATCAAATGGAGCCTAAATGCCCTTTAATTATTTGCTATTACTTAATTACCTTTAATTAATAATTACTCATTATTTGTTGTTTCAAAAAAAATTAAATAAAATAACAAATTACTTAATGATACACGCATAGTTTTAAAATAAAAATTTAATAAAAATTCATGTGCATTGCATGTGCACTGGTGAAAAATTAAGTAAAATAAAATAAAAATAAAAATTCACACACCTAGTTTTAGTAAGTTGATTAAAAATTAATAAAAAAATTAAGTAAATATTTATAATTTGCAAAACTAAAAAATATTTTTATTGATTATTAACACAAAAAAAAAATTCACATGTATCATGTGTGCACAGGCGTCTAGTAATGTAATAATCATACATAAGTTTAGGTTTATGACTCATGCCTTGAATTGTACAAATGAAAATACAATACAAGATGAAAATAAAACTAGAGCATATAGGCCAATATTCAGTCTCAACTTAGCTTAGAGTAGTTGCTCCTAGTTCTCAAAGGGTTACATGTGATAAGGAAAGGGTGAGCATCTTAATCCCAATTAGTAGGACCGCGTATGTGTCCAAAAGTATACATGCTCAAGTACATAATATAATACAAAATAATCTTAACAAAATAAAATAAATGAAATGAAAGTGCAATAGGTAATGAATCTTTAATATCCATCTACTCCCAACTTTATCTTAAAATAGATGACATTTAGTAAAGCACACGGGATTACTAACCATATTGTTTATTACTTACGACAAACATATATCTTAATAAAATACTTATAGGGAACAATGTTACATCCCTAATCATGTAAGACTTAGAGGAATTGTGTTACACTCCTTATCTCTTTTATTAGACAATCAAATTAAGCACATTCTGTACTCAAATAGGATTCGACTGAAGTCTGGATAAATTATATTATAATATAATCTAAGATTAACATCCCAACACTAATGAATATTTGTTAGTTTTACATTTCGATTGGAAAATCATTCAATATTCTAGAAAATCTAATTTTATCATTTTTTATAAAATGACGAACCCCGTCCATATATATAAATGTGCCCACAATACGTCAACATCAGTAGCATGGCTCTCCCAACCAAATTCATTCACAATATAAATCGGAAAATGCAACCTCGGTGTCATACGCATGATATCCTCAATCATGTACAATCACAATATCAATTCTCTTCAATCATGTTTTTAACTCAATAATATAACATAAAATAATTTATGATAATTCACAAGGGGACTTAGTGAATTAGGGTGGATTGTATATTTTAATAATATTTGAAGAAGGGGTTTAATTTACTGAAATATATCTTAAAATTTGAAATATACATAATCTAACCAGATTTATTTGAATAAGTCCTCATAGGAGTATTCGAACGTGACCCCAAGGTTCGTTTGGACAAATCTTAGCAGAGATCAAAATCCTCAATTTCAAGTTATCTTGTTCGAACACGCCACGAAGGGTCGTTCGAACAGCTCGAACTAGAAATAAAATTCTAGGTTTATTATTTGTCGACAATGAACCTTTAAACACCCCAAATCATATCTCAAGCCTCGAATCCAACAATATGACAACGATAATATGTAATCAACATATATGCTTGCTTAAATAAATACTATATCATGGTATTAACAACAAATCTCGTATATAATCTCATCAATACACCTATATATATGCATATATGCAAACCTAGATATATATGTGTGTGTGTGTGTGTGTGATCATCTCCTAAAATCCAAATCAAGGCATGAATAAACTTAAAATCATGCCAACAATCAAAATATCAACAAGAGTTCAACCCAACTATCTCAAATTTGAAGAAAAGCAAAAAGAAAAAAGGAACTCATGAAAAACCTTAACCTTCAAGGGCTCAAATCTTCTACTTTGAACGAAATCAATGCGAATAGATACTGCCGCAACAATCATCGTATTTAGAGAGTGAAAATCATTTCCTTATCAGGTTCTAACTTTCTCTTCTTCCTTTTTCCTCCGTCTCTCTACTAGTTGCCAAAAGAATAAGAGAAAAAAAAAACAAGGAATCTTTCTCTCTCTTTCTCTCTTTGTGTTGGTTATCAGGAGAAGAAGATAATAGAAAAATGAAAAAAAAAAAGAAAAAAAAAGGAGGGAATGGGCCCTTGGCCTAGTTCTTTAGCCAAACATAGTTTTGGGTTTTACCAAACCCAGGAAAATAAAATAAAATAAAAAACTTGAACTAAATTTCAAATCTAAATATTTATGTCAGAGATTGTAAGGGATCTACTCGTAAGGAGCTTAGCTTGCAGGAGAGTAAAGTAGGGAGTGAAACAAAGAAGTAAAGCCTTCTGTTTCACATTGATTAGGTAGGGGAAGAAAGTAGCATATAGGTACTGCTTAACATCTATAAAGTATAATGCGTTCTGAAGTCGTGAATGTACTAGATTCAGTTAGAGCTTTTGAGTTAAGCGTGCTTGAATGAGTGTAGTACTAGGATGGATGATCCCCTGGAAAGCACTTAATCAAACCCAAAGCGAACAATATTATACTATATAAATGTAAATTATTACAAATGGTATCAGAGCTAATGTCCAACCAGAAGTGTGAGGCCACGCAGGGTTACGTGCCGTGTTAGGGAGGATGATTATTAGGGACTATGAGAGACCTGCCTATGAGGGACTCTACCTATAGCCCATGAAGGACTCTACCTGCAGCCTATGAGAGGGTGAAGCAAGGGTTGAAATAGAGAAGAAATGCCTTCTGTCCCACATCATCTGAGTAAGAGAAGAAAGTAATATATATATAATGTTTGATATCTATAAAGTATAAATTCGGTTGAAACTCCAAGGTTAAGTATACTCGAGTGGAAGTAGTACCAGAATATGTGACCTTTGAGAAGCAGCCAACCAAGTCCAAAGCGGACAAATGAATATATTTTAAAGGGTATAGCTGTATTTTTAATTCTTTACTTTATCCTAAAAAATTATTAACCTTCATTTTCTTCCTTTCTATTCCCTCATATTTACTTTAGTTATTTTCTCTTTCATTCCTTCTAGTTTACTCTAGTTTTCTTCCATTTCTTTATCCCTCATTTTTTCAAATAAAAAATAAGTGATAAAATAGTAAACGTACACGTGAGTGAAATTTTAGCAAGTAATAAAAAAAATTTTCATCTATTTGTTTGATGAGAAATGCAAAGGGTGATAGATGCATTACGTTGCAATAAGATCAAACTTTTAGACCTTTAAATATTACAATTAAAATGTTAAATCGTGAAATGAGATTTAGTGAAAATTTCAGAAGTGTAAAATATAGTTACATTTGTTATAATTAAAAAATTATCATTGAAGTTGAATTTACAGTTAAAGGCATAAAAGTATATACCATAATTTATGAAAAATAAAATAATTACATTTTAACCCTCAAACTAAGGTTTAAAATTGGACAAATTTATGAATGTTTAATTACAAATTTATAATACTCAATTTGGATATATCACCCGTGGGGCTTATTATATCTCACATTTGGTGTGTAGTAATTCTAATAGCATATTAATACTGTATATCTCATTCTTTGGTTTGTTTTCCACCAAAATTTAAAAATTGAAAATTAAATTTTTTTTATCAAATTTCTTATTTCACCAAAAAATTAATTTCGTATTACATTAAATTATATATATGATCATATAGTATTATTTATCCTTTGAAATTTATCCTCTGACCTGATCAAAGCCTTTGCACTTTACCTAGGGGATAGGACTCATAGGAGGGAGCAAATATAGATTTTTTTTAGGTGGAAGGGAAGCACGTAATTTTAAGAAGGTAAATTGCAATGTAAAGCGAAGCTGACATTGATATTAATATTAGTTTCGTGACATTGAAATTGAGATTATTAAATTAAAAACGTAACAGTTTAAATGTATTTATATTTTTTTAACTTAAAAAACACATAAATATATTTAGAGGACGTTTGGAATGATAAAGGGGCATTTGAAGTGTCAAAAAAATAAAAAAAATAAAAAATTAGTATTGATGTGATGTAAAGTGACATGTGATAAAATTTAATTAGAAGAATTTAAAATTTTTTTGAAGTACCAAACGACCTTAAAAAGTTAAATAACTTGAGATAATATATAAATTTATAATTTGTACAATGAGAATAGGAAAAATAAATAATTTTTAAAAATTTTAAGAGTTTTTCAAAGAAAACGCACCTTAAGCTGTACCTAAATTTGTAAAATCACTGTTCGGGAACTTACATCATCTCTGTGTCAGCCCCGAATCCAACTGCAATTACCCAAAAACTGGAAGAAAAAGTTGTGGGCGAGGTTGACAAATAGGACTAGAGTAGGTTACATGGCAAGATCTAAGTGGGTAGATGACGTGGTATTTGTGTTTCTGGTGACGGGTCACCGGTGCAATTTAAAGAAAATTGACTTTTTTTTTTTTGATAATTGAGAAAATTGACTTTCGTTTGTCTGTATACATATATTTCTGTGGTTAAAGAAAATTATGGTTTCGAACATATTTGTTTTAAAAGAAAAAGGGTAAATTTTACATTGAAGTAATTTTTACATTCATTACACTAATCTGAAAAAATGAATAGCAATTACATTAAGGTAAAGTGGGTGACAAAGATAAGGAGACTTATCTAATATTAATTTTAAGACTCTCAAGATTAATCAACGTACACGTATGCGAGCTCAAACAACGTTTTTAATTAAAAAAAAAATTATCGATACTCTCTCTTTTTAATAATGACATTATTTAGAAGTAAATATATATATATATATATATATATATAAAATTTTATAAATTTGTATAAGCACGAATTATAAAATTATATAATTTAAATTTTTTACTTATTACACAAATTACGAGACATTAATTTTTATAAATTTATACAACTCTACTCATATCCAATGTTATCTCTTCCCCTTTCAAACATAATTATATTAACTCTCTTAATTACCCCCTTAATCGTTAAAGGAGACATCGTTCTAATCCGTTGAACTCCAAAATTTTTACATTGCACGAAATTCTCCTTGGCTGTGAGGGAATGCTGGTGAGGGTGTTTGGAAGCTTCGATTAACTGCGGTTTCAGAAAATTCTCTCTCTCATCTTGGCGAAGTAAGAAAACTCAATTCGATTTGATTGGGCGCGGCTCTACTTTTCTCCGTTGACTTTACAAATCCTCTCTCTCTCTCTCTCTCTCTCTCTCTCTCTCTCTCTCTGTGTCGAAACTCGTAGTTGCTTTTTATCTTTATTTCACTGATGATTGCGATAGAAGAAGAGGGAGGTGGTGTTTAGTTTGCTTTGATGTGAATTCTGAATTATCATCCACTGCGAGTGAGGTAATAATTTCTGCTATTTATTAGTTTCGTTGTAATTTGATGATTCCCCCATTTGGGGTCAACTAGGCTGGTAACGGCATTGGATCTAGGTTTTGTTAGCTGAACAAAATTGTACTTCAGTTTTCGCTGCTTCTTGATTCTTACGTTCGTTCTGATTAAATTGATTGCCTATGTTCTCAACCATGGTCGTGTCGTAATTCGTAATTTCCCAATCACGTAGTTTGTATGCATGAATTTTGATTTCTGTAATAATTATGGATGACTTAATTCTTGCATGACATTTTAGATAACCTTTCCTTCTTCTTTTCCTTTTATTTTTTAGTTATTAAAACTGTTCGATATTGTTTAGTTTATGTTGTAATTGAATTTAAGGCAATTCTTAAAACTGGAAGGAAGACGTCCTTTCTTACCTATTGGTCTAATGTGCTGAAAAAGGTTGAACTTGGTCGTTGTAATAAGCCCGAATTTCCAAATTTTGGTGGTTGTGATATAAATTTGGTAACTTGATTTATACCCAAATTTGTACTCAAATATCCCACGAATATGTTGAATTGTGTGCCACACAATCTCGTGGTTTGTGAGAAATTCATCCTTCTTTTCTTCCGCATTTTTGTTTTGTTCTTGATGGTAAAATCTATACCTTTGATTGTCTGCGGCAATGTCTAGAATGTATTTGCTTTGATGCTTCCTTGTACTGTGGAGATTGAATGATATTGATTTTCAAAGAATGTGTATTCTCAGAAAACTTGATTGGCGTCGGAGGGCTGAAAAGGAGAATATCTTCTAATTCCATATGTGTTGATAGAGGAGGCAGAGGATTAGTGGTTATAGAACTTTCAAGAGCGTCCCTAGACGAAGAGTGACAATCTTTGTTCACCAACCAAGAACATTCAAAATTCAGCGACCAAGTTCAGGGGGTGACTTGCCCCAAGTTACGGAGTTCAACCCTTACTCGGTAGCTCGGAGGGTGAATTCCTCCCAAGCTTTTGCGATGGATGATGTAATGGAAAGTGGCAATTTGGGGCCTTACGAAGAAAAGCCAAGGACTTTCCTGAACATGCGTAGTAAACCTTACACCCCTTTGGTAAGATTCATGTCTAGATATTACGCACCATTTTAAATAAAATATCTTTTCTTTTTTTCTGCCCATGAAGCATGCTCTTTTGTCTCTTTCTTGGTGTGTGTTTGAAATATTCTTTCTTATGTTATTGCATAACTCGTGTACTGTAGCTTTCATGAAAAAGATTGATTACGCAAGTGGTACTGTAGCTAATTATGCAAGTGGCACTAGCCTATCAACCAAAAGTTGGAGGAGGATGGCATCCTATGTCTAATCGTCATGGTGGAGGTCTCCCTATCGTGCATATACCTAGACTTTTTCCCTTATTTGTATTTAGATGACCCTAATACTATCTCTTAACGCATCCAATTCAAAACCAAATGGTAAGGAGTGGATAAACCTATTAAGATCTTGTACTAGTTTGGGAGAGACTATTTTATCGATTTGGAATAAATTCCAATACGTCTCCTCACATGTGACCCCCGCTTGCATGTGGAAAGGCAGGTTGGTGCATTGAGCAGGAGAAGTGCACAAATAGGAGATTGAAAAATAAAAGGGGGATGAGTACTCCTAGACTTAGCTTTGATATCATGTTGAAGCATTGCACTCAAAACCACTTAGCAAAGAATTGAGGGGCCCATTAGGATCTTATACTTGCTTGAGTCTCAATATTTTATCAATATGGGATAAATCCCAATGCTATCTACCAATGCCAAGAAGACAGAGGATCCATTATTATAGTAGGAAAAATCTAATGAATCCCAATGCTATGGACGTCTCTTAAACTTGCATTTTGAAGTGCTCCCATGAACTATCTCAGACGTAATTTGAGGAGATTACTTAAAGGAAAGAGAGCATGAAAAGTTTGGAAAGGCCTGAAAGAATAAAGTTTACTGTGGTTACAAAGTATTGGCTGCTTTGAAAGTATTATATTATAGGAAGATTTGTCTACAATGATTAACAGAAGTATGAGTGGCAATAATATTCAGTTTCAAACTTACGAATTTAATTGGACCCAATAATAGCAAAATTGTCAAATGAAACTTGTGTGTTTTTTTTTTTTTTTGGGATTTGGAATAGGTATGTTTTGGGAAACATAATTTAAATAATTGTTGTTGGATAAATATAGCTTTGAGTTAATTCTGACTTGTCTCTTGCAAACTGAGATGATCTCCACAAATATTATCTTTTGCAGTGTGGAAAATATAAAAATATACGGTACAATGTCTTATGATATTTGTTTAATATTTTATTCATTTTTTCTAATTTGATCAAGAAATTAGTTATACTCTGCCATTATTACTTCAATAGGGTGGATAGAGGCAAATTAATTAGTGTTCCTTAATGGGTAAGAGGGGGATCTAAGTTCTACTTGTTTATGTCTGGATGAGTTTGCAAAACCAGAGTTGACCAACCAAGTTAGAGCCACCCCTGCGTTTTATTCAGGTTTAACTTAAATAGGACATAATTTATAAACGCAGTAGTTTGAGCTCATTTCTCTCTCTCTCTTCCATGTGTGTGTGCCTGACTTTGTGTTTTTCTTGTTTGGTTGGCATTGACAGTTTGATTTTTTGCAGATTTTTCGAATTGTGATGAGAATAAATGGCCGTGTTCTTTTTATTCTTGCGCTCTTGGGCTTAGGAGCTGTCTTTTATATTGGAGCGAGTACCTCTCCCATCATTGTGTTTGTCTTCATGGTTTGCATCATCAGCTTCCTCTTGTCAATATATCTTACTAAGTGGGTTCTCTCAAAGGATGAAGGGCCTCCTGAGATGGTCGAGGTAGAATAAGTTTAGCTCACCTTTGTGTGCTTTTCTTTTTCTTTCTTGTATCTCTTAATAACTTTGATCTGTCATTTATATTTGTCAATGCTTTTTTCATTTTCTTTTTCCATTTGAATGATTAAAAGTTATAGATGCTGTGACTTCCTTCAGCTTGTAATTTTGTAACTGTTTGTTTCTAGGGTCAGAATATTCCTTTCTATATTCTTGTGTTAAGCTACTTTCTATGGGGTTGTATATGTGTTATTCTTGTTTATTAGGAAGAAAGTTAGATGTACGCGGGTCAAAGTAAACCTTAATGGTGAAATAAGGAGCTCATGTAACTTAACTGAACTAGCTGGTACTTCTATATATATATATATATATATGTAGATTAGAACATTAGATAATATGCTTAATTCTAAGATACTCCTGCTGGGATGTGGACTAGGACTGTCTCCTTCAAGCAACCTAGTACCAAGGACGGCAGTAAGTCACTATCTGGCTTAAAGTCCTAGGTTCTTTTCTTTTTTCCTTGAGAATTATCACATTTTCCCCTGTTTTTTTTATAGTCCTTTTTTTTTTTTTTGTTTAACTTTATTTCTCTCTTTGGAGTTGTGGGTTAGGAGACGTGTCAGCATGCTGTTCAAACTGACATTATTTTTTTGGTTAATAGACCATGTAAGAAGTATTAGAGATTAAATAAGTTAAAAGATGTGAGATTAACAAATTTAGTTCTTTCGTGCATTGTTCAAGTGTTTTATATGTAGTCTATTTTGTTTTCTAGTGATTTAAAACACCTTAAACAGTGGCTTGCATTTTATTTTAGTGAAAATAATCTCTCCATGTAGTTTCATTGGTTGTTATGCCAATATTTTGATCTCGTCTATTGTTGTGCAAAGAAATTGAAGCTTGTGTAATTGAGCATGTTGAAAAACCCGAGTGCATTTTTTTTTTCTTTGTGTGTGCAGCAGTTTTAATTATTGACATTATCCATGTTTAAATTATTACTGGTATTAATCGTCTTGTAGAGATTGCAACGATTACTATGCAAATGCATGGAACACTGACTCGACTAACAATATAGGAGATTGATGAATAGATGGTATAAATGAATGATCACAGTAAGTTAGTAACTCAATATATACATACATACATATATATATATATATATATATATATATATATATATTTTGGGGGGGGGTTATTAAAATCAAAGCTTACCCCTCGATTGGATGCAACTAAAATTCTGAGGGATGAGTTATGAAGGGTGTATAAGATAGTAAAGGAGTATTATTTATGGAGGGTGGGCCCACATTGATGTGATATTTATAAAAGGGATAATAAATAATACTTGGTTTGGATGGTTTTCTAAGATAGGTGTATAAGGATGAGTGTATGATGTAAAAAACTATCAAATGACTCTTTTACCCTTGTGCAGTTCCAAAATTAATTATATGTTTATGTTAATTATATAATGTGAAAACCAACTAGTACAAATTAATTTTGGACAAATTAATTATAAATAAATTATGTTATTAATAATATATTTTTTAATCACACGACCCTCTATTTGGAAAAAATTATATATTTTTATTTTTATTAATATAATTTTTTAATACATTTTTCCATTAGAAAAAAATAAGAATTTATTTCTAATATATAAAATACATTTTGTAGGTGAGAAGGGAAGGGGGATGAGAAGGGGCAATATGAACCAATTTACTCCATGATAAGGGGGGATAATTTTTGAAGAGCTCAAACCCTCTCAAAAAATAATACACTTTCTTCCAAGATTAAGGAGACCGGACGATTTTTAGAGGGGGGAAATTTTTTAGAGGGGAAATTTTGCTTCCCAAACCATGCAAAAACCATTACATCAAAGCTTATACAGGGGTATTGTTTATGGAGGCTGCCTTTTGCAGCATCCAATCGGGCAGTTAATGCAAATAGTGAATGCTGATATTCAAAATATTAAAGTAGAGAGTAAGTAGGCTTTTTTACCATAATACATATACTAATTATACAATATACCTGAATAAGCTCGGCTGTAACTATTTTCAAAAGCAGGCTGGGTGACGCTACTGGGGCCAATGACACCCAATTGTATGTTGCCATTTCAACCAACGACACCATTGAATTGAGCTATTAAATGGGTGTTGTCATTGCAGCTGACAACACCTCCTGCACAAAAGAATCCTAGTATTACTATCCAAGCATAAAAAAACAAAGAGGAAATATTTGAAAACAGAGCTACATGATGGTGTGATCTTACGGTTCAAGTCTTTCAATCTGATAAGCTGTGTGGCGGTGGTAACGTTTCTTCCCTTGATGAAGGTTGGAGGATTCCTGGTTGTCACTACCATTGGACCCGCCGCTTCCTCCAAGGCTGTAATCCACGGTTGTGGGACTCAGCGGCACCCCTGGTGAGAGTTAATCTTCTGGTGGTTGCGACTGAAACAGAGTTGCTTGAGGGGAAGAAAGCTCTATAAATCAGCAGCTATCCCCAAGATGTTAGAGCAAATACTATTGGGAACAAACTAAACAAACGACAGCCAGAAAACAAAAAAGGGGGAGACGAACAAGGTGTATTAGGCGAGACGTCGGCGAGAAAGGGACTTGGAGGTGATACAGCGGTGTAGTCGGCTCCAGTGACGACACGCCTTTCTCATAGGTCAGTTCTCACAGCAGTTCGCCGGTGTCGTTGGTTGAAATCGCGACATCAGTGTCGTCGGCCCCACTGACGACACCGATCACACTTTTGGAAATAGTTATAGTCGAGCTTATTCAGGTATGTTGTATAATTAGTATATGTATTATGGTAAAAAAGTCGAGTGAGTACTTGTCACTAAACTCCTATAATCCAGTTAGACTCAATTAAATTGAGGGCAAACAATTTTTTCATAGCAATAACGATGCTTAGAACTTGAATAAGGACACCACTATGGGCTGAAGGGATTGGTGTGGGTCAGTATGGGGACAAATTGTGGACTTTCAATGGGCACAACATGGATATAAAGGAAAGCAATTAAGGATCACAATGTAAATACCAAGCAAAAGAAAGGAACAAATGCACCTTATCTGCATAAAAGTGGTTGGAAAATGTTTAGAAAGTTCCCTGGAGTGTCAGGAATGAGTATTGGTGTGTCCTAGAAGTGTTTAGGTGTCTTGGATTTTGCTTGATTGAATGCGCCTAGCTAATGGTGGTGTAGGGGATCCTACGCTCAAACTCACAAGCAAACGCACACAATCGAAGATAAACAAGAACAGAAACTAATCACAAATAAGAAGAAAACGAGACATAGAGATTTACGTGGTTCCGATTTAAGTTAATTACTTAATTGTACATCTACGGGGTGTTGGGGTGTTTTGCTACGGTGAAGAATAAGAAAAGGTTACAAGGTTACAATAGAGGCAACCTTAGGCATTTCTTTTATAGTTGCAAGGAACCCTAGCATACACAAATAAAAAACTCTAAAATGCAGAAGTATGCTTTTGCCTTTATTTAAATCAGACTTCACACTTAACAATTTCCCACTTGAAGATTGATTCAAAACAACCCTCCAAATGCCAACAATGATCAACCGTCATTAACAATCACCAACAACCACTAGCACCCAGCCTCCCACTCAAGTTTGGAGACCCACAAAAGCTGAACGAGCCTTCAGCTTCTTCACAGTAACCACCTTTATGAACATGTCTTCCAAATTATCTTTTGTGTGACTATTATCTAAAGTGAACTGCCCATCCTCCAATAAAGAGCGAATAAAGTGATACTTTATGTCGATATGCTTGGTTCTCGAATAAAAAGCTGCATTCTTTGCTAGATGTATCACACTCTGACTATCGCTGAACAATTTACAACTTTCTTGTTCCTTACCTAACTCTTTCATGAGGCTTCTCAACCATATCATCTCCTTGCACGCCTTCGTGGCTATAACATATTCCGCTTCCGTTGCGGAAATAGTCACTATTTTCTGTAGCTGCGAGACCCAATTGACTGCTGCACTCTCTAAAGTAAACACATACCCACTAGTGCTCTTCCTGCTGTCAATGTCTGCCTATTAAATTCAAATTCACAAATCCTTGCAAACTAATATCAGAACCCCCAAAACATAAAACCAAATCAAAATTAACTTTTAGATACCACAAAATCTACTTGACTACCTTCTAATACTTGCCTAGATTTGCCATGAACTTGCTAACAACTCTCACTGCATGAGCAATGTCTGGACTCGTGCTAATCATAGTACACATCAAGCTGCCTATCATTGAGGCACATGGAACTTTGGTCATGTAGTTCTTCTCTTTATTAGTTACTGCTTTTTTTTCCTTTGAAAACTTGAAGTGACTTGCCCACGGTGTGCTAACAGGCTTAGTACCTTCCATGTTGAACCTTTTGAGTACCTTTTCAATATATTTCTCCTGTGATAACTTTCGGTTTACCCTGTAAACTCCTTGGATAGTTGTTTCTTGAGATTATTAATCTTATCCATGCTTGAACCTGCAATAAGCATATTATCTACATACAACAAAAATATGAGATACGATTTACCAAGTTTCTTAAAATAGCAATAATGGTGCCTATGGCATCGACTAAATACCGTATTTGTCATAAAAGTGTCAAACCTTTTATACCATTGTCTAGGTGCTTGTTTCAACCCATACAGACTCCTATGAAGCTTACACACATGATTCTCCTTTCCTTTGATAGCATATCCTCTGGCTGATACATATAAATATCCTTCTCCAAATCTTCATGAAGGAATGCAGTTTTTACATCTAACTGCTCTAAGTACAATTTCTCAACAACCAAAATATTAAGGACACATCTGATAGTTGAAATCTTCACAATAGGAGAAAAGATTTCAGTGTAGTCAATATCTAGTTTCTACTCAAAACCTTTCACTATCAACCTTGCCTTGTATTGTTTGTTCTCATCAAATTCTTCCTTAAGCTTGTATACCCATTTGTTGTGCAAAGCTCTCTTCCCCTTAGGCAACTGAACCAAGTCCCAAGTCTAGTTTGATGAGAGAGAATCTATCTCATCATCCATTGCATGCTCCCACTCCTCCGGGTCTCCACCTGCAAGCATTGGAGGTTTACTGATACAATCAGACCTCCTAGGAGGAGGAATCTGTGGATTTGTTTGTGGAGTAGATTGTGTAGTAATATCCTGAAACTGTAAGACATTCTTGATAGGGATCCCTCAAACTCTACAATGTCGGAATTTTCATTAGCTTCCTCGAGTTAATTCTATCTATTTTATACAAAATAGACTCATTAAATATCACATCCATAAATATCACATCCATACTCCTGTGTGTTTTTTGATTTTCAAAATCATACAACCTATACCCATATTTATCAGTACTGTAACCTATAAACACGCACTTTTAAGACTTAGCATTAAGTTTACCCCTATCACTCAAATCAATATACATATAGGCCACGCAACCAAAGACTCGTAAATGGGATAAATTTATCTCTTTACCTAACCAAGCCTGCTCCGACAATCCATTATTCAAAGGAACTGAAGGTTTCCTATTGATCAAATATGCCACTGTATTTACTGATTCAGCGTATAATTGTTTAAGGAACCTAGCATGTAATCTCATGCTCCTTGCACGCTCCAGGATCGTTCTATTCATGCGCTTGGCAACTCCATTTTGTCTTAGCTTCTTTGGGATTGTTTTCAATCTTCGAATCTCATTCACAGTACAATAAGCCTCAAACTCACCATCACAATATCTGCCGCAATTATTAGATTTCAAACACTTAAGTTTCTTTTCTGTTTCATTCTCAACTAATGCTTTCCAATTTTTAAAAACACCAAACACATCAGATTTATGCTCGAAAAAATAAACTTATAATTTTCTAGTAGTGTCATCAATGAAAGTAACAAAATAATGTGAGCCACAAAGAGAAGATATCTGAGATGGGCCCCACACGTTTGTATGAACCAGCTCTAGCTTCTTTGATTTTAGGGTCCTGACCACATTTGTAAAACTAACTTTCTTTTACTTACCAAAAAAAAACTAACTTTCTTTTGTTTCCAAAACAACACAATCCTCACAGAAGTCCAAATTCAGTGACTTACACCCGGCAATTTATCCTTCGATAACATTACTTTCATTCCTTTTTCACTTATGTGACCTAGCCTACTTGGCCACGTACTACAATTAGTCATTGATGTTGCCACTACGGTGCTACTGTAAGTTCCCGAACATACATATAGGGTTCTTTTTTTTTACCACGAGCCACAACCAAGGCCCCTTTGCTCATCTTCTAAGCATCTGATGTAAACAATGTGATCACTCTACCCTTTGACAACTGACCCATTGAAATAAGATTTCTTGTTGGACTAGGCACATGTCTAACATCTTTCAATTTCAGTACCGTTGCGTCTATCTGAATAATCTGCACATCTCCTTTCCCAACTATGTTGCAAGCCTCATCATCACCCAAGTAGACCTTTCTGAAATTTCTTTGCACATAATTTTTTTACACATCAATGCGTGGAGTAGCATGGAATGAAGCTCTCGAGTCTACAATCCAAGATTCATTGTGAAAATCTAACAAACAAATCAAGGCTTCATTATCTGATTCATCTGTAACATTGACGATGTTCTTGCCTTGCTGATTACTTCCGTTCTGCTGCTTTTTCAACGGTGCTCTATAGTCTCACTTCAAGTGCTCCATCTGACCACAGTTCCAACAATTCTCAGGTTTCACATCTCTACCACAAGATTTACTCTTACTCCTGTTTTTGGAATTTCCTCTTCGCTCGCCCTTGTTGTCTCCCTTATTCGCAGACATGCTTCTTTCCTTCATACTTAGTGTTGAACTTGAAGCAACATCTTCACCCGATGCTCTCCTCCTAGCCTCTTCTCCTAAAATCAACCTAGTAACATCCTCCGATTTTGTTTTTGCAGATCCAGAGGAATTACTAACTGCCACGACAAGTCTATTCCAACTTTCTGGCAAACTCGATAATAGAACAAGAGTTCTAATTTCATCATCAAAATTAATACCTACGGATTCTAACTGATTCGTGACCATATTAAATTCATTCAGATGTTCAGTAACAATGGAGTTTTCAAGCATCTTTAAGTTAAACAACTTTTTCATAAGATACACCTTATTTACCGCTGAAGGTTTCTCGTACATCTTTTTTAGGACTTTGAACAAATCTAATGTAACCTTTTCTTTGGCAATATTTGACGCAATCGACGGTGCGAGGCTCAATTACAGTCCCCAAAGCTTTACGATCCAAAATATTCTAATCTTCTTGTGTTATGTTTTTTGGATTTTTTCCACTGATCAGAAGGTTTAAATCCTTCTGATATAGAATATCTTCCATTTGCATCTTCCAAAAAGTGTAGTTCGTACCATTAAATTTCTCGATCTTGTATTTGTCTTCAGCCATTGCGTAAACCCTTGACCTCTTAACCCAGAGCTCTGATACCAGTTGTTGGGGATCCTTACACTCAAACTCACAAGCAAACGCCCATAATCAAAGACAAACAAGAACAGGCAATAATCACAAATAAGAAGAAAACGAGACAGAGAGATTTACGTGATTCCAAATTAAGCTAATTGCTTAATTGTACATCCACGGGGTGTTAGGGTGTTTCACTATGATAAAGAATGAGAAAAGATTACAAGATTATGATAGAGGCAACTCTAGACGTTCCTTTTATAGTTGCAAGGAACCCTACCATACACAAATAAAAACCTTAAAACACAAAAGTACGCTTTTTCTCTTTATTTAAATCAGTCTTCACACTCAACAGATGGTGCGTGAGAAGGAGTTAGGCTTTGCAATTATTGAGATTATTGGTGGCGGCAGTTTTTGTTCCACTTGTTTTTTCTTTGAGATTTCCTGATGCCAGTGGCTAGTGGTGTTGACAAGCCTCATTGATGGTTGGCGATGTTTTTGGGGGTGAAGGAGGGAGGCTGTTGGAGGCTGGAATGTGATGCTTTGATATGGGTGACTTCAAACAGTAATGCTCTGCTGGTTTCAAACAACAGACCTAGGGTTTCTTCAGGAGTTTGGCTCTAGAACCGTGATGAAGACTGAGAAGTTGTAGGACACCAATAATCTCAATAATTTAAGGAATAAGATAAGATAAAATCCCTAAACAGATCCTACTAATAAGAAATTTACTCAAAATAATCCAATAACAATAAAATGAAACTAAAGCTCACTAAAAACTAGTCAACTCTCTGGGATGTGCTCATGAATTTTCTTCTTGTATTTAAACTCTATTTATTACTTTTATTTGTCAGGGCATATCCTTTAAGAATGATTAATCTGAAGGGCAATATGTCTTATATATGTCAATGTTCTTAGTTGAGCTTATCATCTTATATGCTAGATATCGGATGCAATACGTGATGGAGCTGAAGGCTTCTTCAGGACCCAGTATGGGACCATCTCCAAGATGGCAATTTTACTTGCGCTGGTGATCTTTAGTATATATAGATTTCGGAGTACGACACCACAACAAGAATCTTCTGGGCTGGGGAGGTGATAACATATATTTAAATGTTGTGTCTCTGGCATTTGTGTCACCATATATTTCCTGCTAAAAAAATTCTACTTTTTGTCATGTTTACGCAGGTCAACATCTGCATGTATTACTGTTGTTGCTTTTCTTCTAGGGGCTCTATGTTCAGGTATTGCTGGATATGTTGGAATGTGGGTGTCTGTTCGTGCAAATGTTCGAGTCTCAAGTGCTGCAAGACGTTCTGCAAGAGAGGCATTGCAGGTTTTCTTCTTTCTAGTTTATTATCAACTGAAAATACTTCCAGATTTCTGTCCTAATTGATGACATTATAAGTGCAGATAGCTGTACGGGCTGGTGGCTTCTCAGCCATGGTAGTTGTTGGCATGGCAGTAATTGGGGTTGCCATCCTTTATGCCACATTTTATGTTTGGTTGAGGGTGGATTCACCAGGATCAATGAAAGTCACTGATGGTGAGTGTCATCTTCTCTTGTCTGTAAAACTATTTAAATAAAGTGTAATACTTATGAGAAGTCTGTGGAACTTTTTTTTGCCTATCATTAATTTAGTGTGTGTCATCAGTGAAAGCAGAATAGAAGACTAGAACTGTAAGAATGAGTGAAAATGTTTCTAGAACGGAAGATTAGGACTATAAGAACGAACAAAAGTATTGCTACTGTTCAAACAAGGTTGCAATGCACATGCATCAATGAGTATGCATTTTCTTATGCAAATTTTCTTTTAATATGCTGTCAAGTCTGCTTGCTACTTGTATCTTTATTTCTTTCTCGAACTACCATACAACTGTAGCTACGAGGTCTCATAATCAACATGTACTTACAGTCTTTTGCTTGATTTGTACTTGTTTCTCCTGTAGTGCCTCTTCTTCTTGTGGGATATGGTTTTGGAGCTTCATTTGTTGCCCTTTTTGCTCAGTTGGGTGGTGGAATATACACTAAAGCAGCTGATGTTGGAGCTGACCTTGTTGGGAAAGTGGAGCAGGGAATTCCTGAAGATGATCCTCGCAATCCTGCTGTCATTGCTGATTTGGTATCTTTTCCTTCATTATTTTCATTTGATTTGCATGCATATGAAGTATGTCAGCTGTAATGAGTTTTCATTTTGTTCTAGCTATAATGAGTATTTGGATACTTTTTGTGATAATTGAACTAATATATAGTCACATTGAAGGTTGGAGACAATGTGGGTGATTGTGCAGCTCGAGGTGCTGATCTTTTTGAAAGTATTGCAGCAGAAATAATTAGTGCCATGATATTGGGGGGAACTATGGCTCAACGCTGCAAAATTGAAGGCTAGTGCACATTCCTTTATATATATATATATATTATTTATGGTTTACTACATTCATTTATTTCTTTGCTGATGATCAGCTGGACCACTTCTACCCTTTTGATCATTCACCCTCTAAAACATGAGGCTACTGGTTAGTCATATGCATATTTCTGGCCTTTAAAATTAAGTCACATTGGCTTATTTTTTCACCTTATGGCATCTAATTGATGTTTAATTGATTAGAATAGTAATAAATACTGTTCAGAATCTTCTGATCACAGGCTCCTCATTTGTTTGCTTCTCCTTTCTAATACAATTTTGTTTTGTCTGTACTGTTCATATCTCTGGAAAGCAATGAAGTTTGGAGATGCATCTTGTGCACCTCCACCATTGGGGTTGGAATTGAAATAGAAAAAAAAAAAAAAGGGTAGCCCGATGCACGAAGCTCTCGCCTTGCGAGGGGTCTGGGGAATGGTCGGATCACAAGGGTCTACTGTACGTGGCTTTACCTTGCATTTGCAAGAGACTGTTTCCACGACTCGAACCTGTGACCTCAGGTCACACGGCAGCAACTCTTACCGTTGCGCCAAAGCTCCCCTTCGGGGTTGGAATTGAATTGCTACTAGTAAATAATTTCTTAGCTGAATTCAAGGTTATATATATATATATATATATATTTGACTAAAAAGAACTTACTTGCATTATGCATATCTTGTCATAAGCGCTGTTGATTGACAACCTTGTTTTGGTCAATGGTATTATTTTGGAGCAGACTCCTGTTAGCTGCCCTGCCCTAATGATGGCATGTTTTTGTGCTGGCTTATGCTGAAGGTGTAGCTCCCATGATACAATAATCCTGAGTTTTTTTTTTTTTTTTTTTTCAAAGGAGAAGTTTGGTCATTCATTAGAAATACTTATTGCCTTTATTTTATTTTGTTACCATGTTTACATTTTCTCATCAGTTGCTATTGCCATTGGGTACTTGCTATACGTCTCTACAAAGGGAAGCAAATACAAAAGCTTGGTATCTTTGGTGTTTGCGATATATATATTTTCCCCCTTATTATGAGTCCACTGGTTTTAGCCATGTGAAGTCTGAACTGATAACTAGTGTTGCAGTTTTGTGAATAGCTAATTAGGATAACCAAGATAGCTATTTAGAAATACCCTATATTTTATTCTCATGTTTACATTTTCTCATCAGTTGCTTGCCATTGGGTACTTGCTATACGTCTTTGCAAAGGGAAGCATATACAGAAGCTTGGTATCCATGGCGTTTGCAATATAATAGATATTTCCCCCCTTATCACGAGTCCACTAGTTTTAACCATGTGAATTCTGAACTTGTAACTGGTGTTGTAGTTCTGTGAATAGCTAATTAGAAGTACCAAGATGCAACAAGCCCTAGATTAAGTCTACAGCTTTCTTTAGAATCTTGAGTTCTTTAGTGCCTCTCACCCATGGGTTGAGAAGCAATGGACACACAACAGGTTCTGTGTTTTGTGCTGTATACGTGTTAAGTATGCCCCGGTATTTGTGTGTCCAAATGTGCATGTTTCATGATGCTTGGCTGTGGATTGCTTACCCTATATTACGCAGCAGTTCATGGAGAATTGTTATTTCATGGCGAATTGTTTCTTACTTATTTTCTTTGCCACACAACAGAATAAATGTAACCCCCTTAACCTTGCACCCCATGTTTTGAACCCATGACCTATCTCAAAAGCAGTCTCTCAGGGTTCACGGGATATCAGTAGATCAATGGGTCACTGGTTCCTGTTTCTCAGATTATATTTATATTCTATGATTCATTATTCTTTCTTATAAATTTATTGTTATCTACAGAGGGAGGTTTATCTTAATCCCTTCAACTTATGAGCACCCAATGTCCATTTTTTACATGCAGATCCATCTGGCTTCATTTTATTTCCTCTTGTTGTTCACTCATTTGATCTGGTGATATCATCTGCTGGAATATTTTCAATACGCAGTGCACGTGACTCTGGAGTGATTGGTTCCTTAGAGGATCCTATGGCAATTCTTCAGAAAGGATATTCTGTAACCATAATTTTAGCTGTTCTGACCTTTGGATTGGTAATAGTTTCTTATCCACTGCTGGAACATTTTGACCTTTTTCAAATTGTCTATTGCAGCAGCTATTTAGAAAGTTCTAATATTTCACCCTCTGTGTTATTGTTTAAACTATTTGTCCAGTCTACACGGTGGATGCTATATACTGAACAAGCACCTTCCGCATGGTTAAACTTTGCTTTGTGTGGTTTGGTTGGAATTATGACGGCATATGTTTTTGTTTGGATCACCAAATACTACACTGATTACAAGCATGAGCCTGTACGCACATTAGCTCTTTCTAGCTCCACCGGACATGGAACTAACATAATTGCTGGCATCAGTTTGGGTCTGGAATCCACTGCTCTTCCTGTTCTTGTTATATGCGTATCTATTGTTTCAGCATTCTGGCTGGGTCACACTTCTGGACTGGTTGACGATGCTGGAAATCCCACTGGTGGGTTGTTTGGAACAGCTGTAGCAACAATGGGAATGCTTAGCACTGCAGCTTATGTTCTCACCATGGATATGTTTGGTCCAATAGCTGATAATGCAGGTGGAATAGTAGAGATGGGTCAGCAGGTAACAGTGTCAGTTCTCGGCAAATTTTGACCCTATCTGAAGGGGGAAATTTTATGCTTAGGTTTTTAACTATGTGGACCATATAATTGATACAAGTAATTTCCAGCCAGAAAGTGTTCGGGAGATCACTGATTTACTTGATGCGGTTGGGAACACCACAAAAGCTACGACCAAGGGATTTGCCATTGGATCTGCGGCACTTGCATCTTTCCTTCTGTTTAGTGCATATATGGATGAGGTGGCTGCATTTGCTCATGTACCTTTTAAACAGGTCGGTGCATACTATAACTCCACTATGTAGGTTTTCTCACGTTTCTGTTACTTTTGATTTGTGTCTTGGTTTCACAACTGCTTACTGATTTACAGGTCGACATCGCCATTCCAGAAGTATTTGTTGGTGGATTGTTGGGCTCTATGCTTATTTTCTTATTTAGTGCATGGGCCTGTTCTGCAGTTGGTCGGACTGCTCAAGAGGTTGTTAATGAAGTAAGAAGACAGTTTATTGAGAGGCCCGGTATCATGGTACTTCTTATTATCTTCAGCAATCTCTACATTTTACCATGAAACTGAGTTTCATCAAAGTAAGTTTTATAAATGAACATGCTTGCTACAGGACTACAAGGAGAAGCCAGATTATGGCCGTTGTGTTGCCATTGTGGCATCAGCATCTTTGAGGGAGATGATAAAACCTGGTGCTTTGGCTATTGTTTCACCTATAGTTGTTGGTGAGTTCTCTGCTGTGTCTTAAATCATGTGCTGAAATCATATTTTTATCATTGCCTCTATAGGTGATGGAATGTCCACAACTTGTCCAGAAATAAGAAAACAATTTATTGGACTATCATAAAAGTTAGTAATTGGTGCTGGTGACATGGTTAAACATCATTTTTTTTCCCCACAGGGTCATTGTTTTATTTGGGGTTTGTTGATATAGCATGTGAAAGAAGCATGTTTATTAATTTAGTAGTTAAATTTACCTTAGGAATCGGATTAATAGAAAGTTTTACATTTATCCACATGGACGCCAATCCATAAAAATGTTGGATTTGGAGATTTATGGAACTCTGAAGCTATCTACTTTTTTGGGTTAAATATGGTTGGAGTTGCAAATTATCATTAGGGTTTAGGTTTACCAGTTGATTTTACTCAGATCTAAATCTTAACTTGGCAGTCATGCAGATATGTCAGCTTATTTTCTGGAGCTGTATGCATTAGGTTTTTATTTTTTCTTCATGCATGTGGGTGGGTGGGTTGTGCTTTGTTTTGTTTTGCTGCTGCAGCTGTTGTTATTATGTATGCAAGATTGTAATAGCCTAATAGGCCAGGGTAATCTGTTTATAATTGCCTAATAGGCCAGGGTAATCTGTTTATATCATTACACAGGTTTTGTGTTTCGCACGTTGGGATACTATACGGGACATCCTCTACTTGGGGCTAAAGTTGTTGCTGCTATGTTGATGTTTGCAACTGTTTCTGGGATTCTTATGGCTCTTTTCCTAAACACTGCTGGCGGTGCCTGGGATAATGCAAAGAAATACATAGAGACTGGTGCTCTTGGAGGCAAAGGGAGTGACTGTCATAAAGCAGCAGTTACTGGCGATACGTAAGTATCATTGTAATTATACTATTGATATTATTGGTAGTTTTATGGTAGTAGCATCGCATCACCATCATCACCGTTAATTATACCATAGTGCATGTGTTTTAGAGGGATTCTTTCTAGCTCTACAATTGTAATGGTCTTTGGCTGTCAGCTATCAAAATTTGCAATTACTGAGTTTGAGGTTCTGTTTCCTTTTGGAAGGCCTTTTCTTCTTTTGTAGTTTACTAAAACACTAAATATATTCATTCCTCTCAAGATGCATTTGACAAATAAATGTTTTGTAGTCTAGTAAACATGTGATGATGGTGATGGGGAACTCAGAGAACATTAGTAATAGCTATGAAGATACCATTGATATGGGTGGTTTCGAGATTAGTCTTTGATTATTGGGTCATGCTTTCAAACATTTGTTTATCCTATGTTTTGGAACTAAATTTAGAGATGCTGGAGGTTTGGGCCTTGAAATGGCAAGTGGTCTTTTGGAATAGTCTGCCAGAATTCTATTGTAGGATGGTGTGTGGCTTTTGTTTTTCAGGGTTGTGGGGTTGGTTCGATATAGAAATTACTCCGAATGACCTGACATGATATGAAGGCCTCCATGATTTTACTATTCCCGATAGGCATCACTTCACTTTACTGGTGTTTGAATAACAGTAGAAGGTAGTTTCCAATAGGTTTCATGGAATAGTTTTCTTGTCGCAAGGGCTAGCCATGAACTCATTATCACACAAAATATAGCATCGTCACTTGCTTACAATTGTTTACGAAGTTTCGACAATGATTTTCTTTTTGTTTTGATGATATTGATTTGCAGTGTGGGAGACCCATTCAAAGACACGGCAGGACCTTCCCTCCATGTTCTCATCAAAATGCTTGCGACTATAACTCTGGTCATGGCTCCTGTCTTTCTTTGAGAGTTGTTAATATTCTCGTTGGAGTTCTTTTGGCATTCATCACCCATCCCCCTTAGATATATATATATATATATATATATTTTGTGCAAACTTAGAGATATGTATTATGGCGTGAGGGTGCTTGATTCATAGTTATACAAGATTTTCTTTCTTTTTCCTAATTGAAATAAAGAAGTTAATTCCCTTTTAGTCCTTTTTTCTGCATTTACACCAAGTTGAATTGGTTTGGATGATCGATGGAATAGTTTAAAGAAGTATTATGTGGGGGACGGATGTGGATTTTGAGAACACACGGTGGCCTCGGAAGGCTTGTTTGAGTGTTCCAACTCAACAAAAGAGTCAATTTATATTCTTAAAACTAAATGAGGTCGGATACAGAAATTCACTATGTAGGTTTTTCTCATGTTTCTGTTACTTTTGATTTGTGTGTCTTGGTTTCACAACTGCTTACATATTTAGAGATCGACATAGCCATTCCAGAAGTATTTATGGGTGGATTGTTGGGCTTTATGCTTAACAATTTAACATATATGAACTTGCAATAATATCGATAAATCTTTTTAGCTAAAATTTTATTAAAATCAAAGAAGTAACAATTTAGCGATGCCCATGATTGGAATAAGAGAAAGACTATGCATAGATGAAGAAAAAAGTGAAGAGTTGGGTTGAATGAAGATTACTATAGATGGTATTTGCAACGTTATTTTTTGATTTACTTTTTTTATTCGCAAAGAAAAAAATAATCTTAAATTGTCGATGCACCTATACCGCTACCGAAAAGTTTTGTTGGAAAATATCAAATTATTGGAGAGAAAAATCTTGCGGTGGACCCGTTTGTTGCATTTTTTGATTTAATAGTTGATTCAGTTGCCTTGGAAGCTCACTACCATAGCCAAAAGTCTCTGTCTCTCTCTCTCTCTGTATCATCGCATTGCTTAGAATATAATAATACTAATGATAAATTATATATGCATACATGCAGTGTATATGATTTGTGTATTTATATTGTATTCAATGTATTTATTAAAAACAGTCTTAAATTCATAGCTAATTATTCATATTTTATATGGGTGAATAGGAGGAGAGGGGAGGTAGAAGAGAAGTTAAGAGGATGACACATTATAAGTTTTTCAATATTTGTATGATTACACCTTATATATTTTAGTTTGGATAAAAAATACTTGACCATCTTTTATTTTAAAAGTTAATATGTAACTCTATCATAATTTTGACTAAACTACAAAGTAAGAAATAGACAGAATATATTAAATTTGATTAGATTTGTGTCTTATCCTCGCGTAGAATTTTTATAAAAATAAATAAATAAAAATACTTTTTTATTAATTTTTATGTTGAAATTAAATATTATTTTATTTTTTTTAAAAAAACTTAAAATGCTTATATTTTCTAAGATAATATTTTTTAGATGACCGCGTATGTATGAATCTATATAATTTGTGTAGTACAAATTTAGTTAAATTTAATATTTTTACTCAAATTTGCACATTAGTCTAAATCAAGATAAGGTCACTTTTAAAGAAAAAGGAATCAAGTGTTTTTAGGTTTTGTTTATTTTAATGTAAAATATATTTAGAAAAAATATTTTTAAAATATAAATGAATATATTTATTTTTAAAAAATTATTTTATATTAAAAAAACGAGGAGATAATTTCAAATAATTGTAAGTGTTGAAGAATAAAATTGATTATTTGAGGATTATTAGATTGTTTTGACCAAAAAGCCTTGAAATACAGATGACACAATCGCAGAAGGGAAAATTAAAGGCTGTCTAACCGTTTCATTTTTTTTTTCCCCCAAAAATGTAACATAAAAATTAGAAATAATGGAGCTTATTATTTATTTGAGGTGGCACGCTTTTAGCAACGGATGTTGGCGCGTGAGCGGAGTATCAACTAGATACGGTGGTCTCCGGTGGACTCGAACGGCCTTATCTGAATTCCTCTGCGAAACTTCCCGAGAGAGAGAGAGAGAGAGAGAGAGGGGCGATGGTGGTTGGAGGCGAAGTAGGCGATTAGCCGAGTGTAGCGTTTTCTTCCTCGTGGTGACGGCGGTCAAATTTGAGAGTTTCAGGCAAATAATGCCAGCAATGTCCTTTACAACTTCAACAACAGCAGCAGCAAGCAGTGGATTCTATATAACAAGGCATCGCCACCACTGCTTTGGTACATTTCCAATACAGTGCTCCGATTCGAAGCCAAGGCGGCGCGGTTTTGGGCCTAAACCTACTACAGATAAGGACAACAAGGTAAGACTGGCAATTCAATTCTAATTTAATCTTTGTATTTCCCCCTTTTTTATCTGTACTGTGGATAAATACAAACACACACCGGAAAAAAGATAAAGAATTTACTAAATTCGTGTAAAAATACATTCGTTTTTAGTTGTTGATTCCTCCTTAATTTCCTCATATCATCTATGCACTCCTTGTATAAACATTGTCATGATTTTTTTTGGGGGGGGGGGGGGGTTTGAAAAATTTGTCCATTTTTTGGGGTTTTCTTGTGTGGAAATATTTATTTTTTTGTTATTATGTCATGAGCAAAACGGTTATGCCATATAAAATTGTAAAAGGTTCAAGTGTTGATGTGGTACAAGCAGCCAAGAAAATATCGACATTTGCATTTGAAAATTATGTAGTCTTTATTTTAGGAGGCGAATTCAAAATTTTAAATTCAACCACTAGCTGGGAATGTGTCTCCATTTAATTGGATTGGTGTGTAGCACACAATGGCATGGTACAACCATTGCAATGAATAGTCTCTCTTTATCTCACGGCCTATACTAGTTGCTGCTGTGGTTTTTATTCACTTTGAACCATTTTTGTTTGGCATTTATACCATGAAGTGCAAGTGTGATGCTTTATCACACCCGCACCCGCACCCGCACCCCCACCCCCACCAACACCCATACCCACATCTAAATGCTTAGCTTCCTTCCCTCAAATTTTCTTCTTTCTATAACTTTAACTATCTTATTTATTGTTTATTTTTATTGCCTGGAAATCTTCAATCATCTCTTCTTTTTTTTATCAACTATAATGGTTTTTGTTGCAGGAAGAAAAAATCCGCACACGAGTATACATAAATCCAAACAATAAGAAGAAGAATACATACATATTTAGGCTCCGTTTGGGGTGACAAAAAACTCTGAAAAAGGGTGAAAAATACTGAAAAACTCTAAAAGTTATTCACTTTTTATCTCACTACACAAGTTACGAATCCACAACTTATCTCACTTTATCTTACTTTTTGTCACTCCAAACGCACCCTTAATGTGGTTTGCAAATTTTGTATTTCATTAACTGTCATGAATATATCAGTTTGTATAAGTACCCGATGCTAAAGATATTTACTAAAACATGTTTATCACGCCACAGGGCTACACCCCCTAATGACTTAACTGGCTTATCAAGGAGAGCCCTGTGGGCTGCACAACACTTGGTTTCCCTTTGTGTGGACTGCATTGTGCCATCTTTGAGTAAAAGAACTTAAATCGCAACAATTTTTGTTGAATTGTTAGCGACCATGTTAGGATTAGGTGCAACTTTGTTACTAATATTATTATTTTTTTATGAACTCCATGCCATCTTTTGGGGCCGGTTACACTATTTTTTTTTTTTTGACAGAGCCAAACATGTGTGACTGTTGACATTATTTTAGGTTGCCAGTAAGGTTTGAAATTGTGACATTTATGTCATGATCCTATGTTGAACTGTTAGTCACCATCTCACCTAAAAGTATATGTTATCAGGAGGAGTAATTTTATTACTTATATTATAGTTTCATAGTCTAAAAGTTTTATTCATTCAATTGATTGTAGCTCCATTTCTAGACCTTGAAACTGTTGAGGCATTCACAGGTTTCTTGTTTCAATTTTCAGGCAAACAAAGTTACAATCTCTCATGGGGAGCAGGATGTAGTAAAAGATAAAAGGTAACCAATGCATTGCTTTGTGCTTTCTTTCCTTTATTTGTTGCATTTTTCATTTAATTTTTACTATCTAATCAACCACATTCATTGCATTGTGCTGAGCTTGTTTAACCATTGTAGCTTTGTTGTCATGGTTGTCACTTGTTGCAGGAAATCATCTACTAGACAATCTGGTGCTATGAATAGTAAGTGCGGAAATTTTGTTTTTTTATGTGTATATATATAATTTTATGTCCTATGCATGTAGTTACCTTAATTCTTTATATTTATATATTAAATACATGTTTGAATATCCTCCCAAAAATTGACCAAAACATGCGTATTGTTATTTTATAAATTATCATCCCAAATGTTTGCCGCTTACTAACACATAGATGATGATGTGATTATTGGTGGGGGGGGGGGGGGAAGAACTTTTCCATTGTAATCAAGCAAGAAGCATAGGAGTTTAATTATTGGTCAAAGTGTTTAATTTTTGTTTTAGTTTTACCATCATCAACAAAGAATCAAAATGACTTAGGATTGACAATGATTTTAGTAAATTGGTGTTGCTATTGTAAGAAAGACGGAGACTATTGACCATCCTCTTGTTCATTGCACATGGGCTGGAGCATTGTAGGCATTATCTTGTCCTGGTTTGAGTTGAGTGTTCCCTTACACTACTGCTACTACTACTGTTAGCGTTGTTAGTATGCGTCATTAGTGGCTTAATCTATGGATTCTCTTTATATTAAAGGGCTTTTTTTGTCCAATTGTACTTTATGTTCTTAATATAAATATGAGAGAGGATGGATAATTGGTCTCTTCTAGTATCTCCCTTTATTCTTCTAACTTGATATGGTTTGGGATGACTCACCCTCCCTTCTCAATTTATCGGTTGTGCACTTCTTCTGCTTAGTGCACCTACTTGTTTCTTCACATGCAAGTGGAGATTGGATATGAGAGGGTGTGTTACAATATATCCTACATCGATAAAATTAAACCTCCCAAACTAGTATAAGATCTTTGAAAGTAGATTGAAAGCTGAAAAAATAGTATTTTTTAATAACCTTTACAGCAGTCTATATATATACAAACTACCCTCAAATCAGTACTTATCTAAATCCTAAACCAGTAAATCAAATCTCCTAAAAAACAGCAACTAATTACTAGAAGATCAGGGACTCTATCAGTCCTTATCTAACCAACTCTAAACCTTATCAGAAATCTATACAAATCTGCAGCTACAACGAATATCTTTCTACAATCTAAAAATACATAATTATCCACACTCCCCCTCAAGCTGAGAATAGATGTTAATCATTCCCAGCTTGCTTACAAAGTTCTCAAATCCAGGTTTATGCAACCCTTTTGTTAAAATATCAGCTGTTTGCTCTCTTGTTGGGATATAATTTAAACAGATAATCTTGTCCTCCAGCTTTTCCTTAATAAAATGCCGATCAACCTCAACATGTTTGGTGCGATCATGGTGGACTGGGTTCTGTGCTATGTTAATGGCTGCCCTATTATCACAATAGATCTTCATAGGAACACCACTAACCAACCTTAATTCTTTTAGCATCCTCTCCAACCAAATACCTTCACAAATTCCTTGAGCCAAAGCTCTAAACTCAGCTTCGGCACTACTTCTAGCAACCACCGGTTGTTTTTTACTTCTCCATGTCACCAAATTTCCCCATAGAAAAGTACAATAGCCTGAAGTTGACCTTCTATCAGTTGATGAACCTGCCCAATCAGCATCCGTATATATCTCCACCATTTTATGGTTTCCCTTCTTGAAAAACAAACCCTTTCCAGGTGTAGATTTTAAGTACTTCAAAATTCTGTCCACTGCAGTGAGATGCTGTTTTGTTGGAGAATGCATAAACCTACTAACCACGCTCACAGCAAAAGAAATATCTGGTCTAGTATGGGATAAATAGATGAGTTTTCCTACCAGTTTCTGGTACCTTTCTTTATTAACTTCTTCATCTCCTTCGAGTTCCAGCTTGCAGTTTGGATCCATTGGTGTCTCGGCTGGTTTACAGCCAAGCATTCCTACCTCCTTTAACAAGTCAAGAACATACTTCCTTTGACTTATGGAAATTCCAGCATTACTACGAGCTACTTCCATTCCCAGAAAATACCTCAAGGTTCCCAAATCTTTTAGTTCAAACTCCTTCGCCAGATAATTCTTCAAAGAGTCCAGTTCTGCAAGATCATTTCCAGTAACTATAATGTCATCAACATACACTATAAGTACTGCAATTCTGTTATTCTGAGAATGTTTGCAAAACAGAGTGTGATCAGTTTGTGCCTGTGTGTATCCTTTCCTCTTCACAGCTTTTGCAAACTTATCAAACCACTCCCTAGGTGATTGCTTCAGCCCATAGAGAGATTTCCTTAATCTACAAACCTTGTTACTGCCCTCTTTAAAACCTGGTGGTGCAGTCATGTAAACTTCCTCATGCAAATCTCCATTTAAGAATGCATTCTTCACATCTAGCTGAAATAGGGGCCAATCCAGATTGGCAGCTAAAGACAGCAGAACTCTTACAGTATTTAACTTAGCAACTGGAGCAAATGTCTCTTGGTAATCGATCCCATAAGTTTGAGTGAATCCCTTGGCCACTAACCTGCTCTTATACCTACTAATGCTGCCATCTGCATTGTATTTTATGGAGAAAACCCACCTACAACCCACTGGTTTCTTCCCAGCAGGCAGATCTACCATATCCCATGTATGATTTTTCTTTAGAGCATTCATTTCTTCCTGGACTGCAGATTTCCAATTAGGATTAACTAGAGCTTCATCTATGTTTTTTGGAATAGCAGAACTTGACAGGGCTGCTGTAAAGCCTTGAAAAGTTGGAGATAGTCTAGCATATGAAACATACTTAGATATGGGATGCTGGGTACACATTCTCGTCCCTTTTCTGAGTGCAATCGGCCAGTTCAAGTCCTGTTCTGAAGCTTCAGTCTGCTGTAGATCAGTGATCCTTCCTCTGTTCTGAGAACTAGAATTTGAGTCAGATTGGCATTGGTGATTTAGGTTCCTTCTTGAGTAAACCAGCAGTGGTTCTTTTGACAGAGAACCACGCCTGGAGCTTGCTCCCCCTGACTGAAATATATCTCCCCTTTGTTCCTCAGATGATATATCATTAGGCTCTTCGGGTATAGGTAGAGATAAAGGTAGCAGGTTGTCTGAGTCAGTAATCTGGTGGTTAGAATTTGTGGATTGGTCTGTGGACTGGTTTGTGAACTGGTAATCAACATTTGTGAGTTGAGAGGGTTGAGACAACAGGTCTATAGATGAAGATTGTTGGCTGTTTTGGTTTTCTGTGGAAGATATATCCCAAGACTTCTCTTCACTCAATGTCTCCCCCTGAAGAGAAGTGGGAGTAAAGAAAGGTTGGGATTCAAAAAATGAAACATCCATAGACACAAAAAAACGACGCAGGTGAGAGGAATAACATCTATAGCCACGCTGAGTTGGAGAGTAACCAACAAAGACACATTTAAAAGCTTTAGGATCAAGTTTAGAAAGAGTAGGAGAATGATTACGCACATACACAGTACACCCAAAAATTTTTGGAGGTAAAGAAGAGAAAGACCTAAAGGTTGGATAGAGGTGTAACAGATTTGTTAAAGGCACTGAAAAATTTAGTGGCTTGGAGGGCATTCGATTAATGAGATAAGAGGCTGTTAAGATGGCTTCCCCCCATAGGTACTTAGGGACATGCATTGTGAACATTAGGGCTCTTGCTACTTCAACTAGGTGTCTGTTTTTCCTTTCAGCTACACTATTTTGCTGAGGTGTATCGGGACAAGAACTTTGGTGAATAATCCCATTAGTTGCAAGGTAGTCACTTAGAATTGAGTTGAAGTATTCCCTACCATTATCAGTCCGTAAAGTTTGTATTGGAACATGGAATTGAGTCAAAATCATGGAATGAAAATTCTGGAATACTTGGGCAGCTTCAGCCTTTTCTTTAAGAAGGTAAACCCAACACACTCGAGTATGGTCATCAATAAATGTAATAAACCATCGTTTGCCAAGCAGATTTTTTACCCGAGAGGGTCCCCATTTATCACTGTGGATTAAAGAAAAAGGCTGAGATGGTTTGTAAGGTTTGATTGGAAATTGAACTCGACACTGTTTGGCAAGTACACAGTATTCACAGTGAAAGGAACCAGGATTTTTATTACCAAATAAGTCAGGAAACAACCTTTTAAGATAATAGAAATTGGGGTGACCTAGCCTAAAATGCCTTAACATTATTTCATCATAGTTGGAACTAGGAGGAGTTACATTTCCAGTCATAGCAATCTTTTCAGGATCCTCTTCATTCTCAAGATAATAGAGTCCATCTTCAACTCTAACATTGCCAATCTTCTTCCTCAAATCCAGTCCCTGGAAATCACAGCCAGTAGCACAAAATTTAACACAACACTTAAGATCCCGAGTAAGCTTATTGACTGAAATCAGGTTGCAGGCTAAATTTGGGACATATAGAACAGAATGAAGAGGTATTGATTTTGACAGGTATACAGATCCTTTTCCAGCAACAGTAGCGTAGGAACCATCTGCTACTTTCACTCTAGGTCTTCCAAAACATGGAGAGTATGAGTAGAAAAGTGAGAGATTACCTGTCATGTGGTCCGAGGCTCCAGAATCCAGCATCCAAGAACCTGAATTCTTGGTATGCATGGCAGTACCTGCTGCCATTGCATTTGCCTTGGAGTTGTCAATGACTGATTGACTTAACAGTTTTTTTTAACTGTTCGATTTGAGTCTTGCTGAGAAGGAGTCCATTCTGATCAGACTCCTTGGGTTGTTCAGCAGGTTTTCCTCCATTTGTACTTGAAAGCCTTTCCCTTTATTTGATTCACGAGGCTTCCAGTTCACTGGTTTCCCGTGGAGCTCCCAGCAAGTCTCTCGGGTGTGGCCTGGTTTGTTGCAATGATTGCACCAAGGCCTTCCTCCTTTATCTCCTTTTTGGTTACCTCTCTGAACAGCAAGAGCTGTTGTTTCAATGCCTCTTTCACCTGCTGAACTGACAGTCATCTCTTTTTTTTCTCCAAGCATAACTCTTTTTCTACTAGCTTCCCTTCTAACATCAGCAAAAGCCTCATCAATAGATGGTAGAGGCTTATAGCCAAGAATTCTCCCACGTACCTCATCTAGGTCTCGGTTTAAGCCAGTTAGAAACTCATATAATCTTTCTTTCTCCAGGTGTCTTTTGAACTTTAGATTGTCTTCCAATTCTCCCCAATCAGCCTCATAGTGCATGTCCAATTCTTGCCATAAAATCTGCAGTTCATTATAGTACTCCGTAACCTCCATGTTGCCTTGTCTGATTTCCTTGAGCTTATTCTTAATCTCAAATACCTGAGAGGCATTTGTGAGATCAGAATAATTAGTATTCACTGCCTTCCAAATGGCCTGGGTAGTTCGAAGGAAAAGGTAAGTTCGGCTAATATGAGGTTCCATGGAGTTGATTAACCATGCCATGACCATTGAGTTATTCAACTCCCAGTTGGCATATCCTGGATCTTCTTTGTCAGGCTGTGGGTTATCTCCATTGAGATAACCCATTTTTCCTCTTCCCCTAATAACCAGTTGAACTGATCTGAACCACTGAATAAAATTCCTTCCATTCAGTCGGTGGTTTGTGATCTGCAGAGTTGCACCTTCTCCAAGGGTTGGAGATGACGCTGGAGTCTGGGAGAAATCAGATGAGGAAATATTCTTGCCTGAACTCATCTTTGGAAACTAGTAGTAAGAGGAGAGTAGAAAGGTAAAAGAATGCTGGGGAGGACAACCCGCAGCAGATAAACAAGTGAGCGAAGGAAGACTAAAGGAGGATAACCTTTAGCCGAAAAAAACAGAACTTCGGTAATGAGAACCTAGCTCTGATACCATGAAAGTAGATTGAAAGCTGAAAAAATAGTATTTTTTAATAACCTTTACAGCAGTCTATATATATACAAACTACCCTCAAATCAGTACTTATCTAAATCCTAAACCAGTAAATCAAATCTCCTAAAAAACAGCAACTAATTACTAGAAGATCAGGGACTCTATCAGTCCTTATCTAACCAACTCTAAACCTTATCAGAAATCTATACAAATCTGCAGCTACAACGAATATCTTTCTACAATCTAAAAATACATAATTATCCACAATCTTAATGTCTCTCCACTCATTGGGAGTTGGTTTGCGTTGGATGCCTTAATACCTACTAAATCTACTTTTGAGTCTTGGTTGGAGGAAAGAATTTAAAAAAGGAGGAAAGCATGGTGATTGAATCCATTTTTTTCTTGATGGAATGGAAGTTTAATAGTTGATTGGTGTTGAGGGCCATCTTTTTTGGTAATTGGGTGCCATACTCTTGATGCCTTTTAGTGATGAATTAGCTTTACTTATCAGAAAAGATATAGAGAAAACTCTGTTCAACTAGTGTATCCATTGGTTTAGAGATTTAATGCTTCATTTTAATATTTTATTTTATTTTTTAAAACTTCGGGCTAGAGTGTTTGTTTAAACTATTTGTTGGATCCAAGGGAGGAGTGGATGGTTAGGTTCTGACCTTTACTGCTTCAATTTGTTTTTGCCTGGTTTTCCCAAAGTCTAGCAGTTTGCTGTGTTTTATTCAGTTTCACTTCACCCGATTTAAGTTTTCAGCCTCAATTATTAGCTGTAGTTACCAGTTTATACCAAGATTATGCCTTCGGTTTCCAGGGCCACAACATTTTATTATGCCTGTGTTTTTAATATCCCATTATTTTTCATTTAAATGTATCTAATACCTCATTATTTTCATCTATTCCGTAATTTGATGTTTATGTTCCTCTCCTGTTTTGTATTACATTAATGGCTTTTTCCTTTTAGGGGCACCTGGATTGAGTTCTCAAACTGATGGAAAATCAAGAAATAGTTCGATGGACCTTCAGTTTGAGGAACGGCTGGAAGCAGTTAAAAGGTGTTATATATTGACCACATTTTCATATGCCATGTGCTTGTGGGATACAATTCTTATGGTTCATAGACTTGGTTTTTGAATAAATAGTCAATGTTTAGAGTAGCATTATTCTTTGTATTTTGTTTTATACATATTCTTGTGATTCCACTGTTCAACACATATGCATATGTGCCATGCACTTAAATATAAAAGCATTACTAAATGTTTGAAATGACCATAATCTTTGTTCTTCCCTAACATCACTAGGATTATGACTTGTCAATTTTGTCAATCATGTTAATTGTATTAATTCACTATTTCAATTTGAAGAATAATTTGGAATTGGGTAATGATTTCACTTGAAGAGAAAATAGGAAGCATAAAAATTTTATGCTGCAAAAATTTATTTCATCGTGCTGATGAAAGTGCTGAGCATAATTGTGTGATTTCACTGGAATACTATTGTCTCTTATTTCTCACTAATCCCTATAAATCCTTTTCAATTCCAGAATAACATGTAGATGTCTCAGAAAGTTTTATATTCTAATCAATATTTCAGTTATCTGGGTATGTCCAAACTAAGGCTGGTCAGATGGGAATACTAGGTCAAAAACATATGCATCTTTATGAGTTCGAAAACTGATTTAGCTGGATAGTCTGATGCTATCTTCTCACCATTCATTTGTTAGACTAACTTTTTCTTCACTAATGTAGGATTTCAGAGGTACATTTTTTGTCTTTTTTTTGAAAAGACATTTTTTGTCTTTAGTTGTAAAGTATATCCTTTTTTGATACATAGTTGCAAAATATGTGCTTCTTTGAAAAATGTATTTTCTTCTGTATGCAGTCATCTGTCAATTTATGTTCTTGGTATGGAATGAAGTAATTTGAATACTGGAGGAAAAAGGCAGCGGACAACTTGAAAACATTTGAGATTCAGAGTATTTGAGGGACTATCCATAGGGGTCATCACTCCATTTGGTCTGATAATTTGATAGAATAATTATGTGAGTTAGAATATTGTTCATATTTATTTCTATTGGCCGGTTTTAGCAACTGGCAGGGTGCTAGTGTTTTTCAGAAGTTTGTCTGCACTCTGCATCTGTCTTTTGTCAAGTATAACTTGTCAGTTATAAGGCCAAAATTCATTTTTAATCCCACATAAGTTTTAGGACAGAACATACCCCATCAACTTTGATCTGTACCCATCAACTTTTACCCTCCAACAATAACATTTGGTCATATATGATTGTTGTCGTAAAAGAGGAATAGAAGAAGGGTGGGGTGGGCAAAGGTTTGTAATAATGTTTTGGATATTGGAGCACAAAAGTTCTTTTTTTTTTTTTTAAATAGCATGAATACATCTCCGTTGCATTTATGTTTCATGAACTACTACTGCTATGCATCATCAACTATCTATAGTATTACTTAGAGGCTTCACTGGGTTTCCAAGAGGTAAGGGAGTAAACAAAGCAAAGCTCCTTGCTAAGGAATTCTCAATTATTCATCTCAGAATCTTTCTTTGTATTCTCAAAGTTTTTTTTGGAACCACAAGCACTTAGATTGCACCACAATGTTTCACAATGTGCATCGAACAGAAGTCAAATTGCGAAGAACCAGCCAGGAAATGTGTAGCTAGTTAATTTTCAATTATTATCTGAAGCTTGTTTTACTCTCTTTATGCATTTATTTTCATGGCTTTTAGCTCTTCTTCACATTGGTCAGGTCTGCATATGAGCAGAAAAAGGTAGATGAAAGCAAAGAATACGGAGCAATTGATTATGACGCGCCTGTTGCATCTGACCCCAGTACAATTGGACTTGGTACCAAGGTGAAGTCTCTACATTAGATTAAACTAAGGCACTTCAATACCATACAAGACAGCAGTGCTTTTCATACAAGGATCACTAATTGAAAATTTGACACGGAATAGATTGGAATAGGAGTTGCTATTGTAGTCTTTGGGTTGGTTTTTGCTCTTGGAGACTTTCTTCCTACGACAAGGTATGTTATTGAATATTCAAGCTTTTCCAGCAATGCCAATTGAAAATGCTATTAATTCTTGATTTTATTGTTTCTTTTCTGGTTGGCCATGACTGCTTGATGTACTAGATTTCATTTGTTAGTTTCAAAGAAATAAATATGGTTTTCCCTTGGAGATGGGGAGGATGACTTTAATTGGAGAGCATCTAAATTTTGGTTTTTTGAAGTTAAATATTTTTATAAAAGGGACTAGAAGGAAGTAAGGATATTGATTTTCCATGGAAGAATGTATTGAAGTTTTGTGCTCCACCAAGAGTTGCTTGCTTTATGTGGTGTTTGATCCATGAAGGGTTTTTGCTATTGATAATCTCATTGTTGGATGAAGAATTATAGTTAATTGGTGTTGTTTGTGGAAAAATGATGGGGAATTCATTAATCATCTTTTTATCCATTTTTCAAGTCTAAAAAGATGTGGGATTTAAGTCTATCTTGCTTTGTTATGTAATGGGTATTCCCTAAGGAGAGATGGAGCAGGTGCTTCAAAAAAAGAGTGAAGGCGTGGAGATTGGTACCTTTTTTATTAGGGCGGCTAAGTTGTGGGGAGAGGAATAGATTGTTTCAAGACATGGAATTTCCGATATTAGAATGAAAAGTATTCCTTTTTCTGTTCTGTATAGATGGATACGGGGGTGGGGTTCTTTTGTGTGTGTGTGTGTGTGTTTTTTTTTTTTTTCTTTTTTTTGGGGGGGGGGTCTAGATGTCGACTCTTTTTTAGCTTTATAGAGCTTATGGATTTTTGAGTTGTTGATTACTAATTTGCTTACCTTGTAATTAGGTGGCATCCCCTTGATACCCCTTAAGAAAATTTTATTTATCAAAAAAAAAAAAAAAAATGATTAGTTCACCTTGTAATTATGTGGTATCCCTTTGATACCCCTTTATAAAATTTTGTTTGTCAAGAAGAAGAAAAATCTTATTAGATCCAGAGTCAATAGAAAGCATGAAGTTAAATTCACAAGACTGATGCATGCTTTTTTGTAAACAATGAACTTCTATTGATATCTTTGTTCACTTTCTTTTCTGATTTGCATTTAAATGGCTTTCAATTGTCAAAGGAAGAATTTAATTTGTTGGATGTTGATATTTTGATTTTAATGAGTTAATATTCATGTATCATTGTATTTATGCATTTAGGGGTGATACATCTAAGTCTAGGAGTAATGTATATATTTATGTATCATAATATTTATATTTCTAAGGGTGAAGTATCTAGTCTAGGTAATTTAAACAGTCTTTATTGTACAATTATAAATAAAAACCATAGACAACCCAATTGGGGTAAGTTATTTAACAAAATATCTTCTTTTTTTTGCATGGTATCAAAGCCATTTCACTTTTCTACTTCTACGGTATTTCCTACCGAATTAATCTTCTTTTTGCTGGTACAACTTCTCCTCTACCGTTCATAATGTCTGAAATTTCTCACATTCCAAATTTTGAGACTCAACCAAACCCAACAACTAGAGAACTACAGAATCTACAGCTCTCTTGTTGCCTTAATGGCCAAAACTATTTGAAATGGTCTCAAATAGTCAAAGACCTTTCTAAAGGGGCAAGGGAAGATCAGCCATATAACTGGTGATTCTCCAAATCCCCAAGACTCAATGTTCAATCTTTGGGATGAGGACTCCATGATTATGCCGTGGCTGTGGAACTCGATGATTCCTGAGGTGAGTGGCCCATAGATGTTCCTGACAATAGCCAAAGACATTTGGGAAGCTGTCCGAAAAACCTACTCCAAGATGAAAGATGCTGCCCTTATCTATGAGATTAAGACAAAGTTGTCCACCACCAAACAAGTTACAATGTCTGTCATTGAGTGCTATAATGTTATGAAAAGTTATTAGCTAGAATTGGATTACAATCAAGATTTCAAAATGAAGTGTAGCGAAGATGCAACCACCTTGAAACAATGTGTGGAAATGGAAAGAATTTTCAAATTCCTTCCAAGGCTAAAAATTGAATTTGACCAGATCCGTATACAAGTCTTAGGGAAGGAGACTTTATCTTCTCTCAATGAAGTTTTTTCTCTTATTCGGGCCGAAGAAGGTAGAAGGACCGTGATGCTTGATACTGCCATGGTAACTACTAACGAAAATTTTAAGCCTTCCAGTGAGATGATGAATGCTGATGCAGAAAAGGTAAGGGCAGATGAGATTAAGTCATCTCAAAGAGAAGGAGTTTGGTGTACCTAGTGCAAAAGGCCGTGGCCCACCAAAGACACTTGCTGGAAACTCCATGGAAAGCCCCAAGGAGTAGAACGTCTTGGTGGATCTAAAGGAAACCAGCAACATGGACGAGCCAACATGACCAATCTAGAAGTTCAGTCTAATGAGAAATCAAGTTTTGATGGCGGAAACTCCAATAAAGGAGATTGAGTGACTTAGGAGCTTCCTCATGACCCTTGACAAACCGACAGGTTCATGTTCTCTTTCTCAAAATGGTGAGACCTCTTATTCTCATGGACTTAGTGCCTTAAATACTATTCAGTCCAGCTCATAGGTCGTTGACTTAAGAGCTTCGGATCATATGATTTGGGTTTCAGGATCTTTGACCTCTTATCAACCATGCCCAGGTAATAAAAAAATCAAGATGACAGATGGTTCCTTCACAACAATTGCTGGTCAAGTAGCAGTGGATTTAAACTTTTTAATTTCTTAAAAAATGTTCAACATGTCCCAAAGTTGACTGTTAATCTCTTATCTATATGTCAAATAACTAAAGACCTAAATTGTTGTGTAATTTTTTTCCCTGAGTATTGTGTGTTTTAGGATCTAGCCACGGGGAAGATGATTCAGCATGCTAGAGTAAAGGACGGGCTGTATGTTTTTGAAGTTCTTAAAGCAAGGGGCAGCCACAGTGATCAGCTTCCTAAAACCTATGTTTCAATTAATTCCAATAAAGATGATGTTTGGAATCATCATTTTCCTTTCAAACATCCTTCTTTTAGTTTTCTTAAGAAAATGTCTCCTTCATTATTTAAAAATTTTGTTACTGAAAGTTTTCATTGTGATGTTTGTGAGTTTGTAAAACACAACTGCATGTCATTTCCCATTAGTAATACAAGATCCTCTTTTCCATTCAATTTGATTCACTCTAACATTTGGGGACCATCACAAATTTCAAATATTTCTGGCTCAAGGTAGTTTGTAACATTTATTGATGATTGCACTAGACTTGGGTATACCTTCTTCAACACAAATCTGATGTAAGCCACATTTTCCCATTTTTTGTAAGATGATTAAAAATCAGTTTGGGAATTAAAGGCATTCGAACTGATAATGCTAGGGACTATTTTAACCAAGTTTTGTCTCCTTATTTTTAGAAAGAAGTTATTATCCACCAATCTTCGTGTATAAACACCCCACAGCAATACAGGGTGGTTGAACACAAAAATAGACACTTACTCGAGGTAACCCCAGCATTATTATTTCAAACTCATGTTCCAAGAAATTATTGGGGAGAAGCTGTTTTGATAGCCACCCATTTGATCAATCAAATACCTTCTAGAGTTTTGGATTACAAAAGTCCAATGGATACATTCTCTGAATTCTTCCCAGTTTTCCAATTGTTGTCCAAACTGTCAAAGAAATAGATTTACTGAAGATTTGACATCCCCAAATGGGTAGCCACTATTTATATTTATACTAATACAAGTTACATATATAATAAATATTATACAAGGAATCTAGACTAGGTACATACCCCCTAGAATATTAAATACACTAAGTACATGCACATATATTAAATACACTAAGTACATGCACATACATTAACAGCCATATTTTCCCACACTCCCCCTCAAGCTGGTGAATAGATATTCTCCATTCCCAGCTTGGATACAATACTTTCAAACACTGGACCACTTAACCCTTTGGTTAACACATCAGCGAGCTGATCATTTGTAGACACATAGGGTGTGCAGATCAATCCACTCTCCAATTTTTCCTTGATAAAATGTCTGTCAATTTCGATATGCTTTGTCCGATCATGTTGCACTGGATTGTGGGCTATGCTAATTGTAGACTTATTATCGCAATAAAGCCTCATCGGGCCCTCCAACTTGATCCTCATGTCTTCTAGAATGATCTTCAGCCAAAGTAACTCACATACTCCTTGAGCCATTGCTCGAAACTCAGCTTCTGCACTAGACCGTGCTACCACATTTTGCTTTTTACTTCTCCATGTCACAAGGTTCCCACCAAGAAACGTACAATATCCAGTGGTCGATCTTCTATCAATCAATGACCCAGCATAATCAGCATCTGTATAGGCTTCAAGCATTAAGCCCCCACTCCTCCTAAAGAGAATTCCTCTTCCTGGTGTACTCTTAAGATATTGCAACACTCTGTGTGCTGCTCGAAGATGAACCTCTTTTGGAGTGTGCATGAATTGACTAATCACATTCACAGCATAAGCTATATCCGGTCGTGTGTGGGACAGATAAATGAGCTTTCCCACCAAGTGTTGATACATCCCTTTGTCCACCATAGCATCTTCCTCTGCTATTCCAAGCTTTAGATTCGGATCTATTGGAGTACTCACCGGTTTGCATGCTGTTTTACCTGTCTCCTTAAGTAGATCAGTTACATACTTCTGCTGAGAGAGAAAAATACCCTTATCTGAATGTGCCACTTCAATTCCAAGAAAATACTTTAGCTTCCCAAGTGTCTTAATCTCGAATTCTTTTGCCAAGCACTCACTCAAAAAATGTCTCTCCTCATCATCACTTCCTGTAACAATTATATCATCCACATAAACTAAGAGAACTGTGACTCCCCCTGAAGACGAGTGTTTGACGAACAGTGTATGATCTCCTCGACTTTGCTTATATCCTAACATCACCATAACCTTGGCAAACCTGCCGAACCATGCTCGAGGAGATTGTTTAAGCCCATATAATGCCTTCTTTAACCTACACACTGTATGATCAGTAACTCCTTTTCCATAACCAGGTGGAATTTCCATATATATCTCTTCCTCTAGATCTCCATGCAAGAAAGCATTTTTTATATCAAACTGTTGTAAATCCCATCCAAAGTTAGCTGCCAAAGACAATAGGACTCTAACAGCATTCAGCTTTGCAACTGGGGCAAAAGTCTCTAGATAGTCCACTCCATACATCTGAGTATAACCTTTGGCTACCAACCTTGCCTTGTATCTCTCCACTGAACCATCAGCTCTATACTTCACTGTGTACACCCATTTACATCCCACTGGTTTCTTCCCTGCTGGTAACTCCACAAGCTCCCATGTTTTGTTCCTTTCCAGTGCCTCCATTTCTACATTCATAGCTTGCTTCCATTTTTCATTAGACAAAGCTTCGGATAGATTGGAAGGAATGACAATGGTTTCTAGGTTATTGAGGAAGGCTCTGTGTGACGGGGAAAATTGCTTAAAGGACAGGAAGTGTGCAAGGGGATATAAGGGTCTTTTAGTGCACTCTCTCATACCTTTTCTCAATGCAATGGGCAAGTCTGTGTCACTACTACCCTTATGGGTCTCACTCTCTACTTCTGGTTCGGCTTCAATCTGTAATATGGGTTCAGGAATCATTACTTCATCGGACTCTTGGACTTGCGTAGAGTTGGGGGCAACCATCTTCCTCCTTGCATACATCTTGCCTTTGCCATATCTAACATCCCTGGGAATAGACTCAGTTTCGGGTTGAGTAGACACGGAAGCTGTTGTTACAGGATTAGACACAAGTTCAGAGGAAACTATGACAGACTCAGATAGTTCAGATTGAAACGAAGCATGATCACTAGTGGATGAAGAAGTAGGATGGTTTGAAACTGATGAAGAAGTAGGATGGTTTAAAACTGAAAGATCCAACATTAAGTCAAAATCCAAACCCTCGTCTTCTCTCACTAACTTCTCCCCCTGAAGATAAGGGTTTGGAAAGTAAGATTCACGTTCATTGAAGGTAACATCCATAGAAACAAAGAATTTTCGGGAAGATGGATGATAACACTTGTAACCTTTCTGAGTTGACGAATATCTCACAAATACACACTTTATAGCTCTTGGATCCAGTTTCCCTCGGTTGTGACTGTGAACATGTACAAAGGACGTACACCCAAACACTCTAGGAACAAGATTATTTGTGGTGTGTAGGGTAGGGTAAAATGTTGACAACACGTCCATTGGACTCTTAAATCCTAGGACTCTAGAGAGCAATCTGTTTATGAGATGTGTTGCTGTAAGAACAGCTTCCCCCCAAAAAGTTTTAGGAACATGGTTTTCAAATAACAACGCTCGGGTTTTTTCAAGGAGATCACCATTTTTCCTCTCTACAACTCCATTTTGCTGCGGGGTATTCACACAAGATGACTCATGTATTATCCCTTCCTTTTGAAAAAATGGACTGAGACTTTGATTAAAATAGTCCCTTGCATTATCAGACCTAACTCTTTTGATGGTCACTCCAAACTGATTTTTAATCATGGAACAGAAATTTGGGAAAACAATACTGACATCAGATTTTTGTTTAAGAAGAAAAATCCAGCAGACTCGAGTGCAATCATCAATAAAGGAAACAAACCATCGTGCCCCAGAGATATTAGCAACAGTAGATGGACCCCAAACATCACTATGAATTAAATAAAAAGGAATGGAACTTATTTTATTGTGCCCTGGAAATGATATACGTTTGTGTTTGGCAAGTTTACATTTTTCACAATGAAAAGACTCAACATCAAAACTTTTAAACAAAGACGGAAACAAAAGTTTAATGACTCTAAATGATGGATGTCCAAGTCGGCGATGATGGAGCCAAATTTTCTCTTTATAGGATGTCAAGGACTTGGAAACAAATGACACTAACTGTTTATCCTTGTTGATAGTTGGTTGACTTGTTTCAAGAAAGTAGAGGCCACCCCGTTCTCTAGCATGTCCAATCGTCTTCCCCGAATCCTTTTCCTGAAATATGCAATCAGTATGATGAAAAACCACATTACATTGTAAGTCATGAGTAAGTTTTTGGATAGATATCAGATTGGTAGATAGCTTAGGGACATGAAGGACATTCTGCAAGGTTAACAATGGGTTAATTTGGACACTTCCAATTCCTGCCACAGTGGTCAAAGAACCATCTGCAGTGGCTATTTTTCTACTGCTTGGGCACGGGGAATAGGTGGTAAAGACATTTGGTGAGTGGGTCATATGATCGGTAGCTCCTGAATCCATGATCCAAGAGGTGGAAAAGGCTGCATCCGAAACATTTAATCCAATGGAAAGCGGAAACTCACCTGAATATGCCAAAGAACAAGTAGCTGAGGGCTTATCAAGACTGTTGATGAGAGCTCTCACCCTTTCCAGTTCACCTTGGTTGAGACCAGTTGCTTCTGATTTGGGTGGCTCATCACTTTGGCCAGCTGCTACATTGGCTTGTCCACTTCTGGATTGTCCCCCTCTTTGTCCCCATTCTCGGCTTGGTGGCTTCCCATGAAGCTTCCAACAATTCTCACGAGTGTGTCGCGGTTTCTTGCAATATGTGCACCATAAATTGTCTCGGTCTTGATTCCTAGAATCTCCTGTCTTCATGTCAAGGGCTAGTTTTCTTTCATTACCAGTAGACTTCTTTGCAGTAGGTATATTCAGCTTGTTTCCATCACTTGCAACCATTGCTGAATTGATTGAAACTTGTGGCTCCAACATCAGACTTCGCCTACTCTCCTCTCCTCGAACTATGGCTACCACTTCATTGAAGCATGGAACTTCCGATTTCCCAAGAATCTGAACACGCACCTGATCGAATTCCGGATTCAACCCAACAAGAAAGTCATAGACTCTATCCTGTTCAATAAAGTTCTTCAAAACAGCAGCATCATCGGAACACTTCGTCTTTATTATTCTATATTGGTCTAACTCCTGCCACAAAGCACTCAATTGATTAGCGTACTCTGTGACCGTCTTATTCCCTTGCCTTGCTGCCGTTGTTTTAACCTTTACCTCATACACCTGAGCGGCATCTTTTGCCTTTGAGTACGTTTGTTGGATTGCGTCCCATATATCTTTGGCAGTGTTTAGAAACATGCACGTGTCACTGATTTCTGGGGTCATAGATCCCCATAGCCATGCCATAATCATCGAGTCTTCTTCATCCCACGCTTCAAAGTTCAGATCACTAGGTTTCGGACCCGTACCCATGAGATGGCTGATTTTCCCCTTGCCTTTCAAAATGGTCCGGACTAATTGGGACCACTTCAGATAATTCTTCCCATTTAATCTGTATGCAGCCTGGATATTTTGCAGATCTCCAATACCGTGCGAGATGGTTGTCTCATCTTGTTGACTGGTGGCTGGTTTTGTGACTGGTGAAACATCCGACATCATAGGTGTCGTGAGGAAGTAAAAAATTCAGCAATGAAGGCTGAAGAAAAGTCAGCAATGAAGGCTGAAAACGGGGCGTTGAAGGTTGAAAAAAATACTCCCTTTTGATCTCAGAAAACAGAGTAAAAACAGAGCACAAAAGAAGGCCAAAGGTTCCAGAAAATAACCTAGCTCTGATACCATGTCAAAGAAATAGATTTACTGAAGATTTGACATCCCCAAATGGGTAGCCACTATTTTATATTTATACTAATACAAGTTACATATATAATAAATACTATACAAGGAATCTAGACTAGGTACATACCCCCTAGAATATTAAATACACTAAGTACATGCACATACATTAACAGCCATATTTTCCCACACAAACTTCCTCCAAAAATCTTTGGTTGTGTGTGTTTTGTACATATTCATAAAAATCAGCAAAGCAAACTTGATCCGAGGGCCCTTAATGTAATTTTGTTGGGTTTTCAAATTCACAAAAAGGTTACAAATGTTACCATGCTTCTTCAAGGAAATTCTCTGTCTCTATTGATGTCACTTTTGTTGAAAGAGAATCATTCTTTACTCCATCTTATTTTCAGGGGGATAAAATACTTAATGAGGAAGATAAGGATCTTGATACCTTTTGGCTTGATCTTCCTAGTTCTAAAAATTCTGCAGGTTCAAAAATTCTGCAAAAAATTTTGCAAGTTCTGAAAATTCTTTGCCAACTGATCTTGTACACAAGTCTCTTGATGAACCTGCAGGTTTTTACGAGTCTAATAAATTTAGATCTGAACCTATTTATATTGATCCGGTTGGTGCCCGTCTGCTTCAAGTCTATTCCGACACCTGTGCAAGCTCAAGATTCTGAAACGATGTCAGTTATTGAATCAATTCATATTCATATTGCTATAATTGATGACCTTCATATTCCTATAATTGATGACCTCGATTGGCCAATTGCCACTAGAAAAGGAGTTAGGAAATGTACTGAACATCCCATAGCTCTCTTTGTATCCTACAAAAACCTCTCACCTTCGCACAATGCCTTTCTTTCAAAAATAAACAATGTCCAAATTCCTCAAACACTTCATGAGGCACAAGGGAATGAGAATTGGGAGCATGGTTCAAAGTATCATCCGAGACGTCGAGATATCATCCGAGATGTATCGGAATCGATGGACGACGCGACGAGATCTTAGCCTACATCAAATAAATGTGTCAAGAATAGTTTCTCGCTCTATCGCGTCCGATTCAAGTTGATATCTCGGCAATACACCAAGATAACTAATTTTTGCGGCAAGAAATCTACGAGACAAACTATTTCTCCGTGATTTGTGTAAAAAAGAGAAAAAAAAAAGTTAGCTTATTCGCATGTCATAAGTAATTATCTAATGTTTAGTAAAAGAGTTATTATATTTTTGGTCATATAATATGTCCATTTTATTATTTAAAAAGTTTCTATATTTTTTTGATTTTTTAAATAAAAAAATAAAATATTACGCATCGCCTGATATCGCGACGCGACACCGCGACTGTATTAAAAATTCTCAAGCCGATACAACAGCCGCGACCGTGACTTTGAATCACGATTAGGAGAAAGCCGTGAGAGAAGAGATGGAAGTCTTAAAGAAAAATCAGACTTGAGATATTGTTGAGTTGCCAAGGGATTAGAAACCCGTAGAGTGTAGGTGGGTGTTTACCGTTAAATGTAAGGTTGACGAAGCTTTGGAGAGGTATAAAGCAAGCTTGGTAGCGTAATAATATACCTAAACCTATGGTGTAGATTATCAAGAAACATTGCACCGATTGCAAAAATGGACACCATTAGAATTTTGTTATCTTTGGTTGCTAATCTTGATTGGTGTTTGCAGCAATATGTCGTAAAAAATGCCTTTCTACACGGTAACTTGGAAGAAGAAGTTTATATGGACCCTCCACCAAGTTTTGATAAATTGTTTTATGGTAACAAAGTGTGCAGGTTAAAGAAAGCTCTCTACGGCTTGAAGTAATCACCAAGAGCCTGGTTTGGAAGATTCACAAAAGTCATGCTAAAGATGTAATATAAACAGAATCAGAGAGATCACACTCAATTTATTAAACATTCAGGTAATGGAGGAATTACAACCCTTATTGTATATGTTGATGATATTATAGTTATAGGAAATGGCTTAGAAGAAAGGCAGCAACTTATGAGGAGATTAGTCACATAATTTGATATTAAGGATTTGGGAAGACTCAAGTATTTTTTGGGAATAGAGGTGGCTCATTCAACAAAGGAAATATTTATTTCACAACAAAAATATGTTCTAGATCTTCTTAAAGAGACGGGAATGCTTGGATGTAGACCATATGACATGCCAATTGAATCAAATAATAGGCTAGGTGAAGTTGACAAGGAGACAACTGTGGATAGGGGGAGATACCAGAAACTAGTAGGTAAGTTAATCTACCTATTATACACTAGACCAGATATGGCATATGCGGTCAGCGTGGTTAGTCAATTTATGCATAATCCGAAAGAATCTCATCTCCAAGCTATCTATAGAGTTCTTTGCCATCTCAAGTCAACAACTGGAAAAGGAATTCTTTACAAGAAAAGTGGAGGACTACAACTAGAAGGTTATACTGATGCAGATTAGGCAGGGTCATTAGTAGATAGAAGATCGACGTCTAGTTACTGTACCTTTTTAGGTGGCAACTTGGTGACTTGGCGAAGTAAAAAACAAAACGTAGTGGCAAGATCATGCGCGGAAGCTGAATTTAGAGCTATGGCACATGGTATTTGCAAATTACTGTGGTTGAAAATCATTCTTGAAGACTTGAAGTGGGACGGTCCTATTAAGCTGTATTGTGACAATAAATCAGCTATCGGTATAGCTCATAATCCAATTCAACATGATGGAACAAAACATGTTGAAGTGGATAGGCATTTCATAAAGGAGAAACTGGATAGTGGATTGATTTGTACACCCTATATCTCAACTAGAGGACAACTTGCTGATATTCTTACTAAGGGACTTGCCTAGTCCATCATTTCATACTATGTTAGGCAAGCTGGGAATGGAAAATGTTTACAACCTAGCGTGAGGGGGAGTGTTGGATGTTGATATTATGATTTTAATGTGTTAATATTCATGTATCATTGTATTTATGCATTTAGGGGTGATATATCTAGTCTAGGAGTAATGCATATATCTATGTGTCAAAGTATTTATGTATCTAAGGGTAATGTATCTTGTCTACGTAATTTAAACAGTCTTTGTTGTATCATTATAAATAAAAACCATGAACAACCCAATTAGGGTAAGTCATTTAGCAAAATATCTTCTCTTTTTACATAATTACATGTTGATTTCCGTCTTGTAGTGATAGTCCCACAGAGGAAGCCGCAGTTGTCAATAATAAACTCTCAAAAGAAGAGAAACGAAATCTTCAGGTAAAATTATCGGAAATAGCTTAAAAATTCTTTACTTTTGCAAGGTAGAATTTTAGAAGCATTTATCTCAATTCAAAGTTGGGATGTTGCAGCAGAAACATTAGAGACTGCGGACTACTTACAATCAAACACCCCAACCCTCCCACCCCCTCCAGGGGGTGGGCGTGCAGTTAGTTGTTGTCTTGTAGTTACCAAGCTTCTTGCAGCCATCAACCTTACCAAACTATTTTTTCTCCCTAATGCATTTTTCAACTTTGTATGCTTTAATGCAAGCTCAAAATGCATTGCTGGCTCAATAGAATTTTCACTCGTGTTATTTTGCAATTGTGTGCTTTTCTTCTAGGGTAACTACTCACTCATGGTTACCTGAAATCACTACTATCCCTATGAACCAGTTTCGAAATGTGGTATACTAACATTCCAATACACTAAATTTGATGATCCTAAAAGATTATACCTACATTATATATTCATTAGAAAAGAAATGAAAAAATAGTGAATTGATAGTAAATTGCACAATAGTAACCAATAAGTATAGATTCATATCAAATAGAAAATGCATTACTTTCGTGAATATCTACATTGTTTTATTTTCTTTATTATTATTATTTTTTTAAATTAAGTCACTTTTATATACCAAAACATTTTAATAATATGATGACTCTGAGAAGTTTACCCCTCATCGTACCACATTTTAGAGTACAAGCGTACCACATTCCCATTTTCGTTTCATGTATTGAAATAATCCATGTTCTAGATAACATTGACTCTACTTAATTTCATTTTTGTCAAAGGCTTTTTATGTTTGCCATTAGTTATGATAATTTAAATCTTGTCATTGCTGTCTGTGCTGAGAGCTTCCTGCTGAACTCCTCTAACAACATTGAGCATGACTTTTGCTGTTACAGACTAGGCTTCAACAATATGAGGCAACGCTTACTGCTTCTCCAGAAGATCCAACGGCTCTTGAAGTGAGTTGTTATTGTGTTATCCAAAGATTAATGCGGTTCTCATGTTACCTGTTTCTGCATAACTTGATGCATGAATTTATAAAGTCCTGGCTATATGTGATTTACTACATCAATACTACAGACTTTATATTCCTTCCAGTAAAAGTTGAAATTTCCTTTGATTTGGATGGTTCAGGAAAAATATGTTAAAATAATATATTCCTCTTCAATTCTTTATACGTAAGTTGTAGAGCCCAACCCCACCCTACCTAAAATCAAAAGATTGACAGAGTGTAGTAGGAAAATTACCTATAATCCATGTTCTGGTTTGGTTTAGCTCTGTTTTGTAGAGACTTAAGTGAACTCCATCAGTGAGCAGTTTGCATTTTTTCCTAGTGCAGTGTGTGGGTCCGAGTCAGCTTCTGCTGGTTCTTTTGATTATTAATTTCTCTAAATTTTCTCTGCTGATGCAATATATTTCCAGCATTGTTTTTGGTAAAGGGTGTATATGATCTTGTAGAAATTGGCTTGAACTAAGTCAAGTGTGTCTTCAGGGAGCAGCAGTAACATTGGCTGAACTAGGGGAGTATACTCGGGCCACCTCTTTTCTGGAGGATTTGACCAAGGTTTGTATTTCTCACTTGGTGTATAATATACAATAAAAAGGTCAAGAACACAGAACATGCTCAATCTGATAGCTTATTTTCTAATCCACCTTGTTCTACAGAAGAAACAAAATGACCCTGATGCTTTTCGCTTGCTTGGAGAAGTTAAATTTCAACTCAGAGATTATGAAGGAAGTGTTGCTGCATATAAGAGGTCTGCAATGGTTGGTATGCCTTAAACATGGGGGAAAACTTCAACCTCTTAGTTGTTTCTTTCTTGAAAGGTCATCCTTGTTCAACATGTTGGACACCAGTTTAGCCACTTTGAGAAATGAAAAAACAAGTCTTCATCACATACCATGCCATGTTTCTACGACACATGCGGTGCATCTTTTGAGATACTATGTTTCTGATACAACTACACGAGATGTCATTTTCATTAAACTTGATCTTAGACTGTCCTATGAAGTTGATGCGTATTGGAACTTCTACACTTTGACCTCCATCCTATGATGATTTTCTGCTGATATTTTTTTATCTCATTGTAGTACGAACCCAGAAAATTAGAAGCAGATAATCAATTTATGAACACATTCTGATGTTAAAGAGAAGGTTCTGATGAAAAATATGAGATTTAATAATATAATTCCATATCAGCTATTGTTTCTTCATCACTGACAGAAGGTTCGCAAATGCTGTTCATGGCTGTCTTAATTACCTGACAGGTGGCTAAAACAGTTAATTTTGAAGTTCTGCGTGGCCTTACGAATGCATTGCTTGCTGCCAAGAAACCGGATGAGGTTAGTTATTACAATTACGGGATAGAATACTGAGGGCAGGGTTACAAATTCATTTCCACAATGTTGAGAAAATTGAAAGCTTGTGTAATACAGTGATGATGTCCTTGTCTATGAGAATTACCTTTAAATGGCAACTCTATTATTTCCAGAATTGTTGGGACATCCATGTTGCATAGACATGGATTGGGATGTGTTATATAAATACAGATTAATTGGGTTATGTTAAGGAAAATAATTTCTTTTTAGTATGGAAAAAAAACATGGTGAGAACGCATAACTTATATATGACATTTGTATGCAATATTTTGAAATGCTCATTTTATTTCTTTGCTAACAAGCTACTGTCCCTATCATTTGAGTCATCTATACGAATCCATTTCGTGCACTCAACTTTCATTAGAGGCCATATCCTTAGTTGTCCTAGGGCCTTAGGAAGTCGTGTCCTTTCTTGCCTCAATCCATGTTCATATTGGCTTTCCTTTATTTTTCATCACTCTCAACATGGATTAAATTACTCCTCACGGCATGTTAGTTAGATTATGTTTTATATTGTCATACCAATTTTCCTTATTTTATCTTTATTAGGTACTCTTTTGACATTGCCCTGTCTGCATTTATTTTGTATTCTATTTGTTCTTGTAACACCATCCATTCTAATTGGTACAATGTTTTGGTCTTGTGTCACTACATTTCTTGCAACTATTTCATTGTTATCACACAACTTTTTACTATTTTGCTATTTGTAATGGGTTCAGATGACATTTTCTATACTTTAATTTCCAAACTCAAGTTGGAGTCTATTTTGCCACCTTAAGTTTGAGGGGGAGTGTTTGAGTGAGGCTTTTGCCCAAGGCATGCAACAAAAGGGCTTGTTTGTCCCTTTTTTTTTCTTTTTTCTTTTTTTTTTCTGACCCCACTTAGTCGAAAAATCTACTTTGTAATGCATGAGTGCCAGAAGATGTCATTCCAAATGACATTTTTAAATCATGCTAAACCCAAAGTCATCTTTTAAATGACAACTTTTGCCCCAATAAAAATAATTTTTTATTCCCAAAGTCATCACTTGAAAGGCATTGGTTGGATCTGAGGCTCCGCCACCATTAGTATCTTCAAGCTCTGTCCCAATCTCCGCATTGTTGTCTTCGACTAAAACAACTAATTCTCTGTCTGGTTGGTTGCTGGAAAAATTAAAGTAGAATTTTGAGCCATGTGCCATGTTTAGTTCATGGATAACTATGCTAGATGTATTAATGTTGTAATTGATGAAATTTGGTGATTTAAGTTTAGTTTGGTGATTTTGGGTAATATTTTTTTTAAACAACTCATTGTGTTGTCGTCATTCAGAACGATGCTTTTAGTTATTTTTTCTAGGATTTGGGCCAAAGACATTATTTGAAATGATGACTTTGGGTTCAGGATAGTTTAAAAATGTTTTTTGGACTGACGTCTTTTGACAGTGTGTGCATCATGCAATAGATTTTTTGACTGAATGGGTTTTGGAATATATCCTTTTTGATGCATGCTTTGGGCAAAGCCCTTGTCTTAGGTGTAGGGAAATAATATCAAGGAGATATTATTTTCTAAAACTTTAGAATATTATGATAAGGAAATATCTCCTTGATAATATTCTACTGGATATTTTTTCTTTTTGATAAGCAACTATTCATTTTTTTCTAAACAGAAAGGATTAAAAAAAAAAAAAGAAAAAAAGGTGGACGAGAAGTACATGAAGACAGAGAATAAAAATGAGAAAAGTAACAAGGAGAGACATAGAAAAAAACTCAAAATGCAGCATTGTTCCCAGATGTGTTTGATAAGGAAATAAGGAATTCCTTTGAACTCTGTGATCTAAGCCCCGTAGGCCACACAGAAGTCAAAATTCTGATTCTCTCTCACAAATATTCAATATCATTGGCTGATTCTTCAAATATTCTATCCAAATAACCCAGAGTAAAGCTAACATTGCACAAACCCAAAGAGTATTGGCCTTGCCCTGCTATCAGGAGCAAGTCCGGTGGCATACCAAACAGCCACTCCCAACAGAGAATATTCCCCCCTCCCCCCAGCGAAAAAAAAAAAAAAAAAAAACACACACACACACACACAAACACAAAATCATGGCTAGAGGACAATGTGGGAATGGGTGGTTCCAAGAGTCCAAGAATTGTTGTTTGGAACAGAGTTCGTAATGACAACCATCTAAAGCAGAGAACAAGAACAATAGTTTTGAAACAGAAACTGAAGCATCAACCCTCCAATAGTCTTCCCATAAAAGAATTTTCTCCCCATTACCACAATCCATTTAATGCATTGAGAGAATTGATTGAAATAACATGAGATGGATTTCCAAGGTTTTTCAGAGTGCCCCTTTCAACAATTCTAGAATTCCAATCATTGTTCCAGGACTGATATTTACTTTTGACCACCAGATGCCATAAAGACTATTGTTCAAAGGGAAATCTCCCTAACCATCTGCTTAAAAGAGTTGTATTCCTACTATAATACCACCACTAATCTACCCTTATCTTTTGGGGGAGAGATGTAGTCTTCTAGTTAATGAGATGGCCCATGGTCCCAGCAACCCAATCTTCCCAAATGAAACATTTCATCATCTTTTCAATGGAATTGACAATTTTAAAAAGAATTTTGAATATGGACATTTAACAGAAAGGAATACTAGATAAAGCAATTGCAAAAGGATGTCTATCCCTCCAAGATAATAAGAAATTTCTTTTCCAGCCGTCTAATCAATCTTTTGATTTTATTGATTAAAAAAACATCTCTTTCTCATTTCATCCTGGGAAGGATCTCAGAAACTACTGGAATTTGTATTTCCTCCCAAAGGAGCCCAAGATTTTTCATAGGCCAAGGTTTTGTAGTTCAACAAATATGATAGAGAGAAATCACTCTATCATGCTCCATATTAGTCTAGGAGGGAGTTTTAATCATGTTCAATTTGAGGTTAGCGGAAGTCTCGAACAATTTAAGAATATCATTGATGGAATAAACATCTTCGTCTTTATCAGGGAGATAGAAAATAATGTCAGCAAATTGCAGAGGAGAGACCAATGCCCTATTCCTACCAATGAGGACACCTGTTGCAATTCCAGCATCAATGACTCTAACAACCAATCTTCTATGAACATGAGCCACCGCAGTGAAAATGAATGGAGAAAAGGGATTACGTTGCCTAAGACCTCTAGAAGCTATAAATTTTTTCCCATGACTACCATTAACAATTAACAGAGAAACTGGTGGAATATAGGCAAGCCGTAATCCAATTCATCCATTTAAACCCAAAGCCCTTGTTCAAGTCTTCAAGAACAGAGTCTATAAAGTCCCACTTGATATGGTCATAAGATTTCTTAATATCCACTTTAAAGACGAATTCCTTTTTTTCCTCAACTCTGTACTTGTCAACAACTTTGTTTGCAGTAAGTACCCCATAAAGAATCTGTGTTCCTTCCGTAAAGGCACTTTGGACATCAGAAATGTTGAGACTGAAATCAGATCTATTTCAGTGTCCTAGGAAAGACTTTCATGATAATTTTGTATGGGGAAAAGACTAAGGTGATGGTACAAAAGTCTTTTTAACTTCAAAGGCTTATTATGTGTACCCTAACAGAAACAATCAATGTCTTTGTCAAATTATAGTAAATGTACTCTTTGTAGTTATTGTATTCTCTGGAATTTCAACGCTTAGTTCAATAAAAAGATATTAATTTCTTATATGTTCAATCTACCTGCTTCTTTCTTTCATTGGACACAGGCTTTTATGCTACTTTTTTTGTGAATGCAAGCATTTTGTTATCACATTGTGAACATTATACAATATTTATTTGTGGCTATTGTGTATACAGGCTGTTCAGGTCCTTCTGGCCTCTCGTGAACGCTTGAATACAGAAATGTCAAATGATCGTGGTACTAATGCTGATGGAAGCATGTTGGAAACTGAGTCACAGGTGGTGGATCCAATTCAAGTGAGTTCGGACTGGCATTAGCTTACAAATTTAGCATTTTGGTGTTGCACTATTTCCAAAAGTTATTTGATTCTAAAATCATGTGCATCTACATTGTAAAATCTTTTATAAAATTTTGCAACGCTTGAAAAAAGTTGATTGATGTCTTTAGAAAACTCCAAATGCTCTTCTTCTACCTTTTGTTTGTGTATTTGTGTTTTGGGTTATTGTTATATGGAAAATAAGCAACCATGCATTCTTCATTTATCTCACTTGTGGCCTCAAATCATGATAGCATGCCAGTTATTCACTTGTACTAATGATAGGACAGTATCATCTATCCTAATTTTCACAATCACGTTGGATTTCTATTTTTCAAGAATAGTTCGATTTTAGTTCACTTGATATTTTCACTTCAGTCAAATTCTTATTTTGCTTGTAATTAAGCAATTTTGGCATAGGGATGACAAGGCAAATGCCTTTGTAGGTTTTAGGTGCTTCAATTTTTTCCCCTTGTTTTAGTTATGCTGAAAGCATATCCATAATGTACATCCTTGAAATTTGTACTCCGCTAATGACGTGCTGAAGTTATTACAAATGTGAATTTCACATTTGTGCCTTTCTGTATTTAGTTTTGTCTCTGTTATAATGGTTGGAATGGGGGCTACTTCAGCTATCAGCTATAAAACTAGAACAGTAAGTTGAAAATGAGAACATAAATATTTCTGGAATCTTAATTGATTAGCTACAACTCAAGAAGGACTTTGCACAAGTTATATGGTTAGGTTAAATGTACTCTTATTAGCTCTTGTTCTGTCTAGGTCTATTCTCTCTTCTCCGAGTTCTCTCAGTCTCCACTTAATGCTGTCACTAATTTTTCCTGGGTATGCTAAACTTTGTCAACTTACTGCCACTCATAAGGTCACTTGGTGGTGGAAAATGCACATTTTCACACGTCTTGCTGTTAATATTCCCTTTTTGGGGGCTTTCCACATCAATTTCAACTATTGCTTAAGATATGGGCCTAATGATGTATATCAAGTATCCAGCACTCCCTCATATGCTACAGTATATCACACATGGATGGAAAAACAGAGTCAAACAAGGTCTGCTAACACCAAAAGATTCAAATGTACAAGAAGCAATGGAAAACAAACATAGATAGTTGTACTTAAAATCCAAGAGTTGGAGTGAGAGCACTGATACTATGTTAACTTATTGATTGTCGCAAAAAGTTTAAATTGCTAGGAAATGGGAGAAAAAATATATTTTAACCTATATAGTGACATTCATTTTACTATAATCCAAAAACACCATTCCTTTGCATCGATCCAGCATCATGCCACATCCTATTTTATCTCTTTATCATCTGAATTATTGAGTTATTACCTTTTCAAAAGAAAAAAACAAAGGTCTAATTATTGAGGCTACAGTTAAAGGAGCTAGTCTTCTGCATGTCATAGTAGCATCACAACTTCCTCGTTTTGGCTTATAGTTTATAAAGTTACAGTCCTTGTAAGTTTTGCCTGATGTTGATTCTGTATGTCTTAATACCATTTTCTTCCATTGCTACTCTCCATATTGAGCTTGGCATTCAATGATTAACCTTATTTGTTTTTAAAGAGATAGTTAGGTGAAAAGAGCAATTGATTTGGGAGATGTAAATTCTTCTCCCTCCTACTGTATTTATATTAATGACTTAACAGCAAATTAGCAAATACAATTAATCAACTAAACCAAATCAAATCCCTCACAATCCTCACACAATCACAATAAATCTAGGATATTCTAAGAATTCTAACATTTCCCCTCGAAGTGGAACATAGAGATCAAACATGTTTAGTTTGGTAGACAATTGCCAGAATGAAGGTCAAGCCAATTGTGTTGTAAGAATGTCATCCAATTGAGAATCGAGGTGCACAAATGGAATGGTGATGTCACAGTTAAGCAAGAGATCCCAAATGAGGTGGCAATTAACCTCAGTATGCTTAGTTCGTTCATGAAAGATAAGGTTGTTAATAAAGAATATTGCAGCATGATTGTCACAGAATATAGATATATGAGGTTGAAACTGAAAAGCCAAAGTCCTAAAGAAGAGAAGACATCCAAAGCATCTCAAATGCAATATGAGTTATGGCACGATACTTAGCTTCTGCACTAGACCGACCGACAACAGTCTATGTATTACTATGCCAAGTCACGAGATTACCATCGACAAGGGCACAATATCCGAAAATAGACCTCTGATTTGGACAACCACCACCAAGTTTGCATCTCTATATCAATCACACTTATCGTGGTGGAAGGTTGATAGAGTAGGCATTGACTTGGGGGATTTCTTCAAAAATCTCAAAATGCGACACACAACATCAAAGTGGGGGTTTTTTTTTTTTTTGATAGGTAAGCGCAGGAGGGGAGGGCCCCGGGTTCGAACCTGGCTGGTGAGTGGGCAAAGAATGGAGCTCAACCACCGAGCTAAGTGCTTAGAAGAGTGCATAAACTGATTGACTACTTCTGTGTCAGGCCGGGTCACAGTAAGATAAATTAGCTTCTCCACGAGTCGACATATCTCTCAACATCAAGAAATTGGTCACCACTCTCTCCATCCAAACACACAGAAGTATCCATAGGAGTAGAGTAGGATGAGATCCAAAAGACCAATCTTAGAAAGTAACTTCAAGGCATTTTCCTTTGAGATAAAGAGATACCTTGGGAAGAGTGGGCTATCTCAATTCCTAGGAAATAGCATAATGCTCCAAGATTTTTTGTATAGAACTATTTTCCTAAATAACTCTTCAATGCAAAAATACTCTCAATGTCACCAGAGATGATGATGTCATACACATAGACAATCAAATAGTAGAAGATGACCAACGTGCAAATTTTGAGTTATCAAATATGGGCCATCGAAACTATAGTTTAGAAAGTAGAACTGAACTTATCAAACCATGCTTGTTGAGATTGCTTAAGTCTATACACCAAGTATCTTTAAGGGTGCTACAATACTTAGACAATGGTCAAGTAACCTGTCGAACGGAGAAAAGCTAGTCATAGGCTTTAAAAATTTTTGAAATATTACTCCTTTGAGTGAAAGAATCTGCTAATGAATCCCAAATTACTTTGGAAGACCCAAACAAAACAATTGTATGAAAAAAACTAAAGGTTTCAAGCTATGATAGAGCCAACTCCTAACAACGACATCTGCAGTGCACCATTGAGAATAGAGAGGAGACCGAGAATCTAGTGAGGGATCTGTAATATAACTCTCCATCTATTGGCCAATAAAGTAGACTCAAATAGTGTGAGACCAAGTCAAGCAGTTAGCCCTGTTCAACTTCTTACAAAAAATCGATTTGGGAAGATTATCCACTGGGATAAGAGAAACAGGTGGAGCAATAGATGGAGTCGAAGCAACAAAAGTCTTTCCGTCAGCATCCATTGGAGAGTAGCAAACAAAGAAGAAGCAATAAATCAAGCAATGAAAGCCAACAGAGCATTGAGCTACAAGCAAGGGCATGAGACACAGTCTCTAGCCAACAAAAGAGATGATGAGAACTAGTAATGAACGAAGTTGATTTGCAGTTGTAGACCATATCAGAACATCAAACTAACACAAGACCAATCTAGGTGGGATTGTCTACATGAGATTAGCATAGACAAAGGTTGCCGGGAAGCGATGCCCTAGCATGCACGCAAAGAAGAGATGTGCCTAGGGTTTGGGTAAGAATCTCTTGTCAATGTGTGGGAGCATGTGGAGTTGCTGATCACTAGTCCCCAAAGAATGTGGTGGTTTGGTCAATTGGTGATGAAGTTGGTCGGAAAGTAATTAGGCAGTGGGAGAAAGACAGTGATTAGGGTTTCGAAACTGTAAGTGCTTCTCTCTCTCTCTCTCTCTCTCTCTCCAATGGATCTTGGATCAATGCTCTAATGCCAAGTTGGAAGAAAAGAACAATAGATTTGGTAGAGATGTAAATTCTTTTCCCCCGCATACGGTATATATATTGATGGCTTACACTAAATTAGAAAATACAATCAATCAACTAAACCAAATAAAATCCCTCACAATTCTCACACAATCACAATAAATCTAGAATATTCTAAGAATTCTAACAGAAATAATTTAGAGCACTTTTAACATAATATGCTATGTCTACAATTTCTTCTTGTATTATAACAGATTCATTTCCCCCTATATTCTCTTGTTTTTGTTTGGATTTTTTTTTATTTCTTTTTTTTTTATTTTCTATTTTTTTGGTTGTACTTGTTATAAGATTTTTCTACTCATAGGGATTTTCCCCTTATTTTCCTGTATGATATGAGTTAAGGTTGACTTGCTTCTTGGAAAAGCCTACTCTAATTGGGGCCATGTTAGTGATGCTGTATTTGTTTACGATCAACTCATCTCTAGCCATCCTGATGACTTTCGGGGTTACTTAGCAAAGGTAATTATCAATTTAACTACATATTAAAGATGCAGATTACTCATTGTTATTTTGACTTTCAACAAAGTTTCCTAGTGCCTACTTTACCTCATTGACTTTGTGGATATGTGTTAAAATATTAAGAAAATAGTATCTCCTTGATATTTGTCAAAAGTTGTCTCACATCGGTACATGAAAATGGTTATTTCCCGATATTATAGGAGATGGACTTCCCTCACCTAAACACCTGGGTTTTACTCTTATGTGTTAATAGGTCTTTCTTGATATGATATTAGAGTGGGTTTTCAATTAGGCATCACCACAGTCTATGATGTGTATATATTCATGCAGGCCAACATAAGGGGCTATCAGAAGTTGTCCCTCATCGACCCATGAGAAAATTTTTTTCCCTATATAAGAGATGGACTTCCCTTAGCTTAACAACTGGGTTTTAAGATTGAGACTCTTCCTCTTATGTATTGTTGGGCTTCTTGACAATATTATTTCTAGAATATTCTCGGGGATATTGTATTTGATGTCCTAGTTAGGGGTGGAATCGAGTCGAACTTAGCTTTTTCTAGCAGTTCGAGCTTGTCTTGAATAAAATTAAAATGGCTCGAGCTTGGCTCATTTAAGAGAAAAATAAGCCCGAGCTCGAGCCAAACAAACTTCAAAAATTATAAAGGCCTAATAATCACCGTTTAATTTATGAACTTAAGAAGCAAGCCATTTTGGAATGATCTATTCTTAATTAATAAAATTTAATTATTTTACAAGGCCCGTAATAAGAATTTGCATGTCCTAGTAACTTAACATCTATAGTTGGTAGACCCTCTTTTATAAGAGGAAAAACTTGAATTTTTATATGTAATTGGGCAATGTAAGACAAATGCAAAATGGGATGGAGAAGTGTGAAAATATTTTTCGAGCTAGCTTGCGAGTTTTCAAGCCGAGCAACTTAAGTCTCAAACTCATCTTAATTAAAGCTTGAGTTTGGCTTGAATGGAGTTCGAATCGAGCTCAAGTCGAGCTCAAATAACTCGCAAATAGCTTGCTTTGATTCCAATCCTAGTCCTAGTGATTACTTTCTGATTATTTCTATGTATTATTAGCCCATTCAACTATAAATAAGCCTCGTATTTCTATAGTTTATGGAATAATGAGGTAAATACAATTATCTCATTTTTTCTTCTTAACAATAAAGATCCATACAATAAGTCAAAGTCAAATACTCAACTCAACAATGCTTTGTCCCACTACTAGGGGCCAAAATCAATTACACAAATTCTAATTCACCATTCTGCTCAAGTAAGAGCAATAGTTTCACCCTAGTAGCGCATGTTTTGAGTTTAGCTATGTAAACTTATGAAACTAATAGCAGTGCATCATAAAGTACGAGTTTATTAGCAATAGTCTTCCAAAAAATAAAATATGATTCTTATGGATTCAAATGCTTTTTTGCCTTTTTTTTTTTTTTTTCTAACCAGTAGAGCATGTTTTGAGTTTAGCTATATAAACTTATGAAACTGATAACAGTACATCACAAAGTATGAGTCTATTAGCAATAGTCGTCCAGAAACTAAAATATGATTTTTATGAATTCAAACTTTTTTTTTTTTTGGTCACCGGTAGAGCATGTTTTGAGTTTAGCTATATAAACTTATGAAACTGATAGCAGTGCATCACAAAGTACGAGTTTATTGGCAATAGTCTTCCAGAAACTAAAATCTGATTTTTATGGATCCGACCCTTTATTTTATTTTATTTTTTTATTTTTTGGATCAGTTATGTTTCTGAATAAGAGTTGAACACTAGAGTATTTTTCCATCCGGCTAATTTCAACCGGAAAGGTAACTAAGGTGGAAAGGAAAGCTAGCTGCACTCATTCGTAGTGTAATGTAAATAGTAGAGTAACATATTTTGTTATGCTGGTCTGTACCTCAGAATGCTTTTTGCACAAAGAGAACTTGCATGTGAACTTTTCTTAATCTTGCTTCTGCAGGGAATTATTCTAAAGGAAAATGGTAGAGTTGGAGATGCAGAGAGGATGTTTATACAAGTAAGTGTTTGATTGAATTTTAGTGCGCACAATCATTTGCCCTTGTTTGTCAATTGTTGACAATTTGACGTTGCTGTATGGAATAAGGTACTAAATTCCAGAAATTAAAATGAAGTCAACAAAGATATTGTCCCCACTCATTTGGGAATAATTGTGAATTTAGGTGGTGTTATATAATCCTTGATTATATTTCTGTCAAAAATGAAGTAAAAGCAAGTGGAGCATTGTAGCTATCACTTCCCTACCAAGCCCTATCATTGAAGGGCAATTTCAGGAGAAACAATGGTAGGTGCATGAACTGATTGTGGTTCTCTCAACCTGAGAACCAAATTAACATTATCAAACATCTCCCAGGTTCGTACTGATACATCCAAGTTTATAAGTGAGGTCCTTTTCAGATCTGGATGAGCATGATACTTCATTGGTACCTTCAGTAAAAAGCCTCTTAACTTTAAATTAATATTCATTTATTCGTGAACTCATCGTTTGTAAGGATGGATTCAACGCCAAAAAAACTTTAAAATGTGTCTTTTCAAACAATAGATTCAGCTGATTTTTTTTTTTTTAAACGTACTGGTGCATTGGTTAGGGAATACCTTTTCCCCATGAATGTATTGGAGAATTGTTGACTTTAGCTGAGTACATTGAGCGGAAGCCTCTCTAGTTCTCTACATTGCCGTCCAGGGTGCACTGGGACTAGTTTGGTTGGAGCCGGGTCGATGTCAGTTTGGTGACCTCGAGTTTGGGACTGTTGGACCAAACACATTTACCTTTTTTTTGAATTAAAAAACATGAATGTGTCTCGATTGTTGTGTTTTAATCCAATGGCCCACGACTTAGGTCACCGAGCAGACATGATTACGATGTCAGTCTCCTTTTTTTAGTTAGGTTTAGTTAGTTTCTCAGAAAACAAGTTTGGGTCATTAGCTAAGGGACTTTGCCACTGGCATTCCTAATGAGTAGCATCTACTTTGACCTTGTTGTTCATTTCCAAGTTATGAAATGGTTCGTTCTGCATCTATGAAAAAAAAAATGTTCATGATGTTTCTCTTTGACTCTTTCAGTTGATCAAATGTGAAATTGGGAAATGTATCTTTTTTTAACTTGTTGAGGATTTTTTGCAGGCGCGGTTTTTTGCTCCAGAGAAAGCTAAAGCACTTGTGGACCGTTATTCAAGACAATGACAGGTGTTTTAAACTGTTCCTGACTTCCATTATTTATGAGTCTCATACATATATATATATATATATATATATATATGTATTGTATAATAGCCAATTATATATATTCTCATGAGTCTACCCTACCTGCGGAGAGAAAAAAAAAATTGCATATTTATAGCCCTCCTTGGATAATAACTTGTTAATGTTAATTAATTATTAGTCATTTAAAGAATAGTTATGATGGATGGGATTAAACAATGCCTAGTTGTGAAGAGATCAAGAATTTCAATGATGGGTTTAGATGTAAACAAACATTGATAAAAAAAATACTTGTGGTCTAATCTCTCTTGCACATGCCACATGGTTTGAGAAAATTAAAAGAGGAAAATGTTATTCTATTGAATTTTTAATTAAAATTTCATATAATAGGAATGAGGTAATCATATAACTTTAATCATGGGTGACCTATTAAGGATACTAATTCAAAAAAGCAAACTAAAATAGGTAATCATATAACTTTAATCATTGGTGACCCATTAAGGGTACTAATTCAAAAAAGCAAACTAAAATTCTATTGATTTTGTTATTTTTTTTATAAGTTATAATTTTTTTCCCATTGTTATTAAACTTTTGTGTCCACAATATTTTTACTTTTGTCTCGATTTATCTTAAAAATATAATTTTGTCCCCAGTTAATTACAAATTATGAGTCCGTCCCTGATTGTAGTTAAAAAATTAATTTAATTTTAAAGTAATTAATTCACAAAATAGTCACCTCAAAAATTACAGTTAAAGATTCTAATTATATAGCATTACTTGATTAAAAATAAACATTAATCATATGAGCAAGATTTTCAAGTGAACAATGTGCATCAAAGGGTGAAATAATAGTTTGTCTGCCTATTCGTACATCTAGACCGTTCATCCTTGATGTGAGGAAAAAAAATAGCTAATAATAGGAAAAATAAAAAAAAAAATAGGAGAATGTGAGTAACAATCCTTGATAGTTGATATGATTAAGGCTTAACATCTCAATGGTACCACTAAGAAGTTCAAAGAGATCTCACAGCGCCCGCACATGTAGATTTTTTTGTTTTTTTTTTTTTAAGCACCCAAACTGATTTTTAACAATTTTCTTCATTAAAAATATTTTCCAACTCAGTCCTTAAACCTTACTGGATGAATAAAACTGATTTGAGAAAATGGGCTTTGGGCTTGACGATGAATTTGGCAAAACTAATTTCAAGGTAGAATGTTGGTAATCCATTTATTACAACGTAAAATGTTATTTTACAAAACTGCTTTATTCATATTTTAGAAAAATATTTTGTTAAAATATTAGTAAAATTCTAAAAATATTTTATACTAAAACAAATAAAGCACTGGTTAAAGTTGTTACAAATTGTATCCCCAATAATACTATTCTTGTTTAAACACCTAGTTTTAGAATTTTGAAGAAATTAGACACTCGCACAGTTTTATTTAGTATTGTACTATAAATATATTGCCACGTGTTGTGTCATAGAGATGTTACCTTGATACAATATTTTCCGATTTGGCAAAGTTGCCATGGTAGGAATTACCAAAGAGTTAACCATTCTAAACTACTCTCACTCAAATACAGTTAGAAGCTGAATTGAATCTCAATTTTCTTATTTTTTAGAAAACTACTCTTACATTAGTACTTGCTCTGTTTTAATTTGTTGGGTTTTAAAACGGGTTGTATTACAGAGATGTTAAATCTAATATACATAGCACTTTGCGTTACCCTACCTAAGTAATATGAAGCATAAAGCGCAAATGCTTTACCAAGTCGGGGTGATAGTTTGCCTAAAGGACCTTTTTTTTTTTTTTTTGGGGGTGCGTCTGCTCATGTTATTACTGCCGGGGCGCAGAAGTAGTGTTTAAGAAAGTCGATTTCAAGCCTTTTTCAAACGCATCTTCAAGTTATCTGAAATTATATATTATTGTTTGTGCAACTACTTGTATTTTGAAAATAAATCCAGATCAACCTCAACATCAGGAAAAACGCCAAGAATTGCTTCAACTTGTTGGAGTGTATTTTGAAAATAAATTCAGATCAACCTCAACATCAGGAAAAACGCCAAGAATTGCTTCAACTTGTTTGGGGAAAAATAGTTCTTCGAAGTAATTTTTTCTTTTCTTTTCTTTTCTTTTTTTTTTCAAATTAAAATGTATGGTAGGGCTCTCTAGCTAGCATATCTATTTAAATACCATACCCAGTTCGAATTCGAATTAGTGACTAACTATGGCTGCGTTTGGCATGCAACAATTTGATGAAAATCTCTGAAAATCTCTATAAATCTCTGTTAACTTTATATCACATCAATTTTTTTCTCTCACTGCACGTATTACGAACTCTCCCCAAACCACAATTTATCTCAATTTATCTCATTTTTTTTTACTCCAAACAAACCCTATATAGGAGCAAATTCACCAACCAATGCGATAAAATTGTGGGAGGTGTTCTTTGAAGTAAATTAAGAGTGATAAGTAAAGGGAACAAAACCGCCACCGGCATTGATCTTCACTGACTTCAACCAAAAATTAAAAATAAGCTTCAGCCTTGTTTGAGTCTGCTTCCTCTTGTCTGGTTTGTTTTCCATATGTTGTAATACATAAATTAAAATTAGAGAGGATCGGTGAGCTTAGCATAATAGTAAAATTGTTCATCTGTGATGTGGAAATCATGGGTTTGAGACAAAGAAACAGTTTTTGAAATTATTGCCATAAGATTATGTGCATTGCTTCTCATCCGATCCATATAGGCAGAAGTCCCATGCACTAAAGCTGCTCTAATACATTAACTGCCTTCACAAAAGGGTTTAGAAAAAAAGGGGGTGGAAAATATAAGGAGAATCATCTACACAGCTGAGGATAGTGAGAGTGTGGTGGAGTTAGCTCACAATTATCTGGTGAGAAGCAACCAATATTGTTAAAGTCATTTTCTGCGTTAAATATGAAAACCTCCCTCTTCTCTTGAGCCATCTTCAAGATCTTTTCAAAGAGAGGGACTTCGCAAGGGATCTTCAGCACCCCCTCTTGCTGAAACCCAAACTCCTCTTCAGCTTCTCTCAGTAGTACACCAAACGCCTGGTGACTCAAATACTCCGTGGGGATTATGAATCTCTTCAGCTCCTTCCCCACACACACTGCAAGAAACCCTTTTGGAACATTAACCACCTCATGATTGGACGCTGATGATGATGATGATGAAGTAGACGTGTCTGAGAAGGAGAGGGTTTTCTTCAGGAACTTGATGCTCTTGCATCCATTATTGTTGGAAGTGGAGGAGCTGCTGTTGGCGGTGTTGGTCTTATTGGTGGTGGTCTTGGGCAGGTTGGCTAGTTTCTTCCACTTCTTGAGGATCTGTTGAAGCCTTACTATCTCACTGATCTTGTTGGACTTCTTTGAATCCATTGTGGGTTCAAGACAAAGATGGAAATTGACAAAAACTACAGTTGGTTATATATATATATATATATATATATATCTCTCCCCCCCCCCCCCTCTTGTTTCCTTATTGAGAATGGTTATGTGTCTGTGAATCTAAAATGGATGCTGGTTCACATATTTAAAGAGGCCGAAAGGGTGTTTTGGGTTCTCTCTCATTTTTCTTTTTAAGATTATTAATTATTACCACCATATGATATGCCTTGTATTATATGCCTCGGGTTGCTGGTGCACCTGCCTAAAAGATAGCTTTCACCGTATGATGTCAGAAAACATATATATATAAAACGACCACAGGGAGGAGGAGGACCATTTTAATCATGAGCCAACCCTGAGAGAGTAGGGTGGCTACGGCCGGGCTGAATAGCTCACGAGTTGGCTCAGATTTAGTTGGGTTGATGAAGTTTGACGCGAGCTTCATTTTAGTAGTTTTAAACGAATTGAATCCCTCCTAATTTGTATTCCATGAACTAAAAAATGACATAGCAAGTCAAAATTTGCACTTTGATGGAAATTGAGATTCGAACTCTCATCGAAGAATTAGATACAATCCCTCCATTCAATGAATTTTCTACCAACTGTTGTCGTGCTTTACCATTAAATTCTCTTTTTTTATGCAAAGATTAGTCAACCTCATCATTTTGATATTGTTTTTTTTTTTTTTTTTAAATTGATAGAATACTATTTTCTTCGGTGATGAGACTAGCTAGTACAGAGTAAGGTGTGGTTATACCTCCTAACTTTGGTATAAAGTATAAATCTATACATATATCTTATATTTTGCTAAAAAATAAACATTCTTTTAACAATGATCCCTTTGACAAACGAAAAGTTCTCATACAAACTTAACTTTTTGTAATGGGACTTGTGTAAAAAAATGATAAAAAATAATAAATTATTTTTTCTCTTTTTAATAGAAATTCACGATTTTCTCTATTTTTTAATAAATGAAAAGTCTCTAACTAACTTAATTTTTTATAATAGGACACATAAAAATTGATAAAAATAATAAATTATTTGCCTTCTTTTTCAATAAAAACTCACAAATTTATCTCTCTATCTTTCTTTCTCTCTCTATACTCTCGAATTTACATTCTTTCTAATCATCAATCATCACTTTTTCACATTCTTCCTTATATGCTTCATCTTCCCATCAATTTTTTTTTCTATAATACAACAGAATTATAGAGATAATTTGATTTTTGGTGAAATTCGTGCTTTCGATTCTTTCTCTATTAAAATCTTTCCCTCTAAATCCGTAAATATTAATTTCTTTGGATTACATAAATTTTTTTGGATTATAATTATTTAATTTTTTATTGCAAATTTTTTAATCCCTTATCATGAGATTTTAGCTTCCTCCCTAATTTTCTCCCCAGAAATAAGAACTGAAGAAGTTTTTTTTTTTTTTTATAAGTAGTTTCCAGATTCATAGAAGTTGGCTTGGCACCCATTGGTTTCTGCACATTTCTTTTGCCTCTCTCTCTCTCTCTCTCTCTCTCTCTCTCTCTCTCTCTCTCTCTCTCTCTCTCTCTCTCTCTCTCTCGGGTTGAGTTATATAGTATATTTTTATTATGAGAGTGGTTTGATTAGCCATTAAGATTGTGCAGTTGTGTTGCAGTTATGTTAGCTAACTGTATTTGTTTTTGTAAAAATTCTATAAGTTAGCTAAAATTTTGCATATATTATATAGAGATCGATCCAAAATTAAATAAATTTGGCCAAGTAGTACTGCAAGCGTGATCAGCAGTGAAAACCCCACTAGGGGCAACGTGGGTTGGCCTTCTTGAAAAATAATTAAAAGCTTTGGTATCTGAATCTTCCCCATGTGCGTGTCTAGTTAATGTTATTAAAAATTCGTTCTCTTGGTCTTTTAAACTTTGTTTTGCCTGCATTTTGTACGTTTCTTTATTCGATTTGGAGGGGTGCTTAGGAGGTTGTGTAAGATGGCACAGAGAGGATTCCATGTGAAATGCCCATTTCTTTAGAGAGAGAGAGAGAATAGTTCAAATGTCTAATATTTTAGCCCATATATACCAAAAATAATAATAATTATTAGAATTAGAATTAGAATAAATTACATTTTATTTCCTAACGTATCGAATAATTAAATATTCATAAATTTCAAATTCAAATATGATGCAATTAATTAAATAATAAAATTGAGAATTTAATAATTTGGACGGATAATTAGAATAATATTCGTCGGGTACTCGATCAATTTACTAGTTGACATGAGTAATTTAGGTGGATACCCGTTGAGTACATTATATATATTCTATCTAAACTTAAACCCGATAAATATGTTATTAGTTGAGTCTAGCATTCCTGTGCAATTCCCTTCCTTTAATTCAATAGTTTGATTAGATTTTTATCTGTTAATGAAATATGTTCTTCCCGCTTAGGTTAGTTGTACTCTCACGATAAGTATTTTATTTCTATATACTAACCTGTTACATTATTTGTAAAATTTAAAAATATCCACATCTATTAATCGTGGTAGAACCAATACTCATTGGGTTAGTTAAAATTGCTATCCTTATGTGTCACTATGTAAGATGTAATTCAACATTTGATAAAAAGGCAATATGTCATGTTTAAGTACTGAAAAAGAACAAAAATTTAAATATCTCAACAATAGTAAAATGATTAATTACAAATTTATTAAAAAAAGACAAACCAAAAAAAAGGTGTAACACCAAATAAACAAAACCAAGAAAAAAGTAAGATACGTGTCCAATCACTAACAATTTTTAAAATTTTTAATGCAAAAATAATATCTGATGTTTAGATACTTTAAAAAAAAAAATTAAAGATCATAATAACAATAAAATAATTCACTATAAACTAATAAAAAACAAAAACAATTGAAAATTTTGTGCAATCTCAACATTCCTTTAGATTTCTAATGTAAAAATAACGATCTAATGTTCTAATACTAAAACAGCAAAAAAAACCAAAAAAAAAAAAAAACCTTTCAAATACCTAACAACAGTGAAATGATTTACTATAAATTTACCAAAAAATAAATAAATATATATATTTAAAACAAAAAATAACACACATAAAAAAATTAAAATAAAAAATAATGATACGTGTCAGAATCATTTTGTTCAGTATACTTGTAATTAACGGCAATATATAGTTTTCGTACTTTTTTCCTTAATAATTAATTAGAATGTAAATTAACATTAGACTCGATTAATTGATTGATTTAAATAAATTGACAAATGCAAATTCCACTTATACTCCGTTTATTTATATATTTCACTAAAATATTTTACATTAATATTATATATATATAGGGGTTATTTGGAGTAAGAAAAAGTGAGATAAATTGAGATAAATTGTGATTTTGGGAGAGTTCGTAATGCGTGCAGTGAGAGAAAAAGTTGATGTGATATAAAGTTAACAGAAATTTATAAAATTTTTTGAAGAAATCTAACAAACCAAACGACCCCATAATCATATAATATATGCGTATGTGTGTAGCGTTAGCTGCACCCAAAGGGCAACAAAAACGCAAATGGTGGCGACAGAAGGTTGCCTTCGGTGGAGCATTAATTTACTTGCATTTGCAATTAGGGGCCGTTTGGGCCGAAAACAAAAAATTAAAAATTAAAAAACGAAAAGCAAAAAAAAGGGTACAATTTTGTACCCGATAATGATATGCACGTGTTACTTTAATGGTTAGTCAAATATTTAATAAAAATTTATAAAAGTCATAAAAAATTAGAGAAAATTAAAAATATATTTGGCAGATAAAATTAGTAAAAATTAATTTTTTGTGATTTTTTATGGTCCAAATCGCGTCCAAATGTCAGAAGAAAAAAAAGAATGAAAATTCTTTGTTATTTTTATAAATAAATTAATCAGCCATTATTTAATTTACCATTTATATATGCACATTAATATTGGGTTGACCAAAATGGGTTTAAGTCAGTATTAATTTATAATTTGGACCGGAGATGCTAACGCTAAGCTATATATATATATATATAAGGCCCGTTTGGCCTATCAAACTTTATCAAAAGTTACTAAATTTTAACTACTTTTTGTACTTTATTTTAATAAAATTTTTACACCTATCACTTTTATGTCACATTTTTTCATTTTTATTGTACTTTTTGAATAAAATTTGACCAATCAAACAGACATATAGGAAGAGACAAGTTGCAACCATGCATCCCTAATTTTTAGATTAAATTAAGACGAGTAATAATGAAAGATGATTGTGTAGATATGGTCAATGGTCAAATGAACTTGGATGGGTCCTTGTGCACTTGATTTGTTTTGTCTAATAAAATAACTATAATAGTAGTTGAATTAAGAGAAAATTTTCAGTGTTGGAATTATTAATTAGTTAATAGTGTTAAGAAATAATATTGTCAGAGTACTTTTTATTTATGTCACAGTAAAATATTTATAATATAAATTAATTAAAAAATACTTTAATAATATCATTGTTATTAATGTAAAAATAAATTTTTCATAATTTTACAATAATTATTACTAAAATTCGACGCATTTTCTTTTTATATTCTCTCCCACTTACCCTCTTTTTTGTTTTTTTCTTCCCTTTTTTTTCATTTCTTTTTCTCTATGTTATAAATAAAATCTTAACTAAATTTATAATGCTAGTAGCATTGGTCAATTGTTTTTAAAATAAAAACCAACCCACTCCTCCCTTTTCCCAATTAATAAATAAAATAAATAATGATAGGATGACTTCCAACCGAGATAGCTATTAGATTTCTTCCGGTCTACTTAGGTGATTGAGAGAATCGGGAGCATATGATAGAATGACTTCAAAACAAACATGCTTATAAATCGAACCAACCAAGCGATATGGACCTCAATCAGGTCCTGAATAACCATTGCATTAAAGAAAAGATAGCTTACATTATGGTCACATGTAAAACTATCCTCCGACATATTCCGTAATATATGCCTATTAAAGTGCTACCTTTTGCTCAACAATTTTGATAATCAATTTAGAGAATCGACCTTAAGATCTATAATACAGGTGGCATAACTTAATTGGAGAAATGTATGATTATGTGAGGCCCATCCGCATTCTAACAATGCAAGTTTCGCACCTCTATATATATTACCATTTCACAAGTATATAGATACACATTAACTTTTACCTTACTGAAACTTTAACAGAATACTTTCTCAATGCTCTTACTAACTTAAATATCAAAGACTCTTTGATCGACACCACATTGGTGTACTAGATATCTTTCCGGACTTTGAGTGGACTTCTAAAAAGATACGAAGTTACTGAATTATCAAATAATAAGAAAATAATAATAATGCTCTAGCAAAATTGCATATGCATAAATATAATGTACTATGGTCATAGCCGGCCCTTGGATTTAGAAGAAGTAGAACCAGCAAAAGAAAACAGTGGCTACTTTCCTCCGCGTAAGGTGTTTGAAAGGTCAAACGTTGGAAAAAAAAAATGAAAAGAATATAATACATCATTCACTTTTTAGTGTTTAGAAAGTCAAACTAAACTTGCTATTAGAATTTGTTGGAACAAGATGGAATGATTCATTCTAATGGTTTTAATCAGAAAAATTATTAAAAGGTTGGCAAAAGTTAGTAAAAGTTTACAAATTTTAGAGTTTTAAAATAACACACAAAAAACAAAAGTAACCAAAATTTTGTAAAAATTTATTACTTTTTTGTAAATTTTAACCATCCAAATGACCCCTAAGCAAGAAAGGATAAAAAAAAAGTTAATAATATATGAATACTAACCCCTAAAGCAATAAAGGATTTGGAATTAATTAAATGTAATGCATATGCTTGGTCTTTCTTCTTTCCTTTTTCCAACACATTGCATAACAACGTCAATTATATTGCTCTTTAGGGGTTTGGACTAGGTAATAAATCTTTCGAGGTTAAATCCTTGTTTTTTTTTTTTTAACGTCAATTATATTATTTTACTAAGGAATGAGACGGAGAAGCAACTTCAATCTTTTTAACATTTATCAAAGTAGAGTGCCTCCTTACCAGTTAGGTTAATCCTCTTATTCATATTTTTGGCCTGTGTTTGGGAATGCGAGACTTGGGATTGAACTTATCATTCGTGAGTTTTACAAATTTCATGTTTGATAACCAAAAGAAGAAAAAAGATTAGGGATTGTTAATCCCTCAAAATGTGGTAATAGAAATATTTAGGGAGTACTGGGATGTCATATTCTTACCTTCGAATTTGATTCCTATCAAAATTCAAAAATTTAAAATTATTTCATATTATATCTCCTAATAAATCATATATCTTATTTCAATTTATATTATACAAACCAAATATTAATAAAATAATTTCACATAAAAAATTAATCTCATATTATACCTAATCTCATACATTATTCTATAGCATCATCCATCTTGTATCATTCCGTCCTCCCGATTAAATATAGCTCTCAGAATTGAGAGTCTTGTTGCTTTTAGTGGTCCCGCGTTAGTAAACTAAAGTTTAGATGAGTGTCATATAAGGGTTTCGTTTGGTTTGTAATTTTTCTCTGAAAAATTCTGTAAATCTCTGTTAACTTTATATCACATCAACTTTTTTCTTTCACTGCACGCATTATAAATTCTCAATTTATCTCAATTTACCTCACTTTTTCTTACTCTAATCGAAGCCAAGATTAAACACTTTTTATTAAAGTTAATATACTACATTAATTGGTGAAATCTTAATTGGTGAAATCCCCGTGAGTGTCATATTGAGCTGGCAATCCCCATTAGGTTGACAGAGGTGAGAATGTACATATATTCACTCGTTTGAAAGTTAAATTTTTAGTAATTTCTCATAATTTTTTTAGTAGAATTTAATAAATGAAATTTTTTATGTATCTGATAAAATAAATAAAAACTTTAATAATTTTTTATAACTTTTAAGAGTTTGGTAAAATAAATAAATATGTTTAATTATTTTTGATAACTTTTAAATATTTGATAAAAATTTTAATAACTTTCAAATTAAATTAAAATAAAACAATTATTACACTTTCAGTCAACTCAGTAAAAATTAATATTTTAGTAAACTGTTAACTCAACAAAAAAAAATAACTTTTAATATTTTTTCGAACACCTAAAACAACCAAAGTTGATATTTCTCTCTATCTCTCTCTCTCTTTTACTCCTCCAATTGCCTCCATAGGAAAGGGCTCTTAATTTGTGGGCGGCAACAATTATTGATTGCAGGCATACATGCATGCAAGAACCAGAAGGAGAGTGTATCTGTGCATATATTTAATTAATTTAGGGGATTGATTGAGGAAGAAGGAAATGAAATGAATGGATTAATGAAATAGCAAGCCAGAGTGGGGGGTGCATGCTTGCATGCATGTCAGGTTCCTCTAGTTTCTCTAGTTTATTTGGAGTGAGATAAATTGAGATAAATTGAGAGTTCATAATACGTACAGTGAAAGAAAAAAATTAATGTAATATAAAATTAACAACAATTTATAAAATTTTGTAAAATTTATTTATAAACCAAATGAAACCTAAAAACAAACAGAAAAGGAGATACCGCCTGCAGGGACGATATGGGAATTAGGAAGCCTAGAAAGAATCAACAAGCTGAAATTTTTAGGTCAGTCAAGTCAGTCTGCAATCGGATCATCATAAATATATATATATATATGCATTTATGTATGTTCGTACGTGTGTATTTCAATATGATAAAGAGTTTCATCTACCGTTAAATATACCCTACATAAATTCAACACTAGCATATAGAATTCAATTGGCAATTGGTGAATTCTTCTTAATTCTTCACCTCCAAATGATGAATTGAAATTTTATAGGAAATTTTTTAAAATAAAAAAAGGAAAATAATCTTTTGAACTGAAATATTTATTAATTAGATAAAAATTTTTAATATTATGATCTTTTATTACATCCCAATTATATCCAGATTAAGTTTATAAATTCCAAATTTCAAATTCTCAGTTTATTTTGAATTATAAATTTACAGAAGAAAAGGAAAGGTGAAGAAAAATAGTAGTAATGTAAAATGAAGTAAAAAAATTAAATTTATTTTTTTATTGAGTTAGAAAAGTGAAAACTTAAATGAATAGATATTTATGAACAATATTTAACTTTACTTGGTCAAGTCTACAAAAATGTATAAATTATTAATTTTATTTCCTTTCATTTTTCTTTCCATCTACAAATCTATGTTCCAAACATAATATAAATAGAATGTTTAATTCAAAATTTCAACTTTTAGAATATTCTTAGTAAATTATCTATTTCTGCAAAAATAGAAGTATTGGACACTAGAATTGAAAATTTTTGTAATGATCAACACGAAATATGTAACTAATTAAAACTAATTTAAACTGAAATAAAACTTAATCCAAGGTTCAATCAATGAACAATTATTACACATCAGCATTCAGATCAACCTATACAATATACATACATGGTACAGACAACCCATACAACATATATCAATACATGGTACAAACCTATAACATATATCATCTCTCATTCCTATATTAAACTAATAAAGTACTAAACAAAGGGTTGTCATCCAAGCAAACACCGCAGGCCTATCTAGCCACAACATTATATAATAACAATAAGTGAGAACTTTTAGCGGTAAACCGTACATAGCATCATCTCAAATAAAATAACAATACAAGTTTAAGCCTCGAAACACACGCTTTGGATTGCACCAATAAACGTACAAACATTAATAAAATAAGTATAACTTTCGATCAAGTCTGTAGCCTCATTTAAATTCTGGATAACCATTCTCAACTCTTGAGTGTCACTCAAATAAACATAACAATAAAGGTAAAGTCTAAAATTGAACTCAAATCACTTAAATCTAATTTGCTTACATATAATAGTTCTTAAGATTATAAACCCAAAACAAGAATTCATCGTCATATCCATTATTATTATTATTCAAATTAATTAATTATCACAATAATAATAACTATTATGAAAACAACAATATAGGATGCAATCTCATGCAACAGAGTATAATTTGATATATTCTCTTGCAATATCTAATACATCATCTGTCCCAAACTTATTCTAGGATAGACAGCCAAGCACATGGAGTCATCAACTAAATCGTTTTGTATTTGATCACGACAAATTGGATGACAATTATCTAAGCATGCCGAACCGCTAAATACACTATTTTCTCCATCTTATAGCAAACTGTATTCCATAGATACTCTCAATAATCAAAAGATAATAATAATCATAGCTTTGTTTAGCTTTTCCACCATATTATATTAAGTCACTGCTTGCAGACAAATATCGATATATAGTTCAAAATATAATATCTCAAATTAGTGTTCCATCATTAATGAAAAATCTCTAATCATACACATCAATTGAAGATTATTCAATATTTTGAAAAGTCATTTTTATTATTCCAATAAAAGGATCTTGTTCATACATATGATTGTGCTTCAGCACATTAATAAACTTATAAACTCTCTTAGCTGATTATAATAATCGAATGATACAATTTCAGATTTCGGTCCAATCCACATAATATGTATAATCATACATAATATCAATTATAATTTTTATCATCATAAAATGTTCAAAGTAAATAACATGATATAATAAATCATAATAATCCATAAAAAGACTTGATAAATTAGGGTGCAATATATTCCAACATAATACTTACTTTTGGGGGGGTTTAATTTCTCAAAGCATTCGAATTTTATACAAAAATACTTTCTATCCAGTTGAATGCACCCCCAGGTTTGTTCGAATAGAGTGAGGCATGGAGCAGAACCTTCAAACCGGGAAAAGTCCATTCCAACATGCCTCATCAAACCGTTTGGACGAATCAAATTAGAATCAAATTCTAGGTTCGTTCTTCACCTAGAAATGAAACCTAAACTCCCTAACTCACATTCACATGCCTCAAAATCCAACTATACATCAACAATAATAACATATAAACAACTCATATATATGTTAAATCAACCAAAAATTATAGATAATAAATTATAGATTCATCAAAAAAATTCTTAACATTTCTCACATATACTAACATATATACAGGAGCATGAACAGCCACAAATCTCTAAATAAAATGTATAGATCTACTTTAAATTATAAAAAAAAATACAAAATAAAACTCATGGAGTTTCATTTATCTCTTATTTGAATAGAAAATACAAAAAGAGAGAATTCCATCAAACCCTCAAACTCACGAGCCCGAATCTCTCTCCTCAATCACAATATTTACAAACAAAGGCTACCTCAACTATCCACTCGCTGCCTCGACTATCGCTCACGACTACTATCCAAACTTATATACTCTTTCTCCCCCTCCTTTCCCCAAAAAAAGAAAAGAAAAAGTAAGGTGGCATTTGGTTTACTTTTTATTTTCTATTTTTATTTTATGTGTTAAAATTTCAAAACGAAGAAACAGAAAATGCTCTGTTTTTCTTATTTTAAGATTTTCCTTATTTTTTTGTTAAAACTCTCAAAATAATTTTTGCATTTTTATTTCATGTGTAAAGTCTTTTTTGTTTTCGAAAAAATTTTAAAAGCACAAGTAACCAATTGCGTTTTGACTTGTTTCCTTTATTTTCAGCACAAAATAAAAATAATTTAAAACATAAAATGAAAAAAAAACAAAACAATAGAAGATGAAAAAAAAAAAAACTAAATGAAACCTAAGTAGACAAGAATAAGGAAAGGAAAAAGAATAAATGGTTGGGCCCCTAATCGTTACCCAAGGTTCAAACACAACTATAGTTTAACTTAATCTAAGAAAATAAAATTTACATCCCTACCTAAATCAAATTCAAATAATAGTTAAAAATAAATACCAAGTATTATAATAGATATATGTTAGTAGTTTGTTGTCTTTCTTTTAAATAATCACGATTCTTATATCTTATATGTTCTTAACATTCTATCACACTTTGTATATAGTATATATGGTATATTCTGATATCATTTGTTAAATATTTTAGAAGAACTTACCCTTAAAATTGACTAATAAAAGAAAAAAAAAAAAAAACTCTAATTATATAGACACCATACTAATGTCACACACTATGGATGTCGGAAACATGTATCCCGCGGTGTTTTATTCATGGAATGCTAACATTCATCACATTTGGTAATAAATGTTCATTAGAACTAAAAACTCATTATTTTTACAATTATATATCTTTTTATTAATAATACATAATATGAGGTGCTCGCCTTCTAATGTATATTGAATGCGCTTTAAGTCCATCTCTCTGGATAAAGGGACCATATATGCTGCCTTTCTCACCTTCTAATTGAAATGTGAAAATTTCTTAATTATTGACACAATTTAAGAGAGCGTTTGAAATATTAAAAAAATTAAAAAAGAATCAAAAGTTGGCGTCCACATAGTGTAAAAGTGATACGTGACGAAATTTAATTAGAAAATTTAAAATTTTTTTAAATTTTTTAAATTTTTTTGAAAAATATTGGTGCATCAAACGGTCCCAAAATATAAATCTAATAGTTGAAAAAAAGTAAGTAAAAATTATATCCTAGCTTTTAATTATTCATTTCTCAGTCTTCTTAAAAAAAATAATAATATAATAAATTAGCTGTTTGTATTTAATTAAAATAAAACCCATTTTTTTCTCTCAACCCATCTTGCAACTCTCTCCCCAACTCTCTCAACGGTGAATTTGCTTTTAATATTATTCAATAATTAAAAAAGGGTCCCACGGCCAATCAGACGATGTGTACGGTAGCTCACAGTTGATGCCGGTATGGTTGGTGGGTCCGCAAAGCTTATGATCGGAGATGATTGAAGTGTTTAGTTGGTAAAAGTTTGTAATAAATATAGTAAAAGTATAAAAATTTAATATAAAAGTAATATGTATTAAAATTTGATTAGAAGAAAGTATAAAAATTAGTAAAAATTGATAGATTTTAGTTAATTTTAACCAACCAAACACTCTTTAAAGAAAAAGGAAAATAGAGATACGAGAGTGTTTAGTTAGCAAAAGTTTTGATCAAAAAGTATAATAAAAATATAAAAATTTGATGTAAAAGTGATATTAAAAAGGTATAAAAAAATTTAACAAATTTTAATAAATTTTGATTAATTTTAACCAATCAAATATCACAATAATGATGATGACTGATGAGCCTCTTTGCAATATCAACAATGACCCGTAATTATATCGTATTAATATACATATATATATATATATATACTCGCATATTTATGGGATGGCAGGCAGCGTCGCGTAATAATAGTAGGGCCCGATATCAAATATGAGACTTTTTATTTTTTTTCTTTTTTATTGAAGCTTTTATTTTTTTATAGAAGTAAAATAAAATTTATTATTAATTTTTTTCTGATTATTGGTGAAATCTGCATCTTAAATAAGGCTTAGTTTGGGAAGAAAGTTAACTACCTAACTAAAAATAAGTTAGCTAAATTTGCGTTTGGGAGAAAAAAAAGTAACTTTTTTTTAGGTGGAAAGGTATTTTTTGTTAATTTGATATTTTTATCCTTGAAAGTTTAAAAGAATTTTAAAATGTAAAAAGGTAAAATTGACCAAGCACTGTTGAAATTAAAAAAAGTCGACTATTAGCTAATTTTCCAAACAGACCCTAAGTTGCTTAAAGTTACTAGGGGTCACTTTTTTTCCTATTTTATCTATAAAAAATTAATTCTAATAGACAATTATTTAAATGGCTTGAGAGTATATTTGAAACTTGTGAAAGGAAAGCAGGAGAGAAAAGAAAATAATTTTTTTCTCTTTTTATTTGATTGTTGAGTTTAAAAATTAAGAAGAAGAAAAATATATAAAAAAATAAGCACCGGCTTGAAACTCAAATAAAGAAAATTTTTTAGTAACTTTTGCTCTCTTTTGACGTAACTCCAAAAGTTAATAAAAATTCTTAAAAATAATTTTTCTAAACAGTCAAATTTCTTGATAGTTCTTAAATTTTTTTTAATTTTTATCAAAAATTAAAAGTTAATTAAAAAATTTTTGAAAAATACTGAAATATTTAAATTTTTATTAAACGTATAAAGAATTACAAAATAGAATCTTTATTAAAAAAATTACAAAAAATTTCTAAAAATATCACTTCTGAATAACCCTTGGCACATTTCTTTTTTTTTTCATTTTCTTTTCTCTTTCCTTTTTCTCCCTTCTTTTGTCCTTCTCCTCCACAACTTGAATAGCAGGAGCAGCCTTATCATTTGTTTCCTAAACAGGCAAAGTGCACATTCCACGAGGCAACCGCCATATTACACTCCTCCCAGTAATAAAAAAGAAAAAAAACAATTTAGTGGGTGTTTGGTAGATAAAAAGTAAAAATAATAATAAAATAAAAAATGTGACATAAAGTGATAGATAAAAAATTTTGATTAAAAAAAATATAAAAATTAGTTATAGTTGATAAATTTTGATGAAAGTTAGTGTGACTAAACAATACCTTAAAAATAAGACAAATCATGTCCAATGTCCACTATTAATATTTGCGTTGGAATTTTAAAAAGTTTAAAAAAAATTAAAAATTAATATTAAAATAATATAAAAATAATACAACGAAATTTGATAATAAAAAATTAAGAATTTTTAAAATTTTGTAAAATTTTTGTAAAAACCTCGTACTCCTGTAACGTGCTTACAAATCCAACTGGAGCATTGCGATAACTTTAGAATAAGAGGCATTTTGGTGGCCTCAATTTTTTCAAAAAATTTTAAAAATTTAAAAATTTAAATTTTCTTAATCAAATTTTATTACGTGTCATTTTTACATCATAAGCCCGTTTGATAACTTAAAAATTAGTAAAAAAATATCAAAAATTTTGGTGTGTTTGACAAAATTTTGTTACAATAAAAAGTCAAATTTTTCAACTTTTTTGATTTCCTACAATAAAAAGTCAAATAAAAAGTTACCACTTTTCTGATTTGTTACAATAAAAATATATCAAACACCCAAAAGTTTCTACTTTTTTGATTTGCTATAGTAAAAAATTTACCAAACATCTAAAAATTACAAAAAAAATACTAAAAAGTACACTTTGTTCAACTAAACACAAAAAAAATGCAAAAAAAAAAACAACCAAAAACTACCAAAATTAATTTTTTTTTTAACTGTCAAACGGGCTCGTATCAACACCAACTTTTAAATTTTTTGATTTTTTGACACACCCAATGCTCCTCGAGTCATTGATCTTGTAAAGCTCTTGTTTTCTTCTTTGAATTGATTTGGCAACTTATCTACTTGGAAATATTACGGACTTTCTTGAACTTTGATGTCCTTTTCCATTTAGAATTAGGAAACTAATTCCTTTAACGATTTAATCCCAATTTTATTTGAATTTGTCATCTTAAGTTTTTATAATCAAACAAAATCCCTAGTAGTTGCTCGGGAAGAGGGAAACAAACCACGGAAATGCAGGAACACTAGCTATAAGCTGCTCAAACACCTCATCACCAATCTTACGATAACAAAACACTCACCACCAACCCAATTGAACATTGAGAAATGGAATTGAAAGAGATTTCGTGTATCACTCAAATATAGTACTGAACTTAGTTTCTTCTTGGTTTTGTCTGCTACAACCCGATATACATATATACATATATATAGATACACTAACTTGTTTCGAAAGGAAGAAAAAAGGTATGAGATGATTTGGCTGGTGAGCCTAGGTCCTGTACCTTGGGCAGGAAAATAATAAAAGAGAAGCTCAAACGAAAAACTAGAAATTAAAAGAAAAATGCAAGTTGCAGATTGAGAGTTTGTGCGCACGAAGTGAGAAGGCCACCTCTAAACCAAATTTTTATTCTACGCGGAGGCAAGATCCAAAGCCCAACCCAGAAACCAAGTGATTGAGTTAATTCATGCATCGAAACACATCATCATGTCATCGAAGTAGGTCATAATCATATATATTATGAATAAAATAATATATATGTTAAGTGCCCTGAATTTATTGTTTTTGGCTCGAATTGTGGCCCGACCCGAAATATTATGTGAGCGATCGAAAGTGATTTTTTTTTTAAGGTCTGTGGTGGAAGTGGAGGTTTCGGGCCGATAGGCCCGAGACTGGAGCCCACCACTGACCTTGTTGGGGGGTGCGGGGGGCTTCGCCCCCCGCGGTATGGACCGGCCCATGTATTTAGATGGAACCCTAATCGCACATATATATATTTGTAGTTATAGGGCAACATGAATGTAACTTGTGCGAACTTCTTCAAAGAATAAGATCGTTTCCTCCTGCCCGTGGACGTAGGTCACCTTGACCGAACCACGTAAATCCTTGTGTTCTCTATTTTTCTTGTTTTTTGTGCATGTGATTCATAACAATATATATATATATATATATTATATATATTATATATCAAAATATAGGTTATTCAAAAACTTTCCTTAACCTATTATCCAAGATTTTGACAATGATTTTATAAGACACATTACAAAAATTAATTGGTCTTAAATCATTAATCGAAGTCGATTGATTGACTTTAGGCACAAGTACTATTAGTTTAGGATTAATTTTCTCCGACATCCATCCAGATCCAAGAAATGATTTAACAACTAAAATAACAGGCTTATTTTTCTAATACTTTTAAAAAACTCTATTAAAAAACCCATCGGGCCCTGAAATTTTATTCTTCTCATCTGAAACATTGCTTCTTTGATCTCCCTATCTAAGAACAACCTATCTAACCGATTCTTCTCATCTTCATTGAACTTCTTAGGGACAACCAAGAAACATCAAAATTGTTGGAATATTCAAATTGATCATTCCCATTGCCAGCATAGATATTTTTAAAATGCCCAGTCACAAAATGTTTAATAGCTTCTTGATCCCAACTCATCAAATTATTATCAATAATTAACCTATTAATATATTTTTTTAAGCTCTTTTGAACGTTGCTGCCAAATAAAAAAAATCTCGTATTTTTATCCCCTTTCATCAACTAAATTTGCTTTACCCTTTGTACCCAATAGTTTTTTTGTTTAGACAAAAGGTCCTCCAACTTTCTTAAGTCAACCAAAAAATTGTTCATGACATCCATTCTCCCCCCCCAAAAAAAACTTTTCTCTATTTCCTTTCAACCAAACATTTATGTTCTTTTACAAGCTACTTCAATTTCTTTGTCATTAATTGTCTGATTCCTATTCTTCAAATGCTTTAATATAATTCTTTGTTTTTGCATCAATCCAAACAAAGGAGACCCTCTAACACATAAATTACATACCTTCTCAGTAATACAACCCGTTTCTTCTTTATTTTATCAGCAAAGTTAAAATCTCCTAACCCATTTTTTTTTCCAATTTTGATATTACTTGTACTTAAAATAATAGGACAACGATCAAAAGAACACATAGATAAATTCGATACTGAAGCACACGATAATAATTTCATCCATCTGTACAAATTAAATACCCTATCCAACTTTTGCATCACCAAATTTTTCTTTACCTTCTTATTGAACCATATATATTTAGTTCCCTTGGCCTGTACTTCTATTAGACAATTGTCACTAATAAACCTTTGAAAATATCCATTCCCTTCGAGCCTGATTCCTTCCCCCTTTCATTTTATCTCCCTCCCTCAACACATGATTAAAAATCCCCAAAATTACTTTCGGACCTTGAAGTAATTGAAATATGTTTGATATCTCGTCCCACGTTTCCCTCCTCCTAACAGTAACATGATTACCATACAATAAATATAAACTCTAAACATTTTTACATTCATCCTATACGTTGAAAATAATAAACCTTCAATTCTTTTTAACAAGTTTGATATTACACAACTTGATCATCCTACACAACCAATCAACCCCATCCCTTTCAACTACATCAACCCCATGATTGGATGGATTATTTGGGTCATCAGGGGGCAAAAGATGGTGAAATTATATAGTGTCCTACCCATTAATGAGAAAATGACACATAAAGTTCACTTATATGATATGTTTAATATTTGTTGGTGGGACACATATTTCGAGTTTATGGGTACTTCATCAAATGAGATAGGATAGGTTACATGCACGTGACTAGCATATAGAGAAAGTTGTTCATGCATGCACGTCTCTTATTTATAGATTATACTTAATTGTAGAAATGAATTATAAGAATAAGTAATACCATAGAATTGATAGGGTGAGTTCAAATTGGACTTTTTCTTCTCTATGTTTGACTCAAGATTGAGCTTAAAGTTTGATTCGAGCTCAACTCATGAATTGGTTAATTTTTTTATTTATTTCTAAGAGAAGTAAGTTCTATCATAAAAACAATTCCATGAAGAGAAACCAGTCTCTCAAATTAGTTCTCGCCAAAAATCAAATGTTTGAATTATCTATTGTTAAATTCCATCTCTTATATAATTTCATATTCCATCGACCAAATACAAAAAAATTAATCAAATATACAAACACGCACACACAAGCACATAATTTAGTGTTATATCAAACCCCCACATATTATGCAATGACATTACTTATTCCCTACATCTACTCCTAATCAAATGTAGCTCAAAAGTACGAGTGTACAAAATATTTGAGAGACCTCAAAACCGAACTAATCCAACCTTTATTCAGGATTCGATTTGGTTCAAGATTAAATTCTATTCTCATATTCACATAATTATGGTTCTAAATTGACTCGATCAATATTCTGTTTGATTAGTTTGATTCTGTAAAATTATAGTTCAACTCTAAGTCTAAAATTTTGAATCTAATTAGATCAATTATGGGTCCAATGCAGACCTAACCCATCCATGCACCCCCACAACCAAAGAATTAGGCTGTGTTTGATAACGGGATGTAAGAGCAAGCTTAGATTGTTAATTTTGTAATCTCCACAAATCCTTTATTTGTTTTTTTTTTTTAAATTTTATAAAAAAAATTTTGGTTTTATGTCAAATCTTATTTAGCAATCTAAAATGTTATGTAAAGTCTTGTGGCAAATCCAATCAAAAGCTTAGTTAAATTAGGAATGCTTAAAGTTTCCTAAAGTGATACAAATTGAAGATTTGAAGAATTCTGAACAATTAAGGAGATAAAATGAATCAAGTTGACCAAGATTTTAAAGAATTATAAGTGGTGTGAAGGATTACAAAACCTAATGGGATTCGGACGCAGTTTTCTGGAACGTGAATGAAATTCCAGTGTACCTCGCAGGCACGGCGCGGGGAGCGCGCGGGTGCGCTCCAAGCACGCAGGCATCCCACAGGGAGCGGCGGGTGCGCCAAGGTATCCTAGAAATTCCAGTAAGGTTCGCAGGCAAGAGGATGAGAGAGCGAGGCTGCACCAGTATTATTTTCTAAAGCATAAAAATTCCAGTGCAGGTCGCAAGCTGGAGGATGGGAGCGCGAGGGGTCGAGCTATGAATATTTTGTCCGGATTTAATTTCCTATTTTGCTAAACTAGGGCAACTTTGTGTAACCCTATATATATGAGACCAACTCTGTAATTTGTGAGGTGTGGGAGAACATATTATAGGGATCTAGAGAAATAGTCTTTGATTATTGAGAGTTTTCATGTTCTTTCTCTAAATTCTTCTTGTATTTTTTTCACTTTCTGTGTGAGACAGAAAGCCTACTTGTAGGGTTTATCGAGTGATTCGAGCAAGAGTGACGAAAGGATTCGTGCAAGTGATTCGTAGAGAGTCTGAGTAGAGTCTTGTAACCCGTTGATAGTGGGATTGTAAATAGAGGTGTTTCTTCCTGTGATAGGGTTTCCTCGTTATTCTCTTATGTGATTACTTTCACTGTGGTGTGATTGTGTGGGTTTGGAATTTTCATGTTACTTATCTCTCATCATCTTATCATATCAAACGTTGTTTAAGAGACTGTTGACTGTGTGTAGGGTAGTATATTAGTATATCGCATCCTACAAACACAACTTTCAAGTATTACTTGATAATAGCTTGCACTACATTACATACATGTTTGCGTACTATTAGGCGGTGCTTGGATGACAAAATAAAAATAAAAAATTTGTGTAAAAAATGACACATAATAAAATTTGATTAAAGAAAGTGAAAAAATTTGGTGAAAATTAGAATTTCTTTTCCTTTTTTTTGATAAACCAATCACCCCCGTTAGTGGATAGGATACTAAAAATTCGTTTCCAATGCATGCATATTTTTTCTTATTGGGTGTTTTGGTTTACATATATCAATGGGCCCATTTCAATTTATAGCAGTGTCGGAGGAAAACTTTGGGAGGAGATTAAAGGCGAAGGAAATGAGTGCTTCACTTGTCCTATTTAGCCAAGCCCACTAAGCAAGTCAGACAAAAAACTCACTGATTATATGTATATATAGATTTAGGAGTTTTTGGAGGCCGGTCACTATTTATGAACTTATAAAGATTTAAGTCATACCCAAAAATCTTATTTGTGAATAAGTCACACTTGTAACAAAAAGACCAAAAAGATATCACGTGTTTTTCACTATATTTCAAAACTGTCAGTTTTATCCGAAAATAGTGCACACTTTACTCATAACTTCCGTGACTTTCCATCTTCTTTATAAAGCAAGTAAAACTGATTTTTGGAAACAAAATCAAAACTGTTTGAGAAAAACCTAATTCCGCGACTTTCCATCTTCTTTACAAAATAAGCAAAACTGATTTTTGGAAACAAAATCAAAACTATTTAGGAAAACAGTACCACATAATAAAACAATATCGCATAAAAAATAATACCACATAATAAAACATTATCGCATAAAAACAGTACCGCATAAAAACAGTACCACATAATAAAACAGTACCGCATAAAAAAAGTACCGCATAATAAAACAGTACCTCATTAAAACAGCACCATTCTTTGCATGATATAGTCATGCGGTACTGTTTTTGAACGAGCATGCATCCTAAAAAAAAACAATACCGCAGACATGTGGTACTGTCACACATGCGGTATTGTCGGTTATTCGTTTGATATGTGAATTATTTTTGTGTTTACATGTGATGTTTGCATGATAGAGTCATGCGGTACTGTTTTTGAACGAGCATGCATCCTAAAAAAAACAGTACCGCAGACATGTGATACTGTCACACATGCGGTACTATCGGTTATTCGTTTGATATGTGAACTATTTTTGTGTTTACATGTGATGTTTGCATGATAGAGTCGTGCGGTACTGTTTTTGAACGAGCATGCATCCTAAAAAAAACAGTACCGCAGACATGTGGTACTGTCACACATGCGGTACTGTCGGTCATTCGTTTGATATGTGAACTATTTTTGTGTTTACATGTGATGTTTGCATGATAGAGTCGTGCGGTACTGTTTTTGAACGAGCACGCATCCTTAAAAAAACAGTACCGCAGACATGTGGTACTGTCACATGCGGTACTGTCGGTTATTCGTTTGATGTGTGAACTATTTTTGTGTTTACATGTGATGTTTGCATGATAGAGTCATGCGGTACTGTTTTTGAACGAGCTTGCATCCTAAAAAAACAGTACCGCAGACATGTGGTACTGTCACACATGGTACTTTCGGTCATTCGTTTGATATGTGAACTATTTTGTGTTTACATTGGTTTGCATGATAGAGTCGTGCGGTACTATTTTTGAACGTGCATGCATCCTAAAAAAAAACAGTACTGCAGACATGTGGTACTGTCACACATGCGGTACTGTCGGTTATTCGTTTGATATGTGAATTATTTTTTGTGTTTACATGTGATGTTTGCATGATAGAGTCATGCAGTACTGTTTTTGAACGAGCATGCATCCAAAAAAACAGTACCGCAAACATGTGGTACTGTCACACATGCGGTACTGTCGGTTATTCGTTTGATATGTGAACTATTTTTTGTGTTTACATAGATGTTTGCATGATAGAGTCATGCGGTACTTTTTGAACGCGGTATTGTTTTTGAACGAGCATGCATCCTAAAAAAAACAGTACTGCAGTCATGTGTTTAAATACGTAATCCAGATCTGTATATATTCATTCGATCGACGTTAATCTCACAGCACAAACTCGCGTAATCTGTGTGTATTCTTTCGTATATAATCCTTTAACAGATTTTTATCTCACTATATGTTCACGCAATTGATAAGGAATGAAACAAAAACGGAAAACGTGATTTTTGGTTCCATAATTTTCGGCAACTTCATCTCAGTTAATTATAGAAAAAGGGCATTTAAGTCATATTAAATTATTTAAAACAAACTCGTGGGACCCACTCAAATGTATGACTTAAATACAAAACTTTTCACATTAATGTAACTTAAAAGCAATACTTTTTTTTGAGTGTGACTAATAACTTTAAAAGATTACCAAGTATGACTTGGATACAATTTTCCGATAGATTTATATATTGCTTGGGCTATTTCTCCCAGCTTTCGTTCATACTTTTCAAATGTTCCACATTGAGCTGCCTATTCCACTCGGTCGACCCCAAATTATGAGCTGGAGTTTTCTCATACCTACGTCATTTAGAAACTTTAAAATTTTTCCCTTTAAGAAAATAAATAAATTCCCGACTAAGTTAAGTGTATACTCCCTCTATATATATTATATATATATTACTTTGAAATACTATCAAGTTTTCATTATGTGACTTTCAATTTATTTAATGGAAATGTTATTTGAAAAATATATTATTAAAATAATTATCGTTTAGAGTTTTAAAAAATTCAAAAAAAAATCAAAAATTACTATCAAAGTGGCACATAACAAAATTTAATTAAAGAAAATTAAAAACTTCTAGAATTTTTTGGAATTTTTAAAACTCCAAACGGGTTTACTTAAATATCCGATCCAAATATAATTTATTTGATACATAATATTTTCTAAATTATATAGGATTATCAATTATTTAATTACCTTAGCAGGAGTAAGACTATTAATAATTTCATATTGAATATTTCACTTTTATTAATTTGTTTTTTCTCTCAAAACTTTTTTTTCTTTTTTTTAAGTTTTATATTACAAAAAAAAAAAAAGAAAGGAAAAGAAATGGGCCGGTTGGTCCCCCACACCCAGCGAGTAGCAACCCAAAAAAGAGTCGTCTCAACCACCAGACAAAATAGCGCTCAAATTTACAGTTTGAACCACACCACAACCAACGCTCCTTCCCTCGCTGCCTTTTACTCGTGAAAACGAAGGCATCCAACTCCAACTTCCTCTCTCTCTCTCTCTCTCTCTCGATAGAAGAAAGAAAAATCTTCAGAAGAGGCCGCCTCTCTCTTTCCAAGAAGTCTCTCAGATGATCCAAAAATCTCCGACCCTCTCGCAGAAATGTCAACTCCTCTCTCTCTCTCTCTCTCTCTCTCTGTGCTTCTGTTTATACATACATATGTATGTGTTTATAAATATATAATGTCAGGTGAGGGTTGAGTATTGTATGCTCGTTTCGGGTAATTTGGTGTTAATATCGGCAATGGAATCGGAATCCCAGAAGAAGATCAGATATTCCTCCGCTGTTCTGGGGAATGTGTTCGGAGTGGTGATGATGGTTCCCGAAGAGCTCGACCTCCAAACGGACCGCACTTTCCACCTTTTTCCCTTCCAATTGCCTGACTTTCGACAAACCTTTCAAGTACATATATTACACACTCTCTCCCATTGTTGTTTTCCATTTTTATTGTTTGGGTGTTTCATTTTGGATCAACTAGTTTTCTTTCAATTCTAATGCTTATAAACGTTTTCTTGATGTTTTGCTTGGCTATTATCTCTGTTCTGTCGTTTGTATGCCCAGAAATCTGCATAATTTTCCTTTTACACTCCCATTGTTGTTTCAATTTTCACTCTCCTCTGTTTTCTTGGCAGCCCAAAAACTGGGTTTTCTTTTCAGTAGCATTCTCTGTTTGCTTACATTCATCACTCGTAGCTGCAGTTGGTATGTTGGGTAGATATGTTTCTGTTTCTCAGTGATTAACCTCCACTCATTTTGAGGCATTTTGTTTTTATTAATGAGTTCTATTTTTGTCAATGAATGAGTTATAAGAGACAAAAGAGGACAAAAATAGACCTAAAATTAATTGAACTTGCGATGAAATACTTAATTTTATATAATTTCGCCTAAAATATAACTCATGGAAGAAATGAATGAAGAAAGTAAATTGACACGGCCGGGAGCTAAAGCTTTGGTTTTTTTTTTTTTTTCCTTTGGATATATGATTTACAGATTCATGGGTTGTTTTAAAATGCTATATAACTTTTGCATCGACAAAATTTACATTCAAAATGCATTATTTTGGTGCAGGACTTCCTCAGGTGTAGAGAAGTTGGCGAGTTTGTTAGTGGTGCTTTGGCAGGGGCTATGACCAAAGCTGTTGTTGCTCCCCTTGAAACCATCAGGTGAATAGTGTTCTTGTTGCTAGATGGAGATATTTTATGTTTGCGTTGTTATTACCTTGTTTAGTACAAGGCAACTACCCTTAATACTTGAAATTCACACTCACACCCTTAATATTTTAAAATATTTGTCACAATTAAATCATTTTATCCATCCAACTGTCAATGTTAAATTAAAAGCAGTGCAGTCAATGTGATAAAATCATATGAGATATCTATTTTACTCTTTTAAATTATGTATAAGATGTTTAAAACATCATTGAGATCTTCAAGTACTAAGAAAAGCATTTGTTTCTCAAATTTTAGTCCAATTCCATCTCTAAAATTGAAGCTAATGTTTGGAAATAGAAAATAATAAAATAAAACAAACATATTGCAAATTGTTCCTTTTGCATGTTTTTGAAGGTCTAACAAGCATTTTGAACATTTTATATAGTTTAAAGAATAAAATAGACATCTTATATGGTGTTTTTGTATGACCATACTACTTTTCATTTAATATTGGAAATCGACAGAAGTACTTTATATTGTAACAAATATTTCGATATAAGAGGTGTGAGCGTAAATTTCAAATATTGAGGATGGTTACATGTTGAAGGAAGGTAAGTGTAACTTATCCTATATTCTATTGCAACTTGATCCCTAATTCAGAGAGTTAAATCACACAGGACCAGAATGGTGGTCGGAGTTGGGTCCAAAAATATTGCTGATAGTTTTATTGAGGTCATTGAGCAGCATGGCTGGCAAGGGCTGTGGGCTGGCAACGCAATCAACATGCTCCGCATAATACCTACAGAGGCAATTGAGCGTGGAACATTTGAGTGCGTAAAGCGAGCAATGACATCAGCTCAGGAGAAATGGAATCATACTGATTGCCCAAAGTTGCATGTTGGTCATGTCAATTTGAAATTCTCCCTTTCCTGGCTCTCTCCAGTTGCTGTGGCTGGTGCAGCTGCTGGAGTTGTTAGCACGCTTGCTTGCCATCCCCTTGAAGTCTTGAAGGTATTTCCAAAGTTTAACCATTGCAGTATGCATAATAATCCGTAGCAGCATGTTTAGGATTCCAGCCAGGAAACTTGTGTTGTGTTATTTCCCCGACATTAAGAATTGATCTATTTGTTAGCTTATAACCATCTCTTACCTTTTTTGGTTTCTGAAAATATGCATTTCTTTTCAGAGAAATTCAGAGTGAATTTTGCTTGTGTGCTTGTCTCGTACGTGATTTGTTTCTACTGCAAGCGTTTGACAGTGATACAATTTCCCATCACATTAGGCTTAGGGGCTGTTTAGAGCTCTGAAAAACTCCGTAAAACTCTACAAATCTCGAACTATTAAAATCTCTATAATCTTTACAAATTCCAATAAAATCTTTACAAATCTTCAAAAAGTTCAGCACAAAACTCCAAAATCTGTTCGAACGAAAATCCTCTGCCAAAATCTGTTCGAACAGATTGTAGTTTTTCACTGTTCAACTCTATTTGTTTTACAGTCTGTTGCACTCTAAACACAAAAAAAGTTGTCAAACCATAATTTATTACAGTTTGTGGAGCTCCAAATAGCCCCTTAATAGATGTTCTAATTTCCATCATACGCACCAGGAAACTCAACTTTTTCTCTGTAATCTCTTACAGGATCGGTTAACTGTAAGTCCCGAGGCTTATCCTACTCTGAGCATTGCAGTGGATAAGATTTACAAGGAGGGTGGTTTAGGTGCTTTCTATGCTGGTATTTCACCCACACTGATTGGCATGCTTCCCTACAGTATGTGTTACTATTTCATGTATGAGACAATGAAGAATTCCTACTGCTCATCGAAGAAGAAGAAATCGTTAACCCGGGCAGAGATGCTCCTGGTTGGAGCTCTTTCAGGTACGAACTTGACCTTTTATGTGGTTAGAATTACTAGTAAAATTGGTCTGGTTTCCCCAACCATCACTATAACAAGCTTCTCTAATTCATATCATCCTTCCACCCTAGAGCTGCTTCTTAATGTTATTCTAAGCTCTACTCAACAAAGTTTTAGTTCCAAATTAGTTGGAGTCTACTACATAATCATCTTTCTGTATTCATTTCCGTCATGGATATGTTTTTGATGAAATTATATGGAATTAAATTTTTTTAACAATTTCAGTCCATATAATCTTGAGTCTTCATTTTGTTCTTATTACTCTTTCTACTTAAATTCATCCACTCTTTCTTACTAGTGTATCGCTTGGTCTACATTTGATATGACCAACCCATATTAACTGACATTCTCACAACTTCTCTTCTATCGATACCGCCTCAACTTTATTTAAGATATATTCATTTCGTAACCTATATTTTCTTATATTAGCACATATTCATCTTCACATCCTCATATCCACTACTCATCTTAAGAGTTTGTTTTTTAATGATCCAAACACATGATACCATAAAGCATTGCTGGTCATGTAACCAAAAGTTTATTTCAACAATACGATAATGATCAGAAATACCAAACCTGCTAAAAGCTGATTGCTCGCTGCGTGTCCAGGTTTCACAGCTGGCACAATTAGTTTTCCGTTGGAGGTGGCTAGGAAGCGGCTGATGGTGGGAGGTCCGGGCCCACCGGGCGTGGCAGCAGCACTGTCGGAGATAATAAGAGAGGAAGGCTTGATGGGGCTGTACAGAGGCTGGGGTGCTAGTTCTTTAAAAGTAATGCCGTCCTCGGGCATCTCCTGGATGCTGTATGAGGCTTGGAAAGATGTATTGCTAGTTGGAAGGCACCACCACCACCTATGACAGTTGATCCAATATATATCTCTCTCTCTCTATCTGATTATAGCCCTCACATCCGTATTTAATTTGTAGGATAACTTCCAATTTTGATGATTTCTCCATTTTTTTTTTAAAACTGCACTCGGTGGTGATGCTGCTATAAATGCAGCGACTGTTTTTTATTTTTTTCTCCCCCCCACCCTTCCCTCTCATGGGAAGGATATATCGTTATCAATTGTAAAAGGTGTGGAAAATACACAGAGCTTACCAATTAAATATATATCTATATATAGAAAGCTTGCTTTTACTATATACGTATTGTATATACATCACATGTTATCTGCCTATGAGCAACCTTATCAATTCTGCTGCAATAATAATCCCTCAATTATTGTCAAATTTTTCTCCAGGCTAGTACAGGAAAGAGAATAGTTTTTTACTCTTTTTTTTTTTAATATCTCCTAGGAGTAACTATTGAGGTAAAAAGAGCCACTATTGTTTAATTCCAAGCTGCACAAAATAAGTTTAAATCTGTTTAAAATAAACAAAATATCCAGTTTAAAGCTCGACTTGAAAACATAACAAACTTGGCTAGATCATGCTTTCAAACTCAATAAAAATTTTCAATATCAAGCTTGAAAAACTTTACTCAGGCTTGGTTAGTTCACGACCCTACCTAACAAGTTCTCCATGTGCCTCCAGCGGACAACATTGGCTAGCTGGGGCAGATAACTTGTGCGAGTTATACCATAAATGCCTCCCGGGATAACAGTTTTAAGAATGTTTTTATTTATTTATTTATTTTTTCCCAATAAATATTAAAGTTTTTCACAGAACCACGTCAAAGCCTGACAAGGTAATCACGGAAAAGAAATTCAATGCAGGGACAACTGAAAACTAGGATTTGAATTATCCGTTTGTTTAATACAGATATATACTTAACTAAAACACTGCATCATCGAAAAAAAACCCAAAAACAAAATCAGCCACAAAAAAAATTATTTTACAAAGAAACAATTGGAAATATAAAAAATGGGATTAAATCAGCCAGGCAAAGGAAAAAAGAAATCACACCATTTGATCTGCCAGCTTGAGCAATGAGCATGCAGAGGCTACTACATGTTCTCCTGCACTGCAGTCTCTCTCCTCCAAAGAAAGCGCGACAGACATCCACTGATCAATTCTGAGTTCTCCGCAAGTATGTAGAGACAATACATGCTCAATCCTGTTTCAGCAAGAACAAATATGATGAATCACAAATGTACAATCTTTTAATTTATTTATCTATAAGCAACGAAAACGGGACAGGGACAAGCAAAACATAGTTATTAATTTATGTTCAGAAACACACGAGAGAAGAACCTGCAAGGAAACACTAACCAAATACGAGACACATCAAATAATTACATTTTAAAAATTCAAGATTTGTGGAGGAAATTCCAATAACAAGAATGCCAACCATTCTAGACATGGGTGAATGACTTCAGTAGGCAAGTCCGTAGTATATACAGACTTGGAAGGATTTTGAACTTATTTTCTGAAATAGGTGCAAAACCATCTGTTGAACAAACAAGTTTATTTAATGGAACTCGTTTATTGAATGAGTTTAAACAAACACAGCATGAAAATCGTTTGTTGAACAAACTGAGTTTACTAAAATTAATCAAGTTAATACAAAAAATAATATAACTTGAAAATTAATATAACTTGATAATTAGACTTGAACTTGATTCATAATAGAATGAAGAAAAAATTACAAATAAGGAAGATGGTCCTCAGGTAAGTAATCCAACTTGATACAAACAGATTGAAATACATATATTGAGAAATACAAAGGATGGGTTCTGAAGGGACTGAATGTGTTTGGGGAGGTGATTCCGGGTTTTTTTCCCAGGAAGAAGTCTTACTCTTGCCTTGGAGGTACCTTCTTTGGAAAAGAGCTCTGCTTTTTATAGACAGAGTTCCTTTGTCTTGATGCTCCCTCAGCCTTGTCACTGTAGAGTCGCGAGCTTCTGAAAAGCCAAATTAATTTTGATTTCTTTGTCGGGGTAAATTTTATAAAACGTTGGGTAAAAAGTGAATAGTAAATTTCACTTTTTATTGTAGCTTTATTGTCTTCTTGGGTCATATTCTGATGATTTTGAACATTTCTTGACATCTGCCGCTTCATTTTTCATCCTGAGAGTTGTTTTGCCCTCACAGCCTGTGTTATTGTCGCTTTGGTCTAGGAATATTTTGATGATATTTTTTATGAATAATGGGCACCTTGAATTTATTTTTTTTTTGGTAATTGCACCTTGAATTTATTGTTTTGAATGTTGGGTAGTCATGACCGTTGGAAGTGCCCTTCTTGGAACCAAGCATCGTCATCATCTGCGTTCTTGTCATTTCATTAATTTTAACTACTGTGTCAGTGTAATATTTTTCAAGTTGTCAAAGTAATATTTCCGTCGCAACATGTCCGATGTTTCTAACCTAACGCCCTTTTGCTATGTTGGTAGTATCCAATTTATGATGTTGTCACTGCAATTTGCTGAGTTGTTAATGTTCATGTATTAAAATTTAATATTAGCCCACGTAGTCGATAAACTCATTCATGCCTTATTTTGAACATCTATATGTTGTCAATAAACTCACTCGTGCTTTTTTTGAAGTTCTATATGATGTCAATTATGAAACTCAATAATGCTTTATTTTAAACAGTTATATGTTGTATGCACGTGATTTGCTTAGTCCTAAACCAGACAATCCCAGTGTCCTCACATCTGGGCAGAACATCACTCAAAGCTTATTTGGTCAAAGCATGTCCCAGTAATTATTCAAATTAATTGAATGGCAGATTATTTTTAATTATTTTTTTGGCAAATGTTAAACTAATTTTACATTGGAATGTAGTATGAGGATGTATTGTATTATTAGAGCAGCCTCACCATATTACAGGCTATATTTTGTGACAACCACGATCGGGTTCTACAGTACTTGGTGCAAGCCGATTTTTATGGCTTCTACCAAATGGGTGCAGTACATTTATAATGGCTTCTGTTAATGTCACTGATCGAGAGATGGCATACGAAGACTCACATTCCATCTTACAGTTGGAGAGATTACCATCACGCTACAGGATGTATCCGTCCTCACAGGTCTACCATGCACGGCAATCCTATTACAGGAAAGGACTTCAGGCATACCCCACCGAGTGGCAGGCATTATGTCAGCAGCTACTAGGGTTGACACTACCGATATCAGTTACTACGGAATGGTGGATGAGGCTCAGCTAGCTACTGCCCCAGTTAAGGGCGTTATCGACTGCAACTACTAATGAGTAGGTTCAGTGTCATACCCAGGAGTTATCCTTATGATTAGCTCTACTTACTGTTAGACAAGTCAGCGAACATAGTCAAGCTAATGTATTTATCACTTCTAGAGGATTTTGATCATTGTGGTAGACTACCGTGGGATGCAGCTGCCAAGCGTGCCTCTACCGTGAGACGAGTCACACTTCTAGGAGGGAGACCTCCGATATAGCTCACCCCTCACTCTTATAGGTAAATGCTCATTTAATTATTTTTTTCTATTTTTTATATGCTTACATTTGTATAATTGTTTATTTGTTTACTTACTATGGCATATTGCTTCCAAAATATGATAGGTCTGTGCGTGGGAGAGATTGAGCATATTCCGACAGTTATCAGATTCCCCCTTACTATTGCATCAACACTAGCTAATGTGCAATTGCCAGGGGACCCATTGGGCTATTAATGGAAGGTCACTTGATCTCTCGCATGCCAAAAATCATAGAGTGTAAGGACCAATTGCAGTTGATGCAAGAGGAGCAAATGAGATGGTGCCCCTACCCTCAATCTATCTCGAATAATCTACTTGCTTACTGTTGGGAGGATCACAGGTCTGACATAGCAATGTGCCCTTGATTTATTACAGCATCGTAGAGCTTCAATTGACGAAGCAAATGATGCGCCAGTTCAAGCTACGCTAGGACATTCCAGAACCTTGTGACACTAACCGACAGTTACATGCAACAAATAGAAGGGGTCGGCCGCACTTTATTTGGGCCCTACACCACACGCACTACATTGCCCTATAGATGCAGGAAGAACAGTATGTAAGTGGTCAATCACACAGTCATTGCACCCCCACACCTACATCAGCTATAGGGTCTCACATAGTTGGTGCAAATAGATCCATATTGTTTTTTTATTAAACAATTTAACTTTGTGGGTGTTCGTCTATTAGAACTCATATGTCTTTCTTAATGTAGGTTGACACTGTTGTACACACACAAATATCCGCTGAGGCGTCTCAAACTATGGATCTCCAAATAGCTCTTAGGTACATTCATGAGATCTAGTAGCTCACGGCGACAGTTGTCATGGCCTTGGATCAGGAGGAGTGACTGAGGGCGCCACCGAGATATCGCCAACACAAGGCAAGTCATGTTGGTGTCGATCCATCTCATACTGTCGATTTTGGGTGGCAGGCGACATCGTAAGGTCGGGAGAGTGACTATTGGTCCTACCCTATGCCCAGATAGTCCACTATGGGGTGATGATACTGCATTACCAAGGGTAGCAGATGATGATGCTCGACAACCATCAGACTCCCCAGTACCCAAGCACACGGCCATAGAGTTGGGAACCCCCTGCACTGACCATGACATGCAGTACATCTAAGCTACTCCAGCATACTCTTCTTGGCTCTAACACTATGCATGCATGGGCTGATATGTTTCATATCGACCCTGTGTTGACATCAGATGCTTTTGCAAACCCTTCTTGCACCTCTCTTGATGTTTTAGATGGTATTGCATCGACTCCTATCTCTACACCACTTGTGCCGGTCAAACATTATACCCAGAGGCTAGTGCAAAGGTCACACCATGCCATTACCAAATGATTAGATGGATATAGAGGCTACTATCTAGCCAAATGTAGGGTCACAGAAGCTGGTATAGCCTCAGGTGACATCAGAGGATCACCAGCCAAGCCAAACAAGCCACATGAGGTGGCTCAAGCTCAGGAGAAAGAGCTTACAAATGCACAAGTAGGAGTGAGCCCATTTCGCAGCTAGGTGCACCTACTTTTGATCTACTTCCACCTACCCAACCACAACCTCATTCACCACAACCCACGATGTGAGTGTAAGAGACCGCGATATGTCATTGAGTAGCACATGTGAGTGTATTATTTATGTATGTTCATATTTGATGAGTACAAAATTTTTGGATTATTAAGTACTTTTTTATGTTATTATATCCACTCCCCACCTTACATTCATTGCATTTGTGTAGGTGGCCTAGCTTTGATCAGCCCCTCTGTATTTGGGTGACACAAAACATTATTTTTTACACACAAATCATGGAGGCAATTTCATTTTGTGGATTATTAAATATTTATGGACTATAATGGAAACTTAGTTTTTCTTAATTTTGTTTTTGAATTATGATTTTAATCAATTAATTTGTTTTTTGAATCATACGTTTTGTGTTATTTTAGAATGGGTCTATATCAGTTTGGTCAGTGTATGTTAGCAGGTTCGGTTTGGTTTTATCAGGTTGTATGTAAAGAATGGTGTATATCTTGGTGTGGCTTAATATATTTTAGTGTATATTGCCAAGTTGGGTTGTTTTTATCAGGTTAGGTGGAATGCATTGCTTGCAGGGTTCGTGTTGTTGTACAACAGGTCGGCAAGTGTTAATGTTTGCAACAGGTGGATGTTTGTGTTCATTTGTAGCAGGTGGGCAGCCTAGTTGGTTGCTGGAAAGGATAGGGGAAACAGTTTAACTCGTTTATTTTACAACAAGTTTGCACCTACTCGTTTGTTCAATCAACGAGTTTCATTAATTAAAGTCATTAACGAGTTTGCACCTATTTCAGCAAGTAAGTTTAAAACCCTTCCAATTCCGATATACCATGAGAGACTTGCCCATTGAAGTTGTTTACCCTTCAAGACATTATTTCTCTCCACACAAAAAGGAGAATATTATATATGTATGTATGTATGTAAATTTATATAATTTTGATGTGTAGACTTCCGTTGATAATGAATCCCATCATGTAAAAGTAAATATTAGAGTTCAATCTTCATCCCTTGCTGTACTTGTGAAGATGCCAAAGAACAGAAAAGCATGTCCACCCATGATGCGTTAAGTTAGAACTAAGAAGATTCTCTTGACCTAAAGAGTAATCCAAAGGTACAACCCTCTCAGTGGACCATCATACACATTTTTCGTGTATGAAAAATCAACACTGTAACTAACTTAGAGGGTGTAAGACCAGATATCATAGAAATTGCAGGGGAACAGACGCTATAGAAATAAATAAGTGTATTCAGGTAATGCAAATCCATAGCCCCTTTTTTATTCTGAATGTCCATATTATATCGTGTCCAATTGGGACATCAACCCTTTGCCTATTTCTTTGGCAATAGGGGATCCAACACTTACTGCTGGTGGTTTATGCATACAGAGAGAGTATATATTCATAAGTGAAGACATAAAATAAATAAATAAAAGGAGAGAATAGATGTTAGGAAACAAAGCTGATACCACACAGCCATATGCCTGTACCTCTAAAACACATTTTCCCAAATATCTATGGAAGTGGCTCAAGATTTTCCACAATGACCTATATAAAGAGGGTTTCAGAGCTAAGATGAAAAGGAGATGGAAATACCACAGCGGCTTCTATGAATGCAGACCCAAAACATATGTACATCTCTTTGAAAAGTTTTCAAATGCCGCAATTTTTGAAAATCAAGCTTGAAGCAGTAGCTGATCAATGACAACCAAGAGAGCACTGAACCCAATTTCTTGTCATTTCAGCTGCATGTGTGCTTTGAAAATTAAGAAAAACTAAAATGCTTAGGAACCCCATTATCAGAATTTCCTACAAATATAACGATGAGCAACAAAATTCAACAATGAATGGTGTAAGAGTCACACAAGTCCGGTGTGAAATAATTCAAAATTTTGAAACTTTCAGCAGTAGTTAAAACTAATTATAATGAAATTAAGGAGAAGATGCAAAAATGACAACATACCGGCATAAGCCAAGTAACACCTGATACAAATCTTCCCAAAGCAGACAGCAAGTACAGACTGGCAGCCACCTGTAGAGAAGAACATGAGATCAAAGCTTTGGGTACATGTTTGAAAATCTCTTTTCACTGTGAGGATTGCTAAAACATTACATGATAAATCAATCGCAGAGATTTGACAGCAGGACTACACATGCCTCTTGCACTCAGCCATTCACCACCATCTCTTAATTTGTCAATTCAAGACCAAAACTAGTTGGCATCTGTACAGACTTTCAACCATTAACATCCATTTTTTGCTTCGCTTAAATGCCAACAAATGAATCTCTGACACTGACAACCCAGCTCCATAGCTTAAAGACGTGTCCAAATCTATAATTCCTTGTACACTTTATGCACTGTAGCATGAGTCAGGGCAAGACCACCTAAATCAACAAACTCTTTAGGGATAGGCTCAGAATTCTGCTCTTCAAAATATTCCTCATCAAGGTAAAGTAGTAATGTGGGCGCAACATTAACCAAATTACCAAATTCATTAAATCATCAAACTCAATCACATAAAAGTTAGGTTCGTAAACCAACACTTCTAGTTTGTCCTCATCAAACTCCTGCACATATTCTGCCACAAAAAAATCATGTTTGCCCACTACTTCAGTCTTGGTCCCTTTGATTCTGTTACTTAGTGGCGGGGCACTTAAGGGTGGAGAATATACTTCTATTTTCGAGTTCAAGGAGAACACTTGGTTTGATGAATAGTGATTTGAAGAATAATGGCTGCCTCTACTCAATCCAATGCGGTTCCTAGAGAGCAAGTCATATTATTGGACAAAAGTATAAGCATAGGCAACAGTGGTAATACCTCAAAAAGTTCTCTCCTAAGATAGTCATGCAAGCCTTGACTAAACCGGATCAAAGTTATGGTTTCATTTTCAATTATGGCATCCCATCCTGAAACCATCAAATTCAGTGAAATACTCAGTCACCAACAGTTGCCTTGCATAAGACAATTCTATTGGTCCAACAAATTAATCTGTTCATGCCAGTAATACATCCTATCATTCCTTTTTTTTTTTGTGGTATTGGCCATAAGAACTGAACATGTCAATTGTTGATAGAATGCATCAAACTGGCAAGGCTCCATGGTAATGCAACTATGAAAAAATTACTATGGGAAGGCTCATTTTTTTTTTTTAGACCTTGCCGAGAGCTTCGCCGGAGGGTGCCAACATGATCGTCTAAGAGAGCTGAGTTTGATGAAAGGGGGTCGAGGACCACACGCAAAAGCAAAGGCCGAACATAGATCTTACTTGCAAAGACACTGGAGGCGCATGGGGGTTGAAGGACCTTCGCAGCTTGGTCGACAGAGGTTGCCGATGATAGACGAGGCTGGTGGTGATGCTATTTGGCTTCGTTGGTGGCTAGAAGAAGACCTATTAAAGTTTTGCAGTAGCAATGCCTGGGAGGTACGCCGATGATGGAGATAGAGGCTTCAATCAGTGGGAGGGCTCTTCACGATGTCAGAGAAGATGATGCTGGGGTCATTTGAAGTTATAGGGCTTCTAGTTGCTTTGTCAATGCTTGCGAGGGTTCTGGTAGAACCAGTGATGGAGATCACGATCGAAGAAAGATAACGATGTTATGAACAGTGACTTGAATATCAAGAGAGGGTCCATTTGGCTCAAAGCATTGATGAAAAGTGAATTATTGTGGATTTGGGCTCTAGTATCAAATATGTGAAATAATAAGAAGATTAAGCAAAGAAAAAGAAATATAACCAAGAGAAAAGAATTAAGCCAGGGAGAGAAGAAATGGTAGGGAAATCGTTCATCATCAACTAATTGAACCAATACAAAAGCACATTATAAATAAGAGAACTTAGAAACCCAGAAGCCTAATCTAGGGAACACCCTTCAAAAACCAGCCTAGCATACCTTACTTAGTTGAGCACATAGGAGGACTTCAAAAATTTCCTCAATTTCTAAATTCAATTCTCTTGCACAAGGCTGAATTTCACAAGGGTACAGGATAAAAGGCAATTCTTTGATGATCATCCCCCCAACACCCAACCCCCCGGCAGGACCCTTTTCCCCTTTCTATCTTCTTTTCTCAGTAAGCAAACAAATTTATACTCAAGATATGCACACGTTGCTATTTCCTACAAAATTGAATCCATGTTCGTTGCCAAAGATTATGCGCGATTAACTGAACAAAACAAAGTGCTTCAACATATTATTAGAAGTCACTGCATGTGTTCTAAACTGAACATTGTCCATTACAGCAAAACTACAAAATAACCCAGAATTTATAAAACTAAATACCTTCAAAAACAACCTCTTGTCATGCCCAGTAGCCGCAACCCGTAAAACAGATTCAGCTGCACCAATAGTATTAGCCAAGCAGGCAAATATGCTGTTGGCAGTATCCTGAGAGATCTGCCATTCAAGAGGATCCACAGGCCCTGCAAGAAAAATTTATGGCATCACGACAAGTTCCATAACGCAATCATAAAAGTACATTGTAACTTTCATTGAGAATAATTTGCAGTCCAATACAATACATGAAAGGAGTCCAATTCAAAGAAACTATAAATAAATTTTCATTTATTTTCTAGTATTCTTTTTTCCACTCACCCTAATCACCGATTCAATTGTCAAATTTCCCTATAAATGCAACTCTACATTCAAATTCTAACAACGTTAAGACCTGCGGATTTAATTTAAAAAAAAAAACTAACGACATGCATACACACACACACAACACACTATATATGAGTGTCAGAAAGAGAGAGTTACGAACGAGACGTTGATGTGGCGGAAGAGGAGACCGAGAATGGCGAGGGAGCAGAGAAGGACGATAAATACGTCGGAGACGAGGGAGACCATGCTCGAATTCCTATACGCGCAGTGGTAGTACACCAAACTCCCGCATATCATCGTTATCAGCGCCTTCCCTCCTTCTCCTCCTCCTCCTCTTGCAGCTTCCCTTGCATTTGCACAAGCAGTACCACTACTCCTTCCGCCGCCTCCGCCGGCGGACTCCGATTCCCTCATCCTTTTCTCCACTGGCTCTACCTGCTAACGCTATTGTAGCTGCCTCCGGGTTTGTATGCAATTGCCTATTGCAATGGGGTTCGTTTTGACCAGTTGACCTTCATTGATCCCAAATGGGAATTTGCTGCAGATGCGATCGTGCGAGTCAATAAAATCTTTATTTTCAAGATTAAGCCAGTTTTACGGGAAATTCTCTGTTACGAAACTAGTAATTTTTAGTACTCAATTAAAAAATAAATATATTATATTGAATATCTATGAGGCTTATAAAATATATAAAATATTCTTGTAATTTTAAAAATTACACATATTACCTTTATTTTTTAAGATTATATTACAAATTCTTTTCTAATTTGGTTTGATTCTCCTTATTGATATTTTATACAATCATATCCGATTAATGATCAAAACTTAAGAAATTTAAATATATATTATTGATTATTCTAACAATTTTATGTTATTTTAACTGCTTGATTGTTTATCTAAATTTTTGAAGCATATGATTATAATTCAATACAATATTTGAAATATATGATGAGATTTAATTCGATTATATGCTTTGACAATTAAATCTTTAATTAAACTTATCTAAAAATCTTGAAATAATTAGATCTATTTGAATCATTTTTCAAAGTGTCTTATTGTTACTTAGTATAACTTTTAATGACGAGATCTCTTATTTTTTATAACCAACTTGGTATAACTTTTGATGATGAGATCTCTTATTTTTTATCACTAAATGGTCAAGTGCTCTTATTTAGCATTTTGATCTGTTCATCCATACATTAGTACTTCTAATAATAGGAAAAAAATTTGTAATAAAATTTAAAAAATAAATTTTATAAATTTAATTTTTGAAACTAGTCTTTTCTCATCTAGAAATTTTAGGCTTCTCTTGATGGTAATAACAATGTTACCCTGTATGAATGTTGTGGTTCTTTTGGTTAGAATGTCAGGATAACGATTTCCATATCGTATGTCAGAACGCCAATCTGTAGTGAGATAATAGTTTCCATGTCATATCGCCAATCTGTAGTGAGATAACAGTTTCCATCTCGTATATTAGAGAAAAAAGGGGTTTTTTTGTTGATTGATGAAGAGGGGTTCTACGTGCCAAGATGGCTCTTGGGAGCTCAACCCAGTGACCCTTTGCTTGGTCGAGTCGTTTCTTTATCTCATTCATTATAGCTTTGTTAAAAATCTTAGCTTTAGCATTGCCTTATGGGTATGCTAGGGTTAAGCAATGATTTCTGATCCCAAAGGTCCAAGTAGAAGTTTCTAAACGCCAAACTATCAAACTGGGTGTCGTTATTAGAGACAAATGCCATGAAATGCCAAAACTTGCGACGGTATTCCTCTAGATGAATCGCCTAGTATTAGCATCCTTTCACCTGACCTTGAGGACTTGTATACACATCTCATATTTCTGTTTATGATATGTTTAAATTTTTGAATTATATCTCCCCAGGGTTTCATGGAAGAGTTGAAATTAGTCAACATTGCGTTGGAGGAGTATATATTGTAGAAAGTGAAACTCAATTAAAACCTAGTTATTTTTATTTTTCTAACTCAATTATGAAGATAAAATAAATTTAACCGTTTCAATTCATTTTAATTTCCGACAAAGGGCAGTTATTAAAATTTTAAATTTGACAAAACATCAATATTTAATAAATTATTTTTTTATTAACACCCCTTAACCACCTATAAATATTCTAATTTGAAGAGATGTGACAATAATTTTCTAAAAAAAAAAAAAAAACTAGTAGGTTATTTAAGTAATTTTAATTTTAAACTTCTTTTTTTTTTCCGCAAGAGAAGTCCAACTAAAAAAAAAAAAGGAAAAAACATAAATAACAATTATTCAGATCCAGCATGCAACTACGTCTAGTAGTCAAGAATGATAAAACATTATCAACTTAATTTTTATATATGTATGTATGCATGTATGTATGTATAAGTTACCAACATAAGATGCCTCCACATTTTTAGTTTCGTCCCAGTGCCCTTAAATCATAAAATTGACTGGCCTTGCACTGAATCATGAAAAATGACAACCCAATTCAGAACTTTTCAATATCATTTCCATCCGACCCTCCCATATCCTTCTGTCCGATACAAAAACTTTGGGAGTGGTGCAACAGAAGAATAATACCATACCCGAATACAGAATATTTGTTCATAAAACCAGAGGATTTGAATAGTGAGTTCCCTCCATTGTTCTTGCCTCATTGGTGATTACTGCAAAGAACTCTCCCCCTCTTTGCTACAGCAGAAAAGATTTGTCACTTGTCTAGTTTAGTTACATAAACCTAGAACAAACTCTACAAATTCCCTAGAGAAAGGAAGTAAAGAGAGGTACTCCTTTCATCCCGAGAGAACTGTCCCTGTCCAAAAGAGAAAGATATGCTAAGCACGGTCACGCGCTTGTGCAATCTAGGCCGTCCATCTGGTGGGTCCCACTGTGGGACCCATTTAGATGGACGGTCCAAATTGCAGCGACTGTGCATAGATAGACCTCCCCATTAGCAAGGAAAAAGGATGGGAGAGGGGTCTCTCTGCAGCTTGCCATCAGATAAATCTAGTTTCTTCATCTTTTCCTCGCACCAAAACAACTGCTCTTTAGTGATCCTCACCATTCTTAGAACCCTGGACAAGACTTTCACATCAATAAGACCAAACAGCAGTTCCACTTCCTCTTGTGTTGCCGGCCACGATTTCTCTTTCCATCCTTTCTTCCTCTTCCGTAGCTCCTTCAATTTCATCTCTTTCTGCAGTTCAAGACGACAAAAAGTTGCAGGATACAATCAACAAGTCGAAAAATAATCCCATGTGGTTTGAATTATGCCGTGGAGAAATATTACTCTCAGCATGATCATATCAATATTTGTAGTTGAAAACAGAAAACCACTATCTTAAGACTGGTGGCTTCAGTCTCGCAGAATGGTGAATTTCTCAACTAGGTGGCTTCAACAAACCAGTTCAGATTTTAGGCTATGTTTAGAACATGGATTTCTGGAGGAAATAGAAAAGTGAAGGAAAAATAAACTTATTAGTTTACGTTGTTTTGTAATGCTTAACTAAGTGTTTTTTTTTTAATTCTTTTTTTTTTTTGACAAATATCTATTTATTATCTTCTCATTTTTCTAACTCAACTGAAAAAATTACACAAATTTGACCTCTCCACTTTAGTTTACTTTGTGCCATTTTCCTTCACTTTTCTTTTCTCTCCAGCAATCCATATTCCAAAAATAGCATTAACGCCCTTATGTCATGCATAATTTCACAAACAAATGCAATAGGGCAGGTTAATAGGGGACAGACCTACCCTGTGACAACTATAGATATATAGTATAGGTGTATTTATAGATATATATATCCCCACCCTTGTACTTTGGGCCATTAATAATACATGAGACTTGATTTTTAAGTTGGGTCATTAATAAGATATGGGACTTGGTTCTTTAGTTGAGCCATTAATAGTCTAACCTAGTCAATTGAATAACTTTTAAGAGAGTTTGTGAATGGGCCATATATATTTGCTTGATTTTTTCAGCACATAACCCTCAAATAAATTGCTCGATTCTGAGATTGCATTTTTCAGATTGGGGGAGAAGTATTAAAATTTATAGGAATTGGCTCCCCCCCCCCTACTAGGTTCTGTCCCTGGTCTGATCAAAAAGCATATATCGAATCCATTGGTCTTCAAGATTGAAAATGATCATTTATACTTGGCATCAATTCTTTTTTTGTAAAACATTCCTTTCAGTTCTGCATCATACAAGCTACCAACAAGCCATATAACCGATATCAAATTGCAACAGGACCAATCAATACGCTGAATGAAGTTTGCAGTAGTTAGACAGATTATAGGTTTTTATTTCATAAGTAAAAAAGAATAGTTAAAAAGGCATGCCACCCACGAACAAAATCACTCAAACAGAGTGCCAGTGGTGCATCCATATGCTCTGAGTCAGACAACTTACAGATATTATATGTGCAAGTAATGTTAGACAGAGACTTATAAGTGAACCAATTAGACATTGGCTAATTGCAGATAAACCTTTTAAATGACGTGCAAAACTACTGGAGGGTATCAAGGTCAAACATACAGTTGATAACTAGGTAAGCAGCTCAACAAAATTACTAGGTGTTTCAGATATAATTTTAAGGTATGGGAGCAAGGTATTCAGTAATGGATAGTTTAATGGTTTTGAGAAAAGAAAATGTACCGCAGAAGCACAGGACTGCGAGTATAAAATTAAAATATATGGCATGATTAGTCACCTTGTCAAGAGAAGACTGAATCTGTTGGAGAGGGGCCAACTGGTTCTGACCTCCAAATAGATTACGAACACCACTTGACTTTTTCTTGTCCATCTTTAGGAAAAGGTGGAAAGTGAGGATTGAATGCTCAATTATTCTCATTAGGTCTGCAGAGAGTACCAGCAAATCTGACTCCTCTCCTTCTGTCTCTCCCATGTCTGAATCCAGAAAGATTACATGAAGTAAATAACTTTCAAAAAAGAAGAACAGAGAAGTAAATCTTAATCCCCTTCTCAAAAAAACCTTATTTTTTTATTGGATTTGAAAAAGAGTCCCCCCCCCGGGGGGGCGGGGGAATTGTATGTAAAGTTTTTCCATTCAAGTATAACTTCCAAAAAAGAAGGCAAATCTTAAACGGAATTTCCATATTCATATAATAACATAACTATAAACAAATCAGGAAAAAAAAAGAGAGAGAGAGAGAGAGAGAGAGAGAGCCAGTAATTGATCTTAAGTTTCATAACACGAATCAACAATGTCATGCAAGCAGGACCTCCAGACTGATAGGAAGAAGTCAAACTTCCCCAAGAGCTGACCCAAGTACTAATGTGATAGTAGAATTTACCTTGCATGTTTGGAACCTGAAGCAGCTTAGGCAATGAATTTCTCAATCGAGCATAAGTTTCTGTCCTGAAACCCTGCTCAAAAGGTTCATTTTCAATATACCGCTGTAGCAAAACCTGGAACTGCTGAACCTGCTGAGCAATATGGTTGTAACTAGTGGAATTTTCAGGTTGGCTAGATATTTTCTGGCTTAATTCTGTATATTGGCAGTGGAGTGCCTCCCAAGTCAGGCAAACTTGACCTACATATGCAGTTTCAAGATCCTGATGTGGGTCATTCCCAGGCGGCTGCTGCAGATGCTCAGTTTCATTTTCAAGTTCTTCAATATTTTTGAGTGAAAGGCAGCTGAGGGGGGACAGAAGTTTCTTAGACGCAGATCTTGGTGATGGAGTTGCAGTTATATCATAGGATCCTGCAAAGCAAAGAACCATAATTTATTATTATTACTATGAAGTTAGATAACTGTTAAACAACAGCTAAGCAGAAAATCACATTAGACATCAGTCCCATTAAACATAAAAATAGCACACAGGAACAAGGTTACTAGAAACAAAAGCTTGCTTTCTTGAGGAAATTTTACTCAACAGGTTTACTACTATCTTTTCTTTTTTTTTTAAATATATAATATCAAGAAGGTTACTACTGTCTGTCTACAATCCACCATCATTAATGTGAACTTCTCTCTTTAGAACTATCTGCCATCGTTAATGTTCAAGATTTAAATAAATAAAATTTATAATAAATATATCGATAAACAAAGAAGTTGTGCAGGAAATGAGGCATAGAGTCTAAGATCACAAACACAATGTTTGACCTACGAGATGACTAGAGACAAAGCCGTGGATTTAAATGGAATTGAGTTATGGTCATATGATCTCAATGACAAAAGCTCCTGGGAAATTTAGAATTTAATAAAAAACATGGTATGGAGGAATCTTCAAATTGTGAAATTGTGTGGCTGTATCCAGAGAAACATACAACATCCAGAAACCAAAGGGGCACATGCAACTGCCCAAAGTAGCAATTGCTCTGGAATAATCTATTACTGCCTAGCTGGCAGTTTTCTTCATCCTTTTCATTGCTTCTCTTGCTCTCGATTCCCCATTCCACAACACAACTAAGTTGAACATACCCTACATACTGCTTTCAACAACACCATTACGACCTTTATATTCTTTTCATCTCTCTCTCTCTCCCTCTCTAACCTCAATTTTCTCTAAACCAATCACAGAAATGATCTTCCCAACAAAAACACTTTCTCACTCAAATTAAACCATCATCCCCATGTTCCCTCTCTGTCTTCAATTTTTCTTTCTTCTACCATTTCCCCATCCACAGCTCAACCATAAACAAATAACCAATACTCCCATCATAGGCATGAAATAGTGCATTACATGAAATAGAGCATTACAGTGAGCGAATAGTTTCCTATTTATGGTGTAATGTATGCAAATAATCAAAGTGCTTCCTGCCTATCCCCCGGCCCTTGTTTCTGTAGGTGGATTGTGGCAGCACCTATAATGTTTTATTATGGGATACACAGCCCTTGACAAATATGTTGTGAACAGATAACATAACAGTACATAATCAACATAAATAGTTTCAACAGAAATGGCACAACACCTTTGGAAAGCAACACCAGAATTAAGAAGTTAATAATCTTAAAATATGTAAAATTCAGGAAGCAAGCAATTAACACTCATAAACATATTTTACCAACTTCATGCAGTTGCTGAGCACTCAAACGGTCAAAGAAAAGCATCCGCTCACAGTAATCCTTGAATACAGCATTGAACCCACACCATGGTTGTTGACCTTCTGCTTCCACATCCCTCCAATCTCCAGAGCTTATCTTGCCCTCCTCTTCTTCTTCTTCCTCGTCTTCCAAGCCTGATTCTTCGGGTATCAGCACCAAAAAACTGTTCCTTCTCAGTTCTTTCAACCTCCTCTTAACTTCATTCATGATAAAATCATCATCATCATCCTCAGCTTCTGTAGCAGGAACAGCATCGGTTGATTTGCCAAGATCATCTCCCCCGTCGTTGTTTGGCTCTTCTGGTTGCTGAATGACGTTATCCTCTGAAGCCCTTTCTGGGTTTGGTTTGTGGGCTTTTCTAAACTTTTTCACTTTGAAGAAATCCATCACCAACTTCTACTCTGACCCCAACTTACCTTACCTTCAACTTGAAAAGTCAGATTCTTTCTTCTCAATCACAATTGATGAGCAGAGAACCAATCACTGGTACCAAAGAAAATCACCACACTTTGCAAATACTCCCAGTGAAGTATAGACCACAAAAAGGATTTTCATCCTAAAATGCCCAGAAGCTTCAGTAGATCCACAATCTACCTTGAAGCATTTGCCTCAAAAATCATACTCTATTGAAGATCAAACTACCGATTTAAATAAAAGCCCAGAAAACATATGAAAAAACCCAAAAATCTACCAACCTTAAATCAGCTAAAATAAAATTTCAGCTAACAAACCCACAACCAAAACACCATTTTTCGAACAATAAAACCAGACACAAAACACCTTCATCAAAGGTACATTTCCATCAAATGAACATTCGAGCGAAGAAAGAGCTTTTAAGCGTTGAAACCGCACCAACAGATATTGAAGCAACCCCTAGAGATGGACGAGAAGATTGGCGGATGTTCATCGACATTTCAGTGCTCAAAAGGTACACATCTGGGTGTCACCGCACTGAAACGGGCAAAAACCCAGCAAATCCGAAAAGATCAGGCCATTTACGAGGAATGTGAGAGTGAAAACCTCAAAACCCTAGAAGGGATCTCCGAAGGAGAGGAAGAGCGACCCCAGGGACTGGCGGGACAGCCAAAACAGCAACAGTGGTGCAGTAAAATTGGGAAAGCCATATATGTGAAACAATTAATTGATTAATATCCATTAGTGTAAATTGAGATTATGGCGCTTCATTTTAAGTATTTTTTCCCTTCTCTCTCTGCATGTGTATGTGCGCCTGTGTATATAGCAGTATGGCATTGGAATTCGAGCGCGAAGACACCCCAGTGTGCCATTATAGAGAGAGAGGAGAGAGAAAGAGAGTACAGAGAATATTGTCAGAAACCACACCCTGACGAGAACAGAAAACCGCGAAAAAGATGTTGGATTCGTGCATGCATATATTTAATTACCGGACTGCCCTTTGACTCTTTTAAAAAGACCATCACCGGGACCTTTCTTCTCTGAAGGGTATATACCTTTGACTCCTTTAAATTTTCACGCTTGGAACTCGTGGGATCTACCCCAAATTTTTTCCGGCTTTGTTATTTTCTGCATGGTGATGTTTTTATTTTTTATTTTTTATTTATATTCTTAAAATTTTGTAAATTGATAATAAAAATATATTTGATAAATTTATTTATATTTTTTTCAAAAAATAAAAAATTAAACAAAAAATAATTATTTTATTAAACTAAAATTATTTTAATAAATAATATAATTAAATTAAATTGATTAGTTAAACTAATATGTAATATATTTTATTCACAAACTTAAATTTAAAAATTATTTAATTTAATTAATTATTTAATATGAATATTTTATTAATTTATTTTTAATAAATTTCATCATTGGTTAATTGATTTAATAATGAATTTATTTTATTTTATTTATTTAATATGAAATATATTTTACTAAATTATTTTTAATAAATATCTTAGTTAATTATTATGAAATATTTTATTCAATTGTTTTTAATAAATAATATAATTAAATCATAATTAATATATTTTATATTACTAAATTAAATGGTATAATAATTATATTTTATTCAATTATTTCTAGGAAATAATATAATTAAATTTTAATTTAATATATTTTTTATTCATAGAATTAAATAATTTTTAATAAGTAATTTAATTAATTTAATATGAAACATATTTTATTAAATTCAATTAATTTTTAAAAACTTATAAAAATTAAATATTTTATAAAAAAAAAAATTAATAATTGTAAACAAAATTTTATTTCAAACGTAATTCTAAATTTTATTTTAGAAAAAAATAATTGTAAAAATATATAAAGAAATATAAATAAAAAACGATAGTATTACTGAACGGTCATTTGATTTGCTTGGTTTGGGAAAGAGGGAAAATAAAGAAAGAGGAAATTAAAAATATTTTAATAATTGTGAAATTTGAATTTTTTAAAAATTATTTTTTATTAAATTTTAAAAATTCAAATTATTTAAAATAGAGTGTGAGGAGGGAGTGAGAGAATAAATTTATATTAATATTATTTATACATCTTTTATATATTCGTAAAATACAATCATCACGATAGCATTTTATTGAACAAATTAGAGAATTGTGCATAAATTGATGAATAGAATCTTTAAAAAAAAAATTGATATTTTAGAGAATTTATTAAGAAAGACTGATACAAATGCCTGAATAATAAATTCAGCTTTTATTGTTCATTTGAGATATGTTGTTTATTTTATAGATTTTACAAATCTGGCCAAGAGAAGAGTGATGTAACTGGTTAACAGTGATGTGAATAATTTAACGAACTATTATTGAAGTATAGTAAAAACACTCAAAACTCACATAGTCAGAATGAAATTGAACACGTAATATATCAACATTTATATAATATAATATATCTTAAATTCATCTAAATATTAAATTCTGTAGTTGAGCATACGATTGAGAGAAAATACTAAGATAGATGACTCTTAAAATATTATTAAGGAATGACTAGGGCAATTATCCCCAATACAATTCTTTTTGTATTTTTTTAGCACATCTAATTTCTAGTAATTTTTTTCCCAACAGGGGCTCCTTTGAAAACTTTTGAAAAATATCTTAGTAAAAGTTTTAACTTCCACTAAACCCAAAAAAAAAAAAAAAAATTACAAAATCCAAAGTTGTTATAATTTTGTACGCCAGACAACTCCACATCTATTGTTTTTCGAAATTCAATAATTGCTTTATTTAAATTAGCTGATTTAAATGGTATGATAATTCTTATTTTTACACGGATAACCAATTGAAATAACAAGAAATGCAACATTTTTTTTTTTTTTTTTTGCTCCTTCGGGGTGGCCGAGCGGAAGTCGGGCTCGACTTAGAGCTTGGGCCTCTCGAGGTTCCGGGTTCGACTCCCCCACGGGGGTGAGTTACCGCTGTAATGGCGGGTGCCTAATGGCCTCCTCTCGGTCATGCCGGTCAGCCAGGACTTGCCTAGGCTGGTTAACTCTCCAGGGGCCTTTGCCGGCTAGGGTTCTGGAGCGTGCTTCGCCCTGTGCACACCCCAGTACAGGATAGCGGCTGCGGACTTCCACGTATCAGAAGAAATGCAACATTTTTAACTTCTTGGACCAAGTAATCAAGAAAGGGGTTTAAAAGTGGAACTTTTGATAAATCAAACATACAACTTCGATTATGCCTGCCCTTGCATAAGAAAAGTAACTATGGACACAATTATTGAGATCGGACTGTCCATTAATCCACACTTCATATAAAGATTGGTGCAGAGAATATGGAGAACGTAGGGGTGTTTGAATGGTAAAAAAATATAATAAAAATATTAAAAATTAATGTAAAAATGATATGTGATAAAATTTGATTAAAAATTTTTTTTTAAAATTAATAAAAATTAATGAATTTTGATAAACTAAATACTCATAATCGTTAAAGCACGCTACTTCACGTATTCCAAGTAACACATCGTGTTTGATGGAAACATCCATATTAACTTCGCATTTGTCTCTTTTTATAGTCTTTCTACTTTGCAAATATAAACAACTCCAGTCAATTAATTCAAGCAAAAGAAAACAGTTCAGGCAACTAAACTAGAACCCTAACCCACAACATCAAAGCACCCCCCCCCCCCAAAAAAACATGCAAAAACTAGACAACAAGCTAACTTTACATGCTCATATATTCCAAAGGTGATTTCAAATTTCTGCAAACCCAAAAAGCCCCAAAAGCATTTTAAAATACCTTTGAACTTTTTATCTCAATCAATAAAATATTATCTCCAAGTCAGTATAAAATTCTAATCAACCTCTCTTTTCCAAATCAATATAAAATTCTAATGAACATCTTTATTCTCTATTACTAATTAATTTTAAAGTGAATATATATATATATTTTTTTAGTAACGGAACTCCACTGATTTATTACAACCCCAACAAATCATGTAGGATAAAATGAATAATAGTATTGTATTAAACAGTTTTGGGAGGACTTATCCCTCTTTCACTTTTAATATCTCTAGACTGTACACTTTTCATACACGATGTACCAATTTGTCTCTCCATATACAAGTGAAAATCGTATGGAAGAGGACATAAAAATTTATCTCACATCGATAAATAGTGTCTGTCAAACCTATATAAAGTCCAAATAGGCTTCTCAACTCTTTACAAATTTATTTTGAATTGAATGCTTTAACATCAACAAAGATGATGAAGGAAAGAACTACAGCACAAGTCTCGAATGAGTTTTTATTACATGAAAATGGGTAAATTGAGTTTCATCTTTAAAACATATGGAACACTTGGAATTACAGAAACGTACAAGTTTCTTTGTCTTTTGATGCTGCCATATGAAACAATCTAGCGGAGTTTGGGATTGTATTTACTTATATATAATAATATATATATATATCTACACACAATTACTTGTGTATGCAAAAGTTCGATACAAGCTAGTGAGAAGCTAACCAAGCAGGTGGTATTGGCTGAAATTTGTGCTTCGCACATGCCAATACATTGTCATAATCCTCCTGATTGAAGCAGTCACGGAAATCCGTGAATAGCTTCTCAAGCACCCTCCACTGGACTTTGTGTGATCTGGAGTATGGATATGGTAGGAAAACCTGCAAAACAATGAGAATGATTTCAACTGTGATTAGTGTTGACAAGGAAACGCACCCTGCAAAAGAATGGAGGGGGGAAAAAGAGAGAAATAACGCCCGAGGGCAAGATCAAATTTGTGCAGCACTACATTCAAGACAGCATTATCTGCTCGTGTGTCTCTTCAAATGGCCAGTCAAACACTTGTATCAATAGAAAAAACCATACCCAACAAAGCGCTCATATGCTGATTCTCAAAATGTAAGTCAGTCATCGGTTTGAATTGAAGGGTATTTATATACCTTTTGTTCTCTTAGACAAAAAAGATGGGTGATTCAGGTTGAGTTCGGGGAAAAAAGCCAATTTTTTGTAGCTGGCTACTATCTATCTACTAAAAAACTAGATTTTCTGTGTTTGAGAAAGGGGGAAAAAAGGTTAACTTCTTAACTTTTTGTTAATTTGATATTTTTATCCTTCAAGACTAAAAAAAATTTTAAATGTAAGAGGGAGAAATTGGTCATTTTAGAAAAAATCAAAAAGCTAGTAGCTGGTAGCTTAGCTACCAGCTATTTTCCCAAACGCACCCTCAGTAGCCAGACAAGTTGGCTTGTTGTCATAAGCCAATAAGTTACCAGGCTGGTGATATTCATGTATTGTGTAATATGGAAAGCCATAATGGTCTTCCCTATTTAGAGTTTACTGCTGTGCACATGCTTCCTCCCTCTCCTTCAAATCAATCATATTTACATACATACCTCCATTTAAGATCTCACATTAAACAAGATATCAGTATCTCAAAGTAGTTGTTAAGTACTATTAGCTACTGAATAATTGAAAGATTGCATGATGTAAATTCTTGCTTACGTCTTCCTCTAATGCCAGCCGTTTAAGTAAAAGAAAGGTCTGCTCCTTTTCATCCATGTTGTCAATAACAGCTAACCAGATCTGTGAAGCAAGCTCATGGGCCTTGTCTCGTGATTTGCCACAGGCAATAAACTGATCTGCAAAACAGGGGGAAAAAAATGATCCCAGTTAAAACTGTTAGGCAAAACATACGGGTTCTGGTCAAGCAGGCAATAGAGAATTAACAACCAGGGAAAATATCCACACACACATACAGCTATTCTCCAAGAAGCAGTCAGTATTTAACATTACAGACAAACTTATGTTTCAGTGGAGAAGCACTGTTAAAATCCAGGTTTGATAGCGACACTTCATTATGAATAAACAATTTCACTGATTCGTTTATGTATTTTGTAAATACATTAAAAAAAATCCAAATTCTGCATGATAATGAAATGTGTGGTCAGAGAACATTTATAATTTTGAATTTCATACAAGGCACACAGGTTGGAATGCAAGAACGACCTTGTGCCCCAATCACTTCAGCAGAAGATTTACAGGCATGATTTTTGGTAAATTGGTAACAGTAAACAAATGGCAGTGTCACAGCAATGACAACACTAATGTTGATTAACATGGTTGTGTTTGAGATTTTGAGTACTAAAAGTCAGTGTAATTGATGTTTGCCACTGTGTCTGAAAGTTGAGTTAGCAATATACAATGTTAAAGATTTAGAAGCAGAAAATATGGCAATGGAGACTAAGAGTGGTTCTCAAGATGGTTGTAGTGATATTTGGAGGTGGCAATTTTGGTGGCAATAGAGCTGATCAGTGAGTGATTTTGTGCCATTGGAATCTTCACGCATATTGAATGCTTCGTCTGGGTGCAAGTTTTTTCATAATATTAACTACAGAATGGATTGCGCAGAGCCATTCCCATGATAAAAGAATTCACAATAAGGACACAATGGAAGTGCATATAAAATCTACAAAAAAAAAAATACGGTGTGCATATAATCAAGCCATGTGAATATTGCATCTCGGCCTACTAACCATCTTCTGAGAAGAACATGTGATTTAAGATGCACTTCCAGCCATAGTGTAAAAAAGATATAACTTCATATCTATGGTTGGGGCAAAAACTTGCATGCAACTGATGTTAACCCGCAAAGATATTTCAACATAAAAAAGTCTGCCAAAACCTAGTTTGCAGCGACTTGCAGCTAACTAGACAAACTTGCACTCTAAGAGTTACTTTTAGATATGATCAACAATGAACTACCTCAGTTGTAAAATCTCCTGCTAAATAGTATGAACTGCCTCCCCTGCGTCTCTATATGCACTAAATTTGGGTGACGTACGGGCGAAAATATCTTGTGATGAGTAGTTGAGTGATGGACTCCAACCTTGTACGGAGATGACGTGGAGCCAGTGAAACTACTTTAGCATTTAATATTTTCCTGGTAAACAAATGAATTGCCAGTTCAAGCACCATTTCGATTATGTTGGATATGCATTTTTTCCCTTCATCTTTTCATTCATCGTTGGCAATTTCTTCTTAATAATAGTCTGTATGGAGTTGGAAAGAAACTATTAAACATGACCTGACCTACCTAGATCTATCGAATGACATGACCCTAAACAGATCTAATTGGTGTCGACAAATCCATATAGCCAACTCCACCTAGTGGGAAAATGCTTGATTTTTGTTTGGTTTGGTTTAATGGTCTGTATGGAGCTTCATAATATTGCTACTTGAGTTCAGCATTTTCTCAAACCATTTTGTCACACTAGCAGGCATGTGTACCTACTGAGGTCACTGCTTAAGAATCTACAACCCACCTCTCTAAATCCTTTTTTTTTTTTTTTTTTTGTGGGTAGGTCTCTCTAAATCCTTTCAGAATGGAATGCGGCTAGTGTTTGCAGATAGTCTCTCACAATTATCACCACAAGAAGTGCTCCATTAGCACAAAAGACTATTTTTCATACAGTTACAAAATTACAAACTCCCGCCTATGTTTTTTTTTTCATAGCTAGTCCCAAGCCCGGATAAAGGAGGAGGGTTGTATAAGGTAGTCAACAGCCAGTGTAAAACTTGTCGAATTTTTTTCATGAATTTTCCGACACCTAACGAGGTAGAGGAAGATACAAGAGAAGTTGGAAAGAAAATATTAAACATAACCTTGCCTACCTAGATCTATCAGAGGACATTGACCCTAAACAGATCTAATTGGTGTCGACAAATTCATATAACCGACCCCATCTAGTGGGAAAAGACTTGGTTTGGTTTGGTTTACAAAATTACAACACAAGTTGCTGAAAATTGATAAAAGTTTTAATTGAGAACAAACCTATGATAGTCCCATGAAGTATACCAGCAGGAGGAGGCATAGTTGAAATTTGAAGCTGCTCCTTCAAAAACAAATAAGCATGGCCCACAATTTCATCCAATTCATCATCAAGAGAAAACATGTGTTTACTGACACATAATGCAGTATATCTCCTGAAGAGCAGAAATATAACATTAGAGTGTAACGCTGTTTATCAACACCAACTAAAGATTTGAAAGTAGAGCAAACAAAGACAGTTAGCCTCTACAAAATATATCACAGAAGGATCCACAAGAAGTTAAAAAAATGTTTAACAGCACTTCATTTGGTCATTAAATCCAGATTATATTTACAAGGCATTACATCTCAAGGCTGAATTTTTTAGTGCAGGCATTGTGAACCAGTTTATAGCTAACTCATTAATTTCAGTTCTCTGTTTAGAATTCATTTAGGGCAACCCAGTGCATAAGGCTCTTGCATTGCAAGTTCTGGAGAAGATTAGATGTAACAACTTTCACTCTGCAAGCAAAGAGGTAAATTCTAGGCTTCGAACCCTTGACCCCTAGGTCGAGCAAAGAATCACATCCGGTTTTAGCTATTAGAAAATAATGTTTTTTTTGAACCAGTGACCTTAACTTGAACTGAAGCAGAAGATATAGTCAACCTGAAAGTGTTGTGAATACTACATGGAAGATATTGCAACTGGTTGTCTAGGAAGGAAGACATTCACAGATTTTAGGGACTAAAATAAATTCTGTGGACATCATGACAAATAATATAAATAAAGTATCAGGATTAAGCATCCTATATTCTTTGTAATCAAGTGCCAAATAGATGTGTGTGTGTGTGTGTGTGTGTGAGAGAGAGAGAGAGTCATGTCGAAATCTACCTTTTGCTCTTTCCTCGAGGAATAGGCCCAGGCCACCTTTTAGCATAAGCAGCCAAAGGAAAGCTCCTCAGAAGGGCAGCATGCCACAAGCATTCTTCCTGAAACAGGTTAGCCCACTGCTTCTTCACACAAGATAGTTGCACCCATTCCGATATGGGAACCCGGATGAAGATTTCTATCAATAGATGATCTGGAAGCTTCCCGAAAGGATTATCAGCAGAAATGAAGGCAATACCTCTGCTGTCATCTGTCATTGGACTACAGAACCATACTGAATACATCAGTAACCAAAAGTGCCAAGTTCAAAGAAGTTAAGAAAGAGAAATAATATATGACAGAAGGCCCAAAGATCAAAACAAAATCAATAGCCAAGAAAGGGGAACAACAGCCCACAAAACAGAAGGAAAATCACTGGAGTAAATTGCAGAGGAAGACAAAGAAGAAGAGAATGAATCGACGAGTTAAAGAACCAAAATGACAATTGCCCATGGTCACTATCCAAACTATTTGTCAAGCCCAATTTATGCCATGAAAATCATTTCAGTGCCACCGGTAATAAGCGCTCCGCAATATCTCAAAGAATAAATTGTTTTAGGCGAAACTAATTCAAAGAGAGTACACAGAAGTCATTACAAACCTTTTAGCAAAACTCCAAGAAAAAAAAATTATCAACAACTGGAGTTGCTTCTGTTAATAACCAAGTATTTTTTTTTTTTTTATCATCTTTCTAGCCTACTCATAAAGTAATCCGCAATATCTCAAAGAATAAATTGTTTTAGGCGAAACTAATTCAAAGAGAGTACACAGAAGTCATTACAACCTTTTTAGCAAACTCCAAGAAAAAAAATTATCAACAACTGGAGTTGCTTCTGTTATAACCAAGTATTTTTTTTTTTTTATCATCTTTCTAGCCTACTCATAAAGTAAGCTATGTGCTATACTGTCCTAAGAATCTATAGAATAAACTAATTGATCAACACAACATCAGAAACTGAACTAATTATACACAAAATGGACCAATCTTTATTCATTGCTATTACTGCTATTATTGTCATCTTTATCATTATGTGCAAAAACTGCAATGGGGAAATTGTGCTCAATAAAAAAAAAATCACCAGCTCCTCTGTTCCTCAAGATACAAAAGGAACTTGGAAGCACAGGACAGATGTTTCAGTCCTCGTGGTCAAAATACACACACAGTGTGTGTGTGTGTGTGTGTGTGTGTGTGTGTGTGTGTGAGAGAGAGAGAGGAGAGAGAGATAAAGTCTTTTCAATGATAAAGAAAAAAGTGTAAATGCGCAGCTAATAAAGAATGTTAAGAGGAATCAAATTAGGAGATATTACATGACCCTTCAATACCAGTGACGCCTGTTACCCAAATGAGCCCAGTGATGATAACCAGAAGCTCCTTCCCCAAACTCTGTTGACAAATTTACAAGTTACATCATCAACTCAAAATCAAAATAGAGCAATAGATCCCTTCCAAAAGAGCTAATACTGCAACTACAAAACTAGTTCTGGGAAAATTTTCAAAACCCATGATTCATTTGATGCGGTGAAAACAGTGTGGCTTTATCCCCACCCATGAGCTGAAAATTAATAAAAAGTGAGATGATATTAAAAATCAGGAGAAGCGGATAAGCGGAGCAAATTGTGAGTTCGAAAAAAACAAAAGGGACACCGATGCATGGAAACAGATTCAATTCATTAAAGTATAAAGCTAGAATTGAGACAGGTGAAAGAAATCAGAACATCAATAAGCTTAGATGTTCATTCTAGAAATCTGTAGGAAACAAGAAAGTGAATAAGGAATTCATACCTTAAAGAACGAGGAGAGTAGATTGTAGAACCCTCTCCCTCCCTTGAGAAGAGAGAGAGAGCGAGAGAGAGAGAGAGAGAGAGGCCCGCCAGGGTGGATGTGCTCGTAGGTTCATTCGTATTTGTACAGTGACAGACTTCGCACCGATCAAAGTGTTTTAAAAAATGAAAATAAAAAAAATAAAAAATAAATTGAAATTCTTTCGTTTTTTTTTAACTAAAAAAATTAAAATGTGGGTAGGCAAATTTAATCAATTTAAAAAATAGTAAAAAAATTAGTAACGGATTGCTTCAAATTATTAGCTATTTTTTTTAGCTTAGTTACTAAAAAAAAGAGTTATTTTTACCTTTCAAAAAATTTCTTTAACAGAAAAATGATTTACAATATTAGTATAAGTTCTGTTTAGAGTGATCAAAAATTTTAAAAAATGATAAAAAATATTAAAAATTTTAAAATTATTTATTTTTTACATTAATGCACGAATTATAAAATTACAATTTATTTTTCTTTATCTTACATTTTGTTACTACAAGCGTTCGCATAATAATACTGCATTTTGATTAAGAATTTATTACAAAAACTAAAAAAAGTAATTTAATTTTGGTTTAAAAAATTAAATTGTGATAGAAAATAAAGAAAAAGATTTGAGATTTTAAAAATTAAAAAAAATATATTAAAAATTCTAATATATTAGTAAATATTTTTATTTATTATATTTTTTAATAAAGATGTATTTAAATTTTCAGATTTTCTTCATTTTTTATTTTTTCATTTCTTCTTCTTACTAAATCCTACGACTAAAGCACACCTTAAACACATTAAACATTGATATTACGCAAAACTATTATTATTGAAAAAAAAATAAGAATGTCACACAATAATACAAATTCATTGATTTAAAATTAATATAATTTGATCCGACTTTAAAAAAAATTAAATTAAAATTATTATAAATTTCAATGCAATAAGTTAATATGATTATCAACTGAAATATAATTTAAAATTCAATAGTTTTTATTTAAACTTGATTCGATATTTTAAATATATTTAAAGGTTTTATAAAAATAAATGAATTTAAATTAATTAACTATAAATTAATGCTCATTGAATATCCAGTTCAACTCAGTTTATAATTGAAGCGTGCCATGTTGCATGTATTTATAATGGATTATTTAGATAACAAAATAATGATTTATGGCGAAATCAACTCTGTGCTTGGAGTTTCCAAAAAAAAAAAAAAGAGTAAATCCCTCCAAATCTTTATAAAATTTAAAATTTTTACTCACAAATTCCGAAATTACAATTTTTATAAATTTATAATAACTTTTTAACTCCAAATACTCTTTAATTTAAGGTATGATGAGTCCTTTTGGCACGATGTCATACGCTCAAAAATTCTAAAAGTTTTTAAAAATTTCTAAAAATTATTTACACTACACGAATTATGAATTCACAAATTATCTTTAATTATCTCACTTTTTATCACTCCAAACGCTCTCGACATGTGAGTAAGAAAAGTAATAAACCAAGGTTGATAAGTACAGAATTTGGACTCTACTTTGGACCCAATTGAAAGTGACAATTTTACGAACCTTTGGTAATTTTTTTATACGTTCACTAAAAATTTGAAATTTTCAATAACTTTTAAGAATTTTTAGTTGTTTAATAAAAAGTTAGAAAAAATTTTAAAAATTTTTAGAAGCATTTGGTTGCAAAATAAAAAAGTTGAAGAAATTTTCAAAAAGTTTATAGCAACTTTTAAATATTGCCAAATATATAAAAAAATAAAAGTTACTAAAAATTTTTCCTTTTTTTTAAGTTTCAAATAACCCTTTAATTCAAACCTATCTTAACGAAACAAGCTTGAAAATACATTTTTGAGATAGGAGCAAGCTAAGAATAATTTTTTTTTGATCTTTTTTAATTAAGTTTAAAATTATAAAAACATATTTATTAATTTCATTTTATATGTAGAAAAATTAAAATATTGAAATGTTTAATTTGACTATATATTTTGTTACTTTATATATTAATACTTTTATTTTTTATTCTTTTAATTAATTGTTAATTTATATATGTTTATTTATTTTATCACTTTTAAAAATAAAATAATAAAATATTATTAATCTTAATTAGATAAATTTGAACTTCCCATGCCCAAAACAGGATAAGAATCATAAGATGAAGGCGAGAAATAACATGTGATTTATTTAAGACATATTGTCATAAGCAATACTACACTATTATATATATATATATATATATTAAATTTTTTATCAAAATTAATGTTGTAAAATTATTTTTTAATTTTTTAATCTATTAAAGAATTTTTGTAATTACAAAATATATTATTTTAATTGAAATTTTTTATATAAGTTTAAAAAAAAAACAATAATTTTCATATTGCCATCTCATTGCGCCTATGGTCCAGAGAATGGACCACTCGTACCTATATGTGGTCTCACAAATTCTGGTTTGGAGATTCCAAACGGATAAGATAGTGATGTTCATTGGGGATGCATACCCTGCACTGACATTTTAATTAAGGGTTAAATTACACTTTGCATGTACTAATGGACTCATCTTTTTTTTTTTCCTTAAATTTATCTGGACTAATTTACGTATACTTCAACTAATTTCTGGGATCTTAAAGTTAACGATCAGGTAAATTCTCCAGTAATACTAAAGAGACTCAAATTAATACCACTGAAAAATAATCTAATATTTAAAATAATAATTAAAAGTTTAAAATTTTAAATTATTGTAATATTAATACTCTATTAAAAAAATATCCAGTTAAATAAGTTTATTTAATAGAAAATTTGTGACCAAAAGTTTATGAAGAGTGAGGCTTAGTTTGGAAATACTAGGTAGGAGTGTGCATGGGTCGGATTGATTCGGGTTTGTACCTAAACCCGGAACCGAATGATTTTTTTCGGTTTCTAAAATTTGGACCTGAAATTGAACCGATTTAAATTGAAACCAAACCAAATCGAACCGAAAAAATCGGGTTGGTTCGGTTCGGTTTTGAGGTTAGATCACTTTGGATTGGGTCGAACCCATTTTCGGTTTAGACAATTTTCGGTTTGGATCGGGTCCATTCCGAGTTGGGTCGGATCCATTAAAAAATGCAACATTTAGTACAAGTCAAAATAAAATACAATCCCATAAAATTACTTAAAAAAAGGCAGCATTTAATAAAATCCATAATAAAATATAATCCCATAATATTATAAATGGAACCCTAACTCCCTTTTATTTTATATATTATAAATTATATAATATATAATTATATATATTAAATTTTCGGGTTGATTCGGATATTTTCGATTTAGTTCGGATTTGGTTCGGGTCGGTTCGGGTTCAAAATATACCAATCCGGGAACCGAACCGAAAAAATCAATTTTGCAATTTTTCAACCCAGAACTGACCCAAAACAATATAAATCCGAACTAACCCAAACCAAATTGACTGGATCGGTTCGGTTTTCGCGTTGTTCGGGTATTTTGTGCACCCCTAATACTAGGTAAAAGCTAACTTTTTTATTTTATTTTTTAAAATAACCAAAATTACCTCCTTACATTTTAAATTTCTTTTAAATTATGAAAAGTAAAATATCAAATTAATAAAAACTATAAACTAAATACTAAAAAGTTAACTTTTTTTCTTTTCCAAATACAAAAAACAATAATAATAATAATAATTAACTTTTTTTTTTTCAAACTAAGCTTTAATATTACAATAATTTAAATCCTTAATGCGTTAATTATTATAATTAAAGCGTTGCTCTCTTGTTTGATTACAAGGTATGTTAACCAAAGCATATGGTACACTTATCGGGCATCCATAATTCCGTCCAATTAAGTAAATTATTTTCAAATACATTAATTTTATGATTTTATCCTTTTGGAGTTTTGATTCACTTGAATCCTATAGGTTATTATACACTCAAACGGGTGAAAACCATGAAACCAGGTTCGGTTTGAATTTATTGAATCTGGTTACACTCCATTTCAAACATTTATTTTGTTGAATTGGTTTTATTTTAAAATAAAGAATTATATTTAATTTGTTAAATAAAATTTTGTATTAAAAACATATTTTTAATTTAAGAATTAAATTGATTTGATTTAAAAGAAATACTAAATTGACCATGATATTAATAGTAAATAGAAAATATGGTAAATATGATATATGATAATAATTTGTCCACTTACTTAAATAATTTAAGCAAATAATAAATTATTATCAAATTTTATTGTCTTGAATTAGATTTCAAATGATACAAAAATTCCAAAGTTTAAGTTTATGAAATGAAATCAAATTCAATTCATGAAATTTTATTTTAATTCAAAATATAAGAATGGTGGGAAATGTCATTAAATGAAATTAAATTCTATCGAATCCACCATTTTCCAAACGGAGTGTTATTTTATTAAAAATTAGAAAATCACCAACATTAACGTAAGCAAGCATAGAAAACACTAGGCTAGCAAGTATCGAAGCGCTCTTATCCCATATCACTTGGGTAAGATGGGATAGAATGTATATAGTGGATTCAATATCTACATACTACAATGTGTTTTAAAGTTGTACAAACACTAGATTGTATTAGAATTCTTAGGCTCCGCATGCTAGGGCAAGGGTAGTATCTGGGTGGGTGATCCTTCTAAAAATAAGTTACATTGTGCATAACTCAACCTAGTACCTAGGGTGGGTGATCCCCTATAAATGAGTTAAATTACACATAACTTGACCTAAAATTAAACAATATTCTATTGTGATAAACGTGGGTAGTGACAAAATGGACTTAAACTAACCTAAAATCAAATAATATTCTATTGTGATAATGTGGGTCATAACAAAATGAAATTAAACTCAACCTGAAATCAAACAATATTCTATTTGTAATAAATGCAGGTCGTGACAAAATGGAATTAGAGTCAAAATTTAATCAAAAGTATGAGATCACCCTAAAAAGGGATCTAAAAAAGGGAGGAGTTGTGACGGACGTAAAGAAACATTAGATAAGTTACAATTAATATGCCCTAGAAGGGGGGCCTAAAAAGGAGAGGAGTTGTGATGAGTAAGCGGTGATATGGATAGGCATAGAGAAACGTTAGGTAAGCTACAATCAAGATGCATTAAAATGCTTATATCCCACATAACCTGAGTGGGATGAGACGAAGATGAAGACGACGACGATAACAACAACAATAACAATGATAATGATCATGATGATGATGATGATAATAATAACAATAATAATAATAATAATAATACGTTTTCAAGCAAAGAGCCACAACACAATCTCCAAATAAAATAATAATACAAACTAATTCTCAAAACCCGCACTATGGATCACACAAATAAAAGTACACTAAAATATATGAGTAGAAGTATAATAAATATACGAGAGAGATTACAATCCTTTAATTATGTGATGCCCATTCAAGTAGAAGTACAATAAAATATATGAAAGAGATTATAATCCCTCAATTAAACCCTCAGGCCGTGTTTGATGCCCAGATTATATGGTCGGATTGGAGGAACTTGTCTGTGGGTCCCACAGCAATGAGGTGTTTGTTTGGTTTTTTTTGTTAATTCGTGGAAACCCACGGATTAGAGTGTTAGTGAGGAGTTTTGGGGGACGTGTAATCCGAGGGGGTTGGGGTATTATTTATCCCCCATGGTTGGATGTGCTTCCCTTCAATATCTAAAGGTTCAAAATTATTTCCTATTACATTACATATTAAATCACATCTTTTATCCCACTTTATATCCCACCAACCAAATACCAAAAAAATAATCCCACATAAAAAATTAATCCAATCTTTTATCCAATCTCATATATTATTCTATGGTATTACTTATCCCTCATCATCCAACCCTCTCAAACAAACGTACCCTCAATTTCTTCTTAAGCTCCTGATGATTACTGTTGAAGGGTCACCTAACTAAACATACCTAGGAACATGCATCATTTAAGACCAAACTAAGCCACTTAGGGTTAAGCTACCACGTATCTGTTATCGGGAGTCAAGTTATCGTGATTCTTAAACTTATATTTAAAGCCAACAATAGAATTCATTAATATAATCATGATGAGCATTCGCCGCGACCACGCCCTTATTGAGCACAATTGCAATAAATTGAACTATTAATCACATACATAACTAAGATTGCATGAGAATTAAAGAGAGGGAAATACACACTTGAGAATGCTTGAGAAAACTTAATTGCATTGTTGGTCGAAAGATTACAAAGTTTAATGAAAGAAAAAATTTAACAACTATACCTCATATAGCATCATTTTTAACATTTTGCAAAGTGACAAAAAGAAACATCTACCTTGCTAATGAGTCATAATAACCATTTGGATATTAAAATAAAATAAAATACACCGAACCTATTTATGTATCAAATAACAATGGAAAACCTATGTCTAGTTGCTTACACGATTCATAGTTTTGCAAATGTTGCGTGGACATTCATCCTTGTTGGTATGAGTATAAAATAAATGTGGGCAATGCATTAAGATACCATGTAAGGACCATTGGAGCAATTTTATCACATACAAATATGCTAAAATCATATTTACTCTCATCTCTCCCACTAGCAACTTTTATTATCATTATTACCCCCCTCCCCCTCCCCCTCCCCAAAGCAATACATTATTACAAGTACTTAGGATGACTACTTTTGCTATCCCTACACTTAGGCTGTGTTTGTTTGAGGGATTAGAAAATGAGAAATAAGTAATACCGTGGGGTCCACAAATGGAATTGGATAAAAGATGGGATTAATGTTTAATGTAGGATTATTTTTTTTGTGTTTGGTTGGTGGGATATAAAGTGGGATAAAAGTATGATTTGATATGCAATGTGATAAGAAATAATTTTTGACATTTGGATCTTGGCGGGAAACAAATCCGGAGGTGGGGTATTAATAATACCACACCCCCAGTGGTATAAGTTATCCGGCAAGTTCATGGGATTAGTGGGGCCCATAGATTTCTCATCCTCCCTTCTAAAAATCAAACAAACACTTCACAATGTGGGACCCACGGATTTGTTATCCAATCCGGCCATTTTATCCGGCTAACAAACATTGCCTTAGGGAAGGATTGTATTAATACCAAATCATTTGAGGGAGATTGTAAAGTAATTTGCCTTCGAATGGCTTAAATACCATGTCGATGACGTGGCTTCATATTATTGGGCACATCATCAAGCATGATGCTGCGTCGAAATGCTCTCCTCCCATTCGGTCCAATCCTCAGAGGACTTTTCCTTCCCTGCTATAACTATCATATAAATATGCAAAAAAAGATTCACGTTGTCCGCTCGTTCTGCTTCTTCTTCCTCCTCTCTGGTACTTCGCATCTGAGAAGCGTCGAACCTACTCTCCCAACCTCTCTTTTCATATATAATTGGAACTCGATTGGAAACCCTGGGTGGTTTCCTCGACGATCTGATCTAATCCATCTTTGTCATATATAATTGGGATTCAGTTTCAGATTTTGTTTTTTTTTCACAGTCGTATCAGTTTAAATCTTCGTTTTCTCCTCTGATCTGTCTGACAAAATGCCGTCCATCTACGGCGCTCGATTGACAACTTTCGAGGATTCTGAGAAGGAGAGCGAGTACGGATACGTTCGAAAGGTGCCTCTTTTACCGAATATCTGATCCAATTTTCCCTGATCTTCGTAGCACTGCATTGGCTTTCTAACCGATAGCTCAATTTGATTTGCTTCAAGCCCTTTATGTAGTGTTTTTTTTTCCTGATTTTTAATTGATATTAAGGTTTTATTTGGTTAATTTGATCGATTTCATAAAATTTCTAACCGTTGTGGTTGTTGTTTGGTGAAAAGCTGTAGTTCAGTTTGTTATTATGTGACTGTGTAACCTATTCCATATGTTTTATATGGTTGACAAGGTGTAAATTGATTCAAGTTAATTTTGATGTATTTTAAGTGATTCAGTTAGCTATCTTTGTATGAATATGGCTAAGATGGAGATTTAAAGTTGTCTTTCCTAGATTTGATTAGGGTTTCTGATGTAAATTTGTATGCCCAATGTTGGGTATCTAATAGCCTGAGGACCTCCGCTCTGCTGGGATTGTACTGTGGTAGTACTTTCTTTATAATTGCTTGTTAGCATTTCCTTTTGCAGTTGACTGACTAACAAGGAACTAAGATGACCATGGAGTATGCCTATAAGTACATACAATTCTTCATGATTGTTTAGTTGTTTATATTTCAAATCTATGTTTCCGAGTATTGAACCTATTGGCCTCGAGGTCACAAAGAAATGGGCTTCCATTGTGTCATAAAAGTATGTTCCCCACTGTTAGACATAGAACACTAGTTTACCAGCAAATCTTTGTGAAATGTAATTGGATCCTCATAATTGCTCCAATTTTGTGATAATTTTTAATGTCTTGTCCAATAGGTATCAGGACCTGTTGTCGTTGCCGATGGAATGGCTGGGGCTGCTATGTATGAATTAGTACGTGTTGGACATGACAACCTTATTGGGGAAATTATTCGATTGGAAGGAGATTCTGCTACAATCCAAGGTAATCACTTTTTTAGATTTTTTTCCCAAGCTTTTTAATCTATGCCTTTGTTGAACCCTGTGAGGCCTTCATGTATTGCATTGTTGCCTTTGATTTGATGTATCTCCTTTCCCACTCTCTTTTACTTTGTATCAAGTTTCCCACGGTTATAATCTTGTACATGGTTGAACTAAAGGAACTAAATATTTATAAGAAATATCGATATTCCACTTCAGTTTATGAAGAAACAGCTGGGTTGATGGTGAATGATCCTGTTCTACGAACACATAAGGTAATAGTGTTTTATTATCTTTACAATTTTGCTGCTAGCATGTTTTGATCGTTCTAGATAAAGGATTTAATGCATCATTGTATAACTTCTCCATTGGCATCACAGCCTCTGTCGGTGGAGTTGGGTCCTGGAATTTTGGGGAATATCTTTGATGGTATTCAGGTTTGTGAAATATTTTATTTCTTCATACTGTTCAACTTTTAATTTTATCTAAACAGCATATTTTGTTTATTGGGTTCTTATTATTAGCATTGCTAGAAGTGGATCCATACCAACTTCCATTTCATTTATCTTTTTGTTGAAATTTAATGCAGAGGCCTTTGAAGACTATTGCTAAACGATCTGGTGATGTGTATATCCCTCGTGGTGTCTCGGTCCCAGCTCTTGACAAAGACATACTATGGGAATTCCAGCCTAAAAAATTAGGTATTCAAAAAGCATTCTACTGTTTCTGTTTAGAGGCCTTCTAGTCCCCCCCCTCAAATCGAGAACTGGAAAGGCCTGGTGCTTTACTGTTTAATATTATCTACTGGTGGCAGGCGAGGGAGATCTTGTAACTGGAGGAGACTTATATGCCGTAAGTTTAACAGCACTCAACTTGGTTTACAGAAGCTTAGTCCTTATTTAAAATTTTTTTTGTTATATGCCTCTGGCACTTCCATTATGTTAAGTTTCTGAGTTTTCCATCTTATATCACTATGCAGACTGTCTTTGAGAACAGTTTAATGCAGCACCATGTTGCACTTCCTCCTGATTCTATGGGAAAAATAACATACATTGCACCAGCTGGTCAATATTCATTGAAGGTTTGTCTAGTTTTTTCCATGCCACTTTTTACTCTCTCTGGCATCCTTTAACTCAACTTACTGACTTATTCTGTGTACATGCAGGACACTGTTTTAGAGCTTGAGTTTCAAGGTGTTAAAAAGCAGTTTACCATGCTTCAGGTTGTTAACCTTGTAATTTGTGGTTTTACTTTCAGAGATCAGATCAGAATTTGATGCATGTTAAATTAATGTATTATGATACAAGCAAAGTTTCTTAATGTGGTTATTCCTATTTACATGTAGAGTTGGCCTGTACGAACTCCCAGGCCCGTTGCTTCAAAGCTTGCTGCTGATACTCCCCTTCTTACTGGGCAGGTAACCAACATAAATAATAATTGTGTTGCTTATTGGTTTTTATTCATGTCACATGTATCTTTGGATTTTCTTTTTTCCTAATGCCTTCCACCCCCCATCAGCGAGTTCTTGATGCTCTGTTCCCATCAGTTCTTGGCGGGACATGTGCCATACCTGGTGCATTTGGCTGTGGAAAAACGGTCATTAGTCAAGCTCTTTCTAAGGTGATCTTTCATTTTAATTATTGCCATCCTTGAAAAGTAAAAGTGATGGAACTTATTTCTAGTCATCAAACTCCTGATCACACAGTTTGTATTGATATATTTATGCAGTATTCCAATTCTGACACTGTCGTTTATGTTGGCTGCGGAGAAAGAGGAAATGAAATGGCGGAGGTATGCAGGTGTGCTTTCTTGGTTGATGATTTTTAACTGATTATATTGGACATTTTCACTCTGGATTATGTAATTATTCAGGTTCTTATGGATTTTCCTCAATTGACAATGACACTTCCTGATGGCCGCGAGGAATCTGTCATGAAACGTACCACACTTGTAGCAAACACTTCAAACATGCCTGTGGCTGCTCGCGAGGCTTCAATCTATACGGGTACGCTTATTTTTTAAGATGGTTTTACCTGCCAAATATCGAGGTAAATTAAGCCTTGAGGAGCAAAATCCTTGTCAGGTAGAATTCATTACTGATTTCGCGTAGCTTTAGTTTACATAGTATACAGTTGGCTTTGGAGCAATGGTAAGATTGTTTCATCATGACCTGGGGAGTCATGGGTTCAAATCCTGAAAAAAGCATCTCTGCTTACAAAGAGAAGACTATGTACACTTGACTCTCTCCACATCTTGCAATGTGGGAGCCTTGTGCACTAGGTTTCCCATATTTACTACATTGTATATTGTTGGTTTTTCTGAACATATGATTTCATTGTGCCTGTTTCGCAAGATGTGCATTGATGAACATGCAATGCTTTCCATAGGGTACCCTTTCTTTTTCAGCTGGGTGATTGGATGGGTGTCCATTCTAAATAGAACTGATTTTTAATTGTTATCACTGCACTTTACATGAATGTGACAAGATGCGGTTATTATAGCGGTGAAATGTCTTGAATTAAGTTTATTTTCTTGTACCGTATGAGTTTTCTTTCTTGGAAAACAACAAAGCTGTCTTGGACTGCATTAACCTTCATTTAATTTTCTATTTATGTGGATTTAATCTTCAGGAATCACAATAGCTGAATACTTTAGAGATATGGGTTACAATGTTAGCATGATGGCGGATTCAACATCGCGGTGGGCAGAAGCATTGCGTGAAATATCAGGTCGACTGGTAAGTGACCAAATTTTGATTATTGACTGGTGATTACTTTTATTACCCTTTTGTTTTTGAAAATGATTCATTTCCTTGTCTTTCTTGCCACACCATTGTTTGTGATGTTGGCTTTTGTATTTTTTACTATCAAGTAATTATTCCACTAGTACCTCAATTGATTGCTAATCTAAAGGCTCTCCCTTTCTATTTGCGATATGTCCTGAAAATACTAAGTCTCTGATATTAATGAAATATTAAGGACAAGTGGTTTATTGTGATAATGTAAGAAGCACGGACACTCTAAGATGGGTGCCGTATCCGTATCCAATACATATCGGATATGCATACTCTTCGGATACTTCAAGATACGTATTGGATATGCCACATGATGTATCTTATTATTTTATCATTTTTCTTCGAATATATGATTAAGAAAAATCTAGATTTGAGTAGTTGAAATTCTTAAAATTATAAAATCTTATGACTTATATTTTGTAATATTCTATATATTGAATTATATATTAAATAAATTTTGTTGTGAATATTGTATTCATATATATAATTAATAAAAATATACAAAATTTATAATTCTTTGGTTGTATCCCTGTCGTATCCGTATCCGTATCCGTATCCGTATCCGTACATGTATCATATCCGTATCTCATATCCGTATTCAGGTTTCTTAGGTGATAATATGTTGAATTAGAAATGAAATGTGAGTAAATGAACTGGCATATGGAGTTGCAAGTGCTTGGATCTTATTTTTTTGTTGTTTTCCCCTTTTGTCGTGGAAGTGTTTAGCCTAGAGGGAAGAGGTTTTGTTGTCTGACTTTTGTTCTGATGATACCTCTTGAAGTGGGTACAAAGCCACGGAATGTTGCTTACATTTTTACTTTTTGTAATGACTATAAGATAGGACGAACAGACTCACCATCAAGGGTACTATCTGCAAGTTGGATTGATGAGAAACTTGGACATGTGGCAGACATACCTTGCACACGTCGGACACACCCTTTGCCATGAGCAATTTTTTTTTTGTTCAGACATAACTTGGACACTTTACAAACCCGTTTTGGACACGCCATGAACTCATTTTGAACACATGATTGACTCACCTTAAATAAAAATAATAATTTTTTATTGACTCTTAAGCCATGAAATATAGTTTATTATCATTTTTCATAAAATGTAATCATTATGTAACTTTTTTTTATTGATTTTTAAGATATAAAATACATAGTTTTAAATTTTAGTGTTATATTGCATTATATTTGATATAAAATACATAGTTTTAAATTTTGGTGTTATATTGCATTATATTTGAATAGAATAAATATTGAAGACATGTAAAAAATGTATGTATAAATATATTGAATCCCCGCCGTGTCATGTTTTGCATTTTTTTAAAATTGCCGAGTTGGCGCATCCGTGTCATGCCAGTGTCCGTACTTCTTAGACTACAAGTAGTAGGGATTATTTTGTGATCATTTTTTCCATCTCTTCCTCCCATTCCTCATCCCCCTGTGATTCTGTGTTCCTTCATTGCATTCTAGCCTAAGTTGTTGAGCTTATTATTCATGTAAAGTTCACCTGTGTCTCTATGTTCATGGTTTTTGTGCTGGGAGGAGTGACGCATAGCAGGCTTTTGCTGAAAATGAGTTTGTTTTTTCACATTTACAATCTTTTATTAATCTTGGTTTAAAAATATGATAGAGTTTATTCAACTGGCAATTGATTTTAAATATTGAGTATTATTTCTCCACAAACAATTGATTGTTATGATCATATGACATTCATTTAAATCGCCACTATTACTTGGCTTTCATCTAATGAGTTGATTGCATTGTGAGATGATTCATTGTTTGTTTTTTGGCTACTTGCTTGTTTTTACCTCAAATGCCATGACTTTAGCCCACATACTGCTTGGAAACTGGACTTTGTTCACTTTGGTCCTTGAGTTGCATTAATATCACATGCCTTAATTTCTTTTTTCAGGCAGAAATGCCTGCAGATAGTGGTTATCCTGCTTATCTTGCTGCACGTTTGGCCTCATTCTATGAACGGGCTGGTAAAGTAAAATGCCTTGGTGGGCCAGAGCGTACAGGTAGTGTCACCATTGTTGGTGCTGTTTCTCCACCAGGAGGAGATTTCTCTGATCCTGTCACATCTGCGACCCTCAGCATTGTCCAGGTGAAATGATATTATGCACATTTTCTTTTGTCTCAATAGTTACCTCTGGTGAGGCATCTCTGAGTTGGATCGTAGAGTAACTGTGGTACATCCTTTTTGCCCACTAGTCGCTAGTTCCTTGTGGTTGGACCATATGTTTGGTGCAATTAATAATTTGAGAAGTGTGGCACTATTCAGCTTAAAGTAGATGTGCACTTAATTTTGCAGGTCTTCTGGGGTCTGGACAAGAAACTGGCCCAGAGGAAACACTTCCCTTCTGTAAATTGGCTCATTTCCTATTCAAAGTATTCATCGGTGCGTTCTTCGAATGTTCCTGGAATTGTCATAATCTCTTGATGTGCATGTGGTTGTCCAGCCTTTTCACTCAAACAATTGTTGAACCCACCTATTTAATTTTTTTTTTCCTTTTGTTGTCACGTTCCCAGGCATTAGAATCATTTTATGAGCATTTCGATCCAGATTTTATTGATATCAGGACAAAAGCTCGGGAAGTGCTGCAGAGAGAAGATGACCTGAATGAAATTGTCCAAGTATGTTATAAAATCAACCCATCCTTCTGATTAGTCATGATGATGTGGAGGAAGATGGTTGTATAAGCCACAATTTGTCTCTAGTTTGCTTTCTGTTTTGAAAATTTTAATATCACAGAGCTGCTGCTTCTGATCACTTCGCTCTCTCTCTCTCTCTCTCTCTCTCTAACGAATTTTTATTGTTTATTATTTATTTATTTATTGTGTGTGGTAGTTTAGGTTTAGTTGCATGGGTTATGGCTTTTAATGAAGATTATGATTCCTTGCATTTACGTGGGCTTTGTGGCATACATAAAGCTGAGTTGAAATGTCCATGCAGCTTGTTGGGATTGAGTCTTTATCAACTTGAGTATTGGGTTTGGCTGTTGTCGGCATCTTTGCACGTTTGAAGTTTGTGGATGGTTAGCCTTTGGAAGTTTTGGGAAGTAAAAGTATGCGTTCTTTGGGTGCTTAAGATTAGAAACTATTATTGAAGATATTCTTGTGATAATCTTGAGTTTCAAAATGTCAGTTCAACTGTATTCTGGTGCATATTAAGTTTGAAATGTCTGAAAACCCTTCACACGACTCTTCATTAGCAAGATTGGCTGTGAATAATGGCCTAAGTCATACCAAATGAAACCTTAAAAAATGTCTCCCTTATATTGCAGTGGAAAATTATGCATCACAAAGTTAGGTAGTTGCTTTTGTGTATGTTGTCGGAGAATAACATGGCTCCTTTCCTTACTGCAGCTGGTCGGAAAGGATGCTTTGGCTGAAACAGATAAAATTACTCTGGAGACTGCGAAGCTTTTGAGGGAGGATTATCTTGCCCAGAATGCTTTCACTCCGTAAGTGCTGCATTACTAATTACTCTCTCTGCAAACTAATTACTCTTTTGCATTGGCTTTTAACTCTTATATTTGTTTGTATAACATGTGGCAACAGGTACGATAAATTCTGCCCTTTCTATAAGTCTGTTTGGATGATGCGCAACATTGTCCATTTCTATAATTTGGCCAATCAGGTAAACTTCCCAGCTATCTTCCTGTCTGTTTTGATTGATTGTCCGTTTGTATGTACACTTCAGATCCCCAGTGCATCTGTGAGATCAGTTGTGAGGATTATGAAATAACAGATTTATGCTCCTTTCCTGTTTATTAAAGCTTGTCCATCTTTTGTTCACAATCTTTTGATTGCTGAATAATATATATATATATAGAGAGAGAGAGAGAGAGTGCATGCTAAAGCATCAAGCACAAAATACAACATTGTGAACTATTTGAGAGATTCAGCAGTCATTAACAGCACGGTGCAAGTGTTTACATAACCATGGGGGGAGCGAGTTTCGGATTTTTCTGACTGAGGATGTGGTTGATGTACAGGCAGTGGAGCGAGGAGCTGGTATGGATGGCCAGAAGATATCTTACACTCTTATCAAGCATCGTTTGGGAGATCTGTTCTACCGCTTGGTGTAAGTGAATTGGCAATCGAGGACAACATGTTTTTTTTTGACGATCTCTTGCTCTTTTCTTATTTTTCTCTTTTTTTAGTCTAGATGTTACAGGTCTTTCTGTGCTAATTTTTGTATATTATGTTACAGGTCTCAGAAATTTGAGGATCCAGCTGAAGGGGAGGAAGCTTTGGTGGGAAAATTCAAGAAGCTTCATGAGGATCTAACTGCTGGTTTCCGCAATCTTGAGGATGAAACTCGATGATCCAACGTTTGGGAGAATTACGCTGATCCGCTCGGTGGGAATCCTGATATCTGGGGCAGCCGCGGCCTGGTTTTGTTGCGTTGTTTCTTATTTCCACGGGAGAACCAAATGTGCATGGAATGTCCATCTTTAATGTTTTGGCCCACGTTTTTTATGGTTTGGCTAGTTAATTTATTTTTTGTAGCTGAGTCATTACCCTTTTGTTTTGTGAAGAATAAAGAGTTGTTTGATTTCGATTTTTTGATTTAACATTGATCCAATAAAATATGAGCGAGCATATTATTTGAATTCTTGCTTTCAATGCTCTTTAGTACTAATGCAAATATGCAATGAAATTTGGAGAATGTAGTTTAAAATGTTTTCACCTCAAATAGCAATGAATAATGTCACCATCTTCCCTTTTTTTTTTTTTTTAAAAAAATCACATTAACAATGGTTAAATGGGCTTCTTTTGACCATTTTCATAATCCTACATAAGCACCTTAAACTCCTGTTCGACGGTACACGGATAAGGCAACCCCCCCTCATGTCTCATGTACAAGCACAAACGTACAAAAGCCGGTTTCTCAAACCATTTGATAGAAAACAGAAAACAGGAGCATGATTAGTCCGACAGAAGCTTCTCGATTCCCAGCTCTGTCCTTCCCACAATTTCATTGACAAAGATGCATCATTAGAGTTCCATAACACAACCGCCCCCCCAACAACCAAAAAAAAAAAAAATCACAGCAAGTTCTGCATGCAGCATCAAAATGCCAATTGTAAGAGACGTGGTCTGTCCTTCAGGAATATATCACATGTAGTTCTATGCAAAATCAGCCAGGGCCAACTTTAGGAATGTCATAATGCTCACTCATGTTTGCAAGATATTGGTTGAAATCCTGAATCCGATCACGGTGCGATTTATTAGCCACTTTGGCCAACCTATGAACATCAATTCTCTCCTTTTGCTCCATATAGCGTCTCTCTGCTGGGGTGAGATGATTGTCATAAGAAGCAGCATTACCTTCCTCGGTGGATTTGTGAGCACCATCCACGTCATCCTGGTTCATGTCCGCTGACTTCCCTGTATCTCCTCCTACACCAAGAATCAAGCAAGATTAGAGAACATCTAAAAATGTATCTCCTCCTACACCAAGAATCAAACAGGATTAGAAAACACCTAAAAATAGTCGGTGCCATTTGCAGGCTAAACTATATGAAGATGCATCCTAGGAATGTCATTTGATGGATACATTACAATTTAGGAAAAGTAAACTCCAACAACCCTTCACTAGACCATGTTTTCAAATCACGCCTACAAGGATAATATTGATTTGTACGTCCAAAAATATATGATACTAAACTCTCACAACAAATTAAATGTTTATCATCATGACCAAATCATTATTGAACAGTATCATTCACAAAAACTGACATTTTTATAAGCCTCAATCTTGCTTTCAACCTCTTCTCTATCCTTTTCCCTTCAAATGCATTCACAAAAAAACTTGTTGCTAACACAATAAACCTAAAAATAGCTTAGCAAACTTGCCACACTTCAAAATCAAAAACTAGACCAAAACAAATTACTTAGGAAATGAAAGGACGAGGATCACTAATTTTCATGTCTAAAGAAGCTGAACACATGTTGTGTATGCACAGGCATCCATGCAAATAGATGCAAGAAAACACGAATGCTTTAATAGAAACAACCAACTAACCTGCTGAAGGCTCATTTTCACTGACGTGCAAAATTTGATCAGTAAGTTTGTTATGTTTCTTTTTCTTTTTCATCCCTCCAGCCTTGACATCCAGGGCCTTTCCTTTTAGCTTCAGCTTCCCACCAACAACATTCTCATATGAAGACATTGCCCCTGTTGCAGAGACAAAATAACAAAACTTAGAGCTTGCATATTGGCGGGGTAATAAATTCAAAATAGCAAAGCAATAACAGGAAAAAAAGAATCAACTTCTAACTATGGTGTCGTAAGTCCACCTACTTCCTATAAACTACAATTTGTATAAAAGCAGAAAATAAAGTGTAACTCGACTGTGGTGCCATCCTCACAAAAAGAAGAGTCACTTTCACTTCATCAGATACAAACAAAGTTTTCAGCTTTCACAAGGAAAACTGACCCCATAAATCCATGAATAACAATCAGATACAACCATTTAGAATATAATAAGTAGTAGAGTAAGGAACTCACTCAGCAAAACCTCAAGCTTAGCCAGACAGATCCTTCTACATTCATCTTTGGGAAAGCAAATTAATTACACAACAAACTCAAAGGAATTTAAGAGAGATAGCAGTTTCTTTTTTTTTTTTCTAAATAAAATTGCATTAATCTAGGCATCAAGGCGACAGCAAATATAAAAGATGACAGCAAATACAAAATAAAACCTAAGCATCCATATCAAGGAATTAAAAAGATGACAGCATGATGAGGTTAACAAGAAAGGAAAGTTTGATAAATTATTATCAGAGCAAATCTCAATATTTTATTGTTTACAACATTAATGACACCTTTTGATTTCATATTCCATCAATTCCAAGAGCTGAAAATCCATTCCATCCAGTATTGAAAAGTGATGATCCATTAAAGATCACTGAAATGGATGAAAATAATATAAAAACCCTTGCAGCTTCAAAACAAGAAATTTCATGTTCTACAGCAATTTTTTTTTTTTCCTTGTTTATGTATAAATGGGATATTAACGAGACTTAAACCAATTACATTACTGTTATATTTGGATCAAATCAGGCAAAGAAAATGGGATAAATAAAATTACTTATTACACATTTATTTTTTATGCTTTACCAAATAGAAGTTAAACTTTTACCAAAAATCCATTCCCTTTCCTTTTATTCCCTTTCTTTTCATTTTTCTAACCCAACTGAAAAAGAAAGAAAAATTCCAAATTAATGGACTTTTGTACTGAAAATTCCATCTTAATCAAATTCATAAACTTTTATTGCGTCCCACTCCCACCTTGTGCAGATTCCATTGCATCTGCAGTAAAAATTCATATATTTGATTCAAGTTTTAGTTAATTAAAATAGAATTTTTCGTTAAAAAGTTCTTTTATTTCTATTATTTTTTTTTTGCAATTAAAAAAAACAAAGAAATAAATTTAACCTATTTCCCCTAACTTTTCCCTCGGCTAGTCTTTTTCCTTTCATTTAAATCCGAGATCCAAAAATCATGCTTGAATTTATTTATTCATCGACCTCCATTATTATAAACATAAGCTCGTAGAGTTAACTGCTACATAAACCAAAACCACCAAGTTCATCATTTGTAATAGGAACTGCTCTTCCTCTTCTTATTACAATTAGGAATTAATTGGAAAACACACACACCCACACACAGGCACAGGCACACAGAGAGGCTTCTTAAATCTTACTTTCATGTAATAATCTAAAAGCACACAACGAACCCTAAAAAGTTGAGATCACAACACAAAAAAAAAAAAAAAAAAAAAAATTTCAATTTGAATTTGTTAAGTAGAAAACCACAAGGACGTTTGATATTGAAGGTCTAATCATGTGTTTGCTAATTTTACCTCCAAAGCTATACCGAAGGCCCCTTCTCCAACAATGTCGTCGACGAAGTGGTTTAGCTTCGGTGGAACATTATATAGAGAGAGAGAGAGAGACAGAGAGGAGGAGTAGATAAATAGGCTTGAGAGAGATCGGGCCTCCGCTCGGAGCCCATGGCCTAACTCCCTACTGGGATGGGCCTACTTACTGGGCCGAACCAAACGTGAACCACATTCACGGCATCACCTGAGCCCTGGATTGGGCCTTGAGCGCTTAGGAATTGGGCTGGAATCCATTAGATAAAAAGCAAAATAATAATAATAATAATAATAATAATAATAATTAAAAGAAATATTATTCATAGGGTATGTTTGTTTCAGAGGTAACATAGATAAGTTTTATTGGAATAATTTTTACTCTTCATTACATTAGTTTGGAAAAAGGGATAATAATTATATTACGGTAAATTGTTACTGGTTAATAATAAGTAACGGGGAGTAATAGAAAAATTGTATCATTTTCTCATTATCTCATAAGACATTCCTTTATACTTTTGTAAAATCTTAAGTAATGTTCTCTCTCAGCATTTCAAACATAATATAATTATTATCGGATAATAGTTATTCTCTCAATTTAAATATAAGAATCATTAAATTGTTATCTCTTAACTATTATTGGGGTGACAATTACTCATGTAATTTTTTATTTTCAAAATTTTTATCTCGTATTAAATATTCTTATAATATAAAATGTTGATAACCTATTTTGACGGCATATGATTTTTTTTTCTTACTTAGAAAAAAGGTCAATATTCGAAAATACTACTAATTTATTAGCAAAATTGATTTATATACAATAATCGATGTTTTCACAAAAAGAAAAAAAAAATTTACTTGTCTAAGGAATCATTTGGAAGCAAAATTTTTGAAACTTTTTGGTAATTTTTAGTAAAAATTACTAGATACAACTTTTTATGTGTTTGGTAAAATTTTAAAATTTTCAACAACTTTTAGTAGCCTTTGATTATTCGATAAAAAGTTGAAAAAATTTTCAAGAACTTTTAACAATTTTCGGTTGCTTAACCCAAAAAAAAAAAAAAAAATTGAGAAGATTTTAGAAATTTTTAATAACTTTTGAGATGTTGTCAAACCCGAAAAAAAAAAAAAAGAAATACTAAAACTTTTTCTTTTATTAAGTTACAATCGAGCCCAAAAACCTAAAAAAAATCCATACTTTGCTTTTAGGATGCAAATTTTTTAGCCATGGCCGTACATTTTGTTAATGGAAATAAGAAAGAAGCTTAATTTTATCAAAATTATTGATTAATAGTTTTTCTTCCTTTACCCAAAAATTAGTAATTATTGAACGGTCAAATTTAAGTAGTGCTTCGATGAAAAAAAAAAAAAAAAAAAAAAAGAGAGAGAGAAAGAAAAATTAGTTTAAAAGTAATAAGTGATGAAATTTAATTAAAGTTAAAAAAATTAATAAATTTTTATAATTTTTTATAAAATTTAATCTTCCAACAGTTACCTTAAGCTGTTTGGCTCGTATCTTCGTTCAAATAGATAATGACTTAATAATAATAGACTACGATAGACCTCTAACATTCCAACCTTATCTTAATTGAAAAGACAAAATTGTGTAGATAATTATTTTATAATAAATGGATAATCATTTACAATAAATAAAATTCAGTATCAAAAACTTGAAACTCGGTCAAACAATTAAAAAAAAATTGACCGCGAGATATTCATTACATAGACCAAATTCTTAAGGATTGAATCTCTCTTATTTTGTACCGTATACACTGGTCCCTTAATATGTGCAACAGTAAATCGTGAATTTACGTCCGAAGGATTGGTCCCAATAGTTGATAGGGAAAAAATTTGAACTTGAAAGTTTTGGGATGATAAGCTCCTAACTCTTAGACTAAGAGGGTGTTTGGAAGTTAAAAAAAAAAAACTTAAGTTTTGGTAGTTTTTTGATTTTTTTTTTTTTTTTTTACACTTTTTTGTGTGTTTGGTTGAACCAAGTGGAATTTTTAGTATTTTTTAGTAATTTTTGAGTGTTTGGTAAATTTTTTACTATAACAAAACAAAAAAGTTGTAACTTTTGAATGTTTGGTATGTTTTTTACTGTAACAAATAAAAAAGTTGTAATTATGGAGTGGTACTTTTTACTGTAACAAATAAAAAAAGTAAAAAAATTTATGATTTTACCAAACACACAAAAATCAACTTTTGATCTTTTTTTACTAATTTTTGAATTGCCAAACACCCTCCAAAGCCAACCCGCCTAATCCGTTGGGATTAACTCAATCAGACAGTACCACCTTATAGTTACTTTGACACTGACAGTTATGTTTCCCCAAACGCACGCAGCATGGCTCCTTCATGCGGCTAGCCATCAACCATAGGTTTGGGCATCGTTTGAAAAAAAAAATAAATAAAAAGTACCTCAATTACTAATTACTAATTTTTTTATTTTTTTTAAATAGTAAAATTTATCCCCTTATATTTAATATTTTTTAACATTACAAGATAAAAATATCAAATTAATAAAAAATTATAAAACTAACCATAAAAAGTTAACTTTTTATCCTTACTGTTTAATAACTAACTATTATCCAGCAACCAAAAAAAAAAAATCAACTTTTTTTTTCCCCCAAACTCAACCTTAATACAAGGGATAAGTTAGTAACTCGAGAGTTATCAATCAAGTTATATATGCTTTGTGTGAACTAGAGAACAAATGCTTTATCATCTTTACTTATCCTATGGATAGACTTGTGTCAACTTTGTCTAATCTCCAAGCCTAAGCAGAGATGAATAGATAAAGTTAATTGTCTATCCAAACACCGTCTTTACATACCCATTTTTTATGATTAATTTATTTTATTATATTTTATTTTTTTAACAAATAAATAGTCATTTTCTTCTCATGTTCCTAATCAGACTAAAAAATAAAATAAATTTAACATTATTTCAGTTTGCTACGTTTTCCTTCCATTTTTCGTAAACATTGCCAAACAACCATTCTTAATACGCAAAAATAAAGTAAAAGATTAAAGCCACTTTCACTCTCCTCTTTCCTGAGAATAAACAATAAAGTATCACACCGGTCTTAGATTAATTTCCACTAAATCAAACCTATTGAAATTCAGATTAATTAGAAAGGAAATCCTTGAATGTCTGTCTCCCATTGAGGAAGGATTCAAAGGTGATATTGGGCTCCGCTCAGTAGATTCCAGGGACAATCCTATAAGGCACCTTCTGGCAATATAATTTCCAATATTTCCCATACCTGCAAGCAACCATCATATGAGAGAGGGAGGGAGGGAGAGGGAGGGAGGGAGCTTGCATTTGCTTACTTTGATCGACATCTATCATCATCCCTTTTTGCTCGGTCAAAAAGGAGGATGGTAAGAAACAATACATAGAAGTAAGGAAGAAACTGCAAAAATGAAAAATACTTTATTAAGCCAAAATGTTATTCAGAAGAAGGAAGTGCAGCTACTTCCAGTTATGCAAAAGCTTACATGGTTGAAAAGAGCTGGCACAGTCCAGAAAAAAGCTGCTAATATTTCCGGTACATAATGAAAATGACGAGATAAGCCCCACCTGCCAGACGCGCAATGGTAAAGGGGTGGAATCAAATATTGACAATAGATCGCTAAATTTGGACAGAAAAGCAGAGATAAGAGCGTGAACAAAGCACATGGCTTAGGAAGAAACCAACTATTTTAGGTGGTGTTTGGATGGCCAAAAAAAAAAGAAAAAAAAAATTGGTGTAAAAGTGACTCGTGATAAAATTTGATTAGAGAAAGTTGAAAAAAATTAGTAAAAGTTGGAATTTTTTTACCAAACACCAGCAACATTTCGTGGTACCATTTGCAGAATGCAAGATAAACACGGAGAGCTCACCATCCTGAGGTCAGGAGAAGACTCGTTTTCGTCTCGCCAGTGGCTGTTGTGTATGAGGCCTCAATCTGTATAAGAAGAGAACTGAATTAGCTAATCTAGCAAGAAAATCTTTGAAAATGCCAGTCAGACACAAGTTTGGCCATCGAACCAATAAAACGTGGCACCCGAGTTATTTGTTATGATGAAAGCAAATACCTTTGAAGGAGCTTTTCCCCAAATCGAGCACTTGCCATTTGTTCTTCGAAATTCTTGCCTTTGCCTATCACAATCATAGTTGATGTAGATGCATAGAACGCCTGCTACAAGAATAGAAATAGCAAGCTGGAAAAGTGGGACAAGTTTGTTAGAACAACTGGAGATGAGCACAAATCATCTCCTTCTTCTTAGGGGTTTGGCCTGGAGAGTGAATTTCTCGGAGTCAAACCCTTTTTTTTTTTCTTCTTCTTCTTTTAGATTAATACTACAGATTATCCCCTTATTTAGTAGAACTAATCCCTAGAGCTACTGACCAACTCCACAGGTACCAAGAGCTAGGTAATGTCGAGAGGGTTCAAATTGGTGACCTTTAATTCAACAAGTAGAGAGATCTTACCGCTGAACCATCTCATATGAGCTGGGCACAATTCTCAAATTAGCCAAGGACAAAAGAATGATTACGCTCACACAATTGATAAGGTTTTTGAGCAATAACTTTCTAAGCAGGAATCTCATACTCTCTCAAATGCTGTATTTACAGCTGAATTAGACAGCCCAAACTTCTCTATAATTACTCCTTCTGCCCAATTGCAAATCATTAGCATAATGATAAAGGTATCAAACTAATTTGTTTTGTACAACTGCCAGGCCACTTCCAACCCAGATTTCCAAAATAAACAGGCCGTGAACAATAGCATGGGATAAGTTTTAATGACTGAAAATTTTCTTCCTTTTTCACCTCACTTATAACTCAAGATGCCTTTGTGGATTGAATTTCAACCAACTCCCTGTAACTAGTCACAGAAACTCAAAAGCACAGAATATGTCTGTGATTATTCCTTTGGTGGGCACTAACCATACAGGAGATGTGTCCCTGACCCTGGTAGCCACATTGCAGGTGTGCAAAATGAAATAAAGGGTAAACTTTTTTTTTTTTTTTTTTGGTGGGAATAATGGGAAAGAATATTATATGCATATGCATTTTTTGTTTTTTGGTAGCTCAAAACTGGATAGAATTCCTATATTGTCAATACTGTAGAATGAGTTCAATAAGTAAGATGAGTAAAAAGGCAGGTTCATAATAATGTTTTCATATATGATAACATAGGCCATTTCAGTGCAACGAGTACCTGAGCTCCAAGATTCACAGGATGATTCACTAAGTACATGCCAGGAGAAGTATAGACAGATGGGACCCATACCAAGCATCCCCAGCATATATAAAAGCCAGCTACGAAACCCCCAAAAAAAAAAAAGAAAACATAAAATATTTACATTGAGATTGCACATCAATGACATTAGCACAGAAAAAAGAAATAGTGAAAATGAGATCCAAAACATTTAAAAGTATGGATTTGGTGATCTTTCAAATGAGAATGATTAATTAGGGTACAATGCAAAAATAAACCTGAGCAACTGATTTGCAAGGTTGCATGAATATATGCAACGACTTTGCCATAAGCACGCACGGATGGTAGTCAATACAGACAGGTCAATGGAGTAACTTCATATATTCTCTACTAATATTAAGTTAATAAATATGGAAAAATAAATCATACCATCAATGCCGACTAATCACTTCTAATTGTCCATAAGCTACCTAAGTTGGGCATGTGAAACATGAAAAATAATAGAAAATCTACAAACCTCGATCATGTGCAATATCCATCGTGTTCCAATATCCATCTTCCCACCAAAAGAACTTTGTAACATACACTAGCATCAATATAGTATTTACAAGCATGGAATCAGCTACTCTCCCATTTGTTTCATACTGTCAGTCAATGCAACTACACATTAGAACACATTAACTAAATAATTTTCTTAAACTTCAAATGATAATAATCAAATTATAAGACTACATTGAATAACAGATTCCACAAATGATAGGGGTGCACAAGCAAACTGATCAACCTGGGAATTGAGCCAAAACCAAGCTTCGATTTTCAGCTTGATCAAGTTTTCGTGAGCATTGGTTCACTCCTGGTTTCAGTTTTTTCACAACTGATGAAATTGTTTCCTACAATTTTTAGATTGATCCGGTTTTCATGTGCATTGGTTCAGTCCTGGTTTCAAATTTTTTACAACTGATGAAGTAGGTTCCTTCAGGTTCAGTTCTGGGTTGTTTATTGACTTGTACAAAACCCAAGTATAAAATCAAATTAAGCTCCAGCTAGCTTAAGTCTAAGCAATAACGGTATGAATGGTGCATAATACTGGGGAAGGTATGGCTCCTACTTTATGTGAGACACCAAATAAAAGGGACTGCAGCTAAATTTTCACATTAACAACCTACGGTATGTTCATCTGCATCAACTTAAAGAAAGTGTCTTCTACATAAGCAATCTTCTCATGTTATCCCTCAAAATGTAGTGAACAGAGGATTCTCTTTCGACACTTGTATAAAGGGAGGACTGAGCATGAATTAAAAGGCAGGAAATAATTCACAGCTGGGCCACAGTCCCTGTCTGTTTGCTAAGAGTTGGCTTTCTTGGACCACTAAACGAAACCCTGGTTTAGAAACAAACCAAACCTTTTTCTCCCCCCCCCCCCTTAAGCCGGAGCTTCATTTTCAGTTTAATTTTGAGGACTGATCTACGTAAATGTATACAATTAGTAAGCCGATGAATGAAATCGAGTTTAGGAGGCAAATGGTGAAGGAGTAACAGAATAATTAAGCAATGGGGGAAAGTTAGTAATCAATTGGCAGCACATAGGAAAAGACCAGCACAGATACTGATATTACACTGTAGCCACCAGAATTTTAGAGAAGAAAACTGCAGACTGAACCTATCGGGTCCCATCTTCATCAATGGAAAAAAGGAGAAACGATTTTTGAGGTTTATTGGTTGACTAACCAATAGCATCCCCCAGGTTAGTTGCTGATATTTGGAAGTAAAACAATCCCAAAAAAGAAAAAAAAATTCTAGATAATTCAACATACATATCAAGGAATATGATGGAGTACCAACCTGTTTTATGCAATAGGTCACAGCAAGAACTGCCCAGGACATCATGCCAAATCTGCAGTTTGTAAAAACCTTTATATCGAAGTTCTTTCCAATCCGAGGATACAGCTCCATGCCCTGCAAGAACAACAATAACAAAAAGTGCCATTTGATTTGGGAAAAGTTTGGAGATGCCTCTTCTAAAATCTTGAGACGGTTCAGAGATTGAAAATTAATCAAGTAGACTAAAAACAAAAGTTTCTTAACTTTTCGATTGATCAAACACAAAGAACCTTCTGAATCTAAAAAGCATAATGATGAGTCAAGAATTCTTATTTGACAAAGTCTGTTTGCTAAACTGCACAGCTGTGGAAACAATTTCAGTATGCAACAGATCTTTAGCCTGGATGGCATTCTGAGAGGCTACATTTTAAGTAACTTAGTAGGATGGTGAACTGACTAAACTTCCAGATTAGAATTTTTTAATCATGATTGCATGTTTGCAACTGGTTGGAAGTCTTCTTTTCCACCCCCTTCCAAATATCGTCAAATATTAAGGCAAAAAGATTATACATGAGTAAATAAGTAAATAAAAAGAACTAAAATTAGGTGATATAATATAAACATCACAGCTGTTAGAAGATGCTTACCCAATAGAAATCAATTATTAAGTTTCCACTCGAACCCGAATCCGTAGAAGATGGGGCAACATGACCCTTGTATGCACAAATCATGAGCGTCAAAAATTTAGACGGATGTCGCATGAATGAAAAAAACACCAAATGGTTAAGCCAATCTAAAACTTAAAAAACAAAACTCACTTTTATGTACAAGAAGATACAAAAGATGAAGCTTCCAAAAATAAGTGCTGAATAAATTTCTCCCAGATGATCATAGACAATTGAGGGGTTGAAAATCCCAAACCTGAAAGTGAACATAAGAAGAGATATCAAATGCACTGGATGATGAAAAGAACTCAGTCCATTGAAATTAATAACCAAACATGCATGTTGTTTCTCAAGAAGCAGGTTCCAGAGAATGTAAACTCAAAATGAGAACTATGATAGAAGGCTATTCTACGTTAACCAGGGACAAAAAAATAAAAAATAAAAAATAAAATAAAAATAAAAAGGAGAGAAAAAATGAAAGAAAGAAAGATACATTAAGTTCAAAACCACATGACATCATACTTGGAGCCCAGGAAATTATTTACAATTGTTATCAATAGTAAGATGAAATTGATACAATGGCATAGAAGAAAATATGAAGCTAACAGATGACAATATTCATTGCTGAAATGAGCAAATAGCATCATTGCTTCTAGAAGGCAAAAGTAGAAAACAAAGAAGCTAACCAGGTAATAGAATGTCAGGAAGAGAAAGGTAATCATGAAAGTTCTGCTGACATTTTCAGCAAAACGTGGAAATATGAAATATCAAGCGGGTTACATCTCTCATACCTTCATTATCTTATTTAATTACCATACTTCCCAAAATTCCTAATGAAAGATGCAAGCATGGAACATCTAAATGTTCTTTTCTACAATACTTCCTATCTTTAATTTGTGAACAGAAAGCTGAGTGAATGATAAACAATAAATATATGCCTGAATAATGAATATAGTGAACAATCCACTGGAATTTTTATGTCAGCTAAAAATAAACAACAAATATATGCACTGAATATGGTGAACAATCCACCGGCATTTCTATATCAGCTAAGAACAGCAGCTAGTAGAAGACTATCAGAAATTACAACCCTCTAAATGCACAGCCACCCAATGCTCTATGGTACATTAACACATAACAGGGCTAAATGCCTGGATAATAATAGTAAAACCCTAACCACCAAAGGCCGAGATAAGTAATCAATGTCACTGAATATGCTGCCACACCATTTGCCTGCAAAGCACAGAAAAATGAAGGGTCTAATTTCAGCAATATAAAAATTGAATAAACGACTAACACCTGCTCATTTTGTGCGGTAGGAAGAGAGAGAGAGAGAGAGAGAGAGAGAGAGAGATCAATGCTACTTATATAAACACCTGTAAAATAAGTAAAACGTACAGTCATGCACGGGCATAAAGGATGCAGAAACCAACAAATCATTATCAATGAGATAATATGAAATATCTAACACCTTGTAGACAGGCCGGTTTCCAGTTGGAGATATTGGGCCTTCGACCCTTTTGCCGGGTAGAAAGAGTTGGAGTACAGCCTCAAATGCTGCATAACAAGCAATTATTTTCCATGCACTTGCAGTAGGTTTTGGCCAAATGTTAATAAAACCCAGCAACCCATGTTGCCTTAGGTAACCAATAGTCTCAGATATAGAACCATCAGCATGGACCATTGTGTACCATCTGCATGAAATGGCAATTGGCACATACAATACTTAGCAACTGTGATATTAAAATTATCTTCATAAAAAATCTCAATAAGTTCAAAATTCAAAAAAGTAGCTCGAGGCTATTTTTTGACATTTGCTTAAGGAGAAGAAAAATTATCATTCCCAAAAGATAATAAATTAACCTAGTAAACTAGGATCTCAATTTTGTTTTTTGCCTTCATAGAGAAAAAATAATCAAGTTTCCAATTAATTTTGGTCATTGTGATGATAGCCAAAATGTTGGATTGCAACATACAATTCAGCCAAACCTTACGCCCAAAATAGGTGGAGTTTGCAACATGAATCTTTTTGCTCCATTCATTTCCGCCAATAGTCATGTTTTCCCTGAGATTATTTGGTATTTCTTCACAATGTTAGTCCATATAATCATAAGTTTATATTTTGTCCTTTTACACCTTCTATTTGGAACCAATCACTCTTCCTCATTAGTGCACGTTGGACATAAAATCATAACTGCTCTTCTATCATTGCCACCTCAATTTTCATTAAGATATTTTCATTTTTTATCCTATCTTTTATTGTATTACCATATATCTATCTTTGCATCCCCATTTTTGTTACGCTCATCTTATGAGAGTGTTGCTTCTTAATGATTCAACACTTTACACCATAACATATAGCTGACCTTATACCTGTCCTACAAAAACTTCTTTCAAATTTGTTGTCACATAAAAACACTTGAGACACTTCTCCCATTTATGCCTAGTAAATTGACTACGGAAACCATTTTCCTCATAAAGATACTGATGGAAAAATATAGAAGAAAAAAATTCCTCATATAATATTTTATTAGGTCGGAGAAAGCATATGATAGGGTCTCCAAAATTCTTCTCATGACGATTATTAAATATCTTATTAAAACATATACTCCATCTCTCTTTAATATCCCCTTCTTTTACCAAAACACTCTGGTTTTTATTTTTATACACCTAAGTCCTTATCCTTTCTCCTATTTTTAGCTAACTTATAGATATCTTTTTCCCTATCTTTTGTACCTAATTTGTTATATTGCTCATCAAAGACCTTATATCTAACCTTTCTAGTTGCCATAGCCAATTTGTACCTTTCGTAAGCTTCCATGTTCCTACACTAAGGAAAATTTATATAGCACTTTCTCTCAGTCTTAATCACCACTTGTACCTCCTTGTTCCACCACTAAGTGTCCTTTGAGGGTGGTCCTTTTTCCCTTAGATATACCTAATAGCTCTACAACTAATGACGAATACAAGGTGGCAAGGTTCAAAAAAAAAATGTAATTTTAACAAATATTTTGAATATCCCTTATGGATCCCCCTCCCAACTTTTTTTTTTCTTTTTCAACACCTCTAATAGCTCCAACTGTTTATAAATTTTCAACCTCGCCCACCAAGATTCAAATTTTGGATCCATCACAAACATCTAGTAATTTCATTCCATTTGATATTTACGTCATCATCTAACTTCCATTTTCCTTCCCTTAGCATTTTATCCTTAGAAGCCACTTCTCGTTCTTCTTTTAGGTTCTCATATTAGTTCTTGAAAGTTACTTCCTCTATTCCTTCTTTTCCATTTATTAACACACAGATCTAGCACCACTAATCTATCTTGTGTGGTTAGATTTTAACCGGGCATTATCTTACAATCTTTATATGAAACATGATCGAGCTTTCTAATATTTGACAACTATTATATCATCTTTTCACCAAGTTATCTCCAAATTCATAACTCCATGCACCACACCGTTTCTCTTGACATGCCCGTTCAAATTTCTTCTATAAAAAAAAAAAAAAAAAAATCTCCATTCAATATCTCTTGAATAATCCCATCCATATCTTTCCAAAAGCGTTATTTTATTTTATTTTTTTTACTTCACCTGGTCCTACCTTGGGTATGTAAGCACTAATAGCATTAATCATCTCTTCACTTAGTATAAAAAAGTTTTATTGAAAGTACTCTATTTCCTATTGTCTTAGCACTTACGGCATCATCTTTGAGATCCCTATGAATAATTTATCCCTACTCAATTGCTATTCTCATCTTTCTCAAATACCAAATTTTAACACCGTATTTTCAATTTCTCTATATTTTTCTCATATCCTCTAGCAAAAAAATCATTCAAATTCATATGCCAAGTCGGAAAAACTCACTCAATTAAAAGCAGCATATTTCAAACAAACAACCACCAATCATGTCATGTGCTTATACAACAGAATTTGTAATCTGTGGTAGTATATAGCAAGTGGTAACACTACATATGGTGTTATTTTGAGGAGAGAAGGACAGATCGATCCTTTAATTCTTTTTTCTTTTTTTTTTTTTTATTATAATTGGGACCAAGTAAGGTAACACTAACACAACATGAGATTCACTGATTCAAAACGTGAAAGTTGCTTCCCACTCAGCTTTTCCCAGGAACCAAACAAGGCTAACGAAAAACATAAGGTATTTCCATTTTTTTTTTAATAATGATAACAAAGCAAACCTTAAGATCTTATATCTGTTGGGATTGAAGATTGATTGAATTCCAGACGAAAATAAAAAAAAAAAAAGGAAAAGGAAAAAGAAAAATAATGAAGAATCCAATTGATTTTAAAGGATTGATAAGGAATGATAAGAGAGAAGGAAACAAGACCTACAAAAGAATAACAAAAGGAGGGCAGAGAGTGAGAAGCGACAGCATAGATACATATGTAACCAGTGGCGAGTGCACCATCTTCGAATCTGCCATTTCTCCTTCTGAATGTCTCTCTCTCTCTCTCTCTGTATCTCTTTACACACACACACCCGCGCGCGCGCACACACAAAATTGTGCCCACGGAGTCACTTATATAGAAGACTTGACCGAGTTGCTTATCGGGTTGCTTGTAGAGAAGACTTTTTTTTTTTTCTTTGGTAAGTAACTTAAGAATTGACCGATGTATCGCGGATACCTCTGGTCTAGAGTCCATCAGATGTCCTTTTCATAATTTAATTAATTAAAGTAGGTCAGATTTACCATCAAGGAGTCACCTAAATATTATTATTAAATTTTTAATAAGTTAGACAGAGTACCGCCATAAACAGCCAGCTCTTCTGTTTAAAGCGACAAAAACATAAAATAAAATGAGATTATATAAATTAATTTATAAATTTATAATTTATATAATGAAATAAAAATAAAAAAATTTTTACAATTTTAAAAATTTTTTATTATTTTACATCGCACTAAATAAATCCATAATTATGTTTTATTTTCATCATTTTTGTTAATAATTATTAAAAAAATGATTAAGAAATATTACGTTTGCATTATATGTAATCCATATGTGATATTTTTTATTAAATTTAACGAAAAATTAAAATAAAATTTAACCGTAATTATAGAAAATTGACTATGACCATTTAGAGTAAAACTTTGCATACCAAATTAACACGTATTATTACTTTTTTGGGTGTTGAATATTTGATAAAATTTGTAAAAATTGATAAAATTAATAAAAGTTGTTAAAAAAGTTGGTAAAAATTAAAAAAATTAATAAAAGTTAATAATATTTGAAGAATATTAATAAAAATTAATTTTGTGTTTAGTAAAAAAAGTTAGAAAAAAATAAGTAAAAATTATTTTTTTTTTTTAGAAAATTTCATAAATCAATCACCCATTGGAATTAAAATGAGAACTTCGTCTGAATTGAAAGAATGGTTTCCAAAAATACACACACATATATATATATATATATATATATATATATATATATATATATATATATATATATATATATATATATATATTTAACTACACAGCACGAGATTCTGGGAGCAGAGGAATTTTAATTTTTTATTATTTTTTTTAAATGTCATTATTTTTTAATACAAGAAGAGAAACCTTAAATTAAAAATAAGCCAAAAATACATAAATAAAATAATTTTTAAGTAAAGGAATATCATCTGATAAAAATAAATATAGTAATAAATCTGAGGAAACATTAAACAAATTGAAAAATACACATAACAATAAGTTTTTATTAAAATTTAAATTTAATACACAAAAAGTTTAAATTTTAATAACATTTAAAAATAATAAACTCTAAAAATTTATGTGAACAGTCACATTAAAAAATCCTATTAGAAGAATTTTTATGTATTTTGTTTATTTTAAGTTCTATTTATAGTTTTGGACTCAATATTTTTTTAATTTTTATATATTTTTTCTTTTAAATTTTATCTGCAATTATCTTATTATTGCCACATCTCCTCATTTAAGGGATAATTTTTTTATAACTTTTCATTATTTTAAGTTATGTATTTTCAAATCAAAAAGAGTAATATGTGCAATAAAAAAAATATTTCAAATAATCACGTCTCTTGCCTGCGTCATCTAATACCCATTTTATTTTTTAATTTTTAATATTAATTGATATTTTTAATAAATAAAATATAAAAAATAAGAAGGTATATGATAAATAGAAGTGTAGATTAAATAAAAATATTCAGTAATATTCATGAATATTCTAGTTTTAATAAAATTGTAGATAAGTAATAATTATGTACAATATTGATTCCTTTTAGATTATGTAATTATAAATTAAGATAATTATAATTATACTAATTTCTTTTAGATTATATAATTTCAAATTAAGATAATTATAATTATAAATTTATCTTAATAAATTAATTTATTTTTTTAATAGGCTAATTATTTTTTGCATTATTTTGTTTATTAATAATAATATTTATTTTTAAAACCTTTATTTAATAGGATAAATATTTTTTTGCATTATTTTGTTTAATAACAATAATAATATTTATTATGTTTTAAATAATAATTTATTAAAATATAAAAAAGAATATATTTTAAGAAAAATTAAAAATAAAAAAATATCAAGTGGTGTCCATAAACATTCTAATTCGAATAAAATTAAAAATTGTAAATAAATTATAATTATATAAAATACTAATTTATTTATAAGATAATTAAGATAATTATAATTAGGTGTCACGTATTACAACTATATACGTGTCACAATTATAGCGGAAGTTAATTCCTACAGAGTGCAAAATAGTTATAATTACATGCCACATGTCACAACTGTGGTGTGACTTAAATCTTACGTGGCGTAACAGCATTGTCAGACTCTGTTTTATATATATATATATATATATATATATATATATATATATATATATATATATATACATCTATATCTTTTTTTTCTCAGCCAAACGATAGTGAGAGGTCGTGACGATGGGGTTCATGCTTCATCATTGTCGTCGGGGTCAATGATTGACAATCGTTCCTCGTACTCAATGTCAAACCAAAAAGCCCTAGGGTTTTTTAAGGGAATGTCAAAGGATTTGGGGAAATGTCGAATGACTTAGGGGAGGTTCAAATGAATGTTGAACTATTGAACATTTGAGAGTGTTTTGTTTATTTATATAGATGGGCAAAAATGACTTTTTACCACTTAACATAATGACGTTCATTGTTACACTTTTGTGTATAATATAGGGGGTATTAGTGCATATTTATAAAATAGAGGGGTTAAAAGTGATTTTCGGCCTAGTACAGGGGTAAAAGTAATTAACCCTTAAAAAATTATTCAACAAATTTTTAATAGTAAAACACACATTATTTATCACATAAGGTTTTTTACAAAACAATCACCAAAATTTAGGTCTTTGGGGACAAGGCAAATAATTAGGGTCTCAAGTAGAGTAAAAATTAAGGGTGACGAACAACCCTTTTACCTTTATCTGGCACGATCTTCTTCAATTTGTTAACTGGCCCATCCTCTGCTTTTTCAGTCACTCCACTTCTAATGAAAGTTGTATCAAAAATTTTAAATGAGATGGAAGTTTAGCAATGAGAGTGTGGGTGAATTGGGCTTAGAGAGCTTATAGAGGTAAAAGTAGTCTTCTTCCTCTTAGATTATGAGATGGGTGATTTGGGAGAGAAAAAAAAAAGTAATTTTAGAAGTAAAGAAAGATGGATGACCTTCAATGGATTATAGTTACGAAGATAAGAATAATCAACATTGATCAGGGAATATAATCGAATTTACATACAAAGAATATAATTGGATTTGCATGAAAATTAGTTATGAAAATGATAGTAATCACGACTTACTAGAGAAGGTGGAAGGATGAAGCTAAGAGTTTTGGGGACCAAGGATATAATTGAATTTGCATACAAATGATATAACTGGATTTGCATGAAAATAAAAGAATATAAATATCCAATAAAAGCTTTTTAAACATTAAGACTTTAACAATATAGATAATAAAAAAAGGGAAAAAAAAATCACAAGAGATATGTTTGAAGTAAGAATTTGATGACTTCCATGCAGAGGATATAATTGGGTTTACAAGAAAATCGGTTACGAAAATGATAGCAATCACCACTTATTAGGGAAGATGGAAAGATGAAGCTATGAGTTTTGGGATTGAGGATATAATTGAATTTGCATACAAATGATATAATTGCATTTGCATGAAAATAGAAGGGTATAAATGTCCAATAAAAGCTTTTCAAACATTCAGATTTTTTTATAGTAAAAATATAGATAATAAGAAAAAGAAAAAAAAAAAAGACAAACCATTAGAGATGTGTTTAAAGTGGGAATTTGATGACTTGCATACAAATGATATAATTAGGTTTGCATGAAAATTGGTTATGACGATGATAGTAATCACCACTTATTAGGGAAGATAGAAGGATGAAGGTATGAGTTTTGGGACTAAAGATATAACTGAATTTGCATACAAATGATATAATTTGATTTGTATGAAAATAGGATGGTATAAATGTCTAATAAAAGCTTTTCAAACATTAAAACTTTTTATAGTAAAAATATAGATAATAAAAAAGGAAAGAAAAACCATTAGAGATGTGTTTGAAGTGAGAATTTGATTAAGAAAAAAAAAGTATAAGAAAAATAGAACGAAAAAGAGAAAAGAAATATAAAATTTTAAAAGCATGATTTCGTTTGAGTAGATTAAAAAAATATAACCAAATAAAAAGCATTTATAAATAAATTAAAAAATTTCAAATGAATTATTTTTGATATTTCAAATCTCATGCACTTTGCCCTTCTAATTTTTTTTTTTTTATATCATAAACTTAGCATGAGTAGTAATTTTGGATTCTTATCTCTTGACAAATTCTTATCACGAGTAGTGCAAAATTAACTTACAAGGTATCTATATAATGTTTAATTAATGTGCTATTACAATTATTATCACATTTTTAACAATATTAATTAAAAAACTTTTATAAAAAATATTAAAAATATGAAAAGAGTAATGGATTATATTTTCGTGCGAAGTAACCAAAAAAAACAACCAAAGTATATAGAAAAATAATTAATCTTAATCATTAAACAAATTCCATGTTAAGAATATTCAAAATTTAAAATTTTGAACTTTTTTTGTTATGTTGATATTATTTGTATATATTATAATACAAAAATAATATTGTTACTCACGGGAATTTAACTTAGGATAATAAAAAGATTCAAATCCTTAACACGTTCCACGCGAGCACAATTAAGTTAAAACCAAATTTATGAACTAAATCATTAAAATTTAGTTTAAAATAATTTAATTAATTAGATTGATTCGGTTTTAAAATTATTTATTTATTAATTTTGGTTTGGTGTCAAAAAAAAAAAAAAAAACCAAAATAACCGAATTATATTAAAACTATACATGAACGTAATACGAAACTTTACATTTATATTAACATAATATAAAAAAAAATATAAAAACCGATGTAATTGAATTTCGAGCTGATTAACTAAACCTATTATTTGATTGATATGGAAAGGGAAAGTTAAAATCGTGGCACGTATAGCGTTTTTCCTATTAACATCGAGATAGAGTTAATTAATTAATTAAGTAGCCTGATATCATTCATAATCTTATTCCCACTTGTGGGTATGTGGAAAATAAAAAAATAAATTTGATAATATTTCTAATTAATACAGGATTTTGTAAATTTAAACATAAAATATAATAATATAAAATAATAAAATAAATTATTTTAATATGTAACTATTATTTATTATGAAACAATTTTAATTGAATAAAATAAATTAAGTTATTTTTATTGAGTGAGACGTAGATGTAATTAATTTCAATTTAAGAAAAATAATCATTTTAATTGTAATTTAATAAAATAAATTATTTTAATATATAATTATTACTTATTACAAAATAATTTCAATTGAATAAAATTAATCATGTTATTATTAAATTATTAATTTAATTTTAATAAGTTTTTATTTTTCATTGAGCGGGACATAAATGTAATTAACTTCAAGTTGAGAAAATAAACTATTTTAATCATAAATTATATTTTAATTATAGTTAGTTTTCAAGTTTAATAGAATAAATTATTCAATTATAATTATGTTGTTATAGTTATACTGGCATACGTCTCTCTCTCGCATTTCTTTAAATTAGCGAGTTCGATATTCTCATCGGTCAGGAGCCCTAGAATTTGAATTAACCTGAAATCTATCCTCCCAACCATCTATTTTGCAATGTCTGTGTTGTATGATCGTCAAGCATTTTGAAAAATTCTCGATCCGCCTCGCAAATTGTAGTATTGAGTTGTTTGAAAACGAGGTCAGTTCTCGATCAATGTCGCAAGGGTTTTCCACACCTATACCTGTCTACATGTACTGTTTTGGAGAATCTGAGTCTTGAATTCATTAATTGATTAGTTTTGTTTTCTTTGATATTTATAATTTGATATACTATAGAAATGTTTGCATTGGATAAATGAAGCGCACTGAAATTGCGGTCTTAGGTATCTATTACTTTTTAGAATTGGCGCCTTCATTAGAACGCCAACTGAGCTGCCTTTGTTTAATTACGTTGTTACGAGTTTTTGATAATGCACCGGAAAACTAAACCACATTTCAGAATATTGTTCATAACTTCATAGTCATAGGGGTTATAAAAACTATCACAATATATATAAAATCTATACAATTTTTAGTGTTTTAGTCCTCCCTCCCCCCCCCTTTCCCGGCGTGCATTCCCAAGAATGCATAAATGTAACAATAATTCTCTGTTTGGGTAAGTGTGGATTTCAAATGAATTGATTTGAGATTAAATTGTATCAAATATGAAAGATAGAACTAATTTATGTAAGAATGAACGAAAGATTTCTAATAATTATTACTAAAGAAGTAGAGCCAATTAGCCAAATACAGTGAAAATTTCAAATAATCATTGCTAAAGTACAAAATCCCTTGATTATAAATTCATAAATAAAAAGCAAGCTAAACGTTATTAAGTGCCTATTCTCTTTTTCTTCATTTTTATTATTTTTTTTATACAAACCACCATATATATATATATATATGTGTATAAAACTACATAATTTGTTATCATACACAGTTACGTGTTATATATCGGCTAGATGTTTTCTAATAATTGTGTCAGATTAAAAAAAAGCTACTGGAATATTACATATATAATTCAAGTGAATGAGTAATGACTGATCCACATGAATTTTTGCAATCTTACAATCATGGTTTGTAATTCTAAATTTACGTATGACTCGCTTAGGCTGCATTGAATTAGGGTTACAGTGGTATCCTGCAATCGTTGTTTCTTCCAATGATAAATTTACAGGATCCTTGTAATTTCTTTTCATTCCTCATGGTTAGTGATTCTTCTAGAGTATCTTTAAATATAATGCTGCTTAAGGTAAAGTCACTTATTACAAAATGTATGATGAACACTAATGTATAATCTTCAAATTGGAAACTTGTTTTATTTATCAATTCCCAAATTTTGACCAAACAAGTTGAGATTGAAGTGAAACTCCTGTACATATTGTATCCTCAAACCTTGTGTAATTACACTTGTTAATTCCTGTTTGAAAGGAAGACAGAAGAAAGAAATGCAATTTTCATAGATAAAATGATTGAAAGGCTGTTCTTTTTTATTTAAATCCGAACACAGAAAATAAAAAATTAAAAACTCAAGAGGCAGGGGCAACAACTTCTATGAAAAATCTCAGCTGATACACAAAGCTAAATTCCTTTAGTAAAACCTGGAATAGTTAAAAAAATTCTATTTGAGTACAACTGCACAAGCTATTCATTGCCATCTCTTTTATAGAACATAGAACATATAGCCTTGGTTTACATTTGCCGATCCATTGTGACATCCAGCTTTTGCTACTGAATACGGTTTAACTGATAGTCTACATCATACTTGTATGGTTGCTTTATTATTGATTGTATTTTTTCATTTATACACTGCTTAGCTGAATTATTATAATTTCTCCAATGGATTTGGTGGGTCATACAATGAGTTTAAAAGTTATTTCTTTTAAATTTTATTTGGTTGTGTTTTTAATGAAGTTCTTAAACAGTCAGTGGCTGGACATTTTATGATTCCTAGAGATATGAATACGGATTGCTTTAGGGGCACAGAAAATGCTGAACACCACCTCAACTGTTGGAGCAAAGCTTTGTTGAGTTTGATTGGAAATTGATTAATGGTATTTTTTATAAACTTAAATTGTTTATTCACTTTTACAAGATGTTGAAATGTAAACTAATGTATCTGAGAGGATGGTTGCAATGGGGACATCGAGCATTCAAATACATTCATCAAGCATTCAATACATTCACCCCCCTTGGATTCTTGGCCGAGGACATTGATCCCCCTTGATTAAACCGCCCCCATCCCCTTGATTAAAACCGCCCCCCTTGAATAAAACTATTGTTATTCGGTAATGCATGTATGTTGTTCTGGGAAGAATATGATGAATGAATGAATGGATAGCATATGGGCTGATTTCTTCCTTCCCCTCTTCTTCTTCCTCTTTGGTTCTTTTCGTCTCTCGGCTATTTATCTATCTAGCTTCTTCTCCTTAACTTAATTTCTCTCTTTGGTTCACGTCAAATTGGTATTGGAGCAAAATGATCCTACCAAAGTTTTCACAACTGCTCCTAATATTGTCATAGCTTTTATTATGATTCACATTAGAGCAACCAGTTGACTTTGTCATTATTCCAGCATAGAGCAACTTTTGAATGCTCTTTCTCTTTAAAAATATCTGGAAAAAATAAATTCTGCACAATTACCTATGCAGAAAATTCTTCATTTCTGCACAGAGAAAAGTTTGCAAAATTTCCAGTATAGAATATTCTGCACAGTTTCCTGCGCATTCAAAAAAAAAAAAAAAAAGGGTGGGATAACCTATTCCAATTTTGATTCCATGGATTTTACCCAGATTGAAACATTGAAAGGAAGTTGGCTCAATCCTTTGCTCTCTGAAAGAGACTTAATATCAACTTGTTGCTCTTTGGCAGAGCGTCGAGCCTATATACTAGGATTGATGAACTTGAGAGGTCTCGTCATTGGATGTGACCCCATATTGGATTGCCATGTTAGGACTAATAAGTGCGAATTTTAGTTATAACCATGTTAATTTTGGCACCACTTTTCAAATCAAGTTTTCATTCTAAATCCAAAGTCAGTATCAGATCCTCATAAGCAATCCAGTAACGAGTACTGGTGAAAACAAGATCATTGATGAACTTGTGAAGCAACTACAAGGACCATCTAGAAATGCTGATTGATAGCTTAATCTTGTGGAGTTGGATGATTTAGGTGATGACCAAACAATTGGTGGATTTGGTTGATGTTGAGTTTGCATTACCCCAGATGATCCCAAGATCAATTAGAATAATTGCAAGATCATCATAGATG